>CM075347.1:18860000-21360000 GCA_037693485.1 Kitagawia praeruptora
GAAGTGGATCCTCAGATAAAAGAATTTTGGCTTTCATGTCGATCACTTCCTCTAGTGCATCCACCCTATTTACAAACTCATCCGTAGAAGGATGTCCCATTGTACTTTGCAGTTTGAATTCCATCTTCTCTTCGCCTACTTCGAAAGAAATTCTTCCATTTTTCATGTCAATGATAGCTCCAGCTGTTGCTAAGAAAGGCCTCCCAAGAATGATAGGAATATTTGCATCTTCTTCCATTTCCATGACAACAAAATCACATGGAATATAAAACTTTCCTACCTTAAGGGGCACATCTTCAAGAATTCCAAGTGGAAATTTCACACTTCTGTCTGCCAGTTGTAGAGAGATACGTGTGGGTTTTAGTTCACCCATCTGAAGCTGTTCACAAATCGATAAAGGCATCAAACTGACACTTGCTCCAAGATCACACAAAGCCCTTTTAATTTCGACATCCCCAAGCTGAACAGGAATAGAGTAGCTACCTGGATCTGCTAACTTCTTTGGAAGATCATTTTGCAAGATGGCACTGCACTCTGCCGTTAATGAGATGGTAGAGCTTTCTTCAATTTTTCTCTTCCTTGACAAAATATCTTTCAGGAATTTTGCATAAGATGGCATCTCAGTGATAGCATCCATGAATGGGATATTGATATGTAGCTTCTGCAAAATTTCAAGGAACTTACCATACTTCTTCTCTAGCTTTGCTTGTGCCAACCTTTGTGGAAAAGGAACAGGCGGCACATATGGTTTGAGAGGAACAACTTCTGATTCTTTCTTTTCTTTTTCCACGATCTCTGGTTCTATCGGTTTCTCAGTTGCAATCTCCTCTTCACCTTCCTTAGCATTCACAACATTTTTGCTCACTTTCAATTCCGGCTCCTTCAATTCTTTACCACTTCTCAAAGTTATAGCATTGATATGGCCCCTTGACGGTTGCTCAGTTTGACCAGGAAGTTGGCCTGAAGACTTATTAAGTTGGCTCAACTGTTGAGAAATTTGAGTGATCGTGTTCTCCATCATTTTGTTGTGAGCCTTTATCTCATTAATGCTTGAATCGAAGTGCTCATTCTTCTTTGATTGAGTAGAGATAAATCCTTCCATAAGACTTTCCAAGTTGGATTTTTATGGCTGAGCTTGCTGAAAACCAGGAGGCTGAGAAAAATTATTTTGTGAAGATTGAGCTTGACCCTGATTGTTCCTGTAAGAGAAATTTGGATGATCTCTCCAACCTGGATTGTACGTGTTGGAGTAAGGATTATACTGCGGCCTCTGATTCTGATTGTAAAGAGCATTAGCTTGCTCAACTGCCATTCCAGAAGGATTGTATTGATCGACAAGCAAGTTTGGTGTGTCCAACAACACCACATATCTCACATGAAGCAACAGTAGATGAAGTGCTTCTGGAATCCAATTGCTCAATCTTTTTGACCATAGCCTGCATAGTAGTATTCAACATGGTTAGAGCATCAACATCATACTTACCACCTTTCTTAGGATGATTTCGATCACTGTATGGATAATTATCATTAGACGCTATCTCGTCTAACAAAACTTTCGCATCCTCAGTACTCTTCTTCATAATAGAACCACCAGAAGAAGCATCAACAAAGTTTCGAAACTCTTGTGTCAACCCATTATAGAATGTTTGGATCAACAACCAGTCAGGAATTCCATGGTGAGGGCATTGTCTTTGAAGTCGCTTAAATTTTCTCCAAGCATCATGAAGTGACTCGTCATCATCTTGACGGAAATTAGAGATCTCATTCCGGAGCTTAGAGGTCTTCTTCTGACTGAAGAATTTTAGTAGAAAAGCCTTCGCAAGACTATCCCAAGTAGTGAATGTATTTGGTCCTTCATCTTTCAACCAATCTTTTGCTGTATCACGAAGAGAGAATGGAAATAAGCGCAGCTTTATAGCATCATCACTAACATTGGTCAGCTTTATTGTATCACACTTTTCAAGAAAACTCTCAAGATGATCAACAGGATTTTCAGTGGACAATCCCGCGAAAGAATCATTGGAGATGAATTGGATGAACTGAGGCTTGAGCTCAAAGTGTGTAGCTGTGACTGCTGGTCTGACAATACTGGAGAGTACACCTGTAGCATCTGGCATACCATGCTCCCTAAGAGCTTTAGCTGTTGTATCAGTCATAATTTCCTTATCCTTGTTTTTCCTTCGCTTGCCTGCTTGCCTTCTTGCTGTAGCTTCAATTTCAGGATCAATTTCAATTAAGTTTTCAGTACCTGAACTTCGAGTGTGCATGCAACAAGAGAACTAGAAACGATGATCAATTAACAAGGGAATAATAGCCGAAGCAACTCAACTAAAATACTTAGCTAAATCAATTCAAAATTAACTAATCTAACACTGCTTTGTCCCCGGCAGCGGCGCCAAAAATTTGACAAGGCCGTCGCGTGCCTATCAAATAATAAATCTAACAAATCCTTCTAACTATGTAGTAGGGTAAGTCAGAGTCGATCCCACAGAGACAAACGTATCAATCACTAGTTGTTTCTGATTTAATTCGGCTAAGCAAGTAACACAATAAATATTGAGAGATTATTAAGCTAATTTTATACTAAAGAGAATTGTGTTTGTATTAATCAAATATTAAAAACATCCAGAATTAAGTATCCCCACTAGCATGAATCAATGCAATTACGATTTCCCGTCCCAATTAATCATGTACTACTCAAGAGGAAAGATGCGCCCTATAAATACCAATAACCTCTCTCGAGTATTAATGGCTTCTCTAACTTACAATCAAACCTATTCTCATGGTATCATGCAATTTAGAGACATTAAACACGGCATCCTAACTTCCTAACAATTCGTTCTACCTATTCTCATGGAGAATTTCATGTTCTTATTGGATAAATCACAACCATCTAAATCCAACTCTCGCTGATAATTAGATATTGGCTCAAACAATACACATAATCACGTCTGACATGTAATTGCTAATTAAAACAACTCAATAAGCAAGAGCAATTATCATAACCAAATTGGGGGAATTGGGAAAATCATGCACCAATCATAACTAGGGTTCAACTTAACCCTAGATTAATAATCTACTCACTCATAATTGAATTAACAAAACAAGAATAATTAATTGAACACATAATTGTAAGAATAGAAGAAAAACCTTTAATCTTCGATCTTGAAGAAAATAATTAATCTCCCCAAAAGTCTCCAGAAGAAAGAGTTACAAAAGTTCTCCTGTCTCTCTCTCTCTGTGTATCTATACGTACGTCTGTATATCTACTATCATAATCTCTAATGTTTTTATATGTCTCCAATAAAAATATTTTACAAGTACGTTTCCTAAACTGAATAGATTTCCCCTGAAAATTCGTAGTTGACTCTTCCCAAGTAATTCTGGGCTCCAATTGTAATATGACATCTGGACCATCTTAGAATGATAGAAAATTTAATTATCTTCGCGTGGGCAGTTGAATCACCCAATTCTGACTTGTAGAACTCGAGATATGGCCAAAATAGTGAATTGCGCGCGTGCAGCCCAACAAATCCGAATTTCCTTCTAATAAATCTCCAATTAAGCTCTTTATTCTCAAATCCTTCCAAGTTTAGAATTTCCTTGCTTCCTATAATAAAACATTAAAATCTATTAAATAAAAATCCAATTAAATGCAAAATACAATAAATATGAGGAATATAATCATATAAAATATATATAAATATACACTCTATCAAGTGAGCTGCTATAATCTCTGAACCCTTACAATCATCTTCTTTCCTTTTAGAGACTACAGGCTCCAGTATACCACTTTCAGGTTCTCTACTAGACTCTGATGTCTTCACTAATACTTCATTAGACACCATAGTTAGTATTTCACCATCTTTAAGTGTTGTTTGCTGAGACTCACCCTCAAGGTGAATAGACTCTGATTGAATAATATTTGTTTGATCTTCAAGAAAACCAGTCAAAGTTATTCCTCCCATATCATAGGGTTTCTAACTTGCAATTTCAGTCATCACAGAAGACCTTTCAACATCAGCTATCACAGCTCCCGAGTCATCCAACCTCTGACTAGATGGTTCTTGTGTTGCAGTGACTGTGATCTGATCTTTCCTACTATCCACCACTGGTGCAATAGTATCTTCTGTTGACTGCTTTTCACTATCTACTTCCTCCAGTTGTTCACCTTGAGCTGAAGCATCTTCAATAATGACATCCTTGTCAAATAAATATGCATGTAGTGATTGAAGTGCAACATGCTTCGAGAGTCCAAATTTCTTGACTAATTGTCTTCTGACAGATACATAGAAATACATCTTCATTAAGTTAAGTCTTTGATGTAGAAGTCCATATTCATCTGGAAATAAAATTTTTGGTACTCTTTCAACCAGAAAATTTAGAACAGGCCTTGACAACTTCACTTTGAGAGAAATTAGTCCCATAGCCAGTCTGTATGATAATGTAGTTTCCCATGAAGAATCAATATCCAGATCTCTATAGTCATTTGCTGACTTGATTGTAGCTTCATTTGTAGAAACCTGCATGATATTAGTTGGACTTGACTCTGTGTGTGTAGGTGACAATTGAATCTTTCTCCTTGTTCTCCTGATATAGTGAGCAAAAGATTTATCCTGAGAAGACTCAAGAGGTGTAGACACAGAAGTGATCTTGGGATGAGATCCTTTTTCAATAGACACAGTCTTTTGAAAGACAGTATCCAGTAACTGTTTTCCCTTTTTAAGTACTATAGTCTTTTGAGAAACTGCAGCCTGGCTATGACTAGGTGCTTCATCTCTTTGTCCTAGCTTAGAAAGTCGAATTGCAGCCTTCAATTCTTCTCTCTCAGCAAGAGATATATTATCATCATCTTCACTAGAACTACTACTACTTGACACAACAAATCTTCCCTTCCTTACAACTGATGTCTTTTGAGAAACACCAGAGGTTGGTTTCTTTGAAACAATAGGTTATGAATTAAAACTTTGTTCTTGAATTGTTTCAGAGACTATAATGTTTTGGGCTACTTGGGTAGACACAGGTGGGTTCTCCTCCAAATGAGATTCCTGAGTCATTTCACCACAAAAGAAAGAAGAATTGTAGAGAGTAGGAAGATGAGTTTTAAGAATTACCAGAACATGATGTGGATAATGAATTGCAGGTATTTCATCTAGATTCTTTTCATTGTCCTTCTTTATAATGTCAGAGAAAATTCTCTTTTGCTGTTCATAAGAAGAAACACAATGTTCCCTACCAAATCTAGCTTCAACATCAGGAATAAAATGGTTAATAAACATTTGCATAAATCTATGATAATAAACCATTTTTCTGTTTTGATCTCTTAACCCAAGTTTAATACTCATCTAACTTAAGATAATGTGACCAATGTTAATTACTCTGTCATAAAGCAAACTATAAGCAATATGTGATATAACAGAAGTAATTTGCTGAAAAGAACTACATTTACCAGTAAAACATTTAGCAATTTGATCAAAGAAGAAAGACCATTCCTTTCTAAGAAAAGACCTATTCAACTGGCTCATGTTATCTAGAGGTCCACTATAACCTAATTCAGACAACATAGTTCTTACATTATCATCAGATGGTTCACTTGCATAATTATCAGTAACAGGTAAGCGAAGTACTGAATTAACAACAGATTCAGTAATGTCAAATGAATCTTGTCCTAAGTGTAGAACAATCTTACCTGATTGACTCTGAGTAGAATCAAATCCTGATGGTCACACTTGAAATCCTGATCAAATATCATCCTGATTCCAGAGACTTAAACAAAGTTTCCACATGGCATTTTTCATCTGAAAAAGAAATAAACAATTAATATGAACAAAATCAATTGGTTAGATATATTCGACATTTCTTGAAAATACAAGAAATACAGTCACACGCAATAATTAACATCTGACTTCATTGAAAATCCCAAGTGACTGTTCAGCTCCTCACGTCTTTCTATAAAAGAAACAGACGTCTTATGCCATTCTCCATAAACCTTTCAATTTCTTTTCTTCTCACCAATGATTCTCAAACCAAAATTCCATTCAAACCCATTCTTTAGATTTTTCACAGTCGATGAACATCCTGTTCTTGATCATTTCTTTGAAGATATGACTTTTCTCATCGAACTAATCATGAATGAAGTAGTTTCAGATAATATCCAGAGGTTTCTCCTAGAACATCCATCAGTTGGATACAATCTTCAGCTAACTTCCTCAAAACTTGAGGATGAAGAATTTGGCCGAGAGTCTGAGGTTGATCTTGATGGGGATGCTATACATTTAAGTTAGCTGCTCGCTCTCATTCAAGTCGCCCAGACAAGGAATCCAAGAATAGACGAGGCTGTCCAAATACCTTGATGGACTTCTTGAGATGCTCCTTGTCCTGTACCTCAGAATCCATATCAATAGACAAGTATAGGATTATCAGTAGAAGTTAGAAAAAAAATGTTGTATTTCATTTCCATGTATGTAATGCTTTCAATTAATGAAAATACAATTTCTTATTATCTACTTGTTTTTTTTTTTGATTATTGAATGATGTATAAATTATCAGTATGCAAATATTAAAACTTGCTAGCATAGACTTAATACATCCCAGAATTACTATACAAAGTAAGCGTCAGGATGTGAAACAATTTCACAATCCTGATACTGACACAATACTGATGACGTCAGCATCCTGATAACAATTCTAATCCTGATGATTATTAACAAGTCTATCATACTGAAATTTATCAAGGCAAAGTGTTATAGCTAAAGCATTTAACAATCAAATGTAGATCCTGACAAGAATCAAGTCTATAAGCTAAAAAAACAATATACCTTGCTACTTTTGCAGATGTTAAAGATCTAGAAATTTAACATTCCTAACTCACTTACTAATCTACTGAATGTAGTCTCATCAAGTGGTTTAGTTAGAATATCTGTAAGTTGTTTGTCAGTAGAAACAAAATGAAGTTCCACAGTACCATTCTCAATATGTTCTCTAATAAAATGATACCTGACATCAATGTGCTTAGTCCTTGAATGTTGAACTGGATTTTCTGCAATTTTGATAGCACTAGTATTATCACAAAACATAGGAATATTACTAAGTGTCATACCATAATCCATCAACTAATTTCTTATCCAAAGGAGATGTGCACAACAACTGCCTACTGCTATGTACTCAGCTTCTGTAGTTGAGGTTGAGACAGATTGTTGCTTCTTGCTTGCCCAAGAAATCAATCTGTTTCCCAAGAATTGACATGTACCTATAGTGCTTTTCCTGTCTATCTTACACCCTGCATAATCAGAGTCTGAATAGCCAATTAGGAAGAAATCAGATTCTCTAGGATACCACAAACCAAGATTTGGAGTTCCTTTGAGATATCTAAAAATTCTTTTCACTGCAATTAAATGAGATTCCTTAGGATCACTTTGGAATCTAGCACATAAACAGGTAGAAAACATTATATCTGGCCTACTTGCAGTTAGATATAACAATGAGCCTATCATGCCTCTATAACTAGTATTATCCACACTCTTCCCCTTAGGATCAGAGTCTAGTTTAGTAGCTGTTGCCATGGGTGTTTTTGTAACTGCACAGTCTTGAAAGTCAAACCTTCTTAAAAGATCTTTGATATACTTTGACTGATTAATGAAAATACCAGTCTCAGTTTGTTTGACCTGCAAGCCTAAGAAATAATTTAATTCACCCATCATGCTCATTTGATACTTAGACTGCATAAGCTTGCTAAACTTAGCACACAACTTTTCATTAGTAGAACCAAATATGATATCATCAACATAAACTTGAACTAAAAGCAATTCACCTTTTATCTTTCTAAAGAATACAATTTTGTCAATTGTACCTCTTGTGAAGCCATTTTCAAGAAGAAATTTAGACAAAATCTCATACCATGCTCTTGGTGCCTGCTTTAGTCCATAGAGTGCCTTATCAAGTTTGTAGACATGATTTGGAAATTTTGGATCAACAAATCCAGGTGGCTGTTCCACATACACTTCCTCATCAAGTTTGCCATTTAGAAAAGCACTCCTTACATCCATCTGGTATACCTTGAATTTTGAATGAGCTGCAAATGCAAGAAACATTCTTATTGCTTCCAATCTTGCTACAGGTGCAAAGGTCTCATCATAATCAATGCCTTCTTCCTGAGAATAACCCTTGGCCACCAGTCTAGCTTTGTTTCTTACAATCATACCAGATTCGTCTAGCTTGTTTCTAAAAACCCATTTTGCACCAACAATAGATCTATCTTTAGGTCTTGGTACCA
Organism: Kitagawia praeruptora; assembly: GCA_037693485.1. Lineage (NCBI taxonomy): Eukaryota > Viridiplantae > Streptophyta > Magnoliopsida > Apiales > Apiaceae > Kitagawia > Kitagawia praeruptora. The sequence goes on from CM075347.1 coordinate 18,868,273, forward strand.
GTTTCCAAACTTTGTTTCTCTCAAACTCATTTAACTCTTCCTGCATTGCAATTACCCAATCAGGATCCTGTAAGGCTTCTTCAACCTTCTTAGGTTCATTCTTTGAGAGAAAGCAACTATACAAGCATTCATTTTGTATTGATCTTCTAGTTCGAACACCACTATTTGGATCACCAATAATCAAATCTTCAGTATGATCCTTTGTCCATTTTCTAACAGGTGGTAGATTGACTCTGCTAGTCTCTCCTCCTAAGTTAGTGGCATCTCTTGTAGAAGAATTCTCTCTACCTTCAAAAACTCCCCCTTGATCAGTAGAATCAATACTGCTACTAGTTACTGATCTTTCCTCAGTAGACTCTGAAGGATCAGTTCCTGATGGAGTAGACTCTGAATAGCTAGTCTGCTCCTGATGATCACTGTGTTCTTCTTGATTCATTTGCTCCCCCTCAACAGTAGCATTCCTTTGAGAAGCAATAGAAATTCCTTCTGAAGAACCTTCATCATCACTGGAGAGTATCTCAGAATTCTTCAGATTTTCAAATTCCAATTTGTCATGGCTTTCATCAGTTTGCAGAATTCCAAATTTCTTATCATCAAATGCAACATGAATTGATTCCATAACAATGTGAGTTCTGAGATTATAAACTTTGAAGGCCTTTGATGCTGAATATCCTAGAAAGATTGCTTCATCCGATTTGGCTTCAAATTTTCCAAGTTGTTCTGGATGAACTTTTAGGACATAGCATTTGCATCCAAAGATGTGAAAGTATTTCACACTTGGTTTCTTTCCTTTAATCATCTCATAGGGAGTTTTTCCATGACTATTTACCAAGGTACAGTTTTGAGTGAAACATGTAGTGTTAATAGCTTCTGCCCAAAAGTAGGTTGGAAGTTTTGCATCTGCAAGCATGGTTCTTGCTGCCTCTATGAGAGTCCTGTTCTTTCTTTCCACTACACCATTTTGCTGAGGTGTACCAGGTGCAGAAAATTGTTGAGTGATTCCATTGTCTACACCATATTCCTCCATTGTAGAATTCTTAAATTCTGTACCATTGTCACTCCTAAGTACTTTCACTTTGTACTCAGAGTTATTCTGAATATTCTTGACAAGATCAATGATTTGCTGAGGAGCTTCATCCTTCTTGTGTAGAAAGAACACCCATGTAAACCTTGTGAAATCATCCACTATCACTAGAGCATATCTTTTCTTGATGATAGACATAATGTTTACTGGACCAAACAGATCAAGATGTAGCATGTGAAATGGTTCAGTAATTGAATTTTCAGTCTTGCTCTTGAAAGTGGTTCTTCTCTGCTTTCCAAGCTAACACGCATCACAAAGTCCATCTTGCATAAAATTTGCCTGAGGTAGGCCTCTCACCAGATTGTGCTTAACAAGTTGATTAAGCTTCTTGAAGTTGAGATGTGAGAGTTTCTTGTGCCAATTCCAGCTTTCATCATTCGTTGCTTTACTGTAGAGAGATCTAACAATTCCTTTAGATGTATCACTTAAGCTGGCTTCATATATATGTTACCATGTCTTTGACCAGTTAGAACAATGTCTCCATTCTGCATATTCAAGATTTTGCATCCTTCTCTGTCAAAGATTGATTTGTAACCTTTATCACCCAGTTGACTTATGCTTAAAAGAGTATGTTTCAAGCCTTCAACCAGTGCTACATTTTCTATGATGACATTCCCCAAAACAATTGAGCCATATCCCAGAGTTTCTCCTTTGTTGCCATCTCCAAAAGATATTACTGGGCCAGCTTTCCTCTCAAACTTTGTAAGCAGGGACTTCTTTCCAGTCATATGTCCAGAGCATCCACTATCCAAGATAATTGAATGCTTCTTTCCTGTACCCTGCAAACAAAAAGTAACTAGTTAGAATTTTTTAGGACCCAACTTTGATTGGATCCTTTCTTACTAGATTTTGAAACAACAGGCTTTGAAGATTTTGCTTTCACTTTACCTGTTGTAGAGTCAACCTTAGACTCTGATTTCACAAACTGTTTGTGACTAGGAGTTTCAGATTTCAAAGAATAATAGTCATAATACAGTTCATGATATTCTCTACACATGTAAATGGAATGAAGTAAACTACCATAATGATAACAAGCTTTTTGTGGTTGGTATTGAATTTTCTGAGTCTTGGGGAACCTGGACTCAGTTTTCCAAGAAGGTTTTTGATTGCAGTCTAGGGCCAAATGATTATGATTTCCACACTTATAGCATTTTTTCCTAGGTGCATCAGGTACATTCTTGTAATTATTCTCTTTGTTAATACCTTCTTTTCCATTCCTATTTCTTTTGATCTTGCTAGACTCTGAAAGACCATCTAGTCTCTGTTTCAACTAAGACTTAGACAGAAACCCTATGTTTACATTCTTAGGTTTCTCTAACACTTTCTCATCTGAATTACTATTGTTAATCCTTTTGTGTACAACAGGGGTACCTTTTGAATCAACAAATTTAACATGATTAGGTTCAGAAACAATTTTCTTACCTTCAGATTTAGATGTGCTAGCTTCTATTTTACTATCATCATTGACAATAGCTACTTTTTCTTCCAGTCTAGCCTTATCAAAAGCTAAACCATTAACCTTACCACGAATTCCATTTTCAATAATTTCTTGTGTCTTTTTACCAGAAGTGTTAATGGTCTTAATCACATCTCTCTCTTCCTCTAGTTCTTTTCTGGCATAGTCATAAGCCTCAAGAATAACACTGTAATCATGCTTAGCTTTATCAGAACTTAACTTGTATTCTTCCATTTGAATTAACTCAGATTCAAGAAAATTATTTCTATCAACTAACTTATCATTCTTAACCTTAAGTTCATCTTTTTCACTAGTAAGAATTCTAAAATTAGTCATAAAATTCTTAAACTCAGCATGGATAGTTCTGATTTCATCAGAATTTAAGCTATCAAATGAATCAAGAGAGTGAAGTGATACCTTAACAGAGGATGGAGAAGTTTTCTTTGGAGATCCAGGTTTGTCTGAACCATTTGCCATCAGTGCAATGTTGTCATAATCCAATTCATCTTCAGAATCACTGGAATCAGCCCAATCCTTCTGTGTGACCATAAGTGCATTACCCTTTCCTGAATTCCTAGGCTTCTTACACTCACTAGCAAAGTGTCTAAGCTCGCTGCAGTTAAAGCACTTGATCTTGGCCTTATCAAGCTTGACAATTGTACTTTTGCCTTTGTCACTCTTCTTCTCCTCCTTCTTTTGAAAAGGTCCTTTGCTAAATCTTTTCCTATTGAATCTTCCTTTCTTGAAAGCTTTAGCAAACATAGCAAAGAGTTCCTGCATCTCAGATTCAGAATCATTTTTGTCAGAGTCCATATCAGTAGTTTCTGACTCAGAGCTTTCTTTGCTTTTCTTCTTCCTTGAGTTCTTTACAGCAAGCTCATCATGCTGTTCCTCTGGAAGCTTCTTTAATTCAGATTGAGCAGTAAGTGCAACAGTCTTCATCTTTCCTTCACTCCTGCTCTTCTTCTGCTGCTTGTCAAGTTCATAAGCTCTTAGTTTTCCATATACTGCCTCTAATGAAATCTCATCCAGATCATTAGCTTCCTCAATCGCAGATATCTTCTCATTATAGAAATCAGGCAAAGCTTTCATGAACTTTGTATTCATATCCTCCAAGTCATAATATTTACCATGCATGGCCATCTCATTGATGAGTTTTGTAAACCTATCAAAGGTATCAGTAAGTGACTCACCAGACTTGGATTAAAAGTACTTATACTGTTGTATAAGTAGTGTCCTCATATTCTTCCTGACAGGCTTAGTTCCTTCACAGTGAACCTTAAGATTGTCCCATATATCCTTAGCAGTTTTACAAGAGAGAACATAGTTAGTGAGAACAGAATCAAGACTGTTGAATAATATGTTTCTCACTTTAGCATCTTTAAGAACATTCTCCTTGTCCTTATCTGACCACTCAGATTTAGGCTTCTCTGCTGTATGTTCTGGAACAACCACACCATCAACAGTTGCTTGTCCAACGACCTTTGTTGGAACAAAAGGTCCATCTCTGATTCTGTCAAGATAATGAGGATCTGTTGCTTCCAGATGATGCAACATCTTTACTTCCCATAGAGTATATTCGTTTCTCTTGAGCATAGGAATCTAAGTATTCCCATCCTTGTAACCAGACATGATTGCAGATCTTTATGATTATTCAAAATCAACCTGCTCTGATACCAATCGTTAACTCGAATAACTTGTAGAAGGGGGGGTTGAATACAAGTTATATAATCGTGTCTGATTTTTGCTTGGTTATATGAACAAGAATATACGAATGAATCAAATTCTGTTTGTATTAATAAGATCAAATACAAACTCTACCAAAGGTGTACAAATACCTTTAGCAGCTGCTGACAAAATAAATTTCTCTCTATTTGTACTCTCGTATACTTACGATTACAAACCTCATGAACACCTTTTACAATGATATAGAGAGAGTATTTATAATGATCCCTATCAACTAATTACAGAAAGATAATCTATACATGACAATGTTCTGCCGTCCAGTTGATAGTTTCCATCAATAGAAAATTATTTCCTTCATAAAATCTTCTTGCTTGTTCCTCAAACAAAGATCCTGTTTTATAGCACTTGCCAGTTTCTGTAGCATCCATAATGACATCATCAGTAACACGACTGATATCAGGATTGCACACTGCATCAGTATCTGACCATCCCATCAGTACTTGACTTGCTCTATCAGGATTCGATCTCAGTTCCTGATATATAGTCCTCGATGCACTGTTCCTGACTTAATTCTACAGATTACTGTCTAATACATATATCCTATATACAAAGTGCTAAATCCCTTATAAATCAGGATATACAAGAAGTATAAGTAAAATTCTATTCTTAACATCACAACTCATGAATTATTCCTAATAGGCATCTTCGATTAGGCCATGTTCCTTTTCCTCAGTTGAAGTTACTCAAGTCTTCTTGTCAGCTCAAAGATGGTGAAATCAATATGCAAGACTCATTTTGCCAGGTATGTCCAAAGGCAAAACAGACTAGAAACTCGTTTCCTATTAGTAGCATTAAGACTACTTCCATCTTTGAATTGTTACATATGGATGTTTGGGGACCTTACAAAGTCAAGAGCCATAATCATTGTACTCATTGTACTCAATTTGAAGCGTGATATAACAATTATTCCGTAAAAACCATGTATCGTGCATATAGAAAATCATATAAAAATGAAATAGCGGAGGGAATCGTAACCATACCTTGAAATCGAAGCTTTACAAAATGGTGTTTTAGCAGTTGCTCCTCAGAGTGTGAAGCACTCTACCGGTATCCACCAAGATTAATTCTTCGACGAAGCTTTTTATAAAACTAAGCTTTTATAAAAATGGAGGTTTGAGAGAGAGAGAGGGAGATGAAGAAGATGAGGGAGGCAACTAGGTTTTTCACAAAAACCAAAAGTATATTAACTCATTCTCATTTCATTCTATTTATAGGGCTCATGTAGGGTTTTCATAATTAATATATCATTATATATTAATATATAAATCCTACACTTTATCTTATAAAATGTTAAATAATAATTAAAACAATTTTAATCATTATTAAAACAGCTTGCTCTCTCAAAATACCTTCATCAATAAATTAATCTTTTTATGGTGTGACCCTGTAGGTTCAATATTAAGCTGGTAGTAGAAATAAATAATAATAAACTTTTTATTTATTATTTATATGAATTCTAATAATTCATTAAATATAATTAACTGATTAATTATATTTATTCTACATCGTGAGTGATGCTTCTCAACATATCGCGACTATCCGGATAATATGAATTCACTGCTTAGAATACCAAGAACCTGTCAGTGCTAGTTACCGTACAATCAATTCCTTCTACCCTGCAATATCCCGATTAAATACAAGGCATGGAACTCGTGTCAAGCCTATCAAATTTAATCATATGATTCTTATTCATAATGCAAAGTTCATATTAATGCAAATCAGAAACTCCTTTCTAATTTCATACACTCTGGCCAGAGATTCCAGAACTCGCATACTAAGAATAACATAGGACATTCACTTCCTTACTGGAAGGGGTAGATCCTTTATTGACCATTAACTATCTCCATACACAAATCCCTATGCCCAGAATAGACCTAATGGATGTCCTTGAGACTAAGGACTAAACCAAAGCACAGTTCATTATATACAAGATTACTCTAACGATCTCAAGTCTAAGGACACTTGTACAACTATCACTCAGTGAACAACTATCGACACGTGAGTAAACTCCATTAGTTGTTCAACTTATCGAGTCATGTTCAGTGAACTTATTCCCTAATAAGCACCTACATACTAGCTATAGTGTCGCCACACAAATGCCTATGAGAACAGACATCCTCCTGAAAGGAGCAAGCATAGTATGTACCAATCTTTGCGGATTCACTAACTTCCGATTAGTTATCCTATGATCAGGAACTGTTTAAGTCTAGAGTTATCATCTTCTAGATCTCACTATTATAATCTCATTATAATTCTAGAAGCTTTACTTTAAACCATGGAATATCTTATTTAAAACAATTTAAATAGATAAGGCCCGTAATAAAAACAAATAAGTCTTTTATTAATATTAATGAAATCAAATAAGAGTACAAGAAAGTTCTTCCTAAATCATCATACATGATTGGATTTTAGGACAAACTCTTTCAATCTCCCACTTGTACTAAAGCCAATCACTCTAGTATCTAATACCCATTCACTCATTATGACGATCGAAGTGAATCTGAGATTGCGGCTTAGTGAGTGGGTCTACTATGTTGTTATGTGTGTCAACTCTCTCAATGTTGACATCTCTACTTTCAATGATCTCCCTATCAAAAGAAAGCGCCACAAAATAGTTTTGCAGCGTCACTTGCATCTATAAACTCTGCTTCCGCTGTTAAGTCAGCCGTTGTAGGCTGTTTGGAACTCTTCCAACTAATCGCTCCACCCTTCAGAGTAGACACGTACCCTAACATGGATTTGCTATCATCACTTTCTGATTGAAAACTAGAGTCAGTATAACCCTCTATTTTCAACTCAGATCCACCAAAAACAAGAAAAATATCCTTAGTCCTTCGCAAGTACTTAAGGATGTTCTTAACTGCTTTCCAGCGGTCTTCACCTGGATTGGACTGATATCTGCTCGTCAAACTAATTGAATAATCAACATCAGGCCTAGTACATAACATCGCGTACATGATAGATCCTATTGCTGAAGCATAAGGAATCTTACTCATACGCTCTCTTTCCTCAGGTGTCTAAGGACACATCTTCTCGGAAAAGGGATACTCCATGGCTCATCGGTATGAGACCTCTCTTGGAGTTTTCCATGCTAAACCTTTTAAGCACTTTCTCGATGTATGTACCCTGGGTAAGACCTATCATTCTTCTAGATCTATCTCTATAGATCTTCATACCGAGAATGTAGGATGCTTCTCCCAAGTCCTTCATAGTGAAGTTCTTCGATAGCCACACTTTGACTGATTGCAGCATCGGTATATCATTTCATATAAGAAGTATGTCATCCACATACAACACAAGAAATGTTACCGCGCTCCCACTAACCTTCTTGTAGACACATGGTTCATCTATATTTTTGATAAAATCAAACTCTTTGATTGTCTCATCAAAACGGATGTTCCATCTACGAGAAGCTTGCTTTAATCCATATATGGTTCACAAGCAAAATCCGAATTGATTTTAGTAGGGCTACAGGCAAAAAGTTTCATCAAAGTCAATTCCTTGCCTTTGTCTGAATCCTTTTGCCACGAGCCAGGCCTTATGGGTCTCCACCTGGCCATCTACTCCAATCTTTCTTTTGTATACCCTTTAGCACCCAATAAGTCTAACATCCTCAGGTGCTTCAACCAAGGTCCATACTTGGTTGGTGTACATAGAATCCATTTCGGATTTCATGGCACTCTGCCATTTCTCAGAGTCAATACTATACCACATAAGGTTGTTTAGTTTGAACAGGAGTTTCCACTTGAACCGTAGTAGTTTGTGTTCTATGAACTTCTTTAAGTTCAATCTTGCTCCCACTGTTCCCTTCAAGGATAAACTATTTTTCTAAGAAGGTAGCATGTTTGGAGACAAACACCCTATGATCGGTGTAAAAGTGATACCCTAACATCTCTTTAGGATATCCCACAAACCTACATTTTACGAATCGAGATTCCAACTTATCATGGTCAACTTTCTTGACATAAGCTAGACATCCCCAAATCTTAACGTGTTTAAGACTCAGTTTCCTTTCTTTCTATATCTCATATGGAGTTTGAGGAACAGATTTGGAAAGCACCTTATTCAGTAAATATGTCGAGGTTTCCAATTCATAACCCTAAAGTGATACTGGAAGATCTGCATAGCTTATCGTGGATCAAACCATGTCTAACAAAGTTCAATTTCTCCTTTCAGATACTCCACTCAACTATGGAGTGTCCGGATGAGTCCACTGGGAGACTATACTATTTTCTTTGAGATAATCTAGAAACACACCACTCAAGTATTCATCTCCTCGATCTGATCGAAGAGCTCTAATACCATGTTTGGTTTATTTCTCTACTTCATAACTGTATTCTTTGAACTTTTCAAAGGCTTCAGATTTGTATTTCATCAAATACATATATCTAAATCTAGATCAATTATCTATGAAAGTCACGAAGTATTAAAATCCTGCCATGGCTTGCGTAGACATTTGTCCACATACATCTATGTGTACCAATACCAGCAACTCTCTAGCGCTCTCTCCATGTCCACTAAATGGAGATTTGGTCATTTTACCCAATAGACAAGACATGCATGTAGGATATGATTCAAAATCAAAGGGTTCCAGTAACCTTCCCTTATGCATTGTCCGAAGTCTATTTTCACTAATATGACCAAGTCTGTAGTGCCATAAGTAGGTAGGATTTTCATCATCCTTTTTTTTTCTTTGTTTAATATGAAGTAAAACATATTCTATGTCACATACATACAGACCATTATTTAAAGTTCCACTACCATAAAGAACATTATCTCTAAGGATTGGATGTTTAATATTCTGAATAATAAATAAAAATCCAACCAAGTCTAACATTGGAATAGAAATAATATTCCTCACAATCGAGGGAACCAAAATAATAGTTATTTAAAATAATAGTCTTGCCCGTAGGCATATGTAAATCAAACGACCCTACAGCTATGGCAGCAACTCTTGCTCTATTGCCCATCCGTAGAATCGCCTTCTCTTCCCCAAGAGCCCTACTTCTCCTTAGTCCTCGCAACGAATTGCAAATGTGAGAACCATAAGTAGTATCTAATACCTAAGTAGAAGTTTGATTTAGTGACATGTTTACTTCAATCATAAACATATCTGAATCAGAAACGGTAGTCTTACTAGCCTTCTTCACGTTCAGTTCTGCAAGGTAAACCTTACAGTTCCTCTTCCAGTGCCTCACCTTGTTACAGTGAAAACAAACAGCATATCCAGCTTCTTAGCCCTTGAGAACTTTTCTCAAGCTTCGAAGCTAGTCAACATAGTTGGGATCAGTCAATATGTGAGCATCTAGTATGCTACGGAGTGATTGTGCAGAAGACCTAGTGTATATATCTATATATATTAAGTCTGCAAATGATATACACATAACAACACTTACCAAATATTCAATTTCATTATTAAAACACTATATGAATCGGGTCGTTATTCATAAGTGGCTCCCACTAGTTTATCTAATTTATACAACCCCCTAAGTGAATAAATAAGCATTCAAAATGCTAGTGGGAATAGGGATCCTACATTCCATCACACAACCCCGGCTGTGGCATGAAACGCCATGTGATGTTCAGTAGGCAGACAACTCTTGTCAATTACATCTCATGTTATTCCCTAATATAACTTTAGCCTCTTGAATAATTGAGTCACGGTTGTGGCACGACAAACTCAATATTCTAAGTCAAGTCTAACCCAACATTCTGTACAATTGAATCAGTCTCCAATAGCCCACGGCTGTGGCACGTAACGACCATTAGATTCTAATTCATTGTACATATCTCTACGTAAGAGACAAGTATTTCTTATTTCGAAATCAAAGCCCTCGGCTGTGGCACGAAACGACAGTGATTCAAAAATGAGAACTACTTTCTACCATGTTGGAAGGCTATGACCGACACAAGCCCGTTGTATCATTGGCCTATTACTACTTGATATTTATAAAAGAGGTTTTTTTTAAGGTCACGAAACATTTTCGTATAAACCTATAAGTCTAACGTGTTTTAAGTTTAATAGATAATCTAAATCTATAACAAAAACACGAAAAATCTCAATATTATTAGTCAAGTCAAATCCAACATTTTGTACAATTAAATTGGATTCCAATAGCCCACGGCTGTAGCACGTAACGACCACTAAAATCTAATTTTGTACACATCTAATGTAACAGACAAGTATTTTCATGTTGATCGGTAACAAAGTCCTCGGCTGTAGCACGAAACGACAATGCACCGAAAACAAGAAATACTTTCTGTCATGTTGGAAGACCATAACCGACACAAAACTTTTTGTGCCTATGGCAGATTACAACTTGACATATATAATACATAGATCTCATCTTCTTTGTTATTAACCAATAATTAAAACTCTTTTAATTATTAATTCTATTTCTAAACTCTTTAGAAAATTAATCTCTCCCTTAATTTAATTTCTTAAATTAAATCAATAATTAATAATATTAAGATCACATCTTAATTATTTTATAATCAATTAAATCTTATTTAATCAATTAATAAAATTGCTAACTAATTATTCATTTCACAAATAAATAATTATCAGCCATTATTAATTAACTAATATTATTTAACAATCATAATCATATTATAAAGAAATTCTCTTTTCTGAATTAAATATTTCAAAATCAATAATCGATAATCGGATGATTCCCAGATCGGGGGGAGCATTGTCAAGAGGCATCACTTAATACCCCTTTCTTACAGATCAAAATCTGTTTTTGACAGAATCATCCTTTCTCTCAATATTGAAAATTCATATTTAATCATGTGTTTCACAAACACAAGAATTTCATGATTGTATTTATAATATTAATATTAAGGTAAGAAACGATTCCTATTCCAGATTTTCTAGAGCACGCCTTATGTTGATTTAAGTTCGCCTAAATCTATCATCGCATGGTAAACATAGGCATATATCTCATGTATAAAAATAAATCAATGAGTAAGCATGCAAGCAATATCATGTCACACATTGATATAATGATGTATGGATTTATTATAGTATTTAAAAGCAATTAAAACAATTAAAACATGCTTTAAAACACTTCCGGGAATATAAACATTTCAAAAACATTATATAAAAAATATTTGACCACTCCATTAGATCCGTATCGGAAATACAAATCCAACGATATATTGCACGCCCAAAACGGAGTTACGAAACTCCCAGAAAATCGAATTTAATGTGACAGAAGGGCTGTAACGCATTTATGGTATTCGTTACAACAATTAAAACCCATTTAATTGTACTCTCGCCTCTTCTCCTCTCTCCCTTCTACCCTACCCTAGCCTCCATTAAAGTTTTTTGAGGGGGCTTCCATCGGGTTTCACCGGTGGAAAGCCCCAATTCAATTTATTTTTCGTTTGTCTTGCTTTATTTCCTTTCAATAAAGTTCCCAATTTATTTGGGTTTCAGCTATTCCCAATTTATTTGGGTTGTGTTTGCCTCTCCTTGTGAGAGTTTGTTTTTGTTTGGATTGAATTTAGGAGTTTTCCATGGCCGAGGTTATAGATCGGCAAGTTTTTCATGATTTTGATTCAGAGATGAAGGCTACTATGGAATCGCATCTACGGTCGTCGGTCCAGAACAGTTCGATGATTGCAGTAAAAACATGTATATATCAAATATCTTCAAATCGCTTGATTGCCTTTAAAAAAGATTCAACAGCGATCCCCTTAAGCGTCTGTCCTTGCGATTGTTTTTGTAGATGCCGTATGGCTTTTGATTAATGGATTGATTTCTTTTTGTTCAAAAAAAAAAAACCCATTTAATTGTATAACGCATTCGACTCATGCGTTACAGAACCTATCACGCATATCCTATATGCGCGAAACCCCAGCGCGTGGGTTGCTCGCGCCCGACAGCCCGACAGCAGCAGTTTTCTTTTGTTTTTTTTTTATTTTCTTTTATCCGACCGTTGCTTTTCTGTCAGACTTGGCAGGTTATATGAAACTGTTGTAACGCTCAATCCTTAAATAACTGCCGAGCCCATAACTCCTTTAATAACTTTTATTATTATCTTAATAATTTTAATATCAATAAATTAATTAACAATTAATTAATAAATTAATAAAAAAATATTTGGACATGATTTCTAAAAATCAACAGCAGCAAAAATTACCAGGTAACTATGGGGTCCTTGTGCAAATTTTAATTTCATATTATTCACATGCATGATTATTTTATGAATTTTAATCAAAATAATTTTTAAAAATTCATAACAAATAATCTACACATCACAAAATTATGAAAAAAAATATCTAGATGATCCATAACACTTATAGAACCCAGATCAATGGTCAAAACTTCATGCAAATATTATTTTGAATTAATTCATAATTAAATCCAAATAAACTTGCAAAAATCATAATAAATCCATACATGCATAAAAAAATCTGAAAATTTTTATATGAATCTCTATATGCAGAACCTAGCTCTGATGCCATTGAAGGAATTTACGGATGAGCGGAAGCGTGATATAACAATTATTCCGTAAAAACCATGTATCGTGCATATAGAAAATCATATAAAAATGAAATAGCGGAGGGAATCGTAACCATACCTTGAAATCGAAGCTTTACAAAATGGTGTTTTAGCAGTTGCTCCTCAGAGTGTGAAGCACTCTACCGGTATCCACCAAGATTAATTCTTCGACGAAGCTTTTTATAAAACTAAGCTTTTATAAAAATGGAGGTTTGAGAGAGAGAGAGGGAGATGAAGAAGATGAGGGAGGCAACTAGGTTTTTCACAAAAACCAAAAGTATATTAACTCATTCTCATCTCATTCTATTTATAGGGCTCATGTAGGGTTTTCATAATTAATATATCATTATATATTAATATATAAATCCTACACTTTATCTTGTAAAATGTTAAATAATAATTAAAACAATTTTAATCATTATTAAAACAACTTGCTCTCTCAAAATACCTTCATCAATAAATTAATCTTTTTATGGTGTAACCCTGTAGGTTCAATATTAAGCCGGTAGTAGAAATAAATAATAATAAACTTTTTATTTATTATTTATATGAATTCTAATAATTCATTAAATATAATTAACTGATTAATTATATTTATTCTATATCGTGAGTGATGCTTCTCAACATATCGCGACTATCCGGATAATATGAATTCACTGCTTAGAATACCAAGAACCTGTCAGTGCTAGTTACCGTACAATCAATTCCTTCTACCCTGCAATATCCCGATTAAATACAAGGCATGGAACTCGTGTCAAGCCTATCAAATTTAATCATATTATTCTTATTCATAATGCAAAGTTCATATTAATGCAAATCAGAAACTCCTTTCTAATTTCATACACTCTGGCCAGAGATTCCAGAACTCGCATACTAAGAATAACATGGGACATTCACTTCCTTACTGGAAGGGGTAGATCCTTTATTGACCATTAACTATCTCCATACACAAATCCCTATGCCCAGAATAGACCTAATGGATGTCCTTGAGACTAAGGACTAAACCAAAGCACAGTTCATTATATACAAGATTACTCTAACGATCTCAAGTCTAAGGACACTTGTACAACTATCACTCAGTGAACAACTATCGACACGTGAGTAAACTCCATTAGTTGTTCAACTTATCGAGTCATGTTCAGTGAACTTATTCCCTAATAAGCACCTACATACTAGCTATAGTGTCGCCACACAAATGCCTATGAGAACAGACATCCTCCTGAAAGGAGCAAGCATAGTATGTACCAATCTTTGCGGATTCACTAACTTCCGATTAGTTATCCTATGATCAGGAACTGTTTAAGTCTAGAATTATCATCTTCTAGATCTCACTATTATAATCTCATTATAATTCTAGAAGCTTTACTTTAAACCATGGAATATCTTATTTAAAACACTTAAAATAGATAAGGCCCGTAATAAAAACAAATAAGTCTTTTATTAATATTAATGAAATCAAATAAGTGTACAAGAAAGTTCTTCCTAAATCATCATACATGATTGGATTTTAGGACAAACTCTTTCATACACTTGGGTACATTTGATAAGATACAAATCTGAAGTTGCTTCTGTTATTACTTCGTTTATTCTATATGCTGAAAAGCAGTTTTCTAAATCAGTTTTGAGCATACGATCTGATAATGCTAAAGAATTCACAGAAGGTTCACTCAAATTATTTCTTCAATCCAAGGGTATTATTCACCAAACAAGTTGTAGCTATACTCCCCAGCAAAACGGAGTTGTGGAGAGGAAACATCGTCACCTACTTGAGACTGCTCGAGCACTCTAGTTTCAATCAAACCTACCTGCACATTTCTGGGGTGAGACTATTTTGTGTGCAACATTCTTGATAAATCGAATGCTGATGTGGTATATTTTTATGTTCGTTCGCAGGGAGACAGGTTTTATCAATTTTAATTTAATTGTCACGAATTATTTCTATATTAAAAACAATTATTGAGAATTTTTATATAACTAAATAATGCAAATAAATGTGTTTTAAAGTCGATTAACTAAAAGTCTAGGGCAACCGGGTTCACCATGTTTACACCGAAACAAATTATACGGATATAGTAATTTAACAGATTTAAATAATTAGAGCACGTGTTAATCTCTCTCAAGCATTAACGCTCTTAGAAATCTAATTATGCTCTCGCACTAAAATTCAATTCCGCTAATCGTAAGTATGCCTCTAGTGGGTAAAATCTCTCGATCTATTACTGCTATTTGCAAATAATTAATTAATGATACCGGCCGACAACACAAATTAAATTTTATAACATATCGATTAGAATTATTTAATATCCGTTAAACAACTAATAAAATTAAAGCATTATCAGGGTGTAAACATGGCTTCCCCTTATACCCTGGAAATAAACTACTCACACATGCTATTAATAGAAACGACAAAAATATTTAAACAAGACATATAAAACATATATTAATAAACAAGATAAAATTTAGGAGTACCTCAAATTTACAATAGAACGGAGAATTAAGCCAAATTGTACACAAAAGAGATGAAAGAAAATCAAGCCCCTAGCTCCAAAGTTGTACTAGCCGAATGATATAGAATATGTATAATAATACTCCAGTGTTTAAAAGTAAGGAAAGAAAAAGCAAACAATGATCAAAAGAAAGATGTCTGGCCAGTGTCTTCCGTGAATCATTTTATAGGCTAGCCTTCAGCCTTAGTAAACAATAGCTGCTTCAACTTCAACATTCTGCTTCATTTTGTCTTCCGTGAATGATGCTTGATTTATCAAAAGTAAACATTGGCTGCTTCTTCAATTTATCAAAAGTCTTCTATCATCACTTCCGTGTATGGTGGAAGCAGTTGACAATTCAGATGTGTCTTAAAGGGGTATTTATAGATGAGAATTAGGGTTTTGGGGGTGTGTTTGAAATATTTCTTTTTGCTCCAAACTCCTAATTCTTTTTTTTTCTTTCTTCTTTGCACTTTATTTGTTTATTTTGTTATTTCTTCATGTTAGATATAATTGATGTGATTTAATGTCAGTGTTTAAGTGTTGCAGGTAAAAAGAGTTTAACTTGTTAGTTGAAAGCGGCTGTAACAGAGTTTGAGTATACGCTGATAGCTGGAAGCGCAAACGCTGACAGAAGAAAGCGTAAACACTGCTAGCTGAACACATGGAAGCGCAAACACTGTTAGCTAGGAGAGCAACAGAGTTTGCTAAAGTCTGTCTATTGGAAGCGTCTACAAGTCAACAGAGTTTGAAGATTAATTTAATATTAATATGGAAGCGATATCTTTGAAGATTGGATAGCTGTCAAAGAGATTGAGTTGACTTAGAAGACGTGTAGCAATCGTAATTGATATCAATTGTATAGCTTAATTTTAGGAGAATCAATTAACGATTGTACGTAGCTGTATATCTTATAAATACAGTTAGGTTAACCCTAGAAGGGTATCCATCGTGAACGAATATCATTAATTGTAACCTAAGCAGCTCTCTGTGATATTTTACATCACTGAGAGAGGAATTATTAATTCCAAACAGTTTTAAGAGTTAAAACGTGTGTTCTTGTTATTTACTCATACAGTACTTGATTATATATATTGTGTATTCGACCTAACAAGTGGTATCAGAGCCAATCTGTTACTTTATTACAGTTTAAGATCCAAACACAATAGTAATCAATGGCAGAGATTCCTCCTCCATCAGGTTCTGAGAAAGCACCTACTACTGTTAGTAGGTATGAGACAATTAGGGTTCCAATACTCAAGCCATCAGAATATGCAATCTGGAAGGTAAAGATGACCATGTTTCTGGAAGCCACAGATCCAGAATATCTTGATAGAATTTATGAAGGTCCTCATAAACCTACTAAGTTAACTGCTGCTGCTGCTGGTGAGGAATCAAAGGTGGTTCCTAAGGAAAAGAAAGATCTAACTGCTGAGGATCTTTCATCTATTGCTAAGGATGCCAAAGTAAGGCACTTACTTCACAGTGCTCTTGACAATGTTATGTCTAACAAAGTGATTAACTGCACGACTGCAAAGGATATATGGGATGCACTTGAGGTTAGATGTCAAGGAACTGCTGCAATTAAGAAGAACAGAAGGAACATACTCATACAGGAGTATGAGCATTTTGAGGCAAAGTCTGAAGAAACCATGATAGAAACATTTGATAGATTCTGCAAACTACTCAATGATCTATCATTGGTTAACAAAGAATATGATCTGGAAGATTCAAATCTCAAGTTTCTTCTCTCTCTTCCTGAAAAGTGGGATGTGAAAACAACCACCATAAGAGACAACTATGATCTTGTTGATACTGAGATTGATGAAATCTATGGACTGCTCAAGACTCATGAATTGGAAATGGAGTAGAGAAACAGAAGATCAAGCAGGAAGTCAAAGACTGTTGCATTGAAAGTTGAAGAAAAATCTTCAAAGAAAGAAGCCAAATCTAAAATATTTTCATATTTTTGGATGCAAGTGCTTTGTGCTGAACAGTTGACCAAATTTGACCTAAAGGCAGATGAAGGAATTTTTGTTGGCTATCCACTGTCAACTAAAGCATTCAGAGTTTATAATCTGAGAACTAGAGTGATCATGGAGTCTATTCATGTGTCATTTGATGACAAGAAAATAACTGGACTTGAAGATGTTAATGAACATGATCAACTGCACTTTGAAAATGAAGATCTATTCACTGACAAAGTAAACTCTGATGAGACAGATCTGACAAACTCTGTTGAGGTAAATTCTGAACCTCTACTGGTAAATACTGAAGAGACTCTTCAACCAGAAACAAGGGAAGAACCAGTTGAGGGGGAGCATGAAGAATCACATCAAAGAGAAAATTCAAATATTGATAGTGACTCAGTTGATAACTCGGAATCAAACTCTGTTGATTCAAACTCTGATCGTTCAAATTCTGAACAGACACATTCAGAGGGAGCATTAGAAAATGAAGAAAGGCACCAAAAAAATCAGGAGAGCATGGATCAAGGGGGAGGATCACAAGATGACAGAAGCAATCTGCCTTCTGCAAGAAAATGGACTAAGTCACACACACCTGATTTGATTATTGGTGATCCAGATGCAAGAGTAAGGACAAGAAGTGCAACAACAAATGAATGTCTGTTTCATGCATTCTTGTCACAAACTGAGCCAAAGAAAGTAGAAGAAGCTCTTAAAGATGCTGACTGGATAACAGCAATGCAAGAAGAGCTAAATGAATTTGAGAGAAATGAAGTGTGGACCCTTGTACCAAGGCCAAAGAACAGATCCATTGTTGGTACTAAATGGGTTTTCAGAAATAAAACTGATAGTGATGGTGTTATCACAAGGAACAAAGCAAGACTGGTAGCTAAAGGCTATTCATAGCAGGAAGGAATAGACTATGATGAGACTTTTGCACCAGTTGCCAGATTGGAGGCAATAAGGATGTTTCTTGCTTATGCTTCACATAAGAAATTCAAAATGTTTCAGATGGATGTGAAAAGTGCATTTTTAAATGGAAAACTTGAAGAAGAAGTGTTTGTGGAACAACCACCAGGTTTTGTAGATCCAAAATATCCAGACCATGTCTACAGGTTAGACAAGGCACTCTATGGACTTAAGCAGGCACCAAGGGCATGGTATGAAACTCTTGCTAAATTTCTACTAGAAAGTGGGTTTCACAGAGGTATTATTGACAAAACTCTGTTTTACTTTCAATCTGGTAGTGACTTGCTCTTAGTTCAAATATATGTTGATGACATCATTTTTAGATCTACTAATGATAAACTCTGTAAGAAGTTTGCCAAGCTCATGCAGTCAAGATATCAAATGAGTATGATGGGAGAGCTAAGCTATTTTCTAGGCTTACAGGTGAAGCAAACAGATGATGGAATTTTTATCAATCAAGCAAAATATACCAGAAATCTTCTCAAGAAATTTGGCATGCTTGACTGTTCATCTGCAACAACTCCCATGGCAACTGCAACAAAATTGGACAAAGATACAGGATCATCAGTAGATATGACAAGCTACAGAGGAATGATTGGCTCTCTTCTCTATCTAACAGCAAGTAGACCTGATATCATGTATGCAACATGTCTGTGTGCAAGGTTTCAGGCAGATCCAAGGGAACCACATTTAACAGCTATGAAGAGGATTTTCAAGTATCTCAAGGGCACTGTAACTTTAGGGCTGTGGTACCCAAGAGAATCAGATTTTAAGCTACTTGGTTACTCTGATGCAGATTTTGCAGGCTGTAAGATTGACAGAAAAAGCACAAGTGGAAGTTGTCAATTTCTTGGTGACAGACTTGTGTCTTGGTACAGCAAGAAACAAAAATCAATATCAACATCTACAGCTGAAGCAGAGTATATTGCTGCTGGTAGTTATTGTGCACAGATTCTATGGATGAAGAATCAATTGCTGGATTATGGGTTAAGGTATAGCAAAATACCTATTTTCTGTGATAATCAAAGTGCTATTGCAATGACAGGTAATCCAGTACAACACTCAATGACCAAGCACATCAATATAAGGTATCACTTTATTAGAAAGCATGTAGAGGAAGGCAATATTGAGCTTCACTTTGTGCCTACAGATCAACAACTTGCAGATGTCTTCACCAAGCCTCTAAGTGAAGCAGCATTTACAAGACTGGTCAATGAACTAGGGATGGTATCTGGTTTTGACTAAACATGTTGGTTAGACTCAAAATTTTCTTATAAAATGTGCTGCTCATATCTCTGTGAATTGCTAAAGTGATATGTGAACCTTTAAACTCTGTTATGCATACTCTGTTCACATGTGTCTATTCTCACACTCGTAAACTCTGTCAGCATGATTGTTGGTCATACACTGTTAATATGTTTGATAAACTCTGTGAATTTTGAGTTGATTTTTGTCTGAATGAAAATACCAATGAAGAAAAATGTATGAAGCATGATTCTCAGTGAATAAATCAAGATTCTTTCTGAGTCACTGTGATCTAATCAGAAATTGTGCAGTAAGTTAACACAGCATGATACTGTTTCATATTTAGAGCATCTCTTAGTTTATTTGATCCTAAACTCTGAATCTATGAATACTGTGTGCATTACCTCTCATGAATAATTTCTGATATTGATGAACTCTAAACTCTGATTAGTAACACTCTGTTTCCAAGACATACATAGTTTTTGATGATTCCTTGTTTGTACTTGTGAAAATTTAAAAACTTGAGATGTGTCATTGTTTAGTTTGGTCAGAAACAGTTCATGTCTGCACCCTGTGAGATTTTGAGCCAAATAAGTGATTGATACATTTTATATCAATCAGATTTTATTGCTGTATGATGTTCATCAGTAAGTATGTTGCTCTAGAACTTGCATTAAACCATTTTGAGACTACATGATATGTGTGTGCATGAAAATGATAAAGGCACTAGGATTTACCATCTTTCTTCAAACACTGTTCAAAACTTCTTTGAATACTGTTCATAAACACTGTTCATAAACACTTCCCTTAGTAAACCCCTTTGAGCCTAAATAACTGCTCATTTTTCTTAAACTCTGGAGTATTAAGAGCAGTTATATTCTGTTGATAAATCAAATGCAAGCAGGTGAGTGTTTCTCGAGAAAAGAAAAGTTTACTCGGTATATATAATTAAAAAAAAAGGGTATATATACTGATCATCTTGTACACGTATGTACTAACAGTGTGACTGAACACTTTGGTCTGTTAAATTGTTCAGTTCGAAATTCACTCATGTTAAAAACATCTCTTCTCACCTGTTTGATCTTACTACATTACAACCCTGAACAAAGTCCTTTTGATTTGTGCATATATGTAATCGAAGTAGTGTAGATCTGGTGGAAATTCAAGCCTATGGTAGTATCTGCTTTTACTGATTGAATTTGAGCGAAAACACTTCACCTAAACACTTGTGTGCTTTGAGAGTTTGTGAGGAAATCCTTGACATGTAACTCACTGAATGATGCTTTGATGTTTATCTCCTGATATTTTTGTCTATAATGACTGTGTGCTTACTTGGATAATCATGAACATCAATGGGAACAGGGATATTCAGATATCTGTATTTAAGGAACTACAGAGTTTAGCATTCATCATATACTCCGTGTTTAATATGAGAGTTTGTGCATTCAGTGTTTATTGATTTGATTTATGGATATTATGAAATATTAGATGCTATAAAAATTGATTTGGTAAACTCTGCTACTCACACACAAAAATAATCACGACTGTGCATTTTTTAAAGGGTTTTTGTGATAAAGTTTGAAAATTTGACAAACACTGATGGATTGTGTTACGTACTCTAAGGTAAATTTTCATTAAGATAATTTGAAAATTTTGGAGTAAATGGAGTGGTTGACAACTGTTAATTAGTGTATTTAGTGGTTAAGTGTCTTGATAATTGGAAAGACAGCAGTAATAATGGTTTTTACTGCGCGTGATTAAGTGAATCGCTGCATGTTTGACACGTGTCCCACTTTCACCCACTCACTCATCATTATGTACCACTTTCACACTTCTCAAGGGAACAGTTGCGTGTTTTCAAGTAAAAATGTTTGAGTTTAATTTTTTAATTACTACTCAAATTACTTTTTGTTACAATCACTACTCACCCACTCATATTCACTTTACCAAAACAGAGAACTCCTTTGTTTTTCACTTTGGCATTTTCACAAACACCTATCTTGCATATCATTTTCACAGTCGATTTTTGCTTATTTCTTGATCTAATGGCAACAAAACCTTTCACTTCGTTTGGTCTTCATTTTGTGCCTAACAATTATGCAGCTCTACTTGAGAACGACCGTGCTCCTGAGGCGTTTCACCTAATGCAAAACTTTCTTCGCGACTCTGAGATTGGGCAAGCGTTGGTTGAACCTGCTACTCTATCTGCTTCTCAGGTTGTCACCTTCTGGCAAAACTCAAGGTATATAGAAGGAGGGGAAAATGGAACTCCATCTATCATCTTCTCTCATGAAGAACAAGAGTTTGTGATTACTCCACAAACTGTTCGCGAGACCATGGATTTCGACACACATACTTCGTATGCTGTTGTCTCTGAGCAAAATCTGAGAGAGATGTTAACAGAGATTGGGTATATGGAATCTCTTGCAAAGCTGGGCAGTGTGAGGAGGCCGAATCTGAGAAAAGAGTGGAACTTTTTCTTTGACTGTATCACCAGGACATTCCAGAAGAAGGTCACCAACTGGGATGCTATTCCAATGGACAGTCTGCAAATTGGGTATTCTCTACTCTATGGCAGTAATTTTGATTATGGTCGTTATGTGTTAATGAATTTGGGTGATAAGTTGTCAGAGTCTACTACAGTTTATTTTGCTAGATTTTGTCAACTTTTGTTTAATGCATGTGTACCTGGGTTAGAAGTTGATGAAGCTGATGAGATTCAACCCTTTAGAGTCAATAAGAGAATATTCTCTGATATGACTAACAAAGATGTTGGTAAAGACATACCTGCTTTTGTCTTGCCACTTGCCTTGCAAAACTTCCTCAACCAACCACAAGATCCCCAATCACCACAACATGACTCACACCAAACACAACAACCAGAAACACAAAATATGCCTGAACCTTTAGACACTGATCGTACTGAAACCATACCATCTCAACCTATACAATCATCTGAGCCAACACCAACAACCACTGTTAATCCTACATTACCACAAACACAACCTGAACCAATGAATCCTGAACCAACAAACCCTGTCACTACTACTCACCCACAACCAACATCTAAATCAAAAAGGAAGAAGCATACTGCCATCAACACAAAACATTCTAAGGCTAAACGGACATCTCCAAAGGCTGTTTATTCCAGAAGATTCATCAAAAGGGCAAATAGATCTTCAACACCATCAGCTGAGGAAAGTTCTAGTGAAGATGAAGAACTGATTGCAGTGCCTCAAGCAAAGAGGAGAAGGCTCATTCTTACTGATTCTGATGATGAGCATGTTGATGAGGCTAAAGAGAAAATTTCTACTGATATTCCTACTGGTGAGAAAGAGGTTATCATAGAAACTACTATAACAGAATCAGGAGCCAAGATTGCTGAACCAGAACCTGCTAAGGTTCAAGAAAATGAAGCTGTTAGAGATGAATTGCCTATAATGGAAGAGTTTGATGAAACTCCATTTTCTTTTAATAATGAAGCATCTACTCCAACACTCATGGAGGTTACACACTCTGTGGATACTGGTGTTGCTGATGAGCCTACTGTTGTTCTTGAAGACACTGAGGTTGCATCACACACTTAATTAAACTCTGATGCCCATCATGTTTCTGATCATGGTGAGGAGATTGATAAACCAGAGAAGGTTATTTCTTCAGAGCATGTTCAAGTTGATAAAGGAAAACAGGTTGCTCAAGAACCTGTTGCTGCTCAAGATGAAGACATTGCTTCAGTTGCACCTACTAATGTGTCAATGAGTGATTCAATTGAAGACAAGAGTACAGGAGCTGAAAAAGCACAAGCTCAAGCTGATGGTCAGAAAACAGGAGAAAAACCAGATTTTGCTGGGCCTTCTGTTAATGAGATTGATGATAATTATTTGACCCAACAAACTGCTGATTGGTACAAGTCAGAGTGTATTTTTCCTCCTGGAAGGGCAGCTATGTTTCTCCAGGCAAATTCTTCGAAGATTACAAATCCAGATATTTTCACTTGTTTGCAAGGAACAGTGATTCAGATCAAGACCTTGAATCATAGATTTGATGATAATCAGAAAGCTATTGTTGATCTTCGAACAGAGGTTGCTACTCATGAGGAGAAATCTCAACTAGCTAATTCTAAGCTTTTTCAACAATTCTCCAAAGCTCAAGAAAATCTTAATGACAGACTGAGCAAAGTTGAAAAGAATCAGCTTTTACTCACTGAGAAGGTTGATTCCATTGCAAACTCTCTTGAGTTAATCACCTCAATTCTGATTCAAGATGGTGATGATGTCAAAAAGGGGGAGAGAATTGCTAAAACCAAGTGTAAGCAAACTCAAACTCTGTTAAAGAAAGATCATCTGGATGAAGAAGGTGCCAATGCTGATAAGGGTTTAAGAAATGCAAATCCTAGACAAGGACATGGAAGGTCTACGAGGTCAAAGCCAAATTTGGTGATAGATACAAATATTCAGAGTACTTCTGGTTCAAAGCCAAAGGATTTGTCATTCACTGACAATTCACAGACAGATGAAGAATTGGCTGCAAAACTCTTTCGTGAAGAAAATGCTGAAGCTACACTTGAGGACATACAAGATGAAGAAAAGCTGTTGCAGAAAGAGCATTTAAAAGCACAAAAGTCCAAGAAAGGGAAGAAAACTATCAGAGCTTCAAAGCCTTCAAAGTCTGTAATGAAAGGAATTGAGATCAAAGAAAAATTATCTGGTATTCAGGAAGAAGAAGAAGAAGAAGATAAAGGAAAGTTGATTAGAAAGTCTTCTCTTGATGCCAAGCTGAAGTTAAAAGGGGTGATGGGTGAAGAGAGAAAGAGTAAGATGATAGTTACAACCTCTGTTGATACACATGTTGTACAGAAGAATAAAGACACAACCTCTGTTGCTACACAAGTTGTGACCACACCACTATTGTCTTCTCAGTTGAAATCAAAGTTTGGAAAAGGAGTTCTTCATGATCCAAATCTAGCATCTACAGCTCCAATGGATTTCACTGATGGTAGAGCCTTATCTGGTAAAATCGGATACAACAAAGGAGGTATAGGCTCACATAGGGATAAAAGACAACATGTTGTTCCCAGAGATCCTTCTTCACTGGCTGTTCCAGGTCGTGGTGTCACTCAAGAGAGTTTAGACAGACTGGAGTCAGTACAACTTGTCTATCAGAAGAGTTTAGGGAAGGATTTTCTGCTATATTTCATGGCTGATGGAACAGTGTTTAAGATTGCTGAGAATGATATTGACTTAAAATACTGGGAAGAACTAGAATATGTTCTGTATCTTTTCAAAGTAAGAAATCAAAGAGCTCAGTCAGTTGCAAATGTGCTCAGACAGAAGATGATTCAGAATCTTGCAAGAAGAAATATGAAATACAACAGCAAGTATGTTCCGAAGTACAGAGATTGGAATGGGAATCTGATAGAAATGGAAAAGGGGACTACAAAGCTGAAGACTGATCTTGGAATTACTGTTCTGGATTTTAATGTGAAGTCTGAAGAAGTGAAGTATATCAGGTTGGGAAATGAAATGAGAAGAAACAAAATCTACGATCTCAGAGCTGCTATCTTTCAAACTGATGAGAATGATCCAGATTTAAGAGAGATCAAGGAAGCTATGCAGATTGAACTTGAAAATGCTGAGAGGAGATTGTTGATTGATTATCTCAGAACAACTCCAGATCTTGAGGAGGTTAGGTAGAAAGAATTTGTAAGTAATTTGAATTTTCTGTAGATTTTGCTAAGTCAAGTTTAAACTCTGATTATATGTTAAACACTGTGTTTTTATTTATTCGTTTTGACATCATCAATTACTGTGAACTTGTACATTTTTCTAATGAACAAGTTGGGGGAGATTGTTAGATATAATTGATGTGATTTAATGTCAGTGTTTAAGTGTTGCAGGTAAAAAGAGTTTAACTTGTTAGTTGAAAGCGGCTGTAACAGAGTTTGAGTATACGCTGATAGCTGGAAGCGCAAACGCTGACAGGAGAAAGCGTAAACACTGCTAGCTGAACACATGGAAGCGCAAACACTGTTAGCTAGGAGAGCAACAGAGTTTGCTAAAGTCTGTCTATTGGAAGCGTCTACAAGTCAACAGAGTTTGAAGATTAATTTAATATTAATATGGAAGCGATATCTTTGAAGATTGGATAGCTGTCAAAGAGATTGAGTTGACTTAGAAGACGTGTAGCAATCGTAATTGATATCAATTGTATAGCTTAATTTTAGGAGAATCAATTAACGATTGTACGTAGCTGTATATCTTATAAATACAGTTAGGTTAACCCTAGAAGGGTATCCATCGTGAACGAATATCATTAATTGTAACCTAAGCAGCTCTCTGTGATATTTTACATCACTGAGAGAGGAATTATTAATTCCAAACAGTTTTAAGAGTTAAAACGTGTGTTCTTGTTATTTACTCATACAGTACTTGATTATATATATTGTGTATTCGACCTAACACTTCATTTTTCCGAATTTCTTCCAATTTTAGCTCCAAAATAGCTCCTTAAGCCTAAATTCTTCCAAACTTAGAAATTCTTGTCTCCTGAAATAAAACATCAAAATTAATTAAATAAATATCCAAATCAATGCAAAATGCAAATAAATATGGGAATAAAATTATCTAAAATGTATATAAAAATATATCTTATCAAATATCCCCACAATAAGCATTTGCACGTCCTCGGGCAAATAAGCGAAATAAAAACTAAATCCAAACTATTATCACTTTCGTAGATGACACGATTGCATTGAGCATATGCAACAAGCCGTTGAACCCCTAGGCAGCCCTAGTAGGACGAGTGTTGTCTCGTGAGGGTTTATAATGAATATACCCACAAAATTCATCTAGCTCATGCAAAAGACCACACATCAACACAACACCACACACACCCGTCCTCTCATGCCAAATCGGCTTAAGAATCAAAATGAAATAGCAATGCCTTGGTGCCTAAAGTGCAAGTATCCACATAGCGTACTCAAAGAAGATGCATAAGATCATAGAAATTCATGTCAAATGTAAGAATAAGTTGGTAAACATGCTAAGCACACAAGAGCACATCTTTAAGACACAACCTGGGATATCCTATGCAAAAGCAACAACTCACCGTTCACTCACAAAAATATTCACTCAAAACAAAGGGTAAGTGTATCACTCAACTCCAACAATATCATAAACATGCTTCGTCCTTGGTATCAATCTAACCTTTAACGCAACATACATCATCGATGACAATCAAAAGGTCTTTGTTAAGGTTGTAACGGGGCTAGGGATAAGGTATGTCAAGAAAGCCAAAGAAGGTTAAGTCAAAAGCTAGTACCTCACATTGAAGTTCAATCAACTCCCATACTTATTAAAACCAATAAATACTTCCCCACACTTGAACTTTTATTATAGTCCAATACACACCTTGTCTAGTCGAATCTAAGTAGGATCACAAAAGATAAGCATGCTCTCGTATTTATTTTTTCTGTTTTTTTTTCTTTTTTTCTTTTTTTCAAGAGAGAGAAATAATAGGAAGGACAATGATCCAAAAGATATGATTTCAAACTTCGACTAATCAAGCTAACAACCAAACCCCAAATATATTCCCCAAAAATTATGATCATCAATAAAAGCCCCCCCTTTTTGCACACCTTATCACTCCCTTAAGCACAATACTAGCCTTTGACAATTGGGTTCAAAATTAATGTAAGGCCAATACAATAAAAAGGATAGATGGCAAGTACATGGTGTGTCACCGAAAGAACAAGATTAGGCTCAAAGGGTTAACTAATGGATCATGTATAATGGTTTGGATATATAGGAAATATGAGGTTATCCTATTTCCTTTATCATGTTATCATCAATTAATGTCATGCATCTCAAGAAAGATCTCAAGCAAGTGCTAGCAATGCAAACGACAAGTGGACACTCAAGCAAACGAAAAATCATGCAAAAGATATGCATATAGGCCCAAAACTCACTTGGTGTGACAAAACATAATCAATCCCAAATAACAGTCTCTCTAACGCACCTACTTGTACTCAAAGCATATAGACCAAATTACCTTGCACATATTCATGTCATTCTAATCACTTAGCACATTCAATAAGTCTACTAGCTTCAACTTGCTAGTATACGTGTGTGCACAAGAACAAAGCACATATCACTTCTCATACAAAAGCATCCATAAACACAAGATTCCTAAGCATGCATGGGTACATTTACACAAGTAATCTTCACATGGCTAGAAATTATTTTTGGTATTTTTCAAAAAAATTTAATTTTTTTTTAATTCTTTATATACACTACGTTGAGAACACCGAGAACACCTCCCCACACTTAAGCGAGTCAATGTCCTCAATGACTCATTAACTAAACAAAGAAATCTACAATATATAAAACAAAAGGAAAGAAGAACTCCCCTTTGCAGAAGCATGATCCATGGGTTGTGATGTGCTAAAAATTATGATATTTAATATCGCAAGCGCACGATCATCGTTTTAATATTTAAGATTCGATCCACAGGGACTAATTTTATTCACGATCCTTAATTTTTAATTTAATCGGACCAAAACAATTGGGATTTTTTTGAGAATTTTGATTTTTACTATTTAATTACTAAAAGAAAATTTAATTAATTATAGAAAGATAATTTAGCTTAATCTAATTTTAATTTAACTAATTAAAAATTAAAAGAACAGAAAAATTTGATTTTATTTTTCTATTTTAATTCCAAAAGAAAATTTAAACTACTTTAAATAAAATGAAATTAGAATAAAAATGATTTTAACAATGAAAGAAAATAAAAACAAAATTAACAAATTTTATTAACCAGGAGTTTGCAAGTAATGAAGGATTTTTTTTTCCTTTAACGAAATTGACACAGGGGAGGGGTTGTGGTTTTGCTTAGGCGGAAGAACAGGGTAAGGGGATATATTGCTTCGAATTAACCAAAATAAAGGGCAAGAAAAATACGACCTAATAATTAAAAACTAATAAATTTTTTTTATACTAACAAATCAAACATAATAACTAGATCTACAATTAAAAATAATCAAACCCACAATAAAATTGAGATTTAAAGGGGCTCAAATATTATAATTAACTGACAACAAGAAAATAAAAAAATCGTTGCTTTCAACCCCAAGTGGTTAGCATTTCGCTACTTTGTCCACTAATCGGATTTACAAAAATAACGAAATTTATTCAACATAAAAAAAACAAGATGTAAGGAATAAGAAAAATTAAAACTTGCATTAATATAAAATAAAGTGTTTACAATATCTAGAATTTACTACAAGAATAAAGATGAAGGCTACAAAATTTATGTTAAATGAAACTAAGATGTGCTAAAATAAAAGGAATCGGCTAACAAGAAAACAAAGCAAAAAGATTGTAGCAAAAAGTGTCTAGCAAAATGTATTAAAAGGTGCTGGCTTAGCAAAAGGAATTGGCTAAAAGTATTGCTTGGGTCCTTTTTTTTTCCCGTGTATGTCTCCTTCTATTTATAACCCAGCATAGCATTTTTTTTTCCTAAAAATCGGCTGCAACTTCCACATGATTTCATTGACAATTTGCTATCCACGGAGTCTTAATTTTCTGCCAGCACTTTATGATTTTGAAAAGGTAGAAGAAACCTTTGACAATCAAATACTTATTGCAACGCTCCCCCTTAATTGTCAAATGCGTGTTATTTCAAAGATTGATTGCCTCATTAAATCTTTGCAAGGAAAAAAATCTAGTGGGAGAAAAAATTTCCTTCTTTCATTTAGTCCTTTTTCTTCCTCTTTTGTCCTTCTTTGCACTTTATTTCTTTATTTTGTAATTTCTTTATTTTCCTCGAATTTCCTGAAATGCAACAAAATAATTTATTAAAATACGAGTTTAAGCAATAAATAGGTAATAAAAATATGTAAAAATATGCACTTATCAAATGCCCCCATACCTATCTTTTGCTCGTCCTCGAGTAAAACAAAAACAAAAAGATATCTAGATAAAAAGTCCTATACTCCTTTTCGTAGGTGTGACGATTGCATTTAGCATATGCAACAAGCCCTTTAAACCCCTAGGCAGCCCTAGTGGACGAGTGAGGTCTCGTGAGGGCCTATAGTGAATGTACCCACAAAATCCATCTAGTCCGTATAAAATGCAACACTACACATACATGTCCTCTCGTGATACATCAACTTAAGAATCAAAATGAATCTGCAAAGTCTTGGTGTGGAAAGTACAAGGATTCACATAGTCGACTTAAAGATGCATGCAAGAGTGATTACCAGTTCATGTCAAGTGCAAAGATTATTGGAAACCATGCTAAGTCTTCAAGAGCACACCTTAGAGTCAAAGCTTGAGATCTCATATGCAAAAGAAACAAGCAATACCTCACATTTCACTCACAAAAGAACATTCACTCAAGAACAAGGGTAAGTGTATCGCTCAATTCCAACAAAATCAAAAACATGCTTGACACTTGGTATCATTCTAACTTAAACACAACATACATCAATGATGACAATTAAAAGGTCTTTATTTGGGTTGTAATGGGGCTAGGGACAATGTATGTCAAGTAAGGCCAAAATGAGGTGAAGTGTCAAAAGCTAGTAGTCACCATGAAAATCATGCACAACACCAAACTTACTCCCCACACAATTATTTTCTACTTTTAACAAAAAGACTTGACTAGTCGACTGAAGGAGGATTACAAAAACATAAGTATGCTCTCATATATACAGATTTTTTTTTCTTTTTTTTCATTTTTCATTTTTTTTCTCTCTCTCTCTCTTTTTTTTAAAGAGCTAAGATACATATAAGCAACCATAAACCTCCTTTAGATTTAACTTGAAAATCGACTAACAAGGTAACCGACAAAAATTTCCTCAAAGTTTATGAACAAAAGTAAACCCATCTCACACCTTATTACTCCCTCAAGTTCCTACTATCCTTTGACAGATTAGGATCAAGTATACGTACGGATGTACAAGAAAAAGGTCTCAGGCAAGTAATGTGGTGTGTCACCGAAAGAATTTGATTAAGCTCAAAGGGGTAACTACTTGATCACATAAGAATGGTGTGGATATTTTGGAAATATGGGTTATTCCTAAATGCCTTTATCATCTTATCATCAATTAATATCATGTATTTCAAGAAAGAACTCAACCAAGTGCTAGCAATGCAAATGACAAGTGGACACTCAAGTAAACGAATATAAATGCAAAAGATATGCATAAGGGCTCAAAACTCACTTGGTGTGGTAGAACATAATCAATCTCAAGTAAAGATATCTTCAATGTACCTACTTGTACTCAAAGCATGAAAACCAAATCATCTTACACATAATCATGACCTTCTACTTTCTTGCACAATTCAAATAAGTCTACTAGTTTCACCTTGCTAGTGTAAGTATGTGGACAAGAACTTAGCAAATCACTTCTCAATCAAAAGCTTGATAAGTGGAGTTTATATCCACTTGGAGCGTTCCATATCGGCTTAAATTGATTGTCTTGGACTCAAGTTTCTTGTAATTTTGATGTGTTTTATTTAGTTGTGCAGATTTACAAGGATGTTGATTATGGTGGATGTTTTTGTCATTTTTGGAGATTTAATTTATTAAAATTCGGATTTATTGGGCTGCACGCGTGGGATTCACTGTTTGGGCCATATCTTGAGTTCTAGAAGTCAGTTTTGGGCGATCTTACTGTCCACGCGAAGCTAACGAGATTCTCTATCATTCTAAAGTGGTCCAGAGGCCCAATTGCATCTGGAACGGTCCAGAAATACTGAAGAAAAGTCAGCTACGAATTTTCCTTAAAAACAGAATCAGTTTAGGAAACGTATTTTGCAGAAATTCTATTATAATTCTGTTTTGGTATTTTCTTGCTGGGCAAGATGTCTAGAGCCTATATAAACACATCCAACCCTTGTAAATTAGATCATTATTAGGATCATCATTAGGGAGAACCATTACATATCAATTACTTAGGTTTATTTGTATCTTTTCATACTTTGTTTTTATCATGATTTCATCAGATCCCATGATGACGAGAGGTTCAATTATGAACTAATCGTTGTCATGGGATTCTAACGGATTTATTTATGGAGCTTTAGTATCTTGATGCTTTAAAGATCTGTGTGTGATGTATATCTGATATCCTCGTATGGTTGTGCTTTATGAATTTAGATGCGTAGCTAACATCTAATATGTTAATCTCTTGTGAAACGAGAGTGGATCTTGAGATTTAGAACTTGCCATGCTAGCATAGGATAGTTTGATGTTTTAACATCATGATTTGTGGCGTAAATAGAGATATTATGTTGCCCTATGTGATCAATGTGGATAACTTGTTCTTCAACCGTTATGTTTTCAAATTCTATAGACATATAGGGTCTAAGCATAATTGGTGTCTATTCATCTTCTATCTCTTTTGTGGATGTATGTTTAGTTTGGTATACGTATACTGAGAAGTAGCGTATACTTGTTTCGTGTTATCCGATCAGATATCATAACCATTGCATATAGTGATTAAAGGCGTCAGATCTAAGAAAAGTATTTAATGAAGTTAGGATTCCATGGTTTATCTTGAAGAAGTAATTCGATTCCAATTCTTGTTAGTTAGTTAATTCTTAGTTTGTTAATTTACTTCTTAGTTAATTTAGTTTATTAAACCCAAATTTGTTAATTGTCTTAGCAGTGAATAATAATCATACATTGTTGCATAGGTACATC
The DNA here is from genome assembly GCA_037693485.1 of Kitagawia praeruptora. Taxonomy (NCBI): domain Eukaryota; kingdom Viridiplantae; phylum Streptophyta; class Magnoliopsida; order Apiales; family Apiaceae; genus Kitagawia; species Kitagawia praeruptora. The sequence goes on from CM075347.1 coordinate 18,900,443, forward strand.
TACTGAATTAAAACCATAACCAGATCTCTGTGGGAACGAACTTGACTTCTATCTGTATTACTTGTGACCACGTACGCTTGCGTGATTTTGTGTTAACAAGTTTTTGGCACCGCTGCTGGGGATCATCGGTGTTTATTTTTGGTTTATGTGCTTGTCAATAGTGGTCGTTAAAGTTCACTGACTGGGATTGTTTCTTATATAGTTGTTTAGTTTTATGTGTTGCAGGTAGCAATGGAAGAACCAGCAGTAGCAGCGAAAGCATTGATGTATTATTCTCAACCAAAGATCAAGGAGATCCAATTTAGCATTGTCAGGCCAACTATTGTAGCTAATACTTTCGAAATCAAGCCTAGCATAATTCAGATGGTGCAGAATTCGGTTCAGTTTGGGGGTGCTCCGACTGAAGATCCTAACATGCACATCTGAAATTTCATTGAGATCTGCGATACTTTCAAGATCAACGGGGTGTCGGAAGATGCTATCAAATTGAGACTTTTCCCATTCTCTTTGAGGGATAAAGCTAAGGGCTGGTTACACTCTCTACTAGCTTGTTCCATTACTACATGGGAGGATCTTGCTCAGAAATTTCTCACTAAATTTTTCCCCATGGCGAAGACCGCAGCAATCAGGAACGCTATAACTCAGTTTTCACAGCAGTCTGAAGAATCTTTGTGCGAGGCTTGGGAGCGATATAAGGAGATGCTAAGGAAGTGTCCACATCATGGGTTCCCTGATTGGATGATGATTAACTATTTTTATAATGGCTTGGGTGCACAGTCAAGACCCATGCTAGATGCAGCATCAGGTGGAGCTTTATGGGCTAAGAGCTATGAGGAAGCTTATGAGTTGATTGAGATGATGGCTGCGAATGAATACCAGAATCCAACTCAGAGATTTTCACAAGGCAAATTAGCAGGAATTCTGGAAGTTAATACAGTCACAGCTCTAGCAGCTCAGCTAGAGGCACTTAATAAGAAATTGGATTTTATGTCAAAGCATGGAGTGCCTCAAGTTACTAGTGTTTGTGAGCTATGTGAGGGCGCACATGAGACGAGTCAATGCGCCATATCTTCTGAAGCGGCACAATTTGTGAGCAACTTCCAACAACCAGCTCTAGCAACCTATCATTCCAATTTCGGTTGGAGCAACAATCAAGATTTTCAGCAGCAACAATTTCATGGGGATGATGGTCAATCTTCGAATGAAAAATCTGATTTGGATGAATTGAGGTTGATGATTGAAAGTCAGACGGAATCTCTCAAGACATTGGAGAATCAGTTTGGGCAAATTGCAAGTGCCTTTCTCAACGGACCACAAGGAGTTCTTCCTAGTGCCACAGATGTAAATCCAGGAAAAGAAGATGGCATGGAGCAGGTTAAGGCCATAACACTCAGATCTGGAAAAGTCACGAACGATCAGAATTCAGCAATTGAGGATGAAGAAGGAATTCATGATCAGGATCCTATAGAAAAAGAAGAACATGCTATTTTGTCAGAACCTGTGGTGGATAGTGATGAGGAGGAAGAGTGTAAGTCGCTCGGCTTGGCTGATCTCTGGGATTCTAAGGTGCTGATTGATGAGGTTGTTTCATGGTCAAATCTTGAGGATAGTGCAATTGCGTCTTATCTTGAGGAAGACAAATTCCAATGTGATGTGAGTGTTCGCAAGCCATGTGAGGAATTTGATCATGCTAGGATGGTGGATGATTTGGAAAGGGCACTATTTGGGATAGACACTGCTGAGTTGCACAAATTTCAAGAATTGTTATGTGCGTACCAAGAGGCTGATGAATATGGGAAAGATGCAGGTCTTCTACTTGTCTCAGAATGTAAAGATGGAGGTAGCGCATTAGAGCCAATGGAGGAAGTTCTCTTTGAGGAACCAAAGGCTTCAGCAACTTACATTTACCCTCCTCCATTATATTCAAGCAAAGCCCGCGAATGTGTGTTGTTCTACAAATTGACAGATTTTGGGTCAACAGATGAAGGCATTGGAATAGGACATAGTTGTTACACGAATAGGCCAAGCGAGGAGAAGTGGCAGAAAGTGTGCCGCCGTGATGACGATGAAGTCTCACGAAGAGAGGACCAGGCAAACTATTATCATCCTTAATGCTTGGAAGTAACGTCAAGCTATTGATGTTAAAGAAGCGCTTCGTGGGAGGCAACCCACGCTTTTCGGCATTTTTATTTAGGTATGTTTTCTGCTATCCCTTGTATTACCTTCAATTCAATGCGGACATTGAATATTTTAAGTTTGGGGGTGGTTTGAGGGATTAGTAGTTGTTGTATTATGTGTTCATGTAGGATTTCATGATTTGCATATTAGTAGTGGTAAATTATGCATTTATATTCGTGATATCTACGTTTGTTTCATATAGGACATTCTGTTTTTTTGTTTGTATATCATGTGAGTTCATAATAGTTTGCATTTGCACCCATGCTTGATAGGAATTTTGTGTTGTTGACGCTTTTGATTGAGAAGTGATATGCTTTGTTCTTCTGCACACACATACACTAGTAAGTTGAAGCTAGTAGATTTATTGAATGTTGTAAGTGATTAGAAGGACATGAATATGTGTAAGATGATTTAGTTTGCATGCTTTGAATACAAGTAGGTGCGTTAGAGAGATTTTTGCTTGGGATTGAGTATGTTTTTCCACCAAGTGAGCTTTTGAGCCTTATTGCATATTATTTGCAATTTATTCGTTTGCTTGAGTGTCCACAGATTGTTTGCATTGCTAGCAGTTGTTTGAGATCTTTCTTAAAACGCATGACATTAATTGACAATTAAAATGATAAAGGCATTAGGAATAACCGCATATTTTCCCATATTACCACACCATATTTACATGATCAATTAGTGAACCCGTTGAGCTTAATCCTATTTTTTCGGTGACATACCACATTACTTGCCTAGACCTTTTTCTTGTATTGGCCTTACATTAATTTGAACCCATATTGTCAAAGGCTAGTAGAGTGCTTAAGGGAGTAATAAGGTGTGCAAGGAGGGGTTTATTGTTGGTCATAATTTTGGGGGAAATATTGAAAATTGGGTTTGTTTACTTGATAGTCGGCATGTGTAATAAAATTGTGGGATCATTGTTATTGTTTATAGTATTGTTTATTGTTTTATCTAGCTCTCGAAAAAGAAAAAAAAAGAAAAAAAAAAGAAAAAAATATATATTATGAGAGCATGTTTGTGTTTATTGTGATCCTATTTCAGTCGACTAGTCGAGTGTTTGGTTTAGTAAAAATTATGTGGGGGGGGGGAAATAGGGTGTTGTGTATGATTTATTATGGTACTTACTAGCTTTTGACACTTCACCTGATTTGGCTTATTTGACATACCTTGTCCCTAGCCCCGTTACAACCCAAATAAAGACCTTTTGATTATCGTCATTGATGTATGTTGTGTTAAGGGTTAGATTGATACCAAATGTCAAGCATGCTTATGATTTTGTTGGAATTGAGTGATACACTTACCCCTGTTCTTGAGTGAATATTCTTTTGTGAGTGGATTGTGAGTGTTTACTTGTTTTTGCGTATGAGATCCCGAGTTTTGTCTCAAAGATGTACTCTTGTAGGCTTAGCATGGTTACTAACTTATTCTTACATTTGACATGGACTTGTGAGAACTTATGCATGTTCATTGAGTAGACTATGTGAATACTTACACTTTCGACACCAAGACATTGCGTATTTACTTTGATTCTTAAGTTGATATGGCATGAGATGATTTGACGGTATGGTAGGATATTAGTAGTAGTCATTTGCATTTTCATATTAGTTGCATTCATGCTTTGCATTGCATTGGATTTTGTGGGTACATTCGCTATAGGCCCTCACGAGACCTTACTCGTCCACTAGGGCTGCCTAGGGGTTTAAAGGGCTTGTTACATATGCCAAATGCAACCGTGATCACCTACGGAAGTGGTACTAGTTAGTTAGTTAGTTGTAATTGTTTATGCTTGAGGACAAGCATCGGTTTAAGTTTGGGGGTGTGATAAGTGGAGTTTATATCCACTTGGAGCGTTCCATATCGGCTTAAATTGATTGTCTTGGACTCAAGTTTCTTGTAGTTTTGATGTGTTTTGTTTAGTTGTGCAGATTTACAAGGATGTTGATTATGGTGGATGTTTTTGTCGTTTTTGAAGATTTAATTTATTAAAATTCGGATTTATTGGGCTGCACGCGTGGGATTCACTGTTTGGGTCATATCTTGAGTTCTAGAAGTCAGTTTTGGCCGATCTTACTGTCCACGCGAAGCTAACGAGATTCTCTATCATTCTAAAGTGGTCCAGAGGCCCAATTGCATCTGGAACGGTCCAGAAATACTGAAGAAAATTCAGCTACGAATTTTCCTTAAAAACAGAATCAGTTTAGGAAACGTATTTTGCAGAAATTCTATTATAATTCTGTTTTGGTATTTTCTTGCTGGGCAAGATGTCTAGAGCCTATATAAACACATCCAACCCTTGTAAATTAGATCATTATTAGGATCATCATTAGGGAGAACCATTACATATCAATTACTTAGGTTTATTTGTATCTTTTCATACTTTGTTTTTATCATGGTTTCATCAGATCCCATGATGACGAGAGGTTCAATTATGAACTAATCGTTGTCATGGGATTCTAACGGATTTATTTATGGAGCTTTAGTATCTTGATGCTTTAAAGATCTGTGTGTGATGTATATCTGATATCCTCGTATGGTTGTGCTTTATGAATTTAGATGCGTAGCTAACATCTAATATGTTAATCTCTTGTGAAACGAGAGTGGATCTTGAGATTTAGAACTTGCCATGCTAGCATAGGATAGGTTGATGTTTTAACATCATGATTTGTGGCGTAAATAGAGATATTATGTTGCCCTATGTGATCAATGTGGATAACTTGTTCTTCAACCGTTATGTTTTCAAATTCTATAGACATATAGGGTCTAAGCATAATTGGTGTCTATTCATCTTCTATCCCTTTTGTGGATGTATGTTTAGTTTGGTATATGTATACTGAGAAGTAGCGTATACTTATTTCGTGTTATCCGATCAGATATCATAACCATTGCATATAGTGATTAAAGGCGTCAGATCTAAGCAAAGTATTTAATGAAGTTAGGATTCCATGGTTTATCTTGAAGAAGTAATTCGATTCCAATTCTTGTTAGTTAGTTAATTCTTAGTTTGTTAATTTACTTCTTAGTTAATTTAGTTTATTAAACCCAAATTTGTTAATTGTCTTAGCAGTGAATAATAATCATACATTGTTGCATAGGTACATCTACTGAATTAAAACCATAACCAGATCTCTTTGGGAACGAACTTGACTTCTATCTGTATTACTTGTGACCACGTACGCTTGCGTGATTTTGTGTTAACAAAGCTAAAGGAACACAAGATTATCATAGCATGTAAGGGTGCATCAAGCAACTAGTAATCAATTAACAAGACTAGAATAAGATTAGAACTCTACTATTTACAATTCTACAACTCTTTTTGTGATTTTTTCAATTTTTTCAATTTTTTTGGATTTCTCAATTTTTATGTATTTACACTAAACCCTCCCCCATACCTAAATCATGCATTGTCCTCAATGTATGCCTGACAAGGGATGACAAAGAAGAATGTTGAGAAAATACCTGACAAGGGATGACAGAGAGTTTACAAATACCTACTGAAGAAACTTACTTGCATCATGGATCGATGAGGTGGATTACCTCTTCCTCAGGATCAATTGGCAGCTCTAAAAATGGTTTGAGTCTTTGTCCATTAACTTTAAATATATCACCATTTTTAGGATTTTCAATTTCAACAGCACCGTGAGGAAAAACGACCCTAACAACATAAGGACCTTCCCATCGGGATCTCAATTTCCCGGGAAACAAATGAGGCCTAGAGTTGTACAAAAGAACTTTTTGACCCGGAGAAAAAGATTTTCTCAAAATGGATTTGTCATGCAAAAGTTTAGTTCTTTCTTTATAGATTTTAGCATTTTCATAGGCCTCATTTCTTAATTCCTCTAGTTCTGACAATTGCAACTTCCTGTGACTGCCGGCAGTTGGTAAGTCAAAGTTCAATTCTCTAATGGCCCACAAGGGCCTATGCTCTAGTTCAACTGGCAAGTGACAGGCTTTGCCACATGCCCAAAACAGTCTTGAAAGCAGTTCGATAGGCCCATAAGGCATCTATCAACTTAGTTGACTAATCCTTCCTTTTCGAGTTGACAATCTTTTCTAAAATTTGCTTAATTTGACGATTCGAGACTTCAACTTGACCACTAGTTTGAGGATGGTAAGGGGTGGCTAGCCTATGAGTTATTGAGTACTTTTTCAAAAGAGACTCAAATTGACGATTCTTAAAGTGCTTGCCTTGGTCACTAATGATAGCCCTAGGTGTGCCAAATCGAGAAAAGATATTCTCTTTTAAGAATTTAAGGACGACCTTGTTATCATTGGACTTAGTCGGTATGGCTTCTACCCATTTAGACACATAATCAACCGCTACGAGAATGTAGAGGTTGCCAAAAGAATTAGGAAAAGGGCCCATAAAATTGATACCCCATACATCAAAAATCTCAATGATTAAGATGGGGCTCATTGGCATCATGTTTCTCCTAGTGATCTTTCCTAAGTGTTGACACCTATTACACGCGGCACAGTATTCGGCAGCATCCTTGAACAAAGTAGGCCAATAAAAACCGCTTTGGAGGATTTTAGCGGCTGTTTTCTTAGCACTGAAATGTCCTCCACAAGCTTGGTCATGACAGAAAGAAAGGATATTCTTGAATTCATGGTTTGGGACGCACCTCCGAATGATTTGATCGGGACAGTATTTAAAGAGATACGGGTCGTCCCAAAAGAAGTGTTTGACCTGTGAAAAGAATTTGGATTTGTCTTGTGAGGACCAATGAGATGGAATGTCGCCGGTTGTAAGATAGTTGACAATATCGGCGAACCAAGGGGGAGTAGAGATGGATAGAAGTTGCTCGTCCGGAAAGGATTCGTTTACAAGAGAGTTGATGGTGGACTCCACTATCAAGCGAGAAAGATGATCGGCGACAACATTCTCAGAGCCCTTTTTATCCCTAATTTCTAGGTCAAACTCTTGAAGCAAGAGAATCCACCTAATCAATCGGGCTTTATAGTCTTTCTTAGAGAATAGGTAACGAAAAGCGGCATGATCGGTGTAAACAATGATTTTCGAACCGATAAGATAAGACCAAAACTTGTCGAGAGCAAAGACTACGGCTAGAAGTTCTTTTTCGGTGGTAGAATAATTAAGTTGAGCATCATTCAAAGTCTTGCTAGCATAGTAAATGACATGGGGCATCTTATCGATTCGTTGCCCTAAAACAGCTCCTACCGGATAATCAGAAGCGTCACACATCAACTCAAAGGGGAGATTCCAATCGGGAGATCGAATGATTGGGGCGGAAGTCAATTCTTTCTTAAGGTGCTCAAAAGATTGTAAACAATCGCTGTTGAAATCGAATTTGACATCTTTCCCGAGAAGATTGGTTAAGGGTCTAGCCTTCTTGCTAAAATCCTTAATGAAACGCCTATAAAAGCCCGCATGGCCTAGGAAGGAACGAATGGCTTTGACCGACTTGGGTGGGGGAAGGTTTGCAATGAGGTCAACTTTGGCTTTATCGACTTCTATCCCCTTTTCAGAAATTTTATGACCAAGAACGATCCCTTCCTTAACCATGAAATGACATTTCTCCCAGTTGAGAACGAGGTTGGTTTCCTTACACCTTTTTAAGACTAACTCAAGATGGTTTAGGCAATGGTGAAAAGATGAACCAAAGATGGAGAAGTCATCGATAAAGATCTCGAGAAAATCTCCTACCATGTCAGAAAAGATGCTCATCATGCACCTTTGGAAAGTGGCTGGAGCAGTGGTTAGACCAAAGGCTAAACGTCGATAGGCAAAAGTTCCAAAGGGACATGTGAAAGTGGTCTTTTCTTGGTCTTCGGGAGCAATGGGAATTTGAAAATAACCAGAATAACCATCCAGAAAACAATAGAACGAATGACCAGCTAACCTTTCTAACATTTGATCGATAAAAGGCAAAGGAAAGTGGTCTTTTCTAGTGGCAGAATTGAGTTTCCTATAGTCTATGCACACCCTCCACCCGGATTGAATACGGGTGGGCACTTGTTCATCATTCTCGTTGGTGACAGCGGTAATACCAGACTTCTTAGGAACTACTTGAATGGGGCTGACCCAAGAGCTATCAGAAATGGGATAAATGATCCCATTATCGAGACACTTAAGAATTTCTTTTCGAACGACTTCCATCATGGTGGGGTTCAAACGCCGTTGCGGATCTCGAACGGGTTTCGCATCATCAACTAAGTGAATTCGATATTGGACAATGGTCGGACTAATTCCTTTAATATCAGAGATACTCCAACCTATGGCCTCTTTATGTTCTCTAAGTACCTTAACAAGCTCATCCTCTTGTGACTTGGTCAAATCAGAGGCGATAATAACGGGAAGAGACTCGTTAGGACCTAAAAAGGCGTACTTAAGAGTGTCGGGAAGAGGTTTGAGTTCTAAATCGGGTGGCATTGACTCAACGGGTTCACTAGTTTCGAGAAGAGACAGGGGAAATGGTTCAACATTTTGATTATTTGTAGGAATGGTGGATTCTAACATTGCATTGACCTCATTTGTATATTCGGAAACATCCCAATCATGGCCAAAGTGGTTTAAACAAAAGTCGATGGCCTCGTTAGAAGTTATGAAATTTTGATCAACTATTTCATCAATTAAATTGACATCCATAGGTTGATCGTGAAAATCATCGGGTTGTTTCCCAACATGAAAGATATTGAGGTCAATGGTCATGTTCCCAAATGTTAATTTCATTAATCCATTTCTACAATTAATCAAAGCATTCGACGTGGCTAGAAAAGGATGCCCTAAAATGACAGGAATTTGGTATGTCGGATTCCTAACCGGTTCAGTTTCTAGTACCACAAAGTCAATAGGAAAGACGAAATCACCAACTTTAATTAGCACATCCTCAATGATCCCCTTAGGAATTTTGATGGAGCGATCTGCTAATTGAAGGGTAACATTTGTCTTTTGAAGTTCTCCTAACCCTAGGGTTTGGTATACAGAAAATGGAAGCAAGTTTACACTAGCACCTAAGTCGAGTAACGCCTTGTCCACAAAAGAATTACCTATGACACATGAAATTGTGGGACAACCGGGGTCCTTATATTTCACGGGAATCTGGTTAGAAAGAATTGAGCTCACTTGAGAGGTCAAAAAGGCTTTCTTAGGGACTTGGGTGGTTCGCTTGTGAGTGCACAAATCTTTTAGACATTTCGCATAAGAGGGAACTTGTTGAATCGCGTCTAAAAGAGGAATGTTAACTTTAACTTGCTTAAACACCTCTAAGATCTTGTCTAATTGAGCGGTTTGCTTATTAGAGACGAGGCGTTGTGGGTAAAGAGCCTTCGATTTATAGACTTGTTCTTCGGGAACGGGCTCCGAGGTTGTTCCACTCGAAGAAGATGGTTGACTAGAAAGAGGTGAAGAGACGGGAACCGGAGTTTGACCAGAAGGATCGAGAATAGGTGTTGGTGCAACGTTTGATTCTTCTTCTTCTTCGGGGGACTCGACTCCTTCTCGATTATCAACGTGCTTTCCGGATCTTAAAGAAATGACAGCATTCACATTGTCATGAGGTCTTTGATTAAGAGGAAACTTAGTGTTGACCTCGGGTTGACTTGGAAACTTATTCTTCTCACGCTCATGGATGGCATTAGCTAATTGGCTCACCTGAACCTCTAACTTAGATATGGCTTGGGTGCTAGCATTTAAGATTTGCCTATCTTGAGTCATGGTTTGCATGAAAGTTTGTTGCGATTGAGCCAAATTAGTGGTGGATTTGAGAAGCGCATCGAGACTTTTCTCCAACGATGTAAGTCGCTTATCCGACTCAGAAAAATCGGGAGGGTGGGAAGGAGCTTGACTTGGATAAGGAGCATGATTTTGATGTGGAAATGAATTTGAGTGCGGTTTATGAAAAACCGGAGGTTGATTTTGGAATTGTGGAGGGTGAGATTGTTGACCTTGACCTTGATTCCAAGAAAAGCTCGGGTGATTTTTCCAACCGGGGTTATAAGTAGGAGCATAAGGATCATTTCGAGGACCCGATTGGAACATCGCATTGACTTGTTGAAAATCTTGAGGATTTTGTATCCCTTGATTGGATGAATTAAAATTTGAGCACATGGATACTTGGGAGTGAGACCCGTTGGTTTCTAAGGCTTCTAACCGTCGAGTGAGAGTGGCTAATTTAGCCTCGGTCGCGATAGAGCTGCCAACTTGATGTAACCCCCTTTGATGCATGGTAGCATTTGAATCATTCGATTTCTCGGGTTCTCTAGTGGGCTCCCTAGTCGATTCCCACAACATAGTCTTTTCCGCGAACTCTTCGAAAAACTCCCATCCCTCGTCCTCGTCTTTCTCCATGAATTTTCCTTGGCACATGGATTCCAACAATGCGGTTGTTGAACCATCTAAGGCCTCGTACACAATCTTACAGAGCCTCCATTTTTCGATTCCATGGTGGGGACATTGAGATAGAAGATTTTTAAAATGGTCAAGACACGTCCAAAATGGTTCATTATGTTTTTGACGAAATTGATTAATCTCATTCGTGAGTTTCGTAGTCTTATGGCTTGGAAAGAATTTTTTAGAAAGATGACTACGAAACCCTCCCACGTGGAAATCGAATTGACGGGTAGACTATACAACCATTTTTTAGCATTATCTTTTAAAGCGAAGTTGATTAGTCTAAGTCGTATGGCGTCCTCGGAAAGTTGTTGGAGCTTTTGTAAAGTGCAAACCTCCTCGAATTCTTGTAGAAAAAGATAATGATCCTCACCGTCACTCTCGCGAAAATTAGGTAACATGCTAATTTGATGACCTTTGATTTCGAAATTATTAGCAGTTACGGGAGGTAGGGTGATGCAAGAAGGTTGGGCCGATCGGGTGGGGTAACAACGGTCTTTTAGCGAAACTGCCATGGTCACTACGGGGTCAGGAATTTCTACAGACTCGGATTCAGAAGAAGACGCAATCTCGATTGATCTTACTAGCCTAGCAGAATTATCCCTAATCCAAGCAGTTCGCATAAACCACGAAAGTAGCACGTAGCAATTAAGTGCGACAAAATAAACAAACAAAAGAAAGGGTGTAAAATTTAAAGGAAAATTCTAGACCTAGGGTTCCTTAAGAAAATAACTAGACCTTGCTCCTAACTGTAAGGACCACCAAAAACTCGGTATATCAGAATTTATTCGGAGCGATTTGGCCAGGTAGGTGCAAGCATTGCCAATTAAGAGGCTAAACACCAGCCTAGACACCAAATCTTAATTGGCCAGGTAAGCTTTCGCTTGCCTAGACACCAACGAGTCAGAATAATTAATGATTACTTCATTTCTTAGGTACCTTCCTAATTGAGCGCGAATTCCTAGGGGCCAACGTCTAATTAATTTTATTAAAGGCTAAGGGCATGCAAAATGATGGATTAATTGTTTTTGGGCGAAGGAAAGAGTGATGAAATCCCTTCCCTTATCTTTTGAGTGGTTGTGCCCTTAAGATTTATTTACAAATGATGCAGCACATAACGAGATATAAAAATGCTATAAACATTTATGGATGCTTAAACTACGTGTCCTAAATTAAAGAAAAGAAAATTTTAACTTACCTTGGGATCCTCCAGCAATCACCACAATTAAATAGGTACGAAAAATTAAAAACAAGACAATAAAAATCTAGATGATGAGCCCTAAGTGATTAAATGCATGATGCAACAATTATGTATTTACAGCTAATTTGTTGGATTTTTTTAATTTTTAATTCTTTGTGATTTTCGATTTTTTTTTGTGATTTTCTAAAAAAATAAAAAGGCGAAAAGAGTGAGATACGGGTTACCGAAGCATGCTTCCAAAAATTTCAATTTTCATTCCAAGCTCCGCGAGAAGATTCCCGAAATTCCAAACTTTCCTAAAAAAAATGAAACAAAAATAAGGTAAGTGAAAGAAAACTAATCCGAAAAATTAAAATTTAAGGCGCGAAAAATAATCAGTTCCCCGGCAGCGGCGCCAAAAACTTGATGTGCTAAAAATTATGACATTTAATATCGCAAGCGCACGATCATCATTTTAATTTTTAAGATTCGATCCACAGGGACTAATTTTATTCACGATCCTTAATTTTTAATTTAATCGGACCAGAACAATTGGGATTTTTTTGAGAATTTTGATTTTTACTATTTAATTACTAAAAGAAAATTTAATTAATTATAGAAAGATAATTTAGCTTAATCTAATTTTAATTTAACTAATTAAAAATTAAAAGAAAAGAAAATTTTGATTTTATTTTTCTATTTTAATTCCTAAAGAAAATTTAAACTACTTTAAATAAAATGAAATTAGAATAAAAATGATTTTAACAATGAAAGAAAATAAAAACAAAATTAAAAAATTTTATTAACCAGGAGTTTGCAAGTAAAAGAAGTACACAATTAAACCAAGCACGGTAATAAAGCAGGGGAAAAAAAACAAAGACACAGGGGAGGCTACTACTGAAGCTTCGAATAAAACAGAAGGGTGAAAGGATTTTTTTTCCTTTAACGAAATTGACACAGGGGAGGGGTTGTGGTTTTGCTTAGGCGGAAGAACAGGGTAAGGGGATATATTGCTTCGAATTAACCAAAATAAAGGGCAAGAAAAATACGACCTAATAATTAAAAACTAATAATTTTTTTTTATACTAACAAATCAAACATAATAATTAGATCTACAATTAAAAATAATCAAACCCACAACAAAATTGAGATTTAAAGGGGCTCAAATATGATAATTAACTGACAACAAGAAAATAAAAAAAATCGTTGCTTTCAACCCCAAGTGGTTAGCATTTCGCTATTTTGTCTACTAATCGGATTTACAAAAATAACGAAATTTATTCAACATAAAAAAAACAAGATGTAAGGAACAAGAAAAATTAAAACTTGCATTAATATGAAATAAAGTGTTTACAATATTTAGAATTTACTACAAGAATAAAGATGAAGGCTACAAAATTTATGTTAACTAAAACTAAGATGTGCTAAAATAAAAGGAATCGGCTAACAAGAAAACAAAGCAAAAAGGTTGTAGCAAAAAGTGTCTAGCAAAATGTATTAAAAGGTGCTGGCTTAGCAAAAGGAATTGGCTAAAAGTAAAAGTGTTGCTGTTGACGGAGGAATTTGGTAACAACAAAGTTTGAGGTCTGTCGCCGGAATCAAGATCTATGACAGTGGTTCTTCGCCGGATAAGTCGCCGGAGTGTGGTGGTTGTGATGAATTGGGGGCTGAGATTGAGAGGGTTCTTGGTGGTGGCTCGTAGCTCTTCGCTTCCATCCCCCTCAATTTGCCTACGTACCTCTATATTTATAGAGGATCAAGTCCACGTAGTTCTTGGAGAGCAAGAAACCCAATTGGGCTTGGATTGACGAACTAGCTTCCGGAATGTTCTACTATGAGGCCTAACCACAAAGGCCCAAGGCTCGTCCATGAACTTTGGACTTCACAGATAAGGAAACTTCCCCCGTCGAGGACTAGTCCTATCCGCTACCAGCTATTTCCTTATTTCATGGACGCAGGTATAGCCATGGTTTACCCCAAGTGCAGAACGCATCCCTGTCCCCCGAATGAGAAGCACCCACCAGATAGCAGGACAGGTGATCCAGAGCTTTTGGGTGCAAAGTGCAGGATTACTCCAAAGTTCCCCAATGAGAGCGCGCCCATTGGCTACAGGAACAGAGCTCCCAAAGCACACACCAGAAAGTTCCCATCTTTCCACCTTAGGGTGTGCCCTTAGTGTTTAAGATGGGTCCTTATATCCAGGCATACCCCTGGAGGCCTTCTGCGACGGACATCCCCCTCCTGAGATACGACAGGAGGGAATTCTTCAATAATCTTTGTAAAACCTGTTGTTAATTGTCTTCATTCTGCCTTTATGCTTCTCAGGGCGCGCCCTCCACATATAGGAAGTGAGGGCGCGTCCTCCTTCTCCAAATCTTTATCAAAACCCTAATTTATCCTGAAAATCCCCAAATTGAACCCGTATCTGACCCGAATCCATTTTAGAATACCCGAACCGAATTTTGGGCATAACAACTACCCCCCAATTCCATGTAAAATCAAAGATGAAGCATGGAATTTTAATCTAAACGACACCAAAATTTTTGTAGCTCTATTTCTCCAGGGCGCGTCCTCATTCCTTTTATCTTCAAGATTCTATGGGGAGGGCGCGTCCTTAATTTCTTCAATCCAAAGTTTTATCTCCTGGATAACTCTAGTTTTAACTTCTTCGTAGAGGAATAACACAAATGCACCACATCTCTAAGTTTACATGAGCTAACTCGGTGTAAGAAACAAGAGATAGTATGCACAAGTGTAAACCTCTCACATGGCTCGCACTGAAGCTAAATATATGTATATATTTATAGAGGGCGCGCCTTATGATATTAAGGCGTATGGTCCCCTTCAGTTGTCATCCAATGTAATAGTATAATCCTCTACATGTGATGAAAGAAGTGTGCTCCTGATCAGGTGCATTCATGAAAATCTGATTATAACCCGAATAAGCGCTCGTGAAACTCAAGAGAACATGGCCTGCTGTTGCATCTTCCAACTGACCAATCCGAGGAAGAGGAAATCTATCCTTTGGGCAAGCCTTTGTTCATATCAGTGAAATCTACACAAGTCCTCCATTTCCCATTAGGCTTCATAACAAGAACCGGGTTAGCTAGCCACCCTGGGTAGTAAGACTCTTTAATCAAGCCAACATTTAACAATCTATCAACTTCTTTCTTCAATGTAATATCTCTTCCTCACTTATCAGATGTCGCTTCTGCCTTATACCCTTCCTGTCAGGATCTATATTCAAGTGATGACACATGACCTTTGGGTCACTGCCCACCATATCATCATGACTCCAAGCAAAAACATCTGAATCTCTAGCATCTGCCAAAACTAGGATTGTATCTTCTGTTGAACTAGTCTTTTCCACCGATTGAGGCATTCTTGAATCAAGATCAAAATCAAAACTTCGAGGGGTCTTTAATCGGTGCCTCATCCTTGGAGGGCGCGTCCTCTTTAAGAGGGAAGTCTTCCTCAACAAGGGTATGTACCAAGCCTTCCAATAACATTCTTCTTCCCACGATCTGCTGACCTCTATTACTAATTGATTTGATATCATCAGAATTTTCTTCTTCAAGCTCTTCCATAATCCCTTCTTGAAAGTCATCAAAGACGAGTTATCTGAGGACGCGCCCTCTGAGTGGACGCTTCCTCATCTTCTGATTCTTGAATGAAATGGTGAAACTAAATTTCTCCCTTGATGTTCATGATTCCTTTATAGCTTCTTTCAATGAGGGTGCACCCTCCATCTCTCTGTCTCCTGAAACCTTCATTTTTCTTCAACAAAAGGCGCCCTACTAGGGCATCGTGAACTGACTCCTGACCTAAAACCATGAATTCCATCATCTGAGTCATTGGGAGAGAACCTTCTCCAAGAGTTTCGGTAACTTGATTGCACCCATCATTTTGATAGCTTCTACTAAAAACCATAAATTTATGCATTCTCTGCTACCATGTCTTTGTCTGGAAGCCACACCTTCTTGTAGGTATTGTAATACAGAATATTGCCCGAACTTCCATTGCCCGAATCTGAGGAACACATTCCTCATCTTCAGTACAAGTGATATTTGCACACTCCCCCTTGAACAATTTAAGTGGCCTTAACTCCATGCTATTCACATCGGTGAGAGGTATATCTTGTCTATCAAACATATCTTTCCGAAGCATTGTTGATATTACCCCCCAAGTGATGTCCTCCAAAGATAGTGTATAAACTTCCTTCCTTGACAAATTTCTTCTTCTCAATTTTGTCCTCATCACGGAGGGCGCGCCCTCCGTTCTTCTTCTCAGGATTCTCCTTATGCTTCTTGACTTCTCTGACAATCCAATCGGTCAAGTATCCTTCTTTGATTAGATCTTCAATTTCATCCTTCAGCTGACGACATTCATGAGTATTATGACTTGTCGACTCATAGTACTCACAGTGCTTCTTCTTATCCTTGCTTTTCCAGGCAGATAGAGGAGCCGTCTTCTTAAAAATCCCTTTATTCTTGTTCATCTCAAAGATGTGTTCAGTCGAAGCCTCCAACATAGTGTAATTATTTGTCCTTTGATCATAAGAATACTAGTTGCATTTACGCTGTTAGCGTCGATTCCGGTACGATATACAGGACTTGTAATCTTCCCCTTAGCATTCCCGGAGCTTCTGTCTTCCAATTTTCTACCAAGGATTGCTCCACCATCTTAAAAGATTCAGCCTGTGCAAAAACATCAACCAAAATAACTGAATCCCTTTCTTGGAGACGCTTCCAGAAATCCGTCTCTACTTGCAAACCAGCTATCAAGAAACTCTTAAGTGTCTCATTGGTTGTTCCTCTAACCAAAGCGAATTCTACATTGACTATTTTGAAGTAAGATTGAAGACTTTCTCCTTCTTTCTGCTTGATGTTGGACAGAGTTGTAACGGGAGGAACATACTTCACTGCTGCTTGGAACTTGGCTAAGAACAAATTCCTCATCATCTCCCAAAACGTAATCACTCCAGATCCAAGCTTTTGAAACCATTGCTAAGCATTCCCACTAAAAGTTGCTCTGTTGAAAATGGAGAAGGAGTTTGTGTCGTAGCAGATATCCTTCCTCCATCCAAGTGAGAAAGAAGCCTCTTCAAGTCGACGTTATTAAAAATGCCCACACCTCTTGAGTCTGAGTTTGTTCCTTTTGACCTTGAGCTTGTGGATTTTCTTCAATCTGTGGATTCCCCTAAGGTCGTGGATTCCCCTGAAAATCTCCATGATGCTTTCCTTTCGAGGGAGGGCGCGCCATCGACCTCACTTCACTACAAGTACTTGAAGGAATTTAAGTGATACGAGGAGATCTATCACGCCCTCTTTGTTCTGAAGTCACATCTCTCATTGATACTTCTCCATCCTCCAATCTTCATGGTCTCGGCTACTTCTTCTTCCAACATCACCTTGAGGAGGGGCTTTTTCATATCCAAGGGGCCTCGACCTGTGATCAGGGGGCGCGCGCTGTGGATCACCATCTCGAGGAAGGGCTCGCTCATGTCCAAGGGGCCTCAACCTGTTATCAGGGGGCGCGCGCTGTGGATCACAGGGCCTCAATTCCAAGTGCTTCTCTTTCTTCTTATGCTCAAGGAGTACCATCCTTAGATCGTCATCACAAAGTGTTTCTTCAAGCTTTCAAAGTCTTTCTTCATCACGTTGAGTCCCACTGGGGCGCGCGCCCTGAGCGATGTGGGTGAGGGGGCGCCCTTTCCTAAACAGCTGGCATCCTACAATCACAATTATCTTCACTTGGATGTTCAATAATGAGATCAGAATAATCTAACCTTCAAGGAGTCACCAGTTGAAACTTCCTTTCCTGCACTTCTTCACCTCTTCGAGAGCTTTCCTCAACCTGAAAAGCTTTCCCTGTTCGACGGTGATTTCGTGGAATACTTTGAGATTTTCTCCTACTTCCTTGCTCTAGCTCCACTGAATCCAATCTTGCCCCGAAGTTATTTATGGCAGTTCCCATATGATATAACTACTCCATTAACTCCATGTTGCTGATAAGAACGGGCGGCTGTCCGCCGGTAGCCGAATTTCCACGGTGGTGTGGGGGATCAGGGATCTCTTCAGGAATATAAACTTCATGACGAGCTTGATTACCCCCAAGCTATCTTCAAAATCATAACCATTTTCTTCATGAGAACCTCCACCTTGATTGTGAGACATATCCAAATTTGATCAAGATACTATCAACTGGATTGATGACTTTAGAGTTCGGGAGGCTACATCCATCAAATAAGAAAAAGTTCTGCATTGCATCTTCTACCCGAGGGCGCGTCCTCCATTGTACGAGAACTATTCAAACTCACCCTTCAAGGCGCGTCGTACAGGCATAATCTTGCATTCTCGAAAAAGTTGAAAATTTCACTCAACTAAGACTAGGGAAAGTGTACATGGACTACCCCCCTAGACTAGGAGGTAATTAATTTACCTTGTAGTCTACTATTCAGGCATTGCTCTACTTCAATCAACTTCTGGTAGAAAGAGTGCATTCTCCGGTCACGGGCTACTTCAAATCTCATCCCATGAAGGGGCATCTCAAAATGAGGCATCCTATGAATAACATCTCTCGAAGAGGCATCTCGCTAGGAGGTATCCAATAAAGGGTATCTCATGAAGAGGCATCTCACAAAGAGGAATCCTATGAAAGGCATCTCAAGAAGAGGCATCCCCGTGGGGGTATTCCGCTGTTCACACAAACCTGAAATACGTGTATATGTAGGGCTAGGGAGGTGCATCAATACTACTCCCCAGCATCAGAATATCATTCCTTAAAGAAGCGTCTCTTAAAGAGGCATCTCAAGAGGGAATTTTTAGGAGAGAGCCGTTGGAGTTGCTGAGGACGATGACAAAGTCTCTTCTAGTCCGGATGAATGTCATTCTTGTGTAGAGGGGCTTACTCATGACCTTGGGGCCTCAACCTTCCTGTCAGGGGGCGCACTCTAAGATTCATGGGGCCGCACATCAACACAATTTTCTTCAAAAAATAATCCATGAATCGTTGCGCTCATACTTGCAGACGAAGCCACAACATGAGGTTGATAAGTTAGGGCGCGCCCTGATGCCTATCATTCAGGTCATTATAGATACGAGGGCGCGTCGTAAGTAGCAAAGTATTGTTTCTTCATAGAGGGGCTCGCTCACGACCTTGGGGCCTCAACCTGGTGATCAGGGGGCACACACTATGGTTCATGGGGCCGCAACTCAACAGCTTCTTTCCTTCTAGAGTCTAAGCAGTAAATTATCCTAGTAGATATTGGAGTCCGCTTGAGAATTTGCATATTTCTTTGAGGGCACGCCCTAACTGGAACGGTCCTCTGAGGGAGAGCCCCATGAAGGCGCGTCCTATGTTTGAGGATTTTCCCGAAGTTGTGCATTTCCCTGAGGTTAAGGATTCTCACCCTCTCTTCCACCAGTTGCACTATGAGAAATCAAGGGAACAATTGTAGGGCCTTTCTCTCTTGAGGGCGCGCCCTCAGCAATATGTCGAGCCTTACTTTGGCGACAACGTCATTCCTATATCATTAGCTTCATTATCTTCCAATGAGATCTTTAGGAAGGGATCACTCGTGTCCAAGGGGCCTCGACCTATAATCAGGGGGCACGCGCTGTGGAACATCATCCCGAGGAAGGGCTCGCTCATGTCCAAGGGGCCTCGACCTGTAATCAGGGGGCACGCGCTGTGGAACATCATCCCGAGGAAGGGCTCGCTCATGTCCAAGGGGCCTCGACCTGTAATCAGGGGGCACGCGCTGTGGATCACGGGGCCTCGATTCCAAGTGTTCTCCATTCTCTTGGCCAGACAAACCCCTGTAGGCCTTCTCATCAGGTAAACCCCTGAAGGCCTTCTCATCAGGTAAACCCCTGGAGGTCTTCTCATCAGGTAAACCCCTGTAACTTTATACATGCAAAAAATATATGGAGTAAAATAATATAGAGGTTGTATATTACCTGGAAGCGCGCCCAGTCAGGGGAAGGCGCGCTTCGTAATAATCTT
Source organism: Kitagawia praeruptora (assembly GCA_037693485.1). Classification (NCBI taxonomy): domain Eukaryota; kingdom Viridiplantae; phylum Streptophyta; class Magnoliopsida; order Apiales; family Apiaceae; genus Kitagawia; species Kitagawia praeruptora. The sequence continues at coordinate 18,920,164 of CM075347.1, forward strand.
CTGAGGAGTGTTGTGCTTGAATTAGCAAAACTCACCATTTGCAGCTCTCTCTCTTGGCCAGACAAACCCCTGTAGGCCTTCTCATCAGGTAAACCCCTGAAGGCCTTCTCATCAGGTAAACCCCTGGAGGTCTTCTCATCAGGTAAACCCCTGTAACTTTATACATGCAAAAAATATATGGAGTAAAATAATATAGAGGTTGTATATTACCTGGAAGCGCGCCCAGTCAGGGGAAGGCGCGCTTCGTAATAATCTTCTGAGGAGTGTTGTGCTTGAATTAGCAAAACTCACCATTTGCAGCTCTCTTCTATATCATCTTCCATGGGTGTGCCCTGTGGCACGTCCTGGTAGTGCGCCCTTGATAAGAGATGTTGTACCTTTTAGAAAATCTTTGAGGCTTCTATTGACGTGACCTACTCCAAATCGGAATGTGGCGCTCCACAAATTCTTGATATCTGAAGGAGGCGTTCTAGAGATGTGGAGATGTGTTCAACCATTGAATTCTCCTAGAAGTTGGAAATCATCTGAGCCTTAACTACCATCCTCAGGGCGCGCCCTGAGAGTCCTTGGGGATTCTCTTTCACCATCTTCTTCCTGCAAAAGTTCAAGAAACAAATAATAGAATTCAAAATAAAATAAGTCAAGGGTTACCTTGAGGGCGCATCCTGATGGTGACGACGAGTTCCTTTTTATCGCGCCTCTTTCCTAGAACATCCGGATCCACCTCAGAATCACTTTTTTAATTTGACAAGACCCGTTAGTTGTTGAAGGCGCGTCCTTCATCTTGAATTTATTGACTTTGTCAATTTTCTCTGGTCTTCTTTGCTAATGGTCTCATTTGTATATCCGTACTAATTCACCTTCTTTTTCTTCGTTAGCATGGTGCCTTGTAAATTCATCATAAGGACGCGTGCATGCCGCGATTACCATGTCGTCTTCTTCAACTTTTGTTTTTTCTTAATTCTCTAATACCTTCCTCGATTTTCTTCACTTCACAAGGCGTGCTCTCTCGTTCTTTCATTGTAATATTAAACCAACTCACTGCCATATTTTTGGTATCCGCGCCAAACTTCAACCTTTTTGTTATTCAACGAACACACCATTCCTTCGTTTGTCTCTTATCTTTTTCCATTTTTCTATTGCTAGCCTACCTCTTTTCCACTGGTGACTTCCCTTTTTATATCTTTCTTCATGGACGCGCCCTCTTGAGTCTTCACTATTATCCCCAAGCTTTTCATCAATACATCAACTTGGTCACACCAGCATGGGTTACATTTTCTTTTAAAAACCTGAACTCCTATATCGATGCAATAAATTAAAGTGTGAGTAAAAAATCTTAAGTAATAAACCTTAGGATGATATTAATTATTATAGTGCTATTTTTCTTACATAAATAAAATGAAATAATAATAATAATAATAATAATATGTAATTTTAGAAATAGTGTAGTATGCATTATCTTTCAAAATATGATTTTCAAAATATTTAAAATATGCACTCTTTTCAAAATATTTTGGAATTGTTTAATAATAAGAATTATACTTTATATATACTTTAAAAATAATATATGTAAATTATCTATTCAAAAATATTTATAAAATTTTATATACAAATATAAAAAAAACATGCCCTTTTTTTTTGTAAAAGAGATTTTACTCAAAATAATTTAAATGCAAAATATAAATATTTTGGAATCATAATTTTTTTTATGTATGACAAGATTATCTATGAAATTATTAAATTAAAATAAATAAAATAAAAGATAGGAAAAAGATGAGAGAGCTTATCTTTGATTTCATCGAAGTGATCTGGTGTTGCTGTCTCCTGTTTGGCCTTGACATTGTTGTTGTGCGTGTTAATAAGCATGGGTCCCAGTAATATATAAACTTCATCCCAAACATGTTCGTTTGCTTTGCTTCTTTGTTTTTTTTTCTTTAATTAACCTTTTACCATGTAAATATAACTTCCCAGACATGATGCTTTGTATATCATGTATATCATTAGTGATAACTCTCGATTTCTTGTGTCTGACCATGATTTTATTGACCAGATCTTTTCCAGTTCCGTATATTCTTAATTCTTCCGAGTAGTAATCCACTTTTAAGTTAAAACCCTCGTCACGATAATCATCTTTTCCTCCTAAGATTATAATCTTGATTAGCACCCCTCCTTCTAGCGCCAATTTGTTGACGGAGGAATTTGGTAACAACAAAGTTTGAGGTCTGTCGCCGGAATCAAGATCTATGACAGTGGTTCTTCGCCGGATAAGTCGCCGGAGTGTGGTGGTTGTGATGAATTGGGGGCTGAGATTGAGAGGGTTCTTGGTGGTGGCTCGTAGCTCTTCGCTTCCATCCCCCTCAATTTGCCTACGTACCTCTATATTTATAGAGGATCAAGCCCACGTAGTTCTTGGAGAGCAAGAAACCCAATTGGGCTTGGATTGACGAACTAGCTTCCGGAATGTTCTACTATGAGGCCTAACCACAAAGGCCCAAGACTCGTCCATGAACTTTGGACTTCACAGATAAGGAAACTTCCCCCGTCGAGGACTAGTCCTATCCGCTACCAGCTATTTCCTTATTTCATGGACGCAGGTATAGCCATGGTTTACCCCAAGTGCAGAACGCATCCCTGTCCCCCGAATGAGAAGCACCCACCAGATAGCAGGACAGGTGATCCAGAGCTTTTGGGTGCAAAGTGCAGGATTACTCCAAAGTTCCCCAATGAGAGCGCGCCCATTGGCTACAGGAACAGAGCTCCCAAAGCACACACCAGAAAGTTCCCATCTTTCCACCTTAGGGCGCGCCCTTAGTGTTTAAGATGGGTCCTTATATCCAGGCATACCCCTGGAGGCCTTCTGCGACGGACATCCCCCTCCTGAGATACGACAGGAGGGAATTCTTCAATAATCTTTGTAAAACCTGTTGTTAATTGTCTTCATTCTGCCTTTATGCTTCTCAGGGCGCGCCCTCCACATATAGGAAGTGAGGGCGCGTCCTCCTTCTCCAAATCTTTATCAAAACCCTAATTTATCCTGAAAATCCCCAAATTGAACCCGTATCTGACCCGAATCCATTTTAGAATACCCGAACCGAATTTTGGGCATAACAGTTGCTTGGGTCCTTTTTTTTCCCGTGTATGTATCCTTCTATTTATAACCCAGCATAGCATTGTTTTTCCTAAAAATCGGCTGCAACTTCCACATGATTTCATTGACAATTTGCTATCCACGGAGTCTTAATTTTCTGCCAGCACTTTATGACTTTGAAAAGGTTGAAGAAACCTTTGACAATCAAATACTTATTGCAACACTCCTCCTTAATTGTCAAATGCGTGTTATTTCAAAGATTGATTGCCTCATTAAATCTTTGCAAGGAAAAAAATCTAGTGAGAGAAAAAATTTCCTTCTTTCATTTAGTCCTTTTTCTTCCTCTTTTGTCCTTCTTTGCACTTTATTTCTTTATTTTGTAATTTCTTTATTTTCCTCGAATTTCCTGAAATGCAACAAAATAATTTATTAAAATAGGAGTTTAAGCAATAAATAGGTAATAAAAATATGCACTTATCAGGTTACCTCCCAAGAAGCGCTTTTGTTTAACGTCGTTGGCTCGACTCAGCTGGTTCAGATCTCCGTGGAGGGGTTGTCAAGATAAATCACTTCCATCTTCCCTACGAATGCACCATCCACATATAATTTAAGGCGTTGACCGTTGACCTTAAATTTTGTTCCATCGCGTCCCATAACTTCAATAGCACCATAAAATTTGACATCGGTGACAGTAAAAGGTCCGGACCATCTTGATTTGAGCTTCCCTAGAAAAAGTCGAAGTCTGGAATTGAACAACACCTTGTCACCAACCTGAAAATCTCTTTTCTGAATCATCTTATCATGCATCTTCTTCGTTCTCTCCTTGTAAAGCCGAGAGTTGTCATAAGCATCAAAACGAAGCTCATCTAACTCATTAAGTTGAAAAAGTCTCGCTTGCCCCGCAGCCTTCAAATCCATGTTGAGTTCTTTGATAGCCCAAAAGGCGCGATGTTCCAACTCCACTGGCAAGTGACATGCTTTACCATAAACCAACCGATAAGGAGTGGTTCCTATAGGTGTTTTGTATGCCGTACGATAAGCCCACAAAGCATCATCTAGCTTCAAGTACCAATATTTCCTTGACTTTGCCACCATCTTTTCCAAAATGCTTTTGATTTGGCGGTTAGAAACCTCCACTTGGCCACTTGTTTGGGGGTGATATGCAGGAGCAACCTTGTGGGTAACGCCATATTTCTTCAACAAAGTTTCAAACTGGCGATGGCGAAAATGAGAACCACCATCACTTATCACTGTTCTAGGAACTCCAAAATGAGGGAAGATGATATTTTTAAAGAGCTTCATAACAACCTTGGAATCATTGGTTACTGATCCAACAGCTTCAACCCACTTGGACACATAATCGACAGCAACTAAGATGTATCTCATCCCACAAGAACTTGGGAAGGGTCCCATAAAATCAACACCCCATACGTCAAATATCTCGACCTTAAGAATACCAGTTTGAGGCATCTCATGGCGTTTAGAAATATTACCCGTCCTTTGACATGCATCACACGCCAAACAGAAAGTACGAGCATCCTTAAATAGAGAGGGCCAAAAGAAACCGGATTGCAGTACCTTAGCAACAGTTTTAGAAGGACTATGGTGGCCTCCACATGCGAGAGAATGACAATGCTTGAGAATGTCATGTACTTCGAACTCAGGGACACATCTACGAAAGATTCCATCAGCACACTTTCGATACAAGAAAGGGTCATCCCAAAAATATTGTTTAGCATCGTGATAAAACCTCTTTCTTTGCTGATAAGTCAATTCTGGAGGGTGAGATCCACTAACACAGAAATTTGCAAAAATCTGCATACCATGGAGTTTGAGTAGCAACCGAAAACAAGTGATCATCTGGAAAAGAATCGTCAATAGGAGTACTTGACGCAATGTCAGATTTGAAACGCAACCGTGAAAGATGATCTGCAACCACATTCTCAGCACCCTTCTTGTCTATGATTTCCAAGTCAAATTCTTGGAGTAACAGAATCCAACGAATAAGCCTTGGCTTTGCTTCCTTCTTCGCCAACAGATATTTAAGTGCCGAATGATCAGTGTGAACAATGACTTTGGAGCCAATGAGATAGGCTCGGAATTTGTCAAGAGCATAGACCACAGCTAGAAGTTCTTTCTCAGTCGTAGCATAATTGACTTGAGCTTCATCCAAGGTTTTACTTGCATAGTAGATGGCGTGCAATACCTTGTCTTTCCTTTGACCGAGAACTGCTCCAACTGCATAATCACTTGCATCACACATGATTTCAAATGGAAGATTCCAATCTGGAGATTGAATGATTGGTGCACTTATCAAAGCTTCCTTAATCCTGTTAAAAGACTCCAAACAAGCGTTAGTAAACACAAAGGTGGCATCCTTAAGCAACAATTGAGTGAGGGGTTTTGCAATTTTTGAAAAATCTTTTATAAAACGACGATAAAAACCCGCATGACCAAGGAAACTCCTCACTCCCTTGACATTAACAGGAGGAGGAAGCTTCTCAATCACCTCAATTTTTGCTTTGTCAACCTGGATGCCACGTTCAAAAATCAAATGACCAAGTACCACTCCTTCATTGACCATGAAGTGGCACTTTTCCCAATTCAAAACCAAATTCACCTCTTCACAACGTTTAAGCACTTTAGAGAGATTATGCAGACATACATCAAAATCAGACCCATAAACACTGAAATCATCCATAAATACTTCCATGATAGACTCTATGAAATCAGAAAATATGGCAGTCATGCAATGCTGAAAAGTAGCAGGGGCATTGCACAAACCAAAAGGCACTCTACGATATGCAAAGGTACCATATGGGCAAGTAAATGTAGTCTTTTCTTGGTCATCAGGATGTATAGGGATCTGAAAGAACCCTGAATATCCATCTAAATAGCAAAAGTATTTATGCTTAGCAAGTCTTTCTAGCATCTGATCAATGAAAGGGAGAGGGTAATGGTCTTTTCTAGTAGCAGTGTTTAAGTTACGGTAATCAATGCACATTTGCCAACCGGTGACAATTCGAGTGGGAATTAATTCATCTTTGTCATTTTTAATTACCGTTGTTCCTCCTTTCTTAGGGACTACCTGAACTGGGCTTACCCATTTAGAATCAGAAATTGGGTAAATGATGCCCGCGTCTAACAACTTCAAAACTTCTTTTTTAACAACCACTTGCATGTTAGGGTTCAAGCGACGTTGTCCCTGTATGCAAGGCTTATGGTCATCATCTAAGTGAATTCTATGCATGCAAAAGTCTGGGCTAATCCCTGTAAGATCATCGATACTATACCCAATAGCTTTTCTATGCGCACGCAAAATAGTAAGAAGCTTAAAAACCTGGTTATCATCAAGACTAGAGCTAACAATCACAGGACAAGTCTTTTCATCATCAAGAAACACATATTTCAGATTAGATGGCAAAGGCTTTAGCTCTAACTTGTTTACCTGAGGTTCACCACAAGAAGTGACAGTGTTGGTTACCTCATAATTCGGATCAGCTGCACCATCCAACTCAAGAACCAATTAATCGACTTCAGCATGTCCTTCTCCTTCTGAAGCTTCAAGCATGAGCACTGCTTCCAATGCATCATTCAATAAAATCTGAGGTGTCTCATCTTGGACAATTTCATCTACAACATCAATCCTGCAGCAAGTATTCTCAAGCAAAGGGGATTTAAGAGCAGAGGTTAGAGTAAAAGTAATTTTATCATCACCAACGCTCAATGTAAGAGTCCCACTTTTAACATCAATAACAGCACCTGCAGTATAGAGAAATGGTCTACCTAAAATTATAGGTATTTGGCTGTCCTCTTCCATATCTAGAACTACAAAGTCTACAAGAATATAGAATTTTCCAACCCTAACAGGCACATCCTCTAAAATTCCGAGGGGATATTTTATCGAACAGTCTGCCATTTGCAAAGTCATCTGTGTACATTTTAATTCTCCCATATTTAGTTTTTGAAAAACTGAGAGAGGCATGACTGAGACGCTAGCGCCTAAATCACATAAAGCTTTATCAATGAACAATGCACCTAAATGACACGGGATCGAAAAACTACCAGGATCTTTAAGTTTAGGTGGAGACTTATTCTGTAAAATTACTACACCAAATATGGGCTGTTGCAACACCAAAAAGTGTAACATTAGGCTCCAAAAGTGTTACAATAGATGTTTATGCAACACTTTTGCTAAAAGTCAGTGTTGCATTTGCCGGCGTGGCAATAGCCTTCTATAGCAACACGATTTGTGTTTATTGCAACGCTTTTCAAAGTATTACAAAAAGAGTTTGGTGTAGTTTGTTGTAACACTTTTTGCATGTTTTAGCAACATTTTGAATATGTTACAACAGACGAATGCAACACTTTTTTGCAACATTAATTGACTTAAAAATGTTACAAAGTGAGTTTATTGCAACATTTTTATGCAACATTTTGATGCATTTTGCAATACTTCTGGTTTCTTTTGCAACAATTATCTGTAACATTTTGGTACCTTTTGCAATACTTTTTGGTTTTTTAGATTTTATTGGCAACACTTATTTGCAACACTTTTTATTCTTCCAAATTGCAATGACATCAGAAAATTTAATACACCATGCACAAAAGCAAATACTACCAAACCAGAAAACATATGTCAATAAAGCCTAAACATAATCAGCTTTTATCACAATATCATCTTACATCCGGTACTTAATCTAAAGTCGAGAAACATATCGACTTACACCACAATTGTACATTAAACTTAGTCTTTCATTCTACATTAAACTTAGTGTGTTAACAGAGGGAACAACACCACATAATATGTCGTTAGTCTAAATGCTCGACTTAGATTATTTGCTAGAGCTGCTACATCATAATCTCGGTCTTGAATATCGTCATCGTCACTATCCCTAGTCCTGTTATGCAGTGCAGTTGGACGCCTGCAATTTAGAGCAAAGAAATTAAGGCATTGCCATCAATAGAAAATCAAATATACCAGATTTCCAACACACCCTAGGATTTGACAAGGAAATACAAAACAAACAGAAAGACAATGTTCCAAATATTAATAGAAATACATCATGATATTGCCTGTAAACTGGTTTACAGGAATTGGAACCATGACTTCCTGCCGTTCCAGCTACCAGTATCAATGAAAGCCATATTTTTTACTACTAATATTATATGCTAGCTATAGTTGGTAAAGTTATACTGTATTATATATTTTATACATACAATCAATTGTGACTAACAAGCTAAAGTTATGTAATTCTATATTATATATTCTATACATACAATCAATTGTGACTAACAAGCTAAAGTTATAATATTAGCTTTCATATATAATAAGCTAAAGTTAAAGTTGTTAAATTTGCATATTTAACAACACTTTCAGACTCCAAATTTGTGCACATCTAGTAAAAAAGGTAATTACATGAGATTAAAGATACAGACCCTCTTCTGCTGCCAATTGTTTCCATGTTTTCAACTTCACATAACTTTTGTCCGCTTGTGCAATAGTTGTAAACACACACAAATGACATGGTCAAGAACACAGATCATCCTAAGTAACGATAAAGAAGTAAATTAAGGCATAAATTCTCTGAAAATTATGTAGTACAGCCTAGCTGATCAGCCTAGAAACTTACATTGCTGTTATAATTGCTTTTTACATTAATTTTTTTTTTGTGTCTGTTTTTAATTAATTTATTTTTTCTCTGTTTTTCATTTTTATAATTACTATTTTCTTATTCTATTTTTGTGGGTTTGAAGGACAGAGCAATCAATAAAGTTTATGACATAACATATATCCTAAAACACATACAGGGTAAGAAAATAAAAACATATCAAACTTGTGAAAAGATCTTTTTTGACAAAATGACCACGTCATTCTATTAACCTTGTTGTAACAAAACTTTTTGAGCTCCTAGCCAAGAAATAGAAAATATTATTAAAAAAGATCCTTCACTAGTTCCCTCAAACATTATTAAAACATATAAACATAAACAAAAACAGGCTTTTTCGGAACCTTAGTCGTTTCTTACGAACATATGACTTACATATAACAATGACTAATAAAACTTGTGCAAATTTGAAGATATTTTTAAAATAATCAAGCAAATGAAAGGCAGCAAAAATTTTAATATTAATAATATTTACAGAACACCAGCAGAAATTTTGAATGGAATAGAGAAAACGAAAAAACAATAATAAAAATAAATACATAATCAACAAGTGCTAAAATGAAATAATTAAACTAAATTTGGCATAAGAAAAGAGCAGGAATAGATAATTAAACTAGGGATCAAAATAATGAATTAAATAACAATTACAGGAATAGGATTCTGGGAAAAGCATAATAGGAGAAAAAATAAGCAATAAAACATAGTTATGATAGATACTTAAACCTTGATTGCATTCTGAACACTTTCAACATCTTCGAACTCGACAAATGCAAAGCACACCCCAAGTTCCTGCAAGTAATTTTCGCTTTAGAACTTAGGCGGCTGGAAACACATGTATGCACAATTAAAAAGCTAGATGCTTCCTACCTTCCGATTCTTTATAAAAACACCATCAGGCTTAATTCTCCCAAAGTTTTCAAACTCTTGCTGAATATCAGAAGTAGAGACAGTTGGAGGCAAATTTTTAACATATACCGATTTTGATTCCCCTGAAAAGAAGAAAACAGGTAGGAAAGATTATAGACAAATTCTTTTAAAATGGAATTGCCATATATTAGCTGATACAGGAAACAATTACCAACAATTTCTGATACTGGGGTACAAATAATAAGAAATTTGAAAAATTAGCTAACTGAAAGATCTGTTAGTATAAACATAGGCCACCAAAGAACATATATTTAGTCTGTTTACTAAAGATGCGTACAGGAGAAAATTTATGTGTCACCAATTAGTTGGCTACTTGGCTCTGATGTAGGATCCATCACGAGAATAAAATGACACAAAGGTGAATTACATTGTTTTAAACATAGTTGTTTTCCCATCCTAGACTAATAGAGGAATTAATCCTATGTTGTACTAATCAATTTCAGATCTCAATTTGGTCATTTGTTAGGAACAATCAAAAACTCATATCTGTGCCATGAAGTGTATTATACAACTACTAAGTTTTGGCATACAAGTTTAACTTTCCAACTTATAATCATGTAATTAAAATTATTAATTGTGAGCATATGCATAACATCATGTCAGTTGCCACTGTAGCAAATTTCTATTAAACATCCACTGACATAATCAATAGTCCTAAATAATAATCCATGATAACATCCACTATAGCAAATGAAACTCAAATGCCATGTTTAATAGATGCTAAAAACAAAAAAAGTAGTATGAAGTAGTAGCGAACCATGAGAGAATGCTTCTTCAGCTGCTTCTGCATTTGAATCAGGCATCTAATAAAAATGATAAACAAAACTAAGGTTTTACCTTCTCCTTCCAATATATACAGAACTTAATAAAAAGAAGTAAATGGCTGATAAACAGTACTAAGGTTTTACCTTCTCCTTCCAATAAAACATGTTTCCATACTTTCCGGCCATGTGACTCCAGAAGCTTCGTATGTCTAGATCGACCAAATCTCCCACATTAAAGTTCAGTATGTTGCCTGAGAATAAAAGGATGTGCATTTGTGATAGATTGTATATAAAAATATAGAGCAAAAATCACCATGGCCAATCACAAAATTGAGAGGGAAAGAAACGTGAAGTTTATGTGTCATATGTCATTTATTTACCAAATGTAGGGTCAGCTACAAAAACGATAGTTCTGTCATCGACTTGCCAATAATCTTTGATTGCTAACCCTGAAGAGAATAGAAATATCTATTATGAACAATTCTGCAGAACTAACGTAACAGATAGAGTTGAAGAAATTCTGTTAAAGACAGGATTTCTTGACAATTCACTGTGGAAATATACCAGGGGTATCAGGATAATTCTGAGCAAGAACTCTCAACTTGAAACCAGTATCCTTCTCAATAGCAGTAATCTCCTGTGCAATTCTATTTTCCTTCCATTACTTAATTGCTATAAACATTATTCCAACATTGACATGCAATTAAGATGGACCATATCATAGGACAGGCTTATCAAGAAGTAATTTTTTTTATTTATAAGCTCAGACAAATGGGTACTATTATTGCATCACTATGAGTAAAATAGACTAATAATGCAGACAACAAAAGATCACGCTCATAGAATGTTTGCAATATAACCCACTAAGGAGTAAACAACCGCGTATAGAAAATATATACTTCACAACTATGAGGAAAACAGTGAAGACCCAAGAACATCTTTAGTTGTATATATCAAGAACACAGAGATATCATGAACAAAAGATGGAGTACTGATGAGCTGTTTTTAATATTTTGCGAGCTCAAAATTAGTACCAGGATAACTGTGCTGAAATAGTTTCCTGAAAAAGTTACAATTACAAGACAAGGACTTTGGTTTATTATCATGAAGAAATTAATCAACCTATTCATCTATGCTTTCTGAGCCACCTAGAAATAGACTTGAGGGATCAATAGGTATGGAAATTTATGAGCTAAAATAAATGAAACTTTTATGCTCTGTAGACCGATGCATAATGCATTACTGTAATATAATGACTGCAAGTAGATAACACCCAACCTATAAATCTGATATACTATAGACTATGCTTTTGAAATTTACAACGAATCTAAAAAAGAAAAACAAAAGTAATCCAAATATAAACAGAGTCGTTACTTTAGAGTTCATACTGCAGTCTGCAGACAATAAGCAAATCATGCCAAAGATTCATACCTGTCCTTCTGAGAGGAAACCAGCAACATCAATAACTGGGGTGAAGTCTTTAGGGAGCAATTCTGGCTTGTTAACCCCAACTTTTGCCTCAGCAAATCCAACTCCTGCATCTACACAATTATATATCATAAAGCTAAAATAGAAGTATGACATATCAATCATAATTAAAACAAATAATCCAACATATAATACATGTTATAATCCAATAAAATTATGAACATTTAAAATCCAACATATAATCCAAATATTTTCACAAGCAGACACATATATCCATGTATAATCTAACATCAATCGAAAAAATTTGGGTAATTTACCTTCAATTAAAGATCTAATTGAATTTTCACTCCAACTTTTCGCAATCTAATCGATTTGGGATTTTGGGGTTTTGCGGTTTTAATTAGGGATTTGAGAGAGGTGTGAGAGATGACTGAGAGAGATGAGTGAGAGATGAGTGAGAGAGATGAGAGAGAGATGGTCGAGAGAGGTGAGGTCGAGAGAGATGAGTGAGTTCTGAGAGATTGAGGGAGAGAGGTATGAGAGATTAGTGAGAGAGATGAGAGAGGGAGACATGGTCGAGAGAGGAGAGGTCGAGAGTGAGGTCGAGAGAGAGATCTGAGAGACTGAGAGAGAGGTCTGTGAGAGAGAGATGAAAGAGTGAGGTTTCGTTATTTTGTGTAATAAAACATTATTACAAAGTTTTGTGTAATAGGAGTAATAGTTTTGGCACGAAAAAATTTTGGCAAGCCCGGGAACAAAAATTTAGAAATCCCGCTCATAATTTCAGTCCAGTTGACCCAAAGTGTTGCAATATTGTATCTGTATTGTAACACTTTTTAAAAAGTGTTGCAATTGTTATAAAAATTCAAAATTATCATTTTGCTTGCAACACTTTTGGTATTTCTTGCAACATTTTAAAAAATATTGCAATAGACTACCAAGTTTTGTGTCTATTGTAACACTTTATGTAACACTTATACATATCGGTGTTGCAATAGGCCATATTTGGTGTAAACAGCACTACATTCCTCAGTAAAAGCTACTGTCTCTACCTCACCAAAGGACCTTTTCTTAGTGAGAATATCCTTAAGAAACTTTGCATATGATGGAACTTGAGAAATTAAATCGGTGAAAGGAACTGTTACCTCAAGGTTCTTGACAAGTGTCATGAACTTACCAAACTGCTGGTCCACCTTAGTTCTGTTCATCCTGCTAGGGAATGGGAGCTTTGGTACAAATGGTGGAGGAGTAACTGCAGTATTCTCTTTGTCCTTTTCCTTGCTTTCTTCAGTTTCACCTTCGTTAGTATCTTCAACAACTTTCTCTACCTTGTCTTCCTCAGAATTCTCTTTTTCTTTCTCAGTAGGAACATCGTCAGTAGGCATTGGAGGAGCATCATATGTACGACCACTCCTAAGAGCAATGGCATTCACATTTTCCTTTGGCTGAGTTGGTTGTGCTGGTAAAGAGCCTTGTTGCCTTGAAGACGAAGAACTAGCCATTTGAGCAATCTGAGTTTCCAGCATCTTATTATGAATCTCCATCTGGTTCATCTTTCTGTTGGTATCCTCCATATTCTTTTGCATTTGTAACAATATCTTCATCATGTCACCTTGATTATCAGCCTGTGCAGCTTGATTCGCTTGAGGAGCATAATTCTGATAGGGCTTTTGAAATCCAGGGGGATTCATAGGTCCTTGCGGGGGCCTATACTGCTGCTGTGGAGGAGGCTGATACGACTACTGATATTGCTGCTGTTGATTAGGAACATTTGAATTCTGAGCGTTATTGTTCCTATATGAGAAGTTCGGATGATCTTTCCAACCAGGATTGTAAGTGTTGGAGTACGGATTGTACTGTTTCCTCTGTTGAAAAACATTTGCTTGCTCCATCTGAAAATTTTGTGAATTTTGAACATTGTACGAGCATTCGTTACCAAAGTGGCCTTGCAAAGAACAAACACCATACATTCCAAGGCGTAAAGACCTAGCAGAATGCCTAGGTGTCCATTTGGCCTAGCATAATTGTTGTACACAATTATGATATTGGCAAGGGTCACTAAAAAATATTATCTTACAATACAACTAAGAAAATATGGACTACTGTAACTAACACTATCGCAATAATCTCAAAGTATTCTACGTCTAATTGACAAGAGAAATTTGTTATAAATCACAATAATAATAAATTAAATTTAAAGTGACCATCATGTGTCATAAGAGGATAATCTGAAGCGCTGAGGTTTATAAACCAGTCCCATCTTGCACTTTAACAAAATAGCAATTGCTTGATAGGTAGTTGTAATCATTGTAGGACCTCTATATGTCACCATATTGGAATTCTCCATCACATAAACATTATCAATTTTACGAAACATAGGATCCTTCTTCACCGACGTAAAATCCAACATTACATGTGGCAAAGCCTCAAGATCCATGTGCAGTATATACTGATTTCTAGGATGATAAATAGATTGTAAGTTTCTCATCATTCTTTGACTATCACCATTTATGCCCGAAATAAGATAGGCATATCTTGGTGCTTCTGTTTTTGAAACCCTACTGGTTTTAGATAATCTCTTTAAATCTGATTCTACAAAATGCAGTTCAAAGACACATTGCACAATAGTGTGTAAAGTCGAATTATCTTCAAGGAAAATAGTTGATATACATAGCTAAGGCCTAATTCGTGCAGTGTACCACTGGGTGACAAATTACAGACTAGTTCCATCTATGAAGCAACTCATTACTAATTAGATTGATAACTACAACAAATTAGACATTTACCTTTCGATCACATTGTGAACAATCTTTTCTAGATCTTTCTATTCCGCATTCTCTACATAGAGTATAATCTCTTCCCCTGTAACTTGGACAAGGCAGTTCCCTTATAATATTAAATCTATAGATAAAAACCGTGAAAACACAAAAACTACATGAAACCTATAAATGTAATACTTTCCTTTCACTAGGTAGCCATGTAGTGTGCTCTCTGTTTCAATTCAGCAGGCAGCCATGTTGCTTCAATAGGGCAGTAATAGAGCATTTGCATCATGGCAACAAAGGAAGGTGCTGTAATTCTCCATACGGCCGAGGCACTCCGGGCATGTCATTGCATCTGGAATTCTTCCTGCAGTTGTCAAAAACTCAAATCTGCAACATGGCATGTTAGCAACATGAAGCTTGTCATGGTATTCTTTAAATGCCACGTCAAAGCCATTAATTGGAACGTATTCTTTCCAGGAATCATATTCTACGAAAGCGCTTAAAACAGTTTGAGCATGTCTACTAGCTACAATATTTGAGCTTTTGCATAATAATGCCCAACTTCCACTCTTGTCATAACTTAGCAGTTTCTTGATTTCTATCATTAATGGATCAAGCTGGTCGTCTGTTTTCACTTGGATCTTGGAAAACAACATGATTTCTAGTCTTTCCCAAAAGAACCATATCATTATGGGGTCTTGCCAGCAGTAGCTAAGCTTCTCCACAGTGATTGCTGCCATTGCTTTTCGAACCAGTTCTCTTTTTGTGCTCTTTCCTACATAGGCCATTTCTAGTTGAACTCCTGCATCTTGTGCCACTGCTCGTGCTACGTTTGTGAATCTTCTGATCCAGTCAATATCCTTTCCTCCATACAGAATTATGTACTTGCCCTCGTTTACCTATAATCAATTAAATGTGATTGATTAGCTACAACTTGTAGCCTACAAGTTCAAAATTTAGAGTACAAAACAGTAAAAATGGTTGATATCACTACAAGGTTAAAACCCACCCAGTTGTTATAAATGACTGGATCCATGCCACTGACAAGCAATTCAATCCTCCAGGTCTCACCCATCCAAAGAGCTAGTGAGGACAAAGACCAACTAAGCAGAAACTATCATGACTGTAATACTTGTGATTCACTTCTCGAATTGTTGCCAAAATCACAGTTAAAATACAATTATAATCGTTTCTTCCAACCCATCATTTTAACTAAGCATCTGAAAAGTAAAACCCCAAAAAAAATCATAACCGAAAAATTTGAAACCCTAAAATAATTATATAATACAAATCGAATTCAGCAGGCTGTAAGGACTCACAAGTAGGTTATATGGCAGAGAAGTTCAAAGTGCTAAGAAATCGATTTCCTGTAATGGCCTGTTTGGATAGGAGCATTTCATTTGAAATTCTGGATTTGAGGCAAATACCTTGTTTGGATAGATAAATAATTTGGATTTGGATTTGGACCAAATACTAGCTATTAAAACTAAAGCCCATTTATTAGAATTTGAAATTACAATTTTATGAGGGTCATTTGAAATTACAATCCGCACAACCCAATCTAACATTCTAACCTATCTCTCTCTCGTACGTATCTCTCGATCCACTTTCTTCTCTCCATCGTCTCCTCTCCCTCTCTCATCTCTCTCCCCCTCTCTCTCTCTCTCCCTCTCTCTCTCTCCACTCTCTCCCTCTTGACTCCCTCCTCTCTCCCCTCTTTCAGTTTCGGTTGCTCACTATGAGGTATGTTACATGTATATATGTATCTATACCTAATCGATTCAATTATTTTCACACACACATAATTCAATCGGTGAGATATATATAATTGAAAAAGAAAATCTCTGATTTTGGTTTTATTTTGCAGTTCAAGGGTTAATTCAGCTCAGGGGTAAGTATAAACAGACACTGTCTCTTTATAAACGTACTTAAATTTCTCGATTTGTTCGATTCATTTCTGTATCATTTAAGATGTTGTTCGATTCATTTATGTATTTAGGCTTTAACATGTTTCCATTTCAATTTGTATATATTTAGGGACAATAATGAGTATGTGAAATTTATAATGTTAGTCGCAGGTTTTAATCTATGAGCCTTGTTTCTGATTTTATTGATTATATCGGTTTTTATCTCGTTTACTTACTAGTTCAGTTTCGGACATTAGTTCATATGCCCTGTTGTCTCAAATTTTACAATGGCTTTCATTTCGGTTAGTGAGCTCATGGTATATTAATATGTTTCAATTATACAAGTTTACTTATATTTTTTATCCTCAATCATAGTTCAGTTGAAATTAATATGATAATTGTATGTTTTTTACCATCGAAACACAGAAACTTTCATGTCTCAAATGTTCCACAAAAGCGTAGAAGGGATGATGATGAGGATATGGAATTTATAGTGTTGGTCATAGGTTTCATTCAAATAGTAGTGGCTGCTTGTTATGGTCAAAAATATAGGTTGAAGGAGTTGACGTGGAATGCGTATGATCGTTCTCAAATTAGAGCTACTTGGATGAACACCTTAAAAATTGATAGGAAATGTCGTGATGAATTGCGTCTTGATATACCCCGATTTGAGAAGTTGTGTCACCTTTTAGAAACTAAGGGTGGATTAGTAACTACGAAACATGTGACTGTCAAAGAAGTTGTGGCATTATTTCTCCACATTCTTGCACATGATTTGAAAAATAGAACTATACAAGCTGTTTTTGCACGTTCTGGAGAGACGGTGAGTCGGCAGTTTCATATAGTTCTTGGAGCAATACTCAAACTCGGGAAGGATTACATAAAAAAAGTGGATCATACCACTAGTTATGTTAATGATAACCAATGGAAGTGGTTTGAGGTAATCTAAAACAAAATCAGTTTCTAATTCTGTAGTTTCTAAATCTTAAAGTATCCATTTAGGTTTTGTAATTTTCTAAGCTAATATTTAGGGTGCTGTTGGAGCTCTTGACGGAACACACATCAAAATGACCGTTCCTATTGAGGATCGACCTCGTTATCGAGATAGGAAAGGGGATATTAGCACTAATGTTCTAGCCACTTGTGATCCAGACTTATGCTTTACATATGTTTTACCCGGATGGGAAGGATCGGCATCTGATCCTCGTGTTCTTCGCGATGCCCTTCGTAGACAAAATGGTCTTAAAGTGCCTAAAAGTAAGAATTTATTCATCCTTTAATTTTGGGTAGGCACTTGTAGATAATTTAATACCTAAAATGCTTTAATTATAATATGCAGATAAATACTTTCTTGTGGATTTGGGCTATACTAATAGCGAAGGATTCCTAACACCTTTCAAAAATACTCGATACCATTTGAATTTGTGGCGAGGAAACACTCCCACGAATTACAAAGAACTTTTTAACTTGAGGCACTCTTCCGCTCGCAATACCATTGAAAGGGCTTTTGGGTTGTTGAAGAAACGTTGGGCTATATTGAGAGATGCTAGCTTTTATCCAAAAAAAATTCAAATCAGAATTATTAATGCTTGTTTCATTCTGCATAATTTTTTGAGGGAAGAAAAAATGGAAGAAAGGAATTTTATGCAAGAAGTAGAAAGAGACTTGTTAAGATCGGAAGCAATTGATGCGGAGAATGAGGAAGATGATTACATTTCAACCGCTCGATCAACAAATGAATGGAATGAGTTTAGAGATGATCTTGCCAAGAAAATGTTTGAAGAATATGTAGCACGAAGGACTAGAGCTATATGATTATTAGTTTATTATCTTATTTTATCATCTGTTGACTGTTGGTTTCTTATTAAGGTGCTGATTTTCAATTTGTGTAATTAGTTAAAGCATCTGACTTTGGCTATATTCAGATTCAGTATGTGTGTATTCAGAGATGATGAAAGCATTATGGTTTGACAATTTATTTAAATTTATTTACCAGTCAGCTAAACAGCCAAAAGTTATATACATGTATTCCTATGGTATTAGGTCGTAATTGGAAATTTCAGATATCTGTATGGTATTGTGTTCTGATTGGAAAGGAAACATATTAGATTCTGCTCTCATTTTTGCATCAGACCTGGCAGATGATTTTTTTGGCCAGAGTTGTAGAGTCGAGAAATGGTCTCTTGTCTATTTTTGTTGCAAACTGTCGTTGATCTGTTACAGGATTACTATTTGCTATTTAAAATTCTGGAAGCCCATTATTTTCAGGTGCCGAAGACAAGGAAATCAACCTGTTCAGTCGACAGTTCAGCCAACTGTATCATTAGCTCAGAAAAGGGGTTATTTAACATGGAATACTGATATGGATAACCTGCTGATTTCAACGTTGTATGAGCAGATTAATGAAGGAAACAAAGGGGACGGAGATTTTAAAGCTCAAGCTCACCAGGCTGTGGTCGATAAGCTGCGGGTTGAAATGGGTATATCCGCCACTGTAAATCATGTGAGTAACCGAATTAAGGTCTGGAAGAAACACTATGCGATGATCACTGAAATTCGGACTTACACCAAGTTTAAGTGGGACGAAGAAAAGAAGATGTTGGTGATACCGATAGAAGATCTTGCGGAGTGGAAAGCTTATTGTGAGGTATTTAATATTTTATCTTGTAGTCTAAGGTTTTATATATGGTTTTGCTGCTTGATTAGTAGAGTGTATTATATTCTGGGGCAGTAGTAGTTTATTTCTACTCAGAGCTATGAAAAGCTCAGATTTTGCGAATTCTTATAACTACCAGTCTACCACAGACATAATTGCTGAACACAAGTTGTGATAATTATATAGGTTTTTGAGTTAAAGTCCCTGAATTTCTCAAAAAATTAATGACCAAATTATCAGGTTTTTCTGTTCAGGACTCAAATCAGAAACAAAAATAATTCAGCTAGCTCCTTCTATCTTAATCGACAGTTCTGTAGTAAAAATATCCTGTAGTAAAATAAAAATGTTACTAAAAGGTGAATTATAACACTCAGTTCAGATTCATGCTCTACTGTTGCTGGTAGTCTTTGGCCACTTTAGAGTTTTTACCGCATCAGTGTTGGATTGCTACTGACAATGTTGCTAGTGACAAAAATCAAGGGGACTTGTATTACAATCAAAGATATGATTGTTTCTGGATGTAATGTGCTCTTTATCCATAAGCCACTTCATTTACACTTGATAATGATATCTAACTATACACAATGTGCTTATTTTGTTCCTTACTTGCAAACAAAACAATAACTCTATTCATGTTGTATGTATTATCTATCATGGTCATTCATGTTAACTGTTTAAAATGTCTAAAATCTTTCAAAATATCTGTTAAAATGTCTTGAAACCTCCCAGATTTTCAGTTATTTTTTTTAGTTAAATTTTCTCCACAACCAAAGGTCTCCATGAAAACAAAGATGCACTACATTTTATCCTCTCCTGACCCCATTTCCAAAGTAGACATTGTTGCTATCTTTATTTTAGTTTTAATTTTTTATTTGCGCTAAATGTTGTGTTGCTATCTTTATTTTAGTTTGGCCATAAACATCCTTGAAACAGAAAGAAAATATACATCAAGTTATATTTCTCCCTTGCAAGGTTCCCCAACACAGGACAGAAGTAGAGCCTTGATTATAATTCATTCTCATGATTAGCTCCTTCATATCATATAACCTAGAAACAGAAGAAATGTATGTCTAAAACTAATAAGCAAAAGTACTAGCTAAGTAGAATTGATCGGCACCATAATCTTCTAATAAGAGCAGAAAGTTTTGGTCTTGATAAATGAGTGTCCCATATTTTTTTTGGTTGACTATAAAAAAATATTTTTTATAAAAAATATTTTTTGTCCCATATTTAACTGAGTGTTTTAGGCTATAGACTAAATCAGGCTAGATGTTAACAAATAAATGTTGTATTCTGCTGTTCTTAATTGCTCTGCTTCTGCAATTGTTTGGACAGGGTGTTCCACATGCTTCTGCTTATCAGAATAAGCGCATTCAGTATTGGGATGACATATGCACTTTATTTGCTGCGGATAGAGCTACAGGTGATGGTGCAGAGCACTTTGAGGAGTCTGCAACCGCAATGGAGCTAGAAAATGAAGCAAACAGCACTGCTGAGACGGGTACTGGTGAATCAAATAAAAGGCAGAAAAGAGATCGTCTTGCTGAAGCTGTTACTAGTTTTGCAGAGTCCTTCAAGGAGTACGTGAATAAAGTAAAAGAGCCTTCAAGACCCACCTGCAAAGAAATATATGAGATAGTATCTAATGTTGAGGGTATTACTGATGATGAAGCTTTGATGGCTGTCAAAAGATTGGTGAATGGCAATGTTGATGAATTTGACATGCTTAAAAGTCTACCGGATGATCGAAAAAAGCGTAGCTGGATCTATTTGCTAATTAATGATTAGTTGTAATTACATGTTGCTAGGATTATTTAAAGATTATGTACTTGAAATGTATTCTAAGATTGTCTAAAAGATTGTTTTAAATTTATTCCTAGTGATTTCTAATGAATCTTTATATGAATTCTCAAATGAAATTCTAGTTGTTGCCAAACAATGTTAGAATTTGAAATTCAGGATTTGAAATTCTTATAATTACCAAACAGGATATTTGAATTTGAAATTCCAGATTTCAATTCTAGGAATTGAAATCCGATATTTAAAATGAAATTCACGTTTCCAAACGCAATCTAAAGTTATTCAGAGATACCCAGAAATCAATTTGCCAGAATTTCTAAACTTTGCTCATATTTGCACGCGAAATCAAAAGATTTGCCAAGAGAACTGAATTTAACCCCAGAGCCAATCTTTGTTTCTCTAAATTTAGCCAGAGAAGAAAACTTCGTTTGATACAAGTGCTTGATTAGTTTCTTCCATTTAATGGATAAACAAATGATGAAAAAGTCGAGAACAGCGGTGTTGAAATACAATAAGAATGCAGTATTAATGTCAAAAAACATAATAATAAAAAAAATACTTAGGGTACGGTACTTATGGAAAAGATGAGATGTCTAATATTAACGGAACCCATAGAAAATAAATAATATTAAAAAATGATAAGAAATCACCTTTTTAATTAAAGATGTCTCTTTTCATGTATTATAAGAGATCTTTTTTTTAAAAAAAGTGAGATTTCTTTTATTAAATAACCACTTATTTAAATAAGGTGGTCTCTTTACTTATATTATAAGAGACCATTTTTTGAAAAAGTGTGATTTTTTTTCTTAAGTAATCAATTATTTGAATAAGGTGGTCTCTTATTAGTGGTTCCTTTGCCTATATTTGTAGTAGTGTTGGATGCCACATACTTCACAAAAAGAGGTTTGCATAGGAGCTGTAGATGATAATGCATTAATGCTCATTGGAGGAGTGGCTGACTGTGCAGTCTTCAATGAATGGATCTCCTGAGTTAGTGTAGCGAGTTGAGATGATAAGAGAGAATATGCATCAACCTCGATTTTTCCCCCCTTCTTGGGCGCTCTCGGGTTATTAAAATGATTAGCAGCCAAGTTTGCAAGAAAGGCATATCCGTCATCAACTCCTTTATCTAGAAATACACCACCTGCAGCGTTATCAACCATACTCTTCGTTTCTGGGTCAAGACCATTATTGAAGCGTTTAAGAAGAAACCACTTCTCAAGACCATGATGGGGACATGAACGTTGTATATCCTTGAATCTTTCCCAAGTATCCCTAAGAGATTCTCCATAGTCTTGCTTGAATGAAGTCAGCTGATTTACCAATTCATCGGTTCTGTTCGGAGGAAAATACTCAACTAAGAAGGCTTGAGCAATTGCATCCCACTCGGTCTCTTTAATATCATTCAGCCATTTTTGAGCTTTGTCTCGAAGAGAAAAGCTAAAAAACATGACTTTCAACTGATCTGTAGTGACTCCCTGATGTTTGATGGTAGAACAGAGCTGTTGAAACCTTTGCAGATGAAGTGTAGGGTCTTCCGAGGGAAGACCAGCAAACTGATTATGTTGGATCATACTGAGTAATGCCGGTTTGATCTCAAAATTTGCTGCTTGAATATCTGGCATAGCGAGACCAACGGGTACCCCACTCGGAGAAGGCTGTGAATAATTCTTCAAAGATTTAACAGAAGGGTTGGCCATTTTAATTTCTGAGAAATGGATCTTTCGCTGCGTTTTATTTCTCTGTTTATCGATATATTGTTACAGAGATTCTCCGGAATCAAGATCCCTAGTAGAATCAGGAGTTAAAAATGCGTCTTCTGTAGTCCTGTGCATCAACAACAAAAACAAGAAAAGCAGTAAAACCGGTCTCTATTGGAACCAAAGTTCCAATGAGACAATGGAAAAATAGACTAATTAAAACTTAACAAATTAAACAAAATATAAAATATGTAATTATTTTTTAATTTTTTAATTTTTTTTTTTGGAGTAGAATTACACGCTCTTTTAAGTAGACGTGTGTAATCCTACTTTAATATTTTTTTTTATTTTTTATTTCTTTATTAAAAATTATTTACAAAAAATTGTGGAAAAATTTGACAGGAATCATTTGTAAATTCAACTAGCCAAATACTCAAACAACCACAACTACGAATTAAGTAACAACAAAGAATAACAACTCAACAACACAAACTACAGTAATATTTCCACAGCGACTCAAAACAGTGACCCAGAAGCAAGAACTCGACTCAGTACAGTAATTCAATGAACGACTCAATGCTCTGCAAAACAATGGAACTCTAAACTCGTGAATTAGACACAGCGAAATGATGGGAGCAAATTCACAGAACCAACAGCAAGAACAAAACAGCAACTCGGAAAACTAAACAAACACAGCTACTTAGTAACGCCACTCGACCATCAATTATAAAGAATTTGGTACTTGACTACTTGCAAGACTACTCGTCTCAATTTCACGAACTTAGTCAAGGAAACGGAACTGGCCTGCAATCGACTCATAAACTCTGGTAAACAGTAACCTCGAGTTAAAACTCAATGATTCACAACCACTGGACTCGCGAATCAAACAAGCAACACGGTCGAACTGGAAACCAGCAGACTTCGGCAACAGAATTCGTAATATGCGAACTCAATACAGCGAACAATGGGACACGGACAAACACTATAACACTCTACAGCCAACAAATAGCCAATCAGAAATCAACAAACAATACGACTAATCCTAACAGTAACTTAAACTGAGTCTTGACAGTTAAATCGAACAAATAACTCGCAAAGCACAACTCGAAAACTCCAGTTTATCGTAACCAAATCAGACAGCACAAACAGCAAATCATTTATTTAAATATAGACTCAAGAGAGAGAAGAAAGGAAAGGGGAGAGAAGGGTATGGTGGTGGTGTGGAGTTAGTATTTGGCGGAAGTGGGTGTGGTGATTGTGGGAAGAGGCGGAGCGCCGGAGGTTGGTGGAGGCGTGTGAACGGTGTGAACGAGGTGGCGCGGTGGAGGAGAAGAAGTGAAGGGCGATGGTCGATGGAGTGTGTGGAGGTGTGTGTTTTGCAAGGAGATGGGTTTGTTTAGAAAACAGGGGAAAAACGAATTTAACGAAGAAAACAGGGGATTTGGGTCTTTTGCTTCGAATTAAACAGAAAATACGAGTAATTACGTACTGAATTTTATCACTAATTTTTTTTATATTACTCTAACACATAAAACATAAAAATTAAATTTAGGATTGAAAATTATAAAACCCGGACAATTAAACTAAAATTTATAAAAACTAACCGCCTCCCCGGCAGCGGCGCCAATTTGATGTGGTATATTTTTATGTTCGTTCGCAGGGAGACAGGTTTTATCAATTTTAATTTAATTGTCACGAATTATTTCTATATTAAAAACTATTATTGAGAATTTTTATATAACTAAATAATGCAAATAAATGTGTTTTAATTAAAGTCGATTAACTAAAAGTCTAGGGCAACCGGGTTCACCATGTTTACACCGAAACAAATTATACGGATATAGTAATTTAACGGATTTAAATAATTAGAGCACGTGTTAATCTCTCTCAAGCATTAACGCTCTCAGAAATCCAATTATGCTCTCGCACTAAAATTCAATTCCGCTAATCGTAAGTATGCCTCTAGTGGGTAAAATCTCTCGATCTATTACTGCTATTTGCAAATAATTAATTAATGATACCGGCCGACAACACAAATTAAATTTTATAACATATCGATTAGAATTATTTAATATCCGTTAAACAACTAATAAAATTAAAGCATTATCAGGGTGTAAACATGGCTTCCCCTTATACCCTGGAAATAAACTACTCACACATGCTATTAATAGAAACGACAAAAATATTTAAACAAGACATATAAAACATATATTAATAAACAAGATAAAATTTAGGAGTACCTCAAATTTACAATAGAACGGAGAATTAAGCTAAATTGTACACAAAAGAGATGAAAGAAAATCAAGCCCCTAGCTCCAAAGTTGTACTAGCCGAATGATATAGAATATGTATAATAATACTCCAGTGTTTAAAAGTAAGGAAAGAAAAAGCAAACAATGATCAAAAGAAAGATGTCTGGCCAGTGTCTTCCGTGAATCATTTTATAGGCTAGCCTTCAGCCTTAGTAAACAATAGATGCTTCAACTTCAACATTCTGCTTCATTTTGTCTTCCGTGAATGATGCTTGATTTATCAAAAGTAAACATTGGCTGCTTCTTCAATTTATCAAAAGTCTTCTATCATCACTTCCGTGTATGGTGGAAGCAGTTGACAATTCAGATGTGTCTTAAAGGGGTATTTATAGATGAGAATTAGGGTTTTGGGGGTGTGTTTGAAATATTTCTTTTTGCTCCAAACTCCTAATTCTTTTTCTTCTTTTTTTCTTTCTTCTTTGCACTTTATTTGTTTATTTTGTTATTTCTTCATTTTTCCGAATTTCTTCCAATTTTAGCTCCAAAATAGCTCCTTAAGCCTAAATTCTTCCAAACTTAGAAATTCTTGTCTCCTGAAATAAACCATCAAAATTAATTAAATAAATATCCAAATCAATGCAAAATGCAAATAAATATGGGAATAAAATTATCTAAAATGTATATAAAAATATATCTTATCAAATGCCTCTCAAAAGTATTAACTATATAAACTTTATAACTCTGCACCTTCTTTGGATACTCTTCGTGTTTTTGGATGCTTATGTTATGTGTCAACCATTAAGCCTCATCGCAGTAAATTTTCACCACGAGCTACACCTTGCATTTTCATAGGCTACCCAGCTAATCAAAAGGCTTGCAAGGTATTGGATTTACAGTCTAATGAAATATTCATTTCTCGAGATGTTATTTTTTATGAACGTAATTTTCCATACCACATTATGTCTCACCACTTCAAATCCAAACAAGATTTTCTTTCTTCTAATTTTCTCCCTACTGTTACAACTTTTTCCCCTTCCTCACAGCCTCCACATCTCAATAATTCTCTACCTGCTACTGATTCTCAAACTCGTACTGATACAAATATCAGTTCATCTCCCTCCACTACTTCATCATCTTCTACTGTTGATTCTACAAATAACAATAATTCTGAGTTATCATCTGTTTCTGCTATACCTCTTCGATAGTCTACCAGAATTAAGATAGTTCCATCATATCTTAATTCTTATCACTGTCATCTTGTTTCGTTACATCAACCTCCACATTGGTGTAATCTGGTTAGTTATGACAGCATGCCAGATTATCACAAAGCTTTTCTTGTTCATCATGATTCTCTTGTCGAACCTACATGCTACAGAGAAGCTGCTTCTCACCCTTTATGGGTTGAAGCCATGAATAAAGAGATTAAAGCACTCAATGATAATCACACTTGGGACTTAGTTGACTTGCCTCCTGGAAAGAAATCTATAGAATGTAAGTGGGTATACAAAACCAAGTTACATGCAGATGGTACCCTTGAACGTTGCAAGGCTCGTTTAGTTGCAAAGGGGTTCACTCAGCAACATGGAATTGATTACGATGAGACATTTTCACCAGTTATAAAAATGAGTTCTGTTCGTTGTTTAATAGCTCTTGCAGCTAGTCGAAAATGGCCATTATTTCAGTTAGACGTAAACAACGCATTCCTTCACGGTGATCTTAGTGAAGAGGTTTACATGAAGGTTCCTCTTGGTGTTTCTCATCAGCCTAATCAAGTATGTCGCCTTCGTAAATCCTTATATGGACTCAAACAAGCTTCTCGTAAGTGGTTTGAAAAATTAGCAAGCGAATTAGTTTCACTTGGTTATACTCAGTCTAAAAATGACTATAGTATGTTCATAAAAAGGTGCTCTACTACTATCACTATTGTTGCCGTTTATGTTGACGATATTATAGTCACTGGTGACAATTCTCTGGAAATTGAAGACCTTAAATCTCATTTACATCATGCTTTTAGTATCAAAGATCTGGGAATTCTTCATTATTTCCTTGGCATAGAAGTTGGCTATGTTACAGAAGGTATTTTGCTCAGTCAACGAAAATTTACAAACGACATTGTCAAAACCTGTGGTTTTGATCTTTCTAAACCAGCTGTGACTCCATTGCCTCTTCATTTAAAATTGGCAGCTGACACAGGAGATGTTTATCCTCATCCAGATCATTATCGATCTCTTGTAGGTAAACTTAATTATCTTACCAATACACGTCCTGATTTGTCTTATGCTGTTCAAACCTTAAGCCAGTACATGCAGAAACCAAGACAACCTCATTTTGATGCTTTATGTCATACACTTCGATATGTTGCTCATACTATTGGTCAAGGTATCTTATTAAAGGCTTCAAATTCTCTCACACTTCAAGCATTCTCTGACTCTGATTGGGCTTCTTGTGTTGATACTAGACGATCCATTACTAGTTATATAATGTATATGGCTAATCTCCTATCTCCTGGAAATCAAAGAAACAATCTACTGTTTCTCGTTCATCTGCAGAGGCTAAGTATCGAGCTATGGCCTCTACAGCATCTGAGGTCACTTGGCTGGTTCGTTTATTAGAAGAAATGGGTGTCACAAACCTCAAACCAAAAACTCTTCACTGTGATAACCAGTCTGCATTACACATCGCCAGAAATCCTGTTTTTCATGAGCGAACCAAGCACATTCAGCTTGATTGCCATTTCACACGTGATAAAGTACTTGAAGGATTATTACAGCTTTTTTACTTACCTACACAACATCAACTAGCTGACATTCTCACGAAGATTCTTCCTTCTCCACAGTTTAAAGATTTGTTGTCCAAGCTGGGAATGTCTCCGAAATCTGACCCTGTTTCTTCACCATCTCCCAGCTTGAGGGGGGTATTGGCTAATATAACTAAGCATACAGGCCTAACAGATTGTGCCACGTAGGATAACTAACTACACTACAGGCTGGTAGCACCTTCTGTATATAAATAGATAGAAATAGATAGAGTTAGTTAGACTGGTAAAAATGATTGATGATTAGTCTTGTAAACAGTGTGTAGCTCATGATGTGTAAAATAACTGCAAGCGCATAGTGTTTAGTTGTAGCAATCACAGATCGATCCTCAGAGACTATGAATTTTCAAAACCCTAACAATTAACTCAGGCGAACTAGACAATAAGATTTGAGATGAGATTTAATTAACCTAATTAACAAAGATTATCAAATAATATGGAAAACCTAGGAATCTGAATCCGTTAATCAATCACAATTAATATCAACTCGCCCTAAAATCAATCCTCTTTTCTTCACAAATAATATATATCAATTAACGAGACAAGCATATACTATGAAACTTGTTATCTAACAATAACCTATCAAAACTTCAAGGAGCAAGCATAGGCTATGAAAAATAAATCTGGTAACAATAATATATCAAAATCACTTTGTCAATTGAACAATTAAGCACCAAGAAAAATCATGAGATTCAATTAATAGAAACGAGAAGAAATCAAGAGCAAATAAAATTAACTTCATCTTCATCCTAGGGTAAGAGATTTAGCTACACATGATTATATAATAAATAATATATTTATATGTAAAACACGTACCAGACATGAATATATAAAATTTATATTATAATAATAATATGGTGGACAAAAGTGAATCAAACTTAAAACTATTAACTTGAGTAGCAGCTAATAAATCGGCCTAAAACTAAGACAATAAATTAATAATCTATGTTATAAAAACATGCATGCAAAGACAGACAATAGAAAAGACAATAGAAAATTATTTGAACGGAACACCGAAGAAAGAATTGAATAACAAATAACTATATTAACGATACGAAGAAAAACAGAGTGTTGCACGAAAGATATAAACGAGAGAATGAAAAAGAACAATAACTAATAAAATTCTAGGTGTCTAAATTGGTTATCTCAAATACAAGAGAGGAGCCCCATATATATAGGGAAAAGCTTGGGCTTGGACCCTTTAATTACAATCCGATCATGAATATAATTTCTTCAATTTCCTTTTCTTCTCGGATAAGTATTCGATTTTTTCTCCAATTTCTTTGACTTCAAGAATTTTCCACCTCCTTTCCCTTTTTGCACCTTTTCCTGCTAGAAATCTGTTTTTATTTATTTTCCTACAAAACAAAATAAAACAATTTATTAATTAATAAAATTACGAAATCGAACATAAAATAGGTATTAAAAATATGATGAATTATGGACCTATCAAATGCCCCCATACCTATCTTTTACTCGTCCTCGAGAAAAATATAAAATGAATTACTACATAAATAAATAATACCACTTCCGTAGGTGATCACGGTTGCATTTGGCATATGCAACAAGCCCTTTAAACCCCTAGGTAGCCCTAGTGGACGAGTGAGGTCTCGTGAGGGCCTATAGTGAATGTACCCACAAAATCCATCTATCTCATGTAAAAGATTGCTCAATGTAACACCACACATACAAGTCATCTCATGCTACATCAACTTAAGAAATCAAAGTAAATTTGCAATGTCTTGGTGTGTAAGGTGCAAGTATTCACATAGTCTACTCAAAGAAATATGCATAGGTCATCAAAAGTTCATGTCAAGTGTAAAAATAAGTTGGTAACCATGTTAAGCCCGCAAGAGTACACCTCAGAGTCAAAACTTGGGATCTCATATGAAGAAACAAGTAACAACTCACCTTTCACTCACAAAAGAATATTCACTCAAGAACAAGGGTAAGTGTATCACTCAATTCCAACAAAATCATAAGCATGCTTGACATTTGATATCAATCTAACTTTAACACAACATAGATCAATGACGATAATCAAAAGGTCTTTTATTTGGGTTGTAATGGGGCTAGGGACAAGGTATGTCAAGTAAGGCCAAATTAGGTGAAGTGTCAAAAGCTAGTAGGAACCATTATAAATCATACACAACACCATATATCCTCCCCACACATGGATTTCTAAAATTTTTTTCCCAACAAAATTCTTGAATAGTCGAATGAAGAAGGATCACACAAACACAAAAACATAAGTATGCTCTCAGATAACTTTTTTTTCCTTTTTTTTTTCTTTCCTTTTTTTTTTCTTTTTTTTTTTGAAGAGCTAAGATAGATAATATAAGCAACAACAATCCTCCTTCAAAAGTTTCTTGAACGACTAACAAGTTAGCAACAAAACCCAATATTTCCCCAAAAGTAATGAGAAAAATTTAACCCATCTCAAACACCTTATTACTCCCTCAACTTCCTACTAGCCTTTGACGAATTGGGATCAAGTATACGTATGGCTACACAAGAAAAAGGTCTAGGCAAGTAATGTGGTATATCACCGAAAAAATAGGATTAAGCTCAAAGGGGTAACTAATTGATCATATATAAAGGGTGTAGTAATTTGGATAATAATTGGTTATTCCTAAATGCCTTTATCATCTTATCATCAAATAATGTCATGCATTTCAAGAAAGGTCTCAAACAAGTGCTAGCAATGCAAACAATATGTGGACACTCAAGCAAACGAATATAAAATGCAAAAGATATGCATATAGGCTCAAAATCTCACTTGGTGGTAAACATAGTCAATCCCAAGCAAAAAAAACTCTTTAATGCACCTACTTGTACTCAAAGCATGGAAACCAAATTTTCTTGCACATATTCATGTCCTTTTAATTACTTACAACATTCAATAAGTCTACTAGTTTCAACTCGCTAGTGTATGTGTGTGCACAAGAACTTAGCATATCACTTCTCAGTCAAAATCATCCGAAACACAAGAGTACTATAGCATGTAAGGGTGCATCAAGCCAACTTAAAACAAGTAATCATTTCACAAGGCTAGAATTATTTTTTTGATTTTTTTAATTTTTTTTGAATTTTTTTTTAAATACTACTAAATCCCTCCCCCATACCTAAATCATGCATTGTCCTCAATGTATGCAAATGAGAGAAAAATGACAAAGTAAAAGGACGAGAATACCTGATAAAGGCAAGACGGAGGAATAGAGCTAACTACTATATACATCAAGGTAACTTACTTGAGTTAAGCATCAATTAAGGAGGTGGAATACCTCCTCCTCATAATCAACTGGTAGTTCTAAAAATGGTTTAAGGCGTTGCCCATTAACTTTAAATGTTTCACCAGTTTTAGGATTTTCAATTTCAATAGCACCATGAGGAAAAACAACTTTGACAACATATGGGCCCTCCCATCTAGATCTCAATTTTCCAGGAAATAAGTGCAGCCTAGAGTTGTATAAAAGAACTTTTTGACCAGGAGAAAAAGATTTTCTCTGAATAGATTTATCATGCAAAAGTTTAGTTCTTTCCTTATAAATCTTAGCATTTTCATAGGCATCATTCCTGATTTCTTCTAACTCAGATAGTTGTAACTTCCTATGACTACCAGCAGTGGGTAAATCAAAATTCAACTCTTTAATGGCCCAAAAAGCTCTATGTTCAAGTTCAACGGGAAGATGACATGCCTTACCAAACACAATTGTAGCATCCCAAAATCTGGGGTACAGATATGGGGCCACTAACCAATAAACAATATTATACATCTCTGAAAATAAACATCATTAATAATAAAAACCCCTTAAACCAAGATCACTTACAGGTTATGGTATGAAACAAACTATCGAATTACATTACTACAACTCAATCTCAGAATCATAAAAATATACATTTATGAATAAGTAAAATCACTATCTAACTATATCTCCAACCTTGACAATTCCCAATCCATTCTTTGAAAAGCCCATAACTCGAACGTCTCCTCCCGCGGCCTATAGAGCAATACCCACTGACCTCTAATTCCTCTGATTATCTCTAATAACTGGAGAAAATAAACAGAAGCAAGAGTGAGCCAACAATGCTCAGCAAGTGTATATAGTGATGATAATTTCAATAACGACGACAATGTGATAAGCAACAGGGTTTCATCTCATTTTATGAGGGAATTTATTTTATCAACTTTTCAATTTCCACGAGGCCAATAACTCACCATTCATAAGGTGCATCAAGAGATAGAACTGACAAGAATTCTGATATCAAGGTATTATTAAAAACAGACTTTCAAGAAGTCAAGAATTTAACATTTTAATCTGAGAGTATAGATTTGAATTGGAATTTTTATTTATTTAAAAAAACATTAAGGTTAGGCTGCTGATCAGTCAGCACTAACCCCGGACAGCTCTCACAGCACTGTCCTTAATTGGATCCATGGCACACATTGGCCTTAATTATTTCTGACCTTCACGGTCTGACCTTCACGGTCTGACCTTCACGGTCCACATTTTAAAAACAACAATCTGACCCTCACGGCCCATATTTTAAAAACATTCTGACCTTCACGGTCCACATTTTAAAAACATTTCCAATTCCAAATCATCCACACTAGGTGTCGGAATAATCAACCACCTTAACTCGCCAAACACCATGGAAACTCACGTTCCAAGTTAACAACTCAAAATTAGGAGTTGATAAGAAACGACATCATCGTTTAGCATCGACAAGTTCGATACAACATAGGGAATAACTAGATAATCAAGATCTTAAGTAAATACCGACAAGTTCGGTATGAAGTGGGGTGGAGAATATAGAGAACAATACTTTGAATCCGTAACGACAAGATAGATATAAGTAGTTGGGGACATAACATCAATAGCTCGATTATGTGTGAATTAAATTGGTCAACAATAAGAGATATAAAGTGCAACAAGTTTTTCAACAGGTAAAATTTTAAATTAGAGCAGGGGCATAATTCAAGTTCAGTGCGTTTAATAAAATTTTTACGACACGATGAATGGTTTGAGACGACATAAGTGAATAAAGTAGTTTAAAAACAATTATTTGTAAAATAATTTCAGGGTGAGTAATAGCGGTTCAGTTTAGGGAAAACATTTTCAAAAAGGGAATACATTGGTGAGAATATGCTAAAAATCAAGAATTCCATTAACGGTATTTATGGGGATTTAAAACTTGGATTCTCTCCATTTAGAAAATCCCTCAAACATTTTTCAAGGAAAATAAAAGAAATGGCATTCCATTGAGGGATCCAATGACATAGCATGAGTAAAGTATTTTGCGAAAAATGTTATTGGTAGATCCTTTAAAAATTTGGTATTTGAACTATGGGTGGGGAACATAAACATTTTCACATCTCATTTTCTAAACACATTTGACCAAACTATCTTATACGACAAAAAGAAATGGATTGCATCACTTGAAAGATAAGTGAAGAACAAACACTTGCCTCGATTCACGGAGTTCTCGATCTCACATCGATCCATGACTCAGTTTCCCAACCTTCACTTGCTATCCTTTTATTTGAACTTACTTCCCTTTTCTACTTCGTAACTCATCCACTTTCATGTCAATTTACCCGTCGTCTTTCATACTTGCCTTTCTGTTCGTCTTTCCATCTACCCGCGCAATGATCTTGACCAGGTCTCCTATTCGTACCTTTATAAGGTCAAATGCTATTTCAGTATTAACTTAAGCAAAACCTTATTGTTTACTTTAACCTACCCATGCGCGTCCTATAACGCTTATACATGTATCATACATAAATATATATAATTATATTCACAAAATAGCTTTAGTGTAGCCACCCAAGTCAAATAAGCTCTTAACACAAATAGCTACTTATTACTTAAATACTTTTTAGGCAACCACTTCACAACAAATTCATAACATACTTTCACATCATCAAATCCAGTAGATTAAATAGATTTAAAATAGATTTGCAGGGGATTTTTAGAAAATTTCGGCATGAAGTATTCGTTTATCGGACTATGGGCACAGCCCCTCAAATACAATTCAACCCTGTTTTTGCAAAAATAAAGTTGCCTCAACTTGCAGCAACATAAAAGTAAACAAATAAGAAAAGTACCCGCCCAGACATGCGGCACCTAGCACATAATGATTTACATTACACTACTACTTGCGCTACACCAATGATCGTATTTCTCACGCATTTTAATGATACACGTGACAATCAATCATTGATGTTCGTAAGCCCTAGGGAACAACCCCTAGCACTAACTATTACTTACGCTATATCAATAATCACATCACTCAAGTATATTCATTATACTCGTGATAGTTAATCATGGATATTCGTAAGCCCGAGGAACTAGTTGAAGAGAATTTCACAAGTCCTTAAATATTGACATTTAGGACTTGCGATCTCATTGCAACTCCTCGCAGATTAACACATAACATAAAATATTCATAATTAGTAAAACCAATTACAATTAGCAACTCATATAAATTCCAACATTATACAACAAATAATAATCAGTACTAACAATCATTTAACCACATATAACTTCACCTTCCACTAGTTTGAAAAATATGAAATTCAATAAATACTTCGACTCGACCAATTATAACATTTAGCACCTAGACCTTATCGGAACCAATTATAAAAGTAAACCACATAACTCCACATATTACCCGCTAATCACAATTAACAATTAGCATTTAACAATCACTAAACCCGAACATACAACCGGCTCACAATTAAACCAAATAATTATAAATAGCAACTAACAATAATAATCAACTACACTCTCCGAATTAATTCACGAAAACATACAATATCCATAATTTACAACTTTAATCTAATTACGAAAATCAACATATATAACTTGCAATTTAAACTAATTAAATTACAACTACATAATTAAATCACAATTCACCACTAAAATGAAAATTGTATATTCATATCGAAAAACAAATAAATCAATAATTAAAGAAAGGGATACCTTTTCGATCCCAATTTCCACCAAAAATCTCCCTCTCTTCTCTATCTCTCTCTCTCTCTCTCTCTCTCTCTCTCTCTCTCTTTCTCTGCCATCTTCTGCGCACAACACCATACACAAACCCACACTCATGCGACCTCATCTCCCCTCCCCTGCTCACGCCGGCCAGAACCACGCCCGCCGGAACCATCCCCCGTCACCTGACTCCCCGATGTCGCGCCCCCTTCCTCCTCCAGCCTTCAATCCGCTGCCACCCCCACACGATTCCCACGCAGCACACACTATACATGCGTATATATATGTATCTATGTATGTATATTTTTGCTAATTGTTTCCCCCAATTCTATCTTCTTCTTCTCCCTTTTCTTTGTTCTCCTTCCCTTCTCTCTTTTTTTTTCTGCGTTTCTTTCTTCTCCCGACTGCTCTAGAGTGTTCTCCTGCTGGGCTCTCTTGTTGGGCCTAGCCCAATATTCTTATTTCCACTCTACTCTCTTACGGCCCAATTAAATACTAATAACCGACCTCTATAAATCACAATTGAATAAAACCTTCGAAAAATTACACTTTTCATTTTTAAAATAAAGAATATAAAATTAGGAGCACCCACATATTTTTAAAATATTTTTCGGATCAAAAATGAATTAAATATGAATTTTTCAAGTTTTGATCCTATAAATACCATAAAACTCTTAAAATCATTTAAAAATAACGAAATATCCAAATTAATTCACCCAACCATTTTAAAAACTAAACAATATTATAAAGATAAT
Source organism: Kitagawia praeruptora (assembly GCA_037693485.1). Lineage (NCBI taxonomy): Eukaryota > Viridiplantae > Streptophyta > Magnoliopsida > Apiales > Apiaceae > Kitagawia > Kitagawia praeruptora. The sequence continues at coordinate 18,955,688 of CM075347.1, forward strand.
ATTACAACATATTTCATGATTTTTAAGCCCTCCGATAATTTTATAAAATTTACAGAGAATCAAAAATACATGATTTAAATATACTTAAATCCTCAAAAATACAAATAAAAATATACTGACCTTCACCACTTATCCAAATCATCATATAAGCACATAAGAAAAATTTTCACATACGTTTCACCTTTACAACAATACTCACATAATAAAATTCATAATTTATATTAAATAAATAATTCTAAATTCGAAATTTTCTAGGGCGTTATAACAATCCTATAAGGAGACATACCCAAAACAGTCTTAAAAGCAGTGCGATAAGCCCAAAGTGCATCTATCAATTTACCAGACCAATCTTTCCTATTTGAATTGACAGTTTTCTCTAGAATTTGTTTAATCTGCCTATTAGAGACCTCAACTTGACCACTAGTTTGAGGATGGTAGGGTGTGGCTAACTTATGAGTGATGGAATACTTCCTCAAAAGAGATTCAAACTGATGGTTTTTGAAATGCTTACCTTGGTCACTAATTATAGCTCTAGGCGTACCAAATCTAGAAAGATATTCTCCTTTAAGAACTTAAGAACTACCTTGTTATCATTAGACTTAGTTGGTATGGCTTCGACCCATTTAGAGACATAATCAACCGCTAAGAGAATGTAGAGGTTACCAAAAGAATTAGGAAATGGACCCATAAAATCTATTCCCCAAACATCAAAGATCTCAATAACTAAGATTGGATTCATTGGCATCATGTTTCTTCTAGTGATCTTTCCTAAATGTTGACACCTACTACAAGCGGCATAAAATTCAGCAGAATCTTTTTAGCAGCAGTCTTTTTAGCACTAAAGTGACCTCCACAAGCCTGATCATGACAAAAGGAAAGTATACTTCTAAACTCATGGTTTGGAACACACCTCCTAATGATTTGGTCCGGACAATACTTAAAAAGGTAGGGATCATCCCAGAAGAAGTATTTGACTTGTGAGAGAAATTCGGATTTATCTTGCTTAGACAAATGAGAAGGAATATCACCAGTGACAAGGTAGTTAACAATATCAGCAAACCAAGGAGTGGTAGATATGGAAAGAAGGTGCTCATCAGGAAAAGACTTATTCAAAGGCATATCAATGGTGGACTCCACTACTAGATGGGAAAGATGATCAGCAACAACATTTTCAGAACCCTTCTTACCCTAATTTCTAGGTCAAACTCTTGGAGCACAAGACCCACCTAATCAATTGGGCTTTTGAGTCTTTCTTAGAGAAGAGATATCTAAGAGCAGAGTGGTCAGTGTAAACAATGATTTTGGAACCTATAAGATACGACCTGAATTTTCAAGAGCAAAAACTACAGCTAGAAGTTCTTTTTCAGTGTTGGAGTAGTTGAGTTGAGCATCATTTAGAGTCTTACTAGCATAGTATATGACATGAGGTATCTTATTAATTCGTTGTCCTAAAACTGCTCCTACAGCATAATCAGACGCATCACATATAAGCTCAAAAGGTTGATTCCAATCAGGGGACTGAATGATAGGGGCTGAGGTCAACTCTTTCTTAAGATGATCAAATGATTGCAGTCATTCATTAGAAAATTCAAATTTTATGTCCTTAGAAAGAAGATTGGTCAATGGTCTAGCCTTTTTGCTAAAATCTTTAATGAAACGCCTATAAAAACCAGCATGCCCTAAAAATGAACGAATTTCTTTGATAGATTTTAGTGGAGGTAGATTAGCAATGAGATCAATTTTAGCTTTATCAACTTCAATTCCTTTTGAAGAAATTTTATGACCAAGAACAATTCCTTCTTTAACCATGAAATGACACTTTTCCCAATTAAGAACAAGGTTTGTTTCTTTACATCGTTTTAAAACTAAGTCAAGATGATGAAGACACTGATGAAAAGAAGAACCAAAAATGGAAAAGTCATCTATAAAGATTTCTAGGAACTCTCCTACCATATCAGAGAAAATGCTCATCATACATCTTTGAAAGGGGGCAGTGGTTAAACCAAAAGCTAAACGACGATAAGCAAAGATTCCAAAAGGACAAGTGAAGGTGGTCTTTTCTTGATCCTCAGGAGCAATGGGAATTTGAAAATAGCCAGAAAACCATTTAGAAAGCAATAGTATGAGTGACCTGCTAACCTTTCTAAGATCTGATCAATGAAGGGTAGAGGAAAATGATCTTTTCTAGTGGCAGCATTTAGTTTCCTATAATCAATACACATTCTCCAACCAGATTGGACATGAGTGGGAACTAATTCATCATCCTCATTGACAACTACAGTGATCCCTGACTTCTTAGGCACTACTTGAACAGGACTGACCCAAGAACTATCAGATATAGGATAGATGATTCCATTATCTAGACATTTAAGGATTTCCTTCCTAACAACTTCCTTAAGAGTCGGGTTTAACCTCCTTTGTGGCTCCCTAACTGGTTTTGCATCATCAACTAAGTGAATCCTATGCTGGACAATGGCAGGGCTAATTCCCTTGATATCGGATATGCTCCACCCTATGGCTTCCTTATTCTCTCTAAGTACAAGTAAGAGTTCTTCCTCTTGAGAAGGTGTCAGATCAGATGCAACTATGACTGGGAAAGACTTAGAAGGACCTAGAAACATATACTTAAGAGTTTCGGGAAGAGGTTTGAGTTCTAATTCTGATGGACTTGTCTCAACTCATTCATTAGCTTCATAAAGTGACAAAGGAGAAGGTTCTACCTCTTGGTTGGAACTAGGAGTGGTGGACTCTAACATTTCATTGACCTCATTTTTATGACAAGTATCATCCCATTCTTGACCAAAGTAGTTTTGACAAAAGCTAAGCACATCATCAACATTCATGACTTCATTATCAACTAACTCATCAATCATGTTAATATCTATGGGTTGGTCAAAATAGTCATTGGGTTGTTTTCCTACATTGAAAATGTTAAGATCAATTGTCATGTTCCCAAAAGTTAGCTTCATTAAACCATTCCTACAGTTAATTAAGGCATTAGACGTGGCAAGAAAAGGCCTTCCTAGAATGATGGGAATTTGATTTTTGAGATTTTTGACTGGTTCGGTTTCTAGAACAACAAAATCGACGGGGAAGACAAAATCACCAACCTTAATCAACACATCTTCCATTATACCCTTAGGAGTTTTAACAGAACGATCAGCTAACTGAAGAGTGACACTAGTCTTCTTAAGTTCACCTAAACCCAAGGCTTGATAAACAGTTAATGGAAGAAGATTCACACTAGCTCCTAGATCGAGTAAAGCTTTATCAATGAAAGTATCACCTATGACACAAGAGATAGTAGGACAACCAGGATCCTTATACTTCACAGGGATTTGTTTTGACAAAATAGAACTAACATGAGATGTTAGGAAAGCTTTCTTAGGAACATGAGTGGTTCTTTTATGAGTACACAAATCTTTTAGACACTTAGCATAAGAGGGAACTTGTTGAATCACATCTAAAAGAGGAATGTTAATCTTGACTTGCTTAAAGACTTCCAAAATCTTGTCTAACTGAGCAGATTGTTTGTTTGAAGTAAGTCTTTGAGGAAACGGGGCTTTCGGCTTAAAGACTTTTTCATTAGACACATCAGAGTGGGATTTCGAAGGTGTTTCATCGGATGGTGATGATTCATCGGATTTATCTACTTCAGAATTCTCGGGATTTGAAGATTGCTTAAGACTAGGAGATTTAATTAACCTAATTAACAAAGATTATCAAATAATATGGAAAACCTAGGAATCTGAATCCGTTAATCAATCACAATTAATATCAACTCACCCTAAAATCAATCCTCTTTTCTTCACAAATAATATATATCAATTAACGAGACAAGCATATACTATGAAACTTGTTATCTAACAATAACCTATCAAAACTTCAAGGAGCAAGCATAGGCTATGAAAAATAAATTTGGTAACAATAATATATCAAAATCACTTTGTCAATTGAACAATTAAGCACCAAGAAAAATCATGAGATTCAATTAATAGAAACGAGAAGAAATCAAGAGCAATTAAAACTAACTTCATCTTCATCCTAGGGTAAGAGATTTAGCTACACATGGTTATATAATAAATAATATATTTATATGTAAAACACGTACCAGACATGAATATATAAAATTTATATTATAATAATAATATGGTAGACAAAAGTGAATCAAACTTAAAACTATTAACTTGAGTAGCAGCTAATAAATCGGCCTAAAACTAAGACAATAAATTAATAATCTATGTTATAAAAACATGCATGCAAAGACAGACAATAGAAAAGACAATAGAAAATTATTTGAACGGAACACCAAAGAAAGAATTGAATAACAAATAACTATATTAACGATACGAAGAAAAACAGAGTGTTGCACGAAAGATATAAACGAGAGAATGAAAAAGAACAATAACTAATAAAATTCTAGGTGTCTAAATTGGTTATCTCAAATACAAGAGAGGAGCCCCATATATATAGGGAAAAGCTTGGGCTTGGACCCTTTAATTACAATCCGATCATGAATATAATTTCTTCAATTTCCTTTTCTTCTCGGATAAGTATTCGATTTTTTCTCCAATTTCTTTGACTTCAAGAATTTTCCACCTTATTTCCCTTTTTGCACCTTTTTCTGCTAGAAATCTGTTTTTATTTATTTTCCTACAAAACAAAATAAAACAATTTATTAATTAATAAAATTACGAAATCGGACATAAAATAGGTATTAAAAATATGATGAATTATGGACCTATCAGCTCATCTTCTCTGTACAAACATTTTGTTTTGGTTCATATCAATGAAGCATTCTTGTTTCCTTTAGATGAAACTTTCACACATGTTCATTCCTCTTCTCCTAAGATCCTGTTGACGATAGGTCACAGGTTCGTTCTCCTTCCCTTTGTAATTTGTATCCAACTGATATCATCTTACGCAATTTTATAAATTATTATTTTAACCAATTATTATAATCACTGTCATATATACTATATAATTTATACTTTGTGATTGATTCCTCAGACAAGCACAAAATCTCTGACTTCTAGTCGCATACACAAGGCTTCTATGGTTGTAATAATACCAAAGATATAATTCTCATAAGTCATAACATAGATGTTATCCCAATGTCTGAACTCCTAGCCAAGTCATTTCAAACAAGAGACTTCGCCTGCAATTTTTTTACATACATACTAAGCTAAGCCGGCCTAGAGCCTAGAGGTGGATCGCAGGTAACACCAACTGAAAAATGAGTATTCCACAAGTTACATTGAGTTCTGACAACTCTAAAAGTATGCCAGTTTTGGGACTGCGCACAGCAGCAGAAACAGTCGTAAAAGTAGTGCTTGAAGCAATTGAGCTTGGTTACAGGATGTTCAATATTGCTTCTGTTTACCAAACAGAGGAAGCACTTGGTGAAGCCATATCTCAAGCTCTTAGTCTTGGTTTCATCAAGTCTCGCGACGAGGTCTATATCACATTTAAGCTATTGTGCTCCGATAATCATGGCGATCGTGTCATCCCTGCCCTTCAAAAGACTCTGAAGTAATTTATCATAGTACATTTTTTACTAATTAAGATCTTGTTTGACTTTGCTGATGTATATCTTGGAGTTCATGATTGTGCTTGTTTATTGTTCTGCACTGCAGGAATTTGAAGATGGAGTATCTCGATCAATATCTTATACATTTTCCTGTGAGCCTAAAGCCTGGAGCAACTTTTCCATTTAACCCTGAAGATGTTGTTCCAATGGACATTAAATCTGTTTGGAAAGCCATGGAAAAGTGCCAAATACTTGGCCTCACAAAATCAATTGGTGTCAGTAGTTTCTCTTGCTAGAAGCTTGCTGATATTCTGGATTTCGCAAAGATTCCTCCAGCAGTCAATCAAGTAAGTTGAAATTGACAAACTAAACAATTCAAGTGGTCAGTATCATCCTTGAGCTTGTCTCTTTGTCTGTTAAAAAAAATTAAGCGAAAAAATAAAAACAAGCACAACGTACAATCATTCACTTTAGTCCCTCTGATTTATTTATACTTGAAGGTGGAGATGAACCCAGCATGGCAACAAGGGAAGCTGATGGAGTACTGTCATGCAAATGGAATCATGATAGCTGCTTATTCTCCGCTTGGAGGACCAGGTGCCTTTTGGGGAAGCAAAAGGGTGTTGGAATCTAAGGTTATAATGGAAATTGCAGAGTCAAAAGAAAAATCTGTAGCTCAGGTGGCTTTGAGATGGGTTTATGAGCAAGGAGTTGTCATTGTGATGAAGAGCTTCAACAAAGAGAGACTAAAGCATAATCTCGAAATTTTTGACTGGGAATTGAACAATGAAGAGTCCAAGAAGATTGCTGGCATCCCGCAGAGCAAGGCAGGTCTTGCTCTATCGTTCATCTCCGAAAATGGCCCGTTCAAGTCACTTGAGGAGCTCTGGGACGGAGAACTTTAAAATGATTGTTGCAATGATTGAACAATATATATCTCTTAAAGATCACTTTACTAATGATCACAAGAATCTTTAACTTTTTATTAATAAGCAAAACACCCTTTTAACGGTACCACTTTTTGGTTCCACTATAAATTTTGGTTTCACCCCTACAATCCTATTTCTACTATAATCTATAACCTTTATTAATAAGCGAAACACCCTTTTAACGATACCACTTTTTGGTTCCACTATATTTTGGTTTCACCCCTACAATCCTATTTCTACTATAATTCTATTTCTATGTTGTTATTTTTTTAATAAAATAGAAATCCTATTATAATTATAATTCTTTTATTACAACTTTAAATAAAAAAAATTAGTAGTTTCATCCCTACAATCATATTTTCCTTATAATTCTATGTTATTTTTTAAAGAAAATAATAAAATTGAAATCCTATTATAATTATAATACAATTTTTTTTCATAATTTAGAATCAAAAAATAATACGATCAATTCTCCGAAAGATTTTTCAAGTAGAACAACTAGAACATGTTTCTATACACTACTCTAAAACAATCTTTCCTGCGATTATATCTTATTTTTTTTAAAACATAATAAAATTGAAATCTTATTATTATTATAATTGTTATATTGTATTAGTAATTTTTTTATTATAACTTAGAATAAAAAAATATTACGATCAATTATCTTAAATATTTTTCAATTAAAACAACTAAAACATCTTTCCATGCACTTCTATTAAACAATCTAAGTTTATAGTTTGTTAATCACATAAAATTTTTATACAAATAACATAGTTCGTTTTTATAATGTTATAATAAAATTTTATAAATATTTAATTAAATAAAAAATTAGTAATTAATCAACATAAATCCCCGTATCCATGGGATTATCATCTAGTATGTAAATAAAACTCGTTTCATCAAATTTCAAGTACTTAATTGCCCACCACATTGGCTCTTTTAAGTAAGAGTGACCTCCTGCACCTGATATACAATTTGCCACAAAAAATTACGTCAATCTCAAACAAAAAAATCCACTCCGCGAGGGGTTGAGGGCAGCAATGCAAGATCACTCAAATTCTGCATATTTAAAATTAGCTTATGGTCTCTAAAGATCACTTTACTAATGATCACAAGAATATGCAAATAAAACTCAATTCATCAAAATTTGTGAGTTCCAAAATTTTAATGCATAAATGTAGTTCAAATTTTGTCAAAGTATCTGGAAAGTAGCTACAATAGTAAACTTTAAAAAAAAACAGTGAAATTTTGTCCGTGGATATTCATAAAGAGTAGTGCTACAGGCACCAAATTGGGTACCAAATGACATGGCAACAAACACTTTGGCATTTTCAAATTTTTTGATTGGATGGCCCTGGCGGGCCCAGTATAACTATAACCAATTAAAACAAAGCCACATCATTTGGTGACAATTTTTGGTACCTAATTTTGGTACCTCTAGCATTTTTCATAAAACAAAATAAATAGTACGGAGGGATTAAATCAACATGAATAATTAATAATAATATATACAATTCATACTTAAGTCGGATTTTTATTCTAATACAAATCGAATTGGATGCATGAGTTTATTATTTTTGAGATTTATCAATTCACTTATAATAATCAAAATCAAATAAAACGTGAAATTTGTTGGTGGATAAAAGAGAGGGAGGGAATAAATAGACATGATTACTGATATATATTCAGTTTGTACTCAAAAAGGGATTTTCATTCTAATATCCAACTTCAGTTCGGTGCATGATATAAATTGGTTAAAAACAAACATTATAAAATATAGGCCTGCTATAGTACCCTAATATTGCAGTCACCTCACATTGAACCAAATCCATTCCACATTATTCTTCTTCGATGGCCAATTTGAAGAAGAAAATAAAACTAACCCACAACACCAAAGATGTACCTGAAGATGTTATCACCGTTATACTTTCAAGACTTCCGGTGAAATCATTGCTTAGATGCAAGTCCGTGTGCAAGTCATGGCTCTCCATAATCTCGAACCGTGGTTTCATTAAATCTCACCTCCATAATGCCACCATCGCTTCCGGAAATATTCCAAATATTGTCAATTTTGTTGATGCTGTTCAGGTTCTTGAGCTGCAAGATTTGTCCTTCACTTGTCCTATACACATTGATTTTATTGTCATGCCACGTCTTTTCCACGAAACTCTCCTCAAACCTGTAGTTGTCGGTTGTTATAATGGCATTATCTGTCTATGTGATATGTGGTATATAAGTGTGTACCTTTGGAATCCATCTATCCGGCAGTACATGAAAATTCCTTCACCAACGGAATACCAATGTAATATGATTTCTACTCATTTTGGTTATGATTCTATCGATGATGATTACAAGGTCCTTCAAATTAGGTACGGAAACATTAGTGATGAACTAGCAATAGTTCAGGTGTATTCCACAAATGCTAATTCTTGGAGAGATTTACAGTATCCGATTCTGCATAACTGGATGGTCGGCACTAGTGGTAATATTGTTGTGAACGGGGTTCTCTATATTGACTACTGTCTAGGGTTAATCTCATTTAATTTGCATACCGAGGTTATGGGACTAGTACCATTCCCTAGCGCTATTCATAGAAAGTTGTCGGCTGTTTTAAATTTCAAAGATTCTGTTGCTATTATCTTTAAAAGCATTGATGATGAATTACTTTATTTATGGACGTTGGATGATGATGTTACTGGCCAGGTGGCTTGGATTAGAAGGAACAGTGTCAAGGGAAATCTGTGGTTATCTGTTTATTTGGGTATGGGACTGTTTTTTGGAGTAAAGACAATCAATTCACGCAACTATAGTGTGGTGTATGACTGTGAGAAGAAAGTGACTACATTGTGTGAGCCGGTAAATCTGGGCATGTGTTTAGCTCACAATTACACAGAATCGCTTGTTTCATTGGAGGGGTTTCAACAAGTGGAGTAAAATGCCAACTAAATCTAGAGGTAAGATAGCACTGTTTTTATATCTATTGACGTTTAGCTTTCCGGTTTCACCAATTTTTTCAGTATCTACTTTGTATCTGTAGTTCCGGAATCATGTTTAATTGCATTGTTCGATATTAGGACTGTTGCCTTTATCATTTTTATAAATATTGGTACATATGGTGTCAATCAGACAGGAGACAGGTCCATGTTGATCAGCAAGTTATATCTTTTACCATGCACGACTATCAGTCTTGCTAGTTGCTTTATTCCGTTTCATCCCTTTGGCAGAATGGCCTCCCTCATCTGAATTCAGATCTCATGTTACTTAATGGCGAGACAAGGTTTCTAATAACACAGATACCCGGTGTTCTAGAATGTGTGACCCTGGAGGAAAAGAAGCTGATTAGGAAAGTTCGTAGACTGGATTATGCGTATTGAAGAGGAAGACCCTGTTCTATTGTCATCAATGTTTTCAAGTTTCGAATGGCTAAAATTTGTTTATGGCTTGTGCTTTCTTGTTGATGCTTATTTTTGCTTGTGATCTGTTTCAATGTATAGTATCCAATTTGGAAAATCCATGTGGAAAGGCTCAAATTTAGAGGCTTATGTAAAATTAACACAGGTGCCAGTGTTACCACAGTTAGATATGTGTGAAGGAACAAAAAAATAATTCAAAAACTAATGGACATGATTAAACTTTCATCAACTAAAAGAATAAAGTAAATAAATAACCAGGCTACCTACTTGACGAGATTTTCAGAGTCTTGATCGCCAAAAAGAATCTGGTGCACTGATAATCTTGGCCATCGTGTCCTCACCGCACTTCAAACAACTATGCAGTAATATAAACTAGTATAGATGCACTAAGATCTTGTTTTTCTTTGTTGATGATAATATTGGGGCACACTATACATTATGGTGACTGTTTATGGTTGTTCAGGATTATGAAGTCAGGGTATATTTATAAATATCTTATACTGTTATACATTTTCCAGTGAGGCTGTAGGTTGTGACACCTTTTCCATTAAAACCTGAACAGGAGATTAACGGCGTGTTTGGGAACCCCTACTTAAAGTAAAATGGAGCTTTAAGTTGTTTTGGGTGTGTTTGGCAATAGGAGCTTTAACTTTAAGCTCGTTTTAAGTTAAAAAACTGCTTTAAGTCATAAGTTCCATTTAGATACTTTTGACTTATGACTTATGACTTATCAAGTTTTTTTTTTTTTTTCACGATTCTTGATTCTTGTAAAGTTTAAATATTAAGAATTTAAAATTTTTTTAAGTCAAATTTCATTTTAAGTCAAAATTATTAAATCCCCATTTAACTTTAAGTAAAATTACCCAAACACTTTCATTCGACTTAAAGTAAACAACATCACTTTCTCCTTTAAGTTAAAAACACCTCCATTAAGTCAAAAGTAACTTATTTTAAGCAATCCCAAACACCCTCTAAAGCAGGATATCGAAATCATTACCGAGAGTTGAGCGATGAAGAGTCCAAGAAGATTGTTGACATCCCACAGAGCAGGGCAGGCCATGTAAAGATGATCATCTCCGAAACTAGCCCAATCGAGTCACATGTGGAGCTCTGGGATGGAGAACTTTCAGATGACTCTTGCAAGGATGGAAGTAATATATTTTCCTAGGTTGTTTCTTCAGAGAATATGTAACCTCATGTAACAGTAGTAAGTAGTTGAGCTGGTTGCAGGATGTAAAATATGGCTTCGTATGTACCAAATACTATTTATTATCATCTGCCTTAGCTTATTCTCCGCTTGGTAAAATCAATTTAGAATGGCCTCCTTTCATCTGAATTCAGATCTTGTGTGCTTTCATTTTATGAGTTACTTAATGGTGAGACAAGGTTTCTAATAAGACAGATACCCAGTGTTCTACGATGTGTGACCCTGGAGGAAAAGAAGTTGATTAGGAAAGATCATACATAGACTGCATTATGTGTATTCAAGAGGAAGAACCTGCTGTTCTACTGTCATCAATGTTTTTAAATTTCGAATCGCTATATGTGTATTACATTGTGGATTTGTGGCTTAAAATTTGTTTATGGCTTGTGCTTTCTTGTTGATGCTTTTTGTTAGGCAGCAACCAGCAGACTTAGTGGGTGTTTGGGGTATCTTAAAAAATGTAGCTTATGACTTATAAGCACTTATGTCATATAAGTGATAAGTAGAGCATAACTTATAAGTCAGTAAAGTGTTTGGTAAATCAGAACTTATAATCAGTAAACTGTTTGGGTAAATCAGAACTTATAAGTTAACTTTTTTCTATAATTTTCAAAATATTTGTTTTTTATATTTAACAATGGATGTCAATGAATAGATCTCGATGAGTAGAGAAATTTGAGATATACATATCAATTTTCTAATGAATGGATCGAGAGATATATGATTTTGAAGATTTGAAGGATATTATATATTGCGTATATCGAGAAATAAGTTATAAGCATAAGTTGAATGTTAGGATTTCCTAACATTCAACTTATGGGATTATAAGTTATAAGTTGAACCAAAACTTATTTTGGCAAACACCCTCCATAAGTGCTTATGGCCTTATAAGGCATAAGTTACCCTATTTAAGACGAAACAAACAGGCCCTTATTTCCAATCTCACCAACTCCACCAACCTCTCTTCACCAACCATTCCATCACCAACCTCATCTACCACCTACTACATACTCCTATAAATACTCCTCTCCTCCTTCATTATCAAACACACCATAATTCTCTCTTCTCTCTCTATAGCTGCTAGATAATCCGTCTAGTAGGGGAGCCGGTTTAGCCCGCTTTCAGGAAGTGTCGGGATAGAAGGTCCTCGTGCCTAAACTATTCCTTAGGGTACTTGGGTCTGACTGCAGCCATCGGAGGTGGTCCCGCTATAGGGATCTTTCTATCAAGTTGTGTGGCACTGTCCGGGTTAGGAGAGGGAGAGAAGTAAAGGTTGTCGGGAAACAGTGATAGGGGGAGGTTTTGAGATAAACACTTCAGTGAGTTGGGGATATACATAATAGGTATTGTAGGGCTGAATTTTTGTATGAAATTCAAGGGGCCGGATATTGTAATCTCTTTTATCTAGTGTGAAGTTGTTGCTCTTGTGGACGTAGGCAGGGCCGAACCACGTTAAATCTCTTGTCTCTTTTACTGTATTGTTGGTTTGTTGCTTCATTACTATCACGTATATTTGTGGGATCTAAGCAAACATATTTACCAAATCGCTTCCGCATTCGCAGGGAATCGGGCAGATTCCTAACACTTTTGTCTGCTTGTGATCTGTTTCAGTAAGTATCCAATATTGAAAGTCTATGTGGGAAAGCCTCAAATTTAGAGGCTTATGTAACATTAATACCTTGCGCAAAATTACCACATGTGTTACCACAGTTAGATAAGTGGGAAAGGATCAACAAGAATATAATTCAAATACTAAAGACATGTGATTTTTTATGTATTATCCCGACTCTTTACAAAATCAATTTTACGAAGACATTCATAAATTTGAGCTTAAGTCCAGGCTTTGCTGGATCTGTGCCTAGCCCTTTAATACGCCCTCCCTCTTAGAAGTCCGGGAGTGAATGCCTTAATGGAATGGAATCCGGCCATCCGGGAGTAAATTATCCTTTCTTCCCTCTCGACAGGGTGGTGAGCGAGGTGCTTCCGAAGATCTCAAGCAGGAACTGCAAAGGTCAAGCACTAAGCTCAAGTCAGCTTTTCTGGGCCGAGATTTTTCGAGACGAGGTTTTGGAATAAAGTAAATAAATAAACTGGCCACGCAGTTGATAAAATTTTTCGAGTCTTAATAACCTATAAGATCTGGTGCGCTGATATCTTGACAATCGTGTCCTTGCTACACTTCAAAAGACTATGCAGTAATATGAACTAATTTAGATGCACTAAGATCTTGTTTTTCTTTGTTGATGATAATCTCTGGGCACACCATACATTATCTTGTTTTTCTTTATTATGAGTATTTGTAGAAATAAATAAATGATATTCTTTATATATGTACATATATTACAAAGTAAAATAAATGCATGTGTACGGTCCTACCTGATTATCAGAACAAAACAATGCATTTGTAAATAATAACCACACGTACATTAGCTTGACCAGAGATGTGCCTGGCAGGTAAAAAATGGCATTACAAAGTATTCCAGAAGTTACTCTGAGCTCCGGCAATGCGAAAACCATGCCAGTTTTGGGACTGGGGACAGCAGCTGATCCATTCCCAGCACCAGAATTAATCATAAAAGCAGTGCTTGAAGCAATTGAACTCGGTTACAGGATGTTTGATACACCTTCTGTTTACGGAACAGAGGAAGCTCTTGGTGAAGCCATATCTCAAGCTCTTAGTATTGGCTTAATTAAGTCTCGTGAAGACGTATTTATCTCCTCTAAGCTGTGGTGCACTGATAATCATGCTGTTCGTGTCCTCCCAGCTCTTCAAAAGACTCTGAAGTAATAAGCACACAAACCGACACTGCTCATCCATTTACTTTTTAATGAATTTTGATCTTAGCTTACTTTGTTTCCAATATCTTGGAGTACATTATTGTTGTGCAGGAAATTGAAGTTTGAGTATCTGGATCAGTATCTTATACATTTTCCAGTGAGTATGAGGCCTGGGGCACCTTTTCCAGTAAATGTTGAAGATGTTGTTCCCACAGATATCAAATCGGTTTGGAAAGCCATAGAAGAGTGCCAAACACTTGGTCTTACAAAATCAATTGGTGTCAGTAATTTCTCTTGCAAGAAGCTTGCTGATATTCTTGCTTTTGCCAAGATTCCTCCAGCGATTAACCAAGTAAGTTCAGATTTAAATCTACGTAGATAAATGTGTGTGTGTGAGTAGAAGCAGGGGAAGTGTCAAGTTTTAGTGGAGAAATGTGTGCGTGATTAGAGGTAGGAGCATTCTTAAAATAACCCGCTAGTCTTTCAAGAACAAAAAGTGCAAGTTTAATTTCACAAACAAAACAAAAAAAAAAACAATTTTAAGTGACTCGTTTCATCCTTGAGTTCGTCTCTTTTCCGCACCCTTTCTCTTGAGTAATTGTGCACTTTATATCGTTATCTGTGTAACTATTGTAGAAAAGAAAAGTCATGTGCGAAGTAGCAGATGGTAATATATCTATTGTAGAAAAAGAAAAGTCAGTACTATATCTATTTTATGAGTAATTGAGAAAATGATTAAGCATTTTCCATCCCGAGTTCTAAAAGCTCGTCCATGATAGTGCAGAAAACTCTACCACCTCTGTAGTATGGTCCATCAACCAGTGTATTGAAAATTCAGCAATAGATCTTGCTTGTTTGGATAAATAAGCGTCAACTTCTTAATAAAGCCAGGTGGTTGTACCAACAGTTGCTACTAGCCTACTACTAGGATTTCTGCTAGTGTCATGGACACACACAAACTAACCGAAGATTCTTGGTTGTCACCGGTGAAGCAGGAACCATCACAGTATCTTACATAGACCCTGTTGGCTGTTCCAGTTATAGAAGTCTGCAAAAATATTACAAAGCCACTTTGTAAACAGATATATCTATAAAACGTAATTACGTAAGAATTCAATCTCTACTTGGGTTTAGCTCCTTATTATTACTTAAAGTTCCAGTGAAGTGAAGACTCCTCATTTTTATTGATGAACCAAGACCGCCGCTTTCGTTCATTCTCATCCGGCTTCTTCAATTGTAGTGCACCAGTGTCCTCCCTGCAACCAGTACTAGCATTCCATATTGCATAATCTCAAACCCTCCCTGTACAATATACTACTTATAGGCATTGGAAGGCGAACTGATAAACATATCAAGCCTGCCTTCTAACCAAATTTCGATAAAAATTGTGATCAAGATTGATTAGATTTTTGTACTAATCATTACATTTTCGTCAAACAGTGGTTCATATAGAATGCAATTTATGACGATCAAGTAACAGCCACTTGTCGGCTCCTTCATCCTTCCCTGAATTAAACTCTTAGGCAGGTGGCCTCCCATCCAAACACACTGCACACACACATACATGCATATATACACAGTTGCACACTTACATAATTTCAAGTTTACATGGTAAAAAGATACTCTAGAAATTAATATACACCTGCTCCTTTTGCAACAGCTCTCTCAATCTTGATTAAATCAAGTGCATCTGCCATAGCTTGAAGTCCATATAAAACTACATTAGCAAGTACCACTACTACTAAGATTGATCCCATTTTCATGTTTAGATATTGTATGAACATTGGTAAAAAAATTATTGAACACCTAATCTTGTAAGATACTGATAAATGAGAATACATTACATTACAATAATACATAATAACCACACAAATTCACAATTTCAATCACTACTAAACTTATCTCCTCGTGAGTTTTTGTATGTTAAACTCACAATTTCATTCCTCACCACCCCAGGACCTAAGTCCTTACTACATATAACATCATTTCATAAATCATAAGGTACCATTATTATGATAAAATTTTAAGGTTAAATTTTGTCGCGGGGGATAAAAGGAAAATTCCGTTTATAGTTTGTTTCCAGATATCGTTAATTTTGGAGTGCCAAATATATTATATATAATGAAATAGATAAGATCATTGCTTAAAGTATATCAAATATTCAAATTCAATTTTCTATGTCATGTACATGAAATTGACGTACTCTCGACAGTCTAAAATCAGTCCTACCCCCATTACTCTGTTGGAAGCTACACTGGAAAGGGGAAAAAAAAAGAACTTATTACTAACTATATGATGATCTCTGTTTCTACTGAACATGACCTCCTTCCTCTGTTTACGCTTTCCACTGTGCATTAACACATAGCATGACCGGGAAAGAAATAGATTCTCTCACTTCCATTGCTATTGAAGATCTTTCCAGGTCTGTCAAACGTTTCCTTTGACAAAGTAGGCTAAAACTAAAGTACTTTCCGAAAGGTTTAAACGTCTGCTGCTGTGGAGGTACCGACTCTTGCATTGATAGTATTACCTTCTGATGTTCTGCTACCACCCTCGGTATTATCAGTATTTATTTCTGGTGCTCTGACACCTATGACAATATCGGAATTTACATCTGGTGTTCTGAAACTCCCGCTATCACTAGTATTCACTTCTGTTGTTCTGGAACCCCTAGCACTACCAGTATTTACTTCTGGACTTCTACAAGGGGTTCCTAAGAGCGGAGTTTTTGCCGTATCTTTGATCCTGTGCAGAAGGAAAGTTCCACAGAGAATAGTGATAAAACCAGTTATTGCACCAGTGATTTGTGATGAAGTCGCATGATCCCAATCCTAAATGAACAAATACAACAATTAAAAGATGATTTCAATTTTCAATACATTAATAAATTCTACCAATAAAAAAGACATGTTTTATAGAAATCTGTTTTTTTTTTTATAAGAATGTGGTGGCTAGTACTATGTTTTCGAGTGGAAGCTTGTATTTCTCCTTGATAATATTACTAGAAACAGATAAAAGCATGTTCCTGTTAGAAATACAAGTATAACAGAATTGGTACACAGGAACGAATCCATTATGCATCAGACTACAGAAAAGCATAGTAAAATTTGAAGAAACACTATGATTTAAATCTATTATGTTGACCATACTGAAGAAGGGTCATAGTGGGGTTGGGGAATGGCCAGTGATACGTCTTACTTGACAATCATTGTTCATAGACCAAATGAAAATTTAACAACTCCCGATGGGAACTTTTCCTGCGCATATTCTAACAATTTTAATTGCATCTATAATAGCATTGTCAAAGCCGGAGGTCATTGTTGAAATGGTGATAAGGTCTACAGACAGCTACATCCTGAGTATGCTTAGTTTGGTTTAGTATTACCTGACCTCTTAATGTCACTCACAGTTCTGAACGAAACGTTTTGTTTTAAACTGAGTCGTATTGAAGTCGCCAGCAATATCTAAAATAAATTTGGCAAACGGTTATGCACTACTAACACTAGTTAACTGAAATCAGAGAGGCATATTTCAACTTATATGCTTATGATAACTGACAAGACAAGACTGTCATAAATCGCAAAATTACAGAATGAAAAGTTACAATAAAATATACAATCACCTTTAACATGATCATGCTAGCTACAATGGTGAGGCATGTAAATCCAACATAATAGACCGGAGAAACTACGTTGATATTAAAGGTGTCTAGTGCCTGCAAATATTAAATCCAAGCCGTAATTAGTTTCTCCTTAAAATGACATTATGAAAAGATGGCAACACTCGTACAAATAACAAAAGCCGCTAAATTCCGATAAGATGAAATATCTGCTTTTAAACCTTGGAAATTGGATCACGAATAATGCAGATTCAATTGGAAGAAAAAAATTATGTATAACAATAATAAAGGTTTATCTTGAACAGTATATCCTTCATTCAGGATTGAAAACGTTGAACAAAGATGGAAATGCTCTCTGAACTGTCAGTTCTGTTATAATTATACAAGTCTGAAATGATCTTAATTTCAAGTTCCAACTAGTAGCGAAGTCTAGTGCACAATGCTCTCGCATTAACAGAGTCTGGGGACATGTTCCAGTGTTTCCAAACAGTGACGAGGAAAATATTTATATTTTGTTCTGTTGAAAAGATGTAAATGAAAAATAAGATAAACCAGATCTAGGGGACCAAGCCTGAGGATAAACATCAAAGAGAAAAAGATGTAAATCCTACGTTATGATGACTCTTCAGCTGAACCTAAAGTACCTGCCTCCAACACATGGGTACAAGGATACTGAAGGTTTGATTTTATTGTAAAACATTGGGAAGAACTGAAGGGCCATTGTTTGATTCTTCAAAGTATGTTTCCTGACAGGAAACCCCATCCAAGGTCAAATTCAAGTTAACCTATTTATAAGATTAAATAAACTAAAATAGTCTATATGTTAAATGCATGCTTAAAGTTTAGTAATACTAAGCAGATGCATTATCTTGTGGAGCATATGAAAGACTGGGGACAGATAGATAGAAGTATCCATGTAACTGAAACTGGAAGAGCCCCCCCCCCCCCCCCCCCCCCACCACCCACACACACCATCCCGCAAAGCATATACTAAATTCTGCTAATAATACCCGAATTAATTTTTACGAGACTGAAGGACAAGTTAACAGAACAAAATAAATAACATAATAACAAATCAAGAAGAGACCAGGAAGTATATAGTATGCATCCATTTTTATAGTCACCAGACAAACCTCTAAATATTATCTCATAAATTCCCAGAAAACATCATATCTGCAAACTGATT
The DNA here is from genome assembly GCA_037693485.1 of Kitagawia praeruptora. Classification (NCBI taxonomy): domain Eukaryota; kingdom Viridiplantae; phylum Streptophyta; class Magnoliopsida; order Apiales; family Apiaceae; genus Kitagawia; species Kitagawia praeruptora. Next base: position 18,974,347 of record CM075347.1, read on the forward strand.
TTTATACTTGCCTTGTTCAAATAGTTCATCTGCACAAGAACACAACCAATCACAAGCAGAACAAAGATCCAAGTTTGATAGTATTTAAATTGATTTTCCCCTCCGAATGACAGCTTCAGAGCAATCCCTACTGCTTTTACGCCCATAACCTACATAGAGGGGCAAAATATGTAGATAAGTTCAAGAGAGGGCGTCTATGGAATACATATCTAAGTTGTAAAAAGTTATAAGACAGACCGTAAGGGAGCCAGCTAGTGAGCAGACTGCAATGTAGACAAGTAAGCTTTTTTTCCCATAAGGTGGTGCTACCCAGAAAACTAGGATGAAAATGGCAACTAGTACAACAAAGAAGTAGATGATGAAACCTGAATATGAAAACATTTACTTGTTTTTAGTTTTAATTACAGGTGGACAATTGTGGACGACAAAGTAATGTATCCACAAATATCAACTATCCACGTAACGGAAAGCAACTGCAACAATCTATAAGAAACCAGCTGCAGCAATTCATAGCCAAGAACCACTAAAAATTGCATAGACGCTAACTTGTCAACTGGTTACCTGGCTGCAAGGCTAGATGCCACAATAGCTTGACGCTGTTTATAGTTCTCTCCTGTGGAGCATGTATGACAACACCAACAGACCCTATTACACATAAAACAATGCCAACCACACCAATCATGTGCAGTCTTTCTTTCAAAACGAAATGGGCTAAAGTTTCACTGCAGTGTTATGAAGAGAGAAAAAATATTAGTACTTGCTGGGTTATTTTAGGAAAATCAATCGACAATAGTAAATTCAATATGCTTACCTGACAATAATACTTAAAGCTCCCAAAGGAGTCACAAGAACTGCTGGTGCATACGCATAGGCAGCAAAATTAGCTATTTCCCCGGCAATCACTTCTTAATACAAAATTTGTATTAGCACAGACTCATTTTACATTTGAAGTTTAAACAACGACAAACTGACAACAACTTAAGATTTTAAAGCAGTGCAGTATGCAACTACAAAACCATTGCACAATGCAACTTCACTTAAAGAATGAGGCACAAAATTATAGAACTGATGCTAAAAAGAAGTACCGACTCCCTCATATACTGCCAGATAATTTGTGAAGAGACGACTTGCAAGTCTGCAAAAGGTAATCTTGCCAGTCGGTAATTAGTTACCACAAATCTTTTTTACGTTTTTTTAATGTGAATTTTATTGGATAAAATATACTTAAACTGAAAAGCAGTTCTTGAACAACATTTTTATAAATGTATGATGAATTGATGATTACCAACTTGGCGAATGATAAGAGATCCACTATGAATACTGCCTTAAGTGGAGGTCCAGGGAGAAGCATAAGATGAGCTCTATCTAAAGAATATGCATAATTACTAAAGGTTTTGCACCATAAACTAACAGCAGGTGCTTCAGCTACATGAAATTTACAGCACCTCATAAAGAAAGATTCGGTAATACAAAAAAAAAATGCTTACTTGTTATCATTCCAGCCCACCACATTGGCTCTTTTAAGTAAGAGTGACCTCCTGCACCTGATATACAAGTTGCCACAGAAAATTACGTCAATCTCAAACAAAAAAATCCACTCCGCGAGGGGTTGAGGGCAGCAATGCAAGATCACACAAATCTACATATTTAAATTAGCTTATGGTCTCCTAAGAACATACTATACACTCAACAAGTAACAGGGGGGGACTGCATTCATTCTCCAACATATGTAACACTCGTAAATACAGAATACCTGCTTCAGCATAACCTTGGAAATTAGGCAGAGAGAAACCACTAGTTTAGCACCAATCATATAATTAATTCCCAATGTCACATACATACATTCATAAGCTGCTTTCCGCATTTGCATTTATTTAATGGGTTTGTCTAGTGTGTGCCCAAGGGCACATGCTAAGAATCCGTGCTTGATGAGTTGTCAAATTTTGATTGGTAGAAATTTATGTGAATGCAGGGGGTCCATCATTATTAATGAAATTCCCACCAATCAAAATTTGACAACTCATCAAGTGCGGATCATGTGTCCTTGGGCACACACCAGAAAATTCGTTATTTAATAATATAAAAATGTATAACACATGAGTAAGGAAACTGAACTTGCTCCAACTCCAGAAGCACCAGCTCTCATAAGACCTTTTTTCTTGATAATGAAGCTGGTTCCAATGAAGGCACTGGAAGACAAAGCTAATATAAGCCCGATCGAATTATTAGCAGAGATTCCCATTTAAAAGAAAGCACAAGGATCCTGTAACGAAATTTTCGATGGTCGATTTGTTCCACATTCAAGATCCTGCATCAATTAAAAAAACAAATGTAAATATGTAATCAAATGTATGACCACAAGTAATAGGTACATGCATTTGCAGAACAAGAAATGATTCAATGAACATAAACAAATCACATTATATGTCACCTTATTGGCAAAAGGGTACGTGATTAAAGTGCTACTGGATCATATCAACCACTCAATCAACTAATATGATATGATCATCAGGGTTAATACACTCTATCTCTATCTCTCTTAAGAGTTAAGCTTATAGATAAATATGATCAGTGTTCACGTGTGTTTGTGTCTCTTTTTTGGCTCTCTAGACTGATCAGTGATCTCAGATTCTCTCTATCATCATTCTGTCGAAGTTGGAACAAACGATTTTCTGAAAGAATTCTATTTTTAAAAGAATTAAAATTATAAAACGTTATAAAAATACAAAATTCTGATGAACTTGATTTGTTGATTTCATTTATTCTAAAACGAAGATAAATTAACATGAATTTAATTCGGACATCTAACATTACTCTTTATTAATATTCAAAAATTGAAATCGTATTAATAAAATTTTATGTTGTATATAAAATAATATTGAATCGAGTGGATAAGTTTCAAATAACAAATTAAATACTTAGATATTTTATTTTGTTTATACATTAAGAGTAGATAAATAATTTTTTAATTTTAAATAAATACTCACATCTATTTTTAAATAAATATTTATTCTCTATAATTAAACTAAAATTCTTATCACTCCGCAACAGACAAATAAACAAACTCAACTCAATATTATTTTATTTTAATTAAATACTTAGATATTTTATTTTGTTTATACATTAAGAGTAGATAAATAATTTTTTAATTTTAAATAAATACTCACATCTATTTTTAAATAAATATTTATTCTCTATAATTAAACGGAAATCCTTATCACTTGAACTATTCACCGCAACATACAAATAAACAAACCCAACTCAACACGTCTCCATGTGACTCGCTTTATTTATCAAACTCAATTTAAGAGCAATAAGTGGATCTCTTTTTTTCTTATTATTATTATTAAACTCTAATATTTCAGTGTTTTCTATATATCCAATATCCATCCATCTCCTTCTCCAGTCATATATACATTACACACACTCATAAACAGACACACACTTTCAAGAACCACCATGTGCACCATCAACTACGACATAATCTCCTCATCTTTACCCAAATCTAAACCCGACCCATTTCTTTTCTCCTCATTCAAACCCCATCTGCCTCCCACCCATGTCATTTTCCCAACTCGGGTCGGGTCGACCCGACTCAGAGCTTCAAGACCCGAAAACTCAGTCACAGCACCACACTCAAATTTGAGCTTTTATGAGCTTCTGGGCATCTCTGAAACTGGTTCTTTAGTGGATATTAAACAAGCTTATAAGCAATTAGCAAGAAAATATCACCCTGATGTATCTCCACCGGGTCTAGTTGAAGAATATACGGAGCGGTTTATTCGGGTTCAAGAAGCTTATGAAATTTTATCGGATCCGGGTCGGAGAGCTATGTATGATGACAATTTAGCTAAGGGGATTCACTTTGCTTTCTCCGCTCGAAAAAATTATCAAAACAATGAGGTATACATTTTTTAAAAAATTTAAAGGCCTTGTTTTTTATTTTATTTGGGAATCTTTTTTTTTTCTTTTTGTATTTTGGGTGATTGTTTGTTTAATTTTGTTGTTATATTGGAGGTGGGGATCATTTTGGATATGGGACGATTCGGGTGGTTTTGCTGAGATTTTATCGTAATTGTATATGTTTTGGTTGATTATGACATGTATGTGTGTGTGTGTGTTTTGCATGTATAATATACTAAATCTATGGTCATTTCTTATGCCACTTCTTGGAGTAGTTGCTTTGGATATTACAACGATAACTCGATAAGTATGGACTTTTTGATTATTTAGTATATTTGGTCTAGTGTATTGAGGTAATCATGTTCTACGAATAATTAAATCTTGGTGTTCTTGCTAGGATTTTATTGTGATTTTATATGTTTGATTAGATTTTGACTAGTATTCGCGTATGTTGTATGTATAATATGCTAAAACTGGTGTCATTACGTGTGCCACTTGAACCAGATGGACTATTTTATTATTTAGTATATTTGGTCTAGTGTATGGAATATTGGAATATGAATCTTTGAATTTGGGGTACTGTGATGGTTTAAAAAAAATTACTGTCATATGGTATCAGATAATCTAAATATCTTTGTCCCCTTTAAGATATCAAGTTATTTATTTGGATTCCATGATGATGGCATATTCAAATTTGATGAGAATTGGATGTTAGTGGTTCTATACTTTTATATATATAAGGTTTGATCAAATAGAAATTATACATAGAGACCAAAAAACCACCTAGGTCCAATAGGATTCACCATTTTATGATCCTTATAAGCCTTCCTCTGTTTTGGACGAGTTGGTTACTTGACAGACCCCTATCTGTTTAATTGTTTATCTGTCTGTTTAATGTCTGCTGTATGTCTATGTTTGTTCGATCATACGATTGAGGGGGAGTGTTGACTAAGTCCTTCCTCTAATACCTTAAGGTTATAAATGAGTTGGTTACTTAACATGGCATAGTTCCTTTAATGGATTATCCAGCAATAGGTCTTCTTGTTTATGCCACACTTGATATTATTATTATCTTATCACCATTCATAGGATAGAGTACATATCCTCTTGTCTGTAATTATATGAAGATTAAACATGTTTGGTTCTGTTAAAAAAGATAAAGAGTTCTGCACTTAGAATGTTTATACTAGTATCATTAAAGTATCAAGCAATGTTGCACACAGTACATTAGTCCGAATACAATATTACTTTACTATTAAGAGTAGTAACTAGGGTTTGAATGTCTCTGAAGCTAGCATGCCGCAGGCCCATGTCAAGATTTTGCATTCTCTTTCATATTTTTTATGTTGAAGACAGAACTTGGACAAATCTGTATGAATCGAAATTAGAATATGTACTATTAGAAAAAGTGTCATGTGTTTTGTTTTGGAACAGTAGAATCTTTTCCTAGATGCCATTTCTGTAAAGTACTTTGAGTTTATGTCTGTCATTATATTAGGTCACAGTAGCAATTTCAATCTGATGCCATATTTCCAGTTGATTTGCTTTGTAATGCGTGGACATTATGCACAATGGAGTCTTGCTGCAGCATTTTTTTAGTGTTTTCATTTCATGCTGGGCATATATTTGTTCAGAAATTATTAGCTTTGCTCATATTGACGTACAGTATATCTGGGTTTAGGTGTAGTTCTTTTTTTTTTTTGCACTTATTTAAATATTCAATTTTTTGCATATTAGAAAATGGAAGACAGAAGAGAGTGGAAGAACCGTTGGCAGTCTCAACTATCAGAGCTGAAGATAAGAAGCATGTACAGAGAAGGCAAGGGAACTATGTCATGGGGAGAACGGATGCGTCGACAAAAGAATGAGTCTGCATCTTAGAAGTCTCTTAATATATTGTATAGATGGAACCTTTTTTTTTTTGGCCAACTTTTTGTTGTTGAGAAAACAAAAGCTCTTATCATAAAAATTAGGATATAGAATGTTGAAATGGATGTTGCTTGTAAATGCTAAATAGACTATAACTAGATATATGAACCAAAAACCCTCCTCTATTGTACAAAGTAATAAGGCACTCTTATGTCTTTTCAATTATATATATGAAGAAGCTTGTATATATGTTGCTCTTGTTTGCGATATTTATATTTTGTAAAGTTATGTTAGTATACGTGTTCATTTCAGTTGAGTAAAACCCCTGTGCAAATTGATGCAGCCATTTCAGAAGGGTTCTTTTGTAGAGTTCCAAAGAAATTTCTACTTATATGAAGTTCATACTTTTCTTTGGTTCATGTCTATAAAACTTATGGAGGGTTAGTTATTTGAGGTTTTCGCACTTTGCACCCCTTATCTTTGGATGATTTTTTGTTTTGGTCTTATATTTTAATTCGTTACACTTTACACTTAAAACTTTAAATATTCTCGCACTTTGCACCCTTTCCGTCAAATCAATCCGTTAACGTTAAATAATGAGGGTAAATTAGTCTTTTCACGTACAATTACACAGCACTTTGCACCCCTTATCTTTGGGTGCTTTTTTCGTTTTGATCTCATACTTTAATTCGTTACACTTTACACTTAAAACTTTTTTACCATAACACTTTGCACCCTTTTGACAGCTTTCTGTTAAATCAAGCAGTGAACGTTAAGTGGCAGGGGTTGGAGGAGCTCTGGAACGGTCAAAAATTGATTCCTACCGTTATATATACCCTCACCTATACATATTAACACTACATTGACTTTTCACAACGTTTTTCCATAGTGTTGTCGTCTAAATAAATATTGTCGTAGCTATGTTCAACCTTTCTTATTACAACGTCGAGTCCTTGTGTTAGCCTAAACATGATAAGGTGATGGCGTGGATGTTGTATATGGATAATTAAAAAATCAATTAAATAATCATTTTACATAGAAGTGATAAAAATTCTTAACAAATAATTTATTTATTTTATTGGAATTTGAACTGGAGTGTATAGTATTTTTTTGTAATGTAACTTATTTTTCAATAATTTTAAATTAACAAATTTAACAATTTAAAAATTTTATGTTTTTTAATTAAGAAATAGTATATATGTATTAAAAATAATTTGCAATAAATAACACTTTACATAAAAAGTAAAAAAAATTATAAAATGAATTTATTTATTATATTGAAAATATTAAATTAAATTGGAGTGAATGATGATTTTTTTGAATAATTTTAAAATTAAACAAATTTTGTAAAAAAATGTTTTCAAAAATAAAATAATTAGGCTCGATCGGCAAATTCTACCCCCTCCCCCCTTGGCCCAAATTTTAACAAATTAGAAAAATTATTGTCTAGGTTTCATTCTCTCTCTCTCCCTCTCTGCATCTCTCTCTCCCTCCATCTCTGTCTTTATCTCCCTCTTTTTGTCACTCTCCATCCCCCAAAAAAATTAAGACTCTATCAGGGCATTCCTCAAATTGCCTACCTACATTTGTAGAGGTCCACGAAGTCTGGACTACACGATACTTCTTGCATCTAAAAAGATAAGCCATGAATATACAAGATTTAGATGTATCAAATGAAGATATAAATTAGTATGTATAGGTGGGGGTATATATACGGGTAGGAATCAATTGTTAACCGTTGCAGAATTCCTCCTACCCCTGCCATTTAACGTTCACTACTTGATTTAACAGAAGTATGTCAAAAGGGTGCAAAGTGTTAGGATAATTAAAGTTTTAAGTGTAAAGTGTAATGAATTAAAGTATGAGACCAAAACGAAAAAACACCCAAAGATGAGGGGTGCAAAGTGCTATGTAATTGTACATAAAAAGACTACTTTACCCTCATTATTTAACGTTAACGGATTGATTTGACGGAAAGGACGCAAAGTGTGAGGATAATTAAGATTTTAAGAGTAAAGTGTAAAGAATTAAAGTATGAGACCAAAACGAAAAAACACCCAAAGATAAGGGGTGAAAAGTGCTGAAGATCTTGTACCATCAGATATGTAATGGCCACTAAAAGAGAAAAAAAAAAATGATGACAATAATAATGAGCTTCATGATATCACTCTCTTTCACCAAAAGAAGAGAGGCAAGGGTGCATTATTTGTGAATTTGGAAACTATGAAAACAATTTCGAACCCTTATCTAGCCCAAAATTGAAGAAAGTGGAAGATAATTTTGATTAGAAGAAGTGTGTGGAAGCATAGTAGTTGACATGGAATGTGAGTGAGATGTATGTATCTCCCAAGTGGCAGGCATTGGGCCAACTGTCTTGTGTCTTCTGTGAAGCTAGCTGAATGGCAAGTTAACATCTATGTCACTATATGCCCGAGAATGACTAGCATTTAAACCATTGCCTTGCTTTTGTTGTGGTCCTTCTGATATGAAACCAACTGCTGAGGAGATTCTTTACCTGAGTGCTTGCATGCTGAATATCTATAGCCCTACAAGTTTGAATAAATCCGACTTTGGATATTTTTAATTTTGTCGCGTTGAAGAACACAAGTTGTTCTAACCGTGGTCTTTGAACTTTAAACCAGCACTGCCCCCTCTCTCCAAGAGGGCTCTGTATCCTTCGACAACAATAAAATGCTGGTGGAAGGGTGCGGTGCCTCTTTGTATGTTTTAGGTCTATTAACTTTGGTTCGAATTGGTGAACCCTCCCCTCATATTTAGAGGTGTTTTGTTCAATTTTCCTTTGTGATAATAAAATGTCGGATGAAGTCTTTGTGGGTGCATTTAGGCCTGTCAACGGGTCGGATTCGGATCGGATTATGTCCATATCCAAATCCATTAAGAATTTTCGGGTTCGGATCGGATCGGATTATGGCCGGATATTTTTTAATCCGATCCATACCCGATCCGTTCGGGTTTCGGATTTTCGGATCGGAGCTCCGACCCGCTTGATTAAAAGATGGGCTAACTTTAAAATAAATATTAATTTTAATTTATTTCAATTTTATAAATATCTATTACTATATATTATACGTTGACACAGGGTAAAAAGTTCCGTTTTATTAGTAGTGAAATTACTTATATAGCCTTATGTGTCTCAAAATAACTAAAATGCCTGCGAACAACAATGTATTCTACGGATCTGTATAACACGACCTAGGCTAATATTCGTCTGTTTGCACAAATTCATCGGATTCAGAAGCTCATCATCAATTCATAGTGGTCCTTCGATTAGGTGGGAGACTGAAGAGAAAGTGGGATAACATTTGATATCCGGTAATCCTATCATCTTTAAGTAATTGTGATTATGATGTTTGCTTGATTTTTTGTGGATTGTGCTTGGTCCGTTCTCAATTCACCTTTTGGTTCTGTGTTTTTAGGTTTAGGGTTAGTCATTTTATTGCTTTTAGTGAAATTGGGGGGAGTTTTGTTTAGTTTAGGATAGGAGAGGTAAAGATCATGTCTCTACGAGATTCGGTAGTGGCACAAAGCTGTTGTTAGTGCCTGGAAGAGGGAGTTCAATCACAACGTCATCTCGTTTTATATATAAAAATTTGATATTTTGAAATATATTTCGAGTGTTAGGCTTCACCTTTTTTTATATACACAAACTCATATTGGTATTTGTATGTATATATGTCTGTAATGTTTTCTGTTGATTTCAAGTGCTTGTGCTCATAATTGTTATGTTTTGATATCTGGGGTATGAGTGAAATTTGCAAATGTTGAGGTTTTTAATTTTGTTTTGTTTATGTGAACAGTAAATTTAAGCTCAAAAAGTTATAGGTGAACATCAGAAGCTGATATTGAATTGTAGTAACTAATTTTAGCTACTCGATACGACAAATTTTTCCAGGGACTGATGAAGTATGTTGATATATTTTATGTCCAGGTTTTTCGAATCTCGATAGGACAATTTTTTTCAGGGAATGATGAAATATGTTGATATGTTTCATGTCCAGATTTTTCGAGTTTTTACGAGGACTGGAAGTCTTGTGTAAATGAATAAGTAGATAAATGTAAGAGTGTTTTATTTATCTGTTGTTAAGTGTACGAAGTTTGAAGATATTTCTCTCCGTTGTTGAGGACACATTGCAATTGTAGGTCGACTTAGGGACGAGTTTTTGTAGTTGGAGTGCCCTTGGAGGTGTGCTTCATTGTGTTTGTGAAGCAAAATGCTTTTTCAAGTTGTTTGCATTAGTTTGTATGTTTCTTGTGTGATTTGGTGCAAGGTTGGACAAATACTGATTTTTTAGGATTGGACAGTCACAATTCAATCATCATGAATAATAAACTTTTTAAGTAAATAATTATGAGTGCAGCAGTTGTGGCACGAGGAAGGATCTTGGTTGTGGCGAAGAGCGTACATGGAATCGTGTTGTTGACATATTTTAGTCTTTGGTTGACTGAAGGACGAGTTTATATAGAGTGCCCTCGGAGGTGTGCTTGATTTTTTTGTGAAGCAAAATGGTTTGCTTACTGTTCGCGTTAGTTTGCATGTTCCTTGCATGTTTCGGTGATTAATACTGGAATACTATCAATAGTTTACTACTAAGATTTGATCATTATGAATAATAAGCTTGAGCGGAGTGGTACCAATGGTATTTAAAGAGATGGTTCACAAAGGATTGCACAGACGGAGGGCAGTGGTCGTAAATGTTAAAAAGTCACGATTTACAAAACTTTAGATATTTGCCACTTCAGATCATGACAATTTTTGTCGATACATAATAATAAAAGATATATTATAATCTATTATTTAATATTTGATTTTTTAATTTTGTAATGTATTTTATATACAAGTCAGCATCTGTCAGTTGTTTTTTGATCCCAATCTTTTTGATCTTAATCTCCTGTAAACTTTTATTAGGTTTCCCCTTTTTAACTTCTATTTTTATCTTAATTTTTAAATTTTGTTATAATGTGTAATATAGATTATATAGTAATATTTTATCGTTATATATTTATATTTGCTTATATTTACCTGATGTGTAATATATATATGATTGATTTATTAAATATTCTAATTTTCTGCTACGTAGGCATTGAATCTTTTTTTTGGGCATTAAATCGTGGTTTTTACTTTTTAAAGATAAAATACAATCTGGAATCTAATGCATGGCTACTCCATTGAAAGCTGGTTTTTGTTGCTAAAATAGGACCTGGACTCTTTTTCCTCTTGTGTTCAGGAATTGGAGCAACTATCTTTGGACATAGAACCATGTAACCGTTTTTGTTACTTTTTTTTTTTTCGCTAAATCGTTTCTGTCACATTCCATTTGTATTTGGGGTTGTGCTATTTTTTTTTTAATTTTAAATATGCTTTCATAATTTAGCTATAGCTCCAGTTTAACTGTTATATTTGATTGGAGACCCTTGCCGACTCATATAAAATAACAGTAACCTGAGAGACTCGATTTGGTGGTGCCACCTAAAGTTGTGGTAACTATAGCAGTATAAAACTACTACTACTCAGACACACCATAGATTTATGGAAATAGTTATTGAGGCCAAATTGTGAGAAGAAGAAGAGGTTGAGAATACCAACCAATATTCAGTTTCATGGCACGGAGGTTAAAGAGGAAGTCCAATTTCTTACATGCGTGAGAAGTACAAAGAGCGTAGTAAAAACTTGTGCATGGTATCTGATGACCTTGAGAAGTCCTATAAAAGTGAAGCTATTTGGATGTTGAAGAGAAGCAATCGTGTGACATCTAGGTAGTGGAGCATTATCCTAATTCAGTCTATAGGCAGATTCTGGCATTTAATTTTTCCCTGATTTATTGTGTGACAACTGTACATGGTCAAGTTTATTTAAGGTGCTATAAAGGCTTGTTTGTGTTTTGGAAAATATAGATATTGCATTTTTCAGAACCTGCATAAATTATTTATCTACTGCTTATATTTATAAAAAAACAGGGGAAAAACTCACATGAATCACTAATTTTACAGAAGTTTAGTTTGTAGGGGCTTTCTTCGATGGAGTAGATGCTGAGGAAGAGAGGTCGGCCTAAACTTTTTCTGACCGAAGAGATGTTGGAGGAGCGGAGACCATTGAAGCGTCTTTGCAAAAATACTCGACGAAACTTACAAGGTATATCTTTGTGGATAATCTGAATTTAATTGTGTACAAGATTCTTATTTAATACTCAGTGCCATTCCCGTTGTTATATGAATCCGGCCATATTCGTTTTTTGGATTCTTGAAACTAATGTACAGTAAAAGAATCCTCTTCATGAAGAATACGTGTGTTCTACACGATAAATCTAGGGTTAGTTTTGGTCCATTAGGCATTTAAAAAACGGCATCTGGATTAACAGTCTTGATAAGTGATTCTTTTTATAGGCGCCCGCAATTTAGAAAACAAATCAAATTCCCAGCACTTTTCGAAGCTAATCAGTGTTTGTAGGAGGAACCTCCTGTGCAGTGGCTGCATCGAACCAGAATCCACCTATAAGCTCACTGCAAGGTAGCAATCAGTGCTTTGCTTTTTCGCCCATCGTATTCAGTTCTATTGGCCATAAGTGTCATGCATATGTGGTTTATATTTTATAATAGTTACACATTTTATAGTGCGTGGTTGCAATGACAGTCTTCGTTTTACATGGTTACACCCATGTCTATCTTTAACTTCATTGTTTAATTTTGCAGGGAATATCTCTGCTTGAGCCTCCAGAACAGTTCCTATATCAGAGGCAATTCCAACTACAAGCTCAGCACAAGGTACCAATTGTTGCTCAATTAATTAATCGTGGCTTGATTTTGTATAGTGAATAGTGATAAGTGTAATATTCTGATTAACATCCATTTTCATGTCTATTAAAAATCAATAAACACAGGTTTTTGGAACACCTAGCTAATTCATATTTTTCCTTGTCTTCTGTAGTGCAATAAATTATCCTTGCACATAGCAGGACCAATTTGTATGTTGCCTCTTATCCTTTGGTCTGAACTGTACAATCTACTTGTATCTTGCAGCTTTTAATTTTGTTTGCCATGCAATATTATTTGATATCATCCAGCACATTGATGTCACTCTGGTACATAAATAATGATCATGCACCAACCCTGTGTGTCATTATGCATTGTTTTTCACCTAATGGAATTTAGTTTATGCATATATACGGGACTAGCTATGTTGTAAAACACATCTGCAGAATAATTAGATCTACAATTATTTATGAGTGTCATTTGATGGTTTAGTGAATCCTAATTCTCATTCATCAATTGTTTTTACTAGCCACTGCCACAGGATCATTCATATTCATAGAGTTAAATACTAAAGGTGGTGTTAGGCCACAAACTCAGGAGTTAAATTGTAATGGTACCTTTATTCTGATCCTTAATTGTTAAAAAAGAGTAACAAAGCACATAATACATAATACATAAACATTTGATTATCTACTTCAGCATGATTTACTCACTTATCTTTAAATTTTAGTAAAATTATAAAATATCTCTCACACACATATATTATATAAATTAGTAGCAGGAATGATGGGTGCCAATTGCCAAAGCAAAAGGAAGTGTAGAGGTTACATGTTCAGTAGTAATTAAGAAACCGAAAAGATAAAGAGAAACGATAAAGGTTGAATTGAATTTAAACTTTTCATTAAAAAAATACTCAAATACTTTTCATTGCAAATTACTTGTACCAGTATGCAGTAACTACGCTTGCATTATGATGCTTATATTAGAATGTTTGATTATGTAGGGAGAATGCGAGTCTCAAATCCAGAATCGATAATGAGAGTATACTTCGCCTTCTTAATTCTCTTCAGCTTGATGATACCGTAAATGCAAGAATAATTCTCCTACTTGTAATTCTGAAATCAAAGCGCGGATTGGGGGTTACATAGTTGACAACAAAGGAACATTATGTTCAATTTTTCTGGAAAGGTGAACACTGAGAATGCACTGGAAAAAAGTAGCCACAAAATTGGTTTTTTATGAATTCTGTGAAAGTACTAATAGTAAATACTCTCTGAGGATCTATTCAGATTACCAAGAGGTTGTGAACGTATTTTGTAGAGAGAAATTGGAAGGTTTAAAACATGCCAGGAGGATAAGTTTAAAGGCCTGAGACCTTGATGATATAATAACCTTTTTGGACAAAAGGCCCAATGTATTTTTAAACCACAATTAACTCGAGCTTGGTTTTACTACTAACTATAATTAAACGTATGTAGTGTAATTACAAATATTTTTTGTTATTTATTATTAATTTTTTCATTGTTTGTTAATGTTTAGTTATTCACTCTCAAATTGGATGACTGATCACTTATCATAGTTTGCTCACTATAGTTATAATGTTGATGAATTTAGCTTTTACAATTAAGCAGGGAATTGTTGATTAATTATATCTTTCATGTAACCTGATTTTTGCATTATAGACAGGTTGTGTAGTAGTGAGTCTGGATTTGTTGATGATAGGTGGTGAAGATACTATTGCCTGCTCATTCTCCTCAAACTCATTACGACGAGGCTTGAATTAAATACTTAGCCACACTGTGATCTCGCAAGAAGGTGTTAACGTATTTTGTTTTCCTCACATAACTGGTAAGCATATCGACTACCCAAAATTATATTTTGATTTTTGATTTTCTGTTTGTGTGGCCTGATGAGGGAAGTTCAAATTATCTGTATATTGCAGCCACCAAAAACTATATTTATTTAGGTAAATTGGGTTATAGACGGGGGTGTAATAGTGAGTCTGGAATTGTTGCTGAAAGGTGGTGAAGATACTACTGCCTGCTCATTCGTTAGTTAGTGGTATAAACACTTCTGAGAGACGACGAAGGTTGGGTCCTATTACTCTAATGTTGTAATTATCAAGGCTCTTGTGTGGGTTTTAGACCTGGATCATTATTTTTTTTGGAATATAAAACCACTAAAGTTAAACAACGAAACTTTGCTAAATAGATGAACCAACATGGTCTTTACTCATATGAATATTTTAGTCTTCAGTAAGTATTGTATATGCGTCAATTAGGATAGTTTATCTATAATATGGTTTCTAATGTGTGCATGTCTGCCATTCTATCGTTCAAAATGGAATACATAGTTGCCTGATTGTTTCCTGAAACTTTATCAATTGACAATCTCAAATTTTCAATCTATTATATTTTATTACCAGTGGTGTACACAGTTGAGTTTCAAAAACGGGGCCTCCCGCACTCTCATATAGTGTTATGGCTAGCTGATGGAATAAGTTATTTAAAAGCCGAGCTGACATTCACTGTTGCTGCCTTATGTTACTATGTACAACATATTAATGTATGTTACATGTGGGCATGTAGGTACAGTATGCTGTATTTTAATATGCTACACATGTTTATTGTAGTCAAAATTGTTGCCACACCTATGTATAAGTGTTAAGAACAGTAACAGTGAATGTTACCCCAAACGATAAAATGTCAGTGTAATAATAATAATAATTCTCTACATTTTTAACTATTGGTTGAGTATGGTTTTCAAAATGATATTGCCCATGCCTGCTTCATGGACCCTGTTGCTTCATGGACCCTGTTTCAATGCTTACATGTAAAGCTACTGGACCACCTATATTCGCGTCCTCTACGCCAAGTACGCCAAATCCTGATCCTAAGAAGAGGAATTTTTGTCAGCTGCAGAATCACATTTGTACACTTGCAATTAAGCTCACATTTAATGCACTTTGGTCCTCATTCTGCTCTAATTATTTTATTTTTTTGGGTTTATTGCTGCAGCTGTTAGCCTTTTATAACTGGATGCCAAATGGAGCATGCATGGAGTCATCTGGGCAACCAAAATCATACATGTGGGTTCCGCCGGGCCAAGCCGCCAAGGTTTGGGCTATTGAATTCACAGGAAGACATTGAATTCTGGCTGGCATGTATATAATCGCACAAATTCATGGAGTTTGCTCGACACATTCATGGATATGTTATTTGATTGCTAAGTCATTACTATTATCTGCTAACAAGGCTCCAAGTCATTACTACTATCTGCTAACAAGGATCTCTCCTCAACTTACCCTCGAACTATTAGATTTGCGCAATCCTCACAATAATAAACCAACTTTTTGACTATTCCTTACAACAAAAATAGTTGCGTGTATACATCGGCCCGTGCCTTGCACGGGCTGTTATGCTAGTTTATTTTAAACCCTAACCCCTAAACCCAACCCTAAAGGGTTTCGATATTTTGCAAAATATTACTTGATGATCCAACCGTACGGATGTCAACATCTATCATTTTAAATGTTAATGCCAATATTTTAGAAAAAAATAAATTCATTTGATTTAGTAATTTAACGGTCAACTATTATTTTGATTAATACTTTGACTTGTATTCAAACTTTTAGATGTTAATCGAAAAGTCTATATATTTTTTATAATTTTTATATTATATATGACAAATAAAAAATATAATATATATTAAAAAATAAATATAGTATATTATATAATACATATAAATAATAAATATAAATAATAAATATAACATATTATATATATAATATAGTATAGATATGTAGAAATATTTTTTATTATATATTAAACATAATAAATATATTATATATAATATATAAAAAATATTTAATATATAAATATATTCGGATCGGATCGTTAACGGATCGGATCATGCAAAATCCATACCCGCTCTTTATTGGATCGGATCATTATCGGATCGGATCCTTATCGGATCGGATATTTTTTTGAAGGATCCATACGCGCTAATTTCGAGTTGGATCGGATCGAATCGGATCGGATTCTTGATCCATTGACAGGCTTAGGTGCATTTGATGCTTCATTTCTTGGTAAATTTTGGTGTTAACCATAGTGGCTTGTGTTGTTGTTGCGTTAGAAGAGCAGTACTGGTTAGTACTTTGTAGTCTTTGATGCTTTTTTTTAATTCGCCATAAATAAAAAGGCTTAATCATCTTATAGACATATTATAATACAATTCGAAAGTTATTTTTGTAAATGCATGGGATGGATTTCATTATTACAAAAATGTC
The DNA here is from genome assembly GCA_037693485.1 of Kitagawia praeruptora. NCBI lineage: Eukaryota > Viridiplantae > Streptophyta > Magnoliopsida > Apiales > Apiaceae > Kitagawia > Kitagawia praeruptora. Next base: position 18,991,175 of record CM075347.1, read on the forward strand.
ATCCATCTTTTAGACTCAAAATGCTAATAACTTTAGATAATTACCTACAGTTAACATTTTTCTCTAAATAAAAATACTTTATAGAGGGAAATTGGTTTTATATGTTTTTACCATTTAATTTAAATAAATATGATGAGTTTATCCGTACAATAACTTTAAGACCCAACATTTGCTCACTGGGCCTCCACACATTCTAGCAAACCCAAACATAGTTCAATGCATTCATCGGACGATTGGGCTTGTTTCCAGGAGAACTCCACTTCATTGCGAGCAAAGCTATGTGCTATTTCAGAAAATAGCACATTATATGTGAATCTCATCTTACCTCCGTTGTTTCCCTTCAATTTCATCATTCCATTTCATCCAACCATATACAACATTAGAGTAACTCTTAAAGCTAGACACCTTTGCCCTAGACCAAAAATCACAAAATATGGCAACTAAACTCGATGAAATATTCGATAAGCAGCCAGAAAAAGTGGGCTACAGATTTTGTAATAAAGCCTAATAATTTTCATTACATATATATACACACTCTACAGGAACTGATCAAGCTAGTAATTTTACAAAAACCCAGAATACAGAACAGGTTATAAACAGTTATAAACAGAGGTTACTTCTGATGATTTGGTCAAATGAATTGAGACTACTGCTCTTTACCTTTTCCCCTCTCCCTCTATCTTGAACTTATCTATGTTACAAACCAAAACTTTGGCAACTAGTTTCTCTTACACTCGATCAGAATTCAGAAAGAGTATTTTCTCCCTAACGTACATAAACATAAAATTGCAGAAGAAGCCGATACATCTTTCTTTCTAACTACACTCAATTTCAGCTAGAACCTGGTCAACCTTCTGAGTTAGTTGCATACTCCTCAGCACTCAATGATTTGTCTGCACCCGTAGTTTCCACCAATACAAAAAATGCACACTCTCTACCAAAATGAATTTGTTGATGCAGAGGTCTACCCCTCTACACTGCAGAAAGAAGTCAATGTTCTGCAAAGCAAGTATTGTCCATGTTTATACCTGTGTTTGTGTGTGCGGGCGAGCACATCCTGCAACCTCATTTGGTTTGGGGAAACAATATTAGGACATGGGGAATCAGTACAAGACCCACATAATGCATTGGTGGAGTAGGGTGACAAAGAGTGCCGCAAGGAAACCACTGATAATCAATCTTAAAAGCCAGACCTTAAATAGATTGAAGATAGAATGGTAATCAAGGACCCAACTCAGTAAGGAATTACATATGGTAGAGCAAAAACATCAGCTGACTCTATCCTTAGAGTTTCAGCCCATACCTGCTGTCCTTGCTTAACCTCCACAGGATCTAATTTAGACTTGTTCAACAAAGAATCTTTGTTATTAAACAGCCATTCCTGGTCATCAACCTCAGACCACTCATCCATGTGAGGAACTGAAAGTACTTTGCTTAGGTACTTCATATCAGGATGAGGCGGTTTTTTTGATGTTTCAGCAATCTGCTCAGAAATCACAGGTGAAGGCTTTGGCGCCAGAGAAACAGGCAACTGATGCGGTCCGGTTATACCATTTATCTTGTTATCCTTATTATCTACTTCAAAATTATTAGGTGTCCCCCGATTTTTTGAGGTGAAAAGGGTGGTGGTTTCAAAAGGTTCCGAATCTTGTCCATTTTCTGACAATGGATGAGAATCAAGTCTTGGCATTTTCTCAGGCTTAATTACGTAATCTGTAAATCAATCGAAGAACAAGCAACAGATGTCAGCCATTAATTACAGTAAAATGTTTGTCAATATAATTGAAAAATCAGCTACACATGTGCCTACTCATAATTACAGAATCATGGTAAAGAGAACAAATGTTCATGTGACGCTGCAACCACCTTTTAAGCAGGTCCTATTAGGGAGTGAGATATCAGCATAATGTATTCCTATTACCAAACATGGTAAGAGTATAAAAGTTCATGCTTCAGCTTACGACAGTCAATTAGCAAATTATATTATTATGGTTCAATATGTGAATTCACTCACCAGGCAAGAAACCATTTTTCTCAGTATCTTTTCTCTTTTTCAGTATACCCTCTGTAGCAGCATTTTTGTCGCTGTCTTTGGAAAAATGAGATGCCTTGTTATTCGGAGTACCAACGTCATTCTTGTCGCTAATTCTGGAACTATCCTTCTCCGATTGCTGACGATCCTTTTTTGCGTTATCTTCCTTCCGCTTTTCTTTTTTACTTTTTTTGTCTTCTCCTTTGCTCTGCTTATCCTTGTGTTTACTTTTCCGTTTTTCCCCTCTTTTATCATCTCTCTCTCTTTCTTTTAATTTCTCTTTCCCTTCCGTCGTTCCCTCGGAGTTGTCCTTCGATTTAGACACTCCTAATTTATTCTGTATGCTTCCAGAAAGATTCTGAGACATCGCATTTCCATTGAATTTCTCTTCGTGGTGGATCCTTTGTCCATCGATCTTCCAGTTATCAACTTGTTTATCCTTGATCTTTTCCTCGGCTTCAACAACCGTACAAGAATTTCTGACAGCAAATTTATCAATACTCTCAACCTTCTTAAAACCTGTGTCCATGATCCCCTCAACCAGCTGGCTCCCTGAACCCTTTCCTTCATCATTGATCCTCTTGCTGAACTCCACCATAAATATTGAATCTTGAGAATCCTTGTCAGTAAAGCTATGCAGAACAGTTTTGTTGCCTCCAGTATGACCCTGAAGCTGCACGGCAAACTTCTTCTCATCTGCCGTAGTTTTTCTCTCTCTGCTTTTCTCCACTTTTTGATGAGGCTTCTCTCCATTGCAATAACCAAATTGACCAATCTGTCTCTTTTCTTCCGAAGTACTGCTGTGTTCTTTCTTGTCATCATCTTGCACATTTTCACTCTGATGAACTTTTGCTCTATTATACTCCTCTCCCTGCCCAGAAACTTTCTTCTCGACCAAGGTGCTACCTTTCTCTTTGTCTTTTTCCTTGTTCTTTTCTTTATCCTTCTTTCTATCCTTGTTTTTTTCCTTTTTATCTTTTTTCTCTCTATGTTTCCCATTACTTTTTTCTTTTTCTCTTTTGTCTTTGCCTTCTTTTTTCTCCTTGTCCTTCTTCTCCTTGTGCTTTTTCTCCTTTGTTTTCTCCTGCAAAATACAAAGATTGTTAGACACATCCAACTTCAAGGAAAGAGGATAATTTCTGGAGTTGCGGCCATATTAAACTAAAGCAAAGGTCGTAGTATATATTAATGCCACCCATAATACCATATTCAATTAAATAAACCTAAAGTTCCAACATATGAAAGTAATGATGCGATGATGCTCTATGTTCTTCAAGTGCCTAACAAACAGTGTGAGTTGGTGTTGGTGTGTGTTGGGGGGGGGGGGGGGGCGGGTAGCTAGATTCCAGTTCAGAAATTATAAAACTAGTGAATATATAGGAATTGGGCATCCTCAACAGAGTCTGACTAGATACACCAGATTTAAAGGAATAGGGAGACCAAGGAGAACTTGAAACCGAGCTATATGCCAAGTGATAGATGGTAACATCACCATGTAAGAATCTAACAATATTCATAATACAAGCCCAACTCTCAAAGACACTAACCCCTTACAGACAAATAGATAAACAAGACAAAGCCTGCTTGACAAGTCCAAAGGCTAACTTCATTTTTTTACCCATGTTAAGTAGCCTATAAATTAGTTGGAATAACTTTAGGAATAGGAAAAAATGAATTTTTTGCTGAGATATAGCACAAAACAATTTATTAAATCCATAGAAAGTACTCACTCCGCACCACCTGATAAGAAGAGCACAAGTCATCTCATTATAACATATGTTTGAATCTAAGTCTACTCTGAAGTAATTTTATGTAAACATTTAGTCAAGAAAAGTGGAATTCCTGCGGCTGGCCTACTACCCTTGAAATAGTACACGGGTAAGATACGTCCCCAACTAAAATTTATGAAACAGCTTCTTTTTTTACCACTTCATCCGAGTAAAATATAATTAGAACCCATCATATTCTTCCTTCCCAATTTTTCATCGCATCGCCCTTCACAATACCAGTCTTATGTTACTTTTTTCTTCTAACAAACCTGGGAACCAAATACCAATTTGTTTGTGGTTCCACTAACAGTAATACCTTGTGCATAACTCATTATCACAAGGGAATGTCAAAACTTATCCCCCGACTCCTGCTACCCAGTCAATCGTGGGCTAACGGCAATGGGATATGGATGCTAGTGGTGTCCAATTGTTATAATTTTTTAACTGAAATTGATAGAACAGGATCAGGAAACAAGTTGTCCAAGCTTTATACAGGCGACTTCATAAAACAAGTGACATGTTCTGGAAGTAGTAGTAAAAGTATGTCAAATACTAAGTTGGCAAGATAGAGGATGACTCTGGGCCCTGGGGGCATTTATAACTGTATAGATGAGTATGGAAATACTTGTAATAAATACAAGCATATATGTTCAATTTCTAAATATTAATAGTTCATGGGTGTATATAACTGAAACTCGTAATTGTTCAACTTATTGGTGATGGATCCGAATCAAACACCACAGTGACCTACAATAGTGTGGATTAATGTATAGAGATATCTCATTATGTATTTGACCTTCAATTGACTCCATGAAATTTACATGCAACGGAAAGTGCCATACCTTGTTAAATCGCAAGCACCAAAAAGTACAACACAAAACATATGCAGATTATTAATCTACAGAGGAATGTGTCGTGACATCAACATGGACAAGAAAATTGAAGAAAGAAAACAGGGTTATTTTTCAATAGAAATATTAAGAACTTGAAAAGGATAGCAATAGATACAAACACATTCTAAATTTCCTCTACAATTTTCAAACATGTAGTCTTGCCTCTCTAATTACGTAAAACCTGATAGGGAAGAAAATGATATATTGTGCAATGCAAGTACTCCTTACCTAAGCTCCCGGAACATGCACATCTACTAATTAAGACCCCTACATTGTTAATGTTTCCAAAATTTACGACTATCCTGTCATACTAATATTTATTGCAAGCATTACTAAAAAATCATAGCATGATAAATGTTCCGACAGGCAGCATGTTTCATGTTCCGACAGGCAGGTCCGGCTAATTGGGAACTCATGGCAGGTCCTCAAATTTTGAGGGCTCATTTTCTTTTTCAATTTCTACTCCTATTAAACAAAATTTAAAGGGATATTCTCTTTGGTACACTCGTGGAATTGGCTTTTGCCAATGGTACCATCACATTTTTGGTTTCTATACATGGTACACCTGACATATTGTTTCTCTCTTAGCCATGCCCTTCTGTTAGACAACTGTTAGTATTTCAGGTGCACCACGTATAGAAGCCAAAAATGTGATGTTACCATTGGCAAAAGCCAATTCTACGAGTGTACCAAAGAGAATATCCCTATTATTTTTAATATTCATTAACAGTGATTAAACGGTGTTTAACGCTTTTTTAACGTTTTACTTAAAAAAGGGTATGACTAAGAGAGAAACAATATTTCAGGTGTACCACGTATAGAAGCCAAAAATGTGATGGTACCATTGGCAAAAGCCAATTCCACGAGTGTACTAAAATATTTGGCGTGAATGTTTTTAAGCTGATGCAAGAAATATATAGTCCTCTGTATAATTTTTTCCTTCCTAAACTCTTAATATTCTCAAGCATGTTTCCATTTGCACTAAACAAGAACTCTACAAGATTTAATGATGCAATACAACCTACTTTGCCAATTTCCGTTTTTCGATATTCTTTCCGTAACATTTTAGATTATAAACTTCCTGAAACTTACATCTGAAAATTTCTTTTTCCGCTCGATTCAGATTTTTCTTTTGATATCTGTCCATCTTTAGAGACAGTGGAAGCATTTTGAATTTGAAATTTGTGTAAGCCTTATATAGTATCTCAAGCCTATATATATTATTTGCTTCATTTTTTAAGTCTAATATTTTGATATTGTCTAGTAAAATAATTAGACGGTAAATATTTAAAATATAAATTTGGTTTCGTACAAATATTATTAATATAATTCAGGGCCTGATACATTTTGCCCAAGAGCCAGCAAATATTGTGTGGCAGCTCTGACAACAGGTCAGCAAACCTCAACCATTGAACTTTCTACAAGAACGGCAAACAAATAAGAAGCCAATCCTTTCCTAAGAAATATGTTCGCATGTACAAAGTGAAACCACAACATGCTTAAAGACAAAATAATAGCAGAACAATCAATATTTTCAATCTGAATTCTCCACGTCAAGCTCATGATCTAGGCTAATCAGGAATGTCTAAGAAATAATGTCCATCAGCATTACGATTCAATGAGGGGCAGTTAAAGTTTACCGAGAAAAATGATGCCTTGTTATTGCATCCCAGGCACACACAAAATATAGTTACTATGCCAGAATGTAACATGTGCCCTAAGATCAGGACGTAATTGCAAAGTGAATAATATGCACAAGGTTTAACTGGAAACAGAATAAAGCATGGTAAAACTTGGGCAGTTCAATGAGGAGCAGTTAAAGTTTACCGAGAAAAATGATGCCTTGTTATTGCATCCCAGGCACACACAAAATATAGTTACTATGCCAGAATGTAACATGTGCCCTAAGATCGGGACGTAATTGCAAAGTGAAAAATATGCACAAGGTTTTACTGGAAACAGAATAAAGCATGGTAAAACTGATGAATAATAATAATATTGTGCCACAGAAAGAAGTTTTTAAATAGAGGACCTAAGTCACTTAGGACAAGCAAGGGGAATTACGTGATTTCAGCCTACTATTTTTTTATTATGTATACATTATACAGATATAAGTTCAACAAACATGTAATGCAGTTCATTATTCTACATGTATGTCCCGCATTTATGCAATATCCACACCAAAGAGTATTACGATTGCAAAGAGGTGGCAACATGTGAATGCTAATAACACAGAAATGAACCTTTTTTAGTACGTTCGCAACTTCTGGTATAAGCTTCTTTTCATATCCGGGTGGTGGAAATGGAAAGCAGCGAGACATTGCACAGTATCTCACAAGAAGCAAATGGAGCACTGTCTCGAAACAAAAATGCTTCTACAACTTTCACGCAGCAATGTACCAATAAGGGGAGGAACCAACTATATTCTTGACCATGCACCATGTCCTTGTGCTCATTCCTGCTTCACAACAATACTGTAAAAATTTTACTTCTCTCCAAGCTCACAATCTCAAACTCCTTCAAACTCAACCTTACCCCTAACTAAGGTACAACTTAGTTGACAATCACAGTATAGCACCCAAATAAATCAATCAAATACACCGTGGTATCTCAATCACACAGCACACCAGGCAATTCCAAAGTCACAAGCACAAACTGTAGAGTTGATTTCACACACTGAGTCACTGACACACACACTTGAGCTAATCAAAATGGCCACTTCGGAAATGAAAAGGGTCAACTACAATCTGATCTTCTGCTTCCTTGCCACTTATGCCCACCAAGAATCACAACCTCAACTCAATCACCAACTCCGAAATCGACCCTGATCATAAAAAAAACCAAGAAATTCAATAATCCCCAATCTGGATCCTAATCCTAACCCTAAAAATCACACAATCAAACACCCTTTACTAATTTGATCCACCACCATAAAAACCCTAACTTTAATCCCTAAACACAAAATTTCAATAAAAAAACCAAAAGGGTCAAAAAATTAAGTACTTTTAGCTCAAAATAAGCTTTAGGGCATCCAAGAAAAAGAACTTTCCACACACTTTGAGCTCAATTACACCCCTTAATACCAAAACACATATAAAACATGTATGTATGGACCAAGAAACTTGTAAAATACAATAAAGGTGGTAAATTTACCTACTAGACAGAATCAAAAAGCCTTATTGACAGCACAAGATATAGATACAGATTGATATAAGGATGAAAAATGATGAAAACCCAGTTGGGCTTTTAGTTTATTTGTGGTTCTTGAGTGCAGATGATATAGACACAGATTTGTGTATGTAAAAAAATGGTGAAATGGGTTTCAAAGTTTGTTCCTTTTGTATTCTCAGTAGGTTTTTCTGTTAAGAAAACACAAGAAAAGGGCCAAATCTGAGGGCTAAAGCTTACATATTGAGGAAAATAAATGTTTTTTTACAGAGAGAGAGAGAGAGAGAAACTGCGTGGGAGTGAAAAATATTACCTCACGCTCGCACATTGTTTTGATGGGGGAGTAAACTTACTAAAATCTTGCACACAACTCGCCTATAATAGTGTATAGTTATCTAGTTATCAGTTAACTTTTGGTCATAAGTTGGTCATAAAATCAATGGTCCATTTATGTTAATACTATTATTATTTTTTAGAGTAGGATTACATTTTTTGAAAATAATTTTAAAAATATTTTCAAATTTTTATTTATGGAATTTATAATAATACATGGGGATTCATCTCATTAATGAAAAAATAATCAATCACATCATGATACTCATCATTTGAAAACATTTTCGTGAATTCTAGCATTTTTCTTATTTTTATTTATTTATAATTTTTCTAGAATAATATTTATCTATAACATTAAAGATGATGTTTATAATGTTTTACAAAATTATTTGGATGTTGGAATACAAATTTGTTAACCGTTTTAGATGGTATATTGGGCCCGTTTGGCTTAGCTTAAAAAAAATAACTTATGACTTTAAGCCCATAAGTTGATTATAAGTGATAAGTAAATCAGAAATTTTAAGTCAGTAAAGTGTTTGGTAAATCAGAACTTATAAATCAGTAGAGTGTTTGGTAAATCAGAACTTATAAGTTAACTTTTTTTTTATTAATTTCAAAATATTTGTTTTTTAATATATAATAATGGATATCAATGGATAGATCTCGATGAGTAGAGAAATTTGATATATAAATATCAATTTTTTAATGAACGGATCAAAAGATATATGATTTTGAAGATTTGAAGAATATTATAAATCACGTATATCAAGAAATAAGTTAAGAGAAATAAGATGAATGTTAGGACTTTCTAACTTTCAACTTATGAACTTATAATATTATAAGTCACTAAAATAAGTTGATAGGCAAACACTTGTAAATAAGCTGGCCTGGACTTAAAGTCCAATAAGCCAACTTATCAGCTGTGCCAAACAGGCACATTATAAAGTTGTTTGTATGGTGGAAAACAAATGTTTTTTTTAAATCAAAACAAATTAATTTAGACTGTACGGCAATAACTCGAGTAATGAGTACAAGTAAAAGATTTTAATACCCTTTTGTCTATAATTTTTTTCCCATTAATCGAATTTAAAATTTATCATTTAAATAAAAACTAGTTTTATCGCTCGTGCAAGGCATGGGCATGCTCTAGATGTGTGTGACTTGGCAAATATTTAACTACATGCATGGCAATGCAATATATGGTGTGTCATGAGTGCGAAATTTTCATAGCTCGTTGCTTGGTGCCATCTCCAATAGGCATAACACGAAGGCTAACATGAATGTGTACCAAGTCAAAACAAATATATTGTTCATCAATCGGGTAGAGAAATGGCATGACTGTATGCCTTTTGGATGTATGATACACTAATCAAGATGATAAAATAAATAGGGTCTTCCACAGTGCTCAAAATTCATGCTACATGATGAACTGTGCTAGAGATGTCAAATCTGGTACCTAGATAAAATGAAGTAGAATATCCTGTAATGTACATAAATCCAAGACTCAAATTTATCAATAGAAGAAGCATTTCCTGTCTAGCTTGGATTTATTGTTCCTTGATCTGCAAGTTGAGTTTAGCTATCTAGATATTGTTCCTGGAAATATGCTTCTTCAATAGTGGAATTGTAGGCTCTAACTGATTGCGGAAGAGAGAGACCGAAAATCTTGCATACAATTTGCTCTGCTCCTACTCTGGCAAGCTCAACATGGCCAAAGCCCTGGAAGTTCCACGTTCCTCTGTTCACCTTACTCTGTTGCTCTTTGAGCTTCCTGCATGCTTCAAGTACGCACGAGCTGCGAAAGAATTAGGAACCATGCCATCCATGTACGAGTGTACATAAGCATGAAGCCAATGTATCCCAGGTACATATTAAATAGTACATAGCAGTTGACTTAGTATGAAAAATTCTTGGAGCCACAAAACAGTTGTCTCACAACAGTAGTGGTGCTAATCACACCAAACTCGTAAAAGTCCTTGCAGCAAGCCTAAGCAACACGAACAATCTTCTATGAATCATAAACAAATAAATGCAGCTAAAAGTATAAAATTGCAGTTGAAATGAACAAATGGTCGCAATACCACTTTTTAAAAAAGAACTACAAACTGTGAAGGTATAAATATAATAAAGACTGATGTATTTAAATAGGTGTAGGCTTTTTTGTCAACAGTACGGATCATATGCTAACGGAGTGCTGACAATGTGATCAGCTCCCAGGTAAAAACATTAAAAAAAATAGATAGATGACAAATCATACACAATAATAATAACACATGTATACAAATACTTAAATATATCTATGACATACAAATATAAAAAATTCTAAAAACTGCAACCAGGGATTGATGTTAGGTAGCACAACTAAGTGTAAGTGGTAACAATCATAGACCATCAAGCAACAATCCATCACAAAATGCAGTGTAATGTGATAACTAAATATAATGCTGCTTAAATAACTTACAGAGTTGTAAACCAGCACAGTCAAGGTAAGCAAACATTTATGGCATGGGCTATGGTTCCTAATTTCCTTTTTAAGTACCAATAATAATCTGCTATATGTAATTGTTATATATAAATAGGGAAGAAGTACATGTATAAGGGGTCATTTGTTAACATCTTAATGAGCTGAACTTAACTTAATGAGAGAAATTTGAATCATTAAAATTGTTTGTTTTAAATTTTACATTTCTTAATGAACCAAAATCAACTTAGCGATTAAGAAACACAACTCCAGCCTAATGATTAAGAATGTTGTAATAGCATGCACTGGAGTATAATATCAATACTTTCTTTTATTTGCCTTTTTTTTGTAAATTATATAATTTTAATTTTATTTTAAATAACGGTGTATTATATTTTCAATACACCTTCAAATCCTTATAAAAAAAATATATAATTAGAACGAGTTGAATAATCATTTATAAAAGATATGTTGAATAATCATTTATAAAAGATATATTGAATAATAAATGTACTAAAAATTATGTTATTTATGGCGAATTTAAAATTTGTTTGAATTTTATTTTTTAAGACATTCAGATAATATGATTCAGATTTGCCAAACGACTCACTCAGTATATATATTAATGATTAAGAATTTGTTCAGTTAAGAAAATTTTAATTATTCAGAAAAGATAATTCAGATTTGCCAAATGACCCCTAAGAGTACTATCTTATTATCTCCTTTTAATATAAATATTGGTAGGTGCTTTGTTTTATGGGGGCAAAGAATTGCATAATTATATTGCAATATTCTTTCATCTTCTTTTTAAATCCATTTTACTACCTCTTCAAAAAAATTATTTATTTATTTTGTTCTAAATACCATGATCAGCCAAATACTACCAAATAACTTATCTGCAACCCAGTAAGCAAACTACAGCTAAGGTATTTTTGAAAATATAAGATTAATTTAATGTTATACATAGTACTCATAGCTCGTATGTTTGGGGAAAAATATTAAAATTTCATCTAATAAATCCGTATCCTATGATATTAGATGAATTGTTAGCTGGCATAATTGTATATTGTCATGAAGATATGCGCTACTCTGCATCAACAACTCGATAGAAATGGAGAGAGTAAAAACTAACAACTCGATACATGATGATAAATTGAAAACTAAAAAACCTTACATGAAAAGACATGTAACATGATACCCAAATGAAGAAAACAAAATTATTTTAAACACGAATATATATATATATATATATATATATATATATATATATATATATATATATATATATATATATATAGGGGGCTACTCCAATACAAACCTCCTTAAAATACAAACCTACAAACCAAGCATAATCTAATATTTCAAGCTAATCTAATGACCAAACTAGGGGTACCCCAATACAAAAAATGCTTGAAATAATTGGCTCTATCCAACAAAAAAAAAAAAAAAAAAAAATCACTGTTCACGTGATGACGTGGCAGTGGATTTCACTGGTTAACGGTGCTTCGCACCTTCTTGTACGGCGCTTCGCGCCTTTATCATTCTAAAGTTGTAAGGAATGGCAATCAATGGTAAAGGCAATAGACGATTGACGGGTGTGTCGAGAGCCTTCGGCCCTCATGACTACCTAACTCATCCGTTTACTGTCTTAAATGCTTCGCATTTCCACGGCAAGATTTTTTTTTTTTTTTTGAAATTTTTTTATTTTTTTTGTTGGATAGAGCCAATTATTTTAAGCATTTTTTGTGAAGGTACCCTTGGCGGAAACCTTAGAATAGATGAAATATAATTAATTTAGTGTTGGTTTGTAGGTTTGTATTTTAAGAATGGTTTGTATTTGAGCACTTGCCTATATATATATATATATAGTTCCATGAAATAAGCACCTCTATGGCCTCGTTCAAATCCTCGTCAGCATCCGTCCTTCTAGAATAACTGAATACAGGAGTTTAAAAACATAAGTAAAAAAATAAAAATTAACCCACTTGGATACATTAAACATTTTAAAGAATTGATAAAGCAGCCATACAGCTTTGCGAGCCCTTGTTTTTTTTAAAGCAAGGGCTTTCCGTCAAACACGTAACTAAAATTAAAACAATATTAGTATGTTTAGATGTTAAAACATAAACAAATTGAGATACTCAACATTCAAAGAAACAATACAAGGGGTTATTGAAGTAAATTACACTAGCTTCAATCTGGCTTCAATCCAGCTTCCAGAAGTCTATTTGTACGACTAAACACTCCCTGTAAATGACTAAAAAAAAGGACACAACATATATTCACACAATAGTTCAACCATTAAATAAATGAACAATGAAAGAAGTGAAAATAAAACACCAGTACTCATTCTCAAAACGCATCTTGGCACAATTTCAAGTCAAGGGTCTGTATAGAAGAAACATGCTGGTTTAACCAGTGATCTAAGAAATGAGATATTTGGGTCATTTCTTATACAGTGATACCCCCTACCAAAAAATGATCCAATTTCATTTACAGTGAACCAACTTCAAAAGCAGGAAAAAAATAAAAATAAGACTTCATACAAAAACAAAACAGAATCAGAGACAAATGGAATCTGAAACTTAAGTCTTTAACGATTCTCTGTGATTAAATGTAGGAACATTGCTAGCTGCTTGTACGCAATTCAAAAATATCAACACACATATTCCATTACAAAGTGTTGTACATAAAAATATCAGGACCCATTAATCGACAGTTGAAACTCCAGTCCAAGATTTTATTATGAGAAAGAAAATATGTTTGGCATCTTATGTACAAATATGTACAAATAGTTAGATTAGATATTCCAAATAGTTAAGATTAGTATTTTGATAGCCACTTGTCCAAGGTTTCAAAAATATCAGGAAAACCATATGACACTTCAACAACCCAGGTAAGAATGAATGAGTAATTGAATACAAACAAACAATTAGCTACCCCACTGCACAATTAATTCATAAGAGTTCATAAAAATTCTTACAAGAAAAACTTATGTCCTTGTCCCATGAGATTAATTGAAGAGCTTTCGACTAGCAGGTGCCAGTAAAGTACGCAGGTCATTTCTTGTCAAGTTTGCATATAAGCATTTGGAAAGCGAACAATTATTCGTTGACTTCACAAGCTCTCTCATAACATTATTTCGGGTTTTAAAACTTACTATCAGCAAATTTCATTTTATAATAAAAATGTTAACAAGAAAAAATAAATGAAAATAAATTTGAACAATTGGACACAATGTTTAACAATAGGGCAACTTAAGCACATTAATAGATTACAGGGATATAAATTAACCTTACCTGCATAGGGGAACTTTGCATGTATCAGATTGCTCACATATTGAAGAGCAAAGTTTAAGTAGCTGCCAAAATCTCTTGCACCTCAAGCACCCTCCATTAATCTTTCTCTTACAAGTAGCAAAATGTTTGATCGAATGCTGGAGGCCTTCACACCGAGAACTTGCCTTCACACTGAGGTCTTCTTTTTCCTCTATATTTTCAGTCAATGACCAATATTAGCCGCATATTAATTACCCCAATAACTTTGATATATTAGGATTATGCTTTTATTGTACCAAATAATCAAATTGATAACCCAACAGCCAACAATTATTTCATATCATTAGTAGCAGTTCATTTGTGCCAAAATCATATTCGAATAGTATACGTTTAAACTTTAAACCTTAGGAAACTTACCAGCCCAGCTTCATCAATGAAGTGTAGAATTTATAGCTCAAGGAATGGGTCATTTTCTCGCAGGAATTACCATCCTTCAATATGCTTAATAGCCTCAAACTTTTCCTATTTCAGCTTCATGGATTTAAGGTAAAGATCATGTGCATCACAAAGTCTAGCGAGTTGAAGAACATCCACCAAATTCTAAATTGTCAATCATTGAGCCAATGCCTTGGTGCAGTTTTGTTTCAACTGTGGTACTAAGTACACATGCGACAGAGCTAGTAAATGAATCCCAAATTTCTCCATTTCTTCCGCAGAACACATGTAATCACAAATGCATTTTAAGCATTCTTTGAACATTAAAGTTCTAAACCTACCTCATCCCATGCAATTTCATTGAAGTAAAATAAAATTTGACATCATATAAGTAATAGCTTTTGATAAAGTATTAGTGTACAAAAAATAGAATAATAGTAAAACCATTTGCCACTTGCAGAGTAAAAAAATAGAAACATTTAACAAACAAACAGCAAATCATGTACAACGACAATATCTAAGAGTTTTGATCTGATTCAAGTCAAAAGTACATTCTTTTATTATCGAAAACAGATAATTTAAAAGAGAAAATGCTCTCAAACCCTTAATGGATGTGTTGAGACACAATATCAAGTGTACTTCAATTGTGCGGGTCAATTTCAAAAGATTCTGAGCCTAAGTTTGTTGAATTTAAGTGCAGCCCATTACAACAGAGTATTGATCTAAAGAATCACAACCGTAGCCCTAATAAAATGGTCTATCTAGTAGTCTTGTTTTATCTGGGAGCTAGTGGTGATCAACTGAATCATTAACAAATATAATACAAAGTAGAAATCATAGACTAAAACAAGTGTAAAGAATATTTTGACAAAATACCATTGTACACTAAAATGGGAATTTGATAACCTGTCCATTTGTCACTAGCACAATAAACAATTAGATGCATTCAACTAACAGAAGATAATATACTAATATCATAAAGAAACTAAAATGTAGAGATTTAGATCGAATCGGGTTAAGTGGTAATCTACTTCATTTGTTATACTCGTAATTGTTAGGGTTAATAACATAAACAAATGACAGTTCGAGGTTGAACTCCAATCGATATTAAGCAAATAAAAATTGAGTAAAAAACGTTGAGTCCAAATTTAATAATTTCAAGTCAAGTGGAACACAACAAACTAAATTAGGCTAAAATCAAATAATAGTCCATTATGCTCTCTAACACCGGCGAAGCCGATGCTTAAGAATTTGTTAAATAAATAATTTAATTTTGCAATAATAATTGAATTATTTGATCGAATCGATTCATTACCAAAACGATAGGGTACGCTGGAATGCGCAGACCGCTGGAAATGGTGATATGTACGTCGTATTCGCCGGAGTTCTGATCGGAATCCATCGGCGGAGTGTGAACTTACAAGTCATCGAAGCAGGCAACATTGTTGTTGAAATACAGATATGTGTATGTATATACGCGCAATTTACTAGAGATAAACCGAGGCGAAAGGTTAGAAGGAGCGACACCAAACAAATACCTAAAATAGCACTCCTATATGATAGGGTTAAATTAGTAATTTAACCTGGAATAAAATCACTCACAAACTGGTATGTTGCCGTATTAGATATATAATAAATTTAATATGAGAAAATTTGGCATGAGGATGTCCTCAGAAATCTCCCCCAAGATTATATAACAAATATGTACTTATAAAGTAAGGGATCGGGCATTTTTGTAAATATAAAACTTTTATTAATAATTTACATAAATACCCTTAAATTGTATTGTAATTATTTTAATCTCAGGATTCTACCTAGGTAGGCCTGGTAATTTGACACGTGGCACATGAACATGACATGAAACGACACGAAAAATATGGTTTTGGGTTTTGATTTTTGGTACACGAAATTACACGAACACGAAATTACATAAAATATTTAGTATCGGATATGGGTTTTCATTATTGGTATACGAAAATACATGAAATATTATATATATAATTTTTATTTTTTATATTTTTATTTCGTACTTTCGTTTTGGGTACATGAAAGTACACGAAATTACATAAAAAGTACACGAAATATTATATTATAATTTTTTATATTTTTATTTCATATACTTTCATTTTGTTTCGTGTTGACAAGAAATATTTCGTTTCGGGTTTGGGTGGGTAGTCAAGTACACGAAATAATTTTGAATCGGTTTCGGTTTTAGCTCTGAATACACGAAAACACGAAAGTACACGACACGATTCCCAGGCCTACCCTAAGGTGAGGACCTCAGGCACATGAAACTCATTTAATATAATGTTAGCTAATTTTAATTTACACCTTTCGAAATAATTCACTAATCCAATTTACAATTTGTTGTGGATTAAAATCTATGTCACGAATTGGTAATTAATGCTAGGGTTCGGGAGCTTCTTGCTTTAATGGCTGTTTCCGTGTTCGAGACTGATCGGTCCTCACAGAGTGCCTACGTATCTCGTTATTGAGAATCAAGCCAAGACGTAGTTCTGAGAATGAGGGGTCAGACCCTTTATATAGGCTGAGAAGCCCTAAAATCGTAGTAGGGTTAGGTGACTTGGTGGGCAAGTCACCGACTAGAAGAAGGTTCTAGTCTCCTTCCATGTATGAATCAGTTTCCATGTTGAAGTATGTGCCTTGGAGGCTAAGTCAGGCAAGAGTTATATCCTTGTTTGATTCTTATTTGCTGAGCTGTTTATTACCCCTAATATTAATTACGAAATTAATATTATAAATAGGGTTTGGGCCTATCTGGTGGGCCCCACGTTTGGACCATTCTAGGTCTAATTAATGTCACATTAAATGTGTCTTTAGGGCTTACTTTTAGCCCATATCATTTGCCCCCCAACTTCTAGGAAAATTGATCAGGTTTTCCTTGAAGTTATAACGGCCTTACTCGAGACTTGGGTCAGGGTTTATTGCTCTTACGTGAGTATTTTCAACAATATCATCTTAATGTAAAGCGTGGAGCGACCGACGCATTTACGACGATGTTGAACGACACTAAGCGGTGTTAAATGGCACTAGACAGTGTTAATCATCCATAAACAACGTTTAAACAGTGTTAAACAATGTTAAATAGCATGAAATGGCACTAAGGGCACTAATCGGTGCTAAACAGTGCTAATCGGCACTAATTTGTGCTAACAGGCACTAATCAGTGCTTAAACAGCACTAAAGGGTACTAACTAGCCTTAAACGACACTTAAACAACGTTAAGTGACGCCAACCGGCATTAGACGACACTGAACGGTGCTAAAAGACACTATCGGTGCTAACGACATTATGGGTGCTATCGGCACTAACGGTGCTAATCAGCACTAACGGTGCTATCGACACTAATGGTGCTATAGGCACTAATCGGTGCTTATCGATTCTAGACGGCGCTAAGTTGAAGGTCGATGTTCGTTCCGGAAAGTAAGAAACCTTCAACAGAACCATCAAACGATCCGACCAACTGACGGGAGGTGCCAAGATAGGTGCTAGGAGGTCGGCTGCCGGGAGATCCTGGTCGGCTGCAGGAGATCCTGGTCGGCTGCAGGAGATCCTGGTCGGCTGCAGGAGATCTTGGTCGGCTGCCAGGAGATCCTGGTCGGCTGCAGGAGATCCTGGTCAGCTGCAGGAGATCCTGGTCGGCTGCCAGGAGATCCTGGTCTGCCAGACCCCCTCTGTGGCACCTGGTCGGCTGCAGGAGATCCTTGGTGGCTGACAGGTGCGCCTTGGTGGCTGACAGGTGTGCCTCGGTGGCTGACAAGTGCTCCTCGATGGCTGACAAGTGCTCCTCGATGGCTAACAAGTGCTCCTCGATGGCTGACAAGTTAACGAGAGACCCATGTTGACTTTTAATGATGTCACACTATGTTTAAACGACGTTTCAATGTTTGTTAAATGACGTTAAATGTCATAAAACGACACTTCATGGTGCTAATAGACTCTATGCGGTGCTAAGTCG
Organism: Kitagawia praeruptora; assembly: GCA_037693485.1. Classification (NCBI taxonomy): domain Eukaryota; kingdom Viridiplantae; phylum Streptophyta; class Magnoliopsida; order Apiales; family Apiaceae; genus Kitagawia; species Kitagawia praeruptora. The sequence goes on from CM075347.1 coordinate 19,009,523, forward strand.
AAGGTCGATGTTTGTCCCGGAATGTAAGGAAACTTCAACAAAACCATCAAACGATCCTACCAACTGACGGGAGATGCCAAGTCGGGTGCCGGGTGCTCCTGGTCGGCTGCCAGGAGATCCTGGTCGGCTGCCAGGAGATCCTGGTCAGCTGCCAGGAGATCCTGGTCGGCCAGACCCCTTCTGTGGCACCTGGTCGGCTGTTGGTGATCCTGGTTGCCTGCCAGGTGCTCCTGGTCGGTTGCCAGGTTCTCCAAGTTGCCCGGGAGTGCTTGAGCGACATTTCAATCTATGTTGAACGATGTTGAATGGCATAAGACGGCACTATACGGTGCTAATCGATGCTTGAACGACGCTTAGTTGGAGGTCAATGTTTGTTCCGAAAAGTGAAAAACCTTCAACAGAGCCATCAAATGATTCAACCAATTGCCAAGAGATCCTGGTCGGCTGCCAGGAGATCCTGGTCGGTTGCCAGGAGATCCTGGTCGGCTGCCGGGAGATCCTGGTCGGCTGCCGGGAGATCCTGGTCGGCTGCCAGGAGATCCTGGTCGGCCAGACCCTTCCCCTGGCACCTGGTCGGCTGCAGGTGGTCCTGGTTGGCTGGGGACCTTCCATGGTTGTAGAAAACTCTATGACCTTCGCGTGGACTGTAAGATCGTCCAAATCTGATACCCGGAGCTCAAGATATGATCCAAACAGCGTGAGGTCGGATTGGCAAGAGCTCCTGGTCGGCCAGACCTCTTCCTGGGTAGCTGGTCGGCTGCCAGTGATCCTGGTTGGCTGGGGACCTTCCATGGTTGTAGAAAACTCTATGAGCTTCGCGTGGACTGTAAGATCGTCTAAATCTGATACCCGGAGCTCAAGATATGACCGAAACAGTGTGAGGGCCTCTTGGGTGCTCACGGTCGGCTGCCAGGTGCTCCTGTTTGGATGCCAGGTGCTCCTAGTTGGCCGACAGGTTGACGGGAGATCCATGTTGACTTCAACGATGCTAAATGACGTTTCGATCTATGTTGAACGACGTTGAATGGCATAAGACGGCACTACACGGTGCTAATCGATGCTTGAACGACACTTAGTTGGAGGTCGATGTTTGTTCCGAAAAGTGAGAAACCTTCAACAGAACCATCAAACGATTCAACCAACTAACGAGAGGTGTTAGGAGGTCGGCTGAAGCCCCTCTGTGGTACCTGGTCGGCTGCCAGTGCTCCTGGTTGCCTGCCAAGTGCTCCTTGGCTGCTTTGTCGTGCCTCTCAGAGCTTTTCGCAATGCTTGGAATCCTGTTCTTGAATCACGTCCTCGACTTTTGGATGTTGTATCCTTCCTTTCAAGGCATAATTAATCTCTCTTTCTTGTTCTAAGATGTGAAGCTTGTGATGAAGCTTTTTTACCCCCTTGTTTCAAAGGTCTTGCTTCTCGTTTGATCGTTCAAGAAGTTTCTTTTCCACTGAGCAATTGACTTCAAGTATGGTGTACCTTGGCTGGTTGTCAACCCTTTATCTTGATTCTAGGTTTCCAACCTTCTCCTTATGCTCAATTGACAAATTTAATTGGAGGTAGACATCCTTTTTGGCCATCAAGGTTAAGATTTTGCGTCGGGATTCAAGATTTTAAGTATGGAATGACAATGGACCTCTTATCTCAACACTCTCACTAACAGTTTTTGTGCCTTCAAGGCATTATTAGGGGGCCAACTAGTCTCAAGATGAGCTTTGATAGGATCAATCCAGCAACCTCCTACATCAATCGGTGCTAGCAACTTGGAGTTGATGGTCGGGGCCTTCAAGACCTGGAAGTAGACACTTCCTGCGTGATTCTCTATCTCAGAAGAAGCGAACTTAGATAGGGCATCGGCCTTAACATTCTCTTCCCTTGAAATGTGTTCCACATAGCATTCTTCAAACTGAGTCATAACAGCTTTTACGACTCTCAGGTATTTTGCCATAGTTTCATCCTTGGCCTCAAACTCACCATTCACTTGCGAGACTACCAATTTTGAATCTCCACACACTTTGAGGTTCTTAACCCTCATGACTCTAGCCAAGCCTAAACCGGCTATCAAGGCTTCGTATTTAGCTTCGTTGTTGGTTGTCTAAAAATCCAACTTCAAAGCATACTCGACCGTGAACCCATCGGGGCTTTGCAAGACTAAACCTGCACCACTGGATTTTGTTTTTGATGCTCCATCAAAATAGAGCACCCAATACTCCTTCAGATCAGGTACAAGTTCTTCATCTTTATTCTCACTTCCTTGGTTGGGTATTATCTCTTGCCCCCCGACTTCTTGGTTGCTAATGGTACATTCAACCACGAAGTCAGCCAATGCCTGAGCCTTGATGGTTGTCCGAGGCTTATACGTTATGTCAAATTCTCCGAGCTCAATTGCCCATTTGTTCAATCTTCCACTTGCTTTCGGGCTGTGCAAGATGCTTCTCAACTGTTGGTCGGTCAAGACTTCGATCTTATGGGCCTGGAAATACGGTCGCAATTTCCTCGAGGCAGTAATTAATGCCAAGGCAAACTTCTCAATGGGAGAGTAATTCAACTCCGCCCCATGCAACACCTTGCTCACATAGTATATGGGTTTCTGAACCTTCTTCTCTTCTCGAACAAGAACAGCACTAAATGCTTGTTCAGATACCGCCAGGTACAGATAAAGAGTCTCCCCAGGACTAGGTTTAGCCAACAACGGGGCTTCAGCCATGTATTTCTTCAGCTGCTCAAAGGCCTCTTGGCTCTCTATGGTCCACTCAAAAATTTTCACCTTCTTCAATGTTTGGAAGAAAGGCAGACACTTTTCACCGGACTTGGAGATAAATCTCCCTAGAGCCGCAACTCGGCCAGTTAGCTTCTGTACATCTCGTATAGAACGTGGTGGTTCCATGTCCAAAATTGCTTTGATCTTATCAGGGTTGGCCTCTATGCCTCTCTTCGAGACCATCAATCCCAAAAATTTTCCTGATCCTACACCAAAAGCACACTTGGCTGGATTCAACATCATCTTATGGTGCCTCAGCACTTCGAATGCCTCTCTGAGGTGCTCAATATGGTCAGCCTTGAGTAGGCTCTTGACTAACATGTCATCAACATAGACCTCCATGGTTTTTCCAATTAGATGAGAGAATATCTTATTCACCAATCGTTGATAAGTAGCTCCTGCATTCTTGAGACCAAAAGCCATAACAAGATAACAGAAAACACCAAAATCAGTAATGAAAGATACCTTTGGGATGTCATCCTTGTGCATCTTAATTTGATTGTAACCACTGAAACCATCCATGAAACTCAACATCTCGTGTCCAGCTGTGGCATCTAGTAGGGTGTCAATCCTTGGTAGAGGGAAACAATCCTTTGGGCATGCATCATTTAAATCTGTGAAGTCGATACACATTCTCCACTTTCTATTTGCTTTCTTGACCATCATAGGGTTAGCCAAGCATTCGAGGAACTGAATTTCCTCAATAAAACTAGCTTATAAGAGTTTGTCAACCTCTTGCATGATGGCCTCTTGCCTTTCAGGAGCAAAATTCCTCTTCTTCTATTGTATTGTCTTTCGCTCAGGATCGAGATCCAACCTTCAGAGAAGCTCCTATATAAGCAACTTTCTCAGCTCGCTTGGCCATCATGGCTTCAATGTTTGTCTTGGTCTTGGACTTCTCAGGCGGCCTCTCGGCTGGCATGCATTCGGCCTTGAGTGTTGAATGTCCTTGGATCTTAATTGGAGGTTCATGACCCCCTCAATTTTGGCCTTCATAACTAATCTCGGCCTTCATGGCTAATAACCTGTGTTTCTCAACCTAGGATTCAGGGTTGATTCCTCGATTTAGATTTTGATAAATGCAATCCCATGGGCTTCTTGCCTTTTAAACTTCTAAGATGAGAACTTACTTGAACTTCTTAATCCCTGTTCAAGGACCCTTAATAATGCATGTTCTCTACTAGTTTTCATCTTTGGATTCTCAACCCAAGTACTTAAGAAATATTGAAGAGTAGTCAGTCTTTAACATCCTCGGCCTTCCATGGCTTTGATTGTCCTTAACATCCTTGGTCTTGCTGTAACCTAACTCTTGAACCTTCGGGGTATGCATTTGTTTGTTTTCCAATCCATGTATTTTTTATTTTCGGTACTCGGTCATCCTTGACTTGCACTCATCAGGTGCTTGGCACATAAATAAAATCACACCATCAATGAATGGAAATCAAACTTGCATTAATAACTTGAAATGGGTTCAACCCTTACATAGAGTACTACTATCCTACTCGGAGCAACATGCTCTGCAATAGTTTCAATGAACCTTATGTCTACTTCTACTAGATAAATATGAAACTCAGTCCTACTAGACTAGGCCTGCATCACTTGATTTTATTTTTGATGCTCCATCAAAATAGAGCACCCACCACTCTTTATGGTCTCCACCTTCTTATTCTGAAGTTCACTTCCTGCTTGGGGTACTACCTCCTGCTCCCCGACTTCTTGGTTGTCAATGGTACATTCAACCACGAAGTCAGTTAACGCCTTAGCCTCAATGGCCGTCCGAGGCTTCTGTGTGACGTCCTCTGTTAGCCCTTCTCCGTGTTCCTTATTACTGCGGACATCCATGTCTTCAATCGGAAGGACCTGCCCCCCGACTCCGTCAGGCCTTAACGCGGCTACATAACAGCTTTGTGCCATCTTTTGATCGCCTTTATGTTCTCCAACACCATTCCTGGTTGGGAACTTGATCTTCATATGATAAGTTGAGGCAACAGCCTTGAATGCATGAAGTCCAGTCCTTCCGAGGATAGCGTTGTACGTTGAAACCGCCTTGATTACCAGGAAGTTCAACATCTGAGTGGCCTTCTTGGGCTCCTGTCCAATAGTCACAGGCAATTGAATAGTCCCTTCAACTTTGGATCCTACCCCATTAAATCCATATATAGGCATGTTATTGGGGGTCAACTGAGAATCATTGTACCCCATCTTCACAAATGCATCATGAAATAGAACGTCAACGAAAGCTCCATTATCTATCAAGACTCGCTTCACCTCTGAGTTTCCAATCATAGGAGTTATGACCAATGGGTCGTCATGGGGGAACTTCACCCTGCAAGATCAGAATCATCAAAACCAATTGCGATTTCAGTCCTAGCCCGCTTCGGGGCCTCTCCCACGATGTGTATCACTTCTCTGGCATAAGCCTTCCGAGAATTCCTTGTTGTGCCGGCCGCAGTCGGGCCTCCTGAGATCATGTTGATTACTGGTCCTCGGGGTTGTGGGTTGCGATCGTGAACGTCATCCCTTCTATTATAATCTCTAATTTGATTAACACGATCTTCACCCTTAGTGAAGTGGTTCAATTTCCCTCTACGGATTAAAAACTCGATCTCATCTTTGAGCTGCTTGCAATCATCAGTGTCATGCCCCACATCTCTGTGGAATTTGCAATACTGATTCTTGTTTCTCTTTGCGGGATCACCCCTGAGTGGCTTCGGCCATCGGAAATCCTTATCCTTCTCAATGTCCAACAAGATTCGACTTCTAGGTGTATTCAACCTTGCATACTCAGTGAACCTCGGTCCTTGGTTCTTCTTAGGGGCATAGTCAGAGTCCTCGCTAGTTCGGGGATACTTGTCCCTAGCATCATACTCCTGCTCTTGCTTGTGCTTTTTTGTATCATTGTTACCCCGACCATTGCCTGTTGTGACCTCATTCTTCGTGCTATCCTCGGCCTTGATGTACTTATCAGCCCTTCGCTAGAGCTCAGCCATATTCTCGGGAGGATGTTTTGCCAATGATCTCTTAAAGTATAGGTCGGTGGTGCCATGCTCCAGGGCTACCATTGCAACCTTATTGTCCAAATCGGTAATGTTTAAAGTCTCCTTAGTGAACCTCTTAAGATAGTCTCTCAGACTTTCGTTCTTCCCTTGTACCACATACATAAGAGATGCAGAACTTTTCTCATGCGCTCTTCCGCTGATAAACTGACTAACGAAAGCAGCACTCAACTCCTTAAAGGAACCAATTGAGTTTGCAGGCAGCCGACTATACCATCTTTGAGCCATACCTGATAGAGTTTGAGGGAACGCCCTACACTTTAAGGCGTCACTTGCAGGCTGCAACAACAAAGCGTTTGAGAATGTCCTAACGTGGTTTGCGGGATCACCCGTTCCATCATAAGCTTTAATGGTCGGCATCTTAAACTTCTTTGAGATACGATCATTCATCACCTCCTCAGTAAATGGGGGTGTGGGATCATCAGGATCCCCAAGTGGCATCAGATCCTTGGGGTTGCTCTTGGGGGTTTCCACCCTCGTTGTTTTTCCAGTTGGGGCATCAACCCTTCTTCGCCTTCTTGACGGCCTCTCCAAGTCTATAAAGGGAATCGGTCCTGATGTTGGAGGAGGTTGAGTCTGATTTGACCTGACTTGTTCTCTTGCCATATCTTCCTTCAATTTTAAGATCTCGGCCTCATAAGCCTTAATCCTCTCAGCAGTTGTCGAAGGGAGTCCATCGTGAGTAGTTCGAGTTCTTCCTCGAGGTTCTTTACTTGCACGTCGCCTCCTTGGAGCTTCATCACGATCGTAATCATCGTCAGAGGATGAATCATCCGTATAAGGACCAGTGACAAGGCCGTCGCGTGCCTATCAAATAATAAATCTAACAAATCCTTCTAACTATGTAGTAGGGTAAGTCAGAGTCGATCCCACAGAGACAAACGTATCAATCACTAGTTGTTTCTGATTTAATTCGGCTAAGCAAGTAACACAATAAATATTGAGAGATTATTAAGCTAATTTTATACTAAAGAGAATTGTGTTTGTATTAATCAAATATTAAAAACATCCAGAATTAAGTATCCCCACTAGCATGAATCAATGCAATTACGATTTCCCGTCCCAATTAATCATGTACTACTCAAGAGGAAAGATGCGCCCTATAAATACCAATAACCTCTCTCGAGTATTAATGGCTTCTCTAACTTACAATCAAACCTATTCTCATGGTATCATGCAATTTAGAGACATTAAACACGGCATCCTAACTTCCTAACAATTCGTTCTACCTATTCTCATGGAGAATTTCATGTTCTTATTGGATAAATCACAACCATCTAAATCCAACTCTCGCTGATAATTAGATATTGGCTCAAACAATACACATAATCACGTCTGACATGTAATTGCTAATTAAAACAACTCAATAAGCAAGAGCAATTATCATAACCAAATTGGGGGAATTGGGAAAATCATGCACCAATCATAACTAGGGTTCAACTTAACCCTAGATTAATAATCTACTCACTCATAATTGAATTAACAAAACAAGAATAATTAATTGAACACATAATTGTAAGAATAGAAGAAAAACCTTTAATCTTCGATCTTGAAGAAAATAATTAATCTCCCCAAAAGTCTCCAGAAGAAAGAGTTACAAAAGTTCTCCTGTCTCTCTCTCTCTGTGTATCTATACGTACGTCTGTATACCTACTATCATAATCTCTAATGTTTTTATATGTCTCTAATAAAAATATTTTACAAGTACGTTTCCTAAACTGAATAGATTTCCCCAGAAAATTCGTAGTTGACTCTTCCCAAGTAATTCTGGGCCGCTCCAATTGTAATATGACATCTGGACCATCTTAGAATGATAGAAAATTTAATTATCTTCGCGTGGGCAGTTGAATCACCCAATTCTGACTTGTAGAACTCGAGATATGGCCAAAATAATAAATTGCGCGCGTGCAGCCCAACAAATCCGAATTTCCTTCTAATAAATCTCCAATTAAGCTCTTTATTCTCAAATCCTTCCAAGTTTAGAATTTCCTTGCTTCCTATAATAAAACATTAAAATCTATTAAATAAAAATCCAATTAAATGCAAAATATAATAAATATGAGGAATATAATCATATAAAATATATATAAATATACACTCTATCAAACATCCCCACACTTAGCATTTGCACATCCTCGGGCAAATAAAGAAATAAAAACTATCCTAACTAACTAACAAACATCACTTTCGTAGATGACACGATTGCATTGAGCGTATGCAACAAGCCGTTAAACCCCTAGGCAGCCCTAGTAGGACGAGTTTTGTCTCGTGAGGGTTTATAGTGAATGTACCCACAAAATTCATCTAACCATGCAAAAGATCAATGCTAACACAACACCACACACACAAGTCCTCTCATGCCACATCAACTTAAGAATCAAAGCAAACATACGATGTCTTGGTGTCGAAAGTGCAAGTATTCACGTAGTCTACTCAACCAACATGCAGAAGGTCATAAAAATTCATGTCAAGTGTAAAAATCATTGGTAATCATGCTAAGCCCACAAGAAATACATCTTTAAGTCTAAACCTGGGATCTCCTATGCCAAAACAAGTAATAACTCACCTTTCACTCACAAACGAATATTCACTCAAGAACAAGGTTAAGTGTATCACTCAATTCCAACAAAATCATAAACACAACTTGACACTCGCAATCAATCTCACTCTCAACACAACATACATCACTGATGACAATCAAAAGGTCTTTATTTGGGTTGTAACGGGGCTAGGGACAAGTTATGTCAAGTAAAGCTAAAACAGGTTAATATGCCAAAAGCTAGTACCCAACAATAATCATTATTCAATTCCCTTTCTATTAAAACAAATACTTCCCCACACTTGGATTTTTCAATAACCCTTACATAATAACTTGACTAGTCGAATGAAAAAGGATCATACAAACATAAGAATGCTCTCAAATTTATTTATTTATTTATTTATTTTTTTTTTTTTTTTTTTTGAGAGCTAAGGAATAAGCACAATGATCCATAGATATTATTATGAATTTCGACTAACAAGCATAAACCAAAATCAATATTCCCCAATGGTATGATCATCAATAAAAACCCCCCCTTTTGCACACCTTATTACTCCCTTAAGCACAATACTAGCCTTTGACAATTTAGGTTCAAATTCAATGTAAGGCCAATAGAATAAAAAGGATAATGGCAAGTAATGTGGTGTGTCACCGAAAAAATAGGATTAAGCTCAACGGGTTAACTAATTGATCATGTTTAAAAGGGTGTGGAAATATGGGAAATACGAGGTTAAACCTAAGTGCCTTTATCATCTCATCATCAAGTAATGTCATGCATTTCAAGAAAGATCTCAAGTAAGTGCTAGCAATGTAAACAACATGTGGACACTCAAGCAAACAAAAGATCATGCAAAAGATATGCATATAGGCTCAAAACTCGCTTGGTGTGACAAAACATAATCAATCCCAGGTAACAAGACTCTCTAACGCACCTACTTGTACTCAAAGCATGGAAACCAAGTCATCTTGCACATATTCATGTCATTCTAATCACTTACCACATTCAATTAAGTCTACCAGTTTCAACTTGCTAGTGTAAGTGTGTGCACAAGAACAAAGCACGTCACTTCTCAATCAAAAGCATCCATAAACACCAGAATTCTACGCATGCATGGGTGTATCAAGCAAAATACAACAACTAATCAAATTGCATGGCTAGAATTATTTTTGGTATTTTTAAATTTTTTAATTTTTTGAATTTTTTTTTTGAATTTTATAATATATAAATTTTTTTTTTTTTTTTAATCATTGAGAACTCATCCCCACACTTAAGTGGTTCATTGTCCTCAATGAGCAAATATATAAAAGAAAAGAAAGAAAAAGATATACAAAAATAATATTCCTAAATAAAAATACAAAAATAATAAAGGGAAAAAAAAAACAATAAAGATACAAAGAAAGGTGAAAAATACTCCCCTAGTGCATAAGCATGAAGTGGCTTTTGAAAATATTGAAGTAACCGAACTGTCTGAGTCCTCATCCTCCTCGGTTGAATCTGGTGGAGAGTATTGCGTACGAGCTCCATAGACTGGCCACCTTGCCTGAATACTACAAAACCCCAATTTACAAGAACACAAATTCGTAATAAAAATTAGATTAGAGAAAAAAATATGTACCAAATACGAATCAAAGAGGTGAACTTGTACTAATTTTCCCCCAAACTTGAATTTTTTAAAGATGTAGAGGAGGTAGATAATGAATTGGGTGTGTATGTATGAGTATATATAGGCCATGGAGTGATAGGATGAATATAAGAATTTTAATGTGAATAGGAAAAAATTTGGTGGAAATTGGAATTTGATATGGGATAGAAAAAATATTTAATGGATAAAAGAAAAAGATTTAGAAAAGAAATAGGAATTTGAAATTTTTTAGGAGAGATGAGGGGTTTTTGGAATTAAAATAGGAAAAGATTTAGGGAGAAAGATGGGGTATAAAAAGAAATTGGGGAGAGAAAGAAATTATTTTTTATATACATAACACAACTCTCGGCTGAACTGTGATAGGCGCGAAAAACTTCTGACCTCTCTGTTCCACGCGCCAGTTGCGAGAGTGGGGAGCAAACTGCCTCACTTCCAGATGCGCAGACGCTACTTGCGTCTTAGGGCCGCAAGCTGCGTTCCTTCCAGACACGCATACGCAAGCTGCGTTATAGCGCCGCAGCTTGCCTCCATTCCAGTAACGCCGGGGCTAGCTGCGTTACAGCCCCGCAATTTGCCCGAAATTCTTTTTTTTTTTCTTTTTTTTTTTTTTTTACAACAATATTTTTTTTTTTTTTTTTTTTTTTTTACACTAATGCATGGGTTGCCTCCCACGAAGCGCATTTGTTTAATGTCGTTAGCCCGACACCGTCTCATCAATCATTCTGTAGAAGGGGAAGATAGCTGAATATTCACCTCCTCGTTAATTGGTTCACCAGCTCTATAGTGCTTTACTCTTTGCCCATTCACCTTGAATGACTCTCCATGGCTATTCATCAATTCAACTGCACCATATGGAAAAACCTTGCGTACCTTGAACGGACCCGACCACCTAGAACGAAGTTTTCCGGGAAAAAGTCTCAACCTTGAATTAAACAGAAGAACTAGCTCCCCTTCCTTGAATTCTCTTCGTAATAACCCTTTGTCATGCCACTTCTTTGTTTTCTCCTTGTAAAGCTTAGAACTTTCATAAGCCTCAAAACGAAGCTCATCTAGCTCATTAAGTTGTAGAAGTCTCTTCTCACCCGCTGCTAACATATCAAAATTCAGACCTTTGATAGCCCAAAATGCACGGTGCTCTAACTCTACGGGAAGATGACATGCTTTTCCATAAACCAATCTATACGGAGTTGTCCCAATAGGTGTCTTAAACGCAGTTCTATAAGCCCAAAGTGCATCATCAAGCTTCATAGACCAATCCTTCCTTGATTTTGCGACTGTCTTTTCCAAGATATTCTTTATTTCACGGTTAGAGATCTCCACCTGACCACTGGTTTGGGGATGATAAGAAAGTCCCACCTTATGATAAACTCCATATTTCTTCAACATAGCTTCAAAACGATTTTCAAGAAAATGCTTTCCTCCATCGCTAATTAAAATCCTTGGCACTCCAAATCTAGGAAAAATCGTCTTCTTAAAGAACTTGCTCACAACACGAGCATCATTAGTGGGTGATGCAATGGCTTCAACCCATTTTGAGACGTAATCCACAGCTACCAAGATATATCTGTTCTTAAAAGATGGAGGGAATGGTCCCATGAAATCTACTCCCCAAACATCAAAAAGCTCCACTTCAAGAATGCCATTGAGGGGCATCTCATTGCGTCTTGAAATATTTCCAGTTCTTTGACAACGATCACAAGAATGAACATATTGGTGGACATCTTTAAAAAGAGTTGGCCAATAAAAACCGCACTGAAGAATCTTTGCAGCAGTTTTTGTAGTACTTGCATGACCACCACTTGGCAAATCGTGACAATGTGAGATTATAGAGGCAATCTCATTATACGGAACACATCTTCTAATGACTCCATCTGCACAAGATTTATAGAGATACGGATCATCCCAAAAGTGCTTCCTCACATCATAGAAAAATTTCTTCTTCTGCTGCGATGAGTAACCATGAGGAACAGTTCCACTAGCTAAGAAATTAGCTATGTCAGCATACCAAGGAACCTCTAGACTTGCAAGAGAAAGTAGATGATCGTCAGGAAAAGAATCATCAATTGGAGTAGATTTACCATCTTCCTCATCAAGAGTAAGGCGTGAAAGATGATCAGCAACCACGTTCTCAGCCCCTTTCTTATCTTTAATCTCTAAGTCAAATTCTTGGAGAAGCAAAATCCAACGAATCAGACGAGGTTTAGCATCCTTCTTACTCATCAAGTATCTCAAAGCTGCATGATCAGTGTGAACAATAACTTTCGAACCAACGAGATAGGATCGAAATTTTTCCATAGAATACACCACTGCTAGCAATTCTTTCTCCGTTGTTGCATAATTAATCTGAGCCCCATCCAAGGTCTTGCTTGTGTAGTATATAGCATGTAGCTTTCCATCTTTCCTTTGGCCTAGGACTGCACCAATAGCTTGATCACTAGCATCACACATGATCTCAAAAGGTAGACTCCAATCCGGTGGTTGTATAATTGGAGCAGAGACCAGAGCTTTCTTCAATGTTTCAAAAGCCTCAGCAAAAGCATCAGTGAACACAAAAGGTACCTCCTTACCCAAGAGCTCAGTAAGAGGTCGAGCAATCTTCGAAAAATCTTTGATGAAACGGCGATAGAATCCCGCATGACCAAGAAAACTTCTTATCCCCTTGACTGAAGTAGGGGGTGGCAAGCGCTCAACAACCTCGACCTTGGCTTTATCAACTTCAATGCCTCTCTTCGAAACAACATGACCCAGAACAACTCCCTCTTGTACCATAAAGTGGCATTTTTCCCAATTGAGAATGAGATTAACTTCTTGACATCTATGAAGCACCTTCTCCAAGTTATGTAAACATGCATCAAAAGAAGTTCCACCAACTGAGAAGTCATCCATAAAAACCTCCATAATGTCTTCAATGAAATCTGAGAAAATTGCCATCATACATCTCTGAAAAGTGGGAGGAGCACAACATAGACCAAACGGCATTCTGCGGTACGCAAATGTACCATAGGGACATGTGAAAGTCGTCTTTTCTTGATCATTCGGATGGATAGGAATCTGGAAAAAGCCTGAATATCCATCTAAAAAGCAGAAGTAAGAATGTTTCGCCAACATTTCAAGCATTTGATCAATAAAAGGGAGCGGAAAATGATCTTTCCTTGTGGCCTTATTCAATTTCCGATAATCAATGCACATTCGCCACCCTGTCACAGTTCTAGTAGAAATCAACTCACCCTTATCATTCTTCACAACGGTCATTCCTCCTTTCTTTGGAACAACATGCACAGGACTAACCCACTTGCTGTCAGAGATAGGATAGATTATACCTGCATCAAGAAGTTTTAGAACCTCCTTTTTGACCACCTCCATCATATTAGGATTAAGTCTCCGTTGAGGCTCAATAGAAGAAGCTTGCTCATCGTCCAGAATAATCTTATGCATGCAGAATGATGGATTAATGCCCTTGATATCATCAATGGAATACCCAATAACATTTTTATATTTTCTCAAGACCGTGAGCAACTGCTCAATTTGAATGTCATCAAGCTCAGAATTAACAATAATAGGATATGATTCATTAGGGCCCATAAACACATATTTCAAAGATGCAGGTAATGGTTTCAGTTCTACCTTAGGAGGCGTGGAACTCTCCTTAACTTCCTCATGATGTAGCACATTAGAATGTTCATGCTTATATGTAGGTGCTGCATCCAAAAGCTTCTCGTAACCCTGACACTCTCCATTTTCTTCATCAACATTACCCTCAAGAACAGCTTGAAGTGGATCCTCAGATAAAAGAATTTTGGCTTTCATGTCGATCACTTCCTCTAGTGCATCCACCCTATTTACAAACTCATCCGTAGAAGGATGTCCCATTGTACTTTGCAGTTTGAATTCCATCTTCTCTTCGCCTACTTCGAAAGAAATTCTTCCATTTTTCATGTCAATGATAGCTCCAGCTGTTGCTAAGAAAGGCCTCCCAAGAATGATAGGAATATTTGCATCTTCTTCCATTTCCATGACAACAAAATCACATGGAATATAAAACTTTCCTACCTTAAGGGGCACATCTTCAAGAATTCCAAGTGGAAATTTCACACTTCTGTCTGCCAGTTGTAGAGAGATACGTGTGGGTTTTAGTTCACCCATCTGAAGCTGTTCACAAATCGATAAAGGCATCAAACTGACACTTGCTCCAAGATCACACAAAGCCCTTTTTATTTCGACATCCCCAAGCTGAACAGGAATAGAATAGCTACCTGGATCCGCTAACTTCTTTGGAAGATCATTTTGCAAGATGGCACTGCACTCTGCCGTTAATGAGATGGTAGAGCTTTCTTCAATTTTTCTCTTCCTTGACAAAATATCTTTCAGGAATTTTGCATAAGATGGCATCTCAGTGATAGCATCCATGAATGGGATATTGATATGTAACTTCTGCAAAATTTCAAGGAACTTACCATACTTCTTCTCTAGCTTCGCTTGTGCCAACCTTTGTGGAAAAGGAACAGGCGGCACATATGGTTTGAGAGGAACAACTTCTGATTCTTTCTTTTCTTTTTCCACGATCTCTGGTTCTATCGGTTTCTCAGTTGCAATCTCCTCTTCACCTTCCTTAGCATTCACAACATTTTTGCTCACATTCAATTCCGGCTCCTTCAATTCTTTACCACTTCTCAAAGTTATAGCATTGATATGGCCCCTTGACGGTTGCTCAGTTTGACCAGGAAGTTGGCCTGAAGACTTATTAAGTTGGCTCAACTGTTGAGAAATTTGAGTGATCGTGTTCTCCATCATTTTGTTGTGAGCCTTTATCTCATTAATGCTTGAATCGAAGTGCTCATTCTTCTTTGATTGAGTAGAGATAAATCCTTCCATAAGACTTTCCAAGTTGGATTTTTGTGGCTGAGCTTGCTGAAAACCAGGAGGCTGAGAAAAATTATTTTGTGAAGATTGAGCTTGACCCTGATTGTTCCTGTAAGAGAAATTTGGATGATCTCTCCAACCTGGATTGTACGTGTTGGAGTAAGGATTATACTGCGGCCTCTGATTCTGATTGTAAAGAGCATTAGCTTGCTCAACTGCCATTCCAGAAGGATTGTATTGACAAGCAAGTTTGGTGTGTCCAACAACACCACATATCTCACATGAAGCAACAGTAGATGAAGTGCTTCTGGAATCCAATTGCTCAATCTTTTTGACCATAGCCTGCATAGTAGTATTCAACATGGTTAGAGCATCAACATCATACTTACCACCTTTCTTAGGATGATTTCGATCACTGTATGGATAATTATCATTAGACGCTATCTCGTCTAACAAAACTTTTGCATCCTCAGTACTCTTCTTCATAATAGAACCACCAGAAGAAGCATCAACAAAGTTTCGAAACTCTTGTGTCAACCCATTATAGAATGTTTGGATCAACAACCAGTCAGGAATTCCATGGTGAGGGCATTGTCTTTGAAGTCGCTTAAATTTTCTCCAAGCATCATGAAGTGACTCGTCATCATCTTGACGGAAATTAGAGATCTCATTCCGGAGCTTAGAGGTCTTCTTCTGACTGAAGAATTTTAGTAGAAAAGCCTTCGCAAGACTATCCCAAGTAGTGAATGTATTTGGTCCTTCATCTTTCAACCAATCTTTTGCTGTATCACGAAGAGAGAATGGAAATAAGCGCAGCTTTATAGCATCATCACTAACATTGGTCAGCTTTATTGTATCACACTTTTCAAGAAAACTCTCAAGATGATCAACAGGATTTTCAGTGGACAATCCCGCGAAAGAATCATTGGAGATGAATTGGATGAACTGAGGCTTGAGCTCAAAGTGTGTAGCTGTGACTGCTGGTCTGACAATACTGGAGAGTACACCTGTAGCATCTGGCATACCATGCTCCCTGAGAGCTTTAGCTGTTGTATCAGTCATAATTTCCTTATCCTTGTTTTTCCTTCGCTTGCCTGCTTGCCTTCTTGCTGTAGCTTCAATTTCAGGATCAATTTCAATTAAGTTTTCAGTACCTGAACTTCGAGT
Organism: Kitagawia praeruptora; assembly: GCA_037693485.1. Classification (NCBI taxonomy): domain Eukaryota; kingdom Viridiplantae; phylum Streptophyta; class Magnoliopsida; order Apiales; family Apiaceae; genus Kitagawia; species Kitagawia praeruptora. Next base: position 19,025,543 of record CM075347.1, read on the forward strand.
GTGCATGCAACAAGAGAACTAGAAACGATGATCAATTAACAAGGGAATAATAGCCGAAGCAACTCAACTAAGATACTTAGCTAAATCAATTCAAAATTAACTAATCTAACACTGCTTTGTCCCCGGCAGCGGCACCAAAAATTTGACAAGGCCGTCGCGTGCCTATCAAATAATAAATCTAACAAATCCTTCTAACTATGTAGTAGGGTAAGTCAGAGTCGATCCCACAGAGACAAACGTATCAATCACTAGTTGTTTCTGATTTAATTCGGCTAAGCAAGTAACACAATAAATATTGAGAGATTATTAAGCTAATTTTATACTAAAGAGAATTGTGTTTGTATTAATCAAATATTAAAAACATCCAGAATTAAGTATCCCCACTAGCATGAATCAATGCAATTACGATTTCCCGTCCCAATTAATCATGTACTACTCAAGAGAAAAGATGCGCCCTATAAATACCAATAACCTCTCTCGAGTATTAATGGCTTCTCTAACTTACAATCAAACCTATTCTCATGGTATCATGCAATTTAGAGACATTAAACACGGCATCCTAACTTCCTAACAATTCGTTCTACCTATTCTCATGGAGAATTTCATGTTCTTATTGGATAAATCACAACCATCTAAATCCAACTCTCGCTGATAATTAGATATTGGCTCAAACAATACACATAATCACGTCTGACATGTAATTGCTAATTAAAACAACTCAATAAGCAAGAGCAATTATCATAACCAAATTGGGGGAATTGGGAAAATCATGCACCAATCATAACTAGGGTTCAACTTAACCCTAGATTAATAATCTACTCACTCATAATTGAATTAACAAAACAAGAATAATTAATTGAACACATAATTGTAAGAATAGAAGAAAAACCTTTAATCTTCGATCTTGAAGAAAATAATTAATCTCCCCAAAAGTCTCCAGAAGAAAGAGTTACAAAAGTTCTCCTGTCTCTCTCTCTCTGTGTATCTATACGTACGTCTGTATACCTACTATCATAATCTCTAATGTTTTTATATGTCTCTAATAAAAATATTTTACAAGTACGTTTCCTAAACTGAATAGATTTCCCCTGAAAATTCGTAGTTGACTCTTCCCAAGTAATTCTGGGCCGCTCCAATTGTAATATGACATCTGGACCATCTTAGAATGATAGAAAATTTAATTATCTTCGCGTGGGCAGTTGAATCACCCAATTCTGACTTGTAGAACTCGAGATATGGCCAAAATAATAAATTGCGCGCGTGCAGCCCAACAAATCCGAATTTCCTTCTAATAAATCTCCAATTAAGCTCTTTATTCTCAAATCCTTCCAAGTTTAGAATTTCCTTGCTTCCTATAATAAAACATTAAAATCTATTAAATAAAAATCCAATTAAATGCAAAATATAATAAATATGAGGAATATAATCATATAAAATATATATAAATATACACTCTATCAACCAGAAAAATCGCGATAATCTCGATCTCGGATATACAGGGCATGACCACTTGATCCAGCTCCTTGGGTAGGAGGGTAGTTAGGCAGCCCATACATCGGATTGGTGCTTATGGGGAGATCCGTAGTGTGGATCTGAACCCCTTGTGGAGGGTTGTTGGGATCTACAATCAAGGAAGAAACCCCCACTTGGAGGGGGTTAGTCCCTGGATTTGTGTGGACGATCGACGGTAGCGTACTCTCAAAATGGGAAGTCGTCCCTAGGGGTTGAGAAACTTGATACGGTACGATAGTCCCGGATGTTGGAGGTACTTGTTCAGTTACAGGCGGAGCAGAGCTTAGAGGCAAGGCCTCAGTAGAGGTTGGTGGTGTTCTTCGTGTGGTCACCATGGTTGATGTTGTCTTCCCACAGACGGCACCAAATGTTGTGGATTAAAATCTATGTCACGAATTGGTAATTAATGCTAGGGTTCGGGAGCTTCTTGCTTTAATGGCTGTTTCCGTGTTCGAGACTGATCGGTCCTCACAGAGTGCCTACGTATCTCGTTATTGAGAATCAAGCCAAGACGTAGTTCTGAGAATGAGGGGTCAGACCCTTTATATAGGCTGAGAAGCCCTAAAATCGTAGTAGGGTTAGGTGACTTGGTGGGCAAGTCACCGACTAGAAGAAGGTTCTAGTCTCCTTCCATGTATGAATCAGTTTCCATGTTGAAGTATGTGTCTTGGAGGCTAAGTCAGGCAAGAGTTATATCCTTGTTTGACTCTTATTTGCTGAGCTGTTTATTACCCCTAATATTAATTACGAAATTAATATTATAAATAGGGTTTGGGCCTATCTGGTGGGCCCCACGTTTGGACCATTCTAGGTTTAATTAATGTCACATTAAATGTGTCTTTAGGGCTTACTTTTAGCCCATATCACAATTATTTTGCTTATTTTTATGGGAAAAATTGTCCAAAATATCTATTTTAAATTACATGGATATTCAATATATCGAATATCGGAAATCTTAACTCTTTTACCTGCCCGATCCTATTACATTAAACCAAAACAATGAAATTTTATCGATTTGATTTTTGGTATAGATATTGTAATTATGAAAATGAATAACAAAATAATATAATTAATGGTAACTGAACGATTGGTTTTTTTAAATTAAAACACCTTTACTTTAAATTGAAATATTACCTTTTAAACACTTAAAAATTTCAGTTATACCTTATCTTCCAATCATTAATATTTTTTTCCTAGTTAAAATAAGTTATCTTTTATTTTAAAACATAATCTTAAAATCATTAATATATAACAAAAAATATCACACAATATCTTCCAATCATTAATAAAATATATTAAAGTCTATACTATTATATTAAATCCAAAACAATGAAAATTTGTCGGTTTGATTTTGGTACGATTATCCTAATCATTAAATTAAATAGTAAAATAATATAATTAATGGTAATTATTAAATTCCCTATTTTAATCAAAACACTTTTACTATTAGTTAAAAATATGAACTTTTATAAATACCTAAAAATATCCGTTATTTATCATTGAGTTGTCTTATTATGCTCACTTCTGTTGATTTACTTATCACAAAGACTTCGTTTAATTTTATTATCACATTAAAACTAGTTGATAAAGCAGCGTTTTGCGGCGGCGTTATAATATTTTTTTAAAAATTAATACATTTACGTTATATTATAATATTAATATTAAATTTTAATAATTAAATATCCTTTTCTAATAAATCGATTTCTTGTTAAACACGATTCTTTCGATTGAGCCGCTCTCTCATTAAAATCGAAATCTCAACTTTAACATATATTATAAAGACTTATATAATATTTTTATCCATAAAATCGAACAATAAAAACAAAAAAAATAATGACATCAATATCAAATTCTAATAGCTAATACAATCTTTTCTAGTAAGTCGTCTTCTCGTTAAATACGTTTCGAGTCGCTCTTATTTGACACCGAAATTCTAACTAATTATATAAAGAAAGTAAATTCCAATTTTTATATTCTTTAAACTTTCTAATATTTATAGAGTTTTAAAAATGAAAATACATCTTATATTTTCTGTATATTATAGATATTCATGTACTTATTTACAACTTTCGCATGGGAATGTCTTTCTGTTATGTTAACAAATGCGAAGACTTTTCGTTACGGGAATAATATTAAATTTATGGATATATTTTTCTAATGCAAGTATAATTAACTTGTATAAAAAAGATAAAATAAAGGATTTCTAGGAAAAAAGATATATAATTTTAAAAATTGTGTAAGACGTCTCCACCGTCCTCGTATTCTACTTTTAATAAAACAATTTATTTTATATATTCCTTATATATTCAAACATCTTTATACGATCTTTTCTAATGAATCGCTTTCTCGTTAAACACGGTTATTACTATTTATCCGCTCCCTCATTAGGAACAAAAACATAACTTTTACATGTATCACTTGTATGATAATGTTTGTCCATAAAAATCAAATCCTAAAAATAAAATAAAATTTATAACATCAAAATGATATTTTAATAGCTAATACAATCTTTTATAGTGAGCCGTCTTCCCGTTAAACACGTTTCGAGTCGCTCTCGTTTGGGTCGAAATTCCAAATTCATTACATGTTATTAATGATACTTATCTTACACAACAACTTTTTTTTCTTAAAATTAAAACCTAAAAAATAGAGTGAATTCCAATTTATACTTTATCTAGACTTTCTAAAATTTATGGAGTTTTAGAAAATGAAAGCACATCTTATTTTCTCTTTATATTATAGATACTCCTATTTTTATTTAGGATTCCTGCATGAGAATGTTCTTTTATAATGTTAACACAACAATTCTTTTCTTTTAAATACGATGACTTTTTTATGATAATAGTATTGGATTTATGAATAAATTTTCTTAATAGAAATATAATTAACTTATATAAAAAATATATAATTTAAGAAGATCGTACTTTCTATAAAATATTTAGTTATATAGATGCTCTATATATTCAAACACCTATTCTACTTCGAATAGAACTTTTATTTATATGGCTTTTCTATAAATTCGAACTCTTATTCTTTATAAATTCGAACTCCTATTCTACTTCCAATAGAACTTTTAATCTTATGCTTTATAAATACTTATTCTACTTCCAATTGAAACTTTTATTTATATATTTTTTCTATAAATTTGAACTCTTATCTCTATAAATTCGAACTCCTATATTCTACTTTCAATAGAACTTTTAATCATATTCTTTATAAATACTTATTTTACTTCTAATATAACTTCTAATCATATTTTTTCCTATAAATTCGAACTCTTCTACTCTAAAAATCGAACACCTATTCAACTTCTAATATTTTAAATGATATTTTTATATTTATAAGTGTTTAAAATTCTATAATTCTAGAAAATTAGAAAAATATAGATTGAGACGATCTTAGAGCGCCACCTAAGCTCCCGCGTATCCTCCTTTACATATATATATAATAGATATATATAAATTATCAAAAAAAATATAATAGATGTATATATATTGATATTTTTTTTATAAATTCGAACTCTTATTCCCTATAAATTTGAACTCCTATTCTACTTCCAATAGAACTTTTAATCATATGCTTTATAAATACTTATTTTACTTCCAATAGAAACTTTTATTCATATATTTTTTTAATAAATTTAAACTCTTATTCTCTATAAATTCGAACTCCTATTCTACTTTCAATAGAACATTTAATCATATGCTTTATAAATACTTATTCTACTTCCAATAGAACTTCTAATCATATGTCTTCCTATAAATTCGAACTCTTCTCCTCTATAAATTCGAACACCTATTCTACTTCTAATATGTTAAATGATATTTTTATATTTATAAGTGTTTAAAATTCTAAAATTTTTGAAAATTAGAAAAATAGATTGAGACGATCTTAGAGCGCCACCTAAACTTCCGCATATCCTCCTTTATATATATATAGGCTAGCGTTCAAATAGAAACCAATCTTAGAAAAGAAACTAGAAACCTACACTAAATAAATTATATTTCATTTATTTTAATGGCCCCGCTAGGGGCACCTTCACAAAAAACTTATAAAATTCTTGGCTTTATTCAACAAAAATATAAAAAAAAGTTACTGTTCACGTGCCGCGTCATCACGTGAACATTAACTTTTTTTTAATTTTTTTTAAAAATTTTTGTTGAATAGAGCCAATAATTTTAAACGTCTTTTGTATTTGGGTACCCCTAATTTGATCATTAGATTAGCTTGAAATATATAATTTAGGTTTAGTTTCTAGTTTCTATTCTACTTTAGTTTCTATTAGAATAAGACCATATGTCTTGCTCAGGTGAGAACCATCACTTATGGTGAGATATGAGATCTAATCATATCCATCCATTTAAATACATTATATTCATCTTTTACCATTCATTCAATATTTTAATATTTTATATTTGTGATTTCACCATCTTATTTCTAATTCAACCACCCACCACCACCGGCGACCACCACCACCTCCGGCAACCACCAGAAAATCACCACCGGCAAACATAAAATCACCACCGCCAAACCAGAAATCACCACCAGAAACACAAAATTCACCATCGCCAAACCAGAAATCACCACCAGAAACACAAAAATACCACTCCGACCACTTGTAAACAAAAAATCATCACCGGAAAACGAAAAATCACCACCGAAAAATGAAAAACACCATCAATAAGATCACTACTGTAATAACCCTAACTTTAACAAAGCTACAGTGATCACATGAATAGTAAATTTCGAGGATTTAGAGAAAGGGTATATAAGTACTCCATAATGGAAACGGAAAAGGAATGAACAGAAACCATATTAGTGTTGTACATTGAAATTAAGTGACTCGAAATGACGATGGATTTCAGAAATTCCTAAATATGGATTTTTGAGGATTTTGATTTCGAATAAGCTTCTATTGGACATTAAGGAGCATGGAAACATTATAAGAATTATATATTGAGGAATTAGTGAATTTAGATTTAACCAAGGGATTATTAACTTAAGAGAATACCAATGGAATTTGGATTGTTAAATGATTTCAAAACCACTGAGATAATGAGGTACATTCGAAACGAACCACAATCAGACGAATATGGAGATTAAGCAACCAAGATTAGCGATATAACAAGGATACATACCACATTATTATCTACCAATGTGATTGGCATTTTACTTAGGAAAACAAGAAAAGAGGTTATTGGATTATCAAAGTGGTGTCATTAGTCATTAACTTGTTTTTAAGGGTAAATTAGTAACTTTGCAAGGTGTTAACCACAAAATATCTTCTAAAGCTTCCACAAGACACTAGAATTAGCAAGATTAAGATGAGATGAGATCAAAACAAAAGCAAAAACCTCTCCCCCATCCTCTTCTTCATCAATTCGAATTTCACTATTCACAAGAAAGAAAAAAATTTCAAAACCCTAGTTTCAAGCCATTAAAACTCAAGAGAAAATTCATGGAGCTTCTTGGAGATTAGAAAGAGTTACCCACCAAGTTTCATAGCCATCCAACATCATTTGCATAGGTAATAAAATTCTCAAAGTTGCTTGATGAATAGTGTGAATAGTAATTTTAAGAACTAACATTGATTTTTATGGTTTCTTTAGTGGATCCAAGTTAGTGTAAGGATTTTTAAGCATAACCCAAGGCTTACTAAGTGTCTTTAAAGCTTCAAGAAGGTATACCTACTCTTGCCCTTTTGTATTTATAGTAGATATTGAAGTGATTAGTAGTTAAGTGTTGTTAATGTTAAGTTTATGATGAATATGTGTTATGAATGGTTGGATTTGATATGAGATTTGTGTTGTGAACTTGGAACCATGGCTGGAATGTAGTCCACATGGTGTGGGGTTTGGATTGAGTGTGGAATGATGGTTTTGGAGTGGTGAAATTTTGGAAAGTACGAAAGTACAGCAGTTATAATGTCCGATTTTCGTTGAACCGGAAAACTGCCCTGTTTTTAGCAACTGTGCACACACGGTAGGTTACTGTCCAGCACACTAAGTGACCATGAAATGATAGAGCTTAGTTCATAGATCGTTTTGATATAAGGTGCGTTAAAATCTGATGAACGGTTTAGGAGAAAAGTCAGTTTTAGTGAAAGGTGTTCGAAAACCGAGAAACTGTAATTGTATCAACTTTGAGGCTATGATCAACCTACTTAGACATTTTTAAAAATTATGAAACTTTGGGATAGTGTAGTAGGGTGTTCAGAGGACCCTTGACAGTTGACCTTGTAGTAAAAGTCGAAATTTATATTTTCTGAGAATTTTTATAGTTAAGTGTGGTTATTAGGGGAAATGGTGAAAACCCCTGAAACTTCGATTGAGCTTATAAATAGTTAAGTCCTTGAACCTTTGGGGTAATAATAATACGTTAAACATATGTTGAAGTGTAAAGGGTTTTGTTATACAAGAGGGTAGTGAGTAAGAGATGTGGTATGCTAATGACGGTCCTTTTGTGTTTATAGAAATTCCGGAGGAGGGACCAGTCATACTACCAGGATACAGAAACCAAGGCAAGATCTTTTCTATCCCTACTTGGAAATTATTTATCTTCAAAGAAACTTGATTTCATGAAATATATATATGTGATGCTATTGTTACTATATTGTTAAGAAATGGTTTTCCTCGATTATTGATGTAAAAAGGGAAGGTATATGAGTATGGTATGAATATGGATATGAGTATGAGATGGATATGAATATACATAGAGATGATTATGCATGAAGTGAACATGCCTTATGATTAAGGGAATATGAAAGAATGGTATCAGTTGTTATCCAGGGTTATATGGTTTATAATACTATATTAAAAATATTCTTTTTGGTGTTAGTGGTATTATAAATATTATTTGATTATTAATTACTACTTTTTAAGTAGATGGAATATGTTATGGATATAAAAGCATATTTAAATTCTTGAATATAAAAGAGATGTCTGAATCATAATCAAAGTATTATGTTATGAATATATTTTATAGAAATAATGTGCGAGAATGAAAATGATATGAGTGAATGATAATTGATAATGGAAGTGATATACGGAAATGGAAATGTGAAATGGTGTTGATAAATTGAATAATGATCTTATAACAAGGGGGATTAGCAACAAATTTGCATAAGAGGCTATGTCAGGGCTGTGTGCGACATAGTCTAGTATTCATGATTCGGCACGAAGATGCCAAGGGAGGATGTTATGCAGGTGGCCTTCCTCCAGGAGGATGTTATGCAGGTGGCCTTCCTCCAGGGATGATGTTATGCAGGTGGCCTTCATTCCTTCTACTAGTAGTAAACAGAGAGCGGATACGGTCAGGCGACTGATCATCGTCCTACATATCTGGCGCCAGTATATATCCCCAAAACTTGAAAGAAAGAATTGAAAATGGTTTTCAGATTTCTATAACTGAAAACAGAAAGGTGATATGAAACGATGAAATTATTGATATAGATGAAGAGAAACTGATTTTATATTAATTTATAAAATTACTATACAGGAGGGAAATGAGAAGATGGTAGTGAGAGATTTACTCAAGTATTTATATTATTTTAAAATATTACACTAAAAGGGTATATTGGTTGTTATAATATTTAAGAAGAGAAACTGATACTGTATTACCTTAGATTTCTTCCTTATAATAGTAAGTGGATGATGTATTATTAAATAAGAGTTTTATTCTTCCTTAAAGTTTATAAATTGGTTACTGCTTACATATGTATATACATGTATACTTGGTTACATTTTAAATTCTAGTTTTCAATATTATCTTGCTGAGCTATTATAGCTCACTCTTGCTACTTATCTATATACAGCTAGGTATGCCCATACTACGCAGAACGCCCCGCAAGAGGGTAAGGGAAAGGCGACCTTCTGAGAGCTCGTTAGCATCAATTCCCGAGGTAGATGACCATCGCAAGGGGTTTAGTGGGCTTATGTATATTAAGTGTGTAAGTTTGAAAGATTGTAATAAATTTGGTTGTTGAAATGCTTCTTGTAGAAGCATCACTCAACAATGTACTGAAGTATGATTCTGGGTTGTAATAACTTTTTAATTCTAAACTCTTATTATGGTGAATGTTGTTCTCTGAGCATATGACTGGTGTGTGTGTGTGTATTACGGTGGGGTCAATTGCATAAGTATTAATTATAAAAAAAAAAAAAAACCCAAGAGATATTGAATTTGAATGGAAGTTGGTTCGTGATGGCCCAAATTCATGACCCCGGATTTGGGGCTGTCACAGTTGGTATCAGAGCTAAGAGTCATAATGCTCAGGAACAAGAGTGATAATAATAAATATATCAGTAATAATAGAAATTGTGAACTCACATCGAGTTTGAGGGGGGTTTATCGAACGAAGCGTTTATTCTAAGTCGTAATTATAATTTTATAGATTATTGCTAATAAAGGTGTTAAGTTTATGTAGTGCACGAGATCGATATGAGAAAGGGAATACTTGATGTATCGGGAAGTATACGTTAGATAACCTCGTGAGTAATCCCAGGGTGATCTATCATTTCTTATTCAAAAAGGGGCCGGTATCTTTTCAAAACTTTCTGGTGCCTTTCGAATGTATTTCAAAATTTTATCCGATCTATCTTAGTCAAAATATTTCTCTAAAATTATTTTCGAAAAATGGTGTTTATCATCGTGATTTAAATTTCCCTTTATATTTCTTACTCCAACTAAGAGGAATAGCCCTATATGTATACACGGGGACAATCTGTCTGTGTGATAGAAAGTCGGAGGGGACGCCCTCACTTGTGTTACGTACAGGTTCTTCCATCATATTGATTTCCCAAAATATTCTTGTTTCAAATAAGAGTTATTTAAAACTCTTAATGTTATAAATTGTTGTGGGACCCTTGCTTATATCTGGGTTCGTTTAAATTTAAGGTCTCTTGAATTCTATCAATTATTTCGAATATCGAAGGTTTCAGTAATGGATGGGATAAGGGAAGCAATGTTTAGAGTATATATACGTGATTATACAAGGGAACTGGAGATTCAAAGGAAAGTTTCAATAAGAGATAATTAGAGCTAGAAGCGTTTCGCTATAAAAGAGGAAGGAATTTCGTGAGAAGAAAGGGGTATAATTGAGGATTAGTGAGATAAAAGAATAGGAGGAATTTTAAGGTATAATTGAGATTTACTATTGAAAGTAAGGTGTATTTTGAGGAAAAAGTCAGAATAAGGATAAACAAGGGAAGTGGGATAATTAATGAAGTTTATGTATTTTGCCTAATTTTATCGTATTTTGATATTAAATGTTGAGATTCAAGAATATTGATGTATATAAGGTGATTGACTTAAATGAAAAGGTTATTGTACTAAAGGTGATACGCTTATTTGCTAAAGTTGAGTTGAGAATATTATGGTATATAGATGAGTTAACTAGGGATATAATTGTGTATATGGGAATGATGTATGTTGTACCCTAAATTTGGGTGATTAATGAAGAATATTGTTATATACAGAACCATGCCGCCTAAGCGTAAAAATAGAACGAATGCAAGAGAAAATGAGAGAGATGAAGGAAGTCGAAATAGACAGAATGAAAATGCTCATAACGAATAAAATCAGATGGGGCGAGAAAGTAAGAAAAGGAGATGTGAGGGTCAGAAAGGAGGTTCAAGCGAAGGAAGTTACTTTAACAAGGTTGGTAAGGGACAAAAATCTCAGTTTGTGGGAAAGACAGGGAATAACAAGACTGTTAGTGAGACGGTGAATCAGGGTGGTAGATCCACAGGAACCTTTCAGTCTAATCAATCTCGAACACCATTTCCAGACTGTAACACGTGTGGTAGGAAGCATACGGGAGTGTGTAGGAGGTCGAAAGTAACTTGCTTTAAGTGCGGACAGAAAGGACACTATTATAATCAGTGCACATCAACTGACAAGATTGATATCAAGTGTTATCAATGTGGGAAACTAGGACACTTTGCTAGAGATTGCCGTTCCGGCGGGTCATCTGCGCCGGGACAAAGTATGACTGCTTCAAATAGACCTATTGCCAGGGTGTACAACATGACTTTAGGAGAGGCATTGAGAAAGCCGGATACAGATGCAGGTGAACATTCTTCTAGTAATTAAATTTTTAGTGTAAATGTTTGGTTAGGAATCAATGTGGTCAATGAATGGTATAGGTAGGTTGATAATCTAGATAAGGAAAATCAGTATCTGTTAGGGGTTAGAAATTCTATGAAAAGGAGAATAATAGTATTTTGGGGGTAAACCATAGACTTGTTCAGATACGAACAGGAAATATATATTATGGGGAATATTTTCTTACAATTGTTTCAAAGAATCTTATTCTAGTCGGATTTCTGGAAGATTTTACAGAGCCAAGATATAATAAGAGCGAAATATGTATATTTTATGTCATGATAGAAATCAACATAGGGATAAACCATAAGTGAGATACACTACCAGTCAGGAGAGGCCAATGTGGTGGCCAATACCCATAATTAAAAGAGGAATGTTGATGAATGACAAGCAAGTTTATGTTGGTGTAATTCTGCGCAAACAAGATAGAGATATTATGAAGGAAAAAGGATAGAGAAAGTGGTGTAGAAGTTATAAGGTGTAGATGAAAAGGTATCTATGAACATTTCTGACGTGATTCCGGGACGGAATCCTTTTAAGGGGGGAAGGATGTAATAACCCTAACTTTAACAAAGCTACAGTGATCACATGAATAGTAAATTTCGAGGATTTAGAGAAAGGGTATATAAGTACTCCATAATGGAAACGGAAAAGGAATGAACAGAAACCATATTAGTGTTGTACATTGAAATTAAGTGACTCGAAATGACGATGGATTTCAGAAATTCCTAAATATGGATTTTTGAGGATTTTGATTTCGAATAAGCTTCTATTGGACATTAAGGAGCATGGAAACATTATAAGAATTATATATTGAGGAATTAGTGAATTTAGATTTAACCAAGGGATTATTAACTTAAGAGAATACCAATGGAATTTGGATTGTTAAATGATTTCAAAACCACTGAGATAATGAGGTACATTCGAAACGAACCACAATCAGACGAATATGGAGATTAAGCAACCAAGATTAGCGATATAACAAGGATACATACCACATTATTATCTACCAATGTGATTGGCATTTTACTTAGGAAAACAAGAAAAGAGGTTATTGGATTATCAAAGTGGTGTCATTAGTCATTAACTTGTTTTTAAGGGTAAATTAGTAACTTTGCAAGGTGTTAACCACAAAATATCTTCTAAAGCTTCCACAAGACACTAGAATTAGCAAGATTAAGATGAGATGAGATCAAAACAAAAGCAAAAACCTCTCCCCCATCCTCTTCTTCATCAATTCGAATTTCACTATTCACAAGAAAGAAAAAAATTTCAAAACCCTAGTTTCAAGCCATTAAAACTCAAGAGAAAATTCATGGAGCTTCTTGGAGATTAGAAAGAGTTACCCACCAAGTTTCATAGCCATCCAACATCATTTGCATAGGTAATAAAATTCTCAAAGTTGCTTGATGAATAGTGTGAATAGTAATTTTAAGAACTAACATTGATTTTTATGGTTTCTTTAGTGGATCCAAGTTAGTGTAAGGATTTTTAAGCATAACCCAAGGCTTACTAAGTGTCTTTAAAGCTTCAAGAAGGTATACCTACTCTTGCCCTTTTGTATTTATAGTAGATATTGAAGTGATTAGTAGTTAAGTGTTGTTAATGTTAAGTTTATGATGAATATGTGTTATGAATGGTTGGATTTGATATGAGATTTGTGTTGTGAACTTGGAACCATGGCTGGAATGTAGTCCACATGGTGTGGGGTTTGGATTGAGTGTGGAATGATGGTTTTGGAGTGGTGAAATTTTGGAAAGTACGAAAGTACAGCAGTTATAATGTCCGATTTTCGTTGAACCGGAAAACTGCCCTGTTTTTAGCAACTGTGCACACACGGTAGGTTACTGTCCAGCACACTAAGTGACCATGAAATGATAGAGCTTAGTTCATAGATCGTTTTGATATAAGGTGCGTTAAAATCTGATGAACGGTTTAGGAGAAAAGTCAGTTTTAGTGAAAGGTGTTCGAAAACCGAGAAACTGTAATTGTATCAACTTTGAGGCTATGATCAACCTACTTAGACATTTTTAAAAATTATGAAACTTTGGGATAGTGTAGTAGGGTGTTCAGAGGACCCTTGACAGTTGACCTTGTAGTAAAAGTCGAAATTTATATTTTCTGAGAATTTTTATAGTTAAGTGTGGTTATTAGGGGAAATGGTGAAAACCCCTGAAACTTCGATTGAGCTTATAAATAGTTAAGTCCTTGAACCTTTGGGGTAATAATAATACGTTAAACATATGTTGAAGTGTAAAGGGTTTTGTTATACAAGAGGGTAGTGAGTAAGAGATGTGGTATGCTAATGACGGTCCTTTTGTGTTTATAGAAATTCCGGAGGAGGGACCAGTCATACTACCAGGATACAGAAACCAAGGCAAGATCTTTTCTATCCCTACTTGGAAATTATTTATCTTCAAAGAAACTTGATTTCATGAAATATATATATGTGATGCTATTGTTACTATATTGTTAAGAAATGGTTTTCCTCGATTATTGATGTAAAAAGGGAAGGTATATGAGTATGGTATGAATATGGATATGAGTATGAGATGGATATGAATATACATAGAGATGATTATGCATGAAGTGAACATGCCTTATGATTAAGGGAATATGAAAGAATGGTATCAGTTGTTATCCAGGGTTATATGGTTTATAATACTATATTAAAAATATTCTTTTTGGTGTTAGTGGTATTATAAATATTATTTGATTATTAATTACTACTTTTTAAGTAGATGGAATATGTTATGGATATAAAAGCATATTTAAATTCTTGAATATAAAAGAGATGTCTGAATCATAATCAAAGTATTATGTTATGAATATATTTTATAGAAATAATGTGCGAGAATGAAAATGATATGAGTGAATGATAATTGATAATGGAAGTGATATACGGAAATGGAAATGTGAAATGGTGTTGATAAATTGAATAATGATCTTATAACAAGGGGGATTAGCAACAAATTTGCATAAGAGGCTATGTCAGGGCTGTGTGCGACATAGTCTAGTATTCATGATTCGGCACGAAGATGCCAAGGGAGGATGTTATGCAGGTGGCCTTCCTCCAGGAGGATGTTATGCAGGTGGCCTTCCTCCAGGGATGATGTTATGCAGGTGGCCTTCATTCCTTCTACTAGTAGTAAACAGAGAGCGGATACGGTCAGGCGACTGATCATCGTCCTACATATCTGGCGCCAGTATATATCCCCAAAACTTGAAAGAAAGAATTGAAAATGGTTTTCAGATTTCTATAACTGAAAACAGAAAGGTGATATGAAACGATGAAATTATTGATATAGATGAAGAGAAACTGATTTTATATTAATTTATAAAATTACTGTACAGGAGGGAAATGAGAAGATGGTAGTGAGAGATTTACTCAAGTATTTATATTATTTTAAAATATTACACTAAAAGGGTATATTGGTTGTTATAATATTTAAGAAGAGAAACTGATACTGTATTACCTTAGATTTCTTCCTTATAATAGTAAGTGGATGATGTATTATTAAATAAGAGTTTTATTCTTCCTTAAAGTTTATAAATTGGTTACTGCTTACATATGTATATACATGTATACTTGGTTACATTTTAAATTCTAGTTTTCAATATTATCTTGCTGAGCTATTATAGCTCACTCTTGCTACTTATCTATATACAGCTAGGTATGCCCATACTACGCAGAACGCCCCGCAAGAGGGTAAGGGAAAGGCGACCTTCTGAGAGCTCGTTAGCATCAATTCCCGAGGTAGATGACCATCGCAAGGGGTTTAGTGGGCTTATGTATATTAAGTGTGTAAGTTTGAAAGATTGTAATAAATTTGGTTGTTGAAATGCTTCTTGTAGAAGCATCACTCAACAATGTACTGAAGTATGATTCTGGGTTGTAATAACTTTTTAATTCTAAACTCTTATTATGGTGAATGTTGTTCTCTGAGCATATGACTGGTGTGTGTGTGTGTATTACGGTGGGGTCAATTGCATAAGTATTAATTATAAAAAAAAAAAAAAACCCAAGAGATATTGAATTTGAATGGAAGTTGGTTCGTGATGGCCCAAATTCATGACCCCGGATTTGGGGCTGTCACAACTACACCACCAACAAATCACCAACTGCAGTCCGAAAATCACCAGAAACCACCGCCACGCCACCGCTTATCACCACCATCACTACTAATCACCGCCGACACGTCAATAACGAACAAATCACCAAAAACTGTTCGAAAATCACCACAAAACATATAATCGCCGGCAGTAATTTGAATCGAATATACCACTTACATTGTTACATTTACAAAACACATTATCACTGATGAAAATCTCTGATTATCGTTTACTCCGATCATATCTCTCATATATTTCTTTCTATTTCTGGATCTTATAATTCAATCGAATTATTCTTTGATTACACATAATAAAGGACTATTTTCTGATTCAGCGATGTTGATGAAGACGATGGAGACGAAACAGGTGATGAATCTTCGATTAAGTTCTCTGATTTGGAGAATTCAATTACGAGTGCGTCGAGTGTTTCCCAATTTATAGGCGTTGAAGATGAATCCATTCTCCGACGTCGTCGGAAATGATTTGCAGATTGTTGGGGGAGGAGGGGAGGGGGTAAGGTCATGTTTGTGTGTATGTGCAGTGCGTGTGTATGTACGTGTATGTCTGTCTGTGTGGTGGGTTTAATTTGTGTGGATGTGATTTAAAGCTGATAAAAAATTGTGGGGCTGAGATTAAATCCTAGTTCTCACAATAATAAGGATTCTCACTTGAGCAAAACCCTATATATATATATTGATTGATGATTGATATATTGATAGTTTAGTTTTGCTTGAAAATAGTGCATTTTATTAAGTCTAAAATTATTTGCATAATAAAATATAACACGACTCCAATTGGTATAATTAGTTTGATAAAGTTTAAAAAAAAAAAAGTTTGATAAGTGGTATTTTGTCATAAATGTACTTTGTGATAGCGTGTACAACACCCCTAACTACTGCAAGTGGAATTGATCTACTAGAAGAGTTTTAGATTGTTAAGTCATTTGCCTAATCACATGTGCGCTGGTTCCCTCGTTATTGTGTAGCGTAAATACAAGCAAGTTTTCAAATGTCCACGTGGCATCACCCGAGTATGTACCATATTTATATCTGTCCATACACGTGTCATTTCTTTTAATGTAATATTTCCATCCCATTTTACACGTCTTTTTTATATAAATTACATGTATTAAGAAAATATTATTCCATCCGTCCCAAAATACACGTTCTTTTGATTTTTTACGCATATTTTATTGATTGTAAAAATTATAATTTCACATATTATTTTTCAAATTTTCTTTTTTTAATTAAAATTCAATATATAAACTTTTGGTTAGAAAAGAAAATTTTAAAAATAATAGGTAGAACTATCATTTTTATCCATATTAGAATACACGTAAAAAGTTAAAGGGATGTAATATTTTGGGACGAAGTGAGTAGTTGTATAAGTGTTCCAACTAATGCCCTTAATTAATGTATTGAAAAATTTGAATAGTGTTGAGTTTGAAAAAAGTCAAATCTTAAAAATAATTGTAATAATATTTTTAAAAAATTATCCTTAAATTTTTATTGTAAGAAGAAATAACATATAATTTAGGATAATTTTTTTTAAAGAAAGGAACATGTATATTAAGACGGGAAAAATACTATATCAACGATTATTGAAATTAATGTGTTCTTTCTTTTTAATGCCAAACAAATGCTACACAAATATTTCATTAATTTTTGATATGATTTAAAATATAAATATAAAGAATAAATTAGATTAAAATACAAATTATGAGTGCCACGTTATCGATGACGTCATTACTTTTGACGTGGTAGTGCCACGTCAACAGTGTTGTCTTGGCAGTTCCACGTCATTACTATTGACGTGGTAGTGTCACGAGATCAATGATGATGTCATCGATGATGTGACACTGTCACGTCAGCATTAGTGCAAATTTTTTTTTGTTGAACAAAAAAAAATTGGTCTTTTTTTTTTTGTAAAACAAAAGAAATTAGAACTTTGATTCTGTCATAGAATCAGAAATTATTGGTTCTGAAATTAGTGATTCTGCACGTAAGATGGTTCTCTATAGAAAAATGACTTATAAATTATTTTATCAAATACTTTTAAACTATGTCAATTACGCGAGTATGATGAAATAACTTAAATGATAAATAATTATTTTTTATCATCTCAAATTGTGGATTTGATTCTCACGCATTTTAAATTTATTAAAATCGATAATTATTTATAAAACATATAAATATATATATATATATATATATATATATATATATATATATTTTGAAAAGATAAATATATATATTTTTAGAAAAAGGTGCGTCAAGTGTTACAAAATTCCCCGGTACAACTTTATTTACTGAAAAAGTGAAACATGCAATAATTTTGTAAGCTAAAGCATGAGACACTTGGGTTGACTTTCTTTGCAGAGCTTTAGGGAATCGACCGGGCTCCCTTTAAATTGGGTTGTGATAGTCAAAAGTCCAAATACAATAGATTGGAGGCCCTCTAGGCCTGCTCCGAGTAATATCTCAATTTTCATCTTTTCTTTTCTCAATTTGTTGCTTTTACTTTTTCTTTTTCAAATTTCAATTCTGAGTTCCTAAAATCATAAACTACAGTGAAATAAACATTATTCAAATATTTACTTCGTTTTTTTTTCATTTTTTGTGAGAAAATAATATTTACTTTGTTTTGTTCTATTATAAAAAATATATATTAAAAATGTATTATCTCAAAGCAATTTTTTTTAAAAAAAGTGTATATTAAAATTCTCAAATACAGTAAATATAAGGAAAATGTTAACCATAGCCCTTAGGGCTATGGTTAAGGTGTTATGTGGTAGTTTTTAATTGGCTCAAGGTTGTGCCCCACTTGCAAAAAAGTATGTGCCCCCATGCATTCACATAAATCATCCAATAAAAATCCACCACATGGCAAAAATTAATCCTTAAACATAGCCCTAAGGGCTGTTGTTAACAGGAACCATATTTAAATAACTAGAACTACTTCCTACTAATATTTAGGTCGGAGCCGCAAGTACAGAACTAAGATAAAGTCTTCAAGCTCTCTTAAAACCCTTTTGTCTCCATTTCATTTTAAGGTAATTTTTTTTTTTTTTTATCTCTTGTTATTTTGTGAATCATCTTACTTTGTTATCCATTTAATTATATGTTATGTTTATGTTTATGTTGATTGTGCTTTGAAATATGCAAGTTCTTGAAATTATGGTTGAGATCTTGTTAAAACTAGTTGAAACTAGTATAGTTTCTTGTGGGTTTTTGTTATTACATGTTTTTATGTACTGCATAGTCTTGATTGTTGTTGTTTATGTGTATGATGAGCTTAATACACTGGCTTTCCTATTCGCATAGGGGTTGTTTGAATAATATGATTTTTTGGGCTTAGTGTAATACTTGTGAGTGTTGGTAATATTGTAAAATTGAGATATGGATCTAGACTATGATATTTGTATGTCGAAATTGGATGTATTGTACAGTAAGATGCTCTGTGTTTACTGGAAAATGATCTTGCTCTATCTTAGTGGAAATGAGAAATTTTGGGGGTTTTGAACTTTTAGAGGTCATAAAACATTTGCAAAATGGTGTGGCAGATGATGTGCAGATGACCCGCGTTTATTCTGAACAACTACGTGACAGTTAATTATTCATGGTATTTTGCTGCGTTTCATTCGGGACACTGCTTGATAAATGTTTTTAGTGGTTTTGCTCTTTCTATATTTATGACTTTTGAGGTAAGTGACCCAATTGTAGAGCAGATTGATGTGTTAGCAATAGTCGGAATTTAGAACAATTAATACTTCTTTTGGTTTTCCTTGGGGATGTTACTTTTTAAAATGATTGTTCAGTTGTTAGCTGTTTCCCTGGTTATGAACAATTCCTCTGTCGTCATTAATGACAGTACAGCACTACAATGGCATTCTACAATAAACTAGGAAGTATCATGAGGCAGTCTAATGGGCACATTTCTTCTGTGCCTTCCATGCTGAACGCTATTCGTGCCATGTCATCCTCAAAGCTTTTCATTGGAGGTATATGAATGTTAAGTCTTAGGATGCTATCAATCAGCATTATTTGTTGATTACTCTTGTTGAATATGTTTTAAGTGTCACATTCCATTCCTATGCATCTACTCAGGTCTTTCTTCTAACGTCAATGAGGAGGCCTTGAGTGAAGCGTTTTCCAGTTTCGGGGATGTTGATGACGGTAAGTCTTATTTTTCTTTCGACCAAGTGTTTTTGTGTGCTGTCATGTCTACAAGTGATTAGGCCTATCTAGATTTTTCAGAATGGAGTATCTAGTCAAGGCTTTGCTTGGCGTAATTATACCTGGATTGTGATTATACATGTGCTCTAATGTTAAAATTGTCTTCCTTTTTGTTTCACTTTGTTGGAACCACGGTGACTCTAGCCCCAGCTGAGTTCAAAAAATCAGGTTAATTTTTTTTTCTCAAGCCCGTAAAATTTTGAAAACTAATCAATTTTTTATTTCTATAGAGCCCCAGATGAGTATTAAATTTAAGTAGTATCTCATTTAGACATGTAGTAAACTTTTTAAATTTTAACCTAATTACATAATCACTAAGCTCCGTAGGCAACCTAATTTCTCATTTTTTTTATTTGGCTCAGTTTTCATCCATCTTTCTGTGGCTCTCCCTATTCTTACTTTCATTTTCATTGACCAGTTTGCTGTTTGCCGAAGGCACCTGAAGTTATTAGCTATATGACATGGATCACGAGCTATTAATCAATTAGTTGGACAGTTAAAAGAATGATAAAAGTTTCTGTGAACTTAGAATATGTTGAGCTTTCTATCAAGCTATCCAAATGGTCATATTTGGCATAACCTTTAGTTTATATAGTGATTTAGCTAGCTCTAGCTGAGAGTATGTTTAGCTATAAAGATACTCAAAACTAATTTTGCGGATAGAGTTAAAGTTTATTTAGAAGCTGGCTTTTGAATATTTATTTCTAATAACAGAACACAAGGACTAGGATTTCATTGTATTTTTGTTTGAACCAACTTTGGTGCATGTGAAAGGGTGCTATGCCTAATCACCAGGCCCGAGTTCCCGTTCCTAGAAGACTGGCTTTTCATTTTGATACGTTGTGCATCTTACTTTTGGATCATCTCAATATATTAAACTCGTAGTCTGTATGTATAACACATGGTAGACTTTAAGATTTACTTAAACTTTTGATGGTTTTGAAACAGCCATAATTATCACGGACAGGGACACTGGGAGGTCTAAGGGCTTTGGTTTTGTGACCTTTGCCGATAGTGAGGCTGCGTCCACAGCAATGAGATCCATGGATGGACAAGTGAGTGCTAAATAATTTTGGTGGATATATATCTAATACTGGTAGTTGTTTTTGTTCTGATTTACAACTTATGCTTGCAGTCTCTGAATGGTCGTAACATATCTGTGGGCTTCGCAACAGATAAACCTCGCAATAGTTTTGGCAATAGAAGTGGTGGTGGGGGTGGGTATGGCAATCCAGGATTCTAAGACAGCTTTAGTTAGTTGCAGAATTGCGGATATGAACTGAACTCTTTCCTGTTTGCAGTAATCCTGATATATTTATGTTGGTTATGTTGGGAATTGGGATAGCTATGGGCCTTTATGTGCTTTGGCAGAACAATCACTTTTACTTATTATTTTATTTTGACTTATAAGTTATTATTTAAAGCAAACATTTCCCATATCTACATTCCTGCTCAATCTAAATTTGAGATTTTTTAGTTTTTCCTCTTTTTTTCTTGGTGCTAATCAGGGTTTAATACTCTCAAGGGCAGCAGATTCGGAGAATCAAACCCAACTAGGTGGGCCGGTTAACTATTAAAAAGAATGAAAAAGCATATATTAGCAAGTAAAATGCTATCAAATTAAGAATAGAAATATCTGTTTTGTATAATTAGCAGAAGCAGAAAATGGCACACACTTAAAATAAAGACTTAAGTTTTATGGTTCAAGAAAAGAAAAGGAAGGAAAAAGAAAGACAAAGTTTATTAATCTGAAAAGGTTGACATAATTCTGGCAAGTGAAATGATGCCAAGACAATCTTTGAAGTGAGGGGAAATATGCACGTATAAGATTTAGGAAGAGTAACTTAGCCGTTGAGGATGCCAGTACAATCTTTGTAGTGAAGGGGAAGATGCATGCAAAAGATTTACGAAAAGTGACTCAGCCCTTGATCCCATGGCCTTACCTATTTCCACAGTATGGAGTTGGTTTAGGACAAGCTTCCTGCTGCAATCTGGTGATTCCAGATACTGCTCGGCTTTTATTAAAGTCTGCAGGACTCCCCGGAGGCTCCTACATATATACAGGAACAACATTACTACTATATAATACTAGCTGGTGCCCAGCGTACCAGTTAATGCTTCATACCATTAGTAATAATCCTCACCACTTGATATTTTAAGGGTTTGCAAGTTAGGGGAACCTCTGATGAGGCACAGCACGTTGGATACATGACACAAATCATGAAATCTAACATTATATATAGTTCAAGTGTTTTCATCTTCTCCATGGTCGTTGTAAGCCCTGTTAGCATAGTTTGCTCTGGATCCAGAAACTACAAACATGACACGTGAGACGATAAAAGGAAACCTAATTGCCCAGAGTAAATATTTAAGATACTTTTCACTTTACCAGGCAGAAGCTACCAAGTATAAGAGTACCATCTTCGGTGTACAACTAAGATGGGTACTCTTATATAGCTCTAGATGCTTAATCCCTTTAGTGGACACTAGGCTCATCCAAATAGTAAGGCTGTAGAATTATATCTCCGAATAAAAAGTAATTTCGAAATAGGGCCTCTGTGAGCTAAAAGAATCTTATTAACAGCTCCTGGAATCAGAGATTGGTGAAATTTCACATCTTGTTTAGATACAAGTGTAGATTTATGAATGAAGAAGAGAATGAAAAAGATGATTGTATTCCACTAAGTGTAAAACATATGAACATCTATTATATACTCCCTCCGTTTCAAAATGTTAGTCCTATTTGTCAAAAAAAAATATCCCATAATATGTGTCCTACTCTTTTTTCAATACAACTTTTCAAAACTTAACATTGAAATTGTCTTTCCAAAATTGACCAGTTATAATAAATATTTAATGCCACATCATTGTTCTATATAAAACCACATCACTATATGTATATATACATACACTTTTCAAAGCACTGTAGTTAATCTTATTAAATGCAGCTGATTTTCAAGGTTTACAATCACATGAAAATAAAAAGAAAAATAAACACATTTAAGATACCTTAATATGTGTGAAAATGGCAAATAGGACTAACATTTTGAAACGGAGGGAGTATCTAATACTGTTGTAAAACGTGTTGCATGTTTACATGGCTGATTGCCATTTTGTAAATTGGCTTGCTATCTTTGCCTATAAAAGGCTTATTAGACAATGGAAATAAGAGACGAAGCAACTTCTCTATACTACTCTCTCTCTTTCTTTTGCTCTCTTTTCTTAAGCAGTTAATGTTAGTAATATAGCTAATAATTTATAACACGTTATCAGCACGAAGCCCTGCCGAAACTGAGAAGGTATAATTTTATTTTAATATACATATATGGCCGGAGCACCGCCTACTATATCGGATTTTTATGGTCGGTTAATCCGCCTACTATACCGGATTTTTATTTTCATGGTCGGTTAATCCGCCTACTATACTGGATTTTTTATTTACATGGTCGGTTAATCCGCCTACTATACGGGAATCTTTCAAAAAGAAACTCTGAACTTAATGGCCTTAAAAGAGAAATGCCCATATCACTATCAAAATGTGCTTTATTATGCTGTTGATCAATTATTATATATCGGTAAATAACTTTTGTTCACAAGCTAACATATGCATGATTTAAGTTTATTGATCGGAGATAATCTGTATACGAAGACGTTCGTACGACAGGCGAAAATCCATTTGTTATTCTATACGTAGATATGTTTATAGTATTAGTGATAATAATGATATATATATATATATATATATATATATATATATATATATATATATATATATATATATATATTATTGTGTATCTGTTAATGCACCCGATTAACTAGGAGTTATGTAATATTTATATTGATGATTTAAGTTTAATAATTTGTGTATTAAATTCAGATTTATTATGACAAACCTTACAAGCTTATCGTTCGTTGTATTGGATATTTCTGGAGATAATTATTTGTCGTGGGTACAAGATGTAAAATTGCATCTTGGTTCAAAGAAATTAAGCGATACGATAAAGGCAGGAAATAAAGCTACGGCTGAAGAAAACTTTGCCTCCATTATATTTCTCCGACATCACATGCATGAAGATTTAAAATCTGAATACCTAGAAGTCGAGGATCCTTATGTTTTATGGGAAAATCTAAAAGATAGGTTTGACCACCAGAAATTAGTTTATTTACCCGCAGCTGAAAATGATTGGGCTAATCTAAGACTTCAGGATTTTAAAAGTGTTCGGGCATATAGTTCTGCTTTATTCAAGATAAGTTCTAGACTCATTATGTGCGGTGAGAAAGTTACTGAGAAAAGAAAAATCGATAAAACACTATCAACTTTTCACCCCAATAATATCAACTTAGCTGAGATGTATAGGGAGCGCAAATTCACCAAGTTCGGTGATCTTCTATCAACTCTCCTTGTTGCTGAACAGAATCATGAATTGGTGATTAAAAATCATCAATCCCGTCCAACGGGATCTGCCCCTTTACCTGAAGTAAATAACACGTCATTTCAGCAGAATGTACGTGGAAGAGGGCATAGAGGTGGACGAGGCCAAGGTCGATACCGTGGACGAGGTCGAAGTCACGGGCACTTTCGTCCTTACAACAACTCTGGTCACCGGAAGTGGCAATCTGACCAGAGCAAAAGAAAGGCACCACAGGGAGGGAAAATGAATAATACATGCCATAATTGTGGAATGGAAGGACACTGGGCACGTAATTGTCATATCCCAAAACATCTTGTTGATCTATACCAATCATCTCAGAAGTCAAAAGGAAAAACAGTGGAAACAAATTTCGCCAACAATAATCTAGATGATTCCCCGATAGTTACAACTGGAGGAATAAATATTAATGGTCCGAATGAAACCAATGAAACTCCCATGTGGGAAGCTGAAGATTAGTTTCATAAAATTACTATAATATTGTGTATTATCTTGTTTAAGCTATGTAGTGTGTTATGTTTTTCTATCGAATAAAAGTGTGTTTCTTTATTATGCACAGAATGATTCCTGAGGATATATGCATTGCTGATTGTGGCACAACTCATACGATTTTACAGAGCCGGAAATATTTTAGCCTTCTAACCAAAACCGAAGCACAAGTTGGGACCATATCTGGTGTTTCTAATATAATTGAGGGTTTTGGAAAAGCTAGTTTTATCTTACCTAATGGTACACAATTACGTATTCCAAATGCTTTATTTTCTAGTAAGTCCACTAGAAATCTTCTTAGTTTTAAGGATATTCGACTCAACGGTTTTCACATCGAAACCACTTCCGAGGCTGGTAAAGAATATCTTCTTATCACTTCAGCTAATTCTAGCAACAAGAAAATCTTAGAAAGATTTCTCTCACTTTCTTCAGGATTATATATGATGAAAATTAGAGCCATTGAGTCACACAATGTCATTGCTTCGAAACTAGTAGACCCAAAATCATTTACACTTTGGCATGAAAGATTAGGTCACCCTGGTGTCTCTATGATGCGTCGCATTATAGAGAATTCTACTGGACATCCTCTAAGAGATCTTAAAGTTCTTTCAAACAATGACCTTCCTTGCTCAGCATGTTCTTTAGGAAAATTGATTACTCGACCATCTCCTACTAAAGTTCAGATTGAGAATCCAAATTTTCTTGAAAGAATCCAAGGGGACATATGTGGGCCTATCCACCCATCTTCTGGTCCATTTAGGTACTTCATGGTATTAATTGATGCCTCAACTAGATGGTCTCATGTTTGTCTTCTCTCAACTCGTAATGATGCTTTTGCAAAATTACTTGCCCAGATAATCAAACTGCGAGCTCAATTCCCAGATCATCACATTAAGTCAATTCGTTTAGATAATGCCGGCGAGTTCACATCTGCAACTTTTGTTGACTATTGCATGTCTGTAGGGATCTCAGTTGAACACCAAGTTCCTCATGTACATACACAAAATGGATTAGCCGAGTCCTTTATCAAAAGACTTCAACTTATTGCAAGACCACTATTGTTGAAAGCAAAATTACCTACATCCATTTGGGGTCATGCAATACTTCACGCTGCCAATATTATTAGGATTAGACCAACTGCCTATAACAAACATTCTCCACTACAATTAGTACTTGGTCAAATTCCTAATATCTCTCACTTCAAAATTTTTGGAAGTGCTGTATATGTGCCGATTGCTCCACCACAGAGATCGAAGATGGGAGCTCAAAGAAGAATAGGTATCTACGTTGGTTTTGATTCGACATCTATAATTAGATATCTTGAACCACTAACTGGAGATTTATTTACCTCGAGATATGCAGATTGTCATTTTGACGAATTAGTGTTTCCTCCTTTAGGGGGAGATAAATATTCGAATAAGGCTAATCCTGACATTGCATGGAATGCATCGGGATTACATTTTCTAGATCCACGTACCGGTCAATGTGAAATTGAAGTTAAAAGGATTATTCATATGCAAAATATAGCAAATCAAATGCCTGACGCATTTAACGATTCTAGAAAAATTATAAAATCTCATATACCTGCAGTAAATACTCCAGCTAGAATAGATGTACCAATTCAAAAATTAAATACAAAAGGGTTGGTTACGGAATCAAATCCGCGCTTGAAGCGTGGTAGACCGGTCGGTGCAAAAGATATTGCACCACGAAAACGAAAAACAAAGAAAAATGCCCATGAAGTGGCACATGCTCCAGAAGTAGCAAATACCCCTGAAGTGGTATTATCTCCTGAAGAGATTCTAGTCCCTAAAGATGAGGGATTGAGTAATCATGAAATTTCAATAAATTATGTGCATGACATGAAATTATGGGATCGAAGTAAAGTCATAATTGATGATGTATTTGTGTATTCTACGGCATTGGATGTCGATATAAATTCTGATCCTGAACCACAAAGTGTGGATGAATGCCGTCGAAGAAAAGACTGGCTAAAATGGAAAGACGCAATACAAACAGAATTAAATTCATTGCGAAAAAGAGAAGTATTTGGACCTGTTGTCCAAACACCAACTGGTGTAAACCCTGTTGGAAATAAATTGGTATTCATAAGAAAACGAAATGAAAAGAATGAAATAGTGAGATACAAAGCCCGACTTGTGGCTCAAGGGTTTTCTCAAAGACCTGGCATTGATTATCAAGAAACATACTCGCCAGTAATGGATGGAATTACTTTTCGTTTCATATTAGGTATGGCATCTAATGAAAAACTGGAGACACGTCTTATGGACGTTGTTACTGCATACCTATATGGTTCACTTGATAGTGAAATTTTTATGAAAATCCCAGAAGGGTTGAAAATGGATGAGTTTAAGAAACCTCGTCATATATATTCCATTAAACTTCAACGATCATTGTATGGGCTGAAACAATCTGGTCGTATGTGGTATAACAGACTTAGTCGTTATTTACAAAAGAATGGGTATATTAATAATCCGATTTGTCCATGTGTTTTTATCAAGAAATCACAATCTGGTTTTGTGATCATTGCTGTATATGTGGATGATTTAAATCTTGTAGGAACAACTACAGAGGTTGATGATGCTGTAATATATCTAAAGACAGAATTCGAGATGAAAGATCTTGGAAAGACAAAATATTGTCTTGGTATACAAGTCGAGCATTTGTCATCGGGAATTTTCCTCCACCAATCCACGTATACGGAAAAAGTTTTGAGCAGATTTTACATGGATAAATCTCATCCTTTGACCACTCCAATGGTGGTTAGATCTTTAGAACCTGATAAAGATCCATTTCGACCAAGAGAAGATGATGAGGATGTTCTTGGTCCTGAAGTTCCATATCTTTGTGCAATTGGTGCACTAATGTATCTTGCGAATAATACAAGGCCGGATATTGCGTTTGCTGTGAATTTATTGGCCAGGTTTAGCTCTGCTCCAATGGACAGACATTGGAATGGGATCAAACATATATTCCGTTATCTTCGTGGAACAGTTGATTTTGGGTTATTCTTCCCGAAAAACTCGACATCTCAGTTGATTGGATATGCAGACGCTGGATATTTGTCAGATCCTCATTTTGGCAAATCACAAACTGGATATGTATTTACATATTGCGGTACAGCCATTTCTTGGAAATCCACAAAGCAAACTATAGTAGCAACCTCATCAAATCACTCAGAACTAATTGCAATTCATGAAGCCAGTAGAGAATGTGTTTGGTTGCGGTCTATCATCAAGAACATTCAAGAATCATGTAGATTACCAGACATCACGAGAAATCCCACTGTTATGTTTGAAGATAACACTGCATGTATTGATCAACTCAAGGAAGGATATATCAAAGGAGACAGAACGAAGCACATTTCACCAAAATTCTTCTACACTCATGAACTTCAAAAGAATGGTGAAATTGATGTACAACAAATTCGGTCATGTGACAATCCTGCAGACTTATTCACAAAATCATTACCGAATTCAACATTCGGGAAACTACGACATAACATTGGAATGCGTCGACTCAAGGATATGTTGCGACAAAACTTCAGTGAATGATCAATTTCTTCCAAGGGGAGATTGTACTCTTTTTCCTTCGTCAAAGTTTTTATCCCACTGGGTTTTTCTTTGACAAGGTTTTAACGAGGCAGTCTATGATCCGTACTAAAATGACAATCAAAGGGGAGTGTTGTAAAACGTGTTGCATGTTTACATGGCTGATTGCCATTTTGTCAAAATTGGCTTGCTATCTTTGCCTATAAAAGGCTTATTAGACAATGGAAATAAGAGACGAAGCAACTTCTCTATACTGCTCTCTCTCTTTCTTTTGCTCTCTTTTCTTAAGCAGTTAATGTTAGTAATATAGCTAATAATTTATAACAAATACAACAACATACTACTTCTTCATGATTGATTTTATTCCCTGTCAAATTACAAATTTAACCCTGTGTTTACATATTTATGCAAAAATTATGTGAAATTTTATTGATGCTGGGAATCGAACCCTGACCTTCTCCTATCAAACTCACATTATAACCAATGTGCTACACTTATTTTTGAATTTATTTTAAAAATCATATTAGATAAACCACATATTCTCCTCTTATCCCATTATTTTTATTTTTATTCTTGAGTAAAGAAAATGTTAGTTTACATTATTTCTAGAATGTTGCATAGTATATAATTACAAAAAATATTTTAAATCGATTGAGTATACTCTACAATTCTAATTTGTCATTTTACATGATTGATATAAAAAATAATATTTTAACATAAAATTTTAAATTATACATAGATGTTACGGGTCCAGAAAAAAAATATGAATTTATTTACATTCGTCTCCATGCGGATATTATTTATTAAAATAAAAAATAAGATTGGTTTTAAAAAATATGTAAATTTTATTTATCAAATTCTACATAATTAATGATTGCATCACATAACTTGAGATAATTTTTTTTAAAACATATAAGTCATATCAGAGATTATTGATCGGCCAATTATTTAAAATTTCAACGATTTAAATGTATGATTAAAAATATACGAAAAAATTGGATTTATGTTAAAAGGATAATAACTCTAAAAATATGGCCTATGTTACATATAAAAAGTAACGTACTTAATAATCAATTTTAATGAAAAAAATATGATTAGTTGAATCATAAATATTACAAAACTGTAATAATTATTAACAATAACCAGTTAAACTATAACTCGACTATAAAATATGGTAATATGAATTTTTATATTATATAATAAATTGATCAATATAATATATAATGGTTGAATTATAACATATGCTTATTTGAATATACGATGAAATCAAAAAAAAATTGATCTTATATATCATATAAATGCACAAGTCATTAAAATCGTGTAATCGTATTTAACATCTATTGAAATATTTGGAAAAATTTAAAATTGTGTTAAAAATTATTTCAAAATTATAATATAATAAATGTTTCAATTTACCTATTTTTTAAAACAGAACTTCGATATTGTGTAATAAGCATTACACTAAAACTAAATATTTGAGTTTAAAAGTGTATAAATATGTGTATGTATAGATAAAAAAATTGATCTTAGATATCATACAGATGTAGAAATCATTAAGGTCATCTAATCGTATTACATCAATTGAAATATTTGGAAAAATTTATAGTTGAGTTAAAAACATTTCAAAATTATAATATAAAGAATGTTTTAATTTAACTAATTTTTAAAATAGAACTTCGATATTGTTTAATAAATATTAGACTAAAAATAAAAAATTGAGTTCAAAAGTATATAAATATGTGTATGTATATATGAAAAAAATGGGTGGCAATTAAGATGACTTTTGCACAATATTAAGATATTTGAGAAAATGACCAAAATACCTCAATTTCACTACCCTATGGTCCAAAGTACCCATTTTCGGGACTGTTGGCCCTATCTACCCACACAACACGCTACTGCGTGTAGCGTCTCTCATCCACTGTTCGCCTCTCTCCGAAATCTCTCCTCTCTCTGGCACCTCTTTCCTTCTCGTTTGTCTCACTCCGGCCACCTCCACCATATTTGAACACACCTCCACCAAGATCGTCGAAAGACGATTTGATTGATATATACTACATTATGGGAAGAGATCTGGAAGGTGATTAACGGAGCATCGATGAGTCATCGGAAAATCATGGTTAGGTTTTGGAATTGGGGGTTAATAATCCGACAATAGAATCGTTTTAATTCTGGTATAGGTTTGTAGATTATGAGATTGCGATTCTAATGGTGTATAAAACTTGATTGGAAAATCAGTATTGATGGCTGAATAGAAGGGGGAAGAGGACGCCTCTAAATCGCCATAGCTTCGCTTATCTAGACGTGGGGCCCTGCAGGGGCATACGCATCTCTAAGATGCGTATCCTTTGTCACCCTTTCTCCACTAGCGTAACGGGGATTGTTCCCGCTGGCATCAGTATCGTGTCTTCAAGACACGGTTCTCACAATGGCATATCATCAAGACACGATTCTCAGTGTGGCGTATCTTCAAGATACTCCTCTGCCAATAGCGTGTCCCGTGGATATTTAGGGCCGCGCGAATTGGCAGTAGGTATTTTGGTTATGTGTATTTAATTTGTGGGTATTCTGGGCCATCACCCAAGATATTTTGTAATATGTCTCTAACTGCGTTAAAATAACATGAGTTTACCTATACTCAAACATTGATAAAGTTTATTTTACGTTATTAAAAGCCAAATTAATATATTACTAATTAAAAGTAATCATATGATTATTATCGTATAAATCTCTATCCAAATTTATGAAATCTAATCAAATTATAAAATTTTTTGTTCATGGAATTGATATACAATATTAAAAAATTACTATAAAAATATGACGTTAAATCAAAATTTTATATTTTATCATATTTCTAATTACAAAATTATCCCAAAATATATACAATTTCGGGGGAAAAATATTTCAGTGCCCGTGCCTCGCACGGGCTTTTACGCTAGTTACAATATATATAGCTAACTAGCTGACTTGCTAACTACTTTAGCGGAAAAATTAGTTACAACTAACTCTTTCTAATATGTACAGTTTGACTTTTATTGACCAGTAGTGTAGACTTTGACTTTCTTATATTCTCTGCGCATCATGAACCTCTATATCTTCAATAGCTCCCCTCAAGTTGGGAGCTGTATGAGTCGAAGTATCATAGAGTCCCAACTTGTATGTTAGTAGTTGTATCTGTGATGAAGGAACAACCTTAGTGAACACATCTGCTAATTGATTATATGTTGGTAAAAAGGATAATTGAATCAATCCCTCCAAAACTTTATCTCTTGTAAAATGACAATCAACCTCTATATGTTTTGTTCTCTCATGAAATATAGGATTCTTAGCAATATGAATTGCTGATTGATTATCACAATGTAAAGTAACTAGAGCTAATCTTTGAACACCTAATTCTTCCAATAATCGAACTACCCAAGTTACTTCAGAAGCTGCAGAAGCCATTGCTCTGTATTCTGCTTCTGAGCTTGATCTGGAAACTGTAGGTTATTTCTTGGATTTCCAAGAGACCGGTGAATTACCAAATAAAAGTACATATCCTGTAACTGATCTTCTGGAGTCTGGACATGCTCCCCAATCAGAATCTGAGTATGCTTGTAATGTAAGCTTATCTTGACCAGCTGTCTGAGAAACATATCTCAAAGTGTGTAACAAAGCTTCATGATGTGACAACCTTGGTGTTTGCATATATTGCCTAAGTAACTGAACTGTATAGCAAAGATCAGGCCTTGTATGTGTCAAGTAATTCAACTTCCCAACATATGATCTATACAATTCAGGATCTGAGAATAAAGGACCTTCATCAGCTCTTAATTTCAGATTTGATGGTAAAGGAGTTATTGCTCTTTTTGACAAATCTAATGAAGAAGATTGCTGTACCAACTCCTTTGTAAACTTCTTTTGACTCAATACTATACCATCTGGTAAATATGAAATCTCAATCCCTAAGAAGTAATGTAACACACCAAGATCCTTTATACTAAAAACATCATCAAGGTATTTCTTGATTTGAACAATATGAGATTCATTGCTCCCTATGATGATAATATCATCAACATATACTGCTAAGATAGTAATGTCACCTCCATTTCTATAGATGAATAAACTATAATCATTCTTAGACTGCACAAAACCTTGAGACAGTAACTCAGTAGTCAATTTAGAGAACCACATCCTGGAGGATTGTCTGAGTCCATATATTGATTTAATTAATCTGCAAACTTTATTGAGGGGATTAGGATAACCTTCTGGTACCTTCATATACACTTCCTCAATCAAGTCTCCATGTAAAAATGCATTATTGACATCTAATTGAAAAATGTTCCATTTTTTACTAGCTGCTAGAGCAATTATACACCTGATTGTGCACATTTTAACCACTAGAGAGAAAGTTTCCACAAAATCTATCCCATATTTTTGATTATAACCCTTTGCCACTAACCTGGCCTTGCATCTTTCTAAAGAACCATCTGCATTCAGTTTGACCTTATAGACCCACCTATTTCCAATAGCCTTCTTACCACTGGGTAAATCTACCAATTCCCATGTCTTATTTGCTTCTAAAGCTTTAAGTTCTTTATCCATTGCATCCACCTATAAGGAATTAGTACATGCTTCCTAGTAATTCTGAGGTTCCTTAATAACACATTGATCTGAATGTGAATTAGGAAGAGAAGATGATGCAATTAAATTGCACCAATGTGATTGATTTGATTGTTGAACAACATTATTACAAACATAATTCTACAAATAAGCTGGAGGTTGTTTGTGTCTCTGTGATTGTCTCACAGGAATAGATGTAGTAGCTGGTGGTGTAGATTATAATGAATTAGAAGTTTGAGAATGAAAAGGTGGAGAAGTATCATCACTGTGAATGTCAGAAGGAGGTATACTAGGGACATAGATATGATCAAGAAAATCCCTTTGAGACAGATTTGTTTGATTAAGAATGTGAAAAGGAAAGATTGTTTCATGAAACACCACATCTCTGGAAATGGTAACTACATTGTGTTTCATATCATAAATTCTGTAAGCCTTAGTAGTATTAGAGTATCCCAAGAAAATACCAGCTACTGCTCTAGGATCAAGTTTAGTCCTATTCACCTTATTAGTTGACATGAAACAAAGACAATCACATGTCTTTAAATGATCCACATAAAAGTTTGTATTGTAAAGTCTGTAATATGGTGTAACATTTCCTAAACAATGTAAGGGCATTCTATTAACTAGGTATGTAGCACATAATACAGAATCACCCCAAAATCTATCAGGTAAATGAGATTGTAAAAGAAGAGCCCTAGTAGTCTCTAGCAAGTGTCTATGTTTTCGCTCTACAACCCCATTCTGCTGTGGAGTGTATTCACAAGTAGTCTGATGAATAATTCAAAATTTAGCATACAATGCTTTAATCAACCCTTCACTCAGTTCTAAAGCATTATCAGATCTAATACACAACACCTTAGCTTTGAACTGAGTATTAACATAATGCAAGAATTCTTTAAAATAGTGCAAACTTCAGATTTATATTTCAATAAATGTACCCAGGTAAATCTTGAATAGTCATCTACAATAGTCAAAAACTGAGTACATCCTGACAAAGATTTTGTCCTATAAGGACCCCAAACATCAATGTGTAACAATTGAAATGCTGAAGAAGTTTTAATTTCACTTACAGGAAAAGAATTTCTAGTTTGCCTAGCAGCAGGGCAGATTTGGCAAATTGAGACATTTTCCTTAGTAGATTTCACTGGTAGAACATGAGACAGCTGGGAAAATGGTAAATGTCCAAATCTGAGGTGCCAAAGTTGAAGTGCTTCCTTGGATGACTGATAAGCTGAATGACAGAAAGGAACTGTAGAACTTGTAGACTGATCAGTAGATAAGACTTTAGTGCTGTAAAGACCATTAAGCATACTACCAAGATGAATTGGAGGCCTGTTCTGAGAAAGGCCCTGAATAAAACACCCTTGGTTAGAAAATAAGACTTGACACTACATATCAACATATAGCTGCTTCACAGATATAAGGCAAAATTGAAAATCTGGTACATGAAGGACTTTCTTTAAGATTATATCATTAGAAAGCTTTATAGTGCCTACATGAAGTATCTTTATTTTTCTGCCATCAGGAATAGTGATAAAATTCTTTTCAAATTCAGTCACAGATTTATAATCTTGAAATTTATCAAGGTATGGACATATGTGGTCAGTAGAACCACTATCAATAAGCCAATCATTATTAGCTTTAGATAACAGACAAATAGTACCTGCAAGTAAGGCATGTTTAGTGCTGTCATCATTATTATTCTCTGAAGAAGTTGCAGAATGCTGCTGCAATAGAGTCATAAACTGATCATACTGAGCCTTAGTAAAAGTATGAGATGTGTCATGTTCATCAAGAACATCATTATTTATAATAGAAGAACCATACTGAGTAACATTTGCTGCAACTCTCCTCTGCTGTTGTTTAGCTTGAAAACCATGTGGATAGCCATGAAGTTTAAAACACCTGTCATTACTATGACCAGAGATATTGCAATGTGTACAATAATAATTTGGCTTAGAATTCTTCCTGTAACTGTTATTGCCAGAATTATTATTATACTTGTTCTTAAAAGTACTTGCTCCATACTTAGAATCCTGTGAATTAACAAATCCAGAACCAAATCAGTCCAAATGTCTTTTGCAGCTTTCATGAACAGAATGCTTTTAGCAATAGTCTCATCAAGATTAAAAATAAGCCAAGATATGACCAGATCGTTGCACCATTCCCAAAACTTGTAATCTGCAGATGTAGTTACAGGTACAGGAACACTTCCAGTGACAAAATCTAACTTGTTCTTAGCGGATAGAGTAAGCATCATTGATCTTTTCCAGTTGTGAAAGCCTGTTCCGTTGAATTTCACAGAAACTAATTGTGTCGTCGAAGCGTCTGACGGATGAATGTAATATACAATAGTAGGATCCTGATTACCTTGTAAATTTGTTGTTGTCGCCATTGTTTAAGAACTTGTTTAGAAGAAACACAGTGTTTAAGCTCAATTTAACGATGACAAACAAACTGTTTGATAAAATGTCACACTGAGATAAGGAATTTTTTTTGAAGATTTGAGTAACAGTTTAGGATCAAAGAGATTTCAGAAGCTGTAAATTTTGACCTAATTTGCAACAGATCTTGAATTAGAACAAGAAATTTAGGAAACTAAACAATGATTTAGCAAAGATTCGATAATAGATCACAGAACGATCACAGAATGATCAGATCACAATCAAAAACACAGAAACTAAATCAAGAACAAGAAACGATCAAGAAAACGAACAAAAAACAATCAAAGAAACGAATAATCGAACAAGTAATTCGTAAAAACAACGAAGAAATGAAGAAAAGAAACGATGACACATGTTAGTTAATCAATCTCGAAGTGTATCGCCATTAAAACTGGTTTTGCAAGCTCTGATACCATGTAGATTTATGAATGAAGAAGAGAATGAAAAAGATGATTGTATTCCACTAACTGTAAAACATATGAACATTACAATATATATACAGGTAACTAGCTGACTTGCTAACTACTTTAGCGGGAAAATTAGTTACAACTAACTCTTTCTAATATGTATAGTTTGACTTTTATTGACCAGTAGTGTAGACTTTGACTTTCTTATATTCTCTGCATCATGAACCTCTATATCTTCAATAACAAGTTGATCGAAAAACGGACATTCGAGAATTACATGACTGTAGTACTGCCATATATCTTTGCAAGTTTTTGACAAAATACTTGTTCTAGCTGTATCGTTTATTAACATGCGATCCAAGATACAACTTAGTAGGTCTGCAGGCAAGTTGCTGATCCGATCCTCATCCATACGATAGTCACCAATTCGACATCTTTTAGCAACGGGGCCTCATCATTTGCGATAAAATCGAAAAGAGTAACTGGAGATTAAGTAAAAAATATCTTTATACGGAATAAGTTGGATTCCACTTACTGTAAAACTTTTATAAATTAATAGTGTCGGGATTGGCAAATTTTATTAATTTAACAAAATTATTATTTAATCGAGGTTAAATTTACACTATCTCTATTTTATTGGGACCAAAAAATTATTTTGAAAATAATAATTTATAGTGAGTTATTAATTTATCGAGTATTAATTTGTAGAGGTTTTACTATATATGAATTTTTATTGGTTGATAATTGAGACACTTGTTATTTTGTGAAATTTTAATTCTAGCATTTTCCAATTGTAATATATAAATTACTTATTACTGATCAAAAGTGTAAAAATAAAAAAGGCCAATACTAAATTACTTGGTATCATAAATAGTGATGTCAATCCAAGATCAAAATTGAAATTGAATCTAGTTAGTGTTTCAAGTGCCTGAGGATGACCTCAGGAGAGTACCATGAGGTTAAAATAATTACAATACAAATGAGAGAGTATTTATAATTACAAAAATGCCTCTGCGGGGCCCTTACTTTATAAGTAAAAATATGTTATAACCTTAGGAGAGGACTTGAGGACAACATCAGACCCATTTTTCTCATCTAATTATGATGATTATGTTATTATTATTTTTAT
The DNA here is from genome assembly GCA_037693485.1 of Kitagawia praeruptora. Taxonomy (NCBI): domain Eukaryota; kingdom Viridiplantae; phylum Streptophyta; class Magnoliopsida; order Apiales; family Apiaceae; genus Kitagawia; species Kitagawia praeruptora. Next base: position 19,062,580 of record CM075347.1, read on the forward strand.
TCTTTTCAATTCCAGTTCTAATTGGTATTTTTTTTTTTTTTTTTTAATTTTCAACTCCATTCTGATTTAGAAATTGAATCTAATTCTGGTTATTATTTGATCACACTTGCCTATTTAAGTACTTTGATTTCAATTGAACAGTCAGACGAATTGATTCGACTTGAAACACGAATTGACAAAGAAACGAAGTCGTCGCTGGTCGCCTCTGTTCAAATTAGGGCTTCGTTTAATTCAAGTAAACGAATTACGCGAATCCAATCTCTGAAATACGCGGACACGCCACGCGGCAATGTTGAACCCTCGTGGCCAAGAATTATTCGGTGGCCGCCGTACATACCCTCGTGGCCAACAAGAATTATTCGGTGGCCGCCATACATACTACAGCCCACCGGATATCACAGTCACTGATCATGCGTTAGCGGAATTAACTACGCTCGCTAATATGGCAATACAGCATTATAATTCCACACACGGAACAAACTATACCAATGTCAAAGTCATCGAGACATACACAGCATCTGCTGCCGGATGTTGGTACTACTTGACTTTCAAGGCGTCGTTGCCTGATGACGATCCCCAGACATTTGATGCCAGTGTATTTCAGGGTATTTCTTTCCCAGCACCATGTATAGAGGTCCATTCCGTGGGGCTCAGGAAGCAGTTTAACTGGGTCATCAAGCCGTTTAACTGGGTCCAAGTTGAAGCTCATTCTTTGTCAAGTTAGCAAATTGGGGCTCGCTATTGGTAGTTTTTAATTCGTCCTGTACTTCTGTAGATTATTTTACGAGCTTTTATCTAGTAATCTGTGAGTTCAATTCGTTATAAAAAAAATTATCAAAATATAAATTTTTTACCCGAAAATATCTTAAATAAAGCTAGGCCAAACATGCACTACATATATTGTTTGAATACAGTTTTCACATTCACTTCTTCTTAGCTTGTTTACTAGAAAAGTCACAATGTAGATCACAACTAGAACTCTAGAAGCATGTTCAGATTGCAGCATATTCTTTAGAGTAAACTACAAGGTGGTGGCTAAATTTTATCCCAATTTTCAAAATGTTGGTTGCATTATCAGATTTTCAAAATGTTGGCTGGTGTTTTCTTCCGCTTTTCAAAAAGATGTCTCCCGTTAAATCCCTCCTAACAGCTAGGCCTGGCAATCGTGTCGTGTCGTGTACTTTCGTGTCGTGTACTTTCGTGTTTTCGTGTACTCAAAACTAAAACCGAAACCGATACTAAATCATTTCGTGTTTTCGTGTTCGTGTACTTTCGTGTTTCGTGTCATTTCGTGTCGTGTTCACGTGTCAGATTGCCAGGCCTACTTGATAAGATACACACAAGAAAAAAAAATCATTTCTTTTTTTTTTTGAAAGGAAAAAAATCATTTCTTTGATAATCAAGAAAATAATCATTTCAACAAATATATGTTACATAGCCAGGTACTGACTTTCCACTTGGGCCGCTTGCATAAAATTGTTAAAATATTTGTTTAAAAAATATATATGTTATATATATATATATATGTATATAGGATATATAAAAAATAAAAAATTACATATATAATATTTCGTGTACTTTCGTGTACTTTCGTGTACCCAAAATGAAAATCCAAAACCGACACTAAATCATTTCGTGTTTTCGTGTTCGTGTACTTTCGTGTTTCGTGTACTAAAAATCAAAACCCAAACCCGTAATTTTTGTGTCGTTTCGTGTCGTGTTCACGTGTCACGTGTCAGATTGCCGGGCCTACTAACAGCTCTAGCGGAGCAGGGGTAAAGTTGGATTTTCCAGAAAATACAAAGGTCATATAAAATTTGTATATATATGTAACTTGTATGGCTTGGACTGTCACCATTTCATCCAACCCACCACGAGCCACGACTTAGGCAGCCCAACTAATTTGCCTCGCGATTCATTGATACAAGTCTGTTGGAGAATACAAGTATCGTTGTTGCTATTGTCGAGCTAACCTTCCCTGGCTAATGTTGATCCTTTGTCGCGTTGGAGAAGATAGAATCATTTGAAGCAATAGAAAATTTAAATTCTGACCAGGTGTGAAGTCTTAAAGTTTCCACATTAGAGATTTGAAATAACTGATTCTGATACAATGGCATATCGACCTTTGTTACCCAGAATTACCCAGAATTTTATAACTTTGTTAGGCTTTGGCTTATTCCCTGGATTTACAAATTCACCACACAATCAAGCACACCAGGCAACGTACATAGGAAAAACAGAACGCCCAAACACACTGACAATTTACTCCGACCACGAATCCAGCCCCATAAACCGCCACCTCACCATAGTCGCCCCTTTTCTTCAGCCACCGCCATTCAACATCGACGCCTGCCTTTCAACAACCCACAGCCTTCTCATCCCTTCCCACCCTCTTTCTCTCTGGATACACCAATCTCTACTTCCCCTTCAATTCAACCCACAACTCCGTCCACCATTGAACTCCTTTGTCCTCTCCTACTTCACCAACAACCCACTGCTTTCCTCTTTCATCCAACCCACCTCCTTTCTTCCTTTTTACTCCGACCAACATCCAACGCGCCGCGACTGAAACCCAATTCAAAAACGAATCAAAGGTTACCAAAATTTGGGCTTTTTGGATGATTAATGGTAGAGAGGCAGAGAAGAGGCTTTAATCGTTGATTTAAGCTTCAAAATCAGTTCGAAATATGGAGAGGTGGGTGGTGCCATGGTGGTGGAAAGAAGTAGCCGGAGAGAGAAAAGGGGGAGGGATTATTTTAACATCTTTTTTGTATGTATAAAAAATAATTTTACAAAAATACCCTTAAAAACGTGGGATTATTTAAAGTTAACGGTGCATACTTAACGGAACTTAACGGGAGACACCTTTTTGAAATGCGGAGGGAAATATCAGCCAACATTTTGAAAATTAGATAACACGGACAATATTTTGAAAATTGGGGTAAAATTTAGCCACCACCTTGTAATTTACTCTATTCTTTACTATATGAAATATTCCTGATTAGTTATGATTAGTGTAGGAGATATAAATATATGGGATTTTGGGAAACTATTTATTCATATGATAAAAAGAGTGTGGTATGGATTAGCACTTGGGTAATTTGGGCTACTTTCACCTGCCACGCCTAAAGAGGTCGATATGAGTTTAGCATTTTGGTGTTTTCAGGTGAGTGATATACTGATATAATCTGAAATTATTCAAGACCATATGAATTATAGGAAGGCTTGAAAGTAATCATCTCCGGAGTGATACTAAATAACCGTTTACAATCATTTGTTAGGGTTCTGTAAAAATATTGATGTAAATTTAGAATTTCCAGCCTTGCGGATTGAGTTGTGTTAAAATTTTGCTGTGATCCTTAAATTACTATATTAAGACTAGCTGTAATATTGTATGTGATATCTCCTCCACATTAAAGAGAACCACTATTAATGGATAACAGAATGAAAATGCCATGCCTCTAGTTTTTCTAGCTGTAGCTACAGCTAAAGTTTCATGCTAGTAATGTTATGTTGAAATTGTTGAAAGTTAAACTTGACCCGTCAGTCATGAGTCATTAGATATCAACCTAGCTGGAGTTGAAGGGTTAGTAACTGAATAAAGAAAGGCCAGGAGTTTCAGATACATGCCATGAATAAAGGAAGACCAGGAGTTTCATTTATTGATAATTCATGTATCTAGTTTTTATTATGCAATCATGTATCTGATATAGTAGAGCTATAAATAATAAGCTCTAAAATCATTTGTAATTAGAGAAAAGCCAATCATCAAGAAATATATTATTCTTCTTTTCTTTCAGTTAATACCTTTTGTCCTCCAACAGCTGGTATCAGAGCATTGAAAGTAATGAGTAATTCATTTCCATTTGTTGTTCCTAAACTTACAAAGGAAAACTATGGTCATTGGTGTCTCCGTATGAAAGCTCTGCTAGGCTCACAGGAAGCCTGGGATATTGTTGAAAAAGGTTATGATGAACCTGAGAATGAAGGAGCCTTGAATCAAAATCAGAAAAATGCCCTTGGAAAAGCCCGCAAGCAAGATCAACAGGCTCTCTCTATCATTCACATGGGCTTAGATGAAGCCATGTTTGAGAAAGTAGCTACAGCAGTAAAAGCGAAAGAAGCCTGGGAAATATTACAGAATAATTTTAAAGGAATCGACAAAGTAAAAAAGGTACGTCTTCAGACTCTTCGTGGTGAATTCGAAGCATTAAAAATGAAGGAGACTGAATCAGTCCAAGATTACTTCACAAGAGTATCACAAGTGGTAAATCAAATGAAGCAATATGGAGAAAAAGTCGATGATGTACGTATTAACGAAAAAATTCTTAGATCTCTTAATACCAAGTTACGACTTGTTGGAGTTACCATTGAAGAGGCAAACGACATTGATACCATGCAAGTGGATCAACTCATGGGATCATTACAAGCTTATGCAGAGAGGGTAATAGAGAAAGAAGAACCTGATTCTCATGCTCTTCAAACAAAGGTCTCTCTTGAAGAAAATAGAGAAGAGGAACAATTTCAAAAAAGAGGTCAAAATCATGGACGAGGAAGAGGCCGTGGCAGAGGAAGAAGTGCAAGTTTTTGTCGTGGTCGTGGCCGTGGCCGTGGTCGTTCTACAGAAGGCCAGAATTTTCATAATGAAAGAACAATGAACTACTCAAGAGGACGTGGGAGTCAAAGTGCTAACAGAGGTAGAGGCAGAAGGTATGACAAAACAAGCATTCAATGTTATGCTTGTCAAAAATATGGCCATTACGCCAATGAATGCAGAAGCTCAAATAATGATAAAAACGATGAACGGGCCAACTATGTGGAAGCAAAAGAGGATGAAGAATTGCTCTTATTAATGGGAACGAGAGAAGAAAAAGATAAAAATGTTTGGTATCTTGATACAGGTGCTGCAAATCACATGAGTGGAAACAAAAAGTTGTTTTCAACTTTTAATACAATGGCTTCAGGAAATATTACTTTTGGAGACGATACCAAAGCACCAATCAAAGGAAAAGGTGATGTTCTTATTCGTTCCAGAAGTGGAAATCATATTCTAATTTCTCAAGTTTATTATGTTCCTAATTTAAAGACAAATATATTAAGTTTGGGACAATTGCTTGAGATGGGTTTTGATATTCACATGAAAGATAATTATCTAACCTTGAGAAATGACTCAAATTTGCTGATTGCAAAAGTTCCAATGGAGAAAAACAGAATGTTTTTATTGAGAATTGAAGTTGATCATCCAAAATGCTTGAAAACTTGTGTGGAAGATACTTCATGGATATGGCACTTGAGATTTGGCCATCTTAATTTTGAAAGTTTGAAGTTGCTGTCAAATGAAAATATGGTGTATGGACTGCCGAAAATCAATCATCCTAATCATATGTGTGAAGGATGTCTCTTTGGTAAACAATCAAGAAGAAGCTTTCCACAAAAGGCGATTTTTCGAGCAACTAAGCCTCTCGAGCATGTTCATGCAGATATTTGTGGACCTATCAGACCCGCATCATATGGTAAGGCAAATTATTTTTTGCTTTTCATTGATGATTTTTCTCGCAAGACATGGGTTTATTTTTTGAAAACTAAAGATGAAGCCTTTGGAGTCTTTAAACAATTTAAAGCTCTTGTTGAGAAGGAAAGTGGATATTTTATTCAAACTTTGAGAACAGATCGAGGAGGAGAATTTACTTCTACTGATTTTAATCAGTATTGCAAAAATAATGGAATTCGTCGTTTTCTCACTGTGCCAAGAACTCCGCAGCAAAACGGAGTTGTGGAGCGAAAGAACAGAACCATTTTGAACATGGTTCGTAGCATGCTTAAAAGCAAGAACATGCCAAAGGAATTTTGGGCTGAAGCAGTAGCATGTGCAGTATATTTATCAAATCGATCAGCATCAAAGAGTGTTCATGGTGCAACACCAGAACAAGCCTGGAGTGGTAAAAAGCCTACTGTTTCACATTTGCGTGTCTTTGGATGCACAGCCTACATTCACATTCCTGATGAAAAAAGATCAAAGCTTGAAAATAAGAGTGAAAAGATGGTTTTCATCGGCTATGATCCAGGTACGAAGGGGCACAAATTCTATAATCCTATTAATAGAAAAATTATTATTAGTCGAGATGCTCAGTTTGATGAAAAAAATAGTTGGGATTGGGATGTCCCTCAAGATGAAGAATTAGTAGTTTTTCCTCTACAAGAAAAAAATTCAAATGAAAGAGAAAATATAGCCACACCACCTCATTCACCACCTCACTCACCTAATGTTTCTCAATCATCAAGTGATGAATCTTCTGAAGAACCACTTCGTACGAGAAGGCTTTCTGATATTTATGCAGAAACAAATGTGGTTGAAAATTGTCATGGATTTGTTAGGTGTCCAGATGAGCATGCGCTGTATGTTAAAAATGATGAAAATGGAGGTTTCATGTTGGTGTGTTTATATGTGGATGACTTAATATTCACAGGAAATAATGCTCAGATGATTGAAGGATTCAAGAAAGCAATGACACTAGAGTTCGAAATGACAGATCTTGGTCTCATGTCATACTACTTGGGAATGGAAATAAGACAAAAGAAAAATCAGATTTTTGTTTCCCAAAAAGCTTATGCAGAAAAGATTCTCAAAAATTTTGGAATGGAAAATTGTCAGCCAACAAGTACTCCAATTCCTCCTGGCACAAAATTGTCCAGGTATGACAAAGGTACCAAAATTGATCCAACATTTTATAGAAGTTTAGTTGGAAGTCTTAGATACTTGACGTGCACAAGACCAGATATTCTTTTTGGAGTTGGTTTGATAAGTAGGTTTATGGAAGCACCTACTGTGACCCATTTGAAGTTGGCAAAGAGGATACTTCGCTATATCAAAGGTACGCTTGAATTTGGTGTTACTTATTTTCCATCAAAAAATTTTGAACTGTATGGCTATAGTGATAGCGATTGGGGAGGAGATATTGATGAAAGAAAAAGCACCACTGGGTTCATATTCTTTCTGGGAAATACTGCTTTTACATGGTGTTCAAAAAAACAACCTATAGTAACACTCTCCACTTGTGAAGCTGAGTATGTTTCCGCTGCGTCATGTGTTTGTCATGCAATATGGCTAAGGAGGTTGTTAAAGATGATTCAAGTTCCTCAAAAGAAGGCAACATCTATATATGTTGATAATAAGTCTGCCATTGCTCTAGCAAAGAATCCAGTGTTTCACGACCGTAGTAAACACATTGATACCAAATATCATTACATAAGAGAATGTGTCGAAAATAAAGAAGTGGAGCTGATCTATGTAAAAACAAATGATCAGATTGCAGACATTTTTACAAAACCCTTAAAGTTTGAAGATTTTTTCAGACTCCGAGCTTGGATTGGAGTTGGAAAGGAAAATCAAGTTTAAGAGGGGGTGTTGAAAGTTAAACTTGACCCGTCAGTCATGAGTCATTAGATATCAACCTAGCTGGAGTTGAAGGGTTAGTAACTGAATAAAGAAAGGCCAGGAGTTTCAGATACATGCCATGAATAAAGGAAGACCAGGAGTTTCATTTATTGATAATTCATGTATCTAGTTTTTATTATGCAATCATGTATCTGATATAGTAGAGCTATAAATAATAAGCTCTAAAATCATTTGTAATTAGAGAAAAGCCAATCATCAAGAAATATATTATTCTTCTTTTCTTTCAGTTAATACCTTTTGTCCTCCAACAGAAATATCTGTCTGAACAGGGTAGTGATGGTCACAGATGTACTTTGGTAAAACATCAATAGGAAGGTGATTATAATTTATAAGGATGGTCAGGGACCTCTGCTGAGCATGCTGTGTTGGTGTTGGGCTGGTCTTATCCAGCAAGTTAAGGAGCTAGTTGTCGGAAATTGGATGGTTTGGGTTGTCTGATGTGGTTGATGCACCAAGAGGGTTGTTTCTGATGCGTTTTAAATTTGTTTGCGCTATTAACTACGGGGATTGAACTGGGGTTGGACGGGAAAAGAGATGCCCATCCCTAGATGTGATCTTGAAGATTACAATAATGTGCTTTCTATATACTAATGTACCATGGACGAAAGATGATAATTATGTAACGATTTGTAACTGGATACCAATTTGTTAACATTAATCCCTTTTCCTTTGCTTAAATTCCATGAGTTAGAACTTCTCAAACAGCTTTTCAACATTTTAAACCTCTAGCTTAATCATGATATTATAGTAAAGTACATTTTGTTAAAAACGGTACACATTTCATGGTGCAACTTTTAATTGCATTGTTTTTCAGATTTTCCGGTGTTTGTGTAGTGAATTCATGGGAATTCAGTTTATGTAGGTTGAAGAATAATGTAGTAGCTATTTAATATACGTGGACTCCGAATTTTCAGATCTTTGTCTGGACTCTTGAAATTTCCAGATTTTTTTTTGTATGTTTATTTTAATTTTTTTAATTTTCTTTCTATTACTTTTCTCTGTCTTTTTTTATTTTTAGGACAATAAATTATTTGTCAACACTACAATAACAGAGACAGTTCCGACCGTAACACTTTACAAAATGAATATTTTCACTGTTTTTTGTGATAAAAACTATTTATCAAATTTTCCGAAGTGTGTAAATTCTCTTCAAGAAAAAGATTTCAAAAATTATTTTTCAACAAAAAACCAGAACTATGATGACATTTGATGCCCAAACTATACGAACATCTGATGCCTTGGGAATTGAGAACCTTTTAACGTTACATGTGTCTTGTTCTTATTCTAGATTAAGATTTTTTTTTTTAAAATATATTCTAGATTAAGATTAAGACTAATGAGTGAAATAACACGATGTTTAGAGGCTTCTTAAGCTATAAAAGTGTCGGTGATGACTCAATTATACAGTATGTCGACAAGATTTTATACTCCTATGTACAACTATTGCATAAACCTTTACAGGCCACAAATTTCAAAATTTCAGTGCACTTGTCAAATTCCCCTTAATTATAAGAACAATAATAAAACATGATTTGGATTGAAAGATAAGTTACTTTAGGTGGTTTGTCACTCACAAATTATGTGTGGTCAAAAATACATTATAAGTTTATAACATCAATTTTTTTTTTTGATAAGTTGTTTAATTTTAATTGATTAAGTTATTGTGTATGTAGAAAATTATTATTAAATGAAAACAAAACAATAAAAAATATCAATCAATTTTTATTATGTGATCTTGGACATTCATTAGAAAAATCGTTACTAATAATCATTGCCGGTTTTCAATATTTATTCTTTAAAATCTTACTATAACTTGGCTCAAGTTGCGGTAGCTAAACAACAAACACAACCATATTGAAAGACTAAAGAACAAATTACATAGAAAAGGTTGCATCAATTTTCAATGTCAAATTGTTTCAAAAAGGCGTGTTCATAGTCCATACTTGCAATCAACTGATGAAAGCAAAGATAATATACACAACTTGAGGGGATAAAATCCCAACTTCATGTATCGGCATCTCGTAATAATTTTTAATATAATAATATGAACGAAATGTTTACATCCGAACAAATTATTTTACGTTTACATAAGGATATAGTTTTGATTATTGTCAAAGTTTTATAACTTTTCAAGAGTGAAAGTCTGAATTACTATAATTTCCTCATATAAATAAAATGTCATGGTAATTATAAAAAGAGAAAAATGTTCCTATAGGTAAATTATCGAAACTCATTTGCATTTTATATACAAAAGTTAGATGACATTTTTGTAATAATAGAATTCATCCCCCTATATTTATAAAAAATACCCTTACTTTTGTATCGAAATATAACTTAACTTTAAAATATTATCTATAGTTAACTATATGATCATTAAGCCTTTAGAAAAATTTACGCGTATTTAATATATTGAAACTAATAGTATTAATTTATTAAAAGGATGAGATGTTGGGCCACGTTATCTCCCCGGTCCAATAAATGTAATGCACAAGTTGGGCTTTATGATTAATGACAGCTCAAACAAAATCCAGAAAATGGTAATAAAGTCCGATTTCAATTCACTATAGGCTGCAATATCTTATCAAGTCACTTGTATTTATGCGTATTTTTTTTCCTTTCATCCATCACTTCATCAGTCTCCACTCTCCAGAGTCTTCATCTCCATGTGCAGCTTATAAAAACTCCCCACCTCGCTTTTAAAACAAAGAAAAAGAAATATGATACAGCTTAAATGTGAAAGAAACTTGATTATTTTGTGAAATGACTTCCAACTATTATCAACTTATTGAAAAGCATGGAAATAAGTGCCCGTTTGCCAAATCTGTTTATGGACTTATAAGTTACTTATTTCGGAAAAAAATTCGTATTTACACTTTTTTTTAGAAAAAAATGTGTATTGGGAGTTTAATATTCGTAATCTTGCAAAAATAAGTTACTTATTTCAGAAAAGAGTACATATTTCCTAACTTTTTTCTAGAATAAGTAACTTATTTTTGAAAAATAAGATTTCCCAAACGGGCCCTAATTGAACTAACTAGATGGGTATGAATGTGTTATCAATTTTCTCGATTAATTGAGATGTGCGAAAATTGATCCAGATACCATATTATCAAAAACAAACTATCATCTATCATTAAGATTATAGTTAAGAATTTTATATTGTAGTACAATCACAATTACATTTCATCTTATGATCGCAATTTAGTTAAAAATTAAACTTTGCATTATGCAATTATTCATATAATTTGTTTTTACTGCGAGTTGATATAATTGTACGAATCATGCACATAATTGTTCAGCAACTCAGAAATAATTATGATTATAAACGAATACGATCTACGTCAAAAAATTTCAATGCTTAAGTATCCTAAATTCTCGAATTTTTAATAAAGAAGTTGAGGGCCTACATTTACTCAATATGGAAAAGAAAAATTGATAATAGAAATATGCATTTCTTTATAAAAAAAAAAGAAAAGAAATATGCATACGAATTTGAGCAACTTATATATTTAAGGGTCGTTATAGCGTTTGTTCAGGACACACATTAGTCACTTACTTTCATACAGTGGCGGAGCCACGTTAAGGCCAGGAGAGGTCTAGGCCCTCCCTGAAAATAATATTTTGGCCAATTTTTTTTTTTTTTTTTTTGTAAACATAGCCCATTTTTTTTTTTTTTGTAAACATAGCCCATACCAAAGTTTTTAAAGCTCAGTCCCTCCTCCTTTTGGTAAGTTTTTACTTGTTTTCATTTGAAATTTCTCCCCTAATGAGTTAATTATTTTGTGTTCTTAGATGATTTATGATTTTGTTGCTCGTTATTCAATTGCCTTGTGTCTTTGTTTAAGTATATAATCTTAATATATTTGTTAGAATTGTTAATTTGTGATATTGATGATCTCCGCTCCCCAAGTGTTTGATAAAATGTCCCTTTAATTTAGTGGGAAAAAAATCGCTCAGGATAAAAGTTATCGTGCTTCGCGCGGCTAGCTCCGACACTGACCATTTTGGCCCTCCCTCACTCCGTGGGCTGGCTCCGCCACTGCTTTCATAACATTTTTATGAAATGATTTGCTTTTATTGGTGAAATTTTTGTACATAAAAAGATGTCATTATTATTAATAAATAGGAACTAATCAAAATTTAACAACTAATTCTTTTATTATAACTTATACACGCTTGAGCACATATTTGAAAAACCCTATATTTAATCAAAATATATGAACTTCACTATACAACATTCCCTACTAACGATGTCCCTTAAGGCTCGTCCCTACCAAACCTTACTTGTCAAACGAACATCCAAATCTTCATTAATTATATTTTTCTCGAACAAATTTGAAGTACATGCACGTTTTCCTGCCTATTATATATCATAAATGATTTATTTTTCATGTTTTTAAATAATAGAACTAATGTAGTATTAAATAACAAGTGCGCCCACAGAGAAATACCCCCATGGTCTTTGACATTGGCAAATTAAGGTGGAAAATCATTTCAGCTAAATTAGTTTTATTCTACTACAAGACTTGAGCTCAAACTATAATTCTAAGCTAAAAAATATAGTGATAGGGTTCCTTTCTTTTATTCATTTATGTAATTATTATTAGTTTGGCATATATGTCAAACATTACGTTGGTATGTTGCCAGATTCCAATAAACAAATTGAGTCTAGGCAATGACTAACAAACACAATTCATAACTATTTTTTATGAAATAATTCAAAATGTCAAAGCACAGCCAACGCGTTTCCATTAAAAGAAGAGGAGTCCAGCAAAAAAAAGTTCAATTTTATTATGTTTCAAAAAAGAAGAAGAAAAATTTAATAAATTGTAGAATCTTTATTTAGCAAAAAAAGGGTTTTCTTCAAAAATATCTAGTTACATTTTTTTTTTCAATAATACGGTTACAACATTTGCAACTTGTTTGCAATCCCATTTGCAATATTTGTAACTTCATTTGAAATCAATTTTCACATGCGGTATCAGCAATCTCATTTTAAAATTCAGGTAATATTTTAAAAAAAAAAATTAGATATCTTTATAAATATCCCCAAAAATAATTATCCTTTTTTCTTATCAATTTTTTTGTTTAATATCTTACGAAAAGCTTTGTTTTGTTGGTTTTATGAAAGAAAACCAAAATTTTATTAGTCCTTGTATATAGATTCATTGAACAAATACTTATCAAGCTTTTTTAAATAAATATATGTTATTATATATTTGAGATAAACGAGAATCGAAACCAATTAAAACGAGAAGCTTATATGTCTTACAAGCTTTTGGTAATTAAGTTCCCATATTTTATGATCGATAACTATAAATATCTTGGAAATTGGAATTCCTAGTCCATTTTAAAATACAACCAATCAAACACTCTAACTCATTTTTAATCCACGAAAATTTCAAGTTACATAGTTTTATATTGGAACAAAAGAGGTCTCAGAATCTCAAGAAATAATATAATTACGATATTTTACATTAATCTTATTCAATGTAGATGACCTACATTGATAATTCTATTTAATGTAAAAAAAACCTAATTATACATGATTTAAATCATTGACATACACTTTTTCGTATATCAATATAAATATACTTTTTAGTTAACATGTTAAAATATAAAATATTTTTTATGCTAGATCCAACGTTTTTCATCTATTTATTTTAATAACTAACGGTTCTTATTTATTTTGTCGTACTAAGGACCATGGCTATCAATATTTTTTTTGATAATCCAGTATCCAAATTCCTCTTACACTTAATACTAAAATTGTATTTGGTTGTTAATATAACCATCTTCAAAAAATAAGAAGGTTATCTTAATATTTAAAATGAAACATAAGTAGATTTTCTCTAATCGAATAGAATTTTCAATGTAAAAAATCATTAATTTTTCCTCTCTTTTGTTTCTTAATAGTTTTAATTGGAAAATAATTGTTAAAGAATCACTAAATTAAAAATTATTTTTTAAATTTCACATGGGCTGTAAAATCGTCCAAATCAAGTTTCAAAATTAAGATAAAACACATAATAAATTGAACATGTAAAATCTTATATGTATCAATTTTTTAATAACAATTTGATAGGTAAATTAATCACAAATAATTTTTTTCAAAATTAAAATAGTTATAAATAATAGAAAAAAAATCATACTATACACGAATTATAAGCTACTCCCTCCGTCCCTTAATGTTTTTCCTGTTTTTACTGTACACGTTTGCCAACGCACACTTTTAATCGTTAATATCTTGAATTTCGTATTAGTATTAAATATAAAAACTTCAATGTATTAAATTACTCATAAATATGAATCTAACAAGATCACTCATGACTATATTTGGTCTTATAGATTAAACGTAAATTAAGAATTTGTCTTATATTATGAACAGTCCCGACATTTCAAACAATAAAAACAAAAAGAGACGGAGGGAGTAGTATATAAAAGATTGCGAACGTATGATTTTAAATATCAACCATTGACATAAAAACATCATTAACAAATAACAAGTCCTTAGATATATAGATTCATTGTACAAATACGTACGAACCTTTGATTCTAAAACTCGTGACAAGAACCTAAAGAATTTGATGACATAATTAATTAATTTCAACTATATTAATTTAATTATAGACTTAACCTAATTTTACCAATCTTTGTTGCTTTAACTAACTAACTAAGCTGTTGATCAAATTTCGGTTTTGTCAATGTACCGACAACTAAACTTAAGAATGTGCTTATAACTAAGTTTCCACTTAAATTTCATCGTGGTTTGTGGGTGCAAAATAAATAAATAAAACCAAACTTTCACACGTCTGCCGTATATGAATACTAAATAAAATGTAGTATGATTTTGTAATCATGGTGTAATTTGGTAAGAAATTTTTATTTTTTTATACATATTTAATTTGTAATTTTATACTTAATTTTTTTATTTTATGATATTTAATGTATATTTAAAGTAATTTCCAGAAGTACGATTTCCTGCAAAAAAAAAAAAAACATTTGCTAGCGATCGATAGTCTAATGTATATATTATGTCTCCATTGTAGACCCGGCAATTTTCGACACGATACGAAAAAATGACACGAAACGACACGAAAATTTAGTGTCATGGATTTGCATTTTTAGTACACGACACGAAAGTACACGAACACGAAAGTACACGACCGAGATTTAGTGTCGGGTTTGGGTTTACCCTTCAAGTACACGACACGACACGAAGTACACGAAATAAATAAATAAATAAATATATATATATAAATAAATAATTAACTGTTTTGTTTTGTTGGTATTAGATATTAGATATTTTAATATTTTTATTAGACATTTAACATTTATATTTGTGATTATACATAAATTTATAATAATATTTATAAATACTATGTAAAAATACATTTTTAATATATATTTGTAAAAATATAATCGAAAATTGTAATATTTTAATATATTTATATATTTATTTTTATTCTTATTATTAATTAAAATAACACGAAACACGACACGAAACGTACACGAACACGAAAGTACACGAACACGAAATGACACGAACCCTAAACGGGTGGGTTTGGGTTTAGCATTCAGATACACGAAACACGAAAGTACACGACACGAAACGACACGACCCACCTGTTTTGACAGGTCTACTCCATTGTATAGTTGTCAGCTGAGCTACTTCAGAATATTCCATGCGTTCTTAGAATCTTTGCAGTCTTGATCATACATCGACAGGGAATTTAAAGTAAAGATACCTAAGAGCATCTCTCTAACAGACTCTTAAATTCACTCAAAAAAGAAAAATGATTAAGCTTATTTAGTTAAAAATGACATAATCCGTACTCAAAAAATAGTTGAGCTATGTTTTACATAGTCAAGTATTCAAAAGTTTAGATTATTGAGAGAAGCAATTAATAGAATTATATATTTATATGCACAGAATTATATATATATTTTTTTTACGAAAATCGTACTTGCATTTCTTATAAAGCTTCAGAACAAATTACATGATGAATAAAATTAGGGGTAACATGCCACTCCCGAAAGTCTGGCATAGAATGAGCCGCTTTTGCTAAAGCATGTGCAACCCCATTCGCAGACCTATTCGCAAAACAAACTAACACTTGATCAAAGTGTTGAACAAATCAATACAATCCCTAACAATTGTATGAAAGAAAGATCCTCCATCTGCCCCCTGGCAAGCTCGGGCAAGGATCTGTGAATCAGTTTCAATAACGCACTTCTGGAATCCCTTAGATTGAAGCCATATCAATGTCTGTTTCAAGCACGTTGCTTCAGCTTCTCTTGGCGTTATCATCACGTCTTCTCTGCTACTCATGGCCATAATGAATTGGCCATCATCTCCTCGAACAATGCTGCCCAAACCAATGCATTCAATGTCCCCAAACAAGGCAGCGTCGATGTTAACTTTCACCCAAGAAGCCTGAGGTTTTTCCCACTTTCTAACTGCAATCAGTGCGCCTGTATTTGTAGTCGGAGTCCTATGTTGTATATGTGCCTGTCTCCACTCATGAAGTAGGTTCAATGCAGCTGCTTTTATGCCAAAAGCCGACATATTAATCTTTTCCCAAACCCATTTATTTCTTCTACTCCAAATGGTCCAGCAGACTACGGCTATCAAGGTACATTGGTTTCTATTTCCTTTATCAAATCCCCTACATAACACATCGAACACATTGTCTTCATGTAGGATGGTAATAATATCTTGTAGTCCAACTTCTCTCCATGCTACACGTGCTATTTGGCATTCGAACAAGGCATGAATATCTGTTTCTGGGCACATACGACACCATTGGCATATCGTGTCCAGCTGAACATGTTTTGTTGCTAGTCGCACTGACGTTGGTAGACACAACGAGTACACACGCCATAAGAACTGACTGACCTTTCCTGGGAGTTTCAAGCCCCAAAGCTTCTTCCAGAACTGTTCATATGGAGTTTCTACTTCTCCTTGCAACATTCTATAACAGTTCTTCACTGTAAAATTCCCTTTCTCATCCGGAAGCCAATACCAGTCATCACTGCCTCCCCTTGCTGGTACATGAATTGTTTTAATAAGCTTCCTATCCCTTTCATTGCAAATATCTTTCAAGATATCTTCATCCCATTTTTTTCCTCCATCTGCATAAGACTACACACTTTACTTCCTTCTAGGTAAATGGGCATTTCCGTAGTCATGTGACCATTCTCTACACAAGGAAGCCATGGAACCTTCCATATTTCAGTTTGGTTACCATCACCAATACGCTTTCTACACCCTCGTTGAACTACCTTCTGGGCGGCTAAAATGCTCCTCCACATATAACTAGGGTTTGACCCCAGTTTGGTTGTTAGGAAATCACCATCAGGGAAATATTTAGCCTTCATGCATGAAGTAACTAAAGGATTCTCATTTTTTTGTAATCGCCACCCTTGTTTAGCAAGCATGGAGATATTGAATTTTTTGAGTTCTCTGAACCCCAATCCACCAGCTTCTTTTGGAACGCAAAGCTTGTCCCAAGATTTCCACCTAATTCCTTTACTATCACTACACCATAAAAGGCCTACGGCAACACCGAAAAAGTGTTGCCGAAGACCCGAAATATGTTGCCTTAGGCCCCAAAAACCCCAAAGGAAACATTTTGCTGGTGTTGCTATTTTTGCCGTTGCCTTTGGGGGTCAAAGGCAACATTATAATTCTCTATGGCAACATCAGCTTTTTTGTTGGCGTAGACTAGCTATGGCAACAATATTATCATTTTTTAGCAACAAGATATTATGTTGCCTTTGTGTAAAATATTTTACAAAAAAAAGTGGGCCCCACCAATGGGGTCCACTTTTTATGCCCCACAATTGGGGCCTACTTTAGAATCCCACAGTGGGGTCCACTTGTGGCTATGCAAACACAATTTCTATCTACTGCAACATTTTTTGGCACCTTTTTTAACATTAATTTTCCTTTTTACCAACACTTTATAGTATCAATGGAAACACTTTTCTATTTATGACAAAAATACACAATTTGAATATATATGCATGTCCAAAATAACCAAATCAATACAATAGTTCATAATCCTTAATCCCAAATAAAACATTACATCCACTACATAATTCTTTCATCTATAGTCGACCAACCGCATCACAAGATGTCTACATCTCGAAGGCACAAACAATTTTTGGCCTTCTCTATTTTGTCTTGACCTTTTCCAACTGCTCGAGACATTTCCTTAAACTTTCGGATAGAAATTCAACCTCTATTTTGCGCATTTAGCAGTTTCTCCTTCAGATGTCACACCAGTAGCCTTTCTGTCACCTCCAAATTCTACATAGTCATTTAAAGCATTAGAAAAAGATTTGTCAATGTCAAGATGTAGATAAAATCCAAATTCTACAGTACATAAAAGCCTACATGGTACTATCAAAGCTGTACACAGTATTACCTTGCATTGAGGCTTGTTAAGCATATACATGCCACCATAAACAGCGCTCAGACGAGTTTAAGTAATTACAATCGAAATTAAATTAGTAAAGTAAACCATCAGCATGTTCTTAAAATGAAATTTTTTTACCTGCGGCAATCAGCATAGAGTATAAATCAGCATAAAGTAGTGTCTGAATAACCCCAACTATCCAAGCTGAAATTTGCAAGCATTCTCATGTTATTATTGATGTAAAGAAGATACAGCCAAGAGAATAATAAATAGAGTGCATGTAGTTAATATTATACGACTGGTACAGAAAAGGAGTGTGAAAACAACTACAGTAACTGGCTAAGTAATGGTCTTGTTATAGGTACTAATTTCTTTTTCTTTTTTTGTTGCTAAAAAATTCTCACTGTTATAGGTACTTCCATAGACATTATTTACATACACATTAAAGTCCAGTTTCTAATACTTTTCAAAAAAAAAAACTAACTGCAGAAGGTATTTAGCAATGTATATGTAAAATAGACATCAAAAAAAAGTTCTCATAAATAGATACTCCATTATACAACTACGCCTGAAAACAACAAGAATCAGGTAGTGACAGGAACATACATTACCTCGTATCTACTTGTATACATTCAAATGTGCAAGGAAGTTAGTACAGTATTTCACAATTAGAAAAACAGTAGCATGCATGTCTACTGTATTAAGGATACAGATAATACAGAAAAATATTTTACATAACAGAAAAGGCACCGCAAACTAACTGCTTACAAGTAAGAATATACTAACCTCGTCTAGATCCTCAAATGTGTCATCTCCGATTTTTAAAGTTTTGCCAATACGAAGCAAGCTTGCTATGTCCTTGTGTTCATTTCCACCTTCAAGTATGTCCTTGTGAGCATAAATTCCATCGTAGACTTTCAATGTCAAAGTCAAAAAGGAGGGTCCACGAGAACTCGGACATACAACACTCTCACCAATATCCTTCTCAGCGAAGAACTAAGAAAACACAGATAAGCCTTCAAATAAGAAACACGATTGAGAAAAGCTAATATAAATTAAACAACAAACAATAGTACATGACACTTTACAGAGACAAACAGGTTTAAAATCTTTGATTCCACCAACAGACTTGCAACATCCATCTGTGGGGGCAGATCCTTTTCCCGTGGCAAAACCCAGGCAGTCCGTCAGTTTCTGAAAGTTATCCACGCACTCCTTCTCTAACGGATCCGCTCCCTCTGCTACAATATTCAACATAAGTAAACCTACCACCAGTACTATAACACTATAATACCCTGTCAACTTTTTCATGTTGAGTTCTAGTACCATTTTATCAAAATCTATTTTTTTTCTCTGTTTTTGAGTCTCTGTTTTATTCATACAGTGCATAAATATTAATGGGTATGGACATAAAAATATTATGTACCATATACAACCAGAAAAACCTTCTGGACACACAGGCCACAGCTATGAGCTACCTGATGAATATCTAGTGAAGTTGATAGGGGTGGTTGAGCATCAGAAACACAGAAATTGAACAACAAACATGTAAATACTTGTGTAACGTGAAAGAAAATATCAACATAAATGGATGTCCTAGCTCGTATATTTATGCATATTATCAACTTACATATGAGATCTGTAACTTACATATGAGAGCAGACATAGGGCTGTTCATGACTTCATCCGGGAGATTAAGAATGTACTCTAGAATTGTAGTCCCCACTAAAAACTGAGCAACCTCGTTGCTAAAGTTATTGCAGTTATGTTTGAGCAAATTGTATGACTCTGCAGTGTACTGTGGGCTAATCTCTGGCAGATACATTTCAAATACATCTTTGGGAACGTGCGTAACACCAAGATCTATTACTCGAAGTGGGGTCCCATATGGTGTAGCTCCTACAAGAGAATGCTCCAAGCCACCACTGAAATAATATTCATTGTCATAGACAACTACTCCTGTATGCCTGCAGATCCAAGAAACTAAGACAAAATACCAAGAACAAGCAAAGTAAAGAAACAAAGTGATACTATTTAGGGAAATACTATAGTATTAACAGAATGTAAAAGCATCAGAATATCAACAAAATCACATATTAATGTACATAAATAATAGCAAATTTTAAAACAGTTGAGTACTTACCATATGTCTTCAATAGCTTTCCCTAACAGTGTCATGGAGAACTGGCGTGCCATTTATTGGCTCGGGTCATATACATTCAAGTTAACCTTATGACCTTCCTGCAAAATCCGGGAGAACAAGTCACATAATATAAAAAAATTTAATGACAATATAATAATATCCGGTAGTTTATGTATGGTCTAAAAATGAAACATATAGAGGGTTCAGAAGGATAAACACGAATAACTATCATTAAATTGTATCTTACCTCGGCCATCCATTAATTTTCCTTTTAGTGAAACGTAGCCTCAAAATCTCCTAAACTGAAATTAGTGTTCATGGGAACCCCAACCCTGTAACACAAATTCAAACCCAAATTCTTGAACACAAATTATCGAAACCCCAGCCCTGTTACACAAAGTTAAATTATGTTAGCAGATTGTATGAAACTAAAAACAAACAAATCGAAAAAAACAAACGGAAGCCCCACTTCGACGCCTCAATTGAACTCAAATCGAAGCCTCAATTGAACCCAAATCGAAGCCCCAGTAGAGGGGTTTTGTATGAACAAATTTTGTGGGGTTTCAAGCTAGATCTATGAATTGGAACCGCGGAACTATGAATGGATGGTTTTATGAACTGGGTCTTGAGTTATTACTTGAAATTATGGGTGCGTGTTTGATAATTGTGAGATGAAGAACTAGAGTTTCAATTTGTGCTTGTATGTTTATGCGAGTGTTTAAATTTGTGTGTGTAATTATGTTAATGGTTTAAATTTTTGTGTAATTTGTGCGGCCGAGAAGATAGAGGGAAGGCTGAGAAGATAGAGGGGGAAATAAAATTTTGGCGAGGAGGGAAATGAAATTTGTTCCAAGATGGGAAGGGGGAACTCAAGTATAGTGAAATATTCACTTTTAATGGAAAATAAAATTACCCATCTTAAAATGTTTTAGCATTTTTAATGAAATTTTACTTTTAATAGAATATTCTAGTTTTTTATTAAAAAAATGATATTATTTTTATTCAAAAAAATTAATTTTCATGTGAAAAAAGGTTAAAATTTTTATTTGTTAGAAAATATAAAATTTTGTTCATTGCAAAATCACGGCAACACAATTTCAGAGCTACGGCAACACACTAACACTTTTATTCTATGCCAACATATTTTTTCTACCTAAGGCAACATAAAAATGATAATGTTGTATTAGCCAAAAACATGCAAGGCAAATGCAACATATCCAAAGGCAACATAGGCTCTAAATGTGTTCATAGGCGTTTTATGGTGTAGTGTATCTTGCCCGTTCCCCCACCAAAAGCCATTCATTAGGGTTTCCATATTATCGCAGACTTCATTTGGTAAAAGAAACAGATTCATCCAAAAATTAGGAACACATTGTGTAGCCGTTTTCAATAGCGTACATTTGCCCGCCTTTGAAATAGATTTATGTCCCCAGTTCTGCAGCCTTTTCTTAATTCTATCGGTTAAGAATTGAAAGACTGAAACCTTTTTTTTCCCCACATTCATCGGCATACCCAAGTACTTTCCAGGTTCCTTAACTTCCCCCACTTGAAGTATTTGACAAACTGCATTTCGGTTCTGTTCCCTTGTGTTTGGACTAAAGGTGATATTTGACTTACTAAAGTTGATAGTTTGTCCAGACAAACTCTCATATCGGCTTAGGACATTTTTTACCGTTCTTGCTTCTGCCTCTTCTGCTCTGAAAAACATGTAACAGTCGTCTGCAAATAGAAGATGCGAAATGCGAGGTGCCCCTCTTGCGATTGCCACACCATGAATTAACCCAACCTGTTCATGTCTCCTAATGATGGACGTTAGGCCCTCTACACTTAGAATATAAATATACGGGGAGATAGGGTCTCCCTGCCGTATACCTCTCTACGGTCGAACGTCCCCAAAGACTCGACCATTGTTTACAAAGCTATAACTCACAGTTCGAATACATGTCATTACTCTCTGAATCCAAATATGGTGGAAACCAAATTTTTTAAGCATATCTTCCACGTACCTCCATTCTAGCCTGTCGTATGCTTTGGATATATCTAATTTGAGGCCTGCAATCCCACGCTTCCCTTGAGTACGCCTTTTGATACAGTGATTAATCTCATAAGCCAATAGTGCATTATCAGTCAGCAATCGCCCTTCGATAAATGCACTTTGCTTGTCAGAGACTAACGTTTTCAAACAAGGCTTGATTCTATTAGCAAGGACTTTCGACAAAATTCTCACTAATACATTGCATAATGAAATCGGCCTTACCTCTATCATTTGTTTTGGTTTCTTTATCTTGGGTATTAGGCATACCAAAGTACGATTTACCTCCATTGGCATTTCCCCTGTACTAAAGAATTTATGACAAAAGTCTGTAACATCAGTCCCAACAATGTTCCAAAACACTTGGAAGAAATCGGGGTTTAAACCATCCATTCCGGGTGACTTCTCTGGGTGCATGGAGAAAGTTGCTTCTTTCACTTCTTCATGAGACACGCACTTTATCAATTCTGCATTCTGATTCGATGTTACTTGCTGTACTACTTCACGTGGTGTCAAGGTCGCCTCTGTTGTCATTGAGGATGTGAATATCCCTTTAAAGTATTCAACCACAATTTCCTGGATCTGATTTTCCTCCTCCTTCCAGTTCCCGTGCTGGTCTTTAAGCCCATTTAAACTATTATTTGTTCGTCTTGTGGATGCATAATTGTGAAAAAAGCGAGTGTTCTGGTCTCCATTCTGTAACCAGAACTGTTTAGCTCGCTGAGCCCAATAGATTTCTTGCTTCTGTAACAGGTTTAGATAAGCCCACTGACTTCGTTGTATTGGCTAATTCCTTGCGCATCCCGCCTCGATCTGAGACTTTTTATCCTCTGTTTATGCTCCTATTTTTTTATTTTGAGCTCCTTCAGCATGCCACCACCCCACTCTTCCAATCTAAGGCAGCAATATTGAATCTTATCTGTGATATTATGCCCAACCATCTCCAACCAGCATCTTTGAATAATATGTAGACAATCTTTTTCTTTCAACCACATTTTCGAAATGAAATCTATGTGCTTTTGACACATACACTTTTCTGTTCAACTGCAGGTTTAGAGGTAAGTGGTCTGAAGTTGATACATCAAGACCTGTCACTTCCGCCCAAGGGAACATATCCCTCCATCGTCTATTTGCTAGCCCACGGTCAAGTCTCTCTTGAATCCACCGCTCAGTACCCCTTGATCTTTCCCAGGTAAAATTATTGCCAGTAAAACCCAGGTCCCTCAACTGGCAATCATTAATGGCATCCGCGAAACCCTGTAGTAGCCTCCTAGGCTGTGGACACCCTCCCTGCTTTTCCTCTGCCACCATAATGCAGTCATTAAAGTCACCTATAATACACCATGGTAAGTTCGATCTTGAATCCAACTCTCGTAATAGATCCCACGATTCTTGTCTTCGTTCTCTCTCCGGGCAGCCATAGAAGCCCGTATACATCCATCTTCCTAGCTGTTCAATATTGACTTCGAAATCGATATAGTGATGGGAGCTATCTTTAATCATATCACACTCATTTTTCCACATTAAAGCTAAGCCTCCTCCCCTGCCTCGAGAGTCCACATTATAGCACCCCACATAACCTAACTGCTTGCATACTTTTAAAACTGATTTCTTTTTTACTTTGGTTTCTGACAAAAAAATAAAACTTGGCCTTATTTGTGTGACCATGTCACGTAAAAAACTAATTGCACGTGGACTAGCCAAACCACGGCAATTCCAAGCTAAGAGACTCATTTGTTTAGGCGGGCCTGCTCCACAGGACCCGCCTCTATCAAGTTTTTTGGCCCATCTGCATTGACAAGCCCGTTTACTGAGTCTTCATTTTCATACCCCATACTTTGTGCATGCTCCACGCGTTTCCTTTTAGATTCCACTATTACTAGATTATTCTCAATGTTCCCTCCTTCTTGCTTATCTGCTAGTGGATCTCCTTTTGTGTTGTTCTCCACGCATCTTTCTTGGTTTTGTGGAACCACGTTTTGTCCCCCCACGTCTCCTTGTTTTTCAAGAATATTCCCATCCACCTCCATGAGATTTGTCTCCACCATCATACCACCGTGCACGATGGTTTCCTTGCTGATATTTGACGACCCTTCATCCCATACTCTACTACTATCTCCACCATTTCGTAACCATTTCGCTCCCAGATTACTGTTGTTTGCATTCTTTGTTGGTGCCCTCAGCCATCCACCATACGCACGAGGTATCTCTTTACCATGATTTGCATAGACAATAGCACAGTCCCTCTCTTTATGACCAAGCAGACCACACACAAAGCAAAAAGAGCTTAGTCTTTCGTATTTGAAGTTGATCCAGCTCCATTCACCTCCCTCCCTCTTAATTTTCATTCTTCTCTTGATAGGCTTATCCAGATCCATTGTGACTCGAATACGTGAGTATAATCTCCAACTGCTGGTTACATTTATCGGGTCTGATTTGACAAACACCCCAATATAGTTACCAATACTTTGGAAGATATTTTCAGATACGAAACCATTTGGGATATCATAAACTTGGACCCAAATATCCATGTTGTTTAGTTTTACTGAATGTGGGTCTTCCCTACCCTTTAGACACTGATACACCAATAAGCTTTGTTCAAAGGTCCATGGACCTCCCTCCAGCACTTTCTGCATATCCAGGACATGATAAAACACGAATGTATATCGCTGTCCGCCCAGGTCAATTATCTCCATGCCCTCCTTTGGACGCCACAGTGAAGCAATAACGTTCTGCATAGCATTAAAGTTGATATTCCTCTCGGTGAGAAATCGACATACGAGGACATATGTTGTACGAGTTTTGATTTCCCCTTCAACAACCACAACTCCACCTTGATCTTCTTCCTCCAATGCTAAGCGTGCATACAGATCCTCCAATGTTGATTTTGATGCCGCCATGATGAGTCCAAGAAAATTTTTATACACTACTAATGAATAGAGGCTTTTAATGTAATTTTTCAATATTATGACAACATAACTTGCAAGAATGCAAGACAAAACTTGCAAATATACAAGATATTCATGTAGTTGATAACCTTTTATAGGGGGTGTTTGGGGGAACTTTTTTCCATAATAAGTCAACTTATTTTAAGACAAAGTTAGAGATTCCTAACTTTCCAATTTATTTTCCAACTTATTTTTACAACTTATTAAATCTCAAACATACATTAAATACATGTATAAAAAAAATTATCAAAATATAAATTTTTTATCCGAAAATAAGTCGATAAGCTCTTAAGATAAAGTGTGTCAAACAGGCACATAATAACATGGGATTAGGTGTGCATATGCGTCAAAAATGTATTATATATTATATCATATCATACTAAAAAAAAATTGAATTTTTTTTTTCGAACATCTAGCATTACTTTTAGAATTTTTTTTGGGAGGAAGGGGGCTACTATTAGATTTTAACATGATAAGAGAAGTGATATTGTAAAAAAGAATAACTTAAAAGGTTTATTGTAATTTTCGTTAATGGGTTTCAAAACTCATCCAAGTACGAAGTCTTGATTGTGTTTTTTTCTTTTATAATTCTGATATTCTAAAACAATTAACATGTTCCTACAAGTATGATAATTCACTTAATTTCGTGATTTTCAATAAATTTAAACCTATAATTTTGGAATGATAAATTCCTAAAACTCTAAATCCCTAATTCAAACCTATTATCATGTTACTCTTGTCTTACTAGTAACCTATTCATGTGAACTGAGAAGATACGGTAGACTTGTGAGATGTGATCAAAATTCTTTATTCACTGTATTCCCTTAAAAATGATTGTCCCATAACATTTCAATTCTAGCCCATAAGCCAGATCGATATCAATTCATTGTAACAAACAGACTGGAACTAAAATGCCAGAAGGTACAAAATCTAAGTGGTTAAGAATTTGCAATCATAATCATGTTCAAAACTTTCTCTTTTAACAATGAAGGCATCTCCAAAAGAAAAAGAAGTTCAACTAAACCATACTCCGTAAAAATCTAATGATATTTCCCACTAACAATCAAACAATTAGTAAAGCAAAAGATTAATCATTGCCCAACAAGTAACATGCAAACTACACTAAACAAGCACATTACCAACATTATAAACTTTTCAAAACAAGCATTATAACAAGATTCTTTATATCATCATCATTGTTGTTTTAACAAAGAAAATAAGAACACAAATATAGAGTTCTAATCTAATGGTTGATCTTGCTCCATTTGTTTTAAGCAAAATCAATCACATTATTACATCTTTGCCACCACCTCACACATCTACACTTCTCCACACCCCACCTCCACTATGTATAATATGATTGTTGTATATATAAATATCTATTTTGTATCTATACAACAATAACAACATTGTTTTTCCACCTCTTACAATTAAAATTTCAAAAAAGTAAAAAAGAAAAAGAGAATTATTTATGCTTGATTCTTGGTGCCACTTTCCGGTTTTACCCTTGGTTTGATCCCATAATAACTCACATACCACTTGACAAACTTTCTTAACCCGGTTGACAAATCGGTGCTCGGTTTGTACCCGAAATCATTGTAAGCCAAGCTAACATTGGCATGAGTATATGGAACGTCGCCGTTTCGAGGCATTCGAATCACATGTTTCTTGGCCTTCACATTTAACAAACTTTCCAAAATGGAAACTAATTTTCCTACCGACACCGGAGAAGTGTTGCCTAAATTATAAATCCGTAACTGAGCAGGCGCCCTCTTTTTTCCACCACTGCCTGTACTCTTCTCCGCGGTGTCGAGAGCGCCTACGCAACCTTTTACGATATCGTCAATGTATGTGAAATCACGCGCCACCTCTTTATCATCTTGTGTTTTGTATATGTTGATTGCTTTAGACTGAAGCAAGTCTTTCGTGAAGAAGAAGTAAGCCATGTCGGGTCTTCCCCAGGGCCCGTAAACCGTAAAAAAACGTAAGCCGGTCATTGATAATCCGTAAATGTGATTGTACGTGTGCGCGATTTCTTCCCCTGCTTTTTTAGTAGCAGCGTAGAGACTCGCTGGTTGATCAGTACGGTCCGACTCGGAGAACGGATTCTCCGTATTCAGACCGTACACGGAAGATGAAGAAGCCCAAACAATTGCAGGCTGTGGATCAGCTGCTTTAACAACTTCAAGCAGAGTAACAAAACCAGCAATGTTTGATTTGATATACGATTGCGGATTTTGCATGGCGTAACGCACACCAGCTTGAGCCGCAAGATGTAAAACATGAGTAAACGGAACAATACTGAATAGCTTCGTTAGCAATTCCCCGTCATTTAAATCAGCTTCGACAATAAATATTTCGTGACTCGCTAACATTTTTTGTCGAGCTCGTTTCAGCGAAGGATCATAATATTTATTAAAATTATCGAGGCCTAAAACTCCGTCACCGCGTTTTTTTAACGCGAGTGAGCAATGAGTTCCAACAAATCCAGCAGCACCGGTGACAAGAATTGAGAATCCGTTAGCACGTCGAGGAGTGGACGAGTGACGGACTCGTTTCTCCCAATCAGCTCCTGTTCCGTAAAACGCGGAGAGATGACGGTGAGGGCTAGTGATAGTAGTAGTGTGACTAGACAACGGATGGTAATTCAGTGTGAAAAAAAAGATGAGGATGATCGAGACAAGAAGCGTGGCACGAAACAGGAGTTTCGAGGATGCTGTCAAGAGTTTTGTGGAGTTAACTCTTTTGATGTAGCTGTTGTATTTTTCGAGTTTTGTTGTTTTGCTTGTATCAGAAGGAAATGCCATTGTGGTTGGCGATTGTTTTGAGTTTGTTTTAGTTTGGGAAGTGGGGTTTGAGGGGAGAGGAGCTGAAGTTTGGAGCTCTGAGATTGGAAGAGAGGGGAATGAATGGATATAAAGGAAAGTTTGGGACTGTTTGTTTTAGGACAGGGGATGTTTTTTAATTTCCTTGTATGCCCCTCCAACCAAAAAGTCCTTATGTTTTCATGGATGAGTTATCTAATTATTGACTATTGTTATTTAACAATTCATTTCGGTTTTAAAATACATAACCATGATATGTACTAAAGTACTAACAATTCATTTCGGTTTTATGTACTATTCCCTCTATCTCAAAAAACTCTTCTCATTTTACTTTGACACTTTTGTCAATGCACACTTTTAATTGTTAATATCTTTAATTTCGTATTAGTTTTAAATATAAAAACTTCATTATATTAAAGTACTAACAAATACGAATCCAATAAGATCACCCATAATTATATTTGGTCATATAAATTAGACGTAAATTAGTAATTTGTCTCATGTCATGAACAGTCCCAACATATGAAACGAGAAGATTATTATCAGACGGAGGGAGTATCATGTTAGTATTGTCTATCTTTGTATCTCATCAGTAGAAAAAACCACTTCCTCCGTTTTTTTTCAATTATTTACATTTTTCAAGTTGTATTTGGCACGTATTTTTAGGTAAGTAATCATAACTTATCTTTAAAGTTTTTTTTTTGTTATAAAAATTTAAATGCAAGTTGGAAAAATTTCCTTGGGACAGGCTACAGGGATGGTGGGGAATTACTAGAATGCCATTGAGAGTAAGGATAAAAATGTAGGTGAATTATAATGGACCAGAGCAGGGGACATTAAAGGAGATGGATGAAGAAGATGAGCAGAGCAGCCGCTATCCAGCTCATAAGAAATTGAAAGGGAAGTATGTAGACAAATCCCTTAACCATGTGGTGAACACGTATTTTCGTGAGGACATGATGTCGGTGTTAAACAGTATCAGATTAATTATTAATCCAATTTCTATTAACAAAATATGTTACCTTTAATTTTTTTACGCATTTCAAAAATGAAACGGAGGGAACAATTTTTTTTGTAAAAATTCAAAATTTTAAAAGATGATTTTGTGTTATATCCTTGGAATAATGAAAATAAATAATAAAAATAAAGAATATAGGAAAATCACAAAGATGTGTGGTGAAAAACGTGATATAATTTCATTTTTTCATCTTTGTCATTTTCACTGGGTAGTCCAAAAAACTAGTAGTACTACTATTCTATTAGCCGGAGATATTTTGTTGGATATCAATGTCCAACCTTTTGGTAAATGAAATTAAAACCTCTTGTATTAACTTAAAAAAATAAAAGCTCTTTGTATTGTTGCTTTCATCCTTTATGTAAGTTCTCGTGCACTAGAACACATATGAAGAATTTCAGATTACGGTCGACATATTATTACCTTGGCCATAATTAAATATACTATCAGTCTATCACCTTGCATTTTGTTTTACGAAATTCGAAATCTCGATTTCTTTCTAAATAAAAAAATATCGAGATTAAATTTTTAGAACATCGTCACATTGACATTAAATGTGTTCGATTTTTTATCTAGTGATTTTTGTAGAAATAAATAAATGTCAACATTTACAATAATATACATTCCGATAAATTGCAATAGTAAGAGTGGATCATGCATGCGACTAAGCAAGAAATCATATATGTCTCGCCGTTCTGTGACGTTTTGGGTACACATAATTTTCTGTCGTGACGGATGGATGCTACAAAACATGCTTGATTTATATAATTATAATAAAAGTGTTGGACTTTGGATGAAGGTAAAATGCTACTCCCTCCGTCTCACAATTCTTTTCTCGTTTAATATGTCGGGACTGTTCATAACATGAGATAAATTACTAATTTATGTCTAATCTATAAGTCCAAATATAGTCATGAGTGATCTTGTTGGATTCGTATTTATGAGTACTTTAATACATTGAAGTTTTTATATTTAAAACTAATACAAAATTAAAGATATTAACAATCAAAAGTGTGTGTTGGCAAACGTGATAAAGGTAAACAGGAAAAGTTTTAAGAGACGGAGGGAGTAGTATATTAGCGAACAAACGTCCAATATCACCGGAATTCGTAAGAATAAACACGTGCCGGGCCGCCGGCCGGCAGCTAATTGAGCAAATTTGACAGTTGTAATTTAAATTTTAAACATTCGGACTGCAAAATTTTGCGACACAAAGGCAAAAAATTAAATTAAAGTTCCCTCATTACACACGGCAACTTTTATGAGAAGATAAGGATAGGTTACAGGAGAATTATTTTTTTTTTTTTGTTTGCGAAAGCGAAAACTCGTTTCATTGATAGAAATGTTAGGAAATACATCCCAAAGATAATAAAAGTTTATTATCTAACCGAAAGGTATGCTTAACCAATCCATGGGTCGTACGACCCATAAGAAAGAGATTCCTCCGGAAGTTTAGATAATAAAAAACCTTTATATCCACCAAACTAGGCCTCGTTAAAAAATCCCACATGAGCAAAACCCTTTGGGAAAAAAACTCAAGCGGGGAAAAAAGAGTGTCCAACTAAAAAAAGAATACATCATTTTACATCATATCTGACTAAACAAAAGGCTAGACTCTTCTTGATTCGTCTGTTATAGCAATCTCTTCCTGACTTCAACTATCACCTTTTCCATCCATGAAAATCTGAAATAATCACCAAAACCAGATACAAATCAAAAACTAAGTTAATACAGAGACATAAGTTTGAGCAAAAACAAAAAATATATAATATTATATTATTTAATAATAAAACCTATATACGGTGATAAGGTATTAATAGAAAACCTAAGCATATATAATCTAACCAAAGGGGGTCCCTTTGGTTAGACCTCTATTGAACATATAAAGTAAAAATTTGTAAATTAAGAGAAGAATCGTTATTACTATATATAGATGAAAATATTAAAATAACTAAAATTAAATCAATTGTAATACTTTTTCGAGAACAAAAATTTATAAATAATATAGATTTAAAATTCAACCAAATATATAAAATAAAAACTACGATATATTAAAAAGATAATGTATAAAATATAAAAATTCGTCGAACGGACGACCGAAAACAAGCCAATCAAAAAGGCAAACCCGATATGGTCCAAAAAGCCATCAAATATGACACTCCCTGAAGGCACAAAAATAGCCAACTAAATTGGCACAACCATATAAAATGGCATAATCCATATAAAAGTAAATTAATTAAATTAGACCCATTAAAACCCCTAATTAAACACAATCAATCATCAAACAATTATTAGTCGCTAATTAGCTGATTTAAAGGCAAATAAAATGACAATTTAAACACAATAAAAACCACCAATTAAAGCACTATCAATCATCAAACAATTATATATAATTGAACAACTAATTATCAATCAATTATAGCAAATGCAAATTAATACCTCAATAAAATCAAAGACCGATATTCAAAATTTGTAACTGAAAAAGATGAATGAAAACAAATAAACAAAATTAAATTAAAACAGGAAACCCCAAAATCGACAACTATTCCGGCCAATAGCACCAAATTCGGCTAATCATTTATATATGATTACCATTCACCAATTAATTCCTCAAAAAACTCCTCGCCAATTAATCAATCTCTTAACTACCTCCAATCAAGAAATAACTAACATACACAATTAGTCAAACCAACACATAAATTCACCATCAAACCCACATTATGCAATATAATGAATTTAAGATAACATAAATTGGGAGAGTTAAAATTAGAAAATAATGCACACCAATCACAAATAAAACTAAAATACAGAAAAAAGCCAAACATTAAATCTATTAAATCAAGAATCGGCACAATCAGCTACACAGACTAAGCCAAACATTAAACCTATTAAATTAAGATTCAATTATTGACGACAAAAACAGCTACACAAACCAGAACACAAAACTCAGTAGACTCAGTGATTCAGTGCAAAACATGCCAAAACAAAATATAACACTTAAAACTCAAGAACTCAAATAAAAACTCAAGAATTATTTACTCATTAATACTATCATACATCTCTTACACAGACTAATTCATTTCATCTTGTTTTATGGACACAGAACATACCTCCTTTCAAGTACAAAAACAAATAGCGCACAAAGATTGGAAAAACAAGATTGACCATATAGCACAATCAAGATCACCAACTAATCAAACTATCGCTGTATCCTAATATTCGATTTCACAAATACGAGCCTGATTTGTGTTCTACTCTTCGATTTCAAAAATACAAGCCTGATTTGTGTTCTATTATTCGATTTCACGAATCGTGCATATTTTTTTTAAAAAAAAAACATAGTAACATACCGAATATGTTTGATTTAGTTTCGAAAAGCAGGCTACATAGTGGTTCTTCACCATCATGCATGATAGGTTGTTAAATTTTTGGAAAAGGCCAAGATCTAAAAGCAAGGGTTTTGATCCGCGTTGGTCAATGGGTTGCGAGGATAGTGGACTTGCCTATAAACAAAGAAATTAAGAGAATGAAATTAATGAATTCATACTCTGTGATTGATTGATAACGTGTGGGACGGTTTTGTGACCGACAAAACTAGTTTAAGGTTGAGACAGTTTCAGGCCTAGTTTGTAAACAATTAGAATTAAGAACAAGCTGACGAATCCACATAGTAAATTATTAGGAGATCAGTGCGCGTTAGCCAGTTTATACGGATATTAATGTCGTAGATCTCGTTTCGGGTTGCGTTTAAGACAGGTGATGGTACCAGGATTGATCCTCAACGGAGGGTAAGAAGGGACGATCATCTAGGATTCGAAATTTTTAGAAAATCCAATTTTTTAAAAATAATATTAGATGTATTATTCATATTTTGAATAACAAAAATTTTCACTAATCATTAGTGAAGTCTTATGTGGTTGAAAATAATACTAGTTGTTAGTATTGCAATTTTGTTAAGAAATTGATTTCATATTTATATTCGAAATTTTTGAATTTGCTAAAATTTTAATTCGGGATGTATAATATAATTCAATAAAAAACATATATTGATGAAAATTAATGTTACTACTAATATCATCGATTTTACAACTAGAAAAATTTGAAAAAATTATTTTTTTACTGTTGTTGGTTATTTCGATATAAGAAACAACGTGGATAATTAAGTGTTAGTTTTACTTTGTCAAAAAAAAAAAGTGTTAGTTTTACGAGCCCATTTGTTTTTATAAGTTGAGGATGTTATCGAATGTGAGGTATCCTTTTCTTTTTTTTGTCGCTCTTGGACCTAGATGGTATAATAATTACTTTCAACTAACTTATACTCCCTCCGTCCCTTTTGATTCTTAACATTTCACTTTTTCAAAATTTTCTGACACGCATTTTAAGGTGCATTTTAAGGATAGTTAAATAACTTTTTTTTAAAATTTTCTTTTTCTGTATAAAAATTTAAACATTAAATTTTTATACAGAAAAAGAAAATTTTAAAAAAAAGTTATTTAACTATCCTTAAAATGCACCTTAAAATGCGTGCCAGAAAGTTTTGAAAAAGTGAAATGTTAAGAATCAAAAGGGACGGAGGGAGTATATAAATCTAAATTAGCTTTGTAGCGAAGCACGGGCATGTTCTAGCACATTGTCATTATATAATTTTTCAATCCCTATAATGTACTGAGGTGAGAGTGAGAGGGTCTGTAATACCATATATAACATTCTCATGGATAGAAAAAAATAAACTTAGGTAGGTAATAGTGTGTTGTGGCCATGTATTGAAGAAGCAAACATAATCTATTACAAGAGTAATGCACGGGCTGTAGTCATATAATCATTGGTTCCAATCACAGTTGTGACAAATACTTAATTATGCATTGAGTTTTTGGAGACCCGACGCAGGTGTGCTTTGCTCAAATGTTTTAGTGGATATGCTTTACATTATCAAACAGTCCCGTTGGTTTTTTTTTTTTGAAAGACATTTGGATGTTTAGTTTCGGCAGTGAAGCAAGCGTTGACGATGGCGGGATTAATGGCGGCGCTAATTATTGTTGAGTGATTGGTGATATTTTTTGTATTTGATGATATCCTCAATCATAATCATGGCCGCCTTACTTGAATGAGTAGTTTTTTTTTTGTAACCGCTAAAGTACATTGGGCGCCTTTGATGGTCTGCATAGCGTGTGGGAATGTTGGGATTCCATCCACTTGTTGAGAGGGTGGAAGAAAGTTGTTTAGTGGTGATTGTTAGTTTTGACCGATGTCAATATGAAAGCCAATGAGTAGTATTGTAGGCAATGGAAAGCCGTACGTATAAATTAATAGAACGAATACATACCAGTTATAGCCCGCGCAAGGCACATGCTTGCTAGTAAAATAATGTTAGTATGTATTTATGATACTTTAAAATTAAATGGTGTTTGAACATGTTAATGCTAAGTACGCAAAATATATCTAAAAGATTATCTATTCATGATGTATATAACCAAAAATAAAATATTCTCAAAACTGATATCTAGCATAGGGGTAATAAATTTCACTTATAAGTTAGAGGTAAGGGGTTTAATTTTCATTAGAAACAATTTTTTTATCATTAATATAATATAGGAGGGGTATTTAGTAATTTCATGATAATTAAATTGTCTAGTGATATATTAATAATGAGTTTTATAATATACTCAAAATTGATGTAGCATAGTGATAAGGAATCTTTATTATAAGTTAGAGGTCATTGATTCAATTCTCATTAGGAATTTTTTTTAATCATTAATATAATATATGGGGGTTATCTCGCGATATATTAATAATTTGTTTTATAATCTTTTCAAAATTGTTGTATAGCCTAGTGGTAAGGAATCTCACTTCTACCTTAGATGTCATGGGTTCAATTCTCACAAGAATCAATTTTTTTTTTATTAATACAAATAGTTACTGAGGTGGTAGATGATGTGGCATCTACGTGGCAGCTGACGTGGATTAAATTGTCTTGCCAAAACCCTTGTTGTGCTATTAATAAGCAGATGACGTGGCATCTACGTGGCAGCTGACGTGGTGGATTAAATTGTCTTGCCAAAACCCTTGTTGTGCTATTAATAATATAATAGATATAATTAATTAATTATTATATTTTTTAATATCAACTTTGAAATGCAATATTTAGAAAAGGAAAATATCAGCCGAAAAGTCACACTACATTAGTGAAAATAAAGTCGATTTGGTAATTAGCAAATAAAGATCGTTGTTGACTCTCCTCTATGTATAGTATACTTAAAAAGGTTTCACATTAGATCTCTAATGTAGTGGAAATGAACTTGAATTATGCTCGAAGTGATATATCGAATTTCGTAATATTTCCTTTTTCAACTCATTTAAAATATTTTTGAATTAATAAAAATTTAAAAAATACGGATATAAAAGTATATTATAAGAGCATAGAGCATCTCTAAGAATAATAATCAAGACTAAAAAATTTAAGAGAGCAAATAGTTAAAATTTTGTACAATGGAGGAAACTCTAATATATAGTATTAGTACAATACATATTGCTTATATTTTTGCTAAGTGAAAACACATATTCGATAAATATGATCAATAAAAAATGATTATTTATAACTTTTGTAAAAGAATTTGATGCATCGGATTGCTTAACTTTTTACGCATTATTTATACCGTTTATCACGTAAATATTATAATTGAGAATTCTCTTACATTGGATACGCTCTAAGAAGACATATCATTTCCATTCCATAAAATGCGACCCATTTTATCTTATAATTCGACCCATTTCATATAATACATTCGATATAATTGATTTTTGATGTATTTTTCACCCATTTTATCTTATAATCCATGATTGTAAAAATAATTAAAAAAAGGGGACAAATCCACATAGGGACAAGATTTTTCTTTATATTATCGACAGGCGAAAGACCATTATATTATAGTTAGGCGATAACGTACTTTGTAACAACCGCAATTCCTGAATTCTATTCAATTGTTACTCATATGTCTGACTTAAAATAGCGGTCTTTGGACTTTGGTAGTATGTTAAGAAGTCTTAAATAAGATGTTTTTGTACCCAATTTCAACAAAGAAGAAGGTGATTTCTTGTATGTTTGCGAGTTTTCTCGATGACTGGGGTCCAATAACACATAATTTCTTAATTTATTTAGCAATATAACGAGAAAATTAAAAAGGCTAGAGGTACAGGAGAGATGTAAAAGATCAATGAAATTAATTGTATATGTAAGTATCAAGTATTAGTAAATTAATTTCGTTTAGCTATTTGTTTGTGAAGCTTGTGTTAAAAATTTTTATAGAAACAATGAGTTATATTTATTTCTATAATGTACCATTTTCTTTTTATTTCTGATATTTAAATTATTTAAATTTCATAATAGAAAAAAAAAACCAAAGCACCGAAATACAAAACCCTGCTGGATCCGAAAAGAAATACATGACAATTGTCACTATGGAAGGAGCTTTTAAAAATGATTTTAGAAGGAGCTATTTTCATGTAGGATAAGGATAATTTAGTCCAAATTTCAGTAAAAAGCATACACTTATAAAGAATGTACAGATATGAACTTTTTTAAATAAAAATAAATTAAAAAAATTAGTCAAACCGAGTGTTGGGGGCACTATAAGAAATCCCGAATTTAGCAACGATTTTTAGCAACGGAAAGGTTTCCGTTGCAGTTTATCGACGGAATAGCAACAATAAATAAGCCAGCAGTTTACTACTACAAGGCAACGGATTAGCGACAAATAATTAGCAACGGCATATTTCCATCGCAAACGAAGGCGCGAACAACTTAAAGAGATGGATGATATGAAGCAACGAGTGAGGGAGATGGAGAGCCTTTTAGCACGGGTGCTTGATACTCAGAATTAGAAGGCTGCAAGATTTAAGGTGAGTTAGATTTGTCAAATTTTCCCTCAAAATCTCTTAACTGAACTTGCTCTTAAAATTATAATTATGCATATCCTTGTTTTCCCTCAAAATCTCCTAACTGAACTTGCTCTTAAAATCTCCTTGTTCGGCAATATCCTTGTTTTCAGTCTTGCTTCTTGAACTTCTTTTGTGTCTATACCTTATAATTTTTTCCAGAATCACATAAAAATTTAGTTTCTTAGTCAAATCAACATGGCAGTGTGTACTAGTTCTCATTATGATAAATGGCAGTGTCAAATTCGATGAATAATATTTATTGATAAGAATAACTATACGGAACTCAATTGTAACACCCCCAGATCCGGGGTCCGGGATCGGGTCGTTACGGTCTTATTTTCCATGATTAATACTTTACTTGAGTCCACAATAGATAAATCACCTGCTGTGACCCCACAATAATAACCACTCACACACACACAGTTATAGTCCCAGAGATGAAATTGAAATAAGTCTTGCATTACTGGTTTACGAATAAAAGTTATTACAAGCCAAAAGGATAACATCATAAGTTTAAAAGTTCTGCCGTTGATTAATCATTATTGATACATATAATTAAACTGGTAATCAAAGGCTGCTGATCTATGCTACCTCAGCAATGGCAGCGATGATATCAACGGGAGCCCTGTGGGGCGGGTAACCTGCTTGCGCCGAGTGCGCCTGACGCGGGCCATGTAACCTAGCTGTTGTTGTGACATAATAAATAAGCAAGGGTGAGCAACAGCCCACCAACAATATATAAATATGCGGTAATATATAAGACAATTCAAAGATATGTTTTGAAATCATATGCCATGCATTAGAGAAAATATTGCCAGTTTAATATAAAGGATGAAGTTACAAGGTAACTCAACAGATATATATTTCGTGGAAGCATATGCTATGCCAAAATAAGCAAGATAGCATCATTTTCATAAAAATAGGAACTTGCAGAATGATATTGCAATTCCAGTTTGAAATACTTTTCAATTCTGCCAACTATGATGGTGTTGCAGAAAATTTCCAACATTGAGTGATGAACTAATACTGGAGTTTGACGCGCCAGGAGACATAGCATATACACGATGATCAGTCGTATGTTATGCTCCCCACCTCTTGTTTACTACATGTAGAAGGAAGCACCGACGGATTTACTTGTCTACCGTCCTCTGGAACCCCCTCGGCCAACGGTTGGGCCATTTGCTGGACCGGCGCCACTGGGTCACTTACGCATCTCCTAGTCCATTTCACATCCATAACTTTGAAACGTAAAGTTCGTCCCCCTTTCCCCAAGTATAATACTTGTTGATAGACTCCACAAAGTAGTCGTATCTAGTTGGAAAGGAAAATTCACCAATATTTCCCAAGCTACTGCTTGTTAATGGATACCAACTTGTTCCAACATTCCTACCCCTCGAATAATGAGTGGGTACACACAATTCCATGAATAATAGCAACCAAGTTGCGAGTGAAACAAATAATTTATGACCGGGCAGTCACAAGATAAATAACATTTCTCAAGTAAGGTTCCCTTACGATAGAATCAAAGGAAGAATGGAATTACTGAGAACCTTTCTTGATAATATAATATTAATCATAATACGACTCGGAAATAACTTATATAATATTCGAAGGTCGATCATACTATGTGAATGAAGTAAATCAGTTTTGAAACAAGTCAGAAGAATTAAATAAATATTCCAAGAATATGTATTGAGTCATGGAGATTGGAAGAGTGTTACTCGAACTGATCTTTGAATAAATATTCAGAATAATATTCATTGAACGAATAATGAATATTCAAATTAATAACAATATCTATTGATGAAATACTCATCAAATGGATATTTGAGATAATGTTCATTGGGTCAATAATGAATATTCACCCTAAGAATGATACTTATTGATGAAATAATTATCGACTGAATATTTGAGACGATATTCATTGAATAAATAATGAATATTCAACTTAATAATATTTATAGAAGAAATGATTATCGAAGGAATGTTTGAAACTATGTTCAATAATTGAATCGACTTTAAATGAATGTCGAAGATAATATTCATCGCCTCAAGGGAATATTTAAAATAATATTTATCGAATAACTGGAGTTCGAATCAATGTTCAACTAATATTTATAAAATAAATAGAGATTGAATGAATATTCGAAATAATATTCATTTAAATAAATAAGGCTCGAATGAATATTAAAATAATATTCATTAAATAAATAAATAAACTTGAATGAATATTCAAGATAATATTTATCGAAGAAATAAGAATGAATATTCTCTAAGTGAATAACTTAACTGAGGGTTCGAAATAATATTCGAATATTAAATCGGCTTTAGATGAACATTAAAGATAATGTTCATCGAATAAATATCTGTTGGATAACCCAAGTAATATTTATCAAATGATCTCAAAGGAATATTCCAATAATAGTCGCCAGATAATAAATGGAAAATATTTACTTAAATATTTTCCTCTGAAAATAATATCAATATATCAAGGAATATCGACTCCTGGTCTATAATCAAAGAATGATATTCATCTGCCCTTTGCTTAAGGGTCTCAGTGATATCCGGCTTATAACTGATATATTACTATCTAGCTTATAAGCCAACAATAAATTCTAGGAACAAGTATATCAATTTGACTTTGAAAGTAGGCATGCATGCTGTAGCATATGTATAACAGAAAGCATATATATATATTCACAACAACAGCCTTATTAAAAGGATTTGAAACTTGCCTGGAAATCGAGTACGAGTAGGGGTAGTGGTAGCGTGTCCCGGGTCAGCCTGATGATTTATAAATAGCCAAGGCATTCGGGATTAATCACTTAACACCTTTCAAAAGGTTAAGTATAAACTTAACTTAAATCGAAACACGTTTTCAAGTCGTTTCGTTATACCCCTCTAATTCACTCTTATTATTGCCTTTATTACCCGACACTTGTTTGTTAATAAAGCGTGTCATTATACTTACATGTGGTAAGTATTTAAATCGTATAAGTTTTAAAGTCGAAAGATTAGACCTCGATATTTATCGATCGTTTCCTAAGTGGTTTACCGAAGTTATAACCAAGTATACCTTTTAGGGGTACTTTCGTACTTAACCTAGATTCGAACATTTTTATAAAATCGGAAAACGATCCATTTGACATGCGGTCTTCTCCCACACCTTCCTTTTTATCTCTATTATTTAATTATCATGATTCGCCACTGATTAAACAACATTAAAGGGATTCAATTTCAATTACGAAATTTTGTTTACGATTTCGAACAACTTTTATTAAATCGGCCATATCTCCTAAACCGTATATCCGTTTCATACGAACTTTATATCAAAACGAAGCTTATAACATAATCTATCTTATCATGGCAAAAGTCGAAGCTAAACAGTGAGTTATACCTACTGTCAAATTCGTGTTCTTAATGTTAACGAAATTTTGGCATTACGACGGCTATAAATCGAATATTTCTAAATTCCAAACCTTCCAATAATCAAGGTATCCATCCCAAACAACATATACATGATATATCACCATGAACTGAGGCCAAGCAATGCCTTTCCGTTCATCTA
This sequence comes from Kitagawia praeruptora, assembly GCA_037693485.1. Taxonomy (NCBI): domain Eukaryota; kingdom Viridiplantae; phylum Streptophyta; class Magnoliopsida; order Apiales; family Apiaceae; genus Kitagawia; species Kitagawia praeruptora. The sequence continues at coordinate 19,102,926 of CM075347.1, forward strand.
AATTATTTTTAACATTTATCAAAACTACATCATAATCATGCTTATAATCATGCTAATAACACATCTTATACTAAAACCCATCAAGAGCATGCAAAATCTCAAAGTAAGGCCTAGGGTTACAAGTTGTTATACCTTCCTTGGAGTATGATCTAGCCTCACTATGCTTGGTATGGTCCTTAGAAGTGCTTAAGCTTGCTAAATCAACCAAAGAAATCAAGGAAAAACAAGATTAGTTCATGAAAACACTATTCACCCTCCTCTTAAATGATTTTTTTGAAAATGGAAAAAGAAGAGATTGAAGCTAGGATTTTGAGGAGATCATTTATGTGAAATATAAGTCTCACCATAAAAGTTTGGAGATCAAACAAGGAGTGGAAGATGGATCTTGGTTCTTGAATTCTTGAAAAAGCCGAATGGCTCTAAAATGGGGAGTGTTAGTGTTTTTTGCTTGGCATTAAATAGCATTTTAAAAAATCTGGAATGTATGTAATTGCATTGCTGTACCGTTGCTAGTTACCAACGGAATTAAGACGAAGTTAATCTGTAAAGAAAATTCTGTTATAATGTCGTCGTCATTTAGCAACGGAAATCCGTTTGCAATCAGTTGAGTGAGTGGGGTCAATCCAACTTGATTCCACTATCATGTTGTTGCACAATCGTTGCTATATTGGCAACGGAATTTCACTAGCAACGGAATTCCGTTGCTAAGGAGTTGTATGAATGAGGTCTATTCCACTATCATGTTGTTGCACAATCGTTGCTATATTGGTAACGGAATTTAAGTAGCAACGGAATTCCGTCGCTAAGGAGTTGTATGAACGAGGTCAAAACCAACAAGATTCCATTATCAAGTTGTTGCAAAGCCGTTGCTATATTGGCAACGGTACATAAATTCCGTCGTTGAGGCCATCCCTACGACGTTTATTGCGACACACATTTCCGTCGCCATTTTCCGTCGTTAATCGATTTAGCTACGGAAATCGTCCATTGCCGACGGAATTTTCCGTCGCCAAAATCGGAATTTCTTGTAGTGGGGTATCGATCCGATCCGAAAATAGCGGGTATGGATTCTTCAAAAAAATATCCGATCCGATATGGATCCGATCCGATAAGGAGCGGGTATGGATTTAGCACGATCCGATCCGTTAACGATCCGATCCGAATATATTTATATATTAAATATTTTTTATATTTTATATATGTTATATATAAAATATTTATTATATATAATATATAATAAAAAAAATATCTACATATCTATAGTATATTATATATATAATATATGTTATATTTATTATTTATATGTATTATATAATATATAATATACTATATTTATTAGTTAGTATATATATATATATATATATATATATATATATTATTTATCATATATAATTTAAAATTTATACAAAAATATATTGACTTTTCGAATAACATCTAAGAATTTGAATACAAGTTAAAGTACTAATTAAAATACTAATTGACCGCTAAATTACCAAATAAAATGAATTTATGGAATTTTAAATCTGGATATGTCAATTTTATAATTTTGCATATTTTTCTTTTTTTTAGTTAAACGGGTCGGACCTCCGATCCGAAAATCCGAAACCCGAACGGATCGGGTATGGATCGTACTAAAAAATATCCGCCCCCATCCGATCCGATCCGAACCCGAAAAATTTTAATGAATTCGGATATGGATTTAGGATAATCCGATTCGAATTCGACCCGTTGAAAGGCCTAGCTGGGGCAAGTGCTCTGTAAAGTCTGTCTGACATATCTTTTTGATCAAAATTTTTTCACTTCCACTTGATTCTCAACTCTTTAATTTATTATTCCCTCCATTCCATTCACTGTGATCATATTTTCTATTTAATTTTTTCAAAAATTATCAATATAATAATAATAATTATTATTGAATAAAATGTGAAAATCTGATTGATGATAAAATGAGTGGGGTGGAGGGAATATTAAAAAAACAGTTTCGATGACTATACCGACTTATGTCGTAGCTAGAGCCTAGAAGAAGCCCAAGACCTTATTTCTAAAATTATCTGATCACCGACTTAAAGCAATATATTTATATTCATGTCAAAATGATGAACTGGGATTTATTTTCTCATTTTGGGCATTCAGTAAATCTTGGCTACATCCTTATTCACTACAAAAACTCAATTATCTCATTTATCTTTAACTTAATCTATAATTCTCAATTATTTTTAACTTAACCTACTTTTTCTTATACATCCTCAACTAGTTATAGGGGCGTTTGTTTTATCATATTAGTGTGAGCTTATGGCTTATAAGTCCATAAGCACTTATGGGGGTTGTTTGCCAAAATAAGTTTTAGCTCAACTTATAACTTATAAACCCATAAGTTGAATGTTAAGAATCCTTAATTTTCAACTTATAACTTATAACTTATTTTCGATATACGTAATATATAATATCCTTCAAATCTTCAAAACCATATATCTCTCGATCCATTCATTAGAAAATTGATATGTATATATCAAATTTCCCTATTTATCGAGATCTGTCCATTGATATTCATTGTTATATATAAAAAACAAATATTTTAAAAATTATAAAAAAAAAGTTAACTTATAAGTTCTGATTTACCTAAACAGTCTACTGATTATAAGTTCTGATTTACCAAACATTCTACTGATTGCTCTACTCATCACTTATATGACATAAGTGCTTATAAGTCATAAGCTACTTATTTTAAGATACCCTAAACATACACATAGTTTTAACAACAATAACTCATGTTATTCTCTTTCCAAAAATTAATTTTATTAAAATCAAAACAATACATAAAAAATATAAAAACAAATCTATTCTTATTTCATAAGTATTAATAATATTTATTAGGTCACAAATTACTTGAGGTTATTTGATTAAAAAAAGGAGTTATTTATTTTTTTTAATTAAAAATTTTTATTTGTACTTTAGTAATCAAGTAGTAAAAGCATATGAAATAAAAAATTAAGAATAAAATTATGAAGTTTTTATTTGATTTAGGAATCATAAAAAGATAAGACATGAATATATATTGATCAAGTTTAAGTGTATAATGATTTTGATTAAAAAAAATATATATAATGATTTATATTGAAAACAGAAATAAGAGAAACACAGTACAAATGAGAGATAATTATAGTATAATAGTGATCGTGACTTTTGTAGTGAATAAGAACGTAACCCAATATTTATTCTTTGGGCATTTCCTTTCTCATTTTGGGCAATGCATCGATTCCAGATTTAATTCTGGTCGTAATTAGTTTATTTAGGAAACAGGCAAACTAGTTTTGTATGTGGTTTTATTGGATTATTCGTTAACGGTTTATTTCATAATTAAGTAAGAGAAAAAGGACCCTGAAATATATCTCAAGAAATTTTATTGAGATACAAACAAAAAAAACTTAATTTTTATTGGGGCCTGCTGAGCTAGTTAAAAGATATCTGAATTTACTAAAATATCCACTCTATTTTTACATATAAAATATAGGAATCTCAGAAAACTTACCTGACTCCCTAATCTCATTAAGTAATTATTTTACTCCAAAACAACTTCTAAGTTCTAAACCCAACATAAATGATCTAAGACTAGTACTTGAAGTAATTTTTAATATGGAAAATGGAGAAAAATGTTGGTATAAAATCTTGAAGCATTTACCAATTTTTCATTAGCTTAAAAACATATATACTCCCTTCGTATCGTGTTTATATTATCCATCAAATAAAAATCATATACTCCTATTTAGCAATTAAGTAAAAACTATCAAACTTATCTCAATTATTTACATATTTGAAAAAATTACCATTTTTAATATTTATTTTACCTTAGCAACTAGCAAGGAAACGTGGACAATGCTATTGGAACATGCACAAAAGCAATTGTGATTAGGGCTGCACAACTTTTCGATCTGGACCGGTAAATTAGATTGGACCGGGTCTACCGGTCGAAGGACCGGACCGAATATAACCGATCCGGTCCCCGGTCCGTAAAATCAAAAAAATCCGGTATTCGGTCCGGTCCGGTCCAAACCCTGAAAACACCCGGTCCGGACCGGATCGGACCGGATTTTATGTATATAGTTAATTTTACACTATTTTGTCATTTAAATTATATAGTTTAATGATTAAATATTTACAAATAACATATTTTAGTGATCCAAATTGGTAAATAATAAATTTATGAAATAGTATATATAAACACTATAATATAAATGATTAAATTTCATATTTCATACTATGTATAATTTATAATTACGTTTACAAATTAATGTTACTTTACAAATAATATGACATTTACTTATTTTTAAATTTAAATTAACTTACCAAGTAATTTATAAATCAACAAAGAATGAAAATTAATTTTTTTTTATAAAATATTAACTAACCGGTTCAAACCGGTCCGGTTCCGGTCCGGTCTCAAAAACCGGTTATGACCGGTCCGGTCCCCGGTTCATGAATTCAATAAAATCCGGTCTTCGGTCCGGTCCGGATCGGTCCGGACCGGTTTTGAACCTTTGTGCAGCCCTAATTGTGATCCATATAGTGATCCATATAAATGCGTATTACCAATTTAACGCAGTGTCGGATATTTCGGTGGAAAATTTTGTTTCGGTGAAAGCAAAAAAATATGTGTGGCGATGCAAGAATCATCCTCATCCCATGTCCAGCGCAACTAATTGATGAAATTGGCTGCGACTTGTTTGGAAATTTGTACCACAAGTTCCAGAACTGAAGATAGACAGGTTCCATACTCTTCGTGTTGTTCTTATTTTTACGTAAAAATTTCATATTTTATTAATTTTTAATAAAAAAATTGTTAGGCAGGTGCCTTATAATTCCAAACTCACCAACCCCTTACCATCACCTACCCCCCACTCTTACATTTCTACCCCTCATGCCACCAACCCCCCTTCCTATAAATACCCCCTCCCCTACATTAGTAGAATTACACCATAATTCTCTCTTCTCTCTCTATAGCTGCTAGATAGTCCGTCTAGTAGGAAAGCCGGTTTAGCCCGCTTTCAGAAAGTGTCGGGATAGAAGGTCCTCGTGCCTAAACTATTCCTTAGGGTACTTGGGTCTGACTGCAGCCATCGGAGGTGGTCCCGCTGCAGAGGGTCTTTCTATCAGGTTGTGTGGCACTGTCCGGGTTGGGAGAGGGAGAGAAGGAAAGGTTGTCGGGAAACAGTGATAGGGGAGGTTTTGAGATAAACACTTCAGTGAGTTGGGGATATACATAATAGGTATTGTAGGGCTGAATTTTTGTATGAAATTCAAGGGGCCGGATACCCGGATATTGTAATCTCTTTTATCTAGTGTGAAGTTGTTGCTCTTGTGGATGTAGGCTGGGCCGAACCACGTTAAATCTCTTGTCTCTTTTACTGTATTGTTGGTTTGTTGCTTCATTACTATCACGTATATTTGTGGGATCTAAGCGCACATATTTACCAAATCGCTTCCGCATTCGCAGGGAATCGGGCAGATTCCTAACAGTTGGCATCAGAGCTAGTTGTGTCTAAATTATTGGTGCCGAAGGAAAGTCGTTAAGAAAAGTGGTTGTCTAATTTGGCGCCGTTTTGACAGAAGTGCTCCCATTGTTTCTTACACTTACCTGGCCAATTGATTTAGTTGTTTGGATTGGATTGTGTGTGCAAACGGAGATCATGGCAAGTATTAAAGGATTCACGGTGACTCCATATGATGGTAAAGGAAGTTTTACTCTTTGGCAGAGAAGGGTAAAGGATATCCTAACCCAACAGAAGCTAGCAAGGGCTTTGAAGGGGAAGGAGGGAAAACCAACAAAGATGAGCGATAAAGATTGGGAGGATGCTGAGTCGCAATGCATGAGTACCATCAGACTATGCATTGCTGATAACATTATCAATAATGTTGTTGACGAAAGCACGCCGAAGGAATTATGGTCAAAGTTGGAGACATTGTATCTCGGGAAGAACTTGACTACAAAGTTAAATATAAAGCGCGAGTTATACAAGCTGAAGATGGCAGCTCAAGGCAATGTTATTGAGCACATGAATGTGTTTAATGGTATTGTTGATCAACTTGAAAAGGTTGATGTAAAATTGGAGGAAGAAGATAAGGCCCTTATTCTTCTTACTTCGCTTCCGGAGTCATTCGATCATTTGGTCACAACCATTTTGTACGGAAAGGACACGTTAAAAATGAAGGAGGTTCAGTTAGCACTTTTGTCAAATGCTGGAAGGAAGAACCAGGATGGTGACAAGGATGGAATGACAGTTTTGGCTTTGCGTAGTCAAAATAATAGAGGAAGGGGTGCTGTGAGAGGATCTACCAATAGCAGGGGTAAATCCAGATACAGTGAAAAGGGCATGCAGTGCTTTGGTTGCAAGGAGTGGGGTCATATTAAGCCGAATTGTCCGCTTAATAAGAAGGATCCAGATGCATCATTGGCTGTGGTTACTCTCGATTGTGAAGATGTTTGCACCGTCTTCAATCGAGGCACTAATTCTCCAGGAGAATGGATATTAGACTCAGGGTCATTTTACCATGTATGTTCCGAGAGGGGGCATTTTGACAAATTCCAAGATACAAAGAATGAAACAATTTCTTTGGCTGATGGATCTACTTGTGAGATCAAGGGGATTGGAATTGTGAAAATCAAAATGTTCGATGGAATAGTTCGCAGCTTGAACGGGGTAAGATATGTGCCTAAGCTGAGGAAGAATATAATATCTATCGGTCGGTTAGCTTCAGAAGGCGATAGATGCTCTGTAGTAGGGGGAGCTATGAATATCAAAAGAGGCCGTGTGGTTCGGATAAAGGGAGAGCTACGTGGGGGAATATATCGTCTGATTAGTACGTGGCCAGAACGTACTGGAACTTCGAAAATATGGTTATCTCGTGCACGAGGGAAGAGTGACTTGAAGGATACTGCTGCGGTTGTATTGCCTTCCAGTCTAGACGATGGTACAAAGACTGCTGGGATGGATGCTTGGTCGAAGGGCTTCCACGACATCAACGAGTAGTTGGTGTGTTGCAGCTGCATATGGGCATCGATCAACACGAATCAAGTGAGCAGTGAACCATGCAATAGATTGATTTGTTTGATATGCAGTTGGGGAGTAAATGAAAGATCGATGGTCACACTTATGTGTGTGATGGTCACACTTGCGTGTGTGATGGACTACATATGGGATTGACCGACGTGAATCAAGTGAGTATGTGTGTATACAACAGATTGCTTCACCTGTATGTAGTTGGACAAATAGAGGTCAATGGTACACTTGTGCGTATAGCAAGTGGGCATTCGAGAATGAATGTGAAAACTAGGATATAGTTTGGAGTCTTGGACTCGGGTGGGAGTTTTGTCGTAGGGAATGATACGGATCGAGGAAAAGTTGGAGTTGTGCCAAGAGGGCGCATGTATGGAGTGCAAGTGATTAGTTGTGAGTTTTGAAATAGGGGGAGATTGTTAGGCAGGTGCCTTATAATTCCAAACTCACCAACCCCTTACCATCACCTACCCCCCCCACTCTTACATTTCTACCCCTCATGCCACTAACCCCCCTTCCTATAAATACCCCCTCCCCTACATTAGTAGAATTACACCATAATTCTCTCTTCTCTCTCTATAGCTGCTAGATAGTCCGTCTAGTAGGAAAGCCGGTTTAGCCCGCTTTCAGAAAGTGTCGGGATAGAAGGTCCTCGTGCCTAAACTATTCCTTAGGGTACTTGGGTCTGACTGCAGCCATCGGAGGTGGTCCCGCTGCAGAGGGTCTTTCTATCAGGTTGTGTGGCACTGTCCGGGTTGGGAGAGGGAGAGAAGGAAAGGTTGTCGGGAAACAGTGATAGGGGAGGTTTTGAGATAAACACTTCAGTGAGTTGGGGATATACATAATAGGTATTGTAGGGCTGAATTTTTGTATGAAATTCAAGGGGCCGGATACCCGGATATTGTAATCTCTTTTATCTAGTGTGAAGTTGTTGCTCTTGTGGATGTAGGCTGGGCCGAACCACGTTAAATCTCTTGTCTCTTTTACTGTATTGTTGGTTTGTTGCTTCATTACTATCACGTATATTTGTGGGATCTAAGCGCACATATTTACCGAATCGCTTCCGCATTCGCAGGGAATCAGGCAGATTCCTAACAAAAATTAATGTATATATGAAGGTAGATGTTATAATCGGAATTGATGGAAGCCCCACCTGCACATGCATATTACAATAGATATTGAAGCTTCGTTCGTCATTGTCAGTCTATTCTCCCACTTAATTTGTCTTTGAGGGTTAACAGGCTAATTTATCACTGAACTGAACCTCAACTTGCAAGTGGGTAATTGAACTCAAAAAGCTTGCAGTCAACTCATCATACTAATTAAAACTTGCAATCCCATAACTGCCGTCAACTCATTTAAGAGACTGACGGAAAACTGACATGGCAAGCTAATGTTGCAAGATTTTAATGGGTAAAATGGCTAATTCATAATTGAACTGATGCTCAACTTTCAGCTGGGTAATTGAACTCAAAAAGGTTGCAATCAACTCATCATTTAGTGTTATAAAAATATTCTAAACAGTAATATATAAAATTATAGGGTTTTTTTCTAATATATCCCATTTGAAAAGGTTGTTTATGAATATGTCCTATTTTTAATTTTAATTATAAATATTTCCCATTTTACTAATATGTCCCATTTTCAAATATAACCATGATTAACTTAGTAACAATATATTATTAAAAGACATTTTTGTCCTCCTAATTATCCTAATTCCTCACCCACATTTTTGGTACCTATGCTAAAATTCACAATAATCACCTTCTTATGATACATATGCACTTCCTACAGTTGGGCGGGATTTAATATCGTCCATCATTTTTGTTGACTCCATCAGATCACGAGTTCAGAGACATCTCTTCCCCTATAATACTTTTAAAGTACGATTTAATACAACGCCAAATGTAAGAATCATTATATTGTGGGTATAATTATTTTTTGGAATATAATTTGGATATCAAGAAGTATGAACGACTACAACACAAGTTGAATATAGACATATATATGACAACTTTTCCTTGTGTATTTTAAAAATATTGCTCTAATTTAGTGGTGATTATTGTCTCATTTCACTTTATAATTGGGTCATATGTAAATTTTATATATTTTTTACTTATTAAATATAATGCATAAAAAAATTTCAATATTTGAGTTTAGATAATATGGCATACAAGAGATGTACATATTATATATATATATATATATATATATATATATATATATATATATGTGTGTGTGTGTGTGTGTGTGTGTGACCACCTAAAATCTAATTTTTAATCACCTTTTTTGTTTGTAATCAATTCGGTTAATTGCTATTAACTTTTTTCTTCTATTACACAAGTAGACATATAAGTCATAAGAACATGTTTGTTCAAGTACAAATTGTAATATGAAAATATTGTAATAATATTAAATAATGAGATATGTGAGTGTTTTAATGTGTAATTTCAATTATCCAGTTGTAAAATTTTTGAGTTCAATTACACAGTTGCAAGTTGAGGGTCAGTTCAGTTATGAATTAGCCATTTTATCCCTTATCTGTACAAAATTAACGGACCTCCGTTAAAATTCAACGAAAGTTAACGGTCGTGCAAGCTTTTAATAGTTTAATTACGAAATTGCAAGGTTTAATTAGTTTAATGACGTTAATGCAAGTTTTTTGAGTTCGATTACCCAACTGCAAGTTGAGCACGAGTTCAGTTATGAAATAGCCAATTAACCCTTTCTTTCCCAACCTTCAATATCTACTGTAAGGCATAATGTAATGTAATATGTAATAGAGGACATATATAACTCAACTAGGATAAAAGATAAATAATATTAACTCTATACAGGGATTGTGAAACTTGAAGAACAGACATCAACAAGGATCAAGTCGCTGAAAGAAGTTCATTAACATGATCAAGCCTCAGTGAAAGAATAAGATGTACAGATGATTCAGTTGAAGAGCCAAAAGATTCCATGTATTCAAATTTATTGAAGATACTGCTGCAGGCTTATCAATTGGAATGTAACGAAGGTGTGAAGATCAAGATCAGTGCTAGTCACTTGTGAACCAGACCAATGCACTAAGTGTCAGCACATACGAGAAGGATCAACACATTAATTCACAGAAAGAATTGCCAAAGCCTATTGACGATCAAGGATAAACATAATATCTCAAGGTATTGTCAAAAATTAATTTACTCTGAAAATTAAATAAGTAACTGATTAATTATTTATAACAAAATAATTAAATTAATCTTGTACTTGAATTATTTTCTGAGATGAATTAAAACAGCAAAATAAACAGAAGAGAATATGAATAGTAACCGAAATCACTATTCATATGAATAGTAACCGAAATCACTATTCATATGAATAGTACTATTCATATGAATAGTAACTACAGTTGTTGAAATAGTAACTACGGTAGTTGGAATAGTAACTGGGGTTGTTGGAATAGTATTTGGGGGTTGTTGGAATAGTGCCAAATAGTGACTTTCTAAAATCTATAAATAGGCATGTTGTATTTCATTTCAAAACACACCTCAACACACAACTCTCTCTTATATCTTCTCTGTGTAAGTTGCTAGATAGTCCATCTAGTAGGAAAGCCGGCTTAGCCCGCTTTCAGGAAGTGTCGGGTAGAAGGTCCTCGTGCCTAAACTATCCTTAGGAGTGTTCTGGTTTTTGAAGCTAATCCACTGGATTAGAAGTTGTAACACCCCTCGGTTTTTATCAATTCAAAGATATTTTCCCGAATTGATTGTATTATTTCGATTCAGTTGTTGACCTTATTTTTCACATTTCAAAAATCCAAATATTTCGAAATAATGTATTCAACCCCCCTTCTACGTTATTCTGGACCTAACAATTGGCATCAGAGCTTGTTGATCGACATACAGATCAGATCCGCGTTCGTCATCCAGAATCATGAGTACTAAAAAAGGTAGCAGTATTAAGGTTCCTTCATTTAAGCGTGATAATTACAGCATGTGGAAAATGAAGATGTTACTGTTCATGCAAGCGTCAAATCCTAGATACATGGAGACGTTGACTGAGGGTTGGTCTAAACCAATGAAAGCTGCTCCTGAAACTACTGAGGATGGTGAAAGTAGTGCAGCTATTGGAGGAATGATTCCAAAACGTCCATCGGAGTATACCGCTGCTGAAACTGAAAAAGATGGATTGGATACCAATCTTAGACTAATCATAGTTGACTCCATGGATGATGAAATGAATCATCAAATTATGAACTGTACTAGTGCGAAACACATGTGGGATACGATTGGAATGATAATGGAGGGAACTGATGAAGTTCGTGAAAATCGACTGGATATTCTGACGTCTCACTACGAAGCTTTTAAATCTCTTCCCGGTGAAAGTATCACTCAATTTTTCGAGAGATACAATAAGCTACTGAATGAGTTGAGCATTCACGGGAAGAAGTATCCTCTAAGAGAGACAAACAGGAAATTCATGCTGACTCTACCACACCATGTAGAACATAAAGCGTCATCCATCAGAGAGAGAGTTGACTTTGCTACAATGACTCTTGAGAAGTTGTATGGAAAGTTAAGAACTCATGAGATGGAGCAAGAGCAAAGGAAAATTATATATGGTACTGGAACAGTGGACAACAAGAATGCTGAATTATTGAAGATAACTGCTCTTACTGCATCCAGCCACAAAGAACCTGAAACAAAGGTTGTGAAATCGCAGAACAAGAAGGATGTGTTCTTTGAAGCTGAAATGGACAATGATGATCTGCCTGGTGACGAAAGTGAATATATACTCTTGAGGAGTTGCAGCAACTGGAGGATCCTACTATGGCTATATTAGCAGCTAACTTTAGGCGAATCAGATTCAGGAAAAATGCCAAGTACAGATCTTCTGTAAGTAGCAGCAGATCACAGAGAACTGGTTCATCTTCTGGGTCTGAATCAGGAAAGAGTAACAAGACAGGGATGGTAGACCGTAGCAAGTTTCGGTGCTACAACTGTGATAAGATGGGGCACTTTGCCAGCGAATGCAGAGAACCCAGGCAAGCAAATGAAAGGAAGAACGTTTTTCAGAAAAGGGATTCTAGCTCTCAGAGAAAGTATCTTGTCAAGTCATACATTGCCGAGGGCAAAAGCTGGGATGACACTGACGATGAAGAGGAGTATGGCAATCTTGCGCTGATGGCAGACTATGATCCTACTTACGGATATGAGGTAAAAAACATGCCTGCTTCTATGGCTGATAGATTTAAATGTCGTAATCGTGATTGTGTCAAGCATGTGATAGACTCTAGCAAATCTATAAGTGATCTTAGATGGGATTTAGAATATGCTTTAAAAGATATAACAACTGCTAAATCTGAGACTGAAAATGCTAGGGCTGAACTTAGTAAGATACAAGCCAGGAATGAGGAACTAGAACTCACTAATATGCAGATAGAAAATCTAAAGGAAAGAAATGAGTATCTAGAAAATAAATTCCAGGTTAGTGTCGAGACAGAGAATGAACTTAAAGAGAAAATAGCTGACATAGATGGTAAGCTATATGCTTTTCAGAATTCAGCTAACCTTGCTAGGGAATTGTTTGATAGTCAAATATCTGGTCCAAGAGTTGCTATTGGATTTGACTATTGTTGCCCAGTAAATAACAATTGTAGAAGGGGGGTTGAATACAATTGTATAAGATTTTCGACTTAAAAAGAAATAACACAAGTATGAATCAATAACAGCTTTATTAATTCTGATATAAAACTGTTACAAACTCTCTTAAGAAATTCTTGTGTTCTTAAGAGCTGATAGGTTACAGAATAACTCGTGTATTCGATCACAATAATGTAAAACCTAAAATGTGTTTATATAGCATACACAGTTACACTATCAATTACAAGATATTCTAAATCAATTACATATATCTCTGAATGCATATCTTGTATGATAGCTGCCTTCCTATAAATTAGGAACCGACATATCAATCTTCCTTGATCTTTGGTCTAATGAGAATCTTTACGAAATCCTGACTAGCTTCTAATACCGACGATACCTTCATACTGACGTTGTATTCCTGATGACATCAGCATCAGTATCTTGATCAGTAACAATCCAAATCCTGATATCACTTGAATCAATATCTAACAATCTCCCCCAATTTGTACTTAATGAAATAAAGCACAAATTATTTGATTCAATGATGTCAAAAACTCAAAACAAAATTCTACTAGTAATCTTCAGGCTTAGTCTCAGAAATTCTCACAAAGAAATTATTTATCTGCAAGAATCTTGATAACAATTCCTCTTCCTTCTCTACCAGAACCTCAATCAGTCTTTTCTTCAGATTCTTGAGTTCTTCATTATTCTTATTAATCTGATAAATACCAGCCCTGAGATTCTGAATTGAGCTCCTTGGTAAATCTAACTCTCCCAACAGTAAATATGCAAGATCTCTTCCTCCAGGATTCAAAGATAACTGTTCTTGCATCAGAATTACTTCTTTAACAGCTGAACCCTTTTGCATTTCTACTTCTTGACCTTCTGTGTTCAAGTACATGGGAGTATAATTACCATCATACCTTGATCCATCATCTGGAAACCTGGATTTGATTGTACCTAAGATCATACCACACCAGTTTTGATAAACACTAGTTTCTGTATCAGGAATTCTTCTATTTTCAAGTAAATAAAGAACATATTTCAGTTCTTTTGTTGTCTTGCATAACACATCATGAATAAACAATCTCTTAACACTCTTGTCCTTCATGAAGTATAACATCTTCTCCATTTTCTTAGAGTCCACAACGCAAGCAACAATTGCAACAGATTCAAGTTCCCAAAGATCATCAATAGTCAGTTCATCACCAAATTTCTTAGTAAGAAAATGTTGATCCATCTGAGCTGTAAATTCTATTTCAGCATCTTTAAAACCAATACCACTTCTAGTGTAAGGTACCAGTCCTGTCAGTTCAGATTGCATTTTGATCCACATTAGTGGAGATTCATCAGATTCAGAAGCTTTAGCTTTCTGAAGACCAGGAGTCATTGGAGGTGGTAAATACATACCAGTAGATTTGAAAATCCTTGGTCCAGTATACTTCATATCATCAACATGAACCCACTTTCTTCCTTTCTGCTTGTGCTTTGATTCACTGGGAATTTCCTCCTCAAAAACTTTCTTGGAATCATACCACATATCTTTATCAGATTCAAAGATTCGTTTCAAGTACTCAATTCTTGCATCTTCAATAATATCATTATTAGTTTTCTTGAGCTTTCTTTCTTCTTCAGCTTCCCTGAACCTTCTTTGATTAATCTCATCTGATTGAGATCCTTCAGAAACACCTTCCTGTGCTTTCACAACTGACTTTTTCCTCCTAGTTCTTAGCAAACTTTCTTCTTCAACCGTTTCATCAGAAACATTAAATTTGTTGTCTGGAACCAATCAAGAAGAAGTGGAGTTTTTTTCTTTCTTTCATCAAACACTTCTTCAATTCTGATTCCACTAGATCTTGTTTGCCTTGTACTTGCCTGTACAGTATTCCTTCCTCTGCCTCTGTTTCTTCCTCCTCTGCCTCTTCCTCTTCTTGCAGTAGGAGCTTTCTTCTGTCTTGCAATCTCCTCAAAGATCCTATTTTGTTCCTTTACAATTTCATCAATAGTCATATAAGGATTTTCTTCAGAAGTTAATTCAAGTGCCTTTTTAGCATGATACTGATGAAACTTATCACTGTTTCGATAAACAAGTTCACTTCCACCTGATTCAGTGATAATTTCTTCAAAGAGGTGAGGAGCATCTTGTACATCAGTAATCAACATATCTTCATCACCTTCAGGAATTGTAGACAGAGTTTGCCTTCTTTTTCCAGATTCAGAAACATGAGTTGACTGATTAGTTTGAGTCTGAGTTGAACTCCTTCCCTTTACTAAACCAGCATCAGAGGTTCCTTTTCCTTTCCCATGATGTTGTTGAGTACTAGTACCACCATCTAGGGGAGAGCACGTATCAGATCGGATCGGATTTATGATAAAACCGAAACCGAACCCGAAACTCTTCGGGTTTTAAAATCTAAAACTGAAACCGCAACCGAAACCGGCGGTTCGGTTTCGGATTCAAAATTGTCGGATCGGATGCAATCGGTTCGGTTTCGGTTTTAAACCCGACTCAAATTAAAATAATTCTTGAAGAAAATGATTCGAATACAAGTAACATTAATTCAACATCTCCTGTAGAGCAAAGACAACAAAATCCATTATTCAGCTGCATATACGCATGATAAGAATACAAGTAACACTAATTCAACATCACAAACAAATATTTGAATTTCACAGATGCACTTTCATAGATGTTGCATTTCACAGCTGCACTTTCGACATCTCCTGTATGTTGCATTTCACAGATGCTTGAAATGGTATTATTATTATTAAATATTTGAATAACAGGTATTATACCCAGGATATATGGTAGGCTGCAGGTCAAATGCGTGTGGAAGTAATACCCATGTAGTTGTACTGTAATAAAAACCAGAAAATAAGGAGAGCTGGAGATTACAACATAGCAAAGAGTTTGTTCCTAGAAAAGGTGGAAACTAATGTGAAAGACTGAAAATAAACAACAGCTATCTACACCATTTTTAAGGGTCAAACATGAAGCTGGTTTGCATTTTCTTAGCCTGGACTCTGATTCATAATTGCAACTAGGTTAGTTATGACTGTCTGAGGTTATCTGATCAATATTAAACATTGACAAAGCATTATCACATGCTATGTTGATCACTTCATTTTCTTCTCATGCTAAACGTGTACCGGCAGCCTCCAAAAAGCAAGAGCAAAAAAGTACAGCACCATGGCTCCATTAGCAAAAGTCTTAGAGGTTACCAAGACCTGTCTTTGAAATGCTTGATGCTTCATTTATAGCATTGACCATTTCTTTAATTTTACTATTTTAAAATAAACAATAATTTTGACCTCCAAGTTTAGGGCCAGTCAATGGGATAGACATTGAAACTTGAAGTAAGAAATCATACACATGCCCAAATTTAGTCATAAATTTTTTAAATCCATTTAGCTTTCATCTGTTTGTTTTGTAGGTGCTTCTTCTTGAGGAGTTTGATTCTCAGATGGAGCTTCCATGGTAGTGATTTGTGAATACGCCTTGATTGTAGTCTTAATATGATATCTAATTTGTCGGCCGTGACCCGTGAGCACTGAGCAGTAGAGGCAGGCAGAGAGTATTCGCTGCGGCTGTGTTGTGTGCAACTGTCTGTCTGCAAGAGTGCAAGTAATTAGATATGAGATAGATTAGGTTTTAATTTAATTGGGCTGCTGGTCCAAATTGCAAAGAGATAGAGCCCAACCACCCATTTTTATTTTTTAGCAGTTATATTTCAAAAAATATATGTATTTATTAATAATATATATATATATATATATATAAATATATATTTTATTTATTTATTTTAATCGGATCGGTTTCGGATCGGATTTGACAAGAAACCGAAACCGCATAATCGGATTCGAATTCGGTTTTTAATTTTTCGGTTTCAGTTTCGGATCGGATTTATACGGATCGGTTTTAAGCGGTTTTTAGCGGATTCGGATTCGGATTCGAATTTTTTCGGATTTTTGCTCCGCCCTACCACCATCATTTCCAGAAGTATCATCCTTATCCTTTCTTACAACTGGATTAGGTGTACATTTTGTTTTGACTACCTTCTCCCCCTTTTTGACATCTGTATCTTCTTGAATAAAGAAAGATAAGATAAGCTTGAGTGTCTCATCAATATTGTCAACTTTCGATTCCAAGACAGCCATTCTTGAATCCATCTTCTTTGCAAGTGCTTTAACATCATCAGCAAGAAGACAAGCTTGAGAAGCAGTAGCAGATATAGAAACAGTTGTTTGAATACCTGCTTGAAATTTATCATTAACACCCTTCATAGAATCAATCTCACTCTTCAATCCCTTTGCTAGAAGATCATTAGTCTTGAGAAGGGCCTTAAGTTCAGGAGTAGGCATCCTCGTGGCAATATGACCAGAATGAAAAAGAGCATTTTGAAAATTCATCTCAGCATTCGGCTGATTCCATTCAGTATCCCATTCATATCCCCTGGCAGCTTGAGTATCAGGAGGAAGTAAGGAACTGTACTCCCCTCTGAAATCTTCTTGAGTAACAGACTGCATGTATCTACTCGAAGACCCATAAGTAGATAGTATACTTGCTTTTATTGCTGCCTGCATTTGAATTGCCTCAGGATCATCGTCAGCATGATCATCATCATCATCTGAGCTATCATCAGACTCAGGAATTTTATTATCCACATTATCTTCAGGATTCATAACTCCTTTCAATTTCAAAGCAACAGTAGATGGAACTGTTGGTTCCTGAAGACCTGCAATAGGAATAGAAACATTTCCTAGATCTCTCTTTTCTTTTAAAGTGATCTCATCACTTCTCACAACATTACCTAAGTTGTTTTCAATAGCAACTACTACCTCACTTGAAGTTTGTAACTTCTCACTCATGTCTACCTCTCCTTTTGCCAGTTCAGGAGACTACCTCTCATCACTCTTCTTTTTCTCTAATTGTTTTCTCTCATCCTCACTAGAAAAGCTCTGGCTCATTTTGATTTGTGAAGAAATAAGAGGTGGCTGAGAAGAGTGGACTGAAGTCATATAAATAGAGGTATCCATGGTATCAGGTCTATCTGTAATCATACTATCAGTGTTAAGAGAAGTAGAGATAGAGGTGTTACCTGACGAAGTAGTTAAAGAATCCATTGGCCTTGCAGAAATTGGCTCGATAAGCAATGGAATAAGTGGATCAGTAGTACTTACATCAGGATTGACAACTACAACTAAAGCATGACTTGCATCAGTATTAACTACTGATGGTTCTTGTGTAGTCTGAGGTTGTGAAGCTTCTTTAACACTTTGAGTTAAAGGTTCTTGTGTGCTTCCCTCAAGTGCAGTGTCCTTTAGTATTTCATCACATTCAGCAATATGCTTGTCATGAGCAGCTTTATCAGCCAGACTTTGAACTAAGTCAATTTTAAATTCAGAAGCCCCTTGAGCATTGTCAGGAAACTCCTTTGCTGTTGTGACGGTGCCTGCATCTTCACTTTGAGAAGATGGTTCTTGTGTGGCAGGAATATTTTTGTCTTCACTTTCCCTTTGAGAGAGTGGTTCTTGTGGGACTATTCCTTCAGCAATGTCTGCATCCATACTTTGAATGAATGGTTCTTGTGTGACTAGATCTGCAGTAGCTGCTGAACTACTTTGTAGTTCAGGTTCTTGTGGGCTAGATCCTTTCAGAGGTGAAGTGGTCCTCTGTTTCTTGTGTCTCTGAAAAACCTTCTTAGAAGAATCTTTCTGTTGAAGCGAGACAGGTTTGAATCCAAGCTGTGCTGCAATCTTGTTCACAGCATCAACAGACATCTCAATTACTCTTCTCTTCGGAGATGCAGGTTCTGGAGAATTAGAAATTTCAACAGTCTTCACAGGTGTAGCATCAGGAGTAGAAATATCAGGATTGGTAGTTGAGTCAGGAACTGATGATACAACCAGATTCTGATCATTTTCTATAGTATCATCAAGATTCTGTATCTCTAGAGGAATGAAGTATGGACTCTCTTTATGTAATCTCCTTCTTATTATCAATGAAAATTTTGTTTCTCTATAATCTTATTCATTGTTTTCTGCATTGAACTTGTTCTTCAAATAATTAAATAAAAGAAATAAACATGAAAACTAATTAAAGTAATCACCCTATTAACAAGTTCAAGAATCACAAGTATATCATGAAAATAGAACAGAAAACAAAATACTGATATACATTACTGATAAGTGAAACGTCGCATCAGTATTTGATGTTTGACTGAAGTCAGGATTGACTTTTCATCAGGATTTGAAATGCATCAGGATTCGACGAACATCAGTATTTGATCTTTCTCTGTTCTCAGAAACTATCATAGTTTACCATTCCCAGTTCATTCACCAACTTTGTAAATGTAGCTTCAGGAAGTGGCTTGGTGAATATATCAGCTAGCTGTTGATCAGTAGGAACAAAGTGTAACTCAATTGTTCCTTCCATTACTTGCTCTCTTATGAAATGATATTTTATACTGATATGCTTAGTAAGAGAATGCTGCACTGGATTTCCTGTCATAGCAATAGCACTTTGGTTATCACAATAAATAGGTATTTTTGAATATGACAAACCATAGTCCATTAACTGATTTCTCATCCACATGATCTGAGCACAACAGCTTCCTGCAGCAATGTACTCAGCTTCTGCAGTTGATGTAGAGATTGACTTTTGCTTTTTACTGAACCAAGAAACAAGTCTTCCTCCAAGAAACTGACAACTGCCTGAAGTATTTTTTCTGTCTATCTTACAGCCTGCAAAATCAGCATCAGAATAACCACATAAATTAAAATCAGATTCCCTAGCATACCAAAGGCCAAGTGATGGTGTGCCCTTCAAGTATCTGAAAATCCTTTTGACAGCTGTAAGATGTGGTTCTCTTGGTTCTGCCTGAAATCTTGCACATAGACAGGTTGCATACATGATATCTGGTCTACTAGCAGTTAGATACAATAGTGAGCCAATCATACCTCTGTAACTAGTTACATCCACCTCTGTACCTTGATTAGGATCAAGTTTGGTAGCTGTAGCTGTAGCTATGGGAGTTGATGCAGTAGAGCTGTCTTGCATGTTAAACTTCTTCAATAGGTTCTTTGTGTATTTTGACTGATTGATAAAGATTCCATCATCAGTCTGTTTAACTTGTAGACCTAAGAAATAGCTCATTTCTCCCATCATGCTCATTTGATATCTAGACTGCATTAGCTTTGAAAACTTCTCACATAATTTAGAGTTAGTTGACCCAAAAATGAAATCATCAACATAAATTTGAACTAATAGCAAATCCTTACCATGATTCAAATAAAACAAGGTTTTATCAATTGTACCTCTTTTGAATCCACTTTCCAGTAGGAATTGAGCCAATGTTTCATACCAGGCTCTTGGAGCTTGCTTTAGTCCATAAAGTGCTTTATCCAGTCTGTAGACATAATCTGGATGTTTTGAATCAACGAAGCCAGGAGGTTGTTCAACATAAACTTCCTCCTCTAATTCTCCATTGAGAAAAGCACTTTTCACATCCATCTGGAAAACTTTAAATTTCTTGTGAGCTGCATACGCAAGAAAAATTCTGATAGCTTCCAGTCTTGCAACAGGAGCAAATGTCTCATCATAGTCTATTCCTTCTTGTTGATAATATCCTTTTGCAACTAGTCTTGCTTTATTTCTGATGATATATAGTGCCATCTGAATCTGTCTTTTTTCTGAATACCCACTTTGTACCTACAATGGACCTTCCTTTAGGTCTTGGTACAAGTTTCCAGACTTCATTTCTTTCAAACTCATTTAGTTCTTCTTGCATAGCCATTACCCAATCAGCATCCTTTAGTGCATCTTCAACTTTCTTAGGTTCCTCCTTTGACAGAAAGTTATGATAAAGACATTCATTTTGAGTTGCACTTCTGGTTCTAACACCTACTTCAGGATTCCCAATAATTAAATCAGGTGTATGACTTTTAGTCCATTTCCTTGCTGGTGGTAGATCATTCCTTGAATTTGATGCTTCCCCATGATTGGTATTATCTTCAAAAGAACTATGGTTTTTAGAAGCTCCCCCTGAGATATTGCTATCTGTTTCTGATCTGCTGTCAGAATTGTCACTTGAATCTATTTCTGATGAATCTCTTCCTGATGTTTGATTTGTTTCATTATTGATGGTCTCTTGATGTTGCTCCCCCTCAACATTTGCATTTCCATCAGTAATAGACGGTTCATCAGTAGTTGAGGAATTTTCAGTATCTGACAAGATTTCATCAGAATTCTTGGAGGCTTCATTTGCAAAAATCAAATCATCATGAAAGTCTTCAGAAATTCCTATAATCTTTTTATCATCAAAAGATACATTTATTGACTCTATGACTGTCTTTGTTCTTAGATTGTAGACTTTAAAGGCTCTTGTTGATGGATAGCCAATAAAGATGCCCTCATCAGCTTTAGTTTCAAATTTTCCAAGCTGTTCAGGATTAGGTCTTAGAACAAAGCACTTACAGCCAAATACATGCAAATGCTTCAGACTTGGCTTCTTTTCCTTGATCATCTGATAAGGAGTTACACCATGTCTGTTGATCAATGTAATATTCTGAGTGTAGCATGCTGTCTTGACTATCCACCCCAACTTCCCAATACCGAAAACATACTTTTTTATAATTAAATAGACTTTGATACAGGGGAATTTTTAGAAAATTTCGGCATGAAGTATTCATAAATCGGACTATCCACCTGTATTTCAACCCAAACCAAATTCCAATTAACAATTACAAATAAAACTCAATACACCAACGATTCCTCACCGAGGATCGATTCCAGGTTATGGTATGAAACAAAAATCTATACTATACAAATTATTACAACTTCTATCTCAAATTCCAATTACAAACCTTTATACCGTGTAAACCATAGCGCAAGCCCATTTAGCATATGCCTGTGATGGTTCTGTATCTAACTTTTAAAGAATGCACCGTCGCTCTCACTTGAATAATAAAGCTTAGGTATTCAACTCCTTAACCTTAAATGGAAAGGGAAGGTAAAACAAAGCAAGAGTGAGCCAACAACGCTCAGCAAGTTAATGATATAGTGAAACAATAATATTTCAATGATTCGTTGATGAACAATATCAATGACCAATTAGTCTCAAGGAAAGAATGCAATTTCCATCATAGGATAACTTTCCATTTTTATCAAATCATAAATTTCATGAAAACATTCATTTCTTAACACCATTCCATTATTAAAACATATTTTCCATAAAACCATTCATAAAATCATTTCAGTCGATTGGAGTTTTTTCACGACTACGGACAATACGGGTGATCAGCCACGTAAAGTCCCCAGCCCGGACACTCGGTCCGTCTGGACATAAATTGGGTTCCCAATTAGGCAACACACTGGCCTATAAAGGTGCTGGACTGGTCCCACCAGAACTACAGCACAAAATAAAACATGGTGGACCGGCGTCACCCGGCCTCTTACGCCTCCAATCCGAAGGAATCCGTGGAAAACATTTTTGACGGAATTCCCCCACATCAACTCTTTAAAATCTTTAAAACATTTCATATTTTTCCTTTATACTCACTGATAACAGATCAGCCCAGTATAAGGAATTTCAAAAACACCTTTAATTAATTTAACCATTTTAATGAGCAACAACAACAAGAGATTAATGGTCAGGGAAGCAATTAATATAAGGAATCGTAGACAACAAAGCAATAAGAGTTAACTAAGCAGGATATGGCACAACAAAACAGAATCATATATCAACAGGGGAAACATTAATAATTTAAGAAACAGCTCAATTTTTCAGGTATAGAATTGAACGACAATTTATGAGGAAAATCATGAAATAAATGAATCTGAAGTTCAACCGTAAATTAGAGTAACTGCACAAGGTATGACCATTCATTTAAAAAGGTTACCAATTGATAAAATTTTCATAGCAAAAATTCGAACTTACATAAAAATTTGAATAATTTAAAACGAAGATTTAAGAAATTCTCAATTACCCAAGATCTCACTCTTGTCAGCTAAGCACTCATACGCTTCAGCTGCCAAACCGGCATGACAACAATGAGTTTGAATAATTAAGAAGATCTCAATTCATTCTCGGCTTTAACCGTCACTGAGCAACACATGCCTCAACAACAGTATAAACCTCATATAATCCACATTTACTATTAAATAATAATAACTACAAGTATGATATTTCTAGGGCGTTATAAGTTTAGCTTCCTCCAACATAGTTCTACCTGCTTCAATAAGAGTTCTGTTCTTTCTTTCAACTACTCCATTTTGCTGGGGTGTGCCTGGAGCAGAGAATTGTTGAACTATTCCTTTGTATTTACAGAACTCTTTCATTGCTGAATTTTTGAATTCAGTTCCATTATCAGTTCTTAAAATCTTGACTTTATACTTTGTGCCAGTCTCGATGAGCCTCACATGGTCCAAAAGTATCTCAGCTGTTTCATCTTTTCTGTGCAGAAAATAAACCTAGGTAAATCTAGTATATTCATCAACAATGACTAGAGTATACCTTTTCTTACTGATGGACATTATATTCACTGGTCCAAACAAGTCAAGGTGAAGCATGTGATATGGTTCATCAATTGAGGATTCAGATTTACTCTTGAATGATGTCCTTCTCTGTTTAGCCTTCTGACAAGCATCACAGAATCCATCAGGAGTATACAATGCCTATGGTAATCCTCTTACCAAGTCTTTCTTAACCAACTCATTTATATTGTTGAAGTTGAGATGAGAAAGCTTCTTATGCCAATTCCAACTTTCATCTACAGAAGCTTTGCTGATGAGGCATGTAGTTGGACCATCAGTATTGGTATGAATGTTGGCTTCATAAATGTTACCATGTCTTTGACCAGTTAATGCAACCTTCCCTGAAGATTTGCTGATTACTTCAAAATGAGTATCATTGAAATTGACATGATAACCTCTGTCTGTGATTTGACTAACACTTAGCAGATTGCGTTTGAGTCCTTTCACCAGAGCTACTTTTTCAATAATGACATTTCCAATTACAATACTGCCATATCCCAAAGTTTGTCCAATGTTGCCATCTCCATAAGACACAGTTGGGCCAGCCTTCTCCTCAAATTCTGATAGCAAGGTTTTGTCTCCAGTCATGTGCACAGAGCATCCACTATCCATGACTAACACATTTTTATTTTTACCCTGCAATCAGAATCACAAAGAACTCAGTTAGAATTTTTAAGAACCCACACTTATTGGGTTCTCTTTTCATGCAACTTAACATTTTTAGCAGCAAAAGATTTTTTTGTAAAAACGCCTTCATCAGGATTGAGTCCATCAGAATTAGTCTTTTTCTTAACAGATACATGCTTAGTGTTCAAGTTCTTTGTTTTTCCAAAATTTGAACTTTTATTGAACTTAGGCAAAGGCTCATAATAATTATAGTACAAATTATGGTATTCTTCACATGTATAAATAGAATGCCATTCACTGCCACAATGGAAACAAGGACTCTGTGGTTTATAAAATACTGATTTATTCCTAATGTCAGACTTAGGAACTACAGTATCCTTCTTTTTACTCCTCCTGCAATCAATAGCAAGATGATTAGAGTTACCACAGTTAAAGCATACTTTCCTTGGTGCATTTGGAATATACTTATAATTATTCTCCTTGTTTATTCCAACTTTACCATTCCTGTTCCTTTTGACAGTTGGAACTTTCTTCCTATCTGTTACTTCACAGATTCTATCCCTTAATTGTTTCTTAGACAAAAGACCTACATTCTTGTTTTTGACAGTTCTAGTCTCAGAATGATGTATAGAAGTGGATCCCATATCTGAAGTAGATTTGGGATTTTCTGGATACACATAATTAACGGGTTTTAATTTGGTTTTAGTATTGTCTGTGACATATCTGTAGGTTTTTGGATTTGTTGAGTCATCAACTATAACTCTTCCTGGATTAGATGAAACAACTTTTTCTTTGTCCTTTTTCTCATTCTCTGGCTTATAACCTAGACACTCTTTTGAGTTTTTATCAGTAATAATTTCATGAGTTTTTGTTCCAGAATGTGTCCAGGTTCTGAGTTTTTCATTTGCCTCTTTAAGTTGCATTTCAAGTTCATTACATTTAAACTCTATTTCAAGTTTCATGTGTTTAGCATTATCACATTCTGCTTGAACTTCCTGCAAGAAAATTAACTCAGCTTCTAGATGATCATTTCTCTTAACAACCTCTGTCATTTCAGATTTTATTCTAGTATTTTCAAGAGATTGACTCCTAAAACTAATATGCAGAGATTTTAAAAAAGATCTTAGCTCAGAGACATTATTAGTATCAAAATCAAACAAAATTTCAGATACCTTATTTTCACCAGCAGAAGTCTCATCAGTTTTAGCCATCAAAGCATAATTCACTTTTTCTTCTTCAGAGTCAGATGATGAGTCCATCCAATCCTTGCTTGAAGAAATGAGAGCTTTGGTTTTGGTCTTCTTGCACTCAGTTGCAAAGTGACCCATTCCATCACAGTTATAGCATCTGACTTTTGACTTGTCAAATTTGCTGCTTTTCTCTTCTTTCTTCTTGTACCTGTCTTTGTCAGCATTGAAGGTTCTCTTTTAAAATTTCCCTTGCTTCCTAGCCTTTCTGAACTTCATCTTCTTGAAGCCCTTGACTATCATAGCAACCATTTCCATTATATCAGAATCAGTAGAGTCATCATCAGTATTAGAATCAGACTTAGTATCAGTATCTGATGATGAGTCATCAGGAATTGACTCTACCACTCTACTCTTTCTGCTAGAAACCTCCTCAGCTTTTCCCTTTGATTTTGATTCAACATTCAAAGCAACAGATTTGGTCTTGACATTCTTCTTTTTCTTTCTTTGTTGAACCTCAAGATCATAGGTTCTAAGCATCCCATAAACTTCATCAAGAGTCAGCATCTTCAAATCATATTGATGCCTTATGATTGAAGCTTGAGTATCCCACTCCTCAGTTAGAGCTCTGAGAAACTTGGTGTTTGAGTCCTCTGGATCACACTCTTTGCCAACTAGTGATAGATTGTTCAGTAATGTCAAAAATCTATCATACATATCAGTAAGGCTTTCATCAGATTTAGCATCGAACTGCTCATACTCCTGAATCAACAGAGCCCTTCTGTTTCTTTTGATAGATTCAGTACCTTGGCATTGAGTTTCCAAAGTATCCCAAATTTCCTTTGCAGTCTTGCATGCTATTACCCTGTTTGACATGACATTATCAAGACTGTTATGCAAAATATTTTTTACCTTTGCATCTTTGAGTACTTGAGCCTTTTCCTCTGTCGTCCACTCACTCTTTGCCTTAATGACATAGTGTTCAGCAACAGTCTCTGTTCTTGCAACTAATCTCGTTGGAAGAAATGGTCCATCATTGATCCTATCAAGATAGTCTGGATCAGTTGCTTCCAGATACATCAGCATTTTCACCTTCCATGTTGGATACTCAGTTTTCTTGAGAATTGGAATTTTGATGCTTTCATACTTGCTTGTCGACATCTTAAGATCGTTTCTGATTAATATTAATCAGTTTGCTCTGATACCAATTGTTGCCCAATAAATAACAATTGTAGAAGGGGGGTTGAATACAATTGTATAAGATTTTCGACTTAAACAGAAATAACACAAGTATGAATCAATAACAGCTTTATTAATTCTGATATAAAACTGTTACAAACTCTCTTAAGAAATTCTTGTGTTCTTAAGAGCTGATAGGTTACAGAATAACTCGTGTATTCGATCACAATAATGTAAAACCTAAAATGTGTTTATATAGCATACACAGTTACACTATCAATTACAAGATATTCTAAATCAATTACATATATCTCTGAATGCATATCTTGTATGATAGATGCCTTCCTATAAATTAGGAACCGACATATCAATCTTCCTTGATCTCTGGTCTAATGAGAATCTTTACAAAATCCTGACCAGCTTCTAATACTGACGATACCTTCATACTGACGTTGTATTCCTGATGACGTCAACTTCAGTATCTTGATCAGTAACAATCCAAATCCTGATATCACTTGAATCAATATCTAACAATTATAATGTTAAGAAATGTAAGAAACAAGTGGTGGATCCTGAATCAGCTAAGGCTACATCCAGTAATGCACCACCTGTTCTTAAGAATGCAGATAGTCCCCTATATAAGGAAGTTACCTCTGAGCCCTTTGATGTTGATGCTTTATTAATAAGAAATGAAATACTTGTTGAGGACATTAAAAAGCAAAGAAATGAAAAGGCAATGTCACCTAGTAAGTTTTATCAAATTTGTAAAACCTAAAACTGAACTAGGTGATCAAAATGAGTCTAAGGCTAAGAAGAACAGAAATGGAAGGATAGGCAAAAATGGTCCTAGGAAGTTATGTAACAACTGCAACTCTGCTGCTCATCTTACTCATGCATGTAAGAATGTTAAAGTAGAGAATAATCATAATATTAATGCTCATGTTCATAACATGTCTGCCATGCCTGTTCATTCTAAGTGTGCTTCAACTGCTTGCATATCATGCACTGTTAATCTTATGACTGCTTTTCTAAATCTGACACATGCATCTCCAGCTGTTAATAATTGTTCACATGATTATAAAAGTAAGAAAACAAAACATGATAGAAATAACAGACCTAAGACTGCTAGTCCACCTAAATCTAGGGAAGAATCCTTTTCTCCCAAGCCTAGAAGCAATTCTGCTGAGGGCTCTGTAAGAGAAAAGGAGACAATCAAGGAAAATGCTAAATCTGCATATAAATCTATTAAATATGCAAATGTGTCTAAGCTCTCTGGACCCAAACAAGTTTGGGTACCAAAGAAAACTTAATCTCCTTTGAATACAGAGCATGAAGAAAAAGTGAGTCATGTGGATTCTGGACAGTGGATGTTCAAGACATATGACTGGTGATAGAGCCCTGCTATCAAAGGTTGTTGAGAAAGCTGGCCCAGTGGTTACCTTTGGAGATGACAGCAAAGGATTCACTACGGGATATGGCTGTTTGGAATTTGGGAATGTAATCGTTGAAGAAGTCTCTCTTGTTGATGGTCTAAAGCATAATCTTCTGAGCATAAGTCAATTTTGTGATAAAGGATATGAAGTCTTGTTCAAGAAGGAGAAGTGTCTGATCAGTAACAAGAGGGATGAGAAGCTCGCTTTGCAAGGAGTGATAAAGGGTGATTTGTTCGTAGCTGACTGGAACTCTGGCAATGATGAAGTCAAGTGCTTCTATGGTAAAGCATCTTCAGAAGACAGTTGGTTATGGCATAAGAAGCTTTCACATCTTAACTTCAAGACTATGAATTCTCTAGTCAAGAGGGAACTTGTGAGAGGATTACCCGAGATGGAGTTCTGTCCTGACGGACTATGTGCAGCATGTGAAAAGGGAAAGTCCAAGAGAGCATCACACAAAAGGAAGACAATATCAGACATCACTGAACCACTGCAACTTCTGCATATGGATTTGTTTGGTCCAGTTAATGTCATGTCTATGTCCAAGAAGCGATACTGTTTAGTAATTGTGGATGACTATTCCAAATACACATGGGTGTTATTCTTGCATTCTAAGGATGAAGCAGCGCAGATGATTATCGATCATATCAAGAAGACTGAGCTAGAAGCTGGAGTGCCTGTGCGTAAAATCAGATCAGATAATGGGACTGAATTCAGAAACTCAGTTCTCAATAGCTGGTGTACTGAGAAGGGTATCTCAAGACAGTTTTCATCACCCAGGACTCCGCAGCAGAATGGAGTGGTTGAGAGGAAGAATCGAACACTAATTGAAGCTGCCAGAACAATGCTGAATGAAGCTAAACTTCCTACCTATTTCTGGGCTGAGGCAGTCAATGCAGCTTGCTATACTCAGAATAGAACCCTGATCAACAAAATGTATGAGAAGACACCATATGAGCTTATGGCCCTCACTAAACCATCCGTGAAGTACTTTCATGTGTTTGGAGGAAAATGCTATGCTCTTAAAGATGGCTATGAGCATCTTGGTAAGTTTGATGCTAAAGCAGATGAAGGCATTTTCCTAGGGTATTCATTGGAGTCTAAGGCGTACATGGTGTATGTGATCGATAGTCAGAAGGTTGTGGAAAGCCTTAATGTGTGATTTGATGATGCAAGATCTCCTAGTATTCAGAAAGAAGATGATGATGAATCTCTAGCTTTTGAGAATCTTTCTGATGATGAGGATGATGAAACTGAACCTGAGGTTGCTGTTGATAATGTAAATAATAATGGTAATGATGATAATGATGATCCAGATTCTGGTAATGGCAGTGGGAACACAGGATCTCAAAGTCAGACTATTTCTGGTTCTAGTCCTCAAGTTGAAGAATCTACAGATCAGACAAGCAACAACTCAGGGGGAGCAGGAGAAGGATCCACTAGTCAGAATGCTAATAATGGGGAATCATCCAGATCTTATCTACCAAGACAAATCTGTAATTGATGTAAGATGGGTATTCAGAAATAAACTTGACGAGAATGGAATAGTTACAAGGAACAAGGCGAGACTGGTTGCCAAAGGCTACACTCAAGAAGAAGGTATTGATTATAATGAGACCTTCGCACCAGTTGCTAGACTAGAAGCCATCAGGATGTTTCTGGCATTTGCTACACATTCAAACTTCAGAGTATATCAGATGGATGTGAAAAGTGCTTTCTTGAATGGTGAGCTTGAAGAAGAGGTCTATGTTGAACAACCTCCTGGTTTTATTGATCCTAAATGTGAGGACTTCGTCTACCTTCTATTCAAAGCTCTCTATGGTCTTAAGCAGTCGCCTAGAACATGGTATGACACTCTTGCTGAATTCTTACTTGAAAGTGGTTTTACTAGAGGTGTCATAGATAAAACTCTGTTCTATAAAAAGCATAAAAATGATATTCTACTTGTGCAAGTTTATGTTGATGACATTATATTTGGCTCTACGAATGATGCACTTTGTGCAAGGTTTGCTAAGTTGATGCAGAGTAGGTACGAGATGAGCATGATGGGAGAGCTGAACTACTTTCTTGGATTGCAAGTAAGCCAAAGAACAGATGGTATCTTTATCTGTCAATCCAAGTATATCAAGGATCTTCTTAAAAAATATCATCTTGAAGATTCATCACCTGTAAAGACTCCCATGGCCACTGCCACTAAGCTTGATCAAGATAAATCTGGAAAACGAGTTGACAAAACAAGCTATAGGGGCATGATAGGTTCTCTACTCTACCTCACTGCAAGCAGACCAGATATAATGTTCGCAACATGCCTATGTGCGAGGTTCCAAGCTGATCCTAAAAAATCACATTTGATAGCTGTGAAGCGTATCTTCAGATATCTTAAGGGTACTCCGAATCTTGGTATTTGGTATCCTAAGGATACGGGTTTCGACCTAGTTGGCTATACAGACTCTGATTATGATGGTTGCAAGATTGATCGCAAGAGTACTTCTGGAAGCTGTCAATTCCTTGGAAGGAGATTGGTTTCCTGGTTCAGCAAGAAGCAGCATTCAGTAGCCACATCTACAGCAGAGGGAGAATACATTGCAGCTGGTAGCTGTTGCTCACAAATCTTGTGGATGAGGAATCAATTCATGGATTATGGTCTGTTGCTTAACAAAATACCCATATTCTGCGACAACACAAGTGCCATAGCAATCTCGAATAATCCAGTACAGCATTCTCGAACCAAGCACATCGACATAAGGTATCATTTCATTCGTGAACATGTTATGCATGGTACTGTGGAACTTCACTTCATTCCCACTGAGCAACAACTTGCAGACATTTTCACGAAACCACTTGATGAATCTACATTCAACAGGTTGGTTAGTGAACTTGGCATGTTAAACTTGTCCTCTTAACAGGAAGTCAACAAATGCAAGTTGTTGTACATTTTCATGATTTTATCTACTAATTAGTTGCCTTGTGTTTAAATGTTAGAAATTTGTGGTAATTAGTTGGTACTACTGAAGCGATACTTGAGTATTAATAGGTTTGCATGTTATATCTTTGTGTAATACTCGTGTACTCGATATTTATTTTAATAATTGATATCATGACTGAAGCAATTCAAGATTGGATCTCACCTGTTCTGATATTTGATTATTAAAATAAATTGTAGCATAATTAAATAAATATTTTATTGACATATATCAATTAATGATATTTTGTTAATATTATTTCTATTTAATTGTGAGCTTATCTGATTATTGTGGATTAAATCTTGATTTACTGTGTGATTATTTTTAAATCCATAATAATTAGAAGTATCAAATATGTATGTGTATAGGCTGATAGGTTTCTGCGATAATATGTTTTTTCGACCGACAGGTTTCGGTGATAAGATGTTTTTTCGGCTAATTAGGTAGTTAGGTGAGAAATTATTGAGCGGTGTTATTTTTCAAACATAACCTGTCACTATTACACCTAACCCACTAATACTTGAAACCTTATAAATAATGAGTTTTTGTTTGTGTTTAACATCATCATTTTTCATATATACAGAGCATATACACACAATTGCTGAATATTTCAAGCTTTGACCGGAAAGATCTCACAATCTAGCTGGTGGTTTTTAGAGCGAATTTCATATTCTTGTTATACGCACTAACCCTTGTTTTTGAATTTTCTCAAGTTTTGAAAATGGCCTTGCAGGGAAGCTTTTTAATTGCTAAAGTTAATCCTATTTCCATTCAGCAAATCGAAACCATTCAGGATGAGCAATTTCGGGCTTGGACACAATTTCTGAATGAACATTCATTAATTCGTTATGCTTTAGTTACACAGGTGCAGCTTAACCATGATGCATTGCGTGAACTATATTGCAGTGCAGTTAACACTTCTGGACAGGACGGGTGTGCAATCACATATCTACTATTTGGTAGGTCGATTAGGGTCACTGAACGAGATGTTAATCGAATTCTTCATTTTTCTATGGAAAATCTCATTTCTGATCCTACACCTGAACATATTGAAATGTTCTTTCGTTTTATAAGGTACCAAGATAACAATTTCAATACTGGTAATCTTTCTAGAACGTTTCTAACCCAGTACTGGAATTTCTTCTTTCACACTCTTAACCATGTTTTTTCCTCAGATAGAACAAATCAAGATCGAATACCTGAATTTATTCAAATAATAGGGTATGCGGTCGCCAATAATTTGAGGATTAATTTTGGAAAAATAGTGCTTGGTCAAATCATTTTAAAAATGAAACGCTTGGGAACAAGAGATGTTCGGACTCAAAATGTCAAATGTCTATATCCAAGGTTTCTACAGTTAATATTAAATGATTTTTTGAATGATGAAGACATGGTACGCTTGGAAAATGGTCAAAAGGTGGAATGTTCTTCCATGAAGACGAATGTAATTAATTACATAAGCAAAAAGAAATATACGGATGTGCCTACAGTTCTAACTGAATATCTAAAGACTGTCCCACTTCCGTTGTTACCACGACCAGTGAGAGCAGGTATACGACAAGGTAATATTTCAATCCCTGCTATTCCAATCTCTGTATTCCCTATTGTGTCACAGGAAATACAGTTTCTACAGCCCCTAGTGGCCATCTTACCCAACCAAGAGCAGGAAATCCCACCGACTCTAACACAGGTCGAAGAGCCCATTCTACAAATGCAAACACAAACACAGCAAACTCCTACACCTCATTTGTCGCTTAAACGGCCAGTCATTCAAATTATTGAGGGAGATAGTGCCTCAGCAGCACCACATAAGGAGTTAGTTACATCAGTCGCTCTACCTCATTCTAAACGGAGTAAACCCAATAAACCTGAGGTAACGACAACTGTTAGTGAAACAATTCTTTCTTATCCAATGAGTGAAAATGTAAATAAGGTTGAATTGACGGGAGCAATTGGTGAATCTTCCATTTTACGGAATGATCCATTAGTAGGAGGTTCTTTTATGAACCAAGTGTCTTCACAGACATACAAGGGAAACTTGGGTTTTGTGCCATTTAATCGATTCAAGTTTAACCTCCCAGAGGAAAAATCTCTGGATCTCTTTCGAGATTTACCACTCTTTACCAGTGGTCGGCAACTCACTTCACGTGAGGACGAAAGCTCACGAACTTTCATTGCACCATCCGTGACCTCTGAAAAAGGGGCTAGGATGATTTCATTTGCAGGTACACATATTGGTGGAAGCTCTAGAGGAGAGTTGAGGGAAACACAAACAGAACATGTAAGTGTAACCCAAACCACTAAACCAAGTGAATATAGAGTGTTGAGTGAAACACCTGCAGAACGTACAAGTGAGCAACCTACTAAACCACATGCACCTGTAACCAGAAAGGAATACAGCAGACTCCTTACACGGGTCCAAACAATGGAGAAAGAGTTGCAAAATATCTGTAAGTCCATTGCAGAAATAAAAAATTTGCAACTTATTCAACATGATGCATTCCAGGTTCAATTAAGTTCCATGGCATCCCAGTTTAGTCATGCAATTCATTCCTTGGGGAAGACAGCTTCGTCTAATTTACCAACTCCACATCCTACTACTCTGGAGGATAACCCAACTGAGGGGGAGAAGGTGGATGACCAAGAAAAATGTACTAGGCGTAAGGGCAAAGAAAAGGTTGTTGACACGGAATTAACTTTATTTTGGGAAAGAAAAAGCTAATGGGAGTATTAGTGCTATGTGGAAAGAAAGCAAAGGCAAACTTGAAGATATGTTCAGTCTACAGGAACAATTGTCTTGCACTTGGTTAATTTTTAGAAATCTGGAAAATGTATATATATGATCCAGAATGCACTTTAATATTATTTATCTTTGTATTTCATTTTTCTTGTATCAGTTGAGTTATCATCTAGGAATTTGCTTGTCAAACCCTAACAATCAAATAGGGGGAGATTGTAAGGCATAATGTAATGTAATATGTAATAGAGGACATATATAACTCAACTAGGATAAAAGATAAATAATATTAACTCTATACAGGGATTGTGAAACTTGAAGAACAGGCATCAACAAGGATCAAGTCGCTGAAAGAAGTTCCTTAACATGATCAAGCCTCAGTGGAAGAATAAGATGTACAGATGATTCAGTTGAAGAGCCAAAAGATGCCATGTATTCAAATTAATTGAAGATACTGTTGCAGGCTAATCAATTGGAATGTAACGAAGGTGTGAAGATCAAGATCAGTGCTAGTCACTTGTGAACCAGACCAGTGCACTAAGTGTCAGCACATACGAGAAGGATCAACACATTAATTCACAGAAAGAATTGCCAAAGCCTATTGACGATCAAGGATAAACATAATATCTCAAGGTATTGTCAAAAATTAATTTACTCTGAAAATTAAATAAGTAACAGATTAATTATTTATAACAAAATAATTAAATTAATCTGGTACTTGAATTATTTTCTGAGATGAATTAAAACAGCAAAATAAACAGAAGAGAATATGAATAGTAACCGAAATCACTATTCATATGAATAGTAACTGAAATCACTATTCATATGAATAGTACTATTCATATGAATAGTAACTGCGGTTGTTGGAATAGTAACTACGGTAGTTGGAATAGTAACTGGGGTTGTTGGAATAGTATTTGGGGGTTGTTGGAATAGTGTCAAATAGTGACTTTCTAAAATCTATAAATAGGCATGTTGTATTTCATTTCAAAACACACCTCAACACACAACTCTCTCTTCTCTCTCTCTTATATCTTCTCTGTGTAAGCTGCTAGACAGTCCATCTAGTAGGAAAGCTGGCTTAGCCCGCTTTCAGGAAGTGTCGGGTAGAAGGTCCTCGTGCCTAAACTATCCTTAGGAGTGTTCTGGTTTTTGAAGCTAATCCACTGGATTAGAAGTTGTAACACCCCTCGGTTTTTATCAATTCAAAGATATTTTCCCGAATTGATTGTATTATTTCGATTCAGTTGTTGACCTTATTTTTCACATCTCAAAAATCCAAATATTTCGAAATAACGTATTCAACCCCCCTTCTACGTTATTCTGGACCTAACATCTATTATATATAAAGGAGGATACGCGGGAGTTTAGGTGGCGCTCTAAGATCGTCTTAATCTATTTTTTCTAACTTTCTAGAATTTTAGAATTTTAAACACTTATAAATATAAAAATATCATTTAACATATTAAAAGTAGAATAGGTGTTCGAATTTATAAATGAGAAAAGTTTGAATTTATAGGAAGACATATGATTAGAAGTTCTATTGGAAGTATAATAAGTATTTATAAAGCATATGATTAAATGTTCTATTAAAAGTAGAATAGGAGTTCGAATTTATAGAGAATAAGAGTTTAAATTTATAGAAAAATATATAAATAGTTTATATTGGAAGTGCAATAAGTATTTATAAAGCATATGATTAAAAGTTCTATTGTTAGAATAGGAGTTCAAATTTATAGGGAATAAGAGTTCGAATTTATAGAAAAAATATATCAATATATATATATATATATATCTATTATATTTTTATTTTTTTTGATAATTTATATATATCTATTATATATATGTAAAGGAGGATACGCAGGAGTTTAGGTGGCGCTCTAAGATCGTCTCAATCTATTTTTATAATTTTCTAGAATTTTAAACACTTATAAATATAAAAATATCATTTAAATATTAGAAGTTGAATAGGTGTTCGATTTATAGAGTAGAAGAGTTCGGATTTATAGGAAAAAAATATGATTAGAAGTTTTATTGGAAGTAGAATAAGTATTTATAAAGCATATGATTAAAAGTTCTATTGAAAGTAGAATATAGGAGTTCGAATTTATAGAGATAAGATTTCAAATTTATAGAAAAAACATATAAATAAAAGTTTCTATTGGAAGTGGAATAAGTATTTATAAAGCATACGATTAAAAGTTCTATTGGAAGTAGAATAGGAGTTCGAATTTATAGAGAATAAGAATTCGAATTTATAGAAAAACATATAAATAAAAGTTCTATTAGAAGTAGAATAGGTATTTGAATATATAGAGCATCCATATAACTAAAGATTTTATGGAAAGTACGATCTTCTTAAATTATATATTTTGTATATAAGTTAATTATACTTTCATTAGAAAAATTTATTCATAAATCCAATACTATTATCATAAAAAAAGTCATCGTATTTAAAAGAAAAGAATTGATGTATTAACATTATAAAAGAACATTGTCATGCAGAAATCCTAAATAAAAATAGGAGTATCTATAATATAAAGGGAAAATAAGATGTGCTTTCATTTTCTAAAACTCCATAAATTTTAGAAAGTCTTGATAAAGTATAAATTGGAATTCACTTTATTTTTTAAGTTTTAATTTTAAGGAAAAAAGTTGTTGTGTAAGATAAGTATCATTAATAATATGTAATGACTTTGGAATTTCGACCAAAACGAGAGCGGCTCGAAACGTGTTTAACGGGAAGACGGCTCACTATAAAAGATTGTATTAGCTATTAAAATATCATTTTGATGTTAAAAATTTTATTTTATTTTTAGGATTTTATTTTTATGGATAAACATTATCATACAAGTGATACATGTAAAAGTTAGATTTTTGGTCTTAACGAGGGAGCGAATAAATAGTAATAACCGTGTTTAACGAGAAAGCGATTCATTAGAGAAGATCGTATAAATATGTTTATATAAGGAATACATAATATAAAATGTTTTATTAGAAGTAGAATACGAGCACGGTGGAGACGTCTTACACGATTTTTTAGATTATATATCTTTTTTTCCTAGAAATTCTTTATTTTATCTTTTTTATACAAGTTAATTATACTTGCATTAGAAAAATATATCCATAAATTTAATATTATTCCCGTAACGAAAAGTCTTCGAATTTAATTTTTTTTATATGTTAACATAACAGAAATACATTCCCATGCGGAAGTTGTAAATAAGTGCATGAATATCTATAATATACAGAAAATATAAGATGTATTTTCATTTTTAAAACTGTACAAATATTAGAAAGTTTAAAGAATATAAAATTGGAATTTACTTTCTTTA
Source organism: Kitagawia praeruptora (assembly GCA_037693485.1). Lineage (NCBI taxonomy): Eukaryota > Viridiplantae > Streptophyta > Magnoliopsida > Apiales > Apiaceae > Kitagawia > Kitagawia praeruptora. The sequence continues at coordinate 19,139,603 of CM075347.1, forward strand.
TATAATTAGTTAGAATTTCGGTTACAAATAAAAGCGACTCGAAACGTATTTAACGAGAAGACGACTCACTAGAAAAGATTGTATTAGCTATTAGAATTTGATATTGATGTCATAATTTTTTTTATTTTTATTGTTCGATTTTATGGACAAAAAATATTATATAACTCTTTATAATATATGTTAAAGTTGAGATTTCGATTTTAATGAGAGAACGGCTCAATCGAAAGAATCGTGTTTAACAAGAAATCGATTCATTAGAAAAAGATATTTAATTATTGAAATTTAATATTAATATTATAATATAATGTAAATGTATTAATTTTTTAAAAAAATATTATAACGTCGCCGCGAAAAGCGGCTTTATCGACTAATTTTACCTAAACTCACATGCTGCCACACCCACGGAATTTTGGAGATTGGATTCGAGATGCACAAAATTGGATTGGGCAAGACAAAAAAATTTAGAAATTTTGGAATTGGACTGAATCAGAAATTATTAAATCAAGTTGGGCTGAATTTGTAGAAAAATATGCAGGCCTTTTTAGGCACACAGATCGAATTGGATAGAATTTTCTCTATTTTTTTTCAAATTAGTTTTTTAATAATAATGTATTATTCAATGTTATTCTATACTTTTTCGAGATTGTATTCAATTTTGTAAAATGTTCGAATAATTAGCACGTACATACCAAACAAAAATTAAAATTAAAATTAGCACATACATTATTGAGTAAAAAATATTGTTATAGCCAAAATTCAATTCGAGTATTTCAAGATAGATTCGGATCTCTAACGAGTTCAATTTTGGGATTTTATTAGACAAATTACGGGTTTTTGGTGAAAATCTGAGAAAGAAGGACACGCACTCGCCTCCCTTATGTGGAGGGCGCGTCCTAGATAATCTGGAAACAATTGAGCAGTTTTTTTGTTGATTTTACAAGTGATTATTGAAGAATTTCCTCCTGGTATAAGGAGGGGGGTGTCCGTCGTATAAGGCCTCCAAGGTTTTGCCTGATTTGCCTGGGGTAAACTATGACTATACCTACGTCCATGAAATTGGGAAATAGCAGGTAGCGTAAAAGACTAATCCTCGACGGGGGAAGTTTCCTTATCTGTGAAGTCTTGAGATTACGGATGGCCCTTGGGCCTTTGTGTTTAGGCCTCATAGTGGAACATTCCTGAAACTGGACCGTCAATCCAAGCCCATTTAGGTTTCTTTCTCTTCAAGAACTACGTATAGATCGATCCCCTATAAATACCGGGGTATGTAGGCTGATTAGGAATTCTATGTTGTCTGAACTACAATGTTTAGTTATTATCTTAAATCTTAGAAACATGTTGGTGTAATATTTCTAATTTGTGTACTATTGTTTGACACACGGTTAACTGTTTTATCCTATGGTTGGATACTTTACCATTGTCATACGTTGTTAAATGTTGTATTGTGTATCTTAATTTGGGAAAACCTAAAATACACTTTAAAACCTGGCGCACATATGCACAAAAATAAGATACATCACTTAACATTCAGTAAATTAAGACAACATGCATAAAAATTTATCATGAACTTAACAGTGATAGAATTAAGGCAAACATTCGTTAATGTCTACAATAAGAGATGTTCTGGAAATCAATTTCACTCAATACAATATGCATCCATAAAAAGGTTAATTTCAGATAAACAAAATGTTTAATCAAGAACACCAGACAGGAGAATCTTGAACAATAGGATTTGCAATTTGCAACAAGCATAATCGGTATTTCATATACATGCTATTGTCAAGCGTTTTCCATATACTTCACCGTCAAATGGCAAATATTATTATCAACAGTTCTATAATAGAGTGAATACCATAACTTATCTCTAATAGGATGACCTTCGAGTTGATAGATAGGTTGTTTGTTTCTTGCATTTGGGTAAAACTTGTAAATCGGCAACAAATTATCCTTCTGAAATAAAATAGAGTACATTTCTTCCAGATATTTAATAAGTTCTATTATCCCAGATCTCAAATGTGTCTGATTAAGCAGTTAATACATATTTTGAACACTCTCATCTCTGTGAAAAGTTCTATTTATTATTTTAAAAATTGAAGCAAAAAGAAGAAGGAAATTGATTACCTGATAGAGAGAATAGTACAGAAAGATGATGTGGCACATTTTGATTCAATAATAGGCATCGAATGAAATTGTAATACACAACTTGATCAACCTTATGACTAATCTCAAAATTAATAAAACCATGAATGTGCTCTCGTGTAATCTCCATTGAATGATTATAGAACTGATACAAAAAATCCAGTGAAGCCTTTTCAGAACATCTCTAATTCTAGGAATAATTTACTTAGTGATCTATGCCATAAAATACTTAACAAAACGATTAAAATCTCCTACATCTTTTTTTTTTTGAAGAACAAAGGTGCTAATTCATTAATAAAAAACCATACGGCATCTACACCAATGATCGAGTCGAACAAACTGAAAATTGCAATCGCCTGTTCTCCTGAAGAGACAGTTAAATGATATTTTGAAGATAACGTATATACAAATACAAGTACCCGCTTCGTGCATCCTCGTTGTATTACTGGTACCCACTTCAACATGCCCCGATGGAGCTATCGTTTGAGCTATCGACCAACACTGCAATTCCATACGAAATTTCATCACTAAATCAGGACCCCGCTCACAATCAAGAAGCGAAAACAAAGCTCTCACAAAGGAGAGAAATCAAACTCTCACAACGGAGAGAACCCAATCAATACAAACCCACCGAATAACAACCTAAAAATACAAAAGAAAATACAAAAAACTTAGATCTGCCAATCGAAAGCACAAATAGGCTGTTTACTCTCGAAATCCAATAAGCTCCGCTTGAATCGAAGAAGAAAGAAAACCAGAAGCTCCGATTATGTAGATCTAGAAAAACAATCCAAACTAAAATTAAAGGATAAAATCCTTACCCACAAAGGGAGATTATTGAAACAAACAAATTCAAAGAAGATAAAGAAACGAATTTGGGGCTTTCCACCGGAAAAACCGGTGGAAGCCCCGCCGGAAAATGTGCAGAGAAGAGGGAGAAGACGGTGAGGGGGAGAGAAAAAGGGAGAAGGGTGAGAGAAACTCCTATTAGTTCAGGCCTCTCCTACATCTTTTATGATGAATGAAAAGAGCTAGAATTGTCCCGGGAAGGTTTTATATTAGATGTTAATTTGTTAGTTCTAAACCACCGTGGATTGTCCCCACTACAAAGCACAATAGCTACTGGTGTATGGCTTATACTATACTACTATTAGTTTACGTTACGATCTTTACTGTTTTACATTATTTTAAATATTGTATTATTAACTATATTTACCGTACACTTTTTGTACATTACTTGTACATTTTTTATACATTACTCGTACATTTTTTGTACATGACGTGTGCATTTTCTAGCACATAAATTGCACACTTCTTTTACGTTTTGTTCATAACATCCTAAATTAAGCTAATTTATACGTAATATATAAAGATATTACTAATATAATTTCTGCCAATGCCTATAATTAATATGATAGAATCTTCAATTCTCATGCATCATACGTAGTCACAGTGGCGAAGCCAGGATCAAAGTTGAGGTAGGGCCAAGTTACACTATTATTTAAAAAAAAACAGAAAAAGGTAAAAAAAAAACGCATTAAAAAGAGCATAACTCATAGAAATTACCTGTTTACAACGCTCCTCTGCGATCTTTCATGTTTTGGAAGGTTTGAAGTACATCTTCAGTTTTGACATTTAAAAAAATATCTCGTTCAATATATGCTACTAAGAGATCATTCAACCATTCATCTCCTATCCTATTGCGAAGTCTAGTCTTCACAATATTCATAGCAGAAAAAGCCCTTTCCACACCTGCTGTGGCAACTGGCAGAAGCATAGCCAACTTGATAAGCAAATAAACTAAAGGATGATTCAAATGTTTTCTTGTCTCAACCATTCTTTTACCAAGTCCAGCAATTTCATCAATATTAGAAAACCTTTCATCACGTGTGACATCTTGAAAGTAGGTAGAAAGTGCCCATTCAAGTTCCATAATATGAACCGGAGAAAATTCAGAAGGATATAACTTTGCAAAATTTATCAATCTCTCCTTGTCAAAAGCAGCAAATAAATTTTGTGGATCAAGACATGCCATACCTAAAAGTAATTCAGTACCAATTTCACCAAATCGGTCATTTAACTCTTCAACTTGTCTTTCTAATATATCTATGAACATGTCACTACGATAATGGTGTAGATTTGTCAACACCTCAGACTTGCGTAAAACTCTTCTAGGATCAACAAAACTAGAACTCATGTCAACAACAACAATATTATGACTCTCACAAAATAAATTAACTTCTTGTAAAAAAGATTCCCATCCATCTGCTCTCATAGATCTTAACATGTTTTTTGTGACATTAACTAAGTTCATCGCATTAACAATGTCCTGATCTTTTCTTTGTAAAGAACGTGATAGTCCATCACTGATTCCCATAATATTTTTCATAAGATGCAAGAGAAAAATGAAGTCAAATTTATTCATGGTTGACAACATTAATTCAGCATTACCTCGGAGATCATGGTCATCTGTGTGCTCAACAATATGCTCCAATACACCTATTACTGGATTAAATAATCTGATCAAGCTCAAGAGTGTACTGTAATAAGAACCCCATTGTGTATCCCCTGCACGCTTCAAAGTTGCTTCTTGGTTAAGTCCTTTCCCAGTGGCAATCTGACCACTACAAATACCTTCAACCACTTCACTAGTTTGTTTGTCACGAAGCAAGTCTTGGCGTTTACATGAGCCAGCAACAACATTTGTAATGGTATTGAGTTGTGTAAAGAACATAGATATCTTTCGATGTTTTCTCACTGTACCAACAAGTGCTAGCTGCAATTGGTGAGCAAAACAGTGTACATAGAATGCAGAAGGATTGTCTTTCAAAATTAAACTCTTCAAACCATTAAACTTCCCTTGCATATTACTAGCTCCGTCGTATCCTTGCCCACGCACCATTGCTACACTCAGATTATGCTTTCCCAGAAGCTCCTCAACACCAGATTTAAGAGATAAAGATGTAGTGTCACCAACATGGACAACTCCAAGAAAACGTTCCACTATACATCCACTCTTATTAACATAACGTAAGAGAACGACCATTTGTTCCTCAACTGAAATATCACGTGATTCATCAACTAAAATAGAGAATAAGTCATCTCCAAGTTCACTAAGAATAAGCTTAGTAGTCTCAACAGCCATTGCTTTAACAACATCCTTCTGAATATCCGGAGAAGTTAGCTTGTTATTATTAGGAGCTTTATCTAAAACAACCCTTTTGATTTCTATGTGCTGATTTTGATGCATCAAATCTTGACAAGCTTTAACGCACTTGTTGTGAACACTATTTAAATCTCCAACATGTTCTCTAAATTTTCTCAACGCCTCTTTCCAATTGGTAAACCCTTCCGTAACAAAAATACCACCACCACCTTGGCCTCCACGCTCTGGTTTGAAGAGATAACAACACAAGCAATACGCTGAATGATCTTTCAAACTATACTCTAGCCAGCCAGGATGTTCTTTGTACCATGTCAAAACAAATCTGCGCTTCTTACCCCCAAAAATTCTCCAAGGAAAAATTATATTTGGTTGGCAAGGTCCCTTCTGCAAATAAAATTTTCGAACCTTTTCTCTATCATTAACATGGAAGTCATAAATATTTTTTCTCTTAAAGGGATCAATTGCTAACTCATTGAAATTAACTTCCTCCCGATTTTGTTGACCATTGTGAACACTAGGTTCACTCATATTTGCAGATTGTACAGAGGGTAAATCATTCGGCAAAATAGTATGAAAAAACCTCTTCATATCTGATATCTATGAAAGATTAAAAAAAAATTGTCACTGCAAGTCATATACTACTACAAAATATCCGGAAAGAAAAAAATATTAATACACAATAAATCAAGTGATTGCAAATATGAAAAATAAATTAACAGTTCACAAATCAAAACAAAATTAATTAAAACTATCATATATATATACATCAATTAAGTATCATCAATCATGTATGTATTACTAAATCTAGGTCAAAATATTAAATCAAAGTTAGTAGTTAAGAATTAGTGAATTACCTCAAAAAGAAGAAGAATAGCTGAATAGCTAATGACCTGATGATTTAAGAAGGTAGAGACTATCAATTAAGTATCATGTATCGATTTAAGAAGGAGAAGATTAGTGAATTGCCTTTGATGTCTATCAGTCTATGTCCCCTGTTTCTCTCTTTTCTGTCCGTGGTTCTATTTTTTTTTTTTTACAACTGACGCTACTAACCTGTTAGTGAGGGAGGGCACAGTTTGATATTTGGGCTTATGCTTAAAAAAAAAAAAAATATTTTTGGCCCAATTTTCAGGGAGGGCCCAAACCTACTCTGGCCCATGACTACCTCCGCCACTGCGTAGTCATTTAAAGAGCTCCCACTACTTGCAATTTTAAAAAAGACCAAGAAAATAAAAAACAAGTTACTGATTATCTATATATATTATAATGCCTGTAGATCGGAAATGCACCAGAACAGTTCAAGATATTTTTATTGAATTTTCATTTTTTTGATTTTTTTTAATAAAATTCTTTTCTTGCATTAAATAACTATTAATGACATTTTAATTAGTCATTAATTACACCTATTAAACATATAGTAAATTTACTCTATTTAATTTGTTTAAAATTTAGCAAACTTTAGTTGAACATTATAGTTATTTTTTCAATATTAAATATTAATTATATATAGTTATGTTTATTTTTGTTAAAATGACGAATACCAATTGTTTATATTGCGTTATTTTTTTATTCCCGATTCAATATCACTATAATTTTTTTTCAGATGATTATAGGGTACACGACCTTAACTTCTCAAACAATTTTTATTATCAATAATTGTGAAAATCGTAATAAATTATGGAAGTACAAGATATTTATTTAATATCTGGAATTGTATACAAACAGTACATATAGATTTTCAATTTTGCACATGAATAAATAATACATGAGTTATGATTAAATCGATTAAATTTAACAAATCCAGTCATTTATCGGAATATAAAATTGATAAAAAAAGCTATACACCCATTGTTTCGTTATATTGTGTTGAAATAATTTTTTATTGTAATTAAACAAATTCTTACACTATTATTGAATATGTATATTATGAGAGGGCGGTTTTAAAAAACATTATTAACCAACTTCTCAAATAATCTTTATTATCAATGATTGTGGAATCGTAGTAAATTATGGAAGTACATGGATCTTTACTTAATATCTGAAATTTGTAAACAAATCATGCGCATACACACATGAGTTATGACCAAACTAATTAAATTGAACAAATTCAACCATTTTATCGGAAGATTAAATTGATAAAAAAATTATATGTCCATTGTTTCATTATGTTGTGTCAAAATAAATTAATATTCAAATTAAATAAATTCTTAAACTATTATTGAACATGTATATTATGAGAGTGGTGTCGGCTTTAAAAAACGTTATTAAGTTGTATTTAATATTTATAACATTTGATTATAAATATTACGTTCATATTGTAATTTTTATTTTTATATGTTTGTGGTGTTTTTAAGATTATCAAAATTTTAGATATAAATAATGAAAATATTTTTCCAATTAATAATTCATGTAAATTATTTTTAAATTAATTTTTAGTAGAAAATTCATAAGAGACCGATCAATTTTTAAGAATAATAGAAATTAATTTATCTATTACAATACTTTTATATAAAAATTTATTATAATAGCAGGAAACTGGAGAGACTTGCACTCAGAAGCTTTCAAAATATTTTTCTTGAATTTTCACGTTTTTATTTTTATTAAAATTATTTTCTTGCATTTAATTAGTAATTAATTATATCTATTTAATATATATTAAATACACTTTATTTCATATTTAATATAAAAGTTTAACAATTTTATTAGAACATTATTATTATTATTTTGTTATAAAATATTAATGATTTAAATAAAAATACCATTATTTTAAGATAAAACAATAAAATAAAATAATTTTTATCGTCATTTCTAATCCTTATTCAAAATCATTGTAATTTTTTTGGCAATAATTAATAGACGATTTTAACTTTTCGATAAATTCATAATCAATGATCGTGAGTATCATGATAAGATACTTAAGTATATATATTTTTCGATTAACATCCACAATTTAAATAAAAGTAATATCGTATAATTTACATTTATACCTGAACAAATTATACACGGGTTGTGACCAACTCGATTAAATTGAATCAAGTCGACCCTTTTTTTCGTCAATTAAATCAATAAAAAAATTACTCATTCGTTGTTTGATTATTCTGTGTTGGAAAAATTAATATTCTAATTAAACACATTCTTATACTATTACTAATCAATTAATCATGCATGTATGTTATGAGATGGGAGACGGTGTTTAAAATCGTTAATTAGTTATATTTAATATTTGCAAATTTTTATTATAGGAATTATGTTGACATTGTAGTTTGGTATGGAAAAAAGTAAAAGGTGTTTAAGGAGTTGATTTTTGTTATTTTAAACAAATTCTCACTTTTTGAGCATTAAGTAAGGGTGTTATAAAATGAGCATCGGCTTTAAAAACAATAATATGTACAAATTTATTATAAAATTTAATAAAATAATATTAGAATATGTGAGTATCACTTTGATGTGTTCATGAATTTAATCTTAATGTTACAAACAAAACAATTCTTATAAAATGCTCTGAAAAATTAATTAAATGTAGAGATACGAGGGTGTCGGATCACTCCAAAAAAACATGAAGCATGACTTACAATATGCATTTTAATTATGCCTTTTTCGTCATAAAACCAAATATATCGACAAGTGAAATCAATCACACCTCTCATCACATTTACATTCTAATTGTTTTCATCGTACAATCAATTTTACTAACAAATAATTTAATAACAAATTAAGCAGTCACGTCTTTTATGATGTCATCGACAATAGAAAAGATTCACAAATGTTATTTTTACTTATTCAATGTCAAACTTTGCAAATGTTTGTCAATATTGGATTTCAAAAGCATTTTTTATGCGACAAAATAGATTCATCAATATCTTCAAAATTATTTTTATTATTAATATTCAAGAATTTAATTGAAACATGTTTTTTTCACCTAATTCTTTTCTTTTTAATTTTTAAATATTCAAATTTAATTACATTTTACATAATTTTTAATTTATCATATTAATTTTTAAATAATAAAATTTAACAAAAAATAATGTTATGTGTATAATTTTTAAAAATATTTTCGTGACGCACATAGTGCTGCTTTGTTAACTAATTTTTTGTAAAAGGAAGTTATAAATCTTAAATTGATGAAAACGAACTTACTCTTAAGAACCATGCCAGATCCTGAAAATTTACAATACCATGCGTTTTTATCTTGGGAGTTGGGATTGATAATATAAGTTCATCACCACATAAGCATAGTTGCACATATCTTTTGGAAGAAAACAGGTGCTTCACTCCCGAATAATACCGCAATCAATATAATTACAAGCAAATATTAAAATTTGAAAAGCGATTTCAAATAAAAATCCAAGCTTAATAATGTACGAAGAAAGTTTGTCAAAAAAAAAATGTACGAAGAAAGATTCTGCAATTATGCTAAAAAATTAACCTATATACCAAATTTCGCAGACATCCTCTAAATACATAAACAAAGGCTCTTTTGTTTGTTGGCAATTTTTTTTAAGAAAATAATTTTATCATTTTCCGGCATTTATTTGGGTTTTGGAAATTTTTCCAAAAAAATGTCTTTTGCTTGCTTGTTTGCCTTTTTGGAAAATATTTTTCAAAATTTGCAATTTTTATTTGGTTTTCAGAAAAATAGTATATTTTCCAATAGGAGAGAATTCCTTAAAACACTTTCAAAATGAATAATTTTTTTTTTTCAAAAAAAAAAGAATAATTTTTCATCGTTTTTGATGAAAAACCTTCGTAATAATAGGTAATAACAGGAAGTAAAAGATTTTTTTTGAGATTTTTTTCGTGAAAAATCCTTTTTGTACATTACGTGTGCATTTTCTAGCCCATATTTGCACACTTCTTTCACGTTTTATTCATGATATCCCAAATTAAGCTAACTAGCGTAACAGCCCGTGCAAGCCTGTATGTAGACACCAGTAGTATTGTTGTAATGAAGATTGTAGAGAATGGGTTATATATTAACGTGCTGATTGTAAGCTCGTAAGTAATCGTAATTATTAAAGAGTTAGATTAGTAGGGATCCCGACCTTATTTATATTTAGTACAAAGGAGCTTAGCTGACGAATAGGTAACTACTTTGCATAAAAAATATGGGAGCATTGAGAATTGAGAGTTGCTGTACTGAGTAGTAACGGACCTTGTAACCTATTAGACCGTGGCTTGGCTAGATTTGAACCATAAGTGCAACATTGCCTCCACCTTACACTTTATAACAGGTTTGCCAGAGATAGTTTTGTTTGTAGGGGAACAAAGGGCTGCAACATTGCCTCCACCTTACACTTTATAATAGGCAGAGGTAGTTTTGTTTGTAGGAGAACAAAGGGCTTAACTTGTTAATGAATGGTGTACGTTCAAAAAAGGTTGGAGTTTGATTTTGATGCAATTAGTTGGTATGCGTATACATTTTTGGTAGCAGTGTGTATTATTACAATGAATGTATCTATACAAGTTGAAAATGTCAATTTTGAGTTAAGTAATGTAAATCGAAATGGTAAGCGTGTAACCTATTATTTTTAAATTAAAAGATAAAAACAATTAATTGGTGTTTTTTAGAGTTGGTTCTATACCTTGGATCATTATATTTTAGGTACGCATTGTTCTATTAAATTTGTGGATTTAATTTTTATTTTTGCTATTACACCAATTGTAGCTCTCCATTACACTTGCTCTAATGACCAACATTATATCCTCTAATTGACTATACATATCCCTCATTTCTTCAAAAAGGTAGCAGGACCAATTAACAAACTATCAGATTTAAATTACTAAAGAAATAGGATTCTTTTATTTGTATTTAAAGTAAGTTTAAGCGAGTAACACTTTACAGGTAGTCAGAACACACATTCTCTCACTCAGAAGTAACCACTAAAGAATCTAGTTTGACAAAACTGGAGAAGCACTACAATAGTTGGCAGCTGTTCATAGTGATTAGTAATGACCTCAGTCGAATCAAACTTTGTTCAAATAAAGCACTACAAGATTTTTTGATTCAGACAAAGGTTTTACACCGTCGTGTGAAGCCCTGATTTTCCGTGGTCTATTGAGATGCCGTCTGTTATGCGTATCAGACAACAGCAGCTTAACCGTTGTCTGTGTTGCAGACAGATAACATACGTGATTTCAAAACTGTTGTCTGAAACTTGGGTCATACAACGATTAAGTTTTTGAAAATGTTGTGTGTATTACATGAAGACAACGACAGCATTTCTTAAAAACGTTATGTAATACCTGGATCATACAATGGTGTTTTAAATTTGGTCTATTGTCTGATTATGCTTTTAACAAGGGTTGTTTCAGAAATGTCTGTTGTGTAATACCTGGATCATACAATTGTTTTTTTTAATTTGATCTATTGTCTGATTATGTTTTTAACAAGGGTTTTTTAAGACATGTCTATTGTGTAATACTTAGATCATACAATGGTTTTTTAAATTTGGTCTATTGTATGTGTTATAACTCCACCACACTTTCGGTGCTTACAACATGTTGTCTGAATATGTAAGACACTACGTTTTCATTTTGCTAAAAGCGTTGTTATGTTTTCTTATAGACAATGGATGCATTTTTTTTGCTGTTGTGCGAATTTTCTATACACAACGGTCTAGTTGTTAAAAGCATGGTCTGGTTATACATGATGGTTTTTTTTATAAATCTTGGGTATTAAAAAGCATTGTCTGTTACATAGAATAACAATGCCCTAATTGGCTACATACTAGAAAAATCCAAATATTACCAAAATTACAAATTCACAACTTGTCCAGAAAACTAAAATAAAAGGAAAAAATCAAAACCCTATCATACTAGAACTTGTCCATTGAACTGTTGCTACCTCTACTTCTTGAATTGTTGACAGTCACAAACGCAAATAAGCGGCTTCTTCAAGCAATTTTGTTATATACCAGCAATTTTGTTATATATAGCCTACAAAAGATTACAAATTCAGTCAACTTTGCAAAACATTAAAGCAAACAAACAAGCAATGAACATCATAAGAAATTCACATTCATGATTCTTGCCGAACGCATCTTATAAAGTCAGGACTCAAACGCTTTGACAGGAAAAAGTAACTTAATTTACTGTGCAAGTTAACAAGACCGGTTAAAGGCTTCGCACCGTCTCTAGAGCCATATGAAAGCGAGATGCCAGAAATGGTAGAACCAGAGTAGGATCAACGTAAGACAGAATAGATGTTGCAGCAGCAACAGTTTCTGTAAGATGCTCGTTTTTGCTATATTGGCCACGATTGATAACTTCAGTACAGTACTGACAAAGGAAGACCTCTCTGATTGTCCAAGCCATAATTTAACTTCTTGAACACATGTACAACTAGTTAGAAACTGAACAGACCAAGCCATGTGTAGTTTACTTTGGTTTCACCAGTGCATAATTCTTAATTTTGCTCATTTTGTAAGCGTTTCTGGAAGGAAGCAACTAAGAGGAACAAAAACTGCTTTAGTGAGTAAGTCCAATGATCGCCATTAGAGGGATGGTAAAATCTGGAAAATCACAAACAGAAAATAACATGTAACTACATGCGCTTAAAAAAAATACATCTACAAACAAGAAAAGGAGAATCTCACCTATCACTATATTACTTACATTTGGCCCTCCATCAGAATGAATTACAGGTTTGAAGCAATGGGTCTAGTTTATAATTACTTGTCTCTTGGAGTTGTTCTAATATGTTTTGACGAGACAATCAAAATTGTTGGGTAAAGTGAGGGAAACAACTTTTGACAGAAGCAGTCCATTTTGCAAAAATATGAGTGTCAAGTCATACAGTAATTAATAAGACAAACCTCATTCTTGACGAGCATAAAAAACTTTTCACATGACTCCGTAATCACAGGCTGCACATTTCAACAGAAAAATATTAGTACTATTACTGAACGACAGTAATAAGTAAGAAATTTCATGTTATCTTGATGCTTACTAATGCAGTACTTAGTAGCAAAAGCAGCATTTGCGTAACTAATTTCACAAAGCTTTTCCTGTTTGTTATGAATGATCATCTTGAGCAGCATCAGATTGCTTCATTTCTGACATTACTTTTTCCCTTTTCTTTTCTTCCTACAAAACATGATATCAAGCTACTTCAGTTGGGATGATTAGCATTAAGCAAGTCATAAGGCAGTTGCAAATCAACAATTACGTGCTTAGTACTTGCATTTTTGTGTGTGTCATACTCTTATTCCTTTGGCCTCTCCTACACTTATATAGGCCATACTTAACTTGTGCGTTCCTCTGTCTGCTACCCAAAGTAAAGAGGCACATCTACTAAATAGAAAGAAAGGGCCAAGGCTAGTGGGTGCAAGGTTTATGGTTCACAATATATAGACTACTAGTAGAAAAAAACTCTGCATTTCAATTCAGGAATTAAGTGAGCTATTAGGGCTTCAGACATATAGTTCACCTATATGAATGAATATACATATATGAATATAGTAATTGAGATTATTGCTTAATAGTAATGTTATTAAATAAACATTGCAGCAGCCTGTTTAGAACTAATTATGCGCAGTTTACGTAGCTACTCGACCACATTTCACATTTATACAAAAAAGAAAAGAAAAAGCATAAGTAGAAAGAGCACTGTTCCATTTCAACTTTTAATCACATACAGTAAGTTGATTAACAGGTTAACAGCTATGGCTTATTTTCAAGAATTTAGTAGACACAACAGAGCTATTCATGTAGGAACTAAAAGAATAAAATTATGTAATTTCATAGCAAGAGTATACCAGCAGACTTGCTACAATTTCGTGTGTCCCTGATGCTAAAATTCATGTACGAAAACAAGATGATAATGTTCAAGAAAATGTAAATTGGTCTGTGGAATTATGATGCATCTCCAGTCCCCGTGTTGTAGTTTTTTATCTTTGTAGCCTATTCTGACCATTTCACTGGCTTTTGGTTGCATGCTCTCCTGGTTGAGGAGACTAGATGAAGGTTCCTATATACATTTATAAGGCAAAAGTCTATCAATATGATCAATGCCCTACTTCTTTCCACACTTTGAACTGAGAAGACGTAAATGCAATGCAAAATAAGACAGTAAAACTTGACAAAAATCCTTGATTCTTAAAGAGCATCAGGATCAATTTATTTCCTTACAAAGTTACAAGGAAAGCTTAGCACAAAGACCACAGTAGCATGTGAAGAATATACATAATTACATATGAAGGAAAAGATCACGTAAAAAGTCAAGATGAACATATAAGTGTCTAGAATAAAAGTTACAGAGTGTGACTAACATAAGACAAGGAAGCATTACGGAATTCCTTTCTGCTAACTCAGAACATAAATCGTAAATGAAACATGAACTAATTATTATGTTTCTCACAGAACAGAAGAACATAATGTACTGTGTAGCTAAGTTATCTAAGTTTTCAGGCTATGGTCAAATGTTCATGCATCATTAGCTACAATGGAAACCTATTGCCAAATGATAGCAAACAAATTGATTTTAAAACGGAAGTGCTTTTCAAACCTCCATCCCACTGGCATATTCATGTTCTGGATTATCCGAAGGTATATCCTTCTCCAAAGTGGCACATCTTTGAGATAAATCATTTACAAGTGCTTGTGTTGGCTCTTGCTCACCCCTCCGAAGAGTTCTTCAAAATTTTGAAATGCCAAATCAATATCTGGCATGCTTTGGTCATCCAAGTAACCTAGTTCTTCATAAACTCCAAGGTCTTGCATATTTTTCACCTAAAGAAAAATGTTTACTTTCGTGGAAATTTCACCTAAAGAACAAAAGATGCACACAAACATGTTTAATTTCCTCAGCAAACAACTCAATCCAACCCCAAAAGCCTAATAATACATAAGATGACAATCTGATAAAAAAAAATCCCGATAACTCTTCATTAAGATCCCAATTACCTTATCTTAAAGGATGTTAATGGAGCAAGTACACAGAGTGTCGATGCAAGCGGCCCGTCCACCATTGTTCCCCAAACCATCCTTCCAACTCACCATCATGGTGAATCCCACTTGCAAATGTCCGGATAATACATCACCTTTATCCACAAAAACACACAAAACATTCAATTTAGACCACTCAAGACATAAGAGAGAGAGATAGAGAGACAGAGAGACAGAGAGATTGAACCGATTGAGCTCTTAGTTGACCCACTCGAACAAACCAAAATGAAGCTATTCGAACAGATTGAGCTCTAAAATTGAACATATTGAAAAAATCAACCAATTTCGAGTATTAAATTGAAGCTAATCAGAGTGAATCGCAGCTTTTGGTGGGTTAGGGTTCTTAAGAAGAAAAGGGGAGAGAGTAAGAGCAGAGAGATTTTACGTTTGATGTTTTTATGTTATATGTTTTTATGTTTTAAGAGTAAGAAAAGGGGAGAGAGTAAGAGAAGCGGGACTTGTAAAATTTGGTTAGGGGGAAAATTTTGGTCGGGGGGAAAGCAAAAGGGGAATGGCGGGCTATTTTTTTAAAATCATTTAGACATTGAATAGAAACAAATTAGATTTTGATGATTAGAAACAACATTCTCGTTACAACGGTTATTTGTAAAATATTGTTGTTGAAAATGATATCAGACAACGATTTTGGACAAATAAACTGTTGTCTGATAACAGACAACGGTATTTTAACAAATACAGTTGTAATGTGAAACTTAAGACAACGATATGTTATAAAGATACCGTTGTCTGACACTAGTTATGTTTTTTGAACATAAATATAAATTAACATAATAAATTTGAAAATTTTTAGTGATATATTTGGTCACATTTCTCGACGATCCAACCGTACGAATGTCAAGATACATCTAATATACTGATATTCCTAAATTTTCAAAAAATAAAAATTGATTTGGTTGGAGATCTTAGTAGATCACTACTATATTGACTAGTACTCGTAACTAGTGCTTTGTCACTGATTGTTTCTATTTTTTAAAAACTATTTCTCTACGATTCAACCGTACGAATGGCAAGATATATCTAATATATAATGATATTCATAAATTTTTAAAAAATAAAAAAATAATTTGTTTGGAGATCTTAGTAGATCACTAGTATATTGACTAGTACCAGTAACCAATGCTTTGTCACAGATTGTTGTTTCTATTTTTTTAAAAATATTTCTCGACAATATAACCATAAGGATGTCAAGATATATCTAATATAATGATATTCACAAATTTTCAAAAAATAAAAAATTAATTTGGTTTGAAAAAGTTAATATTTAATAAACGAAGTGGTCTTGCTAAACGAAGTGGTTATTTGTCAAATACCGTTGTCTCGAGTGATACCAGACAACGATTTTGGACAAATAAACTGTTGTCTGATAACAGGCAACGGTATTTTAACAAATACAGTTGTAATGTGAAGCTTCAGACAACGATATATTATAAAGATACCGTTGACTAACACTAGTTATGTTTTATTTGAACATAAATATAAATTAACATAATAAATTTGAAAATTTTTAGTGATATATTTGGTCACATTTCTCGACGATCCAACCGTACGGATGTCAAGATATATCTAATATATTGCTATTCCCAAATTTTCAAAAAATAAATATTGATTTGGTTGGAGATCTTAGTAGATCACTACTATATTGACTAGTACTCGTAACTAGTGCTTTGTCAGTGATTGTTGTTTCTATTTTTTAGAAACTATTTCTCTACGATCCAACCGTACGGATGTCAAGATATATCAAATATAATGATATTCATAAATTTTTAAAAAATAAAAAATTAATTTGGTTGGAGATCTTAGTAGATCTCTAGTATATTGACTAGTACCCGTAACCAGTGCTTTGTCACGGATTGTTGTTTCTATTTTTTGAAAAATATTTCTCGACAATCCAACTATAAGGATGTCAAGATATATCTAATATAATGATATTCACAAATTTTCAAAAAATAAAAAATTAATATGATTTGTAAAATTTAATATTTAATAAACGAAGTGGTCTTGCTAAACGAAGTGGTTATTTGTCAAATACCGTTGTCTCGAGTGATATCAGACAACGATTTTGGACAAATAAATCGTTGTCTGATAACAGACAACGGTATTTTAACAAAAATAGTTGTAATGTGAAGCTTCAGACGACTATATGTTATAAAGATACCGTTGTCTGACACTAGTCATGTTTTTTTTTAACATAAATAGAAATTAACATAATAAACCGTTGTCTGATAACAGCTAATATTTTCTTAATCTAACGGCTAATATCTAATCTCATTTCAATCAAGGGATCTTATTTCGCCACCTCAGCAATCCAGGTGAAAGATTTTCCACCAATCACGTGCTTTCACATCAGACAACGGTTTATTTGTAAAACGCTTGTATAGATAAGTTTATGACAACAGTTTAAATTTGAAAAAGCTTGTCTGAAAGTGTTGAAGACAACGGTTTTATATATAAACCCATTGTGTGAACATGTATATATATTTTCTTAATCTAACGGCTAATATCTAATCTCATTTCAATCAAGGGCTCTTATTTCGCCATCTCAGCAATCCAGGTGAAAGATTTTCCACCAATCACGTGCTGTCACATGAGACAACGGTTTATTTATAAAATGCTTGTATAAACCATTATCTGATTATATTTTATACAATGTTTATCAAAACACTTGTCTTATTTTAACAACGGTTTTTAAAAACATTGTCTGAAGAAACTTCAGACAATGCTTTGAAAAAACGTTGTTAAAATCAGACAATAGTATTTAGTCACCTTTGTGTGACTGCATTTGAAGCAATATCTGATAAAAACAGTTGTCTAAGTTTTACAATGGTTTTGAGAACCTTTATAAGACAATCTGTTAGACAACACCACTTTCAAAAACCGTTGTAAAATGTACGTCTATTTTGATCTTCTAGACGACAGTTTCTAAAACTGTTGTTAAGTTCATGATCAGACAATACAACGAAAAGCTTGAAAAAAAAAACGTTATGTGAAATTTTCAGCCAACGCTTTTTCATCGAAGTGTCGTCTGATGAGTGTCGTCTGATTCAAAAATTCTTGCAGTGAAGTGTTTCCACATTCTTATTCAATGAGACTGTTTGCACAACTTAATAAGTAAAACACATATCCCATTCCATCTCAATTTCTTAAAATTTACAATAGATCACACGTGCAAATGTCCATAAACACAATAGATTAAGTACAAAGTTATTACAAGATCGTAACTAAAAGCAGATTGTCAAAACACATGTCAAGCAATCTTTAAAAATTCCTAAAACCTAAGTTATAGTCAATGGGTCCTGGTCCCTGACAATCGTTTGTCAGGGACCGGTTATTTAACAATCGATTCCACAGCCGTTGGATCGTTGATCCAACGGCTGAGATTAAACGGAAAATTTCCGCGGACAGGCAATCTGCCTATCCGCGGAAAATTATAGCGGACACTAAAAAAATTTTGTAATCCAGGGGGGCCGTTGGATCAACGATCCAACGGTTTAGAAACCGATTGTTATATAACAGCTCCCTGACAAATGATTGTCAGGGACCAAAACCCTCTATGGGTCCAAACTTTGTCCAGATCAGTCAATCATGTTTTTTATGAAGCTGCATATTCCATCTGATGAATGGCCCACAACAGAACAGTAGTAATTTTTTTGGCATTCATTTATTGCTACTTACAGCGAACACTAAGTTCATATAATCAACATTACATATATCCTGTACAATTTAGACCTATACCAACGGATGCTACCTTCCAACATGAGAACCCTAAACTAATTCTAAGAAGAAACAACTTCTATTCCACTACCACAATTAAATATTTGTATTATTTCACTATCATAACCTAGAATATTCATCTTAATCTACTTGTATCTATACTTCATGATAAATTACAATTTACTCAATCCTAAATAATAGTCCCTTCGTCCCGGTAGGTTGTTAACATTGTTGTCGGGCACGGAGTTTAAGAAAAATTATAAAAGGGGAAGAAAAGTCGAGTGAGTGGGTGTAAGTTAGTTGGACCTATTAATATTAGTATGGAAAAATATACTATTTTAGGAAATGTTAACAAATGAATGGGACATTCCAAAATAGAAAGTGTTAACAATCTATTGGGGCGGAGGGAGTAAGATATAATATATACATCTTGATCTTTCAATTCCTTGCCTTGCATCACAATATAAATTATAAATTGCCAATACAACTCTACACGCTCACAGCTTGGATTACACATTGTTATAAGCAATATTGTCATACGCCTGAGTGGCTACAAAGCTTGGTGTCATTACAAGGCCTGTTATTGACATCAATAAAGAGGGCTTACATATGAAGCATAGAAAAGATGGTGAACAAATCATCTTCGATCTAGAAACGAAAGCTATAAAATGGCTTAAATCTGTTCACTGCTAATAAAATGGCAGTATTCAATAAAAGGCGGCCTTTGCATCTCACACGATGATGAAATTATACACTAAAACTGTCGTTATGAACAGTCGCGGAGGGAGAACTAATTAATTTCCAGAATACTCCAAAAAGTTTTTAGGAGAGGAATTTGATATCATATTTTCAGAATCTTCCATAAACAAGGGAATGTCTACGTAACATTGAAGAGGAATGTGATGGTTTAAAATTTAAACATATTTACTCACATATAATGTCTAATCAGCAAACTCAAAAATAATAAGTTGGTGATGGGGCCTGAACACACACAGTTTGTAAAGCAAGTAAATCAATTCAGCACCTAAATGAGTTAGGATGACTCTAATTCCTATATCTAGTATATACACCTAAAATCTCAGATAACTCCAAGAGTACCCCCTGACCCTGAGTACTAATTTTCCCACAAACGTATGAATTTGATCAAATTCTCTACCACTTAAATCCATAATAAGCTTGCTTTTTCTATTTTGCTAAATAATAAGCTTTCTTATAAGAACCACTATCATATAAAATAGAAGATAAATCCCAAATATAAAGGAAAATATCAAAGCTTCTGAATTCAGACATTAATATGAATTTATTTTCATAAAATCAATACAAACATGCATGGCATGACTTATGCTACATCATACATGTACTGATTTCATTTCATCTATACCTTTGTATCATAGTTTACAAACTATGCCAGGGTCACCTTGACAACAATTCACGTAACCATAATAAATCTACCCTTGCTTTTGTCTAAGGTGCAAGACAGTCCGAAGCGTGCACCTTGGCATGTGTGCCAGATGTACCAGTTTTCCTAGTGTATTTTTTTCTACCATTTATATTTCTTAATTGTGATTTCCAACTACATTACTCTATGTTTTACAAAAATATTCCTTATAAGTTATAATAGTGATCATATATATTGTTCTTTTATGGTTGATTCACCTAAAATAGGAAACAAAGTGGAGAAGGCTTTACACTTATCATAAAAAGCTACACCTATAATTATAAACAAAAAAAAATGTTAATCCAAAATATCAAAACAAAAACATATGCCAATGTGTAAAATGTCAAACCAGCCAAAGAAATTTAAATTATTAAAAAAAAACAACATTGTTAACAGCATTTATATATGTATTTATACAATATAAGATAATAAGACATCCTTACCATTAACTGTCTTGTGTATATATCTTATTTGTTTTCCTTTATTCAATCAAATTTATCATTTCCGTTTTACCTTTTTAATTAGCATGTTATAGACATGTTAAACTTAATTTGTCAAGAAATTGAATGTTGAATTACTTTATTCTTTTTATTAATTTGGGTATTTAAAAGTACATATGCTTGGCCGTGAATAAAAATTGAATTATGCAAACCAACCCACATTTGATCTTCACTGTTTGTCTCGCTATCCTTCCGCTACAGTTGTAATAGGAATTTGGTAATCTATATATGTGCACAGACAATGTAATCAAAATTGGGCATGCACACAACCCTGTAACACAAAAAAAAAATTATTCAAGAACACACTCACACAGACACGTTTCTGCATATCAGGGGTTTTATATATGTATGTTTACATATGACGGAAAAAGAAGAAGGAATTAGAGGATTCATACATGTAAGCATACACATGATAGTGATCAGGGCTAAGACCATTACCTATCGAGTATTGCCAAAAGATCCCCAAAGCGATGATACTGCCCCAGTCCACAGCGGTGGTGATGATACTGCCCAAGTCAACAGTGGTGATGATACTGTCCAAGTCCACAGCTATGCAATCAGGCACGCGCAACCTGTCTGGGCAGCCTAAATCAGAATTTAGAACTTTAAACAATATATATTTCATTCAGAGAACGTAACTGGAAACCCTCGTTACCACATGACCCCGCATCTGCATATAGATATACTATTATCATGATAATATTTTGCTAACAACTATTTCAGCTTTTTAAGATCGATACATACGTGCTGCATATTATGGTCAATCCCAATGTTAGGCCAACTTCATGTATCACAGTTGTAAAACCATAGCTATAACGATCATAAATCTTTATCAAAACAAATTGGTTTGACCAGGCCCGCCTGTCAAACAATTCTTAAGGGTGGCAATGTCTCACAAAACCCAAAACCCAGCTCAATTTTATAAGACAAGGCCGAAAATTGATACGGAACAAACTAAAATTAACACAAATATGACCCCAAAAAGTAACATAAATATGACCCCCACTGACTTGTTTGTACTAATTGTATTCCTCGAACCTCACATACCAACTTGTAGCAAATTCAAGTAAGATTTCGACCGGTACGAAAGCAAAAACACAAGTTTCAGAATGCTACAAAATTGACAACATCCACGACCGAAAACCCAAAATTATCACCCAATCAATCCCCGTAAAAACGGGTTGTCTCAAAACTCCATACACTGTACAAAACAACCAACCACATCCCAAAACAAATAATATCCACACCCACAAAAACCTCAAAATATCAATATCTTCAATCCAATAAACCAAATTTCCCAAACAAACCAAAAGGACCAAACCGATCAACAATCTTTGTATAATCTACCCAACCCATCTTCTTGAAAATACAAACATCATTTTTACATCAAATCATCAAATACAAAACAAACCCACGTAACGAAATTAACATAAGTACCATAAAATGAGAGTAAAACATTACTAAATCAAAATAAAAAACCAAACTCTACAATAAATTTACAGTAAAAAATTGAAAAGTAAATTAGGGGTTATGATACAAGAATAAAGATTGTACCTTTAAGAAGAAAACGAAGAAGAAATATAGCAGCAGATGATATGTATATGAGATGGGTTATAACAGGGTTTAGGTAATTTTGTCAAGGGTACAGCTAGGGCTTTTGTACTGTTGATTATACTTACAACTTACCTAACTCATATACAAACTGTTATGCAAACTTTTCTAAGCGTGAACAAAATTCAATCTATGTTGATCAATCAATTAAAGGAGGAAGAAGGTGAAACGGTTATCACCTGTAGAAACAGGATTATGAGATATGTATGTCTGAGTATAGTATATGATATATAAATTGAGGGGAAACAACGAAGATGATTATTAGTGTCATTGAAAATGAATCATCGAGAAAGGATGCTCTGATGCGGGTGCCGCGTTTCGTACCGGGTGTGGCGATGGCAATATTTAAATCGATAAATATTAAGGGTATACATGTAAATTCACATGGGTTTTTTTTTGGCTCATTTTAACTCTGTGTTGCTGTAATATATAGAAGAAGATTTATGTGTAATATACAAAGATATTACTAACATAATTTCCGCCAAAGCTATAATTACAACGGGTAGGGACCGATTATTTAATAATCGGTTTCACAGCCGTTGGATCGTTAAAATTTCCGCGGACAGGCATATGCGAAAAATTATAGCGGACAGTAAATTTTTTTTGTAATCCAGGGTACCGTTGGATCAACGATCCAACGGCTTAGAAACCGATTGTTATTTAACCCGTTCCTGACAAATGATTGTCAGGGACCAAAAACCCAATTACAACATGATATATAGTTGTCATAAAAAGCTCGAGTTCTTATTGAACACAGCTCGTTAATAAATTATTTTTCTTTAAAAAAATTGTCATTAAAATAAAAGAAATTTACTAAGAAAAAGATAAATCCACTAATAGCCCAAATAAATATCATTCTATCATTTTTTAACATATCCCAAACTATATAAAATATATATTATATATAAAATTATATATATATATATATAGATATAGAGTCCTACTGCACTACAAACTAAAATTAACTACAAACTAAAAACTAAACACTAATCCAACATTTCATGGTAATCTAATGATCAAACTAGGTGTACCCCAATACAAAAAATGCTTAAAATACTTGGCTCTATCCAACAAAAAAAAAATCACTGTTCACGTGATGACGTGGCCATGGATTTCAATGGTTAACGGTGCTTCGCAGCTTATTGTATGGCGCTTCGCGCCTTTATCATTCTAAAGTTGTAAGGAATGACAATCAATGGTAAAGGCAATAGACGATTGACGGGTGTGTCGAGAGCCTTCGGCCCTCATGACTACCTAACTCATTCGTTTACTGTCTTAAATAATTCGCATTTCCACAGCAAGTTTTTTTTTTTGTTGGATAGAGCCAATTATTTTAAGCATTTTTTGTGAAGGTACCCTTGGCGGGAACCTTAGAATAGATGAAATATAATTAATTTAGTGTTAATTTGTAGTTTGTATTTAAGGATTGGTTTGTATTTGAGCAAAAACCTATATATACATACTAGCTTAAAACCCATGCCATGCACGGTTTTTTAAATATTATATGAAATTTTTTCAGTAATTTGATTCAATTTTTTTAAAACATGAATTTTGGAGACTTAAATTTTTAAATGAGATGATTTGATAATAATTTTATTAATGTTATACATAATATTTCTAGAAAATTAGGGATTTTAGTCAGAAAATAAGAAAAGATGATAGGATTTAGTTGAAAAATATAATCGATTAATTATTAGTAAATATAAAATTATTATTTTACTTTATTAAATAGAATGCCCATGATATAATTGGAAAAAAAGAGGATTTAGTTAGAGAAAATTAAAAAGGTAACATATTTTAGGTGAAAAAAGTAATTGATTAGTTTATAGTAATTATAATTTAATTATGTTATTTTACTAAATAAAATTGCTTGTATTGTTTTAATAAAATGAGAAATTAATGATGCCCTTGATATTTCTAGAAAAAATGGGAATTTAATTACAGAAAATTGAAAAGATGATACGTTTTAGCTGAAAGGTAATCGGTTAATTATTAGTATTATAATATTATTATTATTTTATTTTTATTAAATAGAACCGCCTGCGAAATAATTGGAAAAAAGTGAGCTTTTAGTTAAAGAAAAGAAAAAAGGTAACGTGTTTTGGCTGAAAAAGGTAATTGATAATTACAATATAATTATGTTATTTTATTAAAAAAATTGCTCGTAGTGTTTTTAAAAAATGAGATATTTAGTTAGATAAAATATAAAGGATATTGTATTTTACCTGAAAATGGAAATTATTAGTTATTGAAAAATAGAAAAGGTAATGTGTTTAAACTGAAAAAGTAAATTGATTAGTAAATTGGATTTTAGTTGGATCAAATATAAAATATATTGTATGTTACTTGAAAAAGTTGATTATTTAGTTATTGAAAAATGGAAAAGTTAATATATTTAACCTCAAAAAGAAAATTGATTTGTTAGATCAAATATAAAATATATTGTATGTTACTTGAAAAAAGAAATTATTTAGTTATTGAAAAATGGTAAAAGTTAATATATTTAACATCAAAAATGAAATTGATTTGTTATTAGGATGGATTTTATCTGTAATTAAGTAAGGGATAAAATATAAAAGATTTTGTATTTTACATGAAAAGGAAAATTATTTAGTTATTAAAAAATAGAAAAGTTTATGTGTTTAACCTGAAAAAGTAAATTGATTAGTAAAGGAGATTTTAGTTAAATCAAATATAAAATATATTGAATGTTACTTGAAAAAGTTAATTATTTAGTTACTGAAAAATGGAAAAGTTAATATATTTAACCTCAAAAAGGAAATTAATTTGTTAGATCAAATATATAATATATTGTATGTTACTTGAAAAAGGAAATTATTTAGTTATTGAAAAATGGAAAAGTTAATATATTAATCTCAAAAATGAAATTGATTTGTTAGTAGGATGGATTTTATCTGTAATTAATTAAGGGTAAATAAGTATAATCAACAGGTACCGTACCGACCGATCAAACTTTTAATGTTTCGGCTTTTATATAATAGTGTAGTATAGATATATGATATATAAAAATATAAAATATATATAATTTTTTCGAGTTCTAACGAGGCGAACAAAATCGAATCGAACTTGAGTCAAGCTCGAACCACACATGCTAAAAGCTCATCTCGACCTCGTTAACTTAACGAACACTTTTTTGAGTTTTAGCTTTCAAGGTTGTTTCATGAGCATAGCCCTTATCGTGCAAATGTCGTTAGGCTTCCTTAATCTCTGTTGCTTATCAAAATAAAAATAATATGAAAGGGATGGAGTTGGTATTTGGGTAAAATCATAGAGCAATTCAATTAAGGTAACAGTTGATGCTGCGATTTTTGAGGATCGAGAGGAGGTGGCTATAGGGATGGTTGCTCGTGACTATAAGGGGGAGATGGTTCAGGCTCAAACTCGTGTTTTTAAGGGGCTGAAAACTGCAGAATGGACGGAAGCTATATATGTTGGTGAAGGAAGTTTTGAGTTGGAGTGACAGAAGTGAGTGGTAGGAAGTGGAGATCGAGTCGGACTGTCTGGTGGTTCTACGAGCTATCAGAAGCCGAGTTAGCATGAGGTCTCCGTTT
The DNA here is from genome assembly GCA_037693485.1 of Kitagawia praeruptora. Lineage (NCBI taxonomy): Eukaryota > Viridiplantae > Streptophyta > Magnoliopsida > Apiales > Apiaceae > Kitagawia > Kitagawia praeruptora. Next base: position 19,165,706 of record CM075347.1, read on the forward strand.
GGACAGGTTATTGAGAATTGTCGGAGTTTACTTCGTCGGAAAAAACAACGTTAAGTTTCATTTTATTAAACGGTCAGCAAATTGAGTTACCCACCAACTAGTTAGGGTGACTTATTTATATACTGATCGTAGTTTTGATAGGGATTCTATTCCTAACGATGTGATGAATTGTATGGTGGAAGATTTATCCAGTTAATAAAATTTTTTCTTTGTCAAAAAAAATACTTCTTAAATTATTGAAAAAGTATTTACTTGGATCACTTATAATACCGCAATCAACATAGTTACAAGCAAATATTAAATTTTGAAAAACGGTTTTAGATGAAATTTCTGGCTTAATAATGCACCAAGAAGGATTCTGCAATTATGTTAAAATTTAACCTATATACCAAATTTCGGAGACATCCTCTAATCTTATTCATAAACAAAGGCTCCTTTGTTTATTGGCAAAAAATTTTCAAGAAAATACTTTCTTCATTTTTCGGCATGTATTTGGGTTTCCGAAAGGTTTTCCAAAAAAATGTCTTTTGCTTGCTTGTTTGTCTTTCTGAAAATATTTTTCAAAATTTTCGGTGTTTATTTGATTTCCTGGAAAATAATATATTTTTCAATAGAAGAAAATTCCTTAAAACATTTTTCAAAATGAATAATTTTTCACCATTTTTCACAGAAAAATCTTCGTAATGGAAAAATAACAAAAAATAATAGATTTTTTTCACCAAAAATCATTTCTGTATATTACGTGTGCATTTTTTAGCATATAACTTGCACACTTTTTTCACATTTTGTTCATGACATCCCAAATTAATTTAATTTTTTAGCACATAATTTGCACACTTCTTTCATGTTTTCAAAACATGTCTAGTATATCATAGTCACCTGCAAATTAATTCCAATAAATTACATGTCAAAAAATATATACAACAAGATGAGAGTTAAATAATTATAAATAATATGCACGTTGGGCCTCATATTATTATTAAATAAATTACCAATTATAAATGTGATACATCAATTTTTTGGAAAAAATTTGGGGTCTCTAACATTTTCCATATTTTAATTAACAAATTAATAATTCATGTTAATAAGATAAGCCCAATTAACCGGCCAGTCTCAAGGAAGATCCATATATATATTTGGATTGATCTTAAAAGAACCCTAGGAGGTACTCAAAAAAAAAAAAGAACCCTAGGTGTGCAACACTTGACCCACATTCACAGACGCCATGAAAAATCTCCCTGAAGAGATGATGATTCAAATTTTCGAAAGAGTGCCCGTAAAATACCTCCTTCGGTGCATGTGCGTTCAAAAATCATGGTATTCTTTTATCAAGAGTCCTCATTTTGTTGATGCTCACTTAATTTATCAAAAAACATATTATCCACATCTACTTTTCAGATCCGATCATGATTTTTTCCCAACACCATTATCACTGCATGTTGACGACAATGTACAATGTGAAGAACGCGATTTACTCTCATCTCATCCAATATGGCCAGAACGGCATAGTGTATCCAATGGTTTAATATTTTTGTCTAACAGGGATACTGCTGACAATTACGAGATGTGCTTATGGAATCCCGCTATTCGAAAATTTAAAAAAGTTCCTGATCCTTCCCGGTCGGGTATTCCTTGCCATACTCAGTGGGTGAAGCGTGCTTTCGGATTTTGTCCAAAAGCTAATGATTTTAAAGTGGTAAGGATTGTACAGAATAGTTTGCGTAAGCATGATATTCCGCGGATTATGGTTGATGTGTATAGTCTATCCAAGAATTCTTGGAAGCCAAGTAATAGCAATAAGCTTATCTGCACCGACTATGTCTTTGATTCTGATTCGCAGTTTCTCAATGGTACTGCATATTTTAGGGGTAAAAATCTTAGTAAAGGGGGTACACATGTCGATAAAGAATTTACAATTGTTTGTTATGACACGGATAAGGATATGATGAGACTGATTTCATTACCAGAAAGTTGCGCTCTTGAGCAGGTATTTCATTATTCAATTCAAGTCTATGGTAAATCAATTGCTCTTTTCACAGGGATTTCTTCTTTGAGTGGTTATGACATGTGGTTACTAGAAGAGAGCGGCACAAATAACAAGGTTTGTTGGGAGAAGAAGATTAGTTTTTACTTGCCTGAAAGTAAATTTGGTTGGAGTGTCATAGGTTTGAGGAGCAATGGTGAAGTGTTACTAGGAAGTGAGTCCAGTTTTGACCACCGATTGTTGTCAAAGAATGTCGAGAAGGACGAGATAATGGATTTTGGATGGGTTACACCATCTTGTTGGAAAAATAAGAGAATTCGTCGTGTAAACTCCTTTGCAGAAAGTCTGATAATGATTGATACTTGAACTTGAAGAATGGATATGTCATGTCAATGATGCAACACATATTTCTAGTGTTCCAAGTTTCATCTTTTTATAGGTATGTGATGAACAAATTTTACTGAACTGATTGGAATATGATTGTCATTATGCTAAATTCTATACTTTACAAGTGGATTTGATTCATATGGTGATAAATTATGTAACCTGGTAACTTTTCCCTTGAGTCAATCTCAATGTGCTTCCTCAGCAGTGATATATCTGTAGCTATCTTTGCTTCTAAGAATTGAACAGAGATTCTTTTTTGTGCTAATTTCTAGTTTTAGCATTGCACTGGATTTGTTGCGAGACGAACAGTGTGATACACATTTGTCATTCCTGAAGTTTTCATAGGCAGCCTGTTATGGCTTTGTATTCTAACAAGGTCATTTCTTGAATTGGTTATCTGCTGAACAATACAAAATATACCAACTTAAATTTTCCTATGCAGCTTTTAAAATTCTGCTTAAGTGTCTAGGTTTGGTACGATGATTGTTTGAAATAAATAAGTATAACTTCTATTTTAGAAGAATCGCTTCTAAATATTTTTCCTTTGCCTTTCTAGAAACAGAGCCAAGAAGTGAAATCATTGGCAAATCATGAAAACAAGAACCCTTAAAGTTTCTACGACGACATACTCCAGATATCACACACTGCCTACTCTTAAAGTTTCCCGTAAAGACTCCTTTGCGGTTAAGGTCAGTTTGTAAATCATGGTTGTCTATTATTTCTAGTCCCAATTTCATCAAAACTCAACCCTCAAATTAACTAATGACATTATTTCAGGGCTTCCTATTGTAATCATCTACAACATATTCTTAAGACTTTACGTGAAAATTCTTTCGCGATTGAAGTCAGTTTCTAAGTCATGGATGTCTCTAAGACTCTAATACCTTGTCCTGATTTCGTTAAAGATCATCTGCGTAAATCAACTATATATGAACCCTACTCACCAGTGTCTTATTATAAGCACATGGCCATGTTTGGAGCAGCCTTTTGACACCATACACGGCTTTCTTGAATTGTTCCGTATATTCTTTGCTTAATGAGCCTGTTCCTCCTAGGACTTCCGAGATTGACTATATAGGTGAATATATCGATGCAGTGGGATATTGTAAATTTGTAATGGGTTAATTTGTTTAAAAAGTGATGATGGTTTATTCTTATGGAACCCATGCACTACAAAATTAAGATTACCCCGATGTGAAACTATTAAAACTGGCAGGTATGGTTTGGCCTATAATGAATCGTATCATGAATTTAAAGTGTATACCATCTCTCGTAGTCAGTTATCAGTTTATAGCTCAATTTATGATTGTTAGAAAACCATTGGAGATTTTCCTTTTAAGTTAGTGTCATCTCCGGGGCACTTTGCGAAAGGAGCAGCACACTGGGCTGTTAGAGCTGATTTGCCGCTGGGTAATTATTTAGATTCGAAAATTATTGTTCTCTTGACATAAAAACGGATACATATCGAGAAACTTTGCAGCCAGAGTATGTAGAAGACGAAGGTGAATACGATTGGACCTTGGACACTTTTGGCAATAGCACTTCCGTACTTTGTGATTTTGAAACCCATGCTGATTTATGGGTAATGAAAGAATGTTGTTTGCAAGAGTGTTGAACAAAATTGTTCACCATTCCATGTACACTACCATTATGTCACTTAAATTTTAAACCACTCTGTGTTTTTGTAAATGGTGATATTGTGTTGTTAGTTGGGTTCACCATAGTACTATACAATCCCAAGGATAACACATTCAAGGATCTCTTAATCATCGGTTCTGAAGAGCTTAATCATGTGATTGTGCATACTTAAGGCAAACATCAAGTGTCAAGTGACAAAGAAGATCCATTCTGGTTATTTTACAATATTCTTGGTTGAATATTTACTCTTCGAGCTCTCAGTTCTCTTTTGAAGCAAGTCATCACTTGATTTTACTTATTTTTTAGATGTGCCTTTGCTATTATTAGACGGACATAAATACAGTCATACTTGATCATTTGCTTATGAATTTATTGTGGAACGAAGTTACTTAAAATCTCTATCAATTCTTGCTCATGTTAATATGTTATTATGTGGCACATCAATTATTTGCTTGCAATTTCCCGCTGTATCACCAACGCAAGTTCTAATAAGCTTTTCATTCGTGTTGTTTATACTTTCCAACCAATTCTCACAAGGGGTATAAGAAATTTTTAAAGTCGCGACGACCTCAATTAGCCTAATGAATGCCCCTCGCCTACACGGAATAAAAGTTAAGAATTTAAATCTTTTTCAGATTTTTTAGAATGTTGTTTATCGCATTCGTTATGATTTAAAGATTAAATATAAACAAATTACAACATTGTGATTTTTTTTAAGTATTTATATCTTAACTTTGTTTGATTAAATAGATATTAAAAGTATAGTAGAAGTGTAACCAAATGTGGTGACAACCTATATATAGGAGTCCTACATGGCTTCTGATGTGAAGTCTGCAGCACTACATAAATCTTATAATTGTAATTACAAATGATCAATAAGTCATCATGGCATGCTTAGAGGATGATCAGGTTACACATAACATAAAGTTGTATGGTTCCTATAAGATTACTGGTAACAATGTGGTAGATATAATAGACAACTCCTCTTCCATGGATATACAGAGTACTAATAAAAAGAACTGTTTGTGTTTCAGTGAGTCCCCTGGAATCGAGTGGCGCTTTATTCACATAACAATCAAGCATTATGATGGTTCTAATCAGGTACTAAAGATACAGAGAGACGAAAACAAACCAGGCTGGGGCCGTTATGTGACATCTATGCCTGGTGATGGTTCGGGGAGAGACGACGAAAAGCAGATTTATTTCGATGGCTCTGTTGAAAGGGAGTATCGCGCTGTTGGTTATATGACATTAAGGCCTAGTGAGGATTGTGGTGGTGATTTGGTGTTTCCGGTTGAAGCTAAGTTTTATGTTAAGTACTTAAACCAAGCTCAGCATCGTTCCTGGCGTTTTAGACGTGCCTTCGACTTTATTTTGTCCTACTTCAGCTATGATTACCAAAGAATAGAACAAGATTAATGCACAAGTGTACGTTAGTGCCTTATACACCCGTTCGTGCGTCAATTCAGTTCCAATCAAAGATTAAATATTTCATTCGGTTTTACGAGATTTAAGATTTTTTAAAAAACTTTATATTAGAATTATTGGTTTTTTTAGATTGTGGTAGTGTAGTACTCCACAGATTGCAGCTATAAATCTTGGTACATTTTCGTTTTAATCAGTTCGACAAAATTCCATGTTCGATCTAAAAATGGAATTGATGTTCAATTTATGAACAATGAGAAACTCCAATAGTTTCATATGTTACCTTTTTCCTGACGTATCAGTCCTGAGATATTCATAGGACAGCTGAAGGGAAACAATGGAAAATTGGACATAGATTTGGAGATTAATAAAATACAAGATACAAATAAAATTATGTAATAAATTATGAAATATGTAAATTAATAGAATATAAATTGATTCGGTTAATTTTAATACGGTTTCAACTTAAACCATAAAATAAAAACCGAGCCATTCATTTCGATTTTTATCTATTTTTTCATCGGTACGATTTTTTCAACTTGGTTTCTCGCTTATTATTTTGTTCCGATTTTATATACTTAACCCTAATCTTCCATATCACATTGATGTATGTAACTACGTCTGGGTGAAAATGGGGTGTTTGGGTGAATAAGTAACTTATTTTAAAATAAATTAGATATTTTTAGTTAATTTCTGTAATTTATAAAATCTCAAACATACATTAAATACTTGTATAAAAAAATTCAAAATATGAATTTTTTACCGGAAAATAAGTTCATAAGGATTTAAAATAAATCTAGCCAAACATGCCCAATATCTTGTGTTATATCAAGCAAAACTGCAAAAGGGTGTTTTTGTATTCTACTGTTTTTTACATAAAAAATATATTCCCTCTGTCCCTTTTTAGTTGGCACATTTACAAAAAAAAAAAAATTATCCCTAAATAGTTGTCACATTCCTTGTTCCAATACATATTTTTACCATTTTTTCCATATCTACCCCTTATTTCTAATACCAATGTTTGACTTTATATTTAATGCACATACTTATAAGTCATCATTTAACGTTAAGATTAAGGACAAACATGTAAACAAATTACATAATTAATTATTTCTTAATATATGTGTTTTTAGCAAATGTGTCAACTAAAAAGGGACGGAGGGGAGTATCAAACTTCACTCCCATGTTTGGTAGTATTTGTTGTTTGACTTTTTTGCACACATTTTAAAGTGCTTTGATTGCATAGTTAGAATTCTTATTTTTACAATTTTCTTTTTTTAATTAAAATATCAATTACATATTTTTATTTATAAAAATAATTTAAAATAATAATTATACATATGCGATCAAAATACTTTAAATGCATGCAAAAAAAATCAGATATCAAATTTTACCAAACAGAATATTAATTTTTAAGGAATACAATAAACAGTTCTCTCCTTTTTTATTTTTTTTTACTTTTTAGAACATCAAATGTGCAAAAAAAAAAAAAACTGATAAAAATAGCCAATACTGCTTTTTATGTTCCATCTGCTTAATAAAAGAAATAGGAAGCCATGTAGGAATCCGAATTCGAGAGCTACGAGTAGTCCTATATTATTTCGAAGTTCGAACTATGGCCAAGGACCCTCTATAAAAGGGTCTCACCACAAGAACTTTCAAAAACAAAAATCTCATTATTTAATTTCCTAACAAGTCATCATGGCATGCTTATATGATGATCTCTGTGACATAAAGATGGCTGGTTTCTATAAGATATCTGGGAAACCAACTGATGGTCTTGAAATAATAGAGATATTAGCTGATTCCTATACTATGAAGATACAGAGTAATAATATAAATCAGTGTGTCAATGAGTCCTTTAAAACAGAGTGGCACGTAGTTTATATGACAGTTACGGACGATGATGATGGTATTGTGATACTAAAGATACAGAGAGATGCGAAAAAACGGAGCCGTATCACAGAAATTTCAGGTGATGATTCTGGTGAAATATTGCAGTTACAGAGTCACGAAAATTGTTTCGATGAACTGGAGTATCGGGCTACGGGCATTATAACATTACGGCCTAGAGATGGTTCTGATGATGTTACTGTGTGGCCAATTCTTGAAGCTAAGATTTATTTTAAGGATCCAAGACCTTCGCAGCAGTGTCCCTCACGTTTTAGACGTGCCTTTGGCTCCTTTTTGTCCTCCTTCAGTGATCAAAAGTTAAAAATAGCATAGGGCATAAATGTTCCTGCTTTAGCTTCAATGAAAGATTAGGTTTAGAGGAATATTTAATATGTATACTTCTTTTATGTTCTTATTGTGATTTGTTAATGATTTTTAATGCAGTGAAAATTGTTATAGTTAGTGACAACTGTACCATTCCCTTCATATCTGAATCTTTGCTGTTTATGCGCTTTAACAGATGTTATGATCTTGTCCTGGTTCCGCTCTGGATATTCGTTCTGAGTTGTTTGCTCACTGGCTTTTCTTCGTCTGCTTTGTTGATTTATTACACTTCTTAGTTTTTTTATGTGCTGATTGTTCTTAGGGATTGTTCTTAGGGTGATTTACGTATTACCATCCATCATATCACCAATCTCTTTCTCCATCATCAATGCAGGGTCCTGCAGTACACATTTAGTTGCAGAAAACAAAATATTGACAGCAGAATGATGTGTTAGTTGAGGTATGGATAGTAGGTTACATTGAAATTTAGGTACTACTAACACATCATGAAGAAGAATATCTGTAGTCAACTGAATTTGACCAATATGAGTAATTTCTGATACTTCTCCATTTGGTAAATGTAACTCAGAATTCACAGGTTTTGCATTAGAAACTAGATACAAAAGTGGAGTGATATGATGTGTTGCTCCAGAGTCTAAAATCCATGTATGTTCTGACTTTCCAAAACTGACAGGTGAAGCAAATATAACAGAATTTGTATAGAAATCTGATTTACCTGCAGCATGATTAATACTAGTATTCAGCCAAGGTGCAGTTGCAGTTGCAGGAGATTTGTACTTAGCCTGTAACATCTGAATCAACTGATAACATTGAGCCTCAGATAATTCATCAGTTTGAGTTGAAGTTGTATTCTGAGTTGATTTAACCACATGATCATCAGTAGTCTGAGACACATCTGTAGTGCTAACATTTGCTGCACTTTTCTTGTTATTTGCAAACCTAGGTTTAGGCTTAGGCTGACCATGGAGTTTGTGCCACTCCGGATAACCATGAAGAGCAAAACATTTATCTCTTGTGTGACCAGTAAGATTGCAGTAATCACACAACATATCACTATTTCTTTTATCATCTCTCCGAAACTGAGAACCTCTAGTTTTGTATGTATTCTGATTATGAAATCGTGTGTTCATAGCAACTGATTCAAGCGAGATAGATAGAGAATTCACAGAATTTCGCTGATTTTCATCTTGTAAAAGCATAGCATAAGCTTGACTCAAATCCGGTAAAGGATACATCAACAAAATCTGACCTCTAGTATTAGTAAATTGTTCATTAAGTCCCATAAGAAATTGACTTAACTGTATTTGTTGTTCATAACGAACAATTTTCACACCAATGTCACAAGTACAATTAGTAACATTACAAGTGCATCTAGGAATCGGTGCCAGACTTTCCAATTCATCCATTAGTCCACGAAAATGTGTAAAATACGAAGTAATTGACTTAGTACCTTGAGTCAATGATGCCAGTTCCTTTCTGAGATGAAAGAGTCTTGGAACATTATTTTGAGAGTAACGAGTGCTTAAATCATTCCAGATCTGTTGAGCAGTGTTCATGTACACAATACTCTTCCTAATTTCGTTTGATACTGAATTAAGCAGCCATGAGATAACTAGATCATTGCTTCTTTTCCATAAAGCAAGTTGAGATGCATCTGTAGGTCTTGATGTAGATCCATCGATAAATCCAAGCTTTAACTTTGCTGATAGTGCAATCTTGATTGATCTACTCCATTGTTGATAATTTTGATCTGTCAAAACTTCTGTAACCAAAGATAATCCAGGATGATCACTCGAACTGAGGTAGTATGGATGATTGATATCAATCACAGTAGAAGTTGTTGATGAAGACGCCATTGACGCCGTATGAACTGGAGGTCGTAAGGCGGAAGCGTATGAACGCATTTACAGAGAACCTGGCTCTGATACCATATCACAAAACAGAAAACATCTCAACAAAACAGAAAGCATCTTAATCAGAAATGAGAAAAATGTTTATTCAAGCTTAACAAATGTGAAGATTACAATCTGTATTTATAGACCTATCTCAGCTTGTTCTACAAGCTACTTCATCTATATGTACAATCCTATATCTCTTCATCATAACAGAATTCTGTTATTTGCTGAGCTGGATTTCCAAGTTGCTGTTTTTGGCGCCTCTTTTATATTTGAATTCTGCAGCTCCTTTTTCATTTCTTTTCCCTCTACTTTGGTTGAATCTGTTATATCTGTAACAAGAATTATAATGGCGATACTTGCAAATTTCGTAAAGATTCCAGTTATCTGCTGCTTTTTTAGTCTTAATATTTTAGAAACTTATAGTGTTCACCTTTGATTCATTTATCGGCTACGTCACTTTCATTCACCTATCTTGTAATGTTTTCCAACAACATCCAAATTCGAGATATTTATGACCTTAACAGTCCATATTTTAATTTGCAGCAGTCCTAGAATTATTTAGATTTTATATTGGCCCTTTATAAATATGGTCCGAGTATGCTGTTGATTGTAAAACCAGAAACTGTGATTCGTAGTTTAATGGTATATCTGGGTATTCTATTGAGTTGAAGGCGGAAGTTAATCATTATACTAAACAACAGCAGCATATTCTTGTTTTTGAGGTTGCGTTTCAAAGTGGAGTTGTTTTCCCTGAGTTTCTATGGGCTTCTTAGTCAATTTATTTAACTCCCCTTATCTTGCCCCTTTGGCTCCCAAATTACTATCCTTTTCCAGAACTGATTATCGTCAGGTACTAAGTATAAATAAGCCTGGGAACTTTTCGCAGATAATAGGCACGGGAACTTTCTGGGAGAGGATCGACCTTCCGAGTTGTCTTATGAGTTGTCTTATGCTATACAAGTCCAGGCTTCAAGCTAATAACCTCTGATATTTTTGTAAATTACTTCTGACAATATTGTTTTCCAGCTTCATTGCGGTCATAATGTTCCTTCCGAAATTTAATTTATAAATGATGGTGTCTGAATATATTCTATAAAGGGCTAAGGGCCTTAGGCTAGGCTATCTTAATATAGTCCGTATGTTAAGCCTATCCCGAGTCACATACTTTCCCTGAATTCTCCCTGCTGCCTCATCTTGAATGTAGAGTTAGGAATTTTGGATTGCAATTAACATGCTACCTGAATCAATCAAAAATGTGTGAATAATTTGTTTCAAATGTGTGTGCCAGTACTCGGGCTATTTAGTATACATGGGGCTATATTATGGCCCTTAGTAGCATCAAATGAGAATGTCTCATCAAAAGCTTTAATATCTCATGGAATGCGGTAGAGAAAGTGCAAGTAATTGTTGTTTCCGATATTTTTGATGTCTACTTCATGTTTACATGCAGTCTGAGTGTCTAAATTTAGTCCAACGGTCTAAGAAAAATGTTAATTAAATATTCTCCTATTTTTTTTGTTAGTCTAAATCCAAGCTACTACTAAAAGAAACCGAAACACATTTCCCCATTTGTGTTTTCTGAATAGTAAGTCTGCAGCATTTTGAAGCGCTGTTTTAGTGGGACTACTGACTTTGCTCCTGGAGGTAATGGCCCTATATCTGGTCAATCTTTCTGTAATGTGAGCATCCTAATTGATTTTTAAATTCCCCGTAGATGGCTTCACCCATTTGGCATCTGAAACTTTTTGTACCGACGTATTAGTTCTAGATCAAGTTAGTGTTGTTGTGCCTCTGTCAATTTTTCGAGTTCCTTGAAAGCATATCCAACCAAACTCTCTGGTTTTCGCATTCCAAACTAGATTGTTTCTAGCTTCCCAAACTAATTAACTAGCATAATATGCCAGACATATCTGTCCCGCTCCCCCGACTTGATTTAGAACTAAAAAACTACTTCAAACTAGCCTACAAAATCTCCATTCTATCCCCTTGCACCCTAATATCAGAAAATTTCTAGCAGTCCAAAGCAAATAAACACTCTACCATAGCTTGATAAATAGTTTCTATAGTCTCTCCACATGCTTAGATATAAATGCGGTGTTAAGTAACCAACTCATCTAAAACCTTAAGGACGATCATACATACGCATGTAGTCGTTCTTTATTACGTAGTTCGCCCGACACACTAGGAACCAGAAAGATTAACAAAGCCACAGCTTCGATACTACTTTCGATACTGAACATCATAAACATAATTATTAATTTGTAGTGAAAGAGTTAAATTTTTTGAGCAAAATTATAAATTATCACCAAATTACTTTAGTTTGTACTTGTAAACACCCATTCATTTCATATTCTCATATTTCATACAAAAATTTGAATTATTATTCAAATTTTATGATCATACAAATATATATCATGAGTAACACTCTATGGAGAACCGTGGAGAACCCTTTGATTCTGTAGTATAATCAAATTTTTGAATATTTTTTTTTTAATTCTATAACACAACCAAAATTTTCAAAAAAATAAAAAAGCGAAACTGTCACGTCAGTAGTGCTGATGTGGCACTGCCACGTCATCTGCGATGACGTGGCTGTGCCACATCATTAATGAGACGTCATCGATGGCGTGGCACTACCACTTCAGCAGTGATGGCGTGGTAGATGACGTGGCATTGCCATGTCAGCATCTGTCCATTTTTTTTATAGAACCAAAAAAATAGAACTTTGGTTCTGTAATAGAATAAAAAATTAGTATGGAATAAGTGGTTCTCCACGGTTTTCCACGTAAGATGGGTTATCTATAGAACAATGACCTATATATCATTTCATCAGATCCAATTTTTAAAATAAAATTTAAGTTATTAAACGGTGCAGTTAAATCAATATTCAACCAACAAATTACTTAATTTCCTTAAAGATATCGGTAAATTACATCACAAGTTTTCAAATTATATCCTATTACTATAATAAGAATAGAAGTGATAATAGTAGGTAAGAGTTCGACTCTCAGGCTGATAAAAAATCTTATTTTAAGTACTATCATTATATCCTTTATTATCATACCTGAGTCTACCACACGTCAGTTAACCAATAAGAATCGAGAAATTATTTTAGGACCAATCATAGCTAATTCCTAAAATTTAGACATTTCCTTATTTATAATCTCACCCTACCTCTTTAACCATGGTTAGTTAACACTTCTAATTTAAATACAATAATGATTTTATTAAACATATCCATAAATACCTATTTTTTAAATCAAAAAATATTTACTGGAAAATCAAAATTTTAATTTGAAATCAATCACGATATAGCAATATATATTTTAAATTAAATTTCATAATTAATCATTCATTAATCAACCACTCTTTTAATATAAAGCCAGTCACAATCATTTTATAATACATTATAAATTAATTTTTATAATATATATTGTACAATTATAATCGATATTAAAAAATTATAATCTAATTTAACTAAAAATCTGAAAAAATCGAATTTGGATAAAATCCATACTTTCAAAATTTTGATTTTTTTTATAAGCTCAAAAATATATTTATTCATAATTTGTTAGTAAAATTAATTAATAAATGCATATGAGCCAACACTACAAAATCGAATTTGAACAAAATTTAATAGCTTGGATAAATTCTATATCTTCAAAAACTCGATTTTTTGAAAGGTTCAAAATTAAATTTATTCACAATTTCTTAATAAAATAATTAATAAATTCATATAAACTAATTTAAATACAATATTTAATTTATTAAACATATCAATAATACATATTTTTTAAATAAAAAAATATTAACTAGAAAATCACAATTTGAATTTGAAATCAATCATGATATACTATTATATATTTTAAATTAAATTTCATAATTAAGCATTCATTAATCAACCACTATTTTAATATAAAGTCAATCACAATCATATTATCATATGATTTTTATAATATATATTGTAAAATTCTAATTGATATTAAATAATTACAATCCAACTTAACTAAAAATTTGAAAAATTCAGATTTGAAATTAGATTTTAAATAACTTGAATAAAATCCCTACCTTCAAATTTTTGATTTTCTATAAACTCAAAAATATATTTATTAGTAATTTGTTAATAATATTAATTAATAAATGCATATAAGCCAACACTACAAAATCGGAATTGAACAAATTTTAAATAGTTTGAATAAAATCCATATCTTCAAAAACTCAAATTTTTAAAAGGTTCAAAATAAATTTATTCATAATTTGTTAATTAAATAATTTATAAATTAATATAACGAACACTACATATATTTTAATTATTTTAATTATTAAATATATGCTATAAAAGTATTATTATTGGTTGGTGAATAAATTATCAATCAAAATAGTAAAATTATTTTATAGGCAATCAAAATTTACTTCTAAACATTAAATCAATTAATAATATGCAAATTTTTTATTGTTTACCATGCTTATTCTAATTTACTAATCATGGTTAAATTAAATTTAAATATAAATATCTTGATTTAATAACTTCGCATATCACATGGTTTTTAATTTTAAAACATTTCTACTAACCGTAAATATTATTTTCTATAAATCCACATAACATTATATTACATATGGTTATATACCAATTGTTTTTGAACTTCCTTTATTATAATAAAGGATACCTGAATTTAACATGTATTAGTTAACCAATCACAAGATTGTGAATTATTTTAACATAAATCAGAATTTATTAAATTTAAATCAATTAAACTTAATGTAACATTTTCTCTATTGGATCTAGATTCTACGTTTCAACCAACACTAAACTCAAATAAAGTTACACCCAATAACAATTAATTTCTATTATTTTCATAGCAATTAATTAAACATAATAACTACTATTTTTTATTATAACGGTTAACTAATAAACAACTTATATAAAATAAAATTCTTACAAACCAAAACATATAATTATTTTATAAGTTTAAACATTACAAGAAACCTACTTAGCCAACTTTGATAAACTAAGTGTATGCATCAATTCTTCTCATGCTAAATCATATCAATTTCGATTAAGATATTACTTTATATCTTTTTATTATATGACATTTTATACTTGGACATAATATATTTTTATTTCGATTGTATATATGTATTATACATGTCTTGTTTTATTTGTCAAATAAATTTAACAGAAAAACGCTTCTGACAAAAAAAAATAGAAAACGATTTAGGTTATCATCATCCCCAGTTCGGATTCTCTCAGATTTACTTCACATTAGAATATTCAGTAGCAAACTTCAATAATTCTGTGACTTAGTAAATTGTAGGCATAAATTATTATCACATTACACTTATTTGTTTACGTTATTAGGTGTGCATAAATGATTTTTACAGTGTTGGGTTGTCAATGTTATTAAGTGATTACCTAACAATTTTATTCTAAATACAATAATTATTTAATTTAAAAATTATACATTAATACATGAATATATTATATTTATAATAGATATTTTCATTTTTCAAACTTTCAATTCAAAATCATAAGGTACAATTAAAATCATGAATTAAAATTTATTGATAATATAAAACTATTTACCACCTTATTCTGAATACACATTTACAATTTAAGTTATGTAAAGTATTAAATAATTCAGTCATAAAAAAGCTAAACAACCAATTAAAATGTTAGAATGAATTTTAAACCAATTATCTTTTAACATTTTAATGACGAAATTTTTTAACTATGCAATAATTAATAAGAAAAAAAAATTACCTGACAATATATTTGAATTATTCAAAATATTAAATATACTCTTAAATAGTACTTTACATTATTTGGTGTATAAATTTTCAATCAAAAAATAAAAATATTACAGAGTCAATGAAAATATTGTTAGTGAATATTTCCATAATAAATTGGTCAATCTAGCACAAATTTTCTTATAAATCACTGTTTATTTATTGATAATTAATTCATCAATAAAAGTACATATGTCATACACAAAAATAATCAAACCAACAAAAACGATCAATAAAAGGATTTACAACATCTACAAAAACAATTAAAATTGAACAAACACATAGTAAATTATAACACTAATTTCCTTTATTCAATCATTGAACATGTTAGGTCGATTGCACAATAAATAATCAAGAACTGTATAAATAAGTAACAAGAACACACGTTTTAACTCTTTAAAACTGTTTTGGAATTAATAATTCCTCTCTCGGTGATGTAAAGTATCACAGAGAGCTGCTTAGGTTACAAGAATGATGTTCGTTCACGTTCGATACCCTTCTAGGGTTAACCTAACTGTATTTATAAGATATACAGCTACATACAATCGTAAATTGATTCTCCTAAAATTAAGCTATACAATTGATATCAATTACGATTGCTACACGTCTTCTAAGTCAACTCGATCTCTTTGACAGCTATCCAATCTTCAAAGATATCGCTTCCATATTAATATTAAATTAATCTTCAAACTCTGTTGACTTGTAGACGCTCCCAGTAGACAGACTTTAGCAAACTCTGTTCTCTCCACGCTAACAGCGTTTGCGCTTCCATGTATTCAGCTATCAGTGTTTACGCTTTCCTCTGTCAGCGTTTGCGCTTCCAGCAATCAGCGTATACTCAAACTCTGTTACAACTGCTTTCAATAACAAGTTAAACTCTCTTTACCTGAAACACTTAAACACTGACATTAAATCACATCAATTATATCTAACAATCTCCCCCAACTTGTTCATTAGAAAAATGTACAAGTTCATAATAATTGATGATGTCAAAACGAACAAAATAAAAACACAGTGTTAATCATATAATCAGAGTTTAAACTTGACTTAGCAAAATTTACAGAAAATTCGAATTACTTACAAATTCTGTCTACCTAACCTCCTCAAGATCTGGAGTTGTTCTGAGATAATCAATCAACAATCTCCTTTCAGCATTTTCAAGTTCAATTTCCATAACTTGCTTGATCTCTCTTAACTCTGGATCATTTTCATCCGTTTGAAAAATAGCAGCCCTGAGATCATAGATCTTGTTCCTCCTCATTTCATTACCCAATCTGATGTACTTTAATTCTTCAGACTTTACATTGAAATCCAGAACTGTAATTCCAAGATCAGTCTTCAACCTTGTAGTTCCCTTCTGCATTTCAATCAGATTTCCATTCCAGTCTCTGTATTTTGGAACATACTTTTCAGCAGACTTTGTTCCTGTAGCAGCTTTAGCTTTCAGCATATGCTTCCTTATAGAATTAGCAATGATCTGTGTTCTTTGATTTCTAACTCTGAAGATATGCAAGACATACTGAAGTTCCTCAAATAATTTTAACTTGACTGCTTCTTCATCCACTCTATACACTGACCCATCTGCCATAAAGTATAGTAGAAAGTGAATGTCTAAGCTTCTTTGACGAACTACCTGAACTGATTCAAACTTGTCTAGATTTTCTTGATTAATACCAGAACCAAGAGATACAAGTGCAGAGGGATCTCTTGGACTGTTACTAAATCTCAAATCTCTTGTTGCACCTAATCCAGAAGTATTTCTCCCTGGTGGCTTTCCTGAACAAGATTTATTATGCTGATACCCACCAGTTACTCCTGCTTGTTCTTGCACTGGAATCTTTGCCCTTGAAAAACCAGGTAAGGGTTTACTTTGTGTCTGTACAACTTGTGTAGCAACAGAGGTTGTAACTATCATTTTGCCCTTGCCCTCTTCATCAACTTTCTCTTTTAATTTCAACTTAGCATCAAGAGAAGACTTTCTAACCAGCTTCCCAGTATCTTCTTCTTCTTCTTCTTGAATACCAGATAGTTTTTCTTTAATTACAATTCCTTTCATCACAGGCTTTGCAGACTTTGAAGTTTTAACAACTTTCTTCACTTTCTTGGACTTCACAGCTTTTAGATGTTCTTTCTGTAACAACTTCTCTTCAGCTTGAATATCCTCAAGTGTAGCTTCAGCATTCTCTTCTCGAAAAAGTTTTGCAGCCAATTCTTCATCTGTTTGTGGATTGTCAGAGAATAACAAATCCTTTGGCTTTGATCCTGAAGTACTCTGAGCATTTGAATCTATCACCAAATTCGGCTTTGACCTTGAAGACCTCCCATGTCCTTGTCTAAGATTCACATTTCTTAAGCCCTTATCAGCATTGGCTTCTTCATCATCATTTTTATCTTGCTTTGACAGAGTTTGATCTTTCTTACACTTGGTTTTAGAAACTCTCTCCCCCTTTTTGACATCATCACTGTCTTGAATCAGTATGGAGGTGATTAACTCAAGAGAATTGGCAATAGAATCAACTTTCTCAGCCAGTAAAGTCTGATTCTTTTCAACTGTACTCAGTCTGTCATTCAGATTAGATTGAGCTTTGGCAAATTGTTGAAAGAGTTTAGCATTAGCTAGTTGAGCTTTCTCCTCATGAGTAGCAACTTCTGTGCGAAGATCAACAATAGATTTCTGAGTGACATCAAATCTATTATTCAAAGTTTTGATCTGTATCACCGTGCCTTGCAAACAAGTGAAAATTTCTGGATTTGTAATCTTTTTAGAATTGACTTCAAGAAACTTTTCTGCCCTTCCAGGAGGAAAAATACAGTCTGACTTGTACCATTCAGCAGTTTGCTTGGCCAAATAACCATCATCAATTTCATTATTAGAAGGCCCAGCAAAATCTGGTTTTTCACCTGTTTTCTGACCATCTGGCTGATTTTGTGGTTGGTCAACTCCTGTACTATTAGCTTCAACAGAATCACTCATTGATTCACTAGTAGAGGCAACAGAAAGACTAGGTTCTGAAGCAGCAATTTGTTCTTGAGCAATTTGTTCTTGAGCAACAATAGGTTCTTGAGCAACCTGTTTTCCTTTATCAATTGGAGTTTGCTCTGAAGAAAGAACCTTCTCTGGTTTATCAACCTCCTCACCATGAGCAGAAATATTATTGGCATCAGAGTTCAACTCAGTGTGTGATGCAACCACAGTGTCTTCAAGAACAACAGTAGGCCCATCAGCAACACCAGTATCTAGAGACAGTGTAACCTCCATGAGTGGTGGAGTAGATGCTTCATGATTAAAAGACATCGGAGTTTCAGCAAACTCTTCCATTGGAGATAAAACATCTCTAGCATCTTCATTGTCTTGAACCGTATCAACTTTTGGTTCAGCAACCTTGACTCCTGATTCTGGGATTTCAGGTTCTATGATACCCTCTGGCTCACCAGTAGGAATATCAAATGAGATTTTCTCTTGAGCCTCTGCAACAGGCTCATCATCAGAATCAGTCAGAATAAGCTTCCTCCTCTTAGCTTGAGGTACTGCAACCTGTTCTGCAGCTTCACTGGAACTCTCACTAGAACTTTCCTCAACCAAAGGTGGTGAAGGTCTGTTTGCCCTTTGTATGAATCTTCTAGAATAAACAGCCTTTGGAGTTGACTGTTTAGCCTTAGCACGTTCAGTGTTGATTGCAGTATGTTTCTTCCTTTTTGGCTTTGGAGGTGGTTGTTGATGAGTAGTAGAGACAGGGTTTGTTGGTTCAGTGTTCATTTGGTCAGGTTTGGTTTGAGGTTCTGTTTGTGTTGGAGGTGATATGGGTTGTTCAGTGGTTGTTGGTGTGGGCGCAGGTGTTTGAGTAGGTTGAGATGATATGTTTTCTGTACGATCAGTGGCTAAAGGTTCAGGCATAGGCTGTGGTTCTGGTTGTTCTGGTTGATGTGTATCAGAGTCTTGTGGCTGATTGACAAAATTTTGCAAAGCAAGCGGCAATGCTAAGGGAGGCAAGTCTTTTCCAACATCTTTGTTAGACATATCAGTAAATATTCTTTTAGTGACTCGAAACGGTTGAATCTCATCAGCTTCATCAACAGTTAAACCAGGAACACATGCATTGAATAGAAGTTGACAAAATCTAGCAAAGTAAACTGTAGTAGACTCTGACAACTTATCACCCAAATTCATCAAAACATATCTACCAAAATCAAAATTACTACCATAAAGTAGAGAATACCCAATTTGTAGACTGTCCATTGGAATAGCATCCCAGTTGGTGACCTTCTTCTGGAATGTCCTTGTAATGCAATCAAAGAAAAAATTCCACTCTTTTCGCAAGTTTGGCCGCCTCACACTGCCCAGCTTGGCAAGTGATTCCATGTAACCAATCTCTGTGAGCATTTCCCTCAGATTTTGCTCAGAGACAACAGCATACGAAGTATGTGTGTCAAAATCCATGACATCACGAACAGTTTGTGGAGTAATCACAAACTCTTGTTCTTCATGAGAAAAGATAATAGACGGAGTTCCATTCTCGCCTCCTTCAATATATCTTGAGTTTTGCCAGAAATTAACAACTTGGGAAGCAGATAGAGTAGCCGGTTCAACCAGCGCTTGCCCAATTTCAGAATCTCGAAGAAAATTTTGCATAAGATGAAACGGCTCTGGTGCCCGGTCATTCTCAAGTAAAGCTGCATAGTTGTTAGGCACAAAACGTAGACCAAAGACAGTGAAAGGTTTAGTTGCCATTGAATTAAGAAATAAGTAAGAATCAACTGTGAAAATGTTTTGCAAGAAAGGTGTTTGTGAAAATGCCAAAGTGAAAAACAAAGAGGTTCTCTGTTTTGGTAAAGTGAATACGTTTGGATAAAAATGATTGTGACAAAAAGTAATTTGAGTTATAGTTAAAAACTAAACTCAAACGTTTTTACTTGAAAACACGCAACTGTTCCCTTGAAAAGTGTAAAAGGTAGACATAATGATGAGTTAGTGGGACCGGTGTCACACATGCAACGGTTCACTTAAGACAGGCGCAGTAAAAGTCATTATTACCGCTGTCGTTCCATTTTTCAAGACACGTTACCACTAATGACACTAATTAACAGTTGTCAACCACTCCATTTACTCCAAAATTTTCAAATTATCTTAATGAAAATATACCTTAGAGTATGTAGCATAATCAATCAGTGTTTGTCCAATTTTCAATCTTTATCACAAAAACCCTTTCAAAAACGCACAGTCGTGATTTTCGTGTGTGAGTAGCAGAGTTTACCAAATCAATTTTTATAGCATCTAATATTTCATAAAACCCATATACCAAAACAATAAACACTGAATGCACAAACTCTCATATTAAACACAGAGTATATGATGAATGCTAAACTCTGTAGTTCCTTAATTACAGAAATCTGAATATCTCTGTTCCAGTTTATGATCATGATTATCCACGTAAGCACACAGTCATTAAAGACAAAAAGATCAGGAGATAAACATCATAGCATCATTCAGTGAGTTACATGTCAAGGATTTTCTCACAAACTCTCACATCACACAAGTGTTTAGGTGAAGTGTTTACTCTCAGATTCAATCATTAAAAGCAGATACTACCATAAGCTTGAATTTCCACCAAATCTACACCACTTCGATTACATATATGCACAAATCAAAAGGACTTTGTTCAGGGTTGTAATTGAGTGAAATCAAACAGATGAGAAGAGATATGTTTCGAATGTGAATTTTGAACTGAACTATTTATTTGATCAAAATGATCAGTCAAATGGTTAGTACATTTTTGTACAAGATGATCAGTATATATATATATATATATATATATATATTTTTTTTTTTTTTTTTTTTAATTTATTTATTGACATATATATATATACTGAGTAAGATATAGTATAAGGAATACTCACCTGCTTGAATCAGATTTAACAAAAGAATATAACTACTCTTAATACTTTAGTATTCAAGAAAATGAGCAGTTAATTAGGCTCAAAAAGGGTTTACTATGGGTCATGTTTATGAACAGAGTTTATGAGCAGTGTTCAAAAATATTTTGAACAGTGTTTGAAGAAATGGTCAAAAATTGGTTAATCCTAATTGCCTTTGTCATCTTCATGCACACATATATCATGTAGTTCCAAAATGGTTTAATGCAAGTTCTAGAGCAACATACTTACTGATGAATATCACACAACAATAAACTCTGATTGATATAAAATGTATCAATCACTGATTTGGCTCAAAATCTCACAGGGTTCAGACATGAACTGTTTCTCACCAAAATAAACAATGACATATCTCAAGTTTTAAAATTTTCACAAGTGCAAACACAGAATCATCAAGAATCAAGTATGACTTGAAAACAGAGTGTCACTAATCAGAGTTTAGAGTTCATCAATATCAGTGTCATTCATGAGAGGCAATGCATGAAGTATTCATAGATTCAGAGTTTAGGATCAAATAAACTAAGAGATGCTCTAAATATGAAACAGTATCATGCTGTGTTAACTTACTGTGCAATTTCTGATTAGATTACAGTGACTCAAAAAGAATCTTGATTTATCACTGAAAATCATGCTCTATACATTTTTCTTCATCGGTATTTTCATTCAGACAAAAATCAATTCAGAATTCACAGAGTTTAACAAACGTATTAACAGTGTATGACCAACAATCATGCTAACAGAGTTTAACTAATAAGGTTCACATAGCACTATAGCAATTTACAGAGACATGAGCAACACATTATATTTGAAAGAGTTTGAGTCTAACCAACATGTTTAGTCAAAACCAGATACCATCCCTAGTTCATTGACCAGTCTTGTAAATGTTGCTTCACTTAGAGGCTTTGTGAAAACATCTGCTAGTTGTTGATCTGTAGGCACAAAGTGAAGCTCAATATTGCCTTCCTCTACATGCTCTCTGATAAAGTGATACCTTATGCTGATGTGCTTGGTCATTGAGTGTTGTACTGGATTACCTGTCATTGCAATAGCACTTTGATTATCACAGAAAATAGGTATCTTGGAATACCTTAATCCATAATCCAGCAGTTGATTCTTCATCCATAGAATCTGTGCACAGCAACTACCAGCAGCAATATACTCTGCTTCAGCTGTAGATGTAGATATTGACTTCTGTTTCTTACTGTACCAAGATACTAGTCTGTCACCAAGAAATTGACAACTTCCACTTGTGCTTTTTCTGTCAATCTTACATCCAGCAAAATCTGCATCAGAGTAACCAAGTAGCTTAAAATCTGATTCTCTTGGGTACCACAGTCCTAAAGTTGCAGTTCCCTTGAGATATTTGAAAATCCTCTTCACAGCTGTTAAATGTGGTTCTCTTGGATCTGCCTGAAATCTTGCACACAGACAGGTGGCATACATGATATCAGGTCTACTAGCTGTTATATAAAGTAGAGAACCAATCATCCCTCTGTAGCTTGTCATATCCACTGATGAACCTGTATCTTTGTCCAGTTTTGTTGCAGTTGCCATGGGAGTTGTTGCAGATGAACAGTCAAGCATGCCAAATTTCTTGAGTAGATTTCTGGTATATTTTGCTTGATTAATGAAAATTCCATCATCTGTTTGCTTCACCTGTAAGCCTAGAAAGTAGCTTAACTCTCCCATCATACTCATTTGATATCTTGACTGCATGAGCTTGGCAAATTTCTTACAGAGTTTATCATTAGTAGATCCAAAAATGATATCATCTACATATATCTGTACTAAGAGCAGGTCATTACCAGATTGAAAGTAAAACAGAGTTTTGTCAATAGTACCTCTGTGAAACCCACTTTCTAGCAGAAATTTAGCAAGTGTTTCATACCATGCCCTAGGTGCCTGTTTAAGTCCATAGAGTGCCTTGTCTAACCTGTAGACATGATCTGGATATTTTGGATCTACAAAACCAGGTGGTTGTTCAACAAAAACTTCTTCTTCAAGTTTTCCATTCAGAAAAGCACTTTTCACATCCATTTGAAAAACCTTGAATTTCTTGTGAGAAGCATAGGCAAGAAACATCCTTATTGCCTCCAACCTGGCAACTGGTGCAAAAGTCTCATCATAATCTATTCCTTCCTGCTGTGAATAGCCTTTAGCTACCAGTCTTGCTTTGTTCCTTGTGATCACACCATCACTGTCAGTTTTATTTCTGAAAACCCATTTAGTACCAACAATAGATCTGTTCTTTGGCCTTGGTACAAGGGTCCACACCTCATTTCTTTCAAATTCATTTAGCTCTTCTTGCATTGCTGTTATCCAGTCAGCATCTTTAAGAGCTTCTTCCACTTTCTTTGGCTCAGTTTGTGACAAGAATGCATGAAACAGACATTCATTTGTTGTTGCACTTCTTGTCCTTACTCTTGCATCTGGATCACCAATAATTAAATCAGGTGTATGTGACTTAGTCCATTTTCTTGCAGAAGGCAGATTGCTTCTGTCATCATGTGATCCTCCCCCTTGATCCATGCTCTCCTGATTTTCTTGATGTCTCTCTTCATTTTCAGATGCTCCCCCTGAATGTGACTGCTCAGAATTTGAATGATCAGAGTTTGAATCAACAGAGTTTGATTCAGAATCATCAATTGAGTCACTTTCAGTGTTTGACTTATCACTTTGATGTGATTCTTCATGCTCCCCCTCAACTGGTTCTTCCCTTGTTTCTGATTGAAAAGTTCCTTCAGTGTTTACCAGTAGAGGTTCAGAATTGACCTCAACAATGTTTGTCAGATCTGTATCATCCGAGTTTAATAAATCTTCATTTTCAAAGTGCAGTTGATCATGCTCATTAACATCTTCAAGTCCAGTTATTTTCTTGTCATCAAATGACACATGAATAGATTCCATGATCACTCTGGTTCTCAGATTAAAAACTCTGAATGCCTTTGTTGACAGTGGATAGCCAACAAAAATTCCTTCATCTGCCTTTAGGTCAAACTTGGTCAACTGTTCAGGATGAGTCTTCAACACAAAGCACTTGCATCCAAAAATATGAAAATATTTTAGATTTGGCTTCTTCTTCTTCACCATTTCATATGGTGTTTTACCATGCTTGTTGATCAGTGTTGCATTTTGAGTAAAACAAGCAGTTTGAACCGCCTCTGCCCAGAAATATGTTGGCAATTTTGCTTCATCTAGCATGGTTCTGGCAGCTTCTATCAAGGTTCTGTTCTTTCTCTCCACTACACCATTTTGTTGTGGAGTACCAGGTGCAGAAAACTCTTGTTTTATCCCTTTACTCTTGCAAAATTCTTCCATTGATGAATTCCTGAACTCAGTTCCATTGTCACTTCTGATTATCTTCACTTGATTCTCTGACTCTTTGTCCAGTTGTAATATATGTTCTGTCAGTGTTAAAGCAGTTTCATCTTTCTTTGCTAGAAAATACACCCATGTATATCTGGTGTATTCATCAACAATGACTAGAGCATATTTCTTCTTTCCAAGTGACATGACATTTACTGGTCCAAAAAGATCAACATGTAGGAGATGATAAGGATCAACAATTGAAGACTCAGATTTGCTCTTGAAAGAGGTTTTTCTCTGTTTGGCCTTTTGACAAGAATCACACAGGCCTTCTACATTCAATAATGACTTTGGTAGTCCTCTTGCAAGATCATTCTTTATGAGCTCATTGATATTGTTCAGATTCAAATGAGAGAGTTTCTTGTGCCATTTCCAACTCTCTTCACTGGACATCCTTGTAGACAGACACACTGCTTTGCCATCAGTGTTTGTTGACAATTTGATTTCATAGATGTTGTTGTGTCTGTTTCCAACTAGAGCAACTTTCCCTGTAGATTTGCTGATAACTTGACAATATTCAGGCTGAAAATCTACATGATATCCTCTGTCACAGATTTGACTCACAGATAGCAAATCATGCTTGAGTCCTGGAACTAGAGCTACATTCGTGATGATGACATTTCCAAGATTAATGTTGCCATATCCCAGTGTATGTCCTATGTTGCCATCTCCATATGAAACTTCTGGGCCAGCCTTCTCCTTATACTCTGATAGCAGGGCTTTATTTCCTATCATATGTCCTGAACATCCACTGTCCACGACTAGGGTACTGACCCTGGTGCCCTGCAATCACAAACAATCACTGATTATTAGTTTTAAGGATCCAGACTTGCTTGGATCCTTTGGCTTTCTTAAATCTGTTAGCTTTTGCAGCGGAATTCAAATTAACAGAGTTTAAGCTAACTTTTTCAGAGTTTACATTTGCAGAGTTTACTTTAACCCATTTCAAATTTGGTTTGGGTTCATAGTAATTATAATAAATAGCATGATAATCTCTGCAAGTGTAAATAGAATGCCAAGTACTTCCACAGTGTTTGCATAAAGTCTGTGGTCTAGTTCTCACATAATCACTCTTTACTGCAGTTTTAGAAGGCAAAGAATTAATGTTCTTATTCTTACTGCAGAAACTAGCAAGATGATTAGTGCTACCACAATTAAAGCATGTTTTCCTGGGAGCTAATGAAGCAAGCATTGGCTTAATTCCTGAGGTTATGCCTACCTTTCCATTTCTGTTTTTCTTAGGCATACTCTGTTTGTTTACAGATTTTATCTCCTTAAGCTTATGCTTGAGTTGTTTATCTGTCATTAAGCCAATGTTAGCCTCTTTAACAAAAGTTTTAGCATATGACTCTTTAACAACCTTTTTCTGTGCTTCGGTCTTAGGTCCACCTGTTCCCATGACATTACCCTCAGATGAACAATATGGTCTTACTTTTACCTTATTTTCAAATCTAAGTTCATCTCCTACAGAGTAACCTAGACCTACTGTATCTGACTGAAACACTTCTTGAGTGTCTTTACCAGAGTGTGTCCAAGTTTTAATGATGTGTTTACTATCCTCCAATTCTGATTCTAGTTGCTTATACTTACCTAGCAACTCATGTTCAATAAACACTGCATCATCTCTTTCTTTTTGAATTTTATTCATGTTCTCTAGCTGTTCCTCAACAAATTTATTTCTTTCTTTGAGTTGAGAACACTCAGACTTTATCCTCTCATTTTCTAAGGTCTGATCCCTATAACTAATATGCAATGCTTTAAGATAAATTCTTAATTCAGTTATATTATCAGTGTTATAAGCATAGGTAGTTGGAGGTACCTTGAGATCATCATTTTCATTCTGAGTAGTAGCCATGAGAGCATAGTTGACTTCCTCATCTGAATCTGAAGTGTCTGCCCAATCTCTGCCTTTGGTGTAGAGTGCCTTTTCAGTTTTACCCTTTTTGCACTCAGGAGCATAGTGACCCATCTCCTTACACTTGTAGCATTGAATTTCAGACTTATCTTTCTTTCCAGATTTGAAGTCCTTTCCTTCAGATTTCTTGAAATTCTTCTTATCAAACTTTGAGTAGTCCTTGGAGAATTTCTTTCCCTTCTTGAAGTTCTTGTATCCCATCTTCTTGAAGGTCTTTACCATCAATGCAGCCATTTGCATCATTTCTTCATCATCTTCAGAATCAGATGAATCATCTGTGTTTGAGTCAACATCAGTGTTTGATGACTCATTCTCTGAATGGATGACTAAGGCTTTCCCTTTTGCCTTTCTCCTTGATGCCTCCTTCTTTGATGGTTTCTCCTCAACCTTGAGAGCAACAGACTTTGACTTTCTACTAGATCTTTTGTTTCTCTGCTCCAATTCCAATTCATGAGTCTTGAGCAGTCCATAAATTTCATCAATCTCTGTCTCACCAAGTTCATAATTATCTCTAATAGTGGTCGTTTTCACATCCCACTTTTCAGGTAGAGAAAGAAGAAACTTGAGATTTGAATCTTCCAAATCATACTCTTTGTTCACCAATGACAAATCATTGAGCAGTTTACAGAATCTGTCAAATGTTTCTGTCATGGTTTCATCAGATTTTGCCTCAAAATGTTCATACTCCTGTGTGAGTATGTTCCTTCTGTTCTTCTTAATTGCAGGTGTTCCTTGACATCTAACCTCAAGTGCATCCCATATCTCCTTTGCAGTTGTGCAGTTTATCACTTTATTAGACATAACATTGTCTAATGCACTGTGAAGTAAATGCCTTACCTTCGCATCCTTTGCAATAGATGAAAGATCCTCAGCAGATAGATCTTTCTTCTCCTTTGGTATGACTTTTGGTTCCTCACCAGCAGCAGCAGCAGATAACTTTGTAGGTTTGTGAGGACCTTCATAAATTCTGTCCAGATATTCTGGATCTGTAGCCTCCAGAAACATGGTCATTTTCACCTTCCAAATTGCATACTCTAATGGCCTCAGGATAGGAACCCTAATTGTTTCATACCTACTAACAGTAGTAGGGGCTTTCTCAGATGGTGGAGGTATCTCTGCCATTGATTACTGTTGTGTTTGGATCTTTAACTGTAATAAAGTAACAGATTTGGCTCTGATACCACTTGTTAGGTCGATTACACAATAAATAATCAAGAACTGTATAAATAAGTAACAAGAACACACGTTTTAACTCTTTAAAACTGTTTTGGAATTAATAATTCCTCTCTCGGTGATGTAAAGTATCACAGAGAGCTGCTTAGGTTACAAGAATGATGTTCGTTCACGTTCGATACCCTTCTAGGGTTAACCTAACTGTATTTATAAGATATACAGCTACATACAATCGTAAATTGATTCTCCTAAAATTAAGCTATACAATTGATATCAATTACGATTGCTACACGTCTTCTAAGTCAACTCGATCTCTTTGACAGCTATCCAATCTTCAAAGATATCGCTTCCATATTAATATTAAATTAATCTTCAAACTCTGTTGACTTGTAGACGCTCCCAGTAGACAGACTTTAGCAAACTCTGTTCTCTCCACGCTAACAGCGTTTGCGCTTCCATGTATTCAGCTATCAGTGTTTACGCTTTCCTCTGTCAGCGTTTGCGCTTCCAGCAATCAGCGTATACTCAAACTCTGTTACAACTGCTTTCAATAACAAGTTAAACTCTCTTTACCTGAAACACTTAAACACTGACATTAAATCACATCAATTATATCTAACAGAACAGATCTTCAATTATGGTACATCTCTAGCTTCACTAAATTATACAGTCTTTTCGCCAAGATAATCTAACAATTTGTTATAAACGTGAGGAATATTATATATGATTTGTCATATTGTATTCAAACAACCGACCAGAACTGTGATTTTATACTATGCAAATAAATGAACTAATATAACAAAATCTAATATATTGGTAGACAAAATTCACGAACAAGATATTAGCAAATAAATGAACTAATATAACAAAATCTAATATATTGGTAGACAAAATTCACGAACAAGATATTAGGCTCTCAATAAAGAGAGATATTTAGTGAAAGCCAAAGTAAAATCAAGGAAAAAAAATAAGCCTTATCTTTTACCAGGAGTTAGTACAAAATCTAATATTTTGGTAGATAAAATCCACCAACTGAGAACAGGGTACTAGACTCTCAATGATATTTTTTTTTGAAAAGTCAATATAATTTTTTTAAAAAAAAACTTAAAAAACTAATATCAGCTCCTAAACTTTAGTTTAGCATCTTTTGGGAAAGGTGGAGAGAGAGCAGCAGCTACAGTTTTTGTTATAAAAATCATTAATAATGATAAATAAAAAAGTTGATACGCTTAAAATTAGATATTGTTTTTAATAAAAGGGTGCATTTTTTAATTTGGTATTCTTGAATTAAAGTAACAGTATCAATTCCCATATGTTAATCTAAGAGCATATATTGAATTTGCTTGGTTGGTTGATTATAATTTTTTTATATCATCAAAGCATAAAAATTGACTAAGAAAACTACATAACTTGGTAGAAAGATTCTATACAAAGAGATATATTTTTTTAACGAGAAATAAAAAAAAATAAAAAGGAGAGTTTCATTTTGTTTGGGAGACTTTACACTATGCATGTTACTCTTAGTTTTGTTTGGGAATTACAAGGACACATATATAACAATGTGATTATGTGTTTATATATTACACACTTCATTTCAATTTTATGGACAGAAACTTATTTTCACAAGTTAGTCAAATAAAAAAAAAATAGGTGATACTCATTTTCATATGTCTTATTTTAAGAATAAAAGAAAACTAAAATTTATTATTCCATGTTTTACTTGAAAAGAATAAAAAATCAAAATACAAACTGATAATGCACATTTTAAGTTATGTTTACAAATAAACTAAGGGCAATAACCATAAAATCTAACAATTATTTGTTACTCCAAGAGCGCAATATATTGAATTTGTTTGGTTAGTTGATAATTTTTTTGATAGTAAATCAATTCATTAATAAAAGGACATATAATTTGGAAAAATGATATTGAACAATCACATAGCAAACTAGATTAGATGAAAGTTTCCACTGTTATAACTACGTTTGTTTCATATATCTCGCATAGTATATATCCTTTCTCATATCGCTGAAATATGTAATTTTTTTTTGATAGACGGTCTAATGATTTATTGGAGTCGTGAGGATTAAGTTTCTACACTTTTTTGATATGTAATCGGAAAAGTAACCAAGACCATACAAATATTTTCAATAAATTAATATAATAAATATTTTAAGGATTCGATATTTAATAAATATATCGAATTATCAGAATATTGGTGAAAAAATTGTTAACATGATACGTAAAAATATTCCCTAATAAAGAGAGAAATAAAATGAAACCTGAATTTTTTAAAAAAAAACAACAAAGAGCGATTTTGAACATTTCAACGGGGGTTGTATTTGTTTTGATGATTGGTTCATAATATTAATTCAATTAGTATGAATTCACAAATAAGTAATTTTATACTTACGTTAATTAACATTCCAATAAAATTATATATTTTTATAAATAAAAATTAAAATAAGATATTTATATTAATCTATTAATATGATTTATCGGTCGGTGCGTAGCACGGGTAGATAGCTAGTTTAAATCAAATATTTATGACCATTAATACATAAATATACGAACATGCTAAAAGAGATTTTTTATTCACATTTAATCGATAACATAGATAAATTTAGTAATATGAACAAAAAAAAGTTCGCTCTTCGCTCCCACGCACAGCGCACTAAAAAAGTTACGAATACCTCAGCAGCCTTATCCATATTTTATTCTTACATAAAATATTTTATCCTTAATTTTGATCTCTGTAATGTCAAAAATAATTCCAACCGTCGAATAAAATATTTTTAAAAAAAGATGGTTAAGATCATATCATGCTAAAAAAATTATAATCTAAAAAGAATTTAATTGAAAAAAGGTTGTATCGTATTTGAATTTTAAAAAAAAAACTATAGTCTAAAAATGATATACTCCCTCCATCCCTCTCATTTGTTTACAAATGAGTTGGGCACATAGATTAAGAAAAAGTGTAAAGTTGTGTAGAATAATAAGAAAAATAAGTAAAATGGTGGGACCAATCAACATTTTATATAATAAAGTAAGTTTAGTGGAGGAAATTAGTTAGTGTAGTTACTTTTTATATTATATATTTTACTATTTGGAGTAAGTTTTGCAATGTAAAGAATTGAGATAGACATCTAAAAATGAAAGTGTAAAGAAATTAGAGGGACGTAGGGAGTAATTAAAAAACGTGGCATTAGAATTGATTTTTTTATTAATATTTAAAAAATTATATTTTACTATTTGGAATCTATCTTGATATCTATAAATCATAGGATGATTTTACAGCTCACGCAAATCTCATCAAATTATCTTTAATTTATTTAGTGATGATCTAACAATTATAATTATCTAAATAGAAATACTTAGAATTTCAAGAGAAACTATAATTACGAATTTTTACATTAATTTTATTTAGAAGACCTATATTGATAATCTAATTATCAATTATTGTGTTTTATAATCTTTGAAACCGTATGGAGTGCACTAGAAACAGAAGAGAAGCTGAACCTAGATAAGTACAATACTTGATGTAAATCTAATCCGACAAGAATTTTTTGAAGAGGAATGGGTAACTAATCAAAGATAATCTATACTTTTTTCAGTTCTGGACAGAGGATATCGATGCCTTCCTGCTAGATCAATTATGGCATTGTTTAAGTAGATAGTGGTAGCACAATGGAAAGGCTGTACACCCTAACATATACACTGTAGCCAGCATCAAGATTAATTCTTCATCAGCGACTAACTAGTGCAACCTATGTAAAATATAGTATTCCAATACCAACTAACCAAAACAAACAAAACCTAGTGACATCTAAGCTTTTGAATTATTTTGTTGAACACTAAAAATTTGACATGACTTTGGTAATGTTACTGTTTAGTACCTTTTCGCAAGAATCAGCTATTAACATAATTTTCAAGCAATGTTTCAGTCCAGTAGTTCTAAAGCAGAAAGATCAGCAACAAAGTCTTTTAATCTCATAATTCAAAGGATTTTAAAGAACATCAAGATTAGATACCAACCAGTACCATTAAGGATACATATTAAACATGTTTACAAGTAAAATGCAATAAACGATTCAAGCTTTTTCTTACTGGTGTTGAAGGTGCTGGAAACCGGGTATGTATCCCAACATCAGAAGTTGGCGCCTGATCCTGCGGACTCATTGGATGCCAGGTATTTGGTAGATTATGGTTGTGAACAGTCTCAACTGTGTTTGGCATTGGCCTGCAAGATTATAAGCATCAGTATAAACATTGAAGAGAACAAGGTGGACTGAAATTGTAACCATGCGATCAGATAAAAATAATTGATAAAAGCTTCAAAGAAGGCCGGAATCAGCTAACCCCTGGTGGTTGAAACCTAGGACCAAAATCAGGACTACCGGAAGGAGCATCTCTGGAAAGAAAAAAAACTGAGGATTTTAAAAACAAGTAATACATCAATCTTTAAAAAAAATAAAAATCTCACAACATTTAGGAACCAACTGAAGCTCAATGGCAGCTCTATAGGGCTTAAAAGGATTTAATTGAAGTTCAATGGCAGCTCTATAGGGCTTAAAAGGATTTAACTAAACAAAAAACTTCTACATTCAAATGATGTGTCAGTTACATATTAGTTACATATTTTCACAGTATAAGGTATCCAATTACAAACCTCAAGAAATTTTATATGACAAACAAGCCCTAGTAAGCTTTGCTACACTTCGATATCTTTAAAAATCTTTAAATAATACTCATTTTGTCCCATTTATTTTGTCACCAATCATATTTTCACCTTTTATTCAATCATATTAAACAAACTAATGGTTACCAAAAAATTATATTACTAATCAAATAACTTAGCATAATTAACACTTAATTTATCAAACTAACTGAAAGTGCACAATAATTTCGGAACAGACAGAATAGGAAATGTGGTCAAAATAAATGGGATGGAGGGAGTATTATGCAATTACGTACATCATGAAAAATCTAATCACAACAAAATTGTTGAAAATCTAAACCTGACCTTGATTCCCCTGGTCTTGGCCTTTTGGAATAGATGTAATAGTATTCATTTTGAAGAGTGAATAGGCTCTTTCCTTCGGCCTTCATGTCCTTGAACTTCTCTACCTACAAAGCTCTCTCCTGAAAAAGAACGAGGAAATTTGAGACTGTAATGTCTAATAGCAAATCTAATATCTAATTTACTGCAAAATTACTTACATCATCACTCAAGTTCATAAAGACAAACATAAGCTAGATGCTTAGTGATGAACTTCAGAGAATGAAACTGAAGAGAATAACTTGCACACAAAAAATTGCCTTTACAATGTATGTGAACCAACAATACAAGATCAACATATATATAGTACACACTGCACAAGCTGGGATCAAACCGGAATGATGAAGACAACCACACATGGACACACGAACAGAATGACACAAAAATAGAATGATTGACACACATGGACAGCCTGTAGCCAACTAGACCATCACACTGCAAAGCAGAACAATAATGAGAACAATAAAACAATAATAAGAACAATGATGAGCACACAGGTGTAACAAGCCAGGTTGTCCACTTGAGTAGCACACCAACAACAACACACCAACAAGCACACCAGCACACTAGAAGCCACTTGAAGTGGCTTCCAAGCCTAGAAGCCATTTGAAGTGGCGACCAACAGCACACAATAAGCACACCAGGACATAGGACACAAACACTCGTATTTTATCACTCCCCCTCAAGCTGAAAGGAGGTTCCAACTGAGTCTTCAAGCTTGACACAATTAGGGGCAGAAGTAGCACCAAATGTTTTGAGCAAATAGTGATGTTGCTTGACAGATAACGGTTTGGTAAGAATGTCTGCGACTTGAACATGAGAAGGGACATATTCTGTAGTTATTTCTCCAGCAGCAACTTTGTCTCGAACATAATGACAGTCGATTTCAACGTGTTTAGTTCGTTCATAAAGTACGGGATTGGCTGCCATAGATAAAGCTGCAATGTTGTCACATTTTAGGATTGTAGGAGACAGGTTATTTAACCCCAAATCCTTCAGTAAAGCCTTCAACCATGTCACTTCACATGAGGTTAATGCCATCGACCTATATTCGGCCTCTGCAGATGATATTGCCACCACCGTTTGTTTCTTTTTTTTCCAGGATATAGGTGACTGACCCAAAAAAATGCAAAATCCAGATGTTGATTTTCTTGTAGAGGGCCAACTTGCCCAATCACTATCACAAAAAGCTGTAAGTTGAGCTGCAGACGTTGAAGCAAGAAGAATCCCTTGTCCAGAATTATCCACTAAGTATCGAAGCAGGTGTTTAGCAGCTTGCATATGAGCTGAAGTAGGAGCTTGCATAAATTGAGTCAAGATATGAATTGTGAAAGATATGTCGGGTCTCGTTATGCTAAGATAGATCAGTTTACCCAACAAACGCTGGTAACATTGAGGATTTTCAAGGGGAACACCTTTGTCTGCAGTTAACTTTAGATGTGAGTCCATAGGCACCTTCAAAGGTGTGGCATTAGACATTCTGATTTCTTTTAAAATATCCAGTAGATATTTTTTCTGCGAAATGAAGAAACCATCTTGTGAACGACTTATTTCAAGACCAAGAAAATAAGTAAGGTCACCTAGATCCTTCATATGAAAAGACTGTGATAACATTCTTTTCAAGTTATCAATTGCACTCTGAGAATTTCCAGCAATGAGCAAATCATCAACGTATACCAAGACCAAGGTAATAGAATTCTTAGTAGTGTCAAAGAACAAGCTGTAATCAGCTCGTGACTGTTTGAAGCTCATATCAAGGAGAGTAATTGACAGCTTCTGGAACCACTTTGGTGGTGCCTGTTTAAGCCCGTACAAGGTTTTTTTCAATTTGCAAACCAAATTCCTTGAACTAAGATGATTTGTCTCCTCTCCTGTAGAAATTCTACTTCCAATGCCATGATATCCTTGAGGCAGAGTCATGTAAACAGTTTCTTCCAACTCACCATGTAAAAACGCGTTTTTTACATCCATTTGAGAAGTGATCCAGTTCTTAATTACAGCAACTGCCAGTAAGGTTTGCAATGTGGACATCTTAGCTACTGGTGCAAACGTTTCTGCATAGTCCACACCTTGAATTTGTTTGCATCCAAGTATAACAAGTCGTGCCTTAAATCGATCAATGGATCCATCTGAGTTGTACTTGGTTTTGTATAACCATTTGCAACCAATGGCTCTT
Source organism: Kitagawia praeruptora (assembly GCA_037693485.1). Lineage (NCBI taxonomy): Eukaryota > Viridiplantae > Streptophyta > Magnoliopsida > Apiales > Apiaceae > Kitagawia > Kitagawia praeruptora. Next base: position 19,200,681 of record CM075347.1, read on the forward strand.
TTTACTAGAGGTAGAGTTGTAATGTCCCAAGTTTCATTTCTTTCCAATGCATCAAGCTCTTCATTCATAACAATGACCCAATGTTGAGAAATGACAGCATGTTTAAAATGTATGGGATCTTCTGATTTATTCAAGGTGGATAAAAAACAATGAAATTTTGGGTGAACATATTGCCTAGCCACAACAGATATACTAGCAATGTTGGCTGTATGAGTACCTTGAGGCATTACATAATCAGTCATCCAAAAGGGTTTGGTGATAGTTCTTGACGACTTTCTTATTGGAGGCTCATCAGGTGTTGTGATGGTGTTATCTGTGGTTTGGATGGGAGAGTCAGGTTCATGATCAGAAGTATCAGGCTCCACAGGAGGTTCATCATTGTTATCAATACAGAAAACATCATCAACAATAACACTTTGCTGAACTGGTGGAGGCAACTCAGTAGGTAGGGGAGGCATGTAAGTTTTATCAGCATTGAGATTGAACGGAAATATTTCCTCATGAAACACAACATCCCGTGAAACAAAAGGTTGCATTGTGGTTAAATTAAGAAGCCTGTATCCTTTGTTTGTTGGTGGATAACCTATGAAAACAGAAGGGACAGATCTAGGTGCAAATTTATCAGTGGTATGCATGGGATTTGAGGCAAAGGCCAAACATCCAAAGACCCTCAAGTGTTCATAAACGGTTGGTTCATTATGGAGTATCTCATATGGTGTTTTGTTGTCAAGAATTGGTGTAGGTAGTCTGTTTATAATGTTAGCTGCAGTCAGTACACATTCTCCCAAAAAAGACACAGGCAACCCAGATTGAAGTTTCAAGGCTCTAGAGATTTCAAGAACATGTCTATGTTTTCTTTCGACCCTAGCATTTTATTGGGGTCTATACGGACAAGAAGTTTGGTGCACTATTCCCATTTCAACATAAAATTTGATGCACAATTTATCACTAAACTCAAGTGCATTATCAGTTCTAATAAACTTAATAGCACCAGCAAAATAAGTTTTTATGTAATTGCAGAAGCCTTTCAAGGTATCAAGGTAATCAGATTTATGTTTAAGTAGGTACAACCAAGTCATTCTACTACAATCATCAATTATGGCTAGAAAGTAGTTGTACGTACCTCTCGTGCTAACTCTATAAGGTCCCCAAGTGTCAATGTGGAGGAGTTCGAATAGTTTTCCAGCGGGTTAATTGGCTATTTCATAACTGAACTCGTACTCAACTTGCAGTTGGGTAATTGAACTCAAAAAACTTGCATTAACATCATCAAACTAGTTAAACCTTGCAATCTCATAACTAAACTATTAAAAACTTGCACGTCCGTTAACTTTTGTTGACTTTTAACGGACCTCCGTTAATTTTGTACACGTAAGACACCACATAGATTTTTCTCTCTCCTCACATTTAACAAATCAACAGCCACATAGACTTGCAATCCGAATCAGTCAAAAATAAATTAAAAAAATTAAAAACTATCAATATCTGGTACTGTATTTTGTATTTTATGTATAAAACAACCTCAGTCCCTCCTCCCACTTCTAGCAGCCACCAACACCATTATCCCCTCAACCCACCTCCATTTTCCGGCACCATCTCAATATCTCCTTTCACCCACCAACCCAATTCAACAGCCGCATCTCCAACCAACAACTACAACTTCTCCTTTCCACCACCTGAAGCACCACGACACAATCAACTCAACTTCCCGTTATCATCGCCCTTCTCACATCACCGCCTCTCTACCACCATCTTCTTCAAATCTTCAACCCATTTCAACACCACCAACCCACCCATCTCCTCCATCCTCTCCGCCCCATTCTACTCCACCCAGCACAACACCCATAATCAACAAAAAGAAGGGAGGGGATGATTTCCGTTCACCTCACAACAACCTACCTCTGCAATACAACCAGTTAAACCAATTAAACTCATCACAACCCTCATCCCATCAATTACAGCATCACAAATAACCAATTAAACCAATTAAACTCATCACAACCCTCATCCCATCTATGCATACATATCATTCTTTTTCGATGTATGCATTTACGACGTTTATGTTTATGCTACTTTTAAGATTTGAAGCTTCATCATTTTCATCAGTTTCAAGCGGCGATGACGCGGCGGAAGGAGGCGGGGACGGCTGGTTTGGTGGAAGATGGGCAGCGCGGTGGTGTAGAGGGAGGGGACTGGTAGTGAAGGGAGGAGATGTGGCGGCTGGGTTGTTGCGGAGAAAGTCAGTGGTGGTAGTTTGTTAGAGGAGAAGGGTGGTTGAGGAGAAGGGAAGGGTGTTCGATTCTTTCTAATTTTGAGTTTTAAATTTGTTGATTTGGTAAACGGTGGGTTGAGGGGATGGTGGCGATATTGGTGGGTTAAGGGCGGTTGGATTGGTGGTGAAAGAAAGAGAGGAGAACGGAGTTGAAAGAGAGGAGAAGGGAGGGGATGAGATGGGTGGAGGAGATGATTTGCAGGTGGGGAAGAAGATGGGTTGTTCGGCGATAGGTGTGAATACGGGAGGAAGGTGGCTGGTGAATAAAAAGAAAAGAAACAAAAATATAAGAGAAGTTTAAAATAATTTATGAGTTTTTAAAGTAATTAGTTATAAATTATTTGGCAACAACGTGTATATTTTTAACACATAAGCATGCCACGTCAGATTTCCGTCAGGACCGTTAGATGAAGTTAACGGTAGTTAGTCGATTGCAAGTTTTAATTACTTTGATGAGTTGACTTTAAGATTTTTGAGTTCAGTTATCCAACTGCAAGTTAGGCACAAGTTCAGTTATGTATTAGTCAATTAACCCGTTTTCCAGCATTTGATTCACTTTTCTTGAAAGGAAGCTTTGTGAACTTCGACATGGGGCAGGTAACACAGACACCTTCTTGGTATTTGATGAGCTCTTTAATTTGTGAAATATGCTGCATCTTTGAATCAGCTACATGGCCCAATCTCCGGTGCCACAACTTGTATTGTTTCGTTCCAGATAGTTGCTTGTGATGACTACCTACTGTGTAGCAATGTAGGCTAGGATGAGCTTCATCAGCCAAGTAATACAAGCCCTGCTTGACCATACCAACTCCCTTCAACTGATTTGTCATTGTATCCAGAATTAAGCATTTTCCAAGGTGAAAGACAACCTCACAAGTGTTATCTTTTGCTAGCTTGCTGATTGACAACAAGTTGTGAGTAAACTGGGGAACGTAGAGGACATTAAGCAACTTCAGACCATTTTTCAGAACTACATCACCAATGTGAGAAATTTTTGTTGTTGCTCCAGTGGGAAGGTTTATAGAGAAGTTCGGTGGTGCAGACCAAATATTTGACAAGTTGATCAAAGTGGCTGTTATGTGATCCGTTGCTCCGGAGTCCACAATCCATACATTCGTTTTTGTGGGGGGGGGTTTTTTGTTGATTATGCCTGAAAATGGGCTATCTTCGATGTTCTCAGAGTCTTTAAGATTTGATGTAGGCAACATTTTTAAAATCTGCTCCAATTGTTGTTGACTGAACATGACAGTAGAAGTCTCACTTCCTTGTACTGCATTAGCCATTTTTGGCTTCCCAGGTGATCTGCCATTGTTCCACCTCGTAGAACTTGAGTTGCTTCCTGTGGAAGGACCTTTATACTTGTAATGCCATTTTGGATAACCCAAAATGGCCCAACATTTCTCAGCAATATGGCCCTTTCCCCCGCACGCTGTACAAGTATTAAGTTTGTCTGCATTTCTTTTTGCAAGCATAGCAGAAGCTTCATCATCAGGAATTTTGATCGAGTTAAGGGCATCTCTCTGTGATTCCTCCTGCTGAATTGCAGAACATGCAGTCTCAACTGTTGGTAGAGGTGAAGTCATGAGAAGCTGGCTTCTTTGAGGTCCAAAGCATTCATCTAGACCATTAAGAAATTGAAACAATTTTGCCTCTTCTTTCATAGTTCCTATAGCTTTAAACAATGTAGTGACTTCAGTATTGATAGTCACAACAGCAGGCAACACATTCATCGAATCAAGTTCTTCCCAGATACTTCTTAAAGTTGTGTAGTACTCTGTGATACTCGTGCCATTTTGTTTAACAGAAAATAGGTCTCTAGTGAGTTTATACTTTCTAGAACCATTAATAAGCAAATATCTTTTCTCTAGATGCTTCCATATTTCAGACGCAGAGTTGATGTATAACACAGAACTCTTAATAGTATCACATACACTATTATGAAGCCAGGAAATTACCAGTGTATTGCAAGTATCCCATTGTAAGGCCTCAGTGTCATCTGTCGTGCTTCGAGCAATACTTCCATGGACGAACCCCAATTTTCTCTTTGCTGATAGTTGAATTTCAAAAGATCTTTTCCAAGATCTATAATCACCTTGAAGTTTTGGTACACTAACTAAGAGAGGTCCGTCAGAAGGGTGAATGAAAAGAGGGTTTTGCATATCTGCAAATGTAAATTTATTCCCAACATTTGCCATGACTACAATACAAGTTTGATGGAAGGTTTTACTGCAGGCACAGGATTAGGCAGAGAGAAAAAGAAAAAGATTGAATCTTCACAGATTTGGATCTCTTTATTAAAGCATCAGCAGCTCTGATACCATAAAGACAAACATAAGCTAGATGCTTAGTGATGAACTTCAGAGAATGAATCTGAAGAGAATAACTTGCACACAAAGAATTGCCTTTTCAATGTATGTGAACCAACAATAAAAGATCAACATATATATAGTACACACTGCACAAGCTAGGATCAAACCGGAATGATGAAGACAACCACACATGGACACACGAACAGAATGACACACAAATAGAATGATTGACACACATGGACAGCCTGTAGCCAGCTAGACCATCACACTGCAAAGCAGAAAAATAATGAGAACAATAAAACAATAATAAGAACAATGATGAGGACACAGCTGTAACAAGCCAGGTTGTCCACTTGAGTAGCACACCAACAAGCACACCAGCACACTAGAAGCCACTTGAAGTGGCTTCCAAGCCTAGAAGCCATTTGAAGTGGCGACCAACAGCACACACCAAGCATACCAGGACATAGCACACAAACACTCGTATTTTATCAGTTCAACCATTCTAAATATCAGGTGCTGTCTAATTAAAAGAGTGCAAATGAATAAAACTCATTCATACACAATTAATACTAAAAAATGGTGTAGAAAAAGAGATCTTACTATCCCGCCGGTGGTTGGGAAAGGATGCGTCTGTAACAAGGTAGCTCAAAGAAATGACATTAAGAAAGGGATGAGAGAAGAAGAGTTAGAGGAGAGGATAATTCTTAAATTAAGATAAAGATAACATATTCCATAATCTGATACAAGGTACCGTTCTGCTAATATAACCAACTCCCATGACAGTAAAGGTCCATAACACGTGTACCAATAGGAAATTAGACTACTAACAGACAACTAAAATAAGAGAAAATGACAAAGGAAATATAAAGTCTCCTCAAACGACACCGTAACACCCTTTCTAAAGTTTATTTTTAGAGCCCATATGTCACATTGCCTTTCTCTTCAACAAAACCTTGTCCTCAAGGTTTAAAATTTGGAAATTTCTGAATCAGCTCCTCATACAATTCCCATGTAGCATCTTCAATCAATGAGTTGGACCAGGAAACCAGTACTAAAGCCGCAGGTTGACCATTTTTCTTAACAAACTTTTTCTCCAGAATGGCTATGGGTTCCTTTAGCTCTGTATAGTCCTCAGATGTTGGAAGCTCTGTTTGAAGTAGTTTTCTATTTCCCAGTTTCTTCTTCAATTGTGAGACGTGAAAAGTGTTGTGAATTCGGGCTGTAGATGGTAACTCAAGCTGGGATGCCACCTTCCCTATCCTCTCACTACGCCATAAACGCACATACGCAACCCCCATTTTCAGTTGCATAAGGCCTGAAAACCGTTGCGTAAGGTCTTACGCAACGCTAGAGGGGCGTTACCAATACTGGCGTTGCGTAAGACCCCTAACGCAACGCTTTTCCAAGCTATTGCAACACTTCAAAAAGCATTGCATAAGAGGCCTTATGCAACACCAAAAGCATGCAAACGCAACACTTCATGGGGTTGCATAAGATGTTTCAGCCATGTCAGCATGCTGACATGGAAGCAAGGTGCCACGTCAGCATGCTAACATGTAAGCAAGGTGCCACGTCAACATGCTGACATGTCATTAGTGGGGCCCACAAGTGACACGTCACAAATTGGGGGCATGCCACGTCATCAATGGGGCCTACCAAGGTGCCACGTCAGCACTAGGGCCCACATGCCATGTCAGCAGTAGGGCCCACATGCCACGTCATCAGTGGGTACCCACATGCCACGTCAGCAGTAGGGCCCACATGCCACGTCAGCAGTGGGGTCCACTATCTAACGCAACGCTATTTGAGTCTAATGCAACACTACTTTTTTTAAGCAACACTAAATATACCATAAAGCAACATCATATATAGTCAAATGCAACACTTTTTTACAAAAAAATTGAAATGACTGAGCTGTTTATACATTAATCCCAAAAATTACAAATCTTACCAACATATACTAAAACCAAGTAACCGCTACTAATTCTAACTTCCAAACTATGACAATTCTAACAATTAACGAACTGCTAACATTCAAATTATTGCAAGTTTTCTAAGACACAAGCAGCTACAATACATCCTTAAAAGTCAAAATCACATTGCCAAACCGAACAGCTGACTTTAGCATGAACAACCTCCTCCCTGTTCCTCTGTTTCTGAAACAGCTGTTGGGATTCTAACAAGAGTTCCATTATTGTTAATTCCCACAACTGCAAAAAAAAAAAAAAAAAAGTCCAGTAACATTTAAGTTCTTGTATGTACCATAACTAGATTGCTGAGTAATAAAGAATAATAAACTGTGAAACTGCCAAATTTCTTGTCCAGCAGACTTGTTCTGGTTCACTGTCAAGAGATCTGGTGAACCAGCCTTTTGCTGAACCATCTTTGCAACTTGTCAGCCGCAAAGCAATTGATTCTGATCTGCCCACATTTTTCAGACTTCTCGTTTAGAAGTTCAGTCCTCGATTTTTAATTTTGAAACGGGATGAACTAGTAATATAAGGAAACTGCATAACACACTATTATAAGGCACACTTTTATATATGTTTCAAAAATAGAAATCTCTGGATGAGTACACGGACCTTCGATCAATAGAACTAATACTGCAAAAGCGACATAAATGCATATTTTGATTGGTACAAATAAGTGTTCGTGATATGAAACCTATCTGCAATGAAGTGTGTTGCCTTATTAAGAGTACTACCTGATTTCAGTAACCATGAGAATCAACATAATAATTTTGACACATTTGTAGCTCTCAACCAAATTTAGATATATACTTTAAAAAAATAGAAAACGAAGAAGGTAATACACATGCAAACCGCTGCAAATTTTATATCAGCATCACTGTGATCATCAGGTCTCCCAGCTGCATCACCAACATAAAAGGATCTACAGTACACATACACAAGCTTAAGTCAAACCACACATCTTTCTCAATATAACGTGATTTAGACAACAAGTGATTAAACATAATCAACAAGAGATTATACTAGATGCACATGTCCTTTAAAGGTAAAGGCTTAACAAAATGAAAAGCAAGAAGTGGAAATAACTGATCCATGTCAATAGGAATGTCGGAGTTGAAATGCTGCTCCATAATGCGCCACATCCCAGTCTCAGGTTTTCGAAAGGGGTCACCAGATTTACCTATCCCACATGGTATAAACACCTGCATAGAGATTATCACAAGTTGATGCAATGCATTGTTTCTCAAGTAAGTTGCAAACCTATAGGCTAACAGTATTTTTAAAGTTGGACATGGGTGCAATTCAAGGGGTTTACTACATAACAATTACTCGTATTAATCCAGGAGTACTCGGAAAGATTAACTGGTGTAAGATATCGGACGTATCAATATATGATAATCAACAAATAATGAATCCTGTACCAGATAACAAAAACAAAACTAAGAATCTTGTAACAGATAACAAAAACCAAAATGCTAATTACAATATCAATTTAATGTCTCAACTTCATAAACATAAATAGACTTCAATTTCTTTTTCCAAAGACTATTAAAAAACCATTTAACATCACAATCATGTAACTTAAAATTTTTACTAATTTAATTGTCTTTCATACATAAATCTGATTTTAACCCTACTTTTCTGAATAATAAGATTTTGGCCCGATACCATAGAAACCCATTTGATTAATAGTTACATTCAAAGCGGATCAGATAGGAGACATTTATATTTACCCTGCGGTAGATATGCATCAATATGTAAAGAGAGCGTATATGAAATTCTCAGAAAGGGTAGACATGACAAAGGTTATAAACAATGCAAATACTTGAAAGTTGGTTTTTTTCAGAACAGTTTCAACATTAATATAGTGTTTTCTTCACTTCGTAACATCGAAATAATAAATATAATAATATATAAATATTTTCTAGTGATAGCAAATCTCGTTTAAATTCCTTATTGAGGCAGAAGTAAACAAAATGAACCACCTGCATTGGGACTCCAATTTTCTTGATAAAATTATTGAGCCGACCAATTTTGGAGTCCACTGCAATTTGTCTCTTATTTTTCCAGCGATCAATATTAGATTCATTGGTAAAAATAACCTACATATCACATCAATAAGATTACAGAGATATAATAATGGAGCAAACATTACAATTAAACATACACAAAAATATTCGAAATGATCAAAATCCCATAAAAAGGCTAGTATCACTGCCAGACTTTGATTCTGCTCTCGGCTTATATAATCCTTGATCCCATTTTCTAAAGCCAAAACATAGAAGAAACTGCATTGGAAATAGAAAGAAGGAGAAGCATACCAACTTATATCCATCATTGTACAAACTTTGCAGCTTTTCAGGTATAGAAGGAAACATCAGAGACCATGCATTTGCACCAACTCTGCAAACAAAGGAACAAGTATGGTCACGCAGTTTCCCAATAGAATCTTCTATTGAGAATACGCTAGATAATACTACAGGAACATAAGCCTGTCAACAAGAATTTTTTTTTAAGAACTTATTTATTATTGTGTACTATACTTTATTTTTTTGGGAAGGTTGATATTATATTAATAACGGATAAAGAGGGGCAAGCGGCAAGCCCTTACATGATACTTCGATAGCAGAACCACTTCTAGTCATAAAGGCTGAAATTACATTAATGTGTACTATACTGCTGCTATATATTTATATAGTAAACGATTTAGCATACAAATATGAATAGAACTTTAAAAGCATAACTCTACCATACCATTCGCAATTTTCTTTCATACTTTCATTTGCATTACTGGATTGTGGACTCAATGAAACACGGAGAACCTTTTACAATAAAGATGCACTAAGGATTAATTATGCACATAGATTTTCATAATAAAGATGCAGGTGTACATTAGTATTGTAGTAGCTATATAAAATGAAAAGTTCTTTGACAATAGTAAGATCTTCCAGACTCCCATATTCGACGCCCAATCACATATTCTCTATGACCATGGTTGATCATGTCATCCCACTTCAGTCGAAATTCAGGACTTCACCCCATCTCTTGTCAAGATAACATATAGAACAGATACTATACATATATATAGTCATGTTTCACTACAAACCACCTCAAAATCAACCATCAAGAAACATTACTACAAGTCATTATTGGAGTAATACTAATCACCAATTTCAGCAATACAAATTACCTAGGCTAAACCTGAATAGTTTGTAATTCAACCAACGCGCACACATAAATACACAGGAGAGAGAGAGAGAGAGAGAGAGAGAGAGAGAGAGAAAGAGAGAAAGAGAGAGAGAGAGAGAGATGTAAAAGCAACCCGAGTCAAAGCAACAGCAGCACACGCCAAATCAAGGCGACTCTTAAGATAAGCTTGATAATCCTCCGAATCAACCGGAACATTAGGCGGAATCTCGACCGGTTTCATGTTGCAAGGAAAGGACATAAATAAAGCTTAATTGAAACCAAACACAAAACAAAATTGAATCTTAATTTTAATACTACCAAAACCAAAACCCTAGAATGAAAGCCCCAAATAAATCACCCGTAAAATCAATAAAATTGAGTCGAAAGAAGATAATCAAACGGATGGAGGTGAGAATATAATTACCAATCAGATCTTGCAATCCCGGTCGAGAGTATCTGGTTCGATGAGGGAGTATAGAGAGAGAGAGATAGAGGAGAGTAGATGAAAGGAGGCCAGAGTGTGTTCTTGTGCGAAAATAATTGTGTTTTGGGGGGAAGTTAAGTGTCAATTTTTTTGGTAAAGAGGGAAAATGAGCCGCTCAAAATTTTCAATTGGCGCTTCTGTGTGCTAAGTTCTGTGTTATGTTATTCTTTTCTTTTTAGTTCTAATCTTAATTTCTGAATTTAAAATTAAATTTGTAAGAAAAATTGAAAATATATTATATAGCGTTTTTAAAAAAAAATAGTTGCAATTCATAATATATTTTATATAAAAGTTCATATTCTATACAAAAATATTTGAAACTTTAAAGTAAAAAATAAATGAAAATTAAATATCATCGTATATATCTTGACAATATGTCCACTTTGACCGATTTGAACGTTATAAAACAACCAAATACATATAGAATTTTTTTAAAAAAATATCGCATCACTAATATCTTGACATCCGTACGATTGTATATTTTATATAAAATAGATTCATCATTCGGGACAAGACTAGTTAAAAGGAAAGTCCACGTTGACCGGTTTGACCGTTATAAAAACAAACCAAGTACATGTAGGAATTTTTTTGAAAAATTACCGCGACACTAAAATCGTGCAAAATATGCAGAAACAAAATATGACAAATTAAAAGGAAGGTCGACTTTGATCAGTTTGACCGTTATAAAACCAAACCAAATAAATATAGGAAATTTTAAAAAATATTTTTGAACGATCCAACCGTACGGATGTCAATATATATCTAATATAATGATATTTCCCAAGTTTCAGAAAATAAAAAATTAATTTGATTGGAGATCTTAGTAGATCACTACTATTTTCAATATGACTCGTAACTAGTGCTTTGTTACGGATTATTGTTTCTATTTTTTTAAAAATATTTTTGAACGACCCAACCGTACGGATGTCAATATATATCTAATATAATGATATTCCCCAAGTTTCAGAAAATAAAAAATTAATTTGATTGGAGATCTTAGTAGATCACTACTATTTTCAATATGACTCGTAACTAGTGCTTTGTTACGGATTATTGTTTTTATTTTTTAAAAAATATTTTTGAATGATCCAACCGTACGGATGTCAATATATATTTAATATAATGATATTCCCCAAGTTTCATAAAAGAAAAAATTAATTTGATTGGAGATCTTAGTAGATCACTACTATTTTCAATATGACTCGTAACTAGTGCTTTGTTACGGATTATTGTTTCTTTTTTTTAAAAAATATTTTAGAACGATCCAACCGTACGGATGTCAATATGTATCTAATATAATGATATTCCCCAAGGTTCAGAAAATAAAAAATTAATTTGATTGGAGATCTTGGTAGATCACTACTATTTTCAATATGACTCGTAACTAGTGCTTTGTTACGGATTATTGTTTCTATTTTTTAAAAAATATTTTTGAACGATCCAACCGTACGGATGTCAATATATATCTAATATAATGATATTCCCCAAGTTTCAGAAAATAAAAAATTAATTTGATTGGAGATCTTAGTAGATCACTACTATTTTCAATATGACTCGTAACTAGTGCTTTGTTACGGATTATTGTTTCTATTTTTTAAAAAATATTTTTGAACGATCCAACCGTACGGATGTCAATATATATCTAATATAATGATATTCCCCAAGGTTCAGAAAATAAAAAATTAATTTGATTGGAGATCTTAGTAGATCACTACTACTTTCAATATGACTCGTAACTAGTGCTTTGTTACGGATTATTGTTTCTATTTTTAAAAAAATATTTTTGAACGATCCAACCGTACGGATGTCAATTTATATCTAATATAATCATATTCCCCAAGGTTCAGAAAATAAAAAATTAATTTGATTGGAGATCTTAGTAGATCACTACTATTTTCAATATGACTCGTAACTAGTGCTTTGTTACGGATTATTGTTTCTATTTTTTAAAAAATATTTTTGAATGATCCAACCGTACGGATGTCAATATTTATATAATATATTGATATTCCACAAGGTTCAGAAAATAAAAAATTAATTTGATTGGAGATCTTAGTAGATCACTACTATTTTCAATATGACTCGTAACTAGTGCTTTGTTACGGATTATTCTTTCTATTTTTTAAAAAATATTTTTGAATGATCCAACCGTACGGATGTCAATATATATAAAATATAATGATATTCCCCAAGTTTCAGAAAATAAAAAATTAATTTGATTGGAGATCTTAGTAGATCACTACTATTTTCAATATGACTCGTAACTAGTGTTTTGTTACGGATTATTGTTTCTATTTTTTAAAAAATATTTTTGAACGGTCCAACCGTACGGATGTCAATATATATCTAATATAATGATATTCCCCAAGTTTCAGAAAATAAAAAATTAATTTGATTGGAGATCTTAGTAGATCACTACTATTTTCAATACGACTCGTAACTAGTGCTTTGTTACGGATTATTGTTTCTATTTTTTAAAAAATATTTTTGAACGATCCAACCGTACGAATGTCAATATATATCTAATATAATATTCCCCAAGTTTCAGAAAATAAAAAATTAATTTGATTGGAGATCTTAGTAGATCACTACTATTTTCAATATGACTCGTAACTAGTGCTTTGTTACGGATTATTGTTTCTATTTTTTAAAAAATATTTTTGAACGATCCAACCGTACGGATGTCAATATATATCTAATATAATGATATTCCCCAAGGTTCAGAAAATAAAAAATTAATTTGATTGGAGATCTTAGTAGATCACTACTATTTTCAATATGACTCGTAACTAGTGCTTTGTTACGGATTATTGTTTCTATTTTTAAAAAAATATTTTTGAACGATCCAACCGTATGGATGTCAATATTTATCTAATATAATGATATTCCCCAAGGTTCAGAAAATAAAAAATTAATTTGATTGGAGATCTTAGTAGATCACTACTATTTTCAATATGACTCGTAACTAGTGCTTTGTTACGGATTATTGTTTCTATTTTTAAAAAAATATTTTTGAACGATCCAACCGTACGGATGTCATTATATATCTAATATAATGATATTCCCCAAGTTTCAGATAATAAAAAATTAATTTGATTGGAGATCTTAGTAGATCACTATTATTTTCAATATGACTCGTAACTAGTGCTTTGTTACGGATTATTGTTTCTATTTTTTAAAAAATATTTTTGAACGATCCAACCGTACGGATGTCAATATATATTTAATATAATGATATTCCCCAAGTTTCAGAAAATAAAAATTTAATTTGATTGGAGATCTTAGTAGATCACTACTATTTTCAATATGACTCGTAACTAGTGCTTTGTTACGGATTATTATTTCTATTTTTTAAAAAATATTTATGAAAGATCCAACCGTACGGATGTCAATATATATCTAATATAATGATATTCCCCAAGTTTCAGAAAATAAAAAATTAATTTGATTGGAGATCTTAGTAGATCACTACTATTTTCAATATGACTCGTAACTAGTGCTTTGTTACGGATTATTGTTTCTATTTTTTAAAAAATATTTTTGAACGATCCAACCGTACGGATGTCAATATATATCTAATATAATGATATTCCCCAAGTTTCAAAAAATAAAAAATTAATTTGATTGGAGATCTTAGTAGATCACTACTATTTTCAATATGAATCGTAACTAGTGCTTTGTTACGGATTATTGTTTCTATTTTTTAAAAAATATTTTTGAACAATCCAACCGTACGGATGTCAATATATATCTAATATAATGATATTCCCCAAGGTTCAGAAAATAAAAAATTAATTTGATTGGAGATCTTAGTAGATCACTACTATTTTCAATATGACTCGTAACTAGTACTTTGTTACGGATTATTGTTTCTATTTTTAAAAAAAATATTTTTGAACGATCCAACCATACAGATGTCAATATATATGTAATATAATGATATTCCACAAGGTTCAGCAAATAAAAAATTAATTTGATTTGAGATCTTAGTAGATCACTACTATTTTCAATATGACTCGTAACTAGTGCTTTGTTACGGATTATTTTTTCTATTTTTAAAAAAATATTTTTGAACGATCCAACCGTACGGATGTCAATATATATCTAATATAATGATATTCCCCAAGGTTCAGAAAATAAAAAATTAATTTGATTGGAGATCTTAGTATATCACTACTATTTTCAATATGACTCGTAACTAGTGCTTTGTTACGGATTATTGTTTCTATTTTTTAAAAAATATTTTTGAACGATCCAACCGTACGGATGTCAATATATATCTAATATAATGATATTCCCCAAGGTTCAGAAAATAAAAAATTAATTTGATTGGAGATCTTAGTATATCACTACTATTTTCAATATGACTCGTAACTAGTGCTTTGTTACGGATTATTGTTTCTATTTTTTAAAAAATATTTTTTAACGAACTAACCATACGGATGTCAATATATATCTAATATAATGATATTCCCCAAGGTTCAGAAAATAAAAAATTAATTTGATTGGAGATCTTAGTAGATCACTACTATTTTCAATATGACTCGTAACTAGTGCTTTGTTTCGGATTATTGTTTCTATTTTTAAAAAAAATATTTTTGAACGATCCAACCGTACGGATGTCAATATATATCTAATATAATGATATTCCCCAAGTTTCAGAAAATAAAAAATTAATTTGATTGGATATCTTAGTAGATCACTACTATTTTCAATATGACTCGTAACTAGTGCTTTGTTACGGATTATTGTTTCTATTTTTTAAAAAATATTTTTGAACGATCCAACCGTACGGATGTCAATATATATCTAATATAATGATATTCCCCAAGTTTCAGAAAATAAAAAATTAATTTGATTGGAGATCTTAGTAGATCACTACTATTTTCAATATGACTCGTAACTAGTGCTTTGTTACGGATTATTGTTTCTATTTTTTAAAAAATATTTTTGAACGATCCAACCGTACGGATGTCAATATATATCTAATATAATGATATTCCCCAAGTTTCAGAAAATAAAAAATTAATTTGATTGGAGATCTTAGTAGATCACTACTATTTTCAATATGACTCGTAACTAGTGCTTTGTTACGGATGATTGTTTCTATTTTTTAAAAAATATTTTTGAACGATCCAACCGTACGGATGTCAATACATATCTAATATAATGATATTCCCCAAGGTTCAGAAAATAAAAAATTAATTTGATTGGAGATCTTAGTAGATCACTACTATTTTCAATATGACTCGTAACTAGTACTTTGTTACGGAATATTGTTTCTATTTTTAAAAAAATATTTTTGAACGATCCAACCATACAGATGTCAATATATATCTAATATAATGATATTCCCCAAGGTTCAGAAAATAAAAAATTAATTTGATTGGAGATCTTAGTAGATCACTACTATTTTCAATATGACTCGTAACTAGTGCTTTGTTACGGATTATTGTTTCTATTTTTAAAAAAAATATTTTTGAACGATCCAACCGTACGGATGTCAATATATATCTAATATAATGATATTCCCCAAGGTTCAGAAAATAAAAAATTAATTTGATTGGAGATCTTAGAATATCACTACTATTTTCAATATGACTCGTAACTAGTGCTTTGTTACGGATTATTGTTTCTATTTTTTAAAAAATATTTTTGGACGAACCAACCGTACGGATGTTAATATATATCTAATATAATGATATTCCCCAAGGTTCAGAAAATAAAAAATTAATTTGATTGGAGATCTTAGTAGATCACTACTATTTTCAATATGACTCGTAACTAGTGCTTTGTTACGGATTATTCTTTCTATTTTTTAAAAAATATTTTTGAACGATCCAACCGTACGGATGTCAATATATATCTAATATAATGATATTCCCCAAGTTTCAGAAAATAAAAAATTAATTTGATTGGAGATCTTAGTAGATCACTACTATTTTCAATATGACTCGTAACTAGTGCTTTGTTACGGATGATTGTTTCTATTTTTTAAAAAATATTTTTGAACGATCCAACCGTACGGATGTCAATATATATCTAATATAATGATATTCCCCAAGGTTCAGAAAATAAAAAATTAATTTGATTGGAGATCTTAGTAGATCACTACTATTTTCAATATGACTCGTAACTAGTACTTTGTTACGGAATATTGTTTCTATTTTTAAAAAAATATTTTTGAACGATCCAACCATACAGATGTCAATATATATCTAATATAATGATATTCCCCAAGGTTCAGAAAATAAAAAATTAATTTGATTGGAGATCTTAGTAGATCACTACTATTTTCAATATGACTCGTAACTAGTGCTTTGTTACGGATTATTGTTTCTATTTTTAAAAAAAATATTTTTGAACGATCCAACCGTACGGATGTCAATATATATCTAATATAATGATATTCCCCAAGGTTCAGAAAATAAAAAATTAATTTGATTGGAGATCTTAGAATATCACTACTATTTTCAATATGACTCGTAACTAGTGCTTTGTTACGGATTATTGTTTCTATTTTTTAAAAAATATTTTTGAACGAACCAACCGTACGGATGTTAATATATATCTAATATAATGATATTCCCCAAGTTTCAGAAAATAAAAAATTAATTTGATTGGAGATCTTAGTAGATCACTACTATTTTCAATACGACTCGTAACTAGTGCTTTGTTACGGATTATTGTTTCTATTTTTTAAAAAATATTTTTGAACGATCCAACCGTACGGATGTCAATATATATCTAATATAATGATATTCCCCAAGTTTCAGAAAATAAAAAAATTAATTTGATTGGAGATCTTAGTAGATCACTACTATTTTCAATATGACTCGTAACTAGTGCTTTGTTACGGATGATTGTTTCTATTTTTTAAAAAATATTTTTGAACGATCCAACCGTACGGATGTCAATATATATCTAATATAATGATATTCCCCAAGTTTCAGAAAATAAAAAATTAATTTGATTGGAGATCTTAGTAGATCACTACTATTTTCAATATGAATCGTAACTAGTGCTTGGTTACGGATGATTGTTTCTATTTTTTAAAAAATATTTTTGAACGATCCAACCGTACGGATGTCAATATATATCTAATATAATGATATTCCCCAAGGTTCAGAAAATAAAAAATTAATTTGATTGGAGATCTTAGTAGATCACTACTATTTTCAATATGACTCGTAACTAGTACTTTGTTACGGAATATTGTTTCTATTTTTAAAAAAATATTTTTGAACGATCCAACCATACAGATGTCAATATATATCTAATATAATGATATTCCCCAAGGTTCAGAAAATAAAAAATTAATTTGATTGGAGATCTTAGTAGATCACTACTATTTTCAATATGACTCGTAACTAGTGCTTTGTTACGGATTATTGTTTCTATTTTTAAAAAAAATATTTTTGAACGATCCAACCGTACGGATGTCAATATATATCTAATATAATGATATTCCCAAGGTTCAGAAAATAAAAAATTAATTTGATTGGAGATCTTAGAATATCACTACTATTTTCAATATGACTCGTAACTAGTGCTTTGTTACGGATTATTGTTTCTATTTTTTAAAAAATATTTTTGAACGAACCAACCGTACGGATGTCAATATATATCTAATATAATGATATTCCCCAAGGTTCAGAAAATAAAAAATTAATTTGATTGGAGATCTTAGTAGATCACTACTATTTTCAATATGACTCGTAACTAGTGCTTTGTTACGGATTATTCTTTCTATTTTTAAAAAAATATTTTTGAATGATCCAACCGTACGGATGTCAATATATATCTAATATAATGATATTCCCCAAGTTTCAGAAAATAAAAAATTAATTTGATTGGATATCTTAGTAGATCACTTCTATTTTCAATATGACTCGTAACTAGTGCTTTGTTACGGATTATTGTTTCTATTTTTTAAAAAATATTTTTGAACGATCCAACCGTACGGATGTCAATATATATCTAATATAATGATATTCCCCAAGTTTCAGAAAATAAAAAATTATTTTGATTGGAGATCTTAGTAGATCACTACTATTTTCAATATGACTCGTAACTAGTGCTTTGTTACGGATTATTGTTTCTATTTTTTAAAAAATATTTTTGAACGATCCAACCATACGGATGTCAATATATATCTAATATAATGATATTCCCCAAGTTTCAGAAAATAAAAAATTAATTTGATTGGAGATCTTAGTAGATCACTACTATTTTCAATATGACTCGTAACTAGTTCTTTGTTACGGATTATTGTTTCTATTTTTTAAAAAATATTTTTGAACAATCCAACCGTACGGATGTCAATATATATCTAATATAATGATATTCCCCAAGATTCAGAAAATGAAAAATTAATTTGATTGGAGATCTTAGTAGATCACTACTATTTTCAATATGACTCGTAACTAGTACTTTGTTACGGATTATTGTTTCTATTTTTAAAAAAATATTTTTGAATGATCCAACCATACAGATGTCAATATATATCTAATATAATGATATTCCCCAAGGTTCAGAAAATAAAAAATTAATTTGATTGGAGATCTTAGTAGATCACTACTATTTTCAATATGACTCGTAACTAGTGCTTTGTTACGGATTATTGTTTCTATTTTTAAAAAAATATTTTTGAACGATCCAACCGTACGGATGTCAATATATATCTAATATAATGATATTCCCCAAGGTTCAGAAAATAAAAAATTAATTTGATTGGAGATCTTAGTATATCACTACTATTTTCAATATGACTCGTAACTAGTGCTTTGTAACGGATTATTGTTTCTATTTTTTAAAAAATATTTTTGAACGATCCAACTGTACGGATGTCAATATATATCTAATATAATGATATTCCCCAAGGTTCAGAAAATAAAAAATTAATTTGATTGGAGATCTTAGTATATCACTACTATTTTCAATATGACTCGTAACTAGTGCTTTGTTACGGATTATTGTTTCTATTTTTTAAAAAATATTTTTGAACGAACGAACCGTACGGATGTCAATATATATCTAATATAATGATATTCCCCAAGGTTCAGAAAATAAAAAATTAATTTGATTGGAGATCTTAGTAGATCACTACTATTTTCAATATGACTCGTAACTAGTGCTTTGTTACGGATTATTCTTTCTATTTTTAAACAAATATTTTTGAATGATCCAACCGTACGGATGTCAATATATATCTAATATAATGATATTCCCCAAGTTTCAGAAAATAAAAAATTAATTTGATTGGATATCTTAGGAGATCACTACTATTTTCAATATGACTCGTAACTAGTGCTTTGTTACGGATTATTGTTTCTATTTTTTAAAAAATATTTTTGAACGATCCAACCGTACGGATGTCAATATATATCTAATATAATGATATTCCCCAAGTTTCAGAAAATAAAAAATTAATTTGATTGGAGATCTTAGTAGATCACTACTATTTTCAATATGACTCGTAACTAGTGCTTTGTTACGGATTATTGTTTCTATTTTTTAAAAAATATTTTTGAACGATCCAACCATACGGATGTCAATATATATCTAATATAATAATATTCCCCAATTTTCAGAAAATAAAAAATTAATTTGATTGGAGATCTTAGTAGATCACTACTATTTTCAATATGACTCGTAACTAGTGCTTTGTTACGGATTATTCTTTCTATTTTTAAAAAAATATTTTTGAATGATCCAACCGTGCGGATGTCAATATATATCTAATATAATGATATTCCCCAAGTTTCAGAAAATAAAAAATTAATTTGATTGGATATCTTAGTAGATCACTACTATTTTCAATATGACTCGTAACTAGTGCTTTGTTACGGATTATTGTTTCTATTTTTTAAAAAATATTTTTGAACGATCCAACCGTACGGATGTCAATATATATCTAATATAATGATATTCCCCAAGTTTCAGAAAATAAAAAATTATTTTGATTGGAGATCTTAGTAGATCACTACTATTTTCAATATGACTCGTAACTAGTGCTTTGTTACGGATTATTGTTTCTATTTTTTAAAAAATATTTTTGAACGATCCAACCATACGGATGTCAATATATATCTAATATAATGATATTCCCCAAGTTTCAGAAAATAAAAAATTAATTTGATTGGAGATCTTAGTAGATCACTACTATTTTCAATATGACTCGTAACTAGTTCTTTGTTACGGATTATTGTTTCTATTTTTTAAAAAATATTTTTGAACAATCCAACCGTACGGATGTCAATATATATCTAATATAATGATATTCCCCAAGATTCAGAAAATGAAAAATTAATTTGATTGGAGATCTTAGTAGATCACTACTATTTTCAATATGACTCGTAACTAGTACTTTGTTACGGATTATTGTTTCTATTTTTAAAAAAATATTTTTGAATGATCCAACCATACAGATGTCAATATATATCTAATATAATGATATTCCCCAAGGTTCAGAAAATAAAAAATTAATTTGATTGGAGATCTTAGTAGATCACTACTATTTTCAATATGACTCGTAACTAGTGCTTTGTTACGGATTATTGTTTCTATTTTTAAAAAAATATTTTTGAACGATCCAACCGTACGGATGTCAATATATATCTAATATAATGATATTCCCCAAGGTTCAGAAAATAAAAAATTAATTTGATTGGAGATCTTAGTATATCACTACTATTTTCAATATGACTCGTAACTAGTGCTTTGTAACGGATTATTGTTTCTATTTTTTAAAAAATATTTTTGAACGATCCAACTGTACGGATGTCAATATATATCTAATATAATGATATTCCCCAAGGTTCAGAAAATAAAAAATTAATTTGATTGGAGATCTTAGTAGATCACTACTATTTTCAATATGACTCGTAACTAGTGCTTTGTTACGGATTATTGTTTCTATTTTTTAAAAAATATTTTTGAACGAACGAACCGTACGGATGTCAATATATATCTAATATAATGATATTCCCAAGGTTCAGAAAATAAAAAATTAATTTGATTGGAGATCTTAGAATATCACTACTATTTTCAATATGACTCGTAACTAGTGCTTTGTTACGGATTATTGTTTCTATTTTTTAAAAAATATTTTTGAACGAACCAACCGTACGGATGTCAATATATATCTAATATAATGATATTCCCCAAGGTTCAGAAAATAAAAAATTAATTTGATTGGAGATCTTAGTAGATCACTACTATTTTCAATATGACTCGTAACTAGTGCTTTGTTACGGATTATTCTTTCTATTTTTAAAAAAATATTTTTGAATGATCCAACCGTACGGATGTCAATATATATCTAATATAATGATATTCCCCAAGTTTCAGAAAATAAAAAATTAATTTGATTGGATATCTTAGTAGATCACTACTATTTTCAATATGACTCGTAACTAGTGCTTTGTTACGGATTATTGTTTCTATTTTTTAAAAAATATTTTTGAACGATCCAACCGTACGGATGTCAATATATATCTAATATAATGATATTCCCCAAGTTTCAGAAAATAAAAAATTATTTTGATTGGAGATCTTAGTAGATCACTACTATTTTCAATATGACTCGTAACTAGTGCTTTGTTACGGATTATTGTTTCTATTTTTTAAAAAATATTTTTGAACGATCCAACCATACGGATGTCAATATATATCTAATATAATGATATTCCCCAAGTTTCAGAAAATAAAAAATTAATTTGATTGGAGATCTTAGTAGATCACTACTATTTTCAATATGACTCGTAACTAGTTCTTTGTTACGGATTATTGTTTCTATTTTTTAAAAAATATTTTTGAACAATCCAACCGTACGGATGTCAATATATATCTAATATAATGATATTCCCCAAGATTCAGAAAATGAAAAATTAATTTGATTGGAGATCTTAGTAGATCACTACTATTTTCAATATGACTCGTAACTAGTACTTTGTTACGGATTATTGTTTCTATTTTTAAAAAAATATTTTTGAATGATCCAACCATACAGATGTCAATATATATCTAATATAATGATATTCCCCAAGGTTCAGAAAATAAAAAATTAATTTGATTGGAGATCTTAGTAGATCACTACTATTTTCAATATGACTCGTAACTAGTGCTTTGTTACGGATTATTGTTTCTATTTTTAAAAAAATATTTTTGAACGATCCAACCGTACGGATGTCAATATATATCTAATATAATGATATTCCCCAAGGTTCAGAAAATAAAAAATTAATTTGATTGGAGATCTTAGTATATCACTACTATTTTCAATATGACTCGTAACTAGTGCTTTGTAACGGATTATTGTTTCTATTTTTTAAAAAATATTTTTGAACGATCCAACTGTACGGATGTCAATATATATCTAATATAATGATATTCCCCAAGGTTCAGAAAATAAAAAATTAATTTGATTGGAGATCTTAGTATATCACTACTATTTTCAATATGACTCGTAACTAGTGCTTTGTTACGGATTATTGTTTCTATTTTTTAAAAAATATTTTTGAACGAACGAACCGTACGGATGTCAATATATATCTAATATAATGATATTCCCCAAGGTTCAGAAAATAAAAAATTAATTTGATTGGAGATCTTAGTAGATCACTACTATTTTCAATATGACTCGTAACTAGTGCTTTGTTACGGATTATTCTTTCTATTTTTAAACAAATATTTTTGAATGATCCAACCGTACGGATGTCAATATATATCTAATATAATGATATTCCCCAAGTTTCAGAAAATAAAAAATTAATTTGATTGGATATCTTAGGAGATCACTACTATTTTCAATATGACTCGTAACTAGTGCTTTGTTACGGATTATTGTTTCTATTTTTTAAAAAATATTTTTGAACGATCCAACCGTACGGATGTCAATATATATCTAATATAATGATATTCCCCAAGTTTCAGAAAATAAAAAATTAATTTGATTGGAGATCTTAGTAGATCACTACTATTTTCAATATGACTCGTAACTAGTGCTTTGTTACGGATTATTGTTTCTATTTTTTAAAAAATATTTTTGAACGATCCAACCATACGGATGTCAATATATATCTAATATAATAATATTCCCCAATTTTCAGAAAATAAAAAATTAATTTGATTGGAGATCTTAGTAGATCACTACTATTTTCAATATGACTCGTAACTAGTGCTTTGTTACGGATTATTCTTTCTATTTTTAAAAAAATATTTTTGAATGATCCAACCGTGCGGATGTCAATATATATCTAATATAATGATATTCCCCAAGTTTCAGAAAATAAAAAATTAATTTGATTGGATATCTTAGTAGATCACTACTATTTTCAATATGACTCGTAACTAGTGCTTTGTTACGGATTATTGTTTCTATTTTTTAAAAAATATTTTTGAACGATCCAACCGTACGGATGTCAATATATATCTAATATAATGATATTCCCCAAGTTTCAGAAAATAAAAAATTATTTTGATTGGAGATCTTAGTAGATCACTACTATTTTCAATATGACTCGTAACTAGTGCTTTGTTACGGATTATTGTTTCTATTTTTTAAAAAATATTTTTGAACGATCCAACCATACGGATGTCAATATATATCTAATATAATGATATTCCCCAAGTTTCAGAAAATAAAAAATTAATTTGATTGGAGATCTTAGTAGATCACTACTATTTTCAATATGACTCGTAACTAGTTCTTTGTTACGGATTATTGTTTCTATTTTTTAAAAAATATTTTTGAACAATCCAACCGTACGGATGTCAATATATATCTAATATAATGATATTCCCCAAGATTCAGAAAATGAAAAATTAATTTGATTGGAGATCTTAGTAGATCACTACTATTTTCAATATGACTCGTAACTAGTACTTTGTTACGGATTATTGTTTCTATTTTTAAAAAAATATTTTTGAATGATCCAACCATACAGATGTCAATATATATCTAATATAATGATATTCCCCAAGGTTCAGAAAATAAAAAATTAATTTGATTGGAGATCTTAGTAGATCACTACTATTTTCAATATGACTCGTAACTAGTGCTTTGTTACGGATTATTGTTTCTATTTTTAAAAAAATATTTTTGAACGATCCAACCGTACGGATGTCAATATATATCTAATATAATGATATTCCCCAAGGTTCAGAAAATAAAAAATTAATTTGATTGGAGATCTTAGTATATCACTACTATTTTCAATATGACTCGTAACTAGTGCTTTGTAACGGATTATTGTTTCTATTTTTTAAAAAATATTTTTGAACGATCCAACTGTACGGATGTCAATATATATCTAATATAATGATATTCCCCAAGGTTCAGAAAATAAAAAATTAATTTGATTGGAGATCTTAGTATATCACTACTATTTTCAATATGACTCGTAACTAGTGCTTTGTTACGGATTATTGTTTCTATTTTTTAAAAAATATTTTTGAACGAACGAACCGTACGGATGTCAATATATATCTAATATAATGATATTCCCCAAGGTTCAGAAAATAAAAAATTAATTTGATTGGAGATCTTAGTAGATCACTACTATTTTCAATATGACTCGTAACTAGTGCTTTGTTACGGATTATTCTTTCTATTTTTAAAAAAATATTTTTGAATGATCCAACCGTACGGATGTCAATATATATCTAATATAATGATATTCCCCAAGTTTCAGAAAATAAAAAATTAATTTGATTGGATATCTTAGGAGATCACTACTATTTTCAATATGACTCGTAACTAGTGCTTTGTTACGGATTATTGTTTCTATTTTTTAAAAAATATTTTTGAACGATCCAACCGTACGGATGTCAATATATATCTAATATAATGATATTCCCCAAGTTTCAGAAAATAAAAAATTAATTTGATTGGAGATCTTAGTAGATCACTACTATTTTCAATATGACTCGTAACTAGTGCTTTGTTACGGATTATTGTTTCTATTTTTTAAAAAATATTTTTGAACGATCCAACCGTACGGATGTCAATATATATCTAATATAATGATATTCCCCAAGTTTCAGAAAATAAAAAATTATTTTGATTGGAGATCTTAGTAGATCACTACTATTTTCAATATGACTCGTAACTAGTGCTTTGTTACGGATTATTGTTTCTATTTTTTAAAAAATATTTTTGAACGATCCAACCGTACGGATGTCAATATATATCTAATATAATGATATTCCCCAAGTTTCAGAAAATAAAAAATTAATTTGATTGGAGATCTTAGTAGATCACTACTATTTTCAATATGACTCGTAACTAGTGCTTTGTTACGGATTATTGTTTCTATTTTTTAAAAAATATTTTTGAACGATCCAACCATACGGATGTCAATATATATCTAATATAATAATATTCCCCAAGTTTCAGAAAATAAAAAATTAATTTGATTGGAGATCTTAGTAGATCACTACTATTTTCAATATGACTCGTAACTAGTGCTTTGTTACGGATTATTGTTTCAATTTTTTAAAAAATATTTTTGAACGATCCAACCATACGGATGTCAATATATATCTAATATAATGATATTCCCCAAGTTTCAGAAAATAAAAAATTAATTTGATTGGAGATCTTAGTAGATCACTACTATTTTCAATATGACTTGTAACTAGTGCTTTGTTACGGATTATTGTTTCTATTTTTTAAAAAATATTTTTGAACAATCCAACCGTACGGATGTCAATATATATCTAATATAATGATATTCCCCAAGATTCAGAAAATGAAAAATTAATTTGATTGGAGATCTTAGTAGATCACTACTATTTTCAATATGACTCGTAACTAGTACTTTGTTACGAATTATTGTTTCTATTTTTAAAAAAATATTTTTGAATGATCCAACCATACAGATGTCAATATATATCTAATATAATGATATTCCCCAAGGTTCAGAAAATAAAAAATTAATTTGATTGGAGATCTTAGTAGATCACTACTATTTTCAATATGACTCGTAACTAGTGCTTTGTTACGGATTATTGTTTCTATTTTTAAAAAAATATTTTTGAACGATCCAACCGTACGGATGTCAATATATATCTAATATAATGATATTCCCCAAGGTTCAGAAAATAAAAAATTAATTTGATTGGAGATCTTAGTATATCACTACTATTTTCAATATGACTCGTAACTAGTGCTTTGTTACGGATTATTGTTTCTATTTTTTAAAAAATATTTTTGAACGAACGAACCGTACGGATGTCAATATATATCTAATATAATGATATTCCCCAAGGTTCGGAAAATAAAAAATTAATTTGATTGGAGATCTTAGTAGATCACTACTATTTTCAATATGACTCGTAACTAGTGCTTTGTTACGGATTATTCTTTCTATTTTTAAAAAAATATTTTTGAATGATCCAACCGTACGGATGTCAATATATATCTAATATAATGATATTCCCCAAGTTTCAGAAAATAAAAAATTAATTTGATTGGATATCTTAGGAGATCACTACTATTTTCAATATGACTCGTAACTAGTGCTTTGTTACGGATTATTGTTTCTATTTTTTAAAAAATATTTTTGAACGATCCAACCGTACGGATGTCAATATATATCTAATATAATGATATTCCCCAAGTTTCAGAAAATAAAAAATTAATTTGATTGGAGATCTTAGTAGATCACTACTATTTTCAATATGACTCGTAACTAGTGCTTTGTTACGGATTATTGTTTCTATTTTTTAAAAAATATTTTTGAACGATCCAACCATACGGATGTCAATATATATCTAATATAATAATATTCCCCAAGTTTCAGAAAATAAAAAATTAATTTGATTGGAGATCTTAGTAGATCACTACTATTTTCAATATGACTCGTAACTAGTGCTTTGTTACGGATTATTGTTTCAATTTTTTAAAAAATATTTTTGAACGATCCAACCATACGGATGTCAATATATATCTAATATAATGATATTCCCCAAGTTTCAGAAAATAAAAAATTAATTTGATTGGAGATCTTAGTAGATCACTACTATTTTCAATATGACTCGTAACTAGTTCTTTGTTACGGATTATTGTTTCTATTTTTTAAAAAATATTTTTGAACAATCCAACCGTACGGATGTCAATATATATCTAATATAATGATATTCCCCAAGATTCAGAAAATGAAAAATTAATTTGATTGGAGATCTTAGTAGATCACTACTATTTTCAATATGACTCGTAACTAGTACTTTGTTACGGATTATTGTTTCTATTTTTAAAAAAATATTTTTGAATGATCCAACCATACAGATGTCAATATATATCTAATATAATGATATTCCCCAAGGTTCAGAAAATAAAAAATTAATTTGATTGGAGATCTTAGTAGATCACTACTATTTTCAATATGACTCGTAACTAGTGCTTTGTTACGGATTATTGTTTCTATTTTTAAAAAAATATTTTTGAACGATCCAACCGTACGGATGTCAATATATATCTAATATAATGATATTCCCCAAGGTTCAGAAAATAAAAAATTAATTTGATTGGAGATCTTAGTATATCACTACTATTTTCAATATGACTCGTAACTAGTGCTTTGTAACGGATTATTGTTTCTATTTTTTAAAAAATATTTTTGAACGATCCAACTGTACGGATGTCAATATATATCTAATATAATGATATTCCCCAAGGTTCAGAAAATAAAAAATTAATTTGATTGGAGATCTTAGTATATCACTACTATTTTCAATATGACTCGTAACTAGTGCTTTGTTACGGATTATTGTTTCTATTTTTTAAAAAATATTTTTGAACGAACGAACCGTACGGATGTCAATATATATCTAATATAATGATATTCCCCAAGGTTCAGAAAATAAAAAATTAATTTGATTGGAGATCTTAGTAGATCACTACTATTTTCAATATGACTCGTAACTAGTGCTTTGTTACGGATTATTCTTTCTATTTTTAAAAAAATATTTTTGAATGATCCAACCGTACGGATGTCAATATATATCTAATATAATGATATTCCCCAAGTTTCAGAAAATAAAAAATTAATTTGATTGGATATCTTAGTAGATCACTACTATTTTCAATATGACTCGTAACTAGTGCTTTGTTACGGATTATTGTTTCAATTTTTTAAAAAATATTTTTGAACGATCCAACCATACGGATGTCAATATATATCTAATATAATGATATTCCCCAAGTTTCAGAAAATAAAAAATTAATTTGATTGGAGATCTTAGTAGATCACTACTATTTTCAATATGACTCGTAACTAGTTCTTTGTTACGGATTATTGTTTCTATTTTTTAAAAAATATTTTTGAACAATCCAACCGTACGGATGTCAATATATATCTAATATAATGATATTCCCCAAGATTCAGAAAATGAAAAATTAATTTGATTGGAGATCTTAGTAGATCACTACTATTTTCAATATGACTCGTAACTAGTACTTTGTTACGGATTATTGTTTCTATTTTTAAAAAAATATTTTTGAATGATCCAACCATACAGATGTCAATATATATCTAATATAATGATATTCCCCAAGGTTCAGAAAATAAAAAATTAATTTGATTGGAGATCTTAGTAGATCACTACTATTTTCAATATGACTCGTAACTAGTGCTTTGTTACGGATTATTGTTTCTATTTTTAAAAAAATATTTTTGAACGATCCAACCGTACGGATGTCAATATATATCTAATATAATGATATTCCCCAAGGTTCAGAAAATAAAAAATTAATTTGATTGGAGATCTTAGTATATCACTACTATTTTCAATATGACTCGTAACTAGTGCTTTGTAACGGATTATTGTTTCTATTTTTTAAAAAATATTTTTGAACGATCCAACTGTACGGATGTCAATATATATCTAATATAATGATATTCCCCAAGGTTCAGAAAATAAAAAATTAATTTGATTGGAGATCTTAGTATATCACTACTATTTTCAATATGACTCGTAACTAGTGCTTTGTTACGGATTATTGTTTCTATTTTTTAAAAAATATTTTTGAACGAACGAACCGTACGGATGTCAATATATATCTAATATAATGATATTCCCCAAGGTTCAGAAAATAAAAAATTAATTTGATTGGAGATCTTAGTAGATCACTACTATTTTCAATATGACTCGTAACTAGTGCTTTGTTACGGATTATTCTTTCTATTTTTAAAAAAATATTTTTGAATGATCCAACCGTACGGATGTCAATATATATCTAATATAATGATATTCCCCAAGTTTCAGAAAATAAAAAATTAATTTGATTGGATATCTTAGGAGATCACTACTATTTTCAATATGACTCGTAACTAGTGCTTTGTTACGGATTATTGTTTCTATTTTTTAAAAAATATTTTTGAACGATCCAACCGTACGGATGTCAATATATATCTAATATAATGATATTCCCCAAGTTTCAGAAAATAAAAAATTAATTTGATTGGAGATCTTAGTAGATCACTACTATTTTCAATATGACTCGTAACTAGTGCTTTGTTACGGATTATTGTTTCTATTTTTTAAAAAATATTTTTGAACGATCCAACCGTACGGATGTCAATATATATCTAATATAATGATATTCCCCAAGTTTCAGAAAATAAAAAATTATTTTGATTGGAGATCTTAGTAGATCACTACTATTTTCAATATGACTCGTAACTAGTGCTTTGTTACGGATTATTGTTTCTATTTTTTAAAAAATATTTTTGAACGATCCAACCATGCGGATGTCAATATATATCTAATATAATGATATTCCCCAAGTTTCAGAAAATAAAAAATTAATTTGATTGGAGATCTTAGTAGATCACTACTATTTTCAATATGACTCGTAACTAGTGCTTTGTTACGGATTATTGTTTCTATTTTTTAAAAAATATTTTTGAACAATCCAACCGTACGGATGTCAATATATATCTAATATAATGATATTCCCCAAGATTCAGAAAATGAAAAATTAATTTGATTGGAGATCTTAGTAGATCACTACTATTTTCAATATGACTCGTAACTAGTACTTTGTTACGGATTATTGTTTCTATTTTTAAAAAAATATTTTTGAATGATCCAACCATACAGATGTCAATATATATCTAATATAATGATATTCCCCAAGGTTCAGAAAATGAAAAATTAATTTGATTGGAGATCTTAGTAGATCACTACTATTTTCAATATGACTCGTAACTAGTGCTTTGTTACGGATTATTGTTTCTATTTTTAAAAAAATATTTTTGAACGATCCAACCGTACGGATGTCAATATATATCTAATATAATGATATTCCCCAAGGTTCAGAAAATAAAAAATTAATTTGATTGGAGATCTTAGTATATCACTACTATTTTCAATATGACTCGTAACTAGTGCTTTGTAACGGATTATTGTTTCTATTTTTTAAAAAATATTTTTGAACGATCCAACTGTACGGATGTCAATATATATCTAATATAATGATATTCCCCAAGGTTCAGAAAATAAAAAATTAATTTGATTGGAGATCTTAGTATATCACTACTATTTTCAATATGACTCGTAACTAGTGCTTTGTTACGGATTATTGTTTCTATTTTTTAAAAAATATTTTTGAACGAACGAACCGTACGGATGTCAATATATATCTAATATAATGATATTCCCCAAGGTTCGGAAAATAAAAAATTAATTTGATTGGAGATCTTAGTAGATCACTACTATTTTCAATATGACTCGTAACTAGTGCTTTGTTACGGATTATTCTTTCTATTTTTAAAAAAATATTTTTGAATGATCCAACCGTACGGATGTCAATATATATCTAATATAATGATATTCCCCAAGTTTCAGAAAATAAAAAATTAATTTGATTGGATATCTTAGGAGATCACTACTATTTTCAATATGACTCGTAACTAGTGCTTTGTTACGGATTATTGTTTCTATTTTTTAAAAAATATTTTTGAACGATCCAACCGTACGGATGTCAATATATATCTAATATAATGATATTCCCCAAGTTTCAGAAAATAAAAAATTAATTTGATTGGAGATCTTAGTAGATCACTACTATTTTCAATATGACTCGTAACTAGTGCTTTGTTACGGATTATTGTTTCTATTTTTTAAAAAATATTTTTGAACGATCCAACCATACGGATGTCAATATATATCTAATATAATAATATTCCCCAAGTTTCAGAAAATAAAAAATTAATTTGATTGGAGATCTTAGTAGATCACTACTATTTTCAATATGACTCGTAACTAGTGCTTTGTTACGGATTATTGTTTCAATTTTTTAAAAAATATTTTTGAACGATCCAACCATACGGATGTCAATATATATCTAATATAATGATATTCCCCAAGTTTCAGAAAATAAAAAATTAATTTGATTGGAGATCTTAGTAGATCACTACTATTTTCAATATGACTTGTAACTAGTGCTTTGTTACGGATTATTGTTTCTATTTTTTAAAAAATATTTTTGAACAATCCAACCGTACGGATGTCAATATATATCTAATATAATGATATTCCCCAAGATTCAGAAAATGAAAAATTAATTTGATTGGAGATCTTAGTAGATCACTACTATTTTCAATATGACTCGTAACTAGTGCTTTGTTACGGATTATTGTTTCAATTTTTTAAAAAATATTTTTGAACGATCCAACCATACGGATGTCAATATATATCTAATATAATGATATTCCCCAAGTTTCAGAAAATAAAAAATTAATTTGATTGGAGATCTTAGTAGATCACTACTATTTTCAATATGACTCGTAACTAGTGCTTTGTTACGGATTATTGTTTCAATTTTTTAAAAAATATTTTTGAACGATCCAACCATACGGATGTCAATATATATCTAATATAATGATATTCCCCAAGTTTCAGAAAATAAAAAATTAATTTGATTGGAGATCTTAGTAGATCACTACTATTTTCAATATGACTTGTAACTAGTGCTTTGTTACGGATTATTGTTTCTATTTTTTAAAAAATATTTTTGAACAATCCAACCGTACGGATGTCAATATATATCTAATATAATGATATTCCCCAAGATTCAGAAAATGAAAAATTAATTTGATTGGAGATCTTAGTAGATCACTACTATTTTCAATATGACTCGTAACTAGTACTTTGTTACGAATTATTGTTTCTATTTTTAAAAAAATATTTTTGAATGATCCAACCATACAGATGTCAATATATATCTAATATAATGATATTCCCCAAGGTTCAGAAAATAAAAAATTAATTTGATTGGAGATCTTAGTAGATCACTACTATTTTCAATATGACTCGTAACTAGTGCTTTGTTACGGATTATTGTTTCTATTTTTAAAAAAATATTTTTGAACGATCCAACCGTACGGATGTCAATATATATCTAATATAATGATATTCCCCAAGGTTCAGAAAATAAAAAATTAATTTGATTGGAGATCTTAGTATATCACTACTATTTTCAATATGACTCGTAACTAGTGCTTTGTTACGGATTATTGTTTCTATTTTTTAAAAAATATTTTTGAACGAACGAACCGTACGGATGTCAATCTATATCTAATATAATGATATTCCCCAAGGTTCGGAAAATAAAAAATTAATTTGATTGGAGATCTTAGTAGATCACTACTATTTTCAATATGACTCGTAACTAGTGCTTTGTTACGGATTATTCTTTCTATTTTTAAAAAAATATTTTTGAATGATCCAACCGTACGGATGTCAATATATATCTAATATAATGATATTCCCCAAGTTTCAGAAAATAAAAAATTAATTTGATTGGATATCTTAGGAGATCACTACTATTTTCAATATGACTCGTAACTAGTGCTTTGTTACGGATTATTGTTTCTATTTTTTTAAAAATATTTTTGAACGATCCAACCGTACGGATGTCAATATATATCTAATATAATGATATTCCCCAAGTTTCAGAAAATAAAAAATTAATTTGATTGGAGATCTTAGTAGATCACTACTATTTTCAATATGACTCGTAACTAGTGCTTTGTTACGGATTATTGTTTCTATTTTTTAAAAAATATTTTTGAACGATCCAACCATACGGATGTCAATATATATCTAATATAATAATATTCCCCAAGTTTCAGAAAATAAAAAATTAATTTGATTGGAGATCTTAGTAGATCACTACTATTTTCAATATGACTCGTAACTAGTGCTTTGTTACGGATTATTGTTTCAATTTTTTAAAAAATATTTTTGAACGATCCAACCATACGGATGTCAATATATATCTAATATAATGATATTCCCCAAGTTTCAGAAAATAAAAAATTAATTTGATTGGAGATCTTAGTAGATCACTACTATTTTCAATATGACTTGTAACTAGTGCTTTGTTACGGATTATTGTTTCTATTTTTTAAAAAATATTTTTGAATAATCCAACCGTACGGATGTCAATATATATCTAATATAATGATATTCCCCAAGATTCAGAAAATGAAAAATTAATTTGATTGGAGATCTTAGTAGATCACTACTATTTTCAATATGACTCGTAACTAGTACTTTGTTACGGATTATTGTTTCTATTTTTAAAAAAATATTTTTGAATGATCCAACCATACAGATGTCAATATATATCTAATATAATGATATTCCCCAAGGTTCAGAAAATAAAAAATTAATTTGATTGGAGATCATAGTAGATCACTACTATTTTCAATATGACTCGTAACTAGTGCTTTGTTACGGATTATTGTTTCTATTTTTAAAAAAATATTTTTGAACGATCCAACCGTACGGATGTCAATATATATCTAATATAATGATATTCCCCAAGGTTCAGAAAATAAAAAATTAATTTGATTGGAGATCTTAGTAGATCACTACTATTTTCAATATGACTCGTAACTAGTGCTTTGTTACGGATTATTGTTTCTATTTTCTAAAAAATATTTTTGAACGATCCAACTGTACGGATGTCAATATATATCTAATATAATGATATTCCCCAAGGTTCAGAAAATAAAAAATTAATTTGATTGGAGATCTTAGTAGATCACTACTATTTTCAATATGACTCGTAACTAGTACTTTGTTACGGATTATTGTTTCTATTTTTAAAAAAATATTTTTGAACGATCCAACCATACAGATGTCAATATATATCTAATATAATGATATTCCCCAAGGTTCAGAAAATAAAAAATTAATTTGATTGGAGATCTTAGTAGATCACTACTATTTTCAATATGACTCGTAACTAGTGCTTTGTTACGGATTATTGTTTCTATTTTTAAAAAAAATATTTTTGAACGATCCAACCGTACGGATGTCAATATATATCTAATATAATGATATTCCCCAAGGTTCAGAAAATAAAAAATTAATTTGATTGGAGATCTTAGAGTATCACTACTATTTTCAATATGACTCGTAACTAGTGCTTTGTTACGGATTATTGTTTCTATTTTTTAAAAAATATTTTTGAACGAACCAACCGTACGGATGTCAATATATATCTAATATAATGATATTCCCCAAGGTTCAGAAAATAAAAAATTAATTTGATTGGAGATCTTAGTAGATCACTACTATTTTCAATATGACTCGTAACTAGTGCTTTGTTACGGATTATTCTTTCTATTTTTAAAAAAATATTTTTGAATGATCCAACCGTACGGATGTCAATATATATCTAATATAATGATATTCCCCAAGTTTCAGAAAATAAAAATTAAATTTGATTGGATATCTTAGTAGATCACTACTATTTTCAATATGACTCGTAACTAGTGCTTTGTTACGGATTATTGTTTCTATTTTTTAAAAAATATTTTTGAACGATCCAACCGTACGGATGTCAATATATATCTAATATAATGATATTCCCCAAGTTTCAGAAAATAAAAAATTAATTTGATTGGAGATCTTAGTAGATCACTACTATTTTCAATATGACTCGTAACTAGTGCTTTGTTACGGATTATTGTTTCTATTTTTTAAAAAATATTTTTGAACGATCCAACCATACGGATGTCAATATATATCTAATATAATGATATTCCCCAAGTTTCAGAAAATAAAAAATTAATTTGATTGGAGATCTTAGTAGATCACTACTATTTTCAATATGACTCGTGACTAGTGCTTTGTTACGGATTATTGTTTCTATTTTTAAAAAAATATTTTTGAACGATCCAACCGTACGGATGTCAATATATATCTAATATAATGATATTCCCCAAGGTTCAGAAAATAAAAAATTAATTTGATTGGAGATCTTAGTATATCACTACTATTTTCAATATGACTCGTAACTAGTGCTTTGTAACGGATTATTGTTTCTATTTTTTAAAAAATATTTTTGAACGATCCAACTGTACGGATGTCAATATATATCTAATATAATGATATTCCCCAAGGTTCAGAAAATAAAAAATTAATTTGATTGGAGATCTTAGTATATCACTACTATTTTCAATATGACTCGTAACTAGTGCTTTGTTACGGATTATTGTTTCTATTTTTTAAAAAATATTTTTGAACGAACGAACCGTACGGATGTCAATATATATCTAATATAATGATATTCCCCAAGGTTCGGAAAATAAAAAATTAATTTGATTGGAGATCTTAGTAGATCACTACTATTTTCAATATGACTCGTAACTAGTGCTTTGTTACGGATTATTCTTTCTATTTTTAAAAAAATATTTTTGAATGATCCAACCGTACGGATGTCAATATATATCTAATATAATGATATTCCCCAAGTTTCAGAAAATAAAAAATTAATTTGATTGGATATCTTAGGAGATCACTACTATTTTCAATATGACTCGTAACTAGTGCTTTGTTACGGATTATTGTTTCTATTTTTTAAAAAATATTTTTGAACGATCCAACTGTACGGATGTCAATATATATCTAATATAATGATATTCCCCAAGTTTCAGAAAATAAAAAATTAATTTGATTGGAGATCTTAGTAGATCACTACTATTTTCAATATGACTCGTAACTAATGCTTTGTTACGGATTATTGTTTCTATTTTTTAAAAAATATTTTTGAACGATCCAACCATACGGATGTCAATATATATCTAATATAATAATATTCCCCAAGTTTCAGAAAATAAAAAATTAATTTGATTGGAGATCTTAGTAGATCACTACTATTTTCAATATGACTCGTAACTAGTGCTTTGTTACGGATTATTGTTTCAATTTTTTAAAAAATATTTTTGAACGATCCAACCATACGGATGTCAATATATATCTAATATAATGATATTCCCCAAGTTTCAGAAAATAAAAAATTAATTTGATTGGAGATCTTAGTAGATCACTACTATTTTCAATATGACTTGTAACTAGTGCTTTGTTACGGATTATTGTTTCTATTTTTAAAAAAATATTTTTGAACAATCCAACCGTACGGATTTCAATATATATCTAATATAATGATATTCCCCAAGATTCAGAAAATGAAAAATTAATTTGATTGGAGATCTTAGTAGATCATTACTATTTTCAATATGACTCGTAACTAGTACTTTGTTACGGATTATTGTTTCTATTTTTAAAAAAATATTTTTGAATGATCCAACCATACAGATGTCAATATATATCTAATATAATGATATTCCCCAAGGTTCAGAAAATAAACAATTAATTTGATTGGAGATCTTAGTAGATCACTACTATTTTCAATATGACTCGTAACTAGTGCTTTGTTACGGATTATTGTTTCTATTTTTAAAAAAATATTTTTGAACGATCCAACCGTACGGATGTCAATATATATCTAATATAATGATATTCCCCAAGGTTCAGAAAATAAAAAATTAATTTGATTGGAGATCTTAGTAGATCACTACTATTTTCAATATGACTCGTAACTAGTGCTTTGTTACGGATTATTGTTTCTATTTTTTAAAAAATATTTTTGAACGATCCAACCGTACGGATGTCAATATATATCTAATATAATGATATTCCCCAAGGTTCAGAAAATAAAAAATTAATTTGATTGGAGATCTTAGTAGATCACTACTATTTTCAATATGACTCGTAACTAGTACTTTGTTACGGATTATTGTTTCTATTTTTAAAAAAATATTTTTGAACGATCCAACCATACAGATGTCAATATATATCTAATATAATGATATTCCCCAAGGTTCAGAAAATAAAAAATTAATTTGATTGGAGATCTTAGTAGATCACTACTATTTTCAATATGACTCGTAACTAGTGCTTTGTTACGGATTATTGTTTCTATTTTAAAAAAAAATATTTTTGAACGATCCAACCGTACGGATGTCAATATATATCTAATATAATGATATTCCCCAAGGTTCAGAAAATAAAAAATTAATTTGATTGGAGATCTTAGAGTATCACTACTATTTTCAATATGACTCGTAACTAGTGCTTTGTTACGGATTATTGTTTCTATTTTTTAAAAAATATTTTTGAACGAACCAACCGTACGGATGTCAATATATATCTAATATAATGATATTCCCCAAGGTTCAGAAAATAAAAAATTAATTTGATTGGAGATCTTAGTAGATCACTACTATTTTCAATATGACTCGTAACTAGTGCTTTGTTACGGATTATTGTTTCTATTTTTTAAAAAATATTTTTGAACGATCCAACCGTACGGATGTCAATATATATCTAATATAATGATATTCCCCAAGGTTCAGAAAATAAAAAATTAATTTGATTGGAGATCTTAGTAGATCACTACTATTTTCAATATGACTCGTAACTAGTACTTTGTTACGGATTATTGTTTCTATTTTTAAAAAAATATTTTTGAACGATCCAACCATAC
Organism: Kitagawia praeruptora; assembly: GCA_037693485.1. NCBI lineage: Eukaryota > Viridiplantae > Streptophyta > Magnoliopsida > Apiales > Apiaceae > Kitagawia > Kitagawia praeruptora. The sequence continues at coordinate 19,238,761 of CM075347.1, forward strand.
AGATGTCAATATATATCTAATATAATGATATTCCCCAAGGTTCAGAAAATAAAAAATTAATTTGATTGGAGATCTTAGTAGATCACTACTATTTTCAATATGACTCGTAACTAGTGCTTTGTTACGGATTATTGTTTCTATTTTTAAAAAAAATATTTTTGAACGATCCAACCGTACGGATGTCAATATATATCTAATATAATGATATTCCCCAAGGTTCAGAAAATAAAAAATTAATTTGATTGGAGATCTTAGAGTATCACTACTATTTTCAATATGACTCGTAACTAGTGCTTTGTTACGGATTATTGTTTCTATTTTTTAAAAAATATTTTTGAACGAACCAACCGTACGGATGTCAATATATATCTAATATAATGATATTCCCCAAGGTTCAGAAAATAAAAAATTAATTTGATTGGAGATCTTAGTAGATCACTACTATTTTCAATATGACTCGTAACTAGTGCTTTGTTACGGATTATTCTTTCTATTTTTAAAAAAATATTTTTGAATGATCCAACCGTACGGATGTCAATATATATCTAATATAATGATATTCCCCAAGTTTCAGAAAATAAAAAATTAATTTGATTGGATATCTTAGTAGATCACTACTATTTTCAATATGACTCGTAACTAGTGCTTTGTTACGGATTATTGTTTCTATTTTTTAAAAAATATTTTTGAACGATCCAACCGTACGGATGTCAAAATATATCTAATATAATGATATTCCCCAAGTTTCAGAAAATAAAAAATTAATTTGATTGGAGATCTTAGTAGATCACTACTATTTTCAATATGACTCGTAACTAGTGCTTTGTTACGGATTATTGTTTCTATTTTTTAAAAAATATTTTTGAACGATCCAACCATACGGATGTCAATATATATCTAATATAATGATATTCCCCAAGTTTCAGAAAATAAAAAATTAATTTGATTGGAGATCTTAGTAGATCACTACTATTTTCAATATGACTCGTAACTAGTGCTTTGTTACGGATTATTGTTTCTATTTTTTAAAAAATATTTTTGAACAATCCAACCGTACGGATGTCAATATATATCTAATATAATGATATTCCCCAAGATTCAGAAAATGAAAAATTAATTTGATTGGAGATCTTAGTAGATCACTACTATTTTCAATATGACTCGTAACTAGTACTTTGTTACGGATTATTGTTTCTATTTTTAAAAAAATATTTTTGAATGATCCAACCATACAGATGTCAATATATATCTAATATAATGATATTCCCCAGGTTCAGAAAATAAAAAATTAATTTGATTGGAGATCTTAGTAGATCACTACTATTTTCAATATGACTCGTAACTAGTGCTTTGTTACGGATTATTGTTTCTATTTTTAAAAAAATATTTTTGAACGATCCAACCGTACGGATGTCAATATATATCTAATATAATGATATTCCCCAAGGTTCAGAAAATAAAAAATTAATTTGATTGGAGATCTTAGTATATCACTACTATTTTCAATATGACTCGTAACTAGTGCTTTGTAACGGATTATTGTTTCTATTTTTTAAAAAATATTTTTGAACGATCCAACTGTACGAATGTCAATATATATCTAATATAATGATATTCCCCAAGGTTCAGAAAATAAAAAATTAATTTGATTGGAGATCTTAGTATATCACTACTATTTTCAATATGACTCGTAACTAGTGCTTTGTTACGGATTATTGTTTCTATTTTTTAAAAAATATTTTTGAACGAACGAACCGTACGGATGTCAATATATATCTAATATAATGATATTCCCCAAGGTTCAGAAAATAAAAAATTAATTTGATTGGAGATCTTAGTAGATCACTACTATTTTCAATATGACTCGTAACTAGTGCTTTGTTACGGATTATTCTTTCTATTTTTAAAAAAATATTTTTGAATGATCCAACCGTACGGATGTCAATATATATCTAATATAATGATATTCCCCAAGTTTCAGAAAATAAAAAATTAATTTGATTGGATATCTTAGGAGATCACTACTATTTTCAATATGACTCGTAACTAGTGCTTTGTTACGGATTATTGTTTCTATTTTTTAAAAAATATTTTTGAACGATCCAACCGTACGGATGTCAATATATATCTAATAAAATGATATTCCCCAAGTTTCAGAAAATAAAAAATTAATTTGATTGGAGATCTTAGTAGATCACTACTATTTTCAATATGACTCGTAACTAGTGCTTTGTTACGGATTATTGTTTCTATTTTTTAAAAAATATTTTTGAACAATCCAACCGTACGGATGTCAATATATATCTAATATAATGATATTCCCCAAGATTCAGAAAATGAAAAATTAATTTGATTGGAGATCTTAGTAGATCACTACTATTTTCAATATGACTCGTAACTAGTACTTTGTTACGGATTATTGTTTCTATTTTTAAAAAAATATTTTTGAATGATCCAACCATACAGATGTCAATATATATCTAATATAATGATATTCCCCCAGGTTCAGAAAATAAAAAATTAATTTGATTGGAGATCTTAGTAGATCACTACTATTTTCAATATGACTCGTAACTAGTGCTTTGTTACGGATTATTGTTTCTATTTTTAAAAAAATATTTTTGAACGATCCAACCGTACGGATGTCAATATATATCTAATATAATAATATTCCCCAAGGTTCAGAAAATAAAAAATTAATTTGATTGGAGATCTTAGTATATCACTACTATTTTCAATATGACTCGTAACTAGTGCTTTGTAACGGATTATTGTTTCTATTTTTTAAAAAATATTTTTGAACGATCCAACTGTACGGATGTCAATATATATCTAATATAATGATATTCCCCAAGGTTCAGAAAATAAAAAATTAATTTGATTGGAGATCTTAGTAGATCACTACTATTTTCAATATGACTCGTAACTAGTGCTTTGTTACGGATTATTGTTTCTATTTTTTAAAAAATATTTTTGAACGATCCAACCATACGGATGTCAATATATATCTAATATAATGATATTCCCCAAGTTTCAGAAAATAAAAAATTAATTTGATTGGATATCTTAGGAGATCACTACTATTTTCAATATGACTCGTAACTAGTGCTTTGTTACGGATTATTGTTTCTATTTTTAAAAAAATATTTTTGAACGATCCAACCGTACGGATGTCAATATATATCTAATATAATGATATTCCCCAAGGTTCAGAAAATAAAAAATTAATTTGATTGGAGATCTTAGTATATCACTACTATTTTCAATATGACTCGTAACTAGTGCTTTGTAACGGATTATTGTTTCTATTTTTTAAAAAATATTTTTGAACGATCCAACTGTACGGATGTCAATATATATCTAATATAATGATATTCCCCAAGGTTCAGAAAATAAAAAATTAATTTGATTGGAGATCTTAGTATATCACTACTATTTTCAATATGACTCGTAACTAGTGCTTTGTTACGGATTATTGTTTCTATTTTTTAAAAAATATTTTTGAACGAACGAACCGTACGGATGTCAATATATATCTAATATAATGATATTCCCCAAGGTTCAGAAAATAAAAAATTAATTTGATTGGAGATCTTAGTAGATCACTACTATTTTCAATATGACTCGTAACTAGTGCTTTGTTACGGATTATTCTTTCTATTTTTAAAAAAATATTTTTGAATGATCCAACCGTACGGATGTCAATATATATCTAATATAATGATATTCCCCAAGTTTCAGAAAATAAAAAATTAATTTGATTGGATATCTTAGGAGATCACTACTATTTTCAATATGACTCGTAACTAGTGCTTTGTTACGGATTATTGTTTCTATTTTTTAAAAAATATTTTTGAACGATCCAACCGTACGGATGTCAATATATATCTAATAAAATGATATTCCCCAAGTTTCAGAAAATAAAAAATTAATTTGATTGGAGATCTTAGTAGATCACTACTATTTTCAATATGACTCGTAACTAGTGCTTTGTTACGGATTATTGTTTCTATTTTTTAAAAAATATTTTTGAACGATCCAACCATACGGATGTCAATATATATCTAATATAATAATATTCCCCAAGTTTCAGAAAATAAAAAATTAATTTGATTGGAGATCTTAGTAGATCACTACTATTTTCAATATGACTCGTAACTAGTGCTTTGTTACGGATTATTGTTTCTATTTTTTAAAAAATATTTTTGAACGATCCAACCATACGGATGTCAATATATATCTAATATAATGATATTCCCCAAGTTTCAGAAAATAAAAAATTAATTTGATTGGAGATCTTAGTAGATCACTACTATTTTCAATATGACTCGTAACTAGTACTTTGTTACGGATTATTGTTTCTATTTTTAAAAAAATATTTTTGAATGATCCAACCATACAGATGTCAATATATATCTAATATAATGATATTCCCCAAGGTTCAGAAAATAAAAAATTAATTTGATTGGAGATCTTAGTAGATCACTACTATTTTCAATATGACTCGTAACTAGTACTTTGTTACGGATTATTGTTTCTATTTTTAAAAAAATATTTTTGAATGATCCAACCATACAGATGTCAATATATATCTAATATAATGAAATTCCCCAAGGTTCAGAAAATAAAAAATTAATTTGATTGGAGATCTTAGTAGATCACTACTATTTTCAATATGACTCGTAACTAGTGCTTTGTTACGGATTATTGTTTCTATTTTTAAAAAAATATTTTTGAATGATCCAACCGTACGGATGTCAATATATATCTAATATAATGATATTCCCCAAGGTTCAGAAAATAAAAAATTAATTTGATTGGAGATCTTAGTATATCACTACTATTTTCAATATGACTCGTAACTAGTGCTTTGTTACGGATTATTGTTTCTATTTTTAAAAAAATATTTTTGAACGATCCAACCGTACGGATGTCAATATATATCTAATATAATGATATTCCACAAGGTTCAGAAAATAAAAAATTAATTTGATTGGAGATCTTAGTATATCACTACTATTTTCAATATGACTCGTAACTAGTGCTTTGTTACGGATTATTGTTTCTATTTTTTAAAAAATATTTTTGAACGAACGAACCGTACGGATGTCAATATATATCTAATATAATGATATTCCCCAAGGTTCAGAAAATAAAAAATTAATTTGATTGGAGATCTTAGTAGATCACTACTATTTTCAATATGACTCGTAACTAGTGCTTTGTTACGGATTATTCTTTCTATTTTTCAAAAAATATTTATGAATGATCCAACCATACGGATGTCAATATATATCTAATATAATGATATTCCCCAAGTTTCAGAAAATAAAAAATTAATTTGATTGGATATCTTAGGAGATCACTACTATTTTCAATATGACTCGTAACTAGTGCTTTGTTACGGATTATTGTTTCTATTTTTTAAAAAATATTTTTGAACGATCCAACCGTACGGATGTCAATATATATCTAATATAATGATATTCCCCAAGTTTCAGAAAATAAAAAATTAACTTGATTGGAGATCTTAGTAGATCACTACTATTTTCAATATGACTTGTAACTAGTACTTTGTTACGGATTATTGTTTCTATTTTTAAAAAAATATTTTTGAATGATCCAACCATACAGATGTCAATATATATCTAATATAATGATATTCCCCCAGGTTCAGAAAATAAAAAATTAATTTGATTGGAGATCTTAGTAGATCACTACTATTTTCAATATGACTCGTAACTAGTGCTTTGTTACGGATTATTGTTTCTATTTTTAAAAAAATATTTTTGAACGATCCAACCGTACGGATGTCAATATATATCTAATATAATGATATTCCCCAAGGTTCAGAAAATAAAAAATTAATTTGATTGGAGATCTTAGTATATCACTACTATTTTCAATATGACTCGTAACTAGTGCTTTGTAACGGATTATTGTTTCTATTTTTTAAAAAATATTTTTGAACGATCCAACTGTACGGATGTCAATATATATCTAATATAATGATATTCCCCAAGGTTCAGAAAATAAAAAATTAATTTGATTGGAGATCTTAGTATATCACTACTATTTTCAATATGACTCGTAACTAGTGCTTTGTTACGGATTATTGTTTCTATTTTTTAAAAAATATTTTTGAACGAACGAACCGTACGGATGTCAATATATATCTAATATAATGATATTCCCCAAGGTTCAAAAAATAAAAAATTAATTTGATTGGAGATCTTAGTAGATCACTACTATTTTCAATATGACTCGTAACTAGTGCTTTGTTACGGATTATTCTTTCTATTTTTAAAAAAATATTTTTGAATGATCCAACCGTACGGATGTCAATATATATCTAATATAATGATATTCCCCAAGTTTCAGAAAATAAAAAATTAATTTGATTGGATATCTTAGGAGATCACTACTATTTTCAATATGACTCGTAACTAGTGCTTTGTTACGGATTATTGTTTCTATTTTTTAAAAAATATTTTTGAACGATCCAACCGTACGGATGTCAATATATATCTAATAAAATGATATTCCCCAAGTTTCAGAAAATAAAAAATTAATTTGATTGGAGATCTTAGTAGATCACTACTATTTTCAATATGACTCGTAACTAGTGCTTTGTTACGGATTATTGTTTCTATTTTTTAAAAAATATTTTTGAACGATCCAACCGTACGGATGTCAATATATATCTAATAAAATGATATTCCCCAAGTTTCAGAAAATAAAAAATTAATTTGATTGGAGATCTTAGTAGATCACTACTATTTTCAATATGACTCGTAACTAGTGCTTTGTTACGGATTATTGTTTCTATTTTTTAAAAAATATTTTTGAACGATCCAACCATACGGATGTCAATATATATCTAATATAATAATATTCCCCAAGTTTCAGAAAATAAAAAATTAATTTGATTGGAGATCTTAGTAGATCACTACTATTTTCAATATGACTCGTAACTAGTGCTTTGTTACGGATTATTGTTTCTATTTTTAAAAAAATATTTTTGAACGATCCAACCATACGGATGTCAATATATATCTAATATAATGATATTCCCCAAGTTTCAGAAAATAAAAAATTAATTTGATTGGAGATCTTAGTAGATCACTACTATTTTCAATATGACTCGTAACTAGTACTTTGTTACGGATTATTGTTTCTATTTTTAAAAAAATATTTTTGAATGATCCAACCATACAGATGTCAATATATATCTAATATAATGATATTCCCCAAGGTTCAGAAAATAAAAAATTAATTTGATTGGAGATCTTAGTAGATCACTACTATTTTCAATATGACTCGTAACTAGTGCTTTGTTACGGATTATTGTTTCTATTTTTAAAAAAATATTTTTGAATGATCCAACCGTACGGATGTCAATATATATCTAATATAATGATATTCCCCAAGGTTCAGAAAATAAAAAATTAATTTGATTGGAGATCTTAGTATATCACTACTATTTTCAATATGACTCGTAACTAGTGCTTTGTTACGGATTATTGTTTCTATTTTAAAAAAAAATATTTTTGAACGATCCAACCGTACGGATGTCAATATATATCTAATATAATGATATTCCACAAGGTTCAGAAAATAAAAAATTAATTTGATTGGAGATCTTAGTATATCACTACTATTTTCAATATGACTCGTAACTAGTGCTTTGTTACGGATTATTGTTTCTATTTTTTAAAAAATATTTTTGAACGAACGAACCGTACGGATGTCAATATATATCTAATATAATGATATTCCCCAAGGTTCAGAAAATAAAAAATTAATTTGATTGGAGATCTTAGTAGATCACTACTATTTTCAATATGACTCGTAACTAGTGCTTTGTTACGGATTATTCTTTCTATTTTTCAAAAAATATTTTTGAATGATCCAACCGTACGGATGTCAATATATATCTAATATAATGATATTCCCCAAGTTTCAGAAAATAAAAAATTAATTTGATTGGATATCTTAGGAGATCACTACTATTTTCAATATGACTCGTAACTAGTGCTTTGTTACGGATTATTGTTTCTATTTTTTAAAAAATATTTTTGAACGATCCAACCGTACGGATGTCAATATATATCTAATATAATGATATTCCCCAAGTTTCAGAAAATAAAAAATTAATTTGATTGGAGATCTTAGTAGATCACTACTATTTTCAATATGACTCGTAACTAGTGCTTTGTTACGGATTATTGTTTCTATTTTTTAAAAAATATTTTTGAACGATCCAACCGTATGGATGTCAATATATATCTAATATAATGATATTTCCCAAGTTTCAGAAAATAAAAAATTAATTTGATTGGAGATCTTAGTAGATCACTACTATTTTCAATATGACTCGTAACTAGTGCTTTGTTACGGATTATTGTTTTTATTTTTTAAAAAATAAATAAATATCTAATGCAACACTTCAAACAGCAAATGCAACACTACTGATACCTAATGCAACACTTCTGCCACGTCAGCAAATGCTACACCAGCATTAGTGGGTCCCACTTCTGCCACGTCAGCAATTGTGGGTCCCACAATTGCCACGTCAACATGATGGGCCTCCTGCCACGTCACCCTTGTGGGTCCCACACTGCCACGTCAACAGTGGTGGGTCCCACATCTGCCACGTCATATTTTTTTTAAAAAAATATAAATTTATCTAATGCAACACTTCAAACAGCAAATGCAACACTACAGGTATCTAATGCAATGCTTTCTGCACGTCAGCAAATGCCACGTCAGCAAAGGTGGGCCCCACTTCTGCCACGTCAGCAATTGTGGGTCCCACAATTGCCACATCAGCATGATGGGCCTCCTGCCACGTCACCCTTGTGGGTCCCACACTACCACGTCAGCAGTTGTGGGGCCCACATCTGCCACGTCATATTTTTTTAAAAAATATGAATATATCTAATGCAACACTTCAAAGAGCAAACGCAACACTACTGGTATCTAATGCAACGTTTTTTGCCACGTCAGCAAATGCCACGTCAGCAAAGGTGGGCCCCACTTCTGCCACGTCAGCAAATGTGGGTCCCACATGTGCCACGTCAGCAAATGCCACGTCAGCACATGTGGGTCCCACTCCTGCCACGTCACCATTTATAAAAATAAAAAATTATCTAACGCAACGCCATCAATTAGTGTTGCATAATGTGAAACACTGTGGGTAATACGCAACGCTAATCTATATCTAACGCAACACCAATTCAGCTCAGTTGCAAAAGACCCAAAACTTCTATCTAACGAAACCCTTTTTGTGCAACGCTTTGTAAAAAGGGTTGCGTATGCTCACTTATGGCGTAGTGTCTTGCTGATTTTGTATGGGCCATAAAACCGTGCTGCAAATTTTTTGTTAAAATCTCCTCGAACTGAACTTTGCTTATAGGCCTGTAGCTTCAGAAAAACTTCATTTCCTTCATTAAATTCTCTTTCTGATCTCCTTTGGTCTGCATAATGTTTCATCCTTTCCCGTGACTTGGCTAGATTGTTCTTCAGCAATACTTGCAAGTCAGCTCTTTCCTTCAGAAAGTCATCTATACTTGATACTTTTGATTTCTGCACCTGGTGGTAATTAAGACTTGGAGGGTCCTTGCCATATAGAGCCTTGTAGGGGGTCATCTTTATAGCTGTGTGGTACGATGTGTTGTACCACCATATGGCCATAGGGAGCCAGTGGTGCCATTGCTTAGGCCTCTGGTTTGTCAAACATCGTAGGTACATCTCCACGCATTGATTTAATTTCTCGCTCTGCCCATCCGTTTGTGGATGGTACGCAGTAGATAAGTTTGTAGCAGTTCCCATCTTTGTGAACAACTCCTTCCAAAATTGACTTGTAAAAATCTTGTCCCTATCTGTGATGATACTTCTTGGAGGGCCATAGAGTTTAATCACTGAGTCTAGCAACTTCTGGGAAACCTGGGTGGCAGTAAACGGGTGCTGATCAATGAGAGCAAGTGGCAATACTTAGTGTATTTATCAATCACCACTAAAATTGTATCTTACCCCCCTGATTTTGGTAGACTTTCTATGAAGTCCATTGTTATAACTTCCCAAGCTTGATCAGGGACATCAATATGTTGTAGTGGCCAGGTGTATTTACATGTTCCCCTTTAAATCTTTGGCACACTTCATATTCTTGCACCCACTTATACACATCTTGATTGATTCCAGGCCACCAAAAGATATTTGTTACTCTTTTAGTAGTTGCATTTACTCCAGAGTGGCCACCTTCTCCACTGTTATGCAAGTTCTTCAAAATTTCTTGCCTAAGCCCATTACAATTCCCCACATATAGCTTCCCTTTTTTCCTCAAATCCCCATCTATCAATGAATAATTTGGCTCTAAGGCAGGGTCCACAGCTAAGTTGATCAGTATATCTTCAACATCTCGATCCCCTTCCCATGACTTCTTAATTTCTTCTCTCTACCTTGGGACCAGGACACTAATGGCATTAGTTTCAGCTCCAGGCACCACCACATCCTCTTGATCATGCAATCTTGATAGAGGGTCTGCTACTACGTTTTCTCTACCTTTCTTGTACTCGATACTATAATCAAAGCCCAAAAGCTTCGATAACCATTTTTGTTGGGCCAGAGTAGTTAATTTCTGATTTATGAAGTGCTTGATGGCTTGCTGATCTGTCTTAATAGTGAAGTGCCTGCCCATTAAGTACCCTCTCCACTTCTGTACAGCCATCACCACTGCAAGCAGCTCCTTTTCGTATGTAAACAACCATATATTCTTCTTTGCTAGGGCTTTCCTTAAATAAGCTATCGGCCTCCCTTCTTGTATGAGTATAGCCCCAACTCCTATTTTGCAAGCATCCGTTTCGACTACAAATTCCCTTGAGAAGTCTGGCATCCTCAGAACTGGAGTACAGCTCATAGCATCCTTCAACCTGGTGAAAGCTTCCTCGACCATTTCATTCCAAACATAAGCTCCTTTTTTGAGTAAATTTATTAAGGGTCTGCTTAGTATTCCATACCCCTTAACAAATCTTCGATAATATCCCGTTAGGCCCAAGAAACCTCGTAGACTTTTAACATTTTTAGGCCTAGGCCAGTTCTGCATTGCCTCCACTTTCTTCATATCGGTTGCTACACCCTTTGAACTTATTATGTGGCCCAGATACTCAACTTGCTCTTGACCGAATTCACACTTGCTCAGCTTTACAAACATTTGATTTTTTCTCAATGTCTCGAAAACAATTTTTAAGTGCTCCAGATGATCCTCCATGGTTGGACTATAAATTAGAATGTCATCGAAAAACACCAATACAAACTTTCTTAGGTGCTCAGAAAATACTTCATTCATAATGCATTGAAAGGTTGCCGGGGCGTTTGTTAAACCGAACGGCATAACCAAGAATTCATAGTGCCCAAACTGTGTTTTAAAAGCAGTTTTATGAACATCTTTATCCTGCACTCTGATTTGATGGTACCCGCTTCTAAGATCCAGCTTTGTGTAAAATTTACTCCCATGTAGCTCATCTAGCAATTCCTCGATGATTGGAATTGGAAACTTGTTTTTAATGGTGATAGAGTTTAATGCTCTATAATCAACACAAAACCGCAAGGTATTGTCTTTTTTCTTGACTAACAACACTGGAGATGCATACGGTGAGCTGCTGTGTTGAATTATCCCATTCTCTAGCATTTCTCTTACCATTCTTTCGATTTCTGTTTTCTGCAGATATGGGCACTTATACGGATTTGCATTAACAGGTTTGCTGCCCTCAATAATAGGAATAAAGTGATCTTGTGCTCTTGAAGGAGGAAGACCCTTTGGCGTTTCAAAGATATCTTTGAAATCTCTAATCAGTTTTTGTAATCCTTCATTAAAATGATTTTCTGGCTTGGATGGTTGATCCTCAATTGCAGTCAACTGCACCAGAAAATAAGCTTCTTCTTTAGGATTCCACTTATTATCATCCTCTATTTGCACTTTAAACTTCTGCACATGCCCACAGTTTTGTTGTAGCTTAACTTCTTTACCCTTCCACTGGAATTTGACCTCCCTCTTGTTGAAATCAAACCTAGGGGACTGACTTGCTGCAACCATTGCATTCCCAAAACCATGTCGTATCCTCCTAACGGGATCGAGTGAAAATTAGCAGAAAATATGGACTTGTCCATTCTCCAGTGTAAAGCCATCACTCTTTGGTCTCAGGATAGTGCAGTTCCATCTGCTAATGTGACCTTAATAGGACTGCAATTTTCAGTACTGATCCCTTGGCTTTTTACTAAGGCTTGTGACACAAAATTCCCTTAATGTAGCCATCTCAGCAGGGGTTATCCTGGGGTTGTTGAGTAAACGGTGGGGTTTGAAATCCTGTATAGTGTGGGTGAGTAGATGGGTTACCAGGGTACATGCCGTTTGAGTTTATGGGTATAAATGGTAAAGCTCGGGTCTGATAAGAAGGGGTGTGTCCTATAGTCAATGGAGTCATGATGTTTTGGGTAGTATTAGTATAAACTTGAGTTGACTGTGGGGGTTTAGGTGTGTACAAAGGTATAGTGTTGGTAGTATATTCATTACTGTCAAGAAAAAAATCACCAACACGAATAGCAGTAGTGGGTAGAACAGTAGTATTCTCAGATGTAGGTAAAGATCTAGACATATTATTACCAAACTGAACATAGTGAGGACTATTCATATTAGGTACAGTAGTATAAGGATTTGAAAGTATGGGAGCAGTGACATTACTTGTGGTAGAAGGAGTAGTCTGAGGATGTATGCTAGTTTGTTGATTCTTCATCGTATCCATCAAATCCATAAACTTCATGGTCAGATCTTCATTCGTTGACTGAATCTGGAGGGATAAGGAAGACAGCAGCTCCCCCATTGCTACTAATCTCTCATTGATTGACAAGATCTGAGATTGGGTGGAATCATGGTTGGTGTTTATCAACGTCTGCACATTAGACACCTGATTTTCCAAAGTTTTCAAGTCTTTTTCATGCTTTTGCAGGGAAGGGCCCGTTATGCTCTGATACCACTGTAACAAGGCAGCTCAAAGAAATGACATTAAGAAAGGGATGAGAGAAGAAGAGTTAGAGGAGAGGAGAATTCTTAAATTAAGATAAAGATAACATATTCCATAATCTGATACAAGGTACCGTTCTGCTAATATAACCAACTCCCATGACAGTACAGGACCACAACACGTGTACCAATAGGAAATTAGACTACTAACAGACAACTAAAATAAGAGAAAATGACAAAGGAAATATAAAGTCTCCTCAAACGACACCGTAACACCCTTTCTAAAGTTTATTTTTAGCGCCCATATGTCACAACGTCTCATAATATCGTTTCATATTGTCCACAATCAAATCAAATCAAACCAATCAAATCAAATCAAACCTACAAAGAAAAGACTGAATAGGGAAAAACTTGAAGTTGAAGTTAAAAGTTACATGAACATATTGAAAGCGCGATTATCAAGAACTAGGATGCTTTTCCTCTTCTTAACGAATTTGCGTGCTTTTCCCTTTTCCCTTTATCACAAAAAAAGAAAAAAAAATTATTATTACTCCATTTTCATAATAAGTTTCCTCTTTTTAAAAACACGTTTGCCAACGCACACTTTTGATCGTTAATATCTTGAATCTCGTATTAGTACTAAATATAAAAACTTCACTGTATTAAAGTACTCATAAATACGAATCCAACAAGATCACTCATGGCTATATTTTGTCTTATAAATTATGCGTAAATTAGTAGTAAAACGCTTATAATGAATAGTAAAAAAAGTCAAAATGGGAAACTTAGTAAGGCCCAGAGGGAGTAGTTCGGAAACCAAATTCAAATCAATTTAATAATAAAAAAAGAGTTGCATAAAACTTACTTGATATCAGTCTTTTTAGTTCTAGACAAGGCCTGATCTAGAATCCATTTATTTATGGCCCATCGGGTATTATTTTTAATCTTTTAAATAAAGATTTGAGCTTAATGAATAATTAAATATATTAATAGCACTTAATTTATATATTTAATTATTACATCTAATATATCTATTTAGATATATTTATTTATAATGGTTTAAGTACCCAAGCCCATAACTTTGATGGACGGTTATGGGTATAGCCCATTAGGGTTGGTCCCATTATTCCCTCTATATAATGAATCTTATGTGAGAAGAAAAGATACGCGTCTCATAATATTCAGAAAATACACATACCCCATCCTTACGTATAGAGGAGAATAGTGAAGATCAAAGCCCTCAAGTACTTGCGCTTTTCGGACTCTCTCACGATCATTAATGGCCTCTTTTGATTCAGGTACGCTTCCGCTTTTGATCAGGAGATTCATGTATATATATTATGTTGTATTTATATACATGATTTATTCTAACAATTGGTATCAGAGCCTAACTCCTTGATTAATTCTTTGAGTAGACTAATATGAATTGAATCAGTTTTGTTTAATATTTAAAAACTTGAATTGATGTTTTTGTTAAACATGGGTGTATGTTATTATCATGAATGAATGGATAATCTGAAATTAATGTTTCGATTCAGTATAATGATGTAATTAAAGCATGCTGGACCCGTAATTTTTTTATATGTTTAACATTTAGTTATTATGTATGTTATACTAGGCATCTGTACGTGTAGCTAAAACAATTAATTTTGTTATTATTTAACCATTGTAATCATGATATGCATACATAAGTAGTGAGTATTTGCACTAAAATAACATTGGCCCAAACCGCTCCCACTTCTCTCCCTTTCTCCCTTTTCTCTCTCCCTCCCGTCTCCTTCTCTGCACCTTAACCGGCGGGGCTTCCACCGGTTTTTCCGGTGGAAAACCCCAAATTCTTTCTTTTATTTTGTTTCACTTGCATCTTTCAATAATCTCCCTCTTTGGGTAAGGATTTCTATCCTCTTGGTTTGCGTTGGATTGTTTTTCTAGATCTATATTATCGGAGCTTCCGACCATCTTTCTTCTTCGATTCAAGCGGGGATTTCGAGAGTTAGCCGCCTATCTGTGGTTTCGTTTGTCAGATCTAAGTTTTTTAAATTTTTTGTATTTTCAGTTTGTTTTATCCGGTTGTTGGCTTGTATTTTGATTTCTCTCCTTGGTGAGAGGTAGGGCTGCACATGGGTTACGAAAACCGACCAAACCGACCTAAACTGACCCTATTTTTAACCGATTAAACCGAACCATCCAAAACCATGGGTTAAACAGGTTAATTTTTTAAAAACCCGAACTAATTGGGTTGGGTAAGGGTTTAACAAATTTTAACCCTGACCCAACCCAACCCAACCCGTTTACATAAAATGTAGAATTTTTTTGCATATTTTCAGCATATTTTGTATATTTTCTACATATTTTTTACAAATTTCTGCTTTATAAATTTTCTGCACTATATAAATTTTCTGCAATACTTTCTACAACATTCTGCAACACTTTATGCAACTTTCTGCAACACTTTCTAGCTTATGCAACATTTTTCTACAACATTTTATACGAGGTGCAGGATTTTCTGCAATGTGTGGGATTTTATGCAAAGTTCTTCCGATTAGCAAATTTAACTCGACCCAACCCGAACCAAACCGAACTAATTGGGTTGGGTCAGGGTTGGGTTACATAATTTTTTTTCAATTAATGGGTTGATTTTTCATAAAACCGAACTAATTGGGTTGGGTCGGGGTTTGACGAAAACCCGACCCAACCCTACCCATGTGCAGCCCTAGTGAGAGGTGTGGATTTCTCTCCTTCATTTGTGAGAGTTGGTTCGGATTCAACGATAAGAGCTTGTTCGGAACTGCATTTGTGGTTGTTAGCTCAAACGGATTTTGACGAAGATATTGAGCGTAGAGCGAGGATTTATAGATATATCATTTTTTTAGACATTCGCTTATTTGTCTCGTTTTGATTATGAAGACGAGCGTGTCATCCAGTTCTATGTTTGATCGATTCGATCATTCTTGTAGATGCCGTATGGCTTTTATGTATTGAATTATCACCTTTCATAAAAAAAAAGCAGTGTGTATTAATTTTGCTTACTTCATTGGTTGGCATATTGTTTCGTTAATATGCACATAGTGTAAACTCTGATTACTATTATTTGTAATCATTATTATAGCTTATATTATTTATAAATTATATGTACTAGAATTATGTTACTTTTAGTATATGTTAGTTTATATCTAATATTTATTTAAAGGGATACTTATGATAAATTAAAAGTATTAGTCCCTCATGAAAATTATTTACCCTCATGAAAATTATTAATTAAATATTCGTACTAATGTAGTGATTTCTTAATTATTAAAGTATTGGATGGACCAATGAAAATCTTTTACTTTAATTATTAGGAGAATTAAAAATCACCTAATGTACGTGTACAAGTTGATGCACGAATCGGCTCAACGGAAGATTTGTATATTAATTTTGTAAACAGAATTTTTAAAGTTCAAATTGTAGAATTTAAATTAGTTTTTGCCCAACAGTGATATAATTTAATATTTAACTTTTTGTTATCTCATGTTTAATGATAAAATTAATTTAGTATTGATAATCGGCCCAACGGAAGATATTAACATTAAATTTAATTTAATTCTAGGAAAATTTTTGTGTATTTTATTTTTCCTATTTAGATAAACTGTTTATCCCTCAGTTTATTTAACTTATGTGTTACTTGGTGAACTAACTGTTTTTCATCATGTGGATTATATTTATTATACCTATTGTACTTATATGCATGATTGTGATTAACCTTTATTCAGCATTTGGTCCTGTTTCACTTACCAACTACTTTTCACACATTGAATCATTGAGTGGCTCTAATTTTAAGAAGTGGAAAGAGCAAATTGATCTTACGTTGGGAGTTACTACCCTTCATTATGCCATAAGGGTTGCAAAACCTGCTGCCAATACGGTCGAAATCTCTGTTGAGCAAAAGGCTGATTATGCAAAATGGGAGCATAGCAACCGTGTTTGCTTAGTGATTCTTAAGGGCTCCATTACTAGTACAATTCGTGGAGCAATTCCCGAATCTGATAATGCAAAGGAGTACCTAGCGAACATTGAGGAACAATTCAAGGGTTCCACTAAGACCCAAGCCACTACACTGATCTCGAAAATGGCCACTCTCAAGTATCATGGTTTCGATGATGTGATTGGAAAATTTGGGTTTAAAGAAAAATTTGTTGACCAATGCATATATCTAAAAGTGAGTGAGAGCAAGTACATTATTTTAGTACTATATGTGGATGATATTCTACTCCCTAGTAGTGATATGAATTTAATGCATGAGACAAAGAGATTCCTTAATAAGAATTTTGATATGAAGGATCTGGGGGAAGCATCTTATGTCTTGGGCATTGAAATTCATAGAAATAGATCTCATGGAAATTTGGGTTTATCACAAAGAGCTTATATTGATAAAGTTCTCAAACGTTTTAACATGCAAAATTGTTCTCCAAGCGTTGCTCCTATTGTCAAGGGTGACAAATTTAGCTTGAAACAATGTCGCATACCTCTTCTACAATGGAAGCTGAATTTATGCCTTGCTATAAGGTAATGAAGCAAGCTTTATGGTTGAGAAATTTTGTCACGTATCTCAAAATAGTTGACACTATCTCTAGACCACTGAAAATTTATTGCGATAATAAAGCTGCTGTTTCTTTCTCTAAAGACTACAAGATAAGTGATGCGACAAAATACATAGATATAAAGTATCTTGTAGTGCGAGAAAGAGTTCAAAAACAACAAGTGTCTATTGAGCAAATTAGTACAGTTGCTATGTTGGCGGATCCATTGACAAAAGGTTTACCGCCCAATCTCTTTCGAGAACATGTTGCTAGCATGGGTTTGGTTGATAATCTTTCTTATTGATTCATGGATTTTATTGTAAGACACTAGTATTGTGATCACCTTATGTTATGGTTTTTGGACAAAGTATTTAGTTTGTTACTTCTATTATTGTGCACATTCGAAGTTTATGGAAAAAAAAATTATGTATGGACCTCATGGACATATTGATTTGCTATTGATTATGAAATATTATGTTGTTCATGACTTAAGCTAGTATCTCTATTAAGTTTTATAATTATACTTGGATTTTAACTGGAGGACGGTTTCATATTTGTACATGAGTATGATACTACCTTTAATTCTGTTCTTGTATGATGAAAGATTTAGCTTGTCTTATGGGATGCAATGCTCAATAATAAAAGTCTTGTTATATGTATTTTGAAGATATAATGACCCTTGGCCAAGTGGGAGAATGTTGGATTCGACGGGATCCAATTCATTTATTTATGGCCCATCGGGTATTATTGTTAATCTTTTAAATAAAGACTTGAGCCTAATGAATAATTAAATATATTAATAGCAATTAATTTATATATTTAATTATTACATCTAATATATATCTATTTAGATATATTTATTTATAATGGCTTAAGTACCCAAGCCCAGAACTTTGATGGACGGTTATGGGTTTAGCCCATTAGGGTTGGTCCCATTATTCCCTCTATATAATGAATCTTATGTGAGAAGAAAAGATACGCGTCTCATAATATTCCATACCCCATCCTTACGTATAGAGGAGAATAGTGAAGATCAAAGCCCTCAAGTACTTGCGCTTTTCGGACTCTCTCACGATCATTAATGGCCTCTGATAAGTGGTTTTATATCCACTTATTATGCACTAATTGGACCTAGATTGGTGGTTTATCTTTAAGTATGTTGTGTCTTTTAATTCGTTTCAGTCTTTGTTGTGCAGAACTCGCAACTTTAGGTATCGTGGCGATAAAAGACTAAAAATGGTGGATTTTTGCCTCAATTCGGAATTTAATCACACGGATTTTATCATCAAGTGGAATGGCTACGAGGAAAAAGAATTATCGTAAAGAAATTCTGAGTGATATATTCTTAATGCTAAAACTCCGGTTGGAATTGTTGTATTTGTTTCTAAGCAAAAGGAGTCCGATTTCAGATCCTCAAGAGACCGTAGTTTACACCTGGACGAGTAGTAAGGAAATAAGAATTGTCACAAAAATATGGAGAGTGATATTTTCTTAAAGCTGGAATGCCGGTTGGAATTGATATATTTTTTGTTAAGCAAAAGGAGTTCGGTTCGAGACCCTCAATAGACCGCAACTTAGGACTTAAGGATTTATTTATATTAATAAATATTTTATTTAATTAGAAAATTATATTTATAAATATCTAATAATATTAGATATTTATTTTTATAATTTCTAAATTAAATTAATTATTAATTATTTAATAATATTTATTAATTAAATTAATTATTTAAATTAAATTAATTATTAATTATATTTATAAATATCTAATAATATTAAATATTTATTTAGTGTTAGATGGTGTGCTAAATTGTACTATAAATAGATGTGTTGTGCATAGGTTTAAAACACACCTCTCGACTGCATTCTTTCTTGTAGTCTCTCAATTTTCAGCATTATTTTCCTTTATAATTTCAGTTTCAATTTATACACTTTAATTTTCTGCAAATTTAGTATAAGGTTTATTTTGGTTGATGATTTTAATGGGATTACTTGGAGTGCTCTTCTCTTTCATTGGAAGCTATTTCGGTTCTATTTTCTAAACTCTTGTAATTTCATATTTTATTCATGCAATTTTATACCATGTTTTCATTTAATCCCATGATGACGATTCGTTCGATTATGAACTAATCGCCGTCATGGGATTCTAATGGAGTTATTTACGTAATTTAGTAATTCGATGCCTTAATAATTTGTATTATGATAAAATTTCAGATTGCCTAATGTGGTTGCGCTTAATTTATTAGATGCGTAGCTAACGTCTAAATTATTAATTCCTAATGAATGCGAAAGTGGATTTAGGAATTTAGAATTTGTCATGTTAGCATATGTTCGTAATTGTCATGTACAATTACGATAAGTGGTAGGATTTTGGATCATATCACCCTATGTAGTCATAATAAAGGAATTTATTCGTAA
The DNA here is from genome assembly GCA_037693485.1 of Kitagawia praeruptora. NCBI lineage: Eukaryota > Viridiplantae > Streptophyta > Magnoliopsida > Apiales > Apiaceae > Kitagawia > Kitagawia praeruptora. The sequence continues at coordinate 19,258,756 of CM075347.1, forward strand.
ACCAATTATGTTTTCAAATTTAATAGACGTATAGGGTCTAAGCATAAAAGGTGTCCACGCGACGTCTAACTTTTTAAGTGGATGTTCGTGTGGTTTGATATGAGTTAAAGCTAAAAGGCGCTTATGTTAGTTTCGTGTTCCCGACTAGCTTTCGTAATTATCAAAATTACTTTGAAATTAAGGCATTAATTCTAAATGAAATAAATAATGAAATTAGAATCCCATGTTTTTCTCGCATATAAATTCTCATTTAATTAAATCAAGTAGTTTGAATTATTTAATATTATTAATTTGATACATCAATTAGAAAAATACAACAAAACCCCCTTTTATATTTATTCAAGCAGTTTGTTGTTTAATCATACGTCGTTGGTTAAACATTATTTCTGAACAAACACCAAGTCTCCGTGGGATCGAACTTATTATATTGCTTGTGACCGCGTACACTTGCGCAGTTAGTTTTCGAACCAACAGCCTCTGTTGATTCAGGTACGCTTCCGTTATTTATCTATACTCATAGTTTTGATCAGGAGATTCATATATATATATATTATGTTGTATTTATATACAGGATTTATTCAAACACCACCATGGTCTGAAATGCCATTGTTTGATTACACACTAATAGAGTTATCATTAAAAAAAGGCAGAGAAGAGTAACTGGAACTTGAAATAGTCAAATTAAACTCAAATACCCAAACAAATAAATTGGGGTGGGGGGGGACCTAAGCGGCAGTTCTGTGGTGATGCTATATCGCAATTCTCTTCTTCCTCTGTTAACCTAATTGATCTATCATGTTAAAATGATTACTACTGATGCAATTTGTTTTTTGATTTTCTCTGCACTTAAAACTAATTGAAATAAAAGAATTCAAGTCATTCCTAGTTTAATGAATCAACTTCAAGTAGAAAGGTACACGTTATTCATTCCTTTATACGTTTCAAACTCTATGTTCAGTAAATTCTAAATACTTCGTTTCAGCAAAAATACCCGTTTTTTTAGTAACAATAACAAAAATACCCATTTTCAGAATTTTTGACAAAAAAACCCGGTGGAATACGCATTTGGCAAATGGGTATATAAGATATGCATTTGCCAAATGTGTATCCTTCACATTTTTTTTTTAAATTATGCTTAGGTCATAACACGCGCAATTGTTTTCTTTCAGGGTGAAATACAAAAATACCCGTTTTTTAGGTAACAGTAACAAAAATACCCATTCTCAAATTTTTTAACAAAAATACCCGGTGGAATACGCATTTGCCAAATGGGTATCTGGGATACGCATTTGGCAAATGCGTATCCTTCACTTTTTTTTTCTTTTTTTTTTTTGGCGCGTGGCTTTCACCATGTAAGTGGACAACCAGCCTGTCACCTAGTTTGTCTACTAGTCCTGCCTGTCTCCTGCATGTCTCACGTCTCCTGCAACCACAAGCACATGGGTGTTAGATTTACTTAACAAATACGCATTCAAGGAATGCATATCCTCCTATTACCCATTCCTATATTGCGTATTTAGTTACAAATGTGAAGAATAAGCATTTGCCAAATGCGTATTTCATATACTCATTTGGCAAAGGCGTATTGAAATGGGTATATTTGTCAGTTTTTTCAAAATCAGATAGTTTTGTTACTATTGTTCTAAAAAACGGGTATTTTTGTCATTTTTTCTTTCTTTCATTTGTATTGGTGCGTGGCTTTCACGCCTTGCCAGCCAAGTGGTAACTGCATGTCTCATGCAACATGTCTCCCTGCATGCAAGTTACAATCACTTGGGTGTGTCAGACAGAGAGCTTTTGAGTTGTTCGATTTTTTAAGAGACACGCATTCCATGAATGCATATCCTCCTAGTACTCCATCATCTCTTGCGTATTACTTACAAAATGTAAAGGAAAAGCATTTGTCAAATGCGTATTCCAAATATCCATTTGACAAATGCGTATTGAAATGAGTATTTTTGTCAATTTTTTCAAAATTGGGTAGTTTCGTTACTATTATTCTGAAAAACGGGTATTTTTGTTATTTTTCTTAAGTATAGGGGAGGGGGAGGGGGACCGGAGGGGTATGGAGGGAGGGAGAGAGGGAGACCACCTAAGTGGTGAGAATCGTTCAAGAAGAGTGAGGACTGAGGTTTGAAAGTACGTCTTCCTTTCTTAACCTAATTCATCTACTACCGATTCGATTTTTTATTTTTGATTTTCTCTGCACTTAACACTAATCTTCAACCCCAGATGTTCAAAAATTAGCTTCGATCTATTTTCTAATTGAGCAATGTTACCAATAAATATTGACATGGCATAACACATGATTCATTTTAATTTGTGCGTGTATATGAATATATGTGGGGTTCCATATTATTGTCGAAAAATTACCAATTATATAAGTGTCACATCAGCATTTTTGAGAAAAAATTTGGGAACCATTTTGGGATTCCAGCATTTTACTTTTTAATTTTCTAGAATTTATTAATGGGATAGTTTCAAAACTACCCATGTGAACTATCAGATTTTTAAATATATACTACCCATCTTTCTGAAATTCTAAAAATACCGACCTTGTTTTCAAAATTCCAAAAATACTACCTTCCTCAATTGCAACTTTTGCAACCTCATTTGCAACTTCCAGTTTTCAAATTTCTGATTTCATGTTCTGGGGCTCAGATGTCATTTTCGACCTCTTTTTTGGACTCTGATATATATATATATATATATATATATATATATAGACCAAAAAAGAGGTCTATATATATATATATATATATATATATATATATCAGAGTCCAAAAAAGAGGTCGAAAATGACATCTGACAAATGGAACTTGAAATCAGAAATTTAAAAACTGGAAGTTGCAAATGAGGTTGCAAGGCCCCGCCAGGGGCACTCATAATTGGTGGATTTCTGATTTGCAACTTTCAGTTTTCAGTTGCAACTTTTGCAACCTCAGTTGCAACTCCTCAGTTGCAACTTTTGCAACCTCAGTTTTCAGTTGCAACTTTTGCAACCTCAGTTGCAACTTTTGCAACCTCAGTTGCAACTTTTGCAACCTCAGTTGCAACTCCTCAGTTGCAACTTTTGCAACCTCAGTTGCAACCTCAGTTTTCAGTTGCAACTTTTGCAACCTCAGTTGCAACTTTTGCAACTGAGGTTGCAACTCCTCAGTTGCAACTTTTGCAATCTCAGTTGCAACTACGGTTTGCAACCTGAATTGCAACTTTTGCAACCTCAGTTGCAACTTTTGCAACTGAAAACTGAAAGTTGCAAATCAGAAATCCACCAATTATGAGTGCCCCTGGCGGGGCCTTGCAACCCAAAGTCACCAATTATGAGTGCCCTTGGCGGGGCCTTGCAACCTCATTTGCAACTTCCAGTTTTCAAATTTCTGATTTCAAGTTCCATTTGTCAGATGTCATTTTCGACCTCTTTTTTGGACTCTCATATATATATATATATATATATATATATATATATATATATATATATATATATATATCAGAGTCCAAAAAAGAGGTCGAAAATGACATCTGAACCCCAGAACATGAAATCAGAAATTTGAAAACTGGAAGTTGCAAATGAGGTTGCAAAAGTTGCAATTGAGGAAGGTAGTATTTTTGGAATTTTGAAAACATAAAAGTATAATGAGGTAGTATTTTTGAAAAAATGATTTTATAGAAGTGAAAAGATAGTTGGGTGGTAGTAAAATTGGAAATAATTATTAAAATCTTATGTATTTATGTAAATATCCCTTTATTAATTTGAAGTACAAAAATCAAATTTTCCATTTTTACCTTCTAATTTATAGCAATGACGATCAGAACTTCCTTTAATACCTTTTAATTAATAGTGTTGGTAATAATTTCATAAAAGACAAGTGTATTTGAAGATACATTTTTTTTTGTCAAGTATTTGAAGATACTCCCTCCGTCCCTAATTAGTTGTCCAGTTTGACTTTTTAATGGTCAAATTGACTAACTTTTGACCGAAGATTAAAATTAATCCGTTTATTATTTTAAAAAACTGAAAATCACATATTAAAATAGATTAGAAGTAGTTTACAATGGTATAATTTTTTTAAATATTTTTCATTATGTGATATATATAAATTTCAATCAAATTTGAGTTAATTTGACCAACAAAAATAGAAACTGGACAACTAATTAGGGACGGAGTCGGAAGGAAAATTTTCAAAACTTTATTTAAAGAGAATAATTAATGTTCTTTGCATTTTTTTTGCTGATAGTATAAATATTTTTTACTTGAAAACCAGGCCATTATATTGTCCATACAAATTTATTATTCGTCCAATAGATGATTAAATTCTATTCAAATTCATAATATGGTTACATTCTATTCAAATTCATACAAGTTTATTATCCATCCAATCCAATAAATGGTTAAATTCTATTCAAATTCATAATAGATATTAAATTCTATTCAAATTCATTAAAGTTCATGTAAATTTTAATTAAGCTTATTAAAATTGGATTTAACTCAAATTCGAAATTAAATCCAATTTTTTTTCAAACGGGTGAGCTAGGAAATTATACAGTGCTTGTTAATTGTTACTTTCTCGTGGAACAACTTTTTTCAAGAACTTATGGACTTATTTTCGGATAAAAATTTTATAATTTGATAATTTTTTTTAATATAAGTATTTAATGTATGTTTAAGATTCAATAAGTTGCAAAAATAAGTTGGAAAATAAATTGGAAAGTCAGAAATCTCTCTAACTTTGTTTTAAAATAAGTTAAAAATTCCCCAAACACCCCCTATATATATTGGATATATAGTTTTTTGTTATTCGCAAGCAAAATAAACAATTAAATTAAATATATGGTTAAACTACTTCTGATATGAAATATTACACTAAAATTTACCCAAAAAAAAATACACAATAGCAATCTATACTATTATATAAATTCCGAAACATTGAAAGTTTTGGTACCTGTTTTTTGGTACCAAATTTTTGGTACCTGTTTTTTGGTACTTCGTGAATTTACTTATGTACCCTTAATTATAAAGAAAAATATATATCAAAACACCTAAAATAAATTTTAACATAATATAATTAATGGTAATTAGTCGATTGCCTTTTTCATATTTACTTTTAGTTGAAGATGTTACCTTTTATTATATCTTCCAATCATTAATATTACATTTCGAATTAAAATACGTTTCTTTTTTGATTTAAAACTAATCTTACAATCATTAATATACACCCGAAAATATCATAAATAAAATATATTAAAAATATACTTTGTTTATAACAAGGAAACATTAGTATAATCCGTAAACATGTGTATATTAAATTATATTAATTAAAATTAAAAATTATGAAAAAATAATGATTATATAAATTGGTACCAGTTTTTTTGTACCTATTTTTTGGTACTTCGTGAATTTACTTATTTACCCTTCATTATAAAAAAAATATATATTAAAACACCTAAAATCTATACTATTATATAAATTCCGAAACATTGAAAGTTTTGGTACCTATTTTTTTGTACCAATTTTTTGGTACCTGTTTTTTGGTACTTCGTGAATTTACTTATGTACCCTTCATTATAAAGAAAAAAATATATTAAAACACCTAAAATAAATTTTAACATAATATAATTAATGGTAATTAGTCGATTGCCTTTTTCATATTTACTTTTAGTTGAAGATGTTACCTTTTATCATATCTTCCAATCATTAATATTACATTTTGAATTAAAATACGTTTCTTTTTTGATTTAAAACTAATCTTACAATCATTAATATACACCCGAAAATATCATACAATATTTTTCAATTATTAATAAAATATATTAAAAATATACTTTGTTTATAATAAGAAAACATTAGTATAATCCGTAAACATGTGTATATTAAATTATATTAATTAAAATTAAAAATTTTGTAAAAATAATGATTATATAAATTGGTACCAGTTTTTTTGTACATATTTTTTGGTACTTCATGAATTTACTTATTTACCCTTCATTATAAAAAAATATATATTAAAACATCTAAAATAAATATTAACGTAATATAATTAATGGTAAGTAGTCGATTGCCTTTTTCATATTTACTTTTAGTTGAAGATATTACCTTTTATCATATATTCCAATCATTAATATTTCCTTTCGAATTAAAATACGTTTCCTTTTTGATTTAAAACTAATCTTACAATCATTAATATATATATCCGAAAATATCGTACCATATTTTTCAATTATTAATAAAATCTATACTATTATATAAAAACCGAAACATTAAAAGTTTTGGTACCTGTATTTTGGTACTTCGTGAATTTACTTACTTACCCTTCATTATAAAAAAAATAAATACACCTAAAATAAGTAATAACATAATATAATTAATGGTAATTAGTCAAGATACTACATTTTATAAACAACTAAAAATATCAATCGTATCACATCTTTCTATCATTAATATTTCCTTTCGAACTAAAAGTCTAAAACACGTTACCTTTTTAATTTAAAACAAATCTTACAATCTAAAATAAGTAATAACATAATATAATTAATGGTAATTAGTCAAGATATTACCTTTTATAAACACCTAAAAACATACTCCTCCATAACTTATTTTTGATATTTTATTTTTTTGTATAAAAATAGGACCTTTTTAATTTAAAACAAATCTTACAATCTAAAATAAGTAATAACATAATATAATTAATGGTAATTAGTCAAGATATTACCTTTTATAAACACCTAAAAACATACTCCTCTATAACTTATTTTTTATATTTTATTTTTTTGTATAAAACCTTAAAATCTGTGCCAGAAACTGGTCCGCAAACGTAAAGAATTCAAAGGGACGGAGGGAGTAAATCGTATTATTTCTTTCCATCATTAATATTTCCTTTCGAACTAAAACACGTTACCTTTTAATTTAAAACAAATCTATACTATTATATAAAAGTTGAAACATTAAAATTTTGGTACCTATTTTTTGGTACTTCGTGAATTTAATTATTTACCCTTCATTATAAAAAAATACACCTAAAATAAGTAATAACAAAATATAATTAATGATAATTAGTCAAGATACTACCTTTTATAAACAACTTAAAACATCAATTGTATCATATATTTTCATCATTAATATTTCCTTTCGAACTAAAAGTCTAAAAGACGTTACCTTTTTAATTTAAAACAAATCTTACAATCTAAAATAAGTAATAACATAATATAATTAATGGTAAGTAGTCAAGATATTACCTTTTATAAACACCTAAAAACACCAATCGTATCATATCTTTCCATCATTAATATGTCCTTTCGAACTAAAACAAATTATCTTTTTAATTTAAAACAAATCTTACGATCATTAATATATACCCGAAAATATCACATTAATATAATAAAATTAACGGTAATTAGTCGATTGTCTTTTTCATATTTACTTTTAGTTGAAGATATTACATTTTATAAACACGTAAAAACATGAATCATATCATATCTTTCAATCATTAATGTTTCCTTTCGAACTAAAACACATTACCTTTTTAATTTAAAATAAATCTTTTAATCATTAATATATAACCAAAAATATCACACCATAATTTTCAAGTAAAATGTAACACCTAAAATAAATAACAATATAATATAATAAATGGTAATTAGTCGATTGCATTTTTCATATTTACTTTCAGTTGAAGATATTACCTTTTATAAACACCTAAAAAGATCAATTGTATCACATTTTTCAATCATTAATATTTCTAATTAAAACATGTTACCTTTTTAATTTACAACAAATTTTACAATCATTAATATATACTCGAAAATATCACACCAAAATTTTCAATTATTAATAAAATATATTAAAAATCATATACGTTGTTTATAATAAGGAAACATTATTATAATCTGTAAACATGAGTATATTAAATTATAACAAATTAAAATTAAAAAATTATTAAAATAATGATTATATAAAAACATAATTTTAATATTAAATAAAATTTATAACATAATACAAGAAACCCGTGCACTGCAATACTAATAATTAATCGATTATCTTTTCAACTAAAACATATCATCTTTCTATTTTTTTCTAATTAATTTCCTTTTTTTTCTAGAAATATAACGGACAACGTTAATTTCTCATTTTCTAAAAAACACTAGGAGCAATTTTAATTAGTAATTGAACATAATTAAATTATAATTAGTATAAACTAATCAATTACCTTTTTCACCTAAAACATGTCACCTTTTTAATTTTCCCGTTTTCTTTTATATTTTCTCTAACTAAAATATCTCAATTTTCAAGTATATTAAGGGCATTTCTATTATATGAAATAAAATAGTAATATGATAATACTAATAATTAATCGATTAACTTTTTCAGTTAAAACATATCATTTTTTCTATATTTTATAATTAAAATCCATCTTTTTCTAGAAATATCACGGACAACAATAATTTCTCTTTTTCTAAAAACATTACAAGCAATTTATTTAGTAAAATAACATAATTAACTTATAATTACTATAAACTAATCAATTACCTTTTTCACCTAAAACATGTTACTTTTTTCGGGCAAAAAAAAAATGTTACCTTTTTAATTTTTTTTAACCAAATCCTCTATTTTTCCAATTATATCATGACATTCTATCTAATAAAAAATAATTTTATAATTACTTATAATTAACCGATTATCTTTTTCAACTAAAATCCATCATCTTTTCTAATTTTTTAACTAAAATTCTCCATTTTCTAGAATTATCACGAATAACATTTATATAATTATCATCATATAATCTAATTTAAAAATTTAAGTCTCCAAAAATCATTTTTAAAAAAAATTAATTCAAATAATTAAAAAATTTAATATAATATTAAAAAAAATCCGTACACCGCACGGGTTTTAAGCTAGTAACATAAAATATTGGAAATCTAAAATACACACTTATATATATGGTATCTTTGAAAATATAAACTATAGCTTTACAAAATAAATAAATAGAATAAAGTAAGAAAAATCACCGCCACAAGCTAGTCCACAACCTTAATGGCTTGATCGTCAAGTAATTTAATCCAAAAATTCGCATGTATATGGGCTTTGCACCTATATATATTGTGTTGATTTCGTTTAAGAGGTATACCCCGATATATATATAAAACCCTACGATCTTCTGATTTGCTCTCTAGTAGATCTTAATTAGCAGTGGTTCCGATGGCACGTCGTCATAAGCGAAACTCTAACCCTAGGCTTCCAGACCATATCATCTACGAATTACTCTCAAGACTTCCAGTAAAGTCTCTTTTACGAAATAAATTAGTTTGCAAGTCATGGCTGTCTATGATTTCTAGTCCCGATTTCGTTAAAGATCACCTCTCTAAATCGACTAATGACCCTTACTTCACTCATCATCAACTAATCTTATGTGATGCGGCAGTGATACCCCATGGGGATCGTGGTTACATCGATCTTAGTACTCGCAGCCGGGAAGACCTTAAGCTTGAGACTTGTTCTATATATGCTTTTATTGACGGGACCGTCACCGAGACTACTAAACTTGACTTTCCTAGAAGAAAAGTAGATGATTGGACTTATGTTGTGGGTTCGTTTAATGGGTTGGTTTGTTTAGCATGTTATGATGGACGTACATTCTTGTGGAACCCGACCACTAGAAAATCAAGAAGACTGCCTAAAGTGCCGAAACATAAACGTGCACATACAGTGTTTGGGTTTGGCTATGATGAATTGGAAGACGATTATAAAGTGTTTACAGTTATTGGTGCTCATAGCGATGAAGTTTCTGTTTATAGCTCAAAATCTGATTGTTGGAGAATGATTAGAGATTTTCCTTTTACTAAGGACAAATTTTCAAGGGGGCTTTTCGCGTGCGGAGCTATCCACTGGATTAGTCCAGCAGAAAAGGAAAAGAAGATTATTGGATCTCTTGATGTAAAAACAGAGACGTATAGAGAAGTTTGCCAGCCAGAATATGCAGAAGATTTAGTAGGTTGGACCTTGGGCACTTTTCACCAAAGCCTTTCCATTGTCTGTCGAAATATGACCTGTACTGACTTATGGGTAGTGAAGGAATATGGTGCCGAAAAATCTTGGACAAAATTGTTCACACTCCTCTTTCCCATTGCGTGCCCGTCGCCAATAATACCGATATGCAACTGTGTGAGCGGTGATATTATGCTTTTGGTAAACTCGATCATTGGGTTATGCAACCCTAAAGAAGGCCCGGCAGACAGTAAACCCTTGACATACAAAAATCCGTCAGACAGCACGTTTCGAGAGACTGTGGTGTACACTTATGTTGAAAGCCTAGTTTCGCCCCCATCTAAACTGAAGCTTGCAGCCAAGCGCAGTAAAGAATAAGGTCCATTCTGGTTATATTTTATCATATTTTTTTTTTCTGATATTACTATTTGTGCTTCAAGTTCTCTTTTAAAACTTGTTCGTGAGTTGCTTCTGCAATTGCAGTTTCAGTGGTATTGCTCTTCTGATTCCAACCTGTACTGCATGCAGATTATTTTTATTTATGAAGTCATTATTTTAATTTCTGGCTATTTATATATACTTCAATTTCTGGCTATTTATATATCTTACAATATTGATTAAGATCGTGAAACTATTGCTGGAAATTTATCGCAAAATTAGCTTCTAGCTTCTTTGTGTCTGGAATATAGAAAATATCTGTTTGCTCTTTCATATTTTTATGTGGTAGTCTCCTTTTTATATATACTAGCTTAAAACCCCCGTGCGATGCACGGATGTTTTTTAATATAACAGATTTTTTTTTGAATTAAAAATTTTAAAACATAAACTTTCTTGGCTTAAAATTTTAGCAAAATATGTTCTGATATAATTATATATATGTTGTCCGTGATATTTTTAGAAAATGATGGATTTTAGTTTGAAAATATTGAAAAGATGAAATATTTTAGCTGAAAAACGTAATCGGTTAGTTATTAGTTATTATATTATTATTATTTTATTATACTTAAATAAAGTAAACCAAATAGGTTTTTCTGAAAAAAAAAATAAAAAAACAGAAAAGATAATGTATTTTAGCTGAAAATGGTAATTGGTTAATTATTAGTAATTATAATATTATTAAACATAATTGCTCATAGTTTTTTTAGAAAAGGAAAAATTTTAGCTAGATAAACTGTATTTTACGTAAAAAGAAAAATTGGCTATTGAAAAATAGAAAAGTTAGCATATTTTACTTGAAAAAGGAAAGAATTTCTCATATATTATGTGATGAAAGATTAGTTATTGAAAAATAGAAAAGGTAACATGTTTTACCTGAAGAAGGAAATTTATTAATTATTAGTAATTATAAATAATTAAGTAAGGATAACATGAAGATGACATGATTTATGTGAAAATGCAATTAATTTGTTTATAGTAATTATAATTTAATTATGTTATTTTACTAAATAAAATTGCTCATAGTTTTTAGAAAATGAGAAATTAATGTTGCCCGTTATATTTCTAGAAAAAAGAGAATTTTATTAGAAAAAATTGATTAGTTTATAGTAATTATAATTTAATTATGTTATTTTACTAAATAAAATTGCTCATAGTTTTTAGAAATTGAGAAATTTAATGTTGCCCGTTATATTTCTAGAAAAAAAAGGAAATTTAATTAGAAAAAACAAAAAAGATTATATATTTTAGTTGAATTGGTTAGTATTAGTATTATAATATTATTATTGTTTTATTTTTATTAAATAGAAACGTCCGTGATATTATTGGAAAAAGGAGGTTTTAGTAAGAGAAAAGAAAAAAGGTAACGTGTTTTGGCTGAAAAAGGTAACCGTCCATGATATAATTGAAAAAAGAAAGATTTTAGTTAGAGAAAAGAGAAAAGGTAACGTGTTTTGAATGAAAAAGGTAATTGATTAGTTAATAGTAATTATAATATAATTATGTTATTTTATTAAACAAAATTGCTCGTAGTGTTTTTAAAAAAGAGAAATTTTAGTTAGATAAAATGTAAAAGATATTCTAATTTACCTGAAAAAGGAAATTATTTAATTATTGAAAAATAGAAAAGGTAATATGACCTGAAAAAGAAAATTGATTCATAAAGGAGAAATTTTATTTAGATAAAATATAAAACATATTGTATTTTACTTGAAAAAGGAAATTATTTAATTCTTGAAAAGTAGAAAAGATATTATGTTTAATTTGGAAAAGTAAATTGATTAGTTTGTAGTAATTGAGTAAGGGTAAATACGTAAAATCAACAGGTACCGTACCGACCGACCGACCAACCGACTAACCAAACTTTTAATGTTTCGGCTTTTATATAATAGTATAACGCTCCAGTGAGAACACTGTTAGTATGAGAACAGTGAGAACACACATATTCACCACATTTCAAGCTATTTTAAAGGGTCTCGCTAGGGGCACCTTCACAAAAAAAGTCTTATAATTCTACCCTCTATTCATTCATTAAAAAAAATTAAAAAAATAAACAAAATTTTTTTTAAAAAAAAAACTGCTGCCACGTCATCATTTTCAAATTTTTTTTGAAAAAAAAATTTAAAACTTTTTTTTTTTTATGAATGGATAGATGGTGTAATTATAAGACTTTTTCGTATTGGGTGCCCCTGGCGGGGCCCTTTAGAATAGCTTGAAATGTGGTGTTCTCATTGTTCTCCAACATATACATGTTCTCACCTGAATCATACCCTATATATATATATATATATATATGAGTCCCACTCTATGGAGAACCATCTTACGTGGAGAACCGTGGAGAACCACTTAAAATGCATTAAAATAGTCCTTTAGATAAGGCCCCTGGCGGGGCCCCTTCACATAAAAGTCTTATAATTCTATCCTCTATTCATTTATCAAAAAAAAAAATTAAAAAAAAAACTTTTAAAAAAATTTAAAAAAATGTTGCCACGTCATCATTTTTTGAAAATTTTTTAAAAAAAAAATTTTTTGTACTTTTTTTTTATAAATAGATAGAGTATAGAATTATAAGACTTTTTTGTAAAGATGCCCCTGCGGGACCCTTATATATAAAGCAATTATAATGTATTTTAAGTGGTTCTTCACGGTTCTCCACGTAAGATGGTTCTCCATGGAACAATGGCCTATATATATATATATATATATATATATATATATATATTTGAGAGCTTTGAAAAAAAAAAATCCTTAAACTAAATCTAAATCCTTCTGGGTGATGCCACATTTGATTAGAATATTGTTCTGTGTATTTACAAGCAAGTTACTGAAATATGAAATTATGCTTTTGCCTTTAGGGTTCTGCAAACCTTGCTTGTGCGAATCTTCTGATTTGTTCTTAATTTCCCTTAAAATATATCAACTTTTCGAATTTTGCTAAGTTTTTGTTCTAACTGTCCTTTACAGTTGATTCTCAAAATTACGAAATTTTTAAGATATGCTAATTAAGAGAGAATGTTCAATAATATACATTGAGGTGTCAGTGTGTCACGAGTTATTGACATAATTGTTAGAGTGAAGCTTGATGATGAACTTCGATGCATCATAACCAAGATCGATCCTAAAATTAGGATGTCCTAGACGTATTTTTTGAATGGTATTCCTTTTTCTTATGTCACTAGATAACATAACTTTCCACAAAAATAATTTACTCGTAGTACTATTTCTAAAAAAACATTTGACCATCTCTGAAACCCGTGGTAAAACTAGTTAGTCTATCTACGAAATCAATTATGTTAGCAAAATACATTGAGATCGATTACAAGAAGATGTAAAGGTCATAAAAATTTCTAGTGCATGAGAATGTACAAATAAAGATGTAAACCAGATATAAATAAAGGAACCAATTAAACCACAAAGTTTGAAAAGTTCGATAGCACTACAAGATGAATGTTATATAACATGTTCATATATTATACAAGAGTCCCTCATTATCGTTGACATCATAAAAGAAAATAGCAATGACATTATAAAATGAAATAGCTTAAAAAGAAAAAGACCACGACTGAATTAAAAAAATCAAGAGTCATACCATCTGGATTATATAGGTCCAGTACAAGTCAAATTTTGAATTGTTGAACATGAAGAATGAATATTTGTTAAAGAAGAGGAAGAGTTCATACAGTTATGGAGACAAAGTGTGCAAGTCTCAAATTTCAACTCTTCAAATTCTTTTCTCTCACACACACACACAAATATATATATATATATATATATATATATATATGCCTTTGTTCCGTACAGAACACTCTTATATAACAAACAACAAAAAACACATTAGATCTATTAGATCCTTTGGCCCCGTCAGGGGCACCCAATGCAAAAAGTTGTTATTTTTTTACCCTCTATCAAGCCAGCAAAAAGAAAAAATTAAAAAATTTACTGTTCATGATGACGTCACTGATGACGTCATCGTCATGAACAGTACTTTTTAATTTTTTTTTTTGAGATGATGGATGGATAGAGGGTAAAAAAAATAAGAACTTTTTGTATTGGGTGGCCCCGCCAGGGACAATGGATCTATTAGATATGAGGTGTTCTTTATTGTTTGTTATATATGGTGTTTGCTATGGAGTCCAACTATATATATATATATATATATATATGCTTTTGCTCAAATACAAACCACTCGATCTTAAAATGAGAACTAAAAACCAACACAAATTATATTATATTTCATTTATTCTAAGGACCCCGCCAGGGGCACCTTCACAAAAAAATCTTATAATTCAACCCTCTATCCATTCATTAAAAAAAAAAAAACAACTGCTGCCAATTATTTTTTTTTTAATTTTTTTTTCCCGATGAATGGATAGAGGATAGAATTATAATACTTTTTCTGATTGGCTAACTACATCTAATTATAATCCTGATTGATTTTAATTTTATACTAATTCATTGTAATTGCTTTTTAACATTAAAAAATATGTAATATATGGATATGTAAAATCAAGTAACTACTATATTTAAATAAGGAAGCTAAGAATCGACCCAAACAAAAAGGTGGTATCGATTATGGCGTGTATGTTTGCAAATATATGGATACCATTTGCAATGGAATATCGTTGAAAGAGGCACATTGGGATCCCGAAAACGATGTCATGACCTTTAGGTATCGTTTCAAAAGCACGACTTATGTCAATATATATATATATATATATATATATATATATATATATATATATATATATATATATATATATATATATATAGGGTCTTGCTCCAGTGAGAACCATCACTTATGGTGAGATATGAGATCTAATCCTATCCATCCATTTAAATACATTATATTCATCTCTTACCATTCATTTAATATTTTAATATTTTAATATTTAATATTTAGAATTTCACCATCTTATTTCTAGTTCCACCACCGACAACCAGCACCACCTTCGACGACCACCAGAAAATCACCACCGGCAAACATAAAATCACCACCGCCAATTAGAAATCATCACCGGAAAACGAAAAATCACCACCACTCAGACCACCGGTAAACAAAAAATCACCACCGAAAAGGAAAAATCACCACCATAAAACGAAAAATCACCACCAGAAACACAAAGATCACCACTCCGACCACCTACAAACAATAAATCACCACCGGAAAACGAGAAATCACCACCGAAAAACGAAAAATCACCACCAATAGCTCACTATGTAACCAACAAATCACCGAAATCACCAAAAATCACTACGTAACCAACAAATCTACATACAACAAATCACCACAAATATGAGTTTATTACTTTTCCGACGGAATCTGATGGAATCTCAAACTAGACAACAAATCCTTGCTGGTTCCAAACATATATACAATACACACACGCGAACCTCTACATACACAAATCTGTGTCTCTACATTTCTCAGAAAAATGGAAGAAAACGGAGAGGAGAGGCTCATAACATGTGCGATTGATTTGGTCGGACTGATTCCGCCGTGTTTTTAGAGGCTGTGGATGATTTAATCGGAGTTGCTGCGGAGGAGAAGGCAACGGCGGTTGGGGCGGAGGGGGGGGAGGGGGGGAGGGTGGGGCGGATTGGGGGTGGGGGTATGCGTGTGTTTTGTGTGTGTATGCAGTGTGTATGCGTGTGTTATGTGTGTTTGTGTGTGTGTTTAACATGTGGCTGAGATTTAAAATTAGTTAAATATTGTGGGGCTGAGATTAGATCTCAGTTCTCACCCTAATATAAGGTTCTCACCTGAGCAAAACCCTATATATATATATATATATATATATATATATAAATGTTAACTTTATGTCGATTTCTTTATCATTCACGTATCGCAATGCACATGAGCTTCGAATTGGGGAAGCACGACTTATTTGTGACTGGGGGATTCGACAAAGGAATCTGGGCTTTTAGTCTCGTTTTTTTTTATCATATTTAACATTTGTAGGATTTTTAGAAGTTGTAAATTAATGGACTTTTTGTAATATTTTATTGCTTTTGTGATTTTTGTAATAGTTTAGGTTATTGATTTTGATTTGAAGTTTAAGTTTTAGAAATTTAGTGTATTTGGAGTAGTTAATTTGAAAGTTTTGACATGTTTTTAGAGTAGTTAATTTGAAAAATGTTGACAGGTTTTTATGTTGGCTTTTTTATGTTAGTGGTAGTTTCTGCCTGCCAGGGAAAAACATGCAGAATGTTAGATTTTCAAAATGCCTACCGCAATAAAGCATTTCGGTACAGCAGCAAAAAACAAGCAGAAACTAGATTTACAAAATGCCTACCGCAATGAAGCATTGCGGTAGCAACATTTGAAAAGAAGAGCACACCTCTACTTTTTGCAAAGTTAAAAACAAGCGCGCACTTCTACTTTTTACAAAGATAAAAAGAAATAGAAAATAGTTGCAAAAATGTTTTATTTTAATAATTTAAAAATAAAATAGGAATTTAAAATATTTAAAATAATATTTTGAATATCTTTTTTAAAGTTGCAAACAATGTTAAAAATAGAATTTTAAAAAGAATGGAAGAGAAAAAATAAAAATTATTTTTAAAATGCAAAAATAGTAAAATAAATTTGAATAGGAATTTTTAAAAAATGGAAGAATAAAAATGATTTTATGTTTTTATATTTTTAAAAGCAAAAATAGTAATATCAAATTTCAAAATTACTTTGTTTTTTAGTTATTTGAAATATCTTTTTAAAATTTTGAAATTGAAAAAAATTGAAAGAATAAGAATTTTAAAAAAATGGAAGAAAAAATGATTTTAATAATTTTTATTTTTAAAATGCAAAAATAGTAATATAAAATAAAACAGAGGAATGTTATTGAGGCTTTTGTCCATTTTGACACTGCCGCAATGTTTCATTGCTAGTTGCATTGTTTCAAACTTGCTACCGCAATATAACATTGTGGTAGTTAGAAGTTAGGCAGAAGCTCCAGTCCCCTTCCCCTGTTTTTCCTTTGTTTTTTGTTTGCTTTGAATTTTATTTTCTATTGTTAAATCACAATTTTGTTTTCAATTTTTATCACAATGTATTGCATAATATATTCAATTTGATATAATAAATTCAATGTCGCATAATAAATTGAAAAATTAATTCAAATATCAGTACATTCATTGAAGAGAAGGAATAAGACAATTTCTTCTATCATGATTTGCTCCCTCTACCCCACACTTTCCGCACTTTTGTGGCTTGGCCTTTGAAGTCGAAGTTTCAACACCACTTTTATATCTTCTCGATTTCTTTCGTCCCTAGTTTGTGACATTGGAGGATCGAATATCGGATCATGTTGGTAATCATCTTGGTCATGTTGGTACTCATCTTGGTTAAATGACTCATTCCTTTTCTCGTTACGTTGTTCTTCCGGAAAATTGTTTTTCATATTATGTTTCTCTCTCTCAATCACGTTCATCACGTAATTGAATTGTGGGACGGAACAATTTGTACAATGCACTATACCTTGACGATTGTGATGCACCAATATTGGAAAGAACGGGGGGGGGGGGGGGGTATACGGTAGAGGTCCGACAATTTTATTGCCCTCCATTGTCCACCTAGGCATGATATAGAGGTCCCGTATTTTGAGTTTTTGCTTCTTGTCTAGGTACCGGATCATTTGATTACAAATCATCTCGGAATGTTCAAAATTATTACAAGTACATTCTTGATTTCCGTCAAAGTGAGACGTTAAAAGATAACTTCTTCTACGATTCTCCGGAACCGTACTGTTAGATATAATTGATGTGATCTAATATCAGTGTTTAAGTGTTACAGGTAAAAAGAGTTTAACTTGTTATTGAAAGCAGTCTTAGCAGAGTTTGAGTATACGCTGATAGCTGGAAGCGCAAACGCTGACAGAGGAAAGTGTAAACACTGCTAGCTGAACACATGGAAGCGCAACCACTGGTAGCTAGGAGAGCAACAGAGTTTGCTAAAGTCTGTCAACTGGAAGCGTCTACAAGTCAACAGAGTTTGAAGATTAATTCAAGATTAATATGGAAGCAATATCTTTGAAGATTGGATAGCTGTCAAAGAGATTGAGTTGACTTAGAAGACGTGTAGCAATCGTAATTGATATCAATTGTATAGCTTAATTTTAGGAGAATCAATTAACGATTGTATGTAGCTGTATATCTTATAAATACAGTTAGGTTAACCCTAGAAGGGTATCCATCGTGAACGAATATCATTCATTGTAACCTAAGCAACTCTCTGTGATATTTTACATCACTGAGAGAGGAATTATTAATTCCAAACAGTTTTAAGTGCTAAGACGTGTGTTCTTGTTAATTACTAATAAAGTACTTGATTATATATTGTGTATTCGACCTAACAAGTGGTATCAGAGCCAGATCTGTTACTTTATTACAGTTTTAAGATCCAAACACAATTGTAATCAATGGCAGAGATTCCTCCTCCATCAGGTTCTGAGAAAGCTCCTACTACTATTAGTAGGTATGAGACGATTAGGGTTCCTATACTCAAGCCATCAGAGTATGCAATTTGGAAGGTAAAGATGACCATGTTTCTGGAAGCCACAGATCGAGAATATCTTGATAGAATTTATGAAGGTCCTCATAAACCTACCAAGTTAACTGCTGCTGTTGCTGGTGAGGAATCAAAGGTGATTCCTAAGGAAAAGAAAGATCTAACTGCTGAGGATCTTTCATCTATTGCTAAGTATGCTAAAGTAAGGCATTTACTTCACAGTGCTCTAGACAATGTTATGTCTAACAAAGTTATTAACTGCACAACTGCAAAGGAAATCTGGGATGCACTTGAAGTTAGATGTCAAGGAACTGCTGCAATCAAGAAAAATAGAAGGAACATACTCACACAGGAGTATGAGCATTTTGAGGCAAAGTCTGAAGAAACCATGACAGAAACATTTGACAGATTCTGTAAACTGCTCAATGATCTATCATTGGTTAACAAAGAATATGATCTGGAAGACTCAAATCTCAAGTTTCTTCTCTCTCTTCCTGAAAAGTGGGATGTGAAAACAACCACCATAAGAGACAACTATGATCTTGCTGATACTGAGATTGATGAAATCTATGGACTGCTCAAGACTCATGAATTGGAAATGGAGCAGAGAAACAGAAGATCAAGCAGGAAGTCAAAGTCTGTTGCACTGAAAGTTGAAGAAAAATTTTCAAAGAAAGAAGCATCAAGAAAGAAGGCAAAAGGAAAAGCCTTGGTCATTCATTCGGAAAGTGAGTCATCAAACACTTATGTTGACTCAAAGACAGATGAATCATCTGATTCTGAAGATGATGAAGAGATGATGCAAATGGCTGCATTGATGGTAAAGACCTTCAAGAAGATGGGATTCAAGAACTTTAAGAAGGGAAAGAGATTCTCCAAGAATTACTCAAAGTCTGACAGGAAGAATTTCAGCAAATCTGAGGGAAAGGACTTCAAATCTGGTAAGAAAGATAAGTCTGAGATTCAATGCTACAAGTGTAAGGAGATGGGTCACTATGCTCCTGAGTGCAAAAAGGGTAAGACTGAAAAGGCACTATACACCAAAGGCAGAGACTGGGCAGACACCTCAGATTCAGATGAGGAGGTGAACTATGCACTCATGGCTTCTACTCAGAATGAAGATTCTGAACTAAAGGTACCTCCCACTACCTATGCTTATAATACTGATAATATAACTGAATTGAGAATTTATCTTAAGGCATTACATATCAGTTATAGGGATCAGACTTTAGAGAATGAGAGAATCAAGAATGAGTGTTCTCAACTTAAAGAGAGAAATAAACTTGTTGAAGAAAAACTTGAAAACATGCAAAATATTCAGAAAGAAAGAGATGATGCTGTGTTTGTAGAACAAGAGTTGCTAGGTAAGTATAAGCAACTAGAATCTGAACTGGAGGATGCAAAACACATTATTAAAACTTGGACACATTCAGGAAATGACACTCAAGAGGTTTTTCAATCAGACACAGTAGGTCTAGGTTATTCTGAGGATGATGTACTCAGATTTCAGAATACAGTCAAAATTAGACCACCAATTTCTACTAAGAAATTTGGAACATTTGTTCATGGTACTGTGAAAACTGAACATGGAGATGTTGAAAGTGAGCTAGTAAAAACCTGTGTCAAAGAGGTTAATATTGGTTCAATGACAGATAAACAACTCAAGCACAAGCTTAAAGAAATAAAATATGTCAACAAACAGAGAATGCCTAGGAAAAACAGAAATGGAAAGGTAGGCATAACATCAGGAATTAAGCCAATGCTTGCTACATTTGCACCTAGAAAAACTTGTCATAATTGTGGTAGTACTAATCATCTTGCTAGTTTTTGCAGGAAGAACAAAGACATTAATTCTTTACCCTCCAAATCTGGAGTGAAAAAGGATAATGTCATACCAAGACCACAAACTCTGTGCAAACATTGTGGAAGTAGTTGGCACTCAATTTATACTTGCAAGAATTATCATGCTATTTATCATAATTATTATGAACTGAAACCTAATTTAAAATGGGTTAAAGTTGATTCTGCAAGTACTAAGAATGAGAATGTTAGTTTAAACTCTGATAATGACAAATCCGCTGCAAAAACTAACAGATTCAATAAAGCAAAAGGATCCAAGCAAGTCTGGATCCTTAAAACTAACAATCAGTGATTGTTTGTGATTGCAGGGCATCAGGGTAAGTACCCTAGTCGTGGACAGTGGATGTTCAGGACACATGACTGGAAATAAAGCCCTGCTATCAGAGTATGAGGAGAAGGCTGGCCCAAAAGTTTCCTATGGAGATGGCAACATAGGACATACTCTGGGATATGGCAATATTAATCTTGGAAGTGTCATCATCACTAATGTAGCTCTGGTTCCAGGACTCAAGCATGATCTGCTTTCTGTGAGTCAAATCTGTGACAGAGGATATCATGTAGATTTTCAGCCTGAATATTGTCAAGTCATCAGTAAATCTACAGGGAAAGTTGCTCTAGTTCGAAACAGACACAATAACATCTATGAAATAAAATTGTCAACAAACACTGATGGCAAAGCAGTGTGTCTGTCAATAAGAATGTCCAGTGAAGAGAGTTGGAAGTGGCACAAGAAACTCTCTCATTTGAACCTGAACAACATCAATGAGCTAATAAAGAATGATCTTGTAAGAGGACTACCAAAGTCTTTGTTGAATGCAGAAGGCCTGTGTGATTCTTGTCAAAAGGCCAAACAGAGAAAAGCCTCTTTCAAAAACAAATCTGAGTCTTCAATTGTTGATCCTTATCATCTTCTACATGTTGATCTTTTTGGACTAGTGAATGTTATGTCTCTTGGAAAGAAGAAATATGCTCTAGTCATTGTTGATGAATACACCAGATACACATGGGTGTATTTTCTAGCAAAGAAGGATGAAACTGCATTAACACTGGCTGAACATATAATGCAACTGGACAAAGGATCAAAGAATCAAGTGAAGATTATCAGAAGTGACAATGGAACTGAATTCAGGAATTCAACAATGGAAGAATTTTGCAAGAACAAAGGAATTAAACAAGAGTTTTCTGCACCTGGCACTCCACAACAAAATGGTGTAGTTGAAAGGAAGAACAGAACTTTGATAGAAGCTGCCAGAACTATGCTTAATGAAGCAAAATTACCAACCTATTTCTGGGCAGAAGCTGTTCAAACTGCTTGTTTCACATAGAATGCTACTCTGATCAACAAGCATGGAAAAACACCATATGAAATGGTGAGAGAAAAGAAGCCAAACCTGAAATATTTTCATATTTTTGGATGCAAATGCTTTGTGCTGAAAACTCATCCTGAACAGTTGACCAAATTTGATTTGAAGGCAGATGAAGGAATTTTTGTTGGTTATCCATTGTCAACTAAAGCATTCAGAGTTTACAATCTGAGAACTAGAGTGATCATGGAGTCTATTCATGTGTCTTTTGATGACAAGAAAATGACTGGACTTGAAGATGTAAATGAACATGATCAACTGCACTTCGAAAATGAAGATTTAATCTCTGATGAACTAAACACTGATGAGTCTGATCAGCTAAACTTTGAACCTCTACTGGTAAATACTGAAGAGACTTTAAAATCAGAAACAAGGGAAGAACCAGTTGAGGGGGATCACGAAGAATCACATCAAAATGAAGACTCAAACACTGATAATGAGTCAACTAATGATTCTGAATCAAACTCTGATGACTCAAACTCTGTTAGTCCAAAATCTGATAGTTCAAATTCTGAGCAGTCACATTCAGGGGGAGCATCAGAGAATGAAGAAAGGCACCAAGAAAATCAGGAGAGCATGGATCAAGGGGGAGGATCACATGATGATAGAAGCAATCTGCCTTCTGCAAGAAAATGGACTAAGTCACACACACCTGATTTGATTATTGGTGATCCAGATGCAAGAGTAATGACAAGAAGTGCAACAACAAATGAATGTCTATTTCATGCATTCTTGTCACAAACTGAGCCAAAGAAGGTGGAAGAAGCTCTTAAAGATGCTGACTGGATAACAGCAATGCAAGAAGAGCTAAATGAATTTGAGAGAAATAAAGTGTGGACCCTTGTACCAAGGCCCAAGAACAGATCAATTGTTGGTACTAAATGGGTTTTTAGAAACAAAACTGATAGTGAAGGGGTTGTTACAAGAAACAAAGCAAGACTTGTGGCAAAAGGTTATTCACAGCAAGAGGGGATAGACTATGATGAGACTTTTGCACCAGTTGCCAGATTGGAGGCAATTAGGATGTTTCTTGCTTATGCTTCTCACAAGAAATTCAAGATTTTTCAAATGGATGTGAAAAGTGCTTTTCTAAATGGAAAACTTGAAGAAGAAGTGTTTGTTGAACAACCACCTGGTTTTGTAGATCCAAAATATCCTGACCATGTCTACAGGCTAGACAAGGCTCTTTATGGACTTAAGCAGGCACCAAGGCTCAGTTTCTTTTAGAAAGTGGATTCAACAGAGGTACTATTAATAAAATTCTGTTTTATTTCAAATCTGGAAGTGACTTGCTTTTAGTTCAGATATATGTTGATGATATTATTTTTGGATCTACTAATGATAAACTCTGTAAGAAGTTTGCCAAGCTCATGCAGTCCAGATATCAAATGAGTATGATGGGAGAGCTAAGTTACTTTCTAGGCTTACAGGTGAAGCAAACAGATGATGGAATCTTTATCAATCAAGCAAAATATACTAGAAATCTTCTCAAGAAATTTGGCATGCTTGACTGTTCATCTGCAACAACTTCCATGGCAACTGCAACAAAATTGGATAAAAATACAGGGTCATCAGTAGATATGACAAGTTACAGAGGAATGATTGGTTCTCTTCTCTATCTAACAGCAAGTAGACCTGATATCATGTATGCAACATGTCTGTGTGCAAGGTTTCAGGCAGATCCAAGGGAACCACATTTAACAGCTGTGAAGAGGATTTTCAAGTATCTCAAGGGCACTGTAACTTTAGGGCTGTGGTACCCAAGAGAATCAGATTTCAAACTACTTGGTTACTCTGATGCAGACTTTGCAGGGTGTAAGATTGACAGAAAAAGCACAAGTGGAAGTTGTCAATTTCTTGGTGACAGACTTGTGTCTTGGTACAGCAAGAAACAGAAATCTATATCAACATCTACAGCTGAAGCAGAGTATATTGCTGCTGGTAGCTGCTGTGCACAGATTCTATGGATGAAGAATCAATTGCTGGATTATGGATTGAGGTATAACAAGATACCTATATTCTGTGATAACCAGAGTGCTATTGCAATGACAGGTAATCCAGTACAACACTCAATGACCAAGCACATCAGCATAAGATATTACTTTATCAGAGAGCATGTAGAGGAAGGCAATATTGAGCTTCACTTTGTGCCTACAGATCAACAACTTGCAGATGTCTTCACCAAGCCTTTGAGTGAAGCAGCATTTACAAGGCTGGTCAATGAACTAGGAATGGTATCTGGTTCTGACTAAACATGTTGGTTAGACTCAAAATTTTCTTATAAATAGTGCTGCTCATATTTTCTGTGAATTCCTAGGTGCTATGTGAACCTTGTTGATTAAACTCTGTTTTGCAAACTCTGTTCACATGTTTCTGTTCTCACACTGTTAAATTCTGTCAGCATGTTTGTTGGTTATACACTGTTAATATGTTTGATAAACTCTGTGAACTCTGAGTTGATTTTTGTCTAAATGAAAACACCAATGAAGAAATATGTATGAAGTATGATTCTCAGTGAATAAATCAAGATTCTTTCTGAGTCACTGTGATCTAATCAAAATTTGTGCAGTAAGTTAACACAACATGATACTGTTTCATATTTAGAGCATCTCTTAGTTTATTTGGTCCTAAACTCTGAGTCTATGAATACTGTGTGCATTGCCTCTCATGAATAACTTCTGATATTGATGAACTCTAAACTCTGATTAGTAACACTCTGTTTCCAAGACATATATAGTTCTTGATGATTCCTTGTTTGTACTTGTGAAAAATTTCAAAACTTGAGATGTGTCATTGTTTAGTTTGGTGAGTTCAAATTCATGTCTGCACCCTGTGAGGATTTGAGCCAAGTAAATGATTGATACATTTTATATTGATCTGATTTTATTGTTGTGTGATATTCATCAGTAAGTATGTTGCTCTAGAACTTGTGTTAAACCATTTTAGAACTACATGATATGTGTGTGCATGAAAATGATAAAGGCACTAGGATTTACCATCTTTCTTCAAACACTGTTCATAAACACTGTTCATAAATACTACCCTTAGTAAACCCCTTTGAGCCTAATTAACTGCTCATTTTTCTTAAACTCTGACGTATTAAGAGCAGTTTTATTCTTTTGGAAAATCAAATGCAAGCAGGTGAGTGTTTCTCAAGGAAAGAAAAGTTTACTCAGTATATATATAATAATAAAAAAAAGTGTATATATACTGATCATCTTGTACAAATATATACTAACAGTGTGACTGAACACTTTGGTTTACTCAATATATATCTAATATAATGATATTCCCCAAGTTTCAGAAAATAAAAAATTAATTTGATTGGAGATCTTAGTAGATCACTACTATTTTCAATATGACTCGTAACTAGTGCTTTGTTACGGATGATTGTTTCTATTTTTTAAAAAATATTTTTGAACGATCCAACCGTACGGATGTC
This sequence comes from Kitagawia praeruptora, assembly GCA_037693485.1. Classification (NCBI taxonomy): domain Eukaryota; kingdom Viridiplantae; phylum Streptophyta; class Magnoliopsida; order Apiales; family Apiaceae; genus Kitagawia; species Kitagawia praeruptora. The sequence continues at coordinate 19,284,339 of CM075347.1, forward strand.
AATATATATCTAATATAATGATATTCCCCAAGGTTCAGAAAATAAAAAATTAATTTGATTGGAGATCTTAGTAGATCACTACTATTTTCAATATGACTCGTAACTAGTACTTTGTTACGGATTATTGTTTCTATTTTTAAAAAAATATTTTTGAACGATCCAACCATACAGATGTCAATATATATCTAATATAATGATATTCCCCAAGGTTCAGAAAATAAAAAATTAATTTGATTGGAGATCTTAGTAGATCACTACTATTTTCAATATGACTCGTAACTAGTGCTTTGTTACGGATTATTGTTTCTATTTTAAAAAAAATATTTTTGAACGATCCAACCATACGGATGTCAATATATATCTAATATAATGATATTCCCCAAGGTTCAGAAAATAAAAAATTAATTTGATTGGAGATCTTAGAATATCACTACTATTTTCAATATGACTCGTAACTAGTGCTTTGTTACGGATTATTGTTTCTATTTTTAAAAAAATATTTTTGAACGAACCAACCATACGGATGTCAATATATATCTAATATAATGATATTCCCCAAGGTTCAGAAAATAAAAAATTAATTTGATTGGAGATCTTAGTAGATCACTACTATTTTCAATATGACTCGTAACTAGTGCTTTGTTACGGATTATTCTTTCTATTTTTAAAAAAATATTTTTGAATGATCCAACCGTACGGATGTCAATATATATCTAATATAATGATATTCCCCAATTTTCAGAAAATAAAAAATTAATTTGATTGGATATCTTAGTAGATCACTACTATTTTCAATATGACTCGTAACTAGTGCTTTGTTACGGATTATTGTTTCTATTTTTTAAAAAATATTTTTGAACGATCCAACCGTACGGATGTCAATATATATCTAATATAATGATATTCCCCAAGTTTCAGAAAATAAAAAATTAATTTGATTGGAGATCTTAGTAGATCACTACTATTTTCAATATGACTCGTAACTAGTGCTTTGTTACGGATTATTGTTTCTATTTTTTAAAAAATATTTTTGAACGATCCAACCATACGGATGTCAATATATATCTAATATAATGATATTCCCCAAGTTTCAGAAAATAAAAAATTAATTTGATTGGAGATCTTAGTAGATCACTACTATTTTCAATATGACTCGTAACTAGTGCTTTGTTACGGATTATTGTTTCTATTTTTTAAAAAATATTTTTGAACAATCCAACAGTACGGATTTCAATATATATCTAATATAATGATATTCCCCAAGATTCAGAAAATGAAAAATTAATTTGATTGGAGATCTTAGTAGATCACTACTATTTTCAATATGACTCGTAACTAGTACTTTGTTACGGATTATTGTTTCTATTTTTAAAAAAATATTTTTGAATGATCCAACCATACAGATGTCAATATATATCTAATATAATGATATTCCCCAAGGTTCAGAAAATAAAAAATTAATTTGATTGGAGATCTTAGTAGATCACTACTATTTTCAATATGACTCGTAACTAGTGCTTTGTTACGGATTATTGTTTCTATTTTTAAAAAAATATTTTTGAACGATCCAACCGTACGGATGTCAATATATATCTAATATAATGATATTCCCCAAGGTTCAGAAAATAAAAAATTAATTTGATTGGAGATCTTAGTATATCACTGCTATTTTCAATATGTCTCGTAACTAGTGCTTTGTAACGGATTATTGTTTCTATTTTTTAAAAAATATTTTTGAACGATCCAACTGTACGGATGTCAATATATATCTAATATAATGATATTCCCCAAGGTTCAGAAAATAAAAAATTAATTTGATTGGTGATCTTAGTATATCACTACTATTTTCAATAAGACTCGTAACTAGTGCTTTGTTACGGATTATTGTTTCTATTTTTTAAAAAATATTTTTGAACGAACGAACCGTACGGATGTCAATATATATCTAATATAATGATATTCCCCAAGGCTCAGAAAATAAAAAATTAATTTGATTGGAGATCTTAGTAGATCACTACTATTTTCAATATGACTCGTAACTAGTGCTTTGTTACGGATTATTCTTTCTATTTTTAAAAAAATATTTTTGAATGATCCAACCGTACGGATGTCAATATATATCTAATATAATGATATTCCCCAAGTTTCAGAAAATAAAAAATTAATTTGATTGGATATCTTAGGAGATCACTACTATTTTCAATATGACTCGTAACTAGTGCTTTGTTACGGATTATTGTTTCTATTTTTTAAAAAATATTTTTGAACGATCCAACCGTACGGATGTCAATATATATCTAATATAATGATATTCCCCAAGTTTCAGAAAATAAAAAATTAATTTGATTGGAGATCTTAGTAGATCACTACTATTTTCAATATGACTCGTAACTAGTGCTTTGTTACGGATTATTGTTTCTATTTTTTAAAAAATATTTTTGAACGATCCAACCGTACGGATGTCAATATATATCTAATATAATAATATTCCCCAAGTTTCAGAAAATAAAAAATTAATTTGATTGGAGATATTAGTAGATCACTACTATTTTCAATATGACTCGTAACTAGTGCTTTGTTACGGATTATTGTTTCTATTTTTTAAAAAATATTTTTGAACGATCCAACCATACGGATGTCAATATATATCTAATATAATGATATTCCCCAAATTTCAGAAAATAAAAAATTAATTTGATTGGAGATCTTAGTAGATCACTACTATTTTCAATATGACTTGTAACTAGTGCTTTGTTACGGATTATTGTTTCTATTTTTTAAAAAATATTTTTGAACAATCCAACCGTACGGATGTCAATATATATCTAATATAATGATATTCCCCAAGATTCAGAAAATGAAAAATTAATTTGATTGGAGATCTTAGTAGATCACTACTATTTTCAATATGACTCGTAACTAGTACTTTGTTACGGATTATTGTTTCTATTTTTAAAAAAATATTTTTGAATGATCCAACCATACAGATGTCAATATATATCTAATATAATGATATTCCCCAAGGTTCAGAAAATAAAAAATTAATTTGATTGGAGATCTTAGTAGATCACTACTATTTTCAATATGACTCGTAACTAGTGCTTTGTTACGGATTATTGTTTCTATTTTTAAAAAAATATTTTTGAACGATCCAACCGTACGGATGTCAATATATATCTAATATAATGATATTCCCCAAGGTTCAGAAAATAAAAAATTAATTTGATTGGAGATCTTAGTATATCACTACTATTTTCAATATGACTCGTAACTAGTGCTTTGTTACGGATTATTGTTTCTATTTTTTAAAAAATATTTTTGAACGATCCAACCGTACGGATGTCAATATATATCTAATATAATGATATTCCCCAAGTTTCAGAAAATAAAAAATTAATTTGATTGGAGATCTTAGTATATCACTACTATTTTCAATATGACTCGTAACTAGTGCTTTGTTACGGATTATTGTTTCTATTTTTTAAAAAATATTTTTGAACGATCCAACCATACGGATGTCAATATATATCTAATATAATGATATTCCCCAAGTTTCAGAAAATAAAAAATTAATTTGATTGGAGATCTTAGTAGATCACTACTATTTTCAATATGAATCGTAACTAGTGCTTTGTTACGGATTATTGTTTCTATTTTTTAAAAAATATTTTTGAACAATCCAACCGTACGGATGTCAATATATATCTAATATAATGATATTCCCCAAGATTCAGAAAATGAAAAATTAATTTGATTGGAGATCTTAGTAGATCACTACTATTTTCAATATGACTCGTAACTAGTACTTTGTTACGGATTATTGTTTCTATTTTTAAAAAAATATTTTTGAATGATCCAACCATACAGATGTCAATATATATCTAATATAATGATATTCCCCAAGGTTCAGAAAATAAAAAATTAATTTGATTGGAGATCTTAGTAGATCACTACTATTTTCAATATGACTCGTAACTAGTGCTTTGTTACGGATTATTGTTTCTATATTTAAAAAAATATTTTTGAACGATCCAACCGTACGGATGTCAATATATATCTAATATAATGATATTCCCCAAGGTTCAGAAAATAAAAAATTAATTTGATTGGAGATCTTAGTATATCACTACTATTTTAAATATGACTCGTAACTAGTGCTTTGTTACGGATTATTGTTTCTATTTTTTATAAAATATTTTTGAACGATCCAACCGTACGGATGTCAATATATATCTAATATAATGATATTCCACAAGGTTCAGAAAATAAAAAATTAATTTGATTGGAGATCTTAGTATATCACTACTATTTTCAATATGACTTGTAACTAGTGCTTTGTTACGGATTATTGTTTCTATTTTTTAAAAAATATTTTTGAACGAACGAACCGTACGGATGTCAATATATATCTAATATAATGATATTCCCCAAGGTTCAGAAAATAAAAAATTAATTTGATTGGAGATCTTAGTAGATCACTACTATTTTCAATATGACTCGTAACTAGTGCTTTGTTACGGATTATTCTTTCTATTTTAAAAAAAATATTTTTGAATGATCCAACCGTACGGATGTCAATATATATCTAATATAATGATATTCCCCAAGTTTCAGAAAATAAAAAATTATTTTGATTGGATATCTTAGGAGATCACTACTATTTTCAATATGACTCGTAACTAGTGCTTTGTTACGGATTATTGTTTCTATTTTTTAAAAAATATTTTTGAACGATCCAACCGTACGGATGTCAATATATATCTAATATAATGATATTCCCCAAGTTTCAGAAAATTAAAAATTAATTTGATTGGAGATCTTAGTAGATCACTACTATTTTCAATATGACTCGTAACTAGTGCTTTGTTACGGATTATTGTTTGTATTTTTTAAAAAATATTTTTGAACGATCCAACCGTACGGATGTCTATATATATCTAATATAATGATATTCCCCAAGTTTCAGAAAATAAAAAATTAATTTGATTGGAGATCTTAGTAGATCACTACTATTTTCAATATGACTTGTAACTAGTGCTTTGTTACGGATTATTGTTTCTATTTTTTAAAAAATATTTTTGAACAATCCAACCGTACGGATGTCAATATATATCTAATATAATGATATTCCCCAAGGTTCAGAAAATAAAAAATTAATTTGATTGGAGATCTTAGTAGATCACTACTATTTTCAATATGACTCGTAACTAGTGCTTTGTTACGGATTATTCTTTCTATTTTTAAAAAAATATTTTTGAATGATCCAACCGTACGGATGTCAATATATATCTAATATAATGATATTCCCCAAGTTTCAGAAAATAAAAAATTAATTTGATTGGATATCTTAGGAGATCACTACTATTTTCAATATGACTCGTAACTAGTGCTTTGTTACGGATTATTGTTTCTATTTTTTAAAAAATATTTTTGAACGATCCAACCGTACGGATGTCAATATATATCTAATATAATGATATTCCCCAAGTTTCAGAAAATAAAAAATTAATTTGATTGGAGATCTTAGTAGATCACTACTATTTTCAATATGACTCGTAACTAGTGCTTTGTTACGGATTATTGTTTCTATTTTTTAAAAAATATTTTTGAACGATCCAACCGTACGGATGTCAATATATATCTAATATAATGATATTCCCCAAGATTCAGAAAATGAAAAATTAATTTGATTGGAGATCTTAGTAGATCACTACTATTTTCAATATGACTCGTAACTAGTACTTTGTTACGGATTATTGTTTCTATTTTTAAAAAAATATTTTTGAATGATCCAACCATACAGATGTCAATATATATCTAATATAATGATATTCCCCAAGGTTCAGAAAATAAAAAATTAATTTGATTGGAGATCTTAGTAGATCACTACTATTTTCAATATGACTCGTAACTAGTGCTTTGTTACGGATTATTGTTTCTATTTTTAAAAAAATATTTTTGAACGATCCAACCGTACGGATGTCAATATATATCTAATATAATGATATTCCCCAAGGTTCAGAAAATAAAAAATTAATTTGATTGGAGATCTTAGTATATCACTACTATTTTAAATATGACTCGTAACTAGTGCTTTGTTACGGATTATTGTTTCTATTTTTTATAAAATATTTTTGAACGATCCAACCGTACGGATGTCAATATATATCTAATATAATGATATTCCACAAGGTTCAGAAAATAAAAAATTAATTTGATTGGAGATCTTAGTATATCACTACTATTTTCAATATGACTCGTAACTAGTGCTTTGTTACGGATTATTGTTTCTATTTTTTAAAAAATATTTTTGAACGAACGAACCGTACGGATGTCAATATATATCTAATATAATGATATTCCCCAAGGTTCAGAAAATAAAAAATTAATTTGATTGGAGATCTTAGTAGATCACTACTATTTTCAATATGACTCGTAACTAGTGCTTTGTTACGGATTATTCTTTCTATTTTAAAAAAAATATTTTTGAATGATCCAACCGTACGGATGTCAATATATATCTAATATAATGATATTCCCCAAGTTTCAGAAAATAAAAAATTATTTTGATTGGATATCTTAGGAGATCACTACTATTTTCAATATGACTCGTAACTAGTGCTTTGTTACGGATTATTGTTTCTATTTTTTAAAAAATATTTTTGAACGATCCAACCGTACGGATGTCAATATATATCTAATATAATGATATTCCCCAAGTTTCAGAAAATAAAAAATTAATTTGATTGGAGATCTTAGTAGATCACTACTATTTTCAATATGACTCGTAACTAGTGCTTTGTTACGGATTATTGTTTGTATTTTTTAAAAAATATTTTTGAACGATCCAACCGTACGGATGTCTATATATATCTAATATAATGATATTCCCCAAGTTTCAGAAAATAAAAAATTAATTTGATTGGAGATCTTAGTAGATCACTACTATTTTCAATATGACTTGTAACTAGTGCTTTGTTACGGATTATTGTTTCTATTTTTTAAAAAATATTTTTGAACAATCCAACCGTACGGATGTCAATATATATCTAATATAATGATATTCCCCAAGGTTCAGAAAATAAAAAATTAATTTGATTGGAGATCTTAGTAGATCACTACTATTTTCAATATGACTCGTAACTAGTGCTTTGTTACGGATTATTCTTTCTATTTTTAAAAAAATATTTTTGAATGATCCAACCGTACGGATGTCAATATATATCTAATATAATGATATTCCCCAAGTTTCAGAAAATAAAAAATTAATTTGATTGGATATCTTAGGAGATCACTACTATTTTCAATATGACTCGTAACTAGTGCTTTGTTACGGATTATTGTTTCTATTTTTTAAAAAATATTTTTGAACGATCCAACCGTACGGATGTCAATATATATCTAATATAATGATATTCCCCAAGTTTCAGAAAATAAAAAATTAATTTGATTGGAGATCTTAGTAGATCACTACTATTTTCAATATGACTCGTAACTAGTGCTTTGTTACGGATTATTGTTTCTATTTTTTAAAAAATATTTTTGAACGATCCAACCGTACGGATGTCAATATATATCTAATATAATGATATTCCCCAAGTTTCAGAAAATAAAAAATTAATTTGATTGGAGATCTTAGTAGATCACTACTATTTTCAATATGACTCGTAACTAGTGCTTTGTTACGGATTATTGTTTTTATTTTTTAAAAAATAAATAAATATCTAATGCAACACTTCAAACAGCAAATGCAACACGACAGATACCTAATGCAACACTTCTGCCACGTCAGCAAATGCTACACCAGCCTTAGTGGGTCCCACTTCTGCCACGTCAGCAATTGTGGGTCCCACAATTGCCACGTCAGCATGATGGGCCTCCTGCCACGTCACCCTTGTGGGTCCCACACTGCCACGTCAACAGTGGTGGGTCCCACATCTGCCACGTCATATTTTTTGAAAAAAAATATAAATTTATCTAATGCAACACTTCAAACAGCAAATGCAACACTACAGGTATCTAATGCAATGCTTTCTGCACGTCAGCAAATGCCACGTCAGCAAAGGTGGGCCCCACTTCTGCCACGTCAGCAATTGTGGGTCCCACAATTGCCACATCAGCATGATGGGCCTCCTGCCACGTCACCCTTGTGGGTCCCACACTGCCACGTCAGCAGTTGTGGGGCCCACATCTGCCACGTCATATTTTTTAAAAAAATATGAATATATCTAATGCAACACTTCAAAGAGCAAACGCAACACTACTGGTATCTAATGCAACGTTTTTTGCCACGTCAGCAAATGCCACGTCAGCAAAGGTGGGCCCCACTTCTGCCACGTCAGCAAGTGTGGGTCCCACATGTGCCACGTCAGCAAATGCCACGTCAGCACATGTGGGTCCCACTCCTGCCACGTCACCATTTATAAAAATAAAAAATTATCTAACGCAACGCCATCAATTAGTGTTGCATAATGTGAAACACTGTGGGTAATACGCAACGCTAATCTATATCTAACGCAACACCAATTCAGCTCAGTTGCAAAAGACCCAAAACTTCTATCTAACGAAACGCTTTTTGTGCAACGCTTTGTAAAAAGGGTTGCGTATGCTCACTTATGGCGTAGTGTCTTGCTGATTTTGTATGGGCCATAAAACCGTGCTGCAAATTTTTTGTTAAAATCTCCTCGAACTGAACTTTGCTTATAGGCCTGTAGCTTCAGAAAAACTTCATTTCCTTCATTAAATTCTCTTTCTGATCTCCTTTGGTCTGCATAATGTTTCATCCTTTCCCGTGACTTGGCTAGATTGTTCTTCAGCAATACTTGCAAGTCAGCTCTTTCCTTCAGAAAGTCATCTATACTTGATACTTTTGATTTCTGCACCTGGTGGTAATTAAGACTTGGAGGGTCCTTGCCATATAGAGCCTTGTAGGGGGTCATCTTTATAGCCGTGTGGTACGATGTGTTGTACCACCATTCGGCCATGGGGAGCCAGTGGTGCCATTGCTTAGGCCTCTGGTTTGTCAAACATCGTAGGTACATCTCCACGCATTGATTTAATTTCTCGCTCTGCCCATCCGTTTGTGGATGGTACGCAGTAGATAAGTTTGTAGCAGTTCCCATCTTTGTGAACAACTCCTTCCAAAATTGACTTGTAAAAATCTTGTCCCTATCTGTGATGATACTTCTTGGAGGGCCATAGAGTTTAATCACTGAGTCTAGCAACTTCTGGGAAACCTGGGTGGCAGTAAACGGGTGCTGATCAATGAGAGCAAGTGGCAATACTTAGTGTATTTATCAATCACCACTAAAATTGTATCTTACCCCCCTGATTTTGGTAGACTTTCTATGAAGTCCATTGTTATAACTTCCCAAGCTTGATCAGGGACATCAATATGTTGTAGTGGCCAGGTGTATTTACATGTTCCCCTTTAAATCTTTGGCACACTTCATATTCTTGCACCCACTTATACACATCTTGATTGATTCCAGGCCACCAAAAGATATTTGTTACTCTTTTAGTAGTTGCATTTACTCCAGAGTGGCCACCTTCTCCACTGTTATGCAAGTTCTTCAAAATTTCTTGCCTAAGCCCATTACAATTCCCCACATATAGCTTCCCTTTTTTCCTCAAATCCCCATCTATCAATGAATAATTTGGCTCTAAGGCAGGGTCCACAGCTAAGTTGATCAGTATATCTTCAACATCTCGATCCCCTTCCCATGACTTCTTAATTTCTTCTCTCTACCTTGGGACCAGGACACTAATGGCATTAGTTTCAGCTCCAGGCACCACCACATCCTCTTGATCATGCAATCTTGATAGAGGGTCTGCTACTACGTTTTCTCTACCTTTCTTGTACTCGATACTATAATCAAAGCCCAAAAGCTTCGATAACCATTTTTGTTGGGCCAGAGTAGTTAATTTCTGATTTATGAAGTGCTTGATGGCTTGCTGATCTGTCTTAATAGTGAAGTGCCTGCCCATTAAGTACCCTCTCCACTTCTGTACAGCCATCACCACTGCAAGCAGCTCCTTTTCGTATGTAAACAACCATATATTCTTCTTTGCTAGGGCTTTCCTTAAATAAGCTATCGGCCTCCCTTCTTGTATGAGTATAGCCCCAACTCCTATTTTGCAAGCATCCGTTTCGACTACAAATTCCCTTGAGAAGTCTGGCATCCTCAGAACTGGAGTACAGCTCATAGCATCCTTCAACCTGGTGAAAGCTTCCTCGACCATTTCATTCCAAACATAAGCTCCTTTTTTGAGTAAATTTATTAAGGGTCTGCTTAGTATTCCATACCCCTTAACAAATCTTCGATAATATCCCGTTAGGCCCAAGAAACCTCGTAGACTTTTAACATTTTTAGGCCTAGGCCAGTTCTGCATTGCCTCCACTTTCTTCATATCGGTTGCTACACCCTTTGAACTTATTATGTGGCCCAGATACTCAACTTGCTCTTGACCGAATTCACACTTGCTCAGCTTTACAAACATTTGATTTTTTCTCAATGTCTCGAAAACAATTTTTAAGTGCTCCAGATGATCCTCCATGGTTGGACTATAAATTAGAATGTCATCGAAAAACACCAATACAAACTTTCTTAGGTGCTCAGAAAATACTTCATTCATAATGCATTGAAAGGTTGTCGGGGCGTTTGTTAAACCGAACGGCATAACCAAGAATTCATAGTGCCCAAACTGTGTTTTAAAAGCAGTTTTATGAACATCTTTATCCTGCACTCTGATTTGATGGTACCCGCTTCTAAGATCCAGCTTTGTGTAAAATTTACTCCCATGTAGCTCATCTAGCAATTCCTCGATGATTGGAATTGGAAACTTGTTTTTAATGGTGATAGAGTTTAATGCTCTATAATCAACACAAAACCGCAAGGTATTGTCTTTTTTCTTGACTAACAACACTGGAGATGCATACGGTGAGCTGCTGTGTTGAATTATCCCATTCTCTAGCATTTCTCTTACCATTCTTTTGATTTCTGTTTTCTGTAGATATGGGCACTTATACGGATTTGCATTAACAGGTTTGCTGCCCTCAATAATAGGAATAAAGTGATCTTGTGCTCTTGAAGGAGGAAGACCCTTTGGCGTTTCAAAGATATCTTTGAAATCTCTAATCAGTTTTTGTAATCCTTCATTAAAATGATTTTCTGGCTTGGATGGTTGATCCTCAATTGCAGTCAACTGCACCAGAAAATAAGCTTCTTCTTTAGGATTCCACTTATTATCATCCTCTATTTGCACTTTAAACTTCTGCACATGCCCACAGTTTTGTTGTAGCTTAACTTCTTTACCCTTCCACTGGAATTTGACCTCCCTCTTGTTGAAATCAAACCTAGGGGACTGACTTGCTGCAACCATTGCATTCCCAAAACCATGTCGTATCCTCCTAACGGGATCGAGTGAAAATTAGCAGAAAATATGGACTTGTCCATTCTCCAGTGTAAAGCCATCACTCTTTGGTTACAGGATAGTGCAGTTCCATCTGCTAATGTGACCTTAATAGGACTGCAATTTTCAGTACTGATCCCTTGGCTTTTTACTAAGGCTTGTGACACAAAATTCCGTTAATGTAGCCATTTCAGCAGGGGTTATCCTCGGGTTGTTGAGTAAACGGTGGGGTTTGAAATCCTGTATAGTGTGGGTGAGTAGATGGGTTACCAGGGTACATGCCGTTTGAGTTTATGGGTATAAATGGTAAAGCTCGGGTCTGATAAGAAGGGGTGTGTCCTATAGTCAATGGAGTCATGATGTTTTGGGTAGTATTAGTATAAACTTGAGTTGACTGTGGGGGTTTAGGTGTGTACAAAGGTATAGTGTTGGTAGTATATTCATTACTGTCAAGAAAAAAATCACCAACACGAATAGCAGTAGTGGGTAGAACAGTAGTATTCTCAGATGTAGGTAAAGATCTAGACATATTATTACCAAACTGAACATAGTGAGGACTATTCATATTAGGTACAGTAGTATAAGGATTTGAAAGTATGGGAGCAGTGACATTACTTGTGGTAGAAGGAGTAGTCTGAGGATGTATGCTAGTTTGTTGATTCTTCATCGTATCCATCAAATCCATAAACTTCATGGTCAGATCTTCATTCGTTGACTGAATCTGGAGGGATAAGGAAGACAGCAGCTCCCCCATTGCTACTAATCTCTCATTGATTGACAAGATCTGAGATTGGGTGGAATCATGGTTGGTGTTTATCAACGTCTGCACATTAGACACCTGATTTTCCAAAGTTTTCAAGTCTTTTTCATGCTTTTGCAGGGAAGGGCCCGTTATGCTCTGATACCACTGTAACAAGGCAGCTCAAAGAAATGACATTAAGAAAGGGATGAGAGAAGAAGAGTTAGAGGAGAGGAGAATTCTTAAATTAAGATAAAGATAACATATTCCATAATCTGATACAAGGTACCGTTCTGCTAATATAACCAACTCCCATGACAGTACAGGACCACAACACGTGTACCAATAGGAAATTAGACTACTAACAGACAACTAAAATAAGAGAAAATGACAAAGGAAATATAAAGTCTCCTCAAACGACACCGTAACACCCTTTCTAAAGTTTATTTTTAGCGCCCATATGTCACAACGTCTCATAATATCGTTTCATATTGTCCACAATCAAATCAAATCAAACCAATCAAATCAAATCAAACCTACAAAGAAAAGACTGAATAGGGAAAAACTTGAAGTTGAAGTTAAAAGTTACATGAACATATTGAAAGCGCGATTATCAAGAACTAGGATGCTTTTCCTCTTCTTAACGAATTTGCGTGCTTTTCCCTTTTCCCTTTATCACAAAAAAAGAAAAAAAAAATTATTATTACTCCATTTTCATAATAAGTTTCCTCTTTTTAAAAACACGTTTGCCAACGCACACTTTTGATCGTTAATATCTTGAATCTCGTATTAGTACTAAATATAAAAACTTCACTGTATTAAAGTACTCATAAATACGAATCCAACAAGATCACTCATGGCTATATTTTGTCTTATAAATTATGCGTAAATTAGTAGTAAAATGCTTATAATGAATAGTAAAAAAAGTCAAAATGGGAAACTTAGTAAGGCCCAGAGGGAGTAGTTCGGAAACCAAATTCAAATCAATTTAATAATAAAAAAAGAGTTGCATAAAACTTACTTGATATCAGTCTTTTTAGTTCTAGACAAGGCCTGATCTAGAATCCATTTATTTATGGCCCATCGGGTATTATTTTTAATCTTTTAAATAAAGATTTGAGCTTAATGAATAATTAAATATATTAATAGCACTTAATTTATATATTTAATTATTACATCTAATATATCTATTTAGATATATTTATTTATAATGGTTTAAGTACCCAAGCCCTTAACTTTGATGGACGGTTATGGGTATAGCCCATTAGGGTTGGTCCCATTATTCCCTCTATATAATGAATCTTATGTGAGAAGAAAAGATACGCGTCTCATAATATTCAGAAAATACACATACCCCATCCTTACGTATAGAGGAGAATAGTGAAGATCAAAGCCCTCAAGTACTTGCGCTTTTCGGACTCTCTCACGATCATTAATGGCCTCTTTTGATTCAGGTACGCTTCCGCTTTTGATCAGGAGATTCATGTATATATATTATGTTGTATTTATATACATGATTTATTCTAACAATTGGTATCAGAGCCTAACTCCTTGATTAATTCTTTGAGTAGACTAATATGAATTGAATCAGTTTTGTTTAATATTTAAAAACTTGAATTGATGTTTTTGTTAAACATGGGTGTATGTTATTATCATGAATGAATGGATAATCTGAAATTAATGTTTCGATTCAGTATAATGATGTAATTAAAGCATGCTGGACCCGTAATTTTTTTATATGTTTAACATTTAGTTATTATGTATGTTATACTAGGCATCTGTACGTGTAGCTAAAACAATTAATTTTGTTATTATTTAACCATTGTAATCATGATATGCATACATAAGTAGTGTGTATTTGCACTAAAATAACATTGGCCCAAACCGCTCCCACTTCTCTCCCTTTCTCCCTTTTCTCTCTCCCTCCCGTCTCCTTCTCTGCACCTTAACCGGCGGGGCTTCCACCGGTTTTTCCGGTGGAAAACCCCAAATTCTTTCTTTTATTTTGTTTCACTTGCATCTTTCAATAATCTCCCTCTTTGGGTAAGGATTTCTATCCTCTTGGTTTGCGTTGGATTGTTTTTCTAGATCTATATTATCGGAGCTTCCGACCATCTTTCTTCTTCGATTCAAGCGGGGATTTCGAGAGTTAGCCGCCTATCTGTGGTTTCGTTTGTCAGATCTAAGTTTTTTAAATTTTTTGTATTTTCAGTTTGTTTTATCCGGTTGTTGGCTTGTATTTTGATTTCTCTCCTTGGTGAGAGGTAGGGCTGCACATGGGTTACGAAAACCGACCAAACCGACCTAAACTGACCCTATTTTTAACCGATTAAACCGAACCATCCAAAACCATGGGTTAAACAGGTTAATTTTTTAAAAACCCGAACTAATTGGGTTGGGTAATGGTTTAACAAATTTTAACCCTGACCCAACCCAACCCAACCCGTTTACATAAAATGTAGAATTTTTTGCATATTTTCAGCATATTTTGTATATTTTCTACATATTTTTTTACAAATTTCTGCTTTATAAATTTTCTGCACTATATAAATTTTCTGCAATACTTTCTACAACATTCTGCAACACTTTATGCAACTTTCTGCAACACTTTCTAGCTTATGCAACATTTTTCTACAACATTTTATACGAGGTGCAGGATTTTCTGCAATGTGTGGGATTTTATGCAAAGTTCTTCCGATTAGCAAATTTAACTCGACCCAACCCGAACCAAACCGAACTAATTGGGTTGGGTCAGGGTTGGGTTACATAATTTTTTTTCAATTAATGGGTTGATTTTTCATAAAACCGAACTAATTGGGTTGGGTCGGGGTTTGACGAAAACCCGACCCAACCCTACCCATGTGCAGCCCTAGTGAGAGGTGTGGATTTCTCTCCTTCATTTGTGAGAGTTGGTTCGGATTCAACGATAAGAGCTTGTTCGGAACTGCATTTGTGGTTGTTAGCTCAAACGGATTTTGACGAAGATATTGAGCGTAGAGCGAGGATTTATAGATATATCATTTTTTTAGACATTCGCTTATTTGTCTCGTTT
This sequence comes from Kitagawia praeruptora, assembly GCA_037693485.1. Classification (NCBI taxonomy): domain Eukaryota; kingdom Viridiplantae; phylum Streptophyta; class Magnoliopsida; order Apiales; family Apiaceae; genus Kitagawia; species Kitagawia praeruptora. The sequence goes on from CM075347.1 coordinate 19,299,542, forward strand.
TGATTATGAAGACGAGCGTGTCATCCAGTTCTATGTTTGATCGATTCGATCATTCTTGTAGATGCCGTATGGCTTTTATGTATTGAATTATCACCTTTCATAAAAAAAAAAGCAGTGTGTATTAATTTTGCTTACTTCATTGGTTGGCATATTGTTTCGTTAATATGCACATAGTGTAAACTCTGATTACTATTATTTGTAATCATTATTATAGCTTATATTATTTATAAATTATATGTACTAGAATTATGTTACTTTTAGTATATGTTAGTTTATATCTAATATTTATTTAAAGGGATACTTATGATAAATTAAAAGTATTAGTCCCTCATGAAAATTATTTACCCTCATGAAAATTATTAATTAAATATTCGTACTAATGTAGCGATTTCTTAATTATTAAAGTATTGGATGGACCAACGAAAATCTTTTACTTTAATTATTAGGAGAATTAAAAATCACCTAATGTACGTGTACAAGTTGATGCACGAATCGGCTCAACGGAAGATTTGTATATTAATTTTGTAAACAGAATTTTTAAAGTTCAAATTGTAGAATTTAAATTAGTTTTTGCCCAACAGTGATATAATTTAATATTTAACTTTTTGTTATCTCATGTTTAATGATAAAATTAATTTAGTATTGATAATCGGCCCAATGGAAGATATTAACATTAAATTTAATTTAATTCTAGGAAAATTTTTGTGTATTTTATTTTTTCTATTTAGAAAAACTGTTTATCCCTCAGTTGTAATAACCGCGAATTTTTCGAATAAATTTTTCCTACTCGATGTTTAAATTTTTATTTACGAGCGATTCACTAGTATATTTTAATTAGCACGCTTTCGTAAATTTTGAAATTTTATATATTCATATGTAAGTAAATATTATATTATATCTATTTAGTTATATTTATTGGTATTTATAAAAATTAGGAAATTTAGGAAAATAGGATTTTAATTTTTGGGTCAAATTTATTTTAGAGAACGAAATTATAATTCGTTTTAATTAGTCGGTAGGGGAGAAATGAGGTTATTGAGGAGACAGTTTTTTTTTTCTTTTCACAAAACACGCCCAAAAAACACGGTCCATGTTTTGTTCCACTAGTTATTTTTTTAGTCCCCACGTTTTTGTCACTTTACATGTAATAAACAGAAAAACCGGATACAACACTTAACACCATTTTTCCTGTCTCTCTTTTATATCCAAAACTGCCTCTTTCTTTGTAAACAAAAGATTAGACCATATTTTCATATACACAAAAGCACAGACACATGCCTTGCTCTCTTCTTCATTTTAAACATAAAAGTCGAACCATATATATATATATATCCTTACGAACAAACCGAGTACAAAACAATCACATGTAGTTATCTTTATTCTGTTAATTGTTTTTGGCGGCTCGAATTGGTAATTGCTTTGTGTTGAATCATCACTGTGATGTGAGTTTTGGGTGTGTTCGAGGTGAATTGTTTTAGTAAGTGAATTGTTCAGTTGTGGGGTGTGTTTTCCGACTAAGTGTTGTCATGGTTGTATACGACCACCACCGTTGCGGTGGTGGTGTTCGGTTTGTGTTGGGGTCATCGGAGTTAAGAGGAATGATGGTGATGTTGTGTGTATATACTCGGAGAAGAAGGTGTAACCGGAGAGGGTGTTAGCGATAGAGAGACGCGGAGAGGAACGGGGAGAGATTGAGAGATGATGATGAGACAGAGAGAGACAAGATAAAAAGATAGAACGAGAGAGAGAAGAAAGGAGAAGGGGGTCGATGGTGTCGTTGTTGTGGTTGTGCGAAGTGGAAAGGGAGAAAGATGGAGGTAGAGAGAAGGAGAGAAGCGGAGAGAGAGAAATCGACAGGGAGAGATTGAGGGAGAGAGACAGATGGAGAAGAGAGAGAGAGAGACATCGAGAGAGAGATGGAGATGAGGGAGATTGAGTGGTCGGAGAGATTGTGGCGAGAGAGATTTCCAGGGAGGCGCGTGGCGGTGGGATGCAGGTGGGTCCCACACTAACGTTGCAGGTAGAATAAAAATATAATAATAGCGTAATGATAAATGAACGGTTGATTGTTATAATCGGGAGTAATAAACGAATAAATAAAAGAGGTTCAAATGGGTTGCGTTAAAATTGGAGTATTATTTAAAATTTGGAGAAATAAATAGTTTAATGGTGTAATTAATTATTTAGTGAAATAGAAATGTTTTGAGATTATTTGGACTTGATTTAGAGATTTAATAATTCGTTGATAAAAGAGGGAATAATTATAAATAAATAGAGATAAATACGGATTTATTTTGGAAGACTGATAATTAATATTTCTGGATTATTTTAAGTAACCGGATCGGACTAAATTATTTAGAGGCTAAGATCAGATTATTATTAAATTATTTAAGAGAGTTAAAAATAGATAATTGCCGTTATTTCCGGTAACCTTATTTTCGTTTCAAACGGAATTTACGGATATTAAATAGTATATATATTTTTTTCTGAGTCGAAGAAAGATTTATTTATTCGGGGATTATTTCAGAGATTTTTAAGAGATATTATTAATATTCCCTATATTTAAATATTATATTATCGGATCGGGAATATTTATTTTGACGAATCGCTCACGTATTTCTGGTTGCCATTTTTAGAGAATATTTCCCGAGCTGTGGACCGAAGCCAAGTTCACGGGTAGAGTATATATTTTATCTTCATTCATTTGCACTACGAGATCGAGGCAAGTTCAATCCTACCCTAAATCTTGGAATTTCATATTTCTAGCCTGGTTAATTCATTCGTATTTATTTTCGAGCTATCAAATTATGAGATTTATTTTGCTGCTTCTTATACTACAATGATTCTTTCGAACATTATTTTCTCGTTGCAATATAATTTTACTGTTAAGAGTACTTTATTTGCGAATTATATTCCCTATAAGCGTAGAAGACTTTCAATTGCTATCGGGTCGATCTCATTAATTCGAGACGACTACTTGATTTGATTCAGTGGAACTAGTCTCATTTGTTCGAGCTAGTTAAATTCATTCTTTTCAGTCGGATTTATTGTTCAAATTCGACAATATTCATTGATTATCTTTTAGTTGGTTCATCGTTCGAATCAACCAATAGGAGTTATATTATTTAAAATCGTTAGAGTTTTACTCATTTGTCAAGTGAAAAACATTCTATTTATCGTTCTTCGATTTTGAGTATTAAAATTATTCGAGTAGTACTACTTGTGCAGTACGACTCATTTTGTTTCATTCTAAGACTATTCTCATTATTTCGAGATAGTTGCCTTTATTGTCAAGGTTTGGCATTTTGTTCGTGTCAACCAATAAAATATTATTATTGAGAGTTTACATCAGTCCATTGTTCGGATTGATGGCACAATTGAGTCAGACTGGCAGTCCGTCAGATTAACAAATATTTCCTCGAAGAATTTTTATCAAGTCATCTATTCATTAAATATTCGGGAATTCTGTATTCTACTGGTCAATTTTGGGAAAGAGGCCCATTACAGAGAAAAAGAGACTTGTGTACCATTATACGGACACGAGAATATTTTTGGCACAAGTGTTGCCAGGTTGACTTTTCAACCAACCTTTTTGCTAGCAAAACAATATGGTGGTACTTGCGACATAGTAGTGATCGTGCTATGGGGTATCACGGGTGTGCGGTACTTGAGACACAGCGGTTGATCTCGCTGTGGGGTATCGTAGAGGAGGAAGACCAGATTCTCAAGCTTTTAAATTCCAATTTCTTTATTCAAAGATAAGTTGTTTAGGTCTATCAATTGAGACTTTCGAGTATTATATTTTTGAGATGAGTATTGAATCATCAGAGTTATATCAGTTGAGATTTCGAGTATTCTATTTTCGAGATAAGTATTTAGTCATCAAAGTTATATCAGTAGAGACTTTCGAGTATTCTGTTTTCGAAACGAGTATTGAGTCAATCCCAGATTATGATTCTTATATTATAATTTTGAGTATTCTCTTTCCGAAAATATTATTATAATTATACCCCGAGCAATGAAAGAACTTGCTGAGCACTATAGTTGCTCATTCTTGCTTTAAAACATTTTGTTCAGCTATCAAGATGGAAAGATGCGAGACGTTCAGCTAGGAATCCAGAGAAAAGGGAAAAAGCTCCAGATTATGCTGACAAGAATTAGAATATCCAGCTGGAACCTTTATTTTCTACTTTGTGAACTTATGTAAGATATTATCCTAAGATGTACTAAGACGTATTGTAATATTTTGTGAGACCGATCTTGGATCTGCGGAGTGGGACTTTTATGCTCCGATGTATTAAATACTTCATTTTATTATTGCAATGTGCTACAGGATATTGAGACAATGTGACGACCCGGGTCCCCGTACAGGGTGGATTTGGGGGCGTTACAGTTTTGGTATCAGAGACTTAGTTATATTTTTAGGAATCGTACGAGCCTAGAATTATAACACGACGTGAGAATTTAGAGATATTGTACGATGTTGAGATTTTAGCACTAAGTGCCTTACACCCTTATTTATATGCGTATATAGTCAACTAGAACCTGTTGTGACCGAAACTCTTTGCCTTTGTAGATGTCTATTTTCGGATCTGTTGACTCTTCTTCCGCTCGAGATAGATTTCTTAAACCTTATTCGCATGAACCATAGTTTCCCAATTTATTTAAGATAGGATGCCTAATTTCCCATTATAATTGAGATCGGATGATACCTTACAGATCTTCCACACTTTGTAGATGTTATCAATACCCTTACCAGAGTCAGGGTTGGACCAGCACGAGATACGTGCACCAGAGATGGATTTAAAGAGAGATGCAATTATGTGTCCCAAGTTTGAGGCTAAACTTTTAAACGATTTCGTAACCGATATTAGTTTTCTAGAGATATAACTTATAGAGGTTGAAATAGTTTTCTACGGTATTGTGTTTTTGTACATCCCCTCTTAGAGATTTTCTTCCCTGACGAGCTACCGAAGTTTGCAAGTGTCGCTTTTATTCGAGAATCAATAGTTGTTCCTGAGAGCTTATATTGTGATGGAGAATAGTTCTTTAAATAACTTCGTTATCAACGATTATCGATAAATATTATCATTCGAATTTACTCAGGCAATTTCTATCCTATTTGAAAAGGACCTACGTTGTTTGGGGGTAAGTGACCCATCATCATGTACTTTCATAAATACAAATCCCTTTAATATCCATTTCTATATTTGATACCCTTTGAGATATTGAGATGAACAACCCTATTTATAGGGGAAGACTATCAGTCTCTGTGATTGAAGTCTGGTGGGACGCCACTGTTTGTAATGTTGTTTGTCATTAGAGTACTAAAGGTTGGCCACCTTGTGTACTATGACGGTTGTCCTAATGATATATGCAACAAAACAAATGTTCAATGATCATCATGATCTCTCAGTTAATCCTTTCATAAAAGATTCTCACCATCAAGAATTGAGTATACACATGTTGTGATTTAACATTCGTTTCTTTATGAGTTATCTCTATTCAATGTTCTTATGGATCCTAAAATGATTGGGGCCTAAGAATTCTAAAAGTGTTATGCGGAAATTTGAAAATGATGAAACGTCTCTTCCAGAAATGGAAATATTAGCAACTCAAGTTGGAGTGTCGATTTCTAAATATGAATAGACCATTCCGTTAATCCACTAGTCAGATCTTCGAAACCCTACATAGTGTCTCATGGTTATGTATTAAGGTTCTAGGAATTTGGTTTGAATACGGAGCAATTATTGAGTTTAATCCTTTAAAAAGCGTGAAGCGAATCGATACTGAGTATACATTGATGATATATTACTTGTTGATGAAATAGTGATCGTTTTTCATATAGGAAAAGAAAAAGAACATTAATGCGTGTTTCCACTATCTTCTTTCTGAGTATATTAGTTAAACGACGATTTAACCCTTGGAGGTTTTAAGATTAATATTTGAGGTGATTATCATAATTGTGATACTTCAAACTCTTGAGGCATGTCTTATCGTATTTTCTGAAATTTTATTGCCCCAAGTACGACACGTGTTACCCTTTATACCTACAACATTTCTTTAAATGAAACACACCGTGATTAAGAATCAGAGTGAGAATATTTTGGATTATAAAGTAGAGTCAAAAACCAGGTCCTAGGCTAAAACCAAATTAAGGGTATATTTGGAAGTTATTCCTTGATTTTCTTTAAAACGAAAAGACCCTATGAGAAGAAATGAATCTTATGATTGAGAAACTCGAACCATACCATCACTATTAAGACTTATTGGTAGTAAGTCATTGTGAGACCAAAAGGTTTACTAATTCTAAAGAAATGAGAGCTATGTAGGGTAAAGAGGTCTTACCGTGAATTAGATTCAGAATTTGTTTCGAGATAGGTATTTTCCCAAGTATCTGGAGAATCAAATGGAATTAAGTTTTTGGAACTCAAGCAAGGGACGATGACTGTCGCAGACTTCGAAGCTAAGTTTACTGAAATCTCAATGTCCGTACCCTATCATGTAGACACCGAGGAGAAAAGAGCCAAGTATTTTTCACGAGGATTGAACCCCTGAATACAAAATCAAGTTACCATGTTTGAAATCACCAATTACGCAACCTTAGTGCAGAAAGCGGCCCTAGTAGAAAACGGAAGTGAATCGTATCCGAAAAATAGAGATAGTGAGTAGTAAGTTTCAGAATAGTGGTAGTATTTTTGTGAAGAGGATCAATAACCGAGTTAACAAGAAACCTTTTGTGAAAAGAGAACTATTGAAGGCACGAGAGTGATATCTTAAGTTAGAATTATTGAGTTGATATTTAGCAGGTATTATTCTAAGTATGTTGTGAATCATAGGAGGATCAAGCTCTTTAAAACGAAAGCATCCAAGACCATACGAGCAGAATATATTTATATTTTTGGGAAAGAGTTGGTATTATTATTTAACCTACGTAAAGAAGGATATTCCTACTTCAAATGAGGAAGGAATGGAGATTTTGAACGAAAAATATTAGTAACCCCGAAAGAAAACACAATTATAAGATTGGCTACACCTCTAGGAGACAAGCCAAGTATACGCACTTTTAATATGAGTTTGACAGATCTTATCAAGGATCATAAGGTTCCGTGTTGCGAGATTTCAGACAACCTTCGAAGGAGAATCTAGTACCTCGACTTACAACACTTCCTAACAACAAGTCGATAGCGTGAAATTTTAACATGACTATGAGAGATGCCATTGATGATAGTGATGTAATGGAAAGTACGCTTCTAGTAAATTTTGAGAATGAGTGTGTTTCAGTCGAATCTTGAATCTGTGCATTTAGAGGAGAGGAGATTCTGAGCATAGAATTAGATAATTAGGAAATCATACTAGTGAACCGATTGTGTCCAAATTGTTCTATAGAGATGCATGGGCAACGTTGCGACGCAGACCTTATTCCTTTTAAGTTAAATAAAGTTAACATAATTCTAGAGATGGATTGGTTATTATGTTAGGAGATTTAAATAAATTGTCGACGTGTGAGGGTCAGCTTAAGTGGAGCTAATGGTATAAGAATTCCCTTTTACGGAAGGAAACCGACTACGGATTTTCTGTCATTAATTCGAGATAAAAGATTACTTCGGCAAGGATGTCAAGCCTATCTGGCTCATGTGATAGATACCGAGAAACAGACCCACGATCGAAGAGATCCCTGTAGTTAATCAATTTAAAGATGTTTTTCCTAGCGAGTTGCCTGAAATGCCACCGGATCGAGAGATAGAATTCACAATTTACTTAGCACCAGGAACTGCACCAATCTCAAAGGCGCCTTATAGAATGGCACCAGTGGAAATGAAGGAGTTGGTAATACAACTGCAAGAATTACTTGAGAAAGGGTTAATCAGACCAAGAGTATCCCCGTGGGGAGCTCAAATACTGTTCGTGAACAAGAAGGACAGATTAATGCGATCATGTATTGATTTCCGTGAACGGAACAAGATGACCATCAAGAATAAGTACCCTCTGCCTCGAATCGACGATCTGTCTTACCAATTTAAGGGAGCTATAAATTTATTAAAGATTGATTTGAGATTCGGCTATCATCAACTAAAGATCAAGCCTGAAGATATTCTTAAGACTGCATTTAGGTTCCGATATGGACATTATGAATTCTTAGTTATGTCTTGGATTGACGAATGCTCCGTATGCTTTTATGGATTTGATAAATCGTGTGTTCAAGAGATACTTGGATAAGTTCGTGATTGTATTTATTGATGACATTAGGATATACGTGAAGTCTCGTGAGGAACATGTCGAACACCTCCGTTTGGTTTTGGAAGCGTTGAGAAAGGAAATGTTATATGCAAAATTTTCGAAGTGAATTATGGATTGAAAGAAGTTAGAATTTTTAGGATACATTGTGAGCGGCGAAGGGATTTCGGTAGACCCCGCAAAGATAGAAGCCGTAGCAGATTGGGAGAGACCCAAGACTCCAACAGAGGTTAGAAGCTTCCTTGGATTGACCAGATACTATCATAGATTTGTGAAGAATTTCTCAAAGATATCTACGCACTGACTCGACTTACCAGAAAGAGTGAAATGTTTGAACGGACCCCAAAATGCGAAGACAACTTTCGGGAATTGAAGAAGAGATTGACTACTGCCCCAGTAGACCTTACCTGATGAAAAAAAAACGATTTCGTGATTTTCAGCGATGCTTCTCACAAAGGTTTAGGGCGTGTTCTGATGCAACACAGGAAAGTAATAGTTTACACCTCTCGACAATTGAAGGAATATGAGTCTCGTTACCCTACTCATGATCTGGAACTTGCGGCTATTGTTTTTGCCCTCAAGATTTGGAGACATTACCTTTATTACCTTTATGGAGTGAAATGCGAGATTTACACAGATTATGAGAGCTTAAAGTATATATTCACGCAGAAGGAATTAAACATGAGACAGAGAAGATGGTTGGAATTAATCAAAGACTATGATTGCTTGATAAACTATCACCAGGGAAGGCTAATGTTGTAGCTAATGCTTTAGGTAGAAAAGAAAGACTCAACCTGTTAACAACCTCAGAAGAAGTAGTCAAAGAATTTGAGAAAATAGAATTAAAGGTCGAGATCCTAGCCCAAAACAAAGAAAAATTTACAACATTCGGCTTCCACCAGAATACTTGAGAAGATTCGTCGTTGTCAGGAACAAGTAAGGGAAGAAACAAGATCAGAGTTGACCAGAGAAGAATTTCTGAGTTCAAAAGATGATAAGGGAATTAAGCGATTTGCATCGAGGATATGGATTCCTAATGTTACAGAGTTGAAGGAAGAAATTATGAGAGAAGCGCATAACTCGAGATATTCAATCAAGCTAAATTATATGGTGGCCTAACGTGAAGAGAGAGATTGCAGAATGGGTAAGAAAGTGTTTGACATGTCAGAAAGTGAAAGCCGAACATCAACCACCAAGTGGACTTTTAAAACCCTTAGAGATACCCGAGTGGAAATGAGAGCATATTAACATGGATTTTGTCCTAAGATTGCCCCGAACTAGAGCTAACCATGAATCAATTTGAGTTATTGTCAACCGACTCACCAAATTTACGCATTTCCTACCAATTAGTGATAAGTACTCCGTTCAAAGAATGGTGAAGATATACCTAAAGGAAATTGTGGTTCGTCATTGAGTGCCTTTTTCAATTATATCTGATAGAGATGCCGTTTTACTTCTCGATTTTGGAGAAGTTTTAGGGAAGTCTTGGCACGAAGTTAAATCTGAGCATTGCATATCATCCACAAACCGACGGACAAAGTGATAGGACAATATTAAAATCTCGAAAAAGCGCGGGGAGCAGCCTCATTTCTTTCCTCTCCGTAATATTAAGAGCCTATGCATTTGATTTCAAAGAAAGTTGAGATGAAGTATAAGAGAGGGAAATACTAGGACCAGAACTACTTCAACAAACCAAGCAAGCCACCGAAGTTATAAAAAAAAAAAAAAAGTTAGTTGCAACTAAAAAAAAATTCAACCGAGGTAGTATGCAAATCAAAAGAGAAAAGACGAAGCATTTGTAGTGGGAGATAAAGTGATGCTGAAAGTTTCACCTGGGAAGGGAGTAATGAGATTCGGAAAGAAAGGCAATTTGAGTCCTAGATATATAGGACCTTTTGAGATTTTTAATAAGATAGGACCACTAGCTTATAAGACATGTTATAAATTACGAACCAGTGAAAATACGTTTTGATTTGACATACGAAGAAAAGCCAGTACAGATCCTAGATCACAAAGTGCGAGAGTTAAGAACTAAGAAAGTAAATTTATTGAAAGTACTTTTGAGAAACCACCAATTTGAGGAAGCCACGTGGGATTTAGAAAGCGAAATGCAGAAAGAATATCTTGAATTGTTTAGTGCGTAATTTTGATTCCGAGGACGGAATCCTATAAGGGGGGAAGACTGTAATAACCGCGAATTTTTCGAATAAATTTTTCCTACTCGATGTTTAAATTTTTATTTACGAGCGATTCACTAGTATATTTTAATTAGCACGCTTTCGTAAATTTTGAAATTTTATATATTCATATGTAAGTAAATATTATATTATATCTATTTAGTTATATTTATTGGTATTTATAAAAATTAGGAAATTTAGGAAAATAGGATTTTAATTTTTGGGTCAAATTTATTTTAGAGAACGAAATTATAATTCGTTTTAATTAGTCGGTAGGGGAGAAATGAGGTTATTGAGGAGACAGTTTTTTTTTTCTTTTCACAAAACACGCCCAAAAAACACGGTCCATGTTTTGTTCCACTAGTTATTTTTTTAGTCCCCACGTTTTTGTCACTTTACATGTAATAAACAGAAAAACCGGATACAACACTTAACACCATTTTTCCTGTCTCTCTTTTATATCCAAAACTGCCTCTTTCTTTGTAAACAAAAGATTAGACCATATTTTCATATACACAAAAGCACAGACACATGCCTTGCTCTCTTCTTCATTTTAAACATAAAAGTCGAACCATATATATATATATATCCTTACGAACAAACCGAGTACAAAACAATCACATGTAGTTATCTTTATTCTGTTAATTGTTTTTGGCGGCTCGAATTGGTAATTGCTTTGTGTTGAATCATCACTGTGATGTGAGTTTTGGGTGTGTTCGAGGTGAATTGTTTTAGTAAGTGAATTGTTCAGTTGTGGGGTGTGTTTTCCGACTAAGTGTTGTCATGGTTGTATACGACCACCACCGTTGCGGTGGTGGTGTTCGGTTTGTGTTGGGGTCATCGGAGTTAAGAGGAATGATGGTGATGTTGTGTGTATATACTCGGAGAAGAAGGTGTAACCGGAGAGGGTGTTAGCGATAGAGAGACGCGGAGAGGAACGGGGAGAGATTGAGAGATGATGATGAGACAGAGAGAGACAAGATAAAAAGATAGAACGAGAGAGAGAAGAAAGGAGAAGGGGGTCGATGGTGTCGTTGTTGTGGTTGTGCGAAGTGGAAAGGGAGAAAGATGGAGGTAGAGAGAAGGAGAGAAGCGGAGAGAGAGAAATCGACAGGGAGAGATTGAGGGAGAGAGACAGATGGAGAAGAGAGAGAGAGAGACATCGAGAGAGAGATGGAGATGAGGGAGATTGAGTGGTCGGAGAGATTGTGGCGAGAGAGATTTCCAGGGAGGCGCGTGGCGGTGGGATGCAGGTGGGTCCCACACTAACGTTGCAGGTAGAATAAAAATATAATAATAGCGTAATGATAAATGAACGGTTGATTGTTATAATCGGGAGTAATAAACGAATAAATAAAAGAGGTTCAAATGGGTTGCGTTAAAATTGGAGTATTATTTAAAATTTGGAGAAATAAATAGTTTAATGGTGTAATTAATTATTTAGTGAAATAGAAATGTTTTGAGATTATTTGGACTTGATTTAGAGATTTAATAATTCGTTGATAAAAGAGGGAATAATTATAAATAAATAGAGATAAATACGGATTTATTTTGGAAGACTGATAATTAATATTTCTGGATTATTTTAAGTAACCGGATCGGACTAAATTATTTAGAGGCTAAGATCAGATTATTATTAAATTATTTAAGAGAGTTAAAAATAGATAATTGCCGTTATTTCCGGTAACCTTATTTTCGTTTCAAACGGAATTTACGGATATTAAATAGTATATATATTTTTTTCTGAGTCGAAGAAAGATTTATTTATTCGGGGATTATTTCAGAGATTTTTAAGAGATATTATTAATATTCCCTATATTTAAATATTATATTATCGGATCGGGAATATTTATTTTGACGAATCGCTCACGTATTTCTGGTTGCCATTTTTAGAGAATATTTCCCGAGCTGTGGACCGAAGCCAAGTTCACGGGTAGAGTATATATTTTATCTTCATTCATTTGCACTACGAGATCGAGGCAAGTTCAATCCTACCCTAAATCTTGGAATTTCATATTTCTAGCCTGGTTAATTCATTCGTATTTATTTTCGAGCTATCAAATTATGAGATTTATTTTGCTGCTTCTTATACTACAATGATTCTTTCGAACATTATTTTCTCGTTGCAATATAATTTTACTGTTAAGAGTACTTTATTTGCGAATTATATTCCCTATAAGCGTAGAAGACTTTCAATTGCTATCGGGTCGATCTCATTAATTCGAGACGACTACTTGATTTGATTCAGTGGAACTAGTCTCATTTGTTCGAGCTAGTTAAATTCATTCTTTTCAGTCGGATTTATTGTTCAAATTCGACAATATTCATTGATTATCTTTTAGTTGGTTCATCGTTCGAATCAACCAATAGGAGTTATATTATTTAAAATCGTTAGAGTTTTACTCATTTGTCAAGTGAAAAACATTCTATTTATCGTTCTTCGATTTTGAGTATTAAAATTATTCGAGTAGTACTACTTGTTCAGTACGACTCATTTTGTTTCATTCTAAGACTATTCTCATTATTTCGAGATAGTTGCCTTTATTGTCAAGGTTTGGCATTTTGTTCGTGTCAACCAATAAAATATTATTATTGAGAGTTTACATCAGTCCATTGTTCGGATTGATGGCACAATTGAGTCAGACTGGCAGTCCGTCAGATTAACAAATATTTCCTCGAAGAATTTTTATCAAGTCATCTATTCATTAAATATTCGGGAATTCTGTATTCTACTGGTCAATTTTGGGAAAGAGGCCCATTACAGAGAAAAAGAGACTTGTGTACCATTATACGGACACGAGAATATTTTTGGCACAAGTGTTGCCAGGTTGACTTTTCAACCAACCTTTTTGCTAGCAAAACAATATGGTGGTACTTGCGACATAGTAGTGATCGTGCTATGGGGTATCACGGGTGTGCGGTACTTGAGACACAGCGGTTGATCTCGCTGTGGGGTATCGTAGAGGAGGAAGACCAGATTCTCAAGCTTTTAAATTCCAATTTCTTTATTCAAAGATAAGTTGTTTAGGTCTATCAATTGAGACTTTCGAGTATTATATTTTTGAGATGAGTATTGAATCATCAGAGTTATATCAGTTGAGATTTCGAGTATTCTATTTTCGAGATAAGTATTTAGTCATCAAAGTTATATCAGTAGAGACTTTCGAGTATTCTGTTTTCGAAACGAGTATTGAGTCAATCCCAGATTATGATTCTTATATTATAATTTTGAGTATTCTCTTTCCGAAAATATTATTATAATTATACCCCGAGCAATGAAAGAACTTGCTGAGCACTATAGTTGCTCATTCTTGCTTTAAAACATTTTGTTCAGCTATCAAGATGGAAAGATGCGAGACGTTCAGCTAGGAATCCAGAGAAAAGGGAAAAAGCTCCAGATTATGCTGACAAGAATTAGAATATCCAGCTGGAACCTTTATTTTCTACTTTGTGAACTTATGTAAGATATTATCCTAAGATGTACTAAGACGTATTGTAATATTTTGTGAGACCGATCTTGGATCTGCGGAGTGGGACTTTTATGCTCCGATGTATTAAATACTTCATTTTATTATTGCAATGTGCTACAGGATATTGAGACAATGTGACGACCCGGGTCCCCGTACAGGGTGGATTTGGGGGCGTTACATCAGTTTATTTAACTTATGTGTTACTTGGTGAACTAACTGTTTTTCATCATGTGGATTATATTTATTATACCTATTGTACTTATATGCATGATTGTGATTAACCTTTATTCAGTATTTGGTCCTGTTTCACTTACCAACTACTTTTCACACATTGAATCATTGAGTGGCTCTAATTTTAAGAAGTGGAAAGAGCAAATTGATCTTACGTTGGGAGTTACTACCCTTCATTATGCCATAAGGGTTGCAAAACCTGCTGCCAATACGGTCGAAATCTCTGTTGAGCAAAAGGCTGATTATGCAAAATGGGAGCATAGCAACCGTGTTTGCTTAGTGATTCTTAAGGGCTCCATTACTAGTACAATTCGTGGAGCAATTCCCGAATCTGATAATGCAAAGGAGTACCTAGCGAACATTGAGGAACAATTCAAGGGTTCCACTAAGACCCAAGCCACTACACTGATCTCGAAAATGGCCACTCTCAAGTATCATGGTTTCGATGATGTGATTGGAAAATTTGGGTTTAAAGAAAAATTTGTTGACCAATGCATATATCTAAAAGTGAGTGAGAGCAAGTACATTATTTTAGTACTATATGTGGATGATATTCTACTCCCTAGTAGTGATATGAATTTAATGCATGAGACAAAGAGATTCCTTAATAAGAATTTTGATATGAAGGATCTGGGGGAAGCATCTTATGTCTTGGGCATTGAAATTCATAGAAATAGATCTCATGGAAATTTGGGTTTATCACAAAGAGCTTATATTGATAAAGTTCTCAAACGTTTTAACATGCAAAATTGTTCTCCAAGCGTTGCTCCTATTGTCAAGGGTGACAAATTTAGCTTGAAACAATGTCGCATACCTCTTCTACAATGGAAGCTGAATTTATGCCTTGCTATAAGGTAATGAAGCAAGCTTTATGGTTGAGAAATTTTGTCACGTATCTCAAAATAGTTGACACTATCTCTAGACCACTGAAAATTTATTGCGATAATAAAGCTGCTGTTTCTTTCTCTAAAGACTACAAGATAAGTGATGCGACAAAATACATAGATATAAAGTATCTTGTAGTGCGAGAAAGAGTTCAAAAACAACAAGTGTCTATTGAGCAAATTAGTACAGTTGCTATGTTGGCGGATCCATTGACAAAAGGTTTACCGCCCAATCTCTTTCGAGAACATGTTGCTAGCATGGGTTTGGTTGATAATCTTTCTTATTGATTCATGGATTTTATTGTAAGACACTAGTATTGTGATCACCTTATGTTATGGTTTTTGGACAAAGTATTTAGTTTGTTACTTCTATTATTGTGCACATTCGAAGTTTATGGAAAAAACAATTATGTAAGGACCTCATGGACATATTGATTTGCTATTGATTATGAAATATTATGTTGTTCATGACTTAATCTAGTATCTCTATTAAGTTTTATAATTATACTTGGATTTTAACTGGAGGACGGTTTCATATTTGTACATGAGTATGATACTACCTTTAATTCTGTTCTTGTATGATGAAAGATTTAGCTTGTCTTATGGGATGCAATGCTCAATAATAAAAGTCTTGTTATATGTATTTTGAAGATATAATGACCCTTGGCCAAGTGGGAGAATGTTGGATTCGACGGGATCCAATTCATTTATTTATGGCCCATCGGGTATTATTGTTAATCTTTTAAATAAAGACTTGAGCCTAATGAATAATTAAATATATTAATAGCAATTAATTTATATATTTAATTATTACATCTAATATATATCTATTTAGATATATTTATTTATAATGGCTTAAGTACCCAAGCCCAGAACTTTGATGGACGGTTATGGGTTTAGCCCATTAGGGTTGGTCCCATTATTCCCTCTATATAATGAATCTTATGTGAGAAGAAAAGATACGCGTCTCATAATATTCCATACCCCATCCTTACGTATAGAGGAGAATAGTGAAGATCAAAGCCCTCAAGTACTTGCGCTTTTCGGACTCTCTCACGATCATTAATGGCCTCTGATAAGTGGTTTTATATCCACTTATTATGCACTAATTGGACCTAGATTGGTGGTTTATCTTTAAGTATGTTGTGTCTTTTAATTCGTTTCAGTCTTTGTTGTGCAGAACTCGCAACTTTAGGTATCGTGGCGATAAAAGACTAAAAATGGTGGATTTTTGCCTCAATTCGGAATTTAATCACACGGATTTTATCATCAAGTGGAATGGCTACGAGGAAAAAGAATTATCGTAAAGAAATTCTTAATGATATATTCTTAATGCTAAAACTCCGGTTGGAATTGTTGTATTTGTTTCTAAGCAAAAGGAGTCCGATTTCAGATCCTCAAGAGACCGTAGTTTACACCTGGACGAGTAGTAAGGAAATAAGAATTGTCACAAAAATATGGAGAGTGATATTTTCTTAAAGCTGGAATGCCGGTTAGAATTGATATATTTTTTGTTAAGCAAAAGGAGTTCGGTTCGAGACCCTCAATAGACCGCAGCTTAGGACTTAAGGATTTATTTATATTAATAAATATTTTATTTAATTAGAAAATTATATTTATAAATATCTAATAATATTAGATATTTATTTTTATAATTTCTAAATTAAATTAATTATTAATTATTTAATAATATTTATTTATTAATTAAATTAATTATTTAAATTAAATTAATTATTAATTATTAATTATATTTATAAATATCTAATAATATTAGATATTTATTTAGTGTTAGATGGTGTGCTAAATTGTACTATAAATAGATGTGTTGTGCATAGGTTTAAAACACACCTCTCGACTGCATTCTTTCTTGTAGTCTCTCAATTTTCAGCATTATTTTCCTTTATAATTTCAGTTTCAATTTATACACTTTAATTTTCTGCAAATTTAGTATAAGGTTTATTTTGGTTGATGATTTTAATGGGATTACTTGGAGTGCTCTTCTCTTTCATTGGAAGCTATTTCGGTTCTATTTTCTAAACTCTTGTAATTTCATATTTTATTCATGCAATTTTATACCATATTTTCATTTAATCCCATGATGACGATTCGTTCGATTATGAACTAATCGCCGTCATGGGATTCTAATGGAGTTATTTACGTAATTTAGTAATTCGATGCCTTAATAATTTGTATTATGATAAAATTTCAGATTGCCTAATGTGGTTGCGCTTAATTTATTAGATGCGTAGCTAACGTCTAAATTATTAATTCCTAATGAATGCGAAAGTGGATTTAGGAATTTAGAATTTGTCATGTTAGCATATGTTCGTAATTGTCATGTACAATTACGATAAGTGGTAGGATTTTGGATCATATCACCCTATGTAGTCATAATAAAGGAATTTATTCGTAAACCAATTATGTTTTCAAATTTAATAGACGTATAGGGTCTAAGCATAAAAGGTGTCCACGCGACGTCTATCTTTTTAAGTGGATGTTCGTGTGGTTTGATATGAGTTAAAGCTAAAAGGCGCTTATGTTAGTTTCGTGTTCCCGACTAGCTTTCGTAATTATCAAAATTACTTTGAAATTAAGGCATTAATTCTAAATGAAATAAATAATGAAATTAGAATCCCATGTTTTTCTCGCATATAAATTCTCATTTAATTAAATCAAGTAGTTTGAATTATTTAATATTATTAATTTGATACATCAATTAGAAAAATACAACAAAACCCCCTTTTATATTTATTCAAGCAGTTTGTTGTTTAATCATACGTCGTTGGTTAAACATTATTTCTGAACAAACACCAAGTCTCCGTGGGATCGAACTTATTATATTGCTTGTGACCGCGTACACTTGCGCAGTTAGTTTTCGAACCAACAGCCTCTGTTGATTCAGGTACGCTTCCGTTATTTATCTATACTCATAGTTTTGATCAGGAGATTCATATATATATATATTATGTTGTATTTATATACAGGATTTATTCAAACACCACCATGGTCTGAAATGCCATTGTTTGATTACACACTAATAGAGTTATCATTAAAAAAAGGCAGAGAAGAGTAACTGGAACTTGAAATAGTCAAATTAAACTCAAATACCCAAACAAATAAATTGGGGTGGGGGGGGGGGGGACCTAAGCGGCAGTTCTGTGGTGATGCTATATCGCAATTCTCTTCTTCCTCTGTTAACCTAATTGATCTATCATGTTAAAATGATTACTACTGATGCAATTTGTTTTTTGATTTTCTCTGCACTTAAAACTAATTGAAATAAAAGAATTCAAGTCATTCCTAGTTTAATGAATCAACTTCAAGTAGAAAGGTACACGTTATTCATTCCTTTATACGTTTCAAACTCTATGTTCAGTAAATTCTAAATACTTCGTTTCAGCAAAAATACCCGTTTTTTTAGTAACAATAACAAAAATACCCATTTTCAGAATTTTTGACAAAAAAACCCGGTGGAATACGCATTTGGCAAATGGGTATATAAGATATGCATTTGCCAAATGTGTATCCTTCACATTTTTTTTAAATTATGCTTAGGTCATAACACGCGCAATTGTTTTCTTTCAGGGTGAAATACAAAAATACCCGTTTTTTAGGTAACAGTAACAAAAATACCCATTCTCAAATTTTTTAACAAAAATACCCGGTGGAATACGCATTTGCCAAATGGGTATCTGGGATACGCATTTGGCAAATGCGTATCCTTCACTTTTTTTTTCTTTTTTTTTTTGGCGCGTGGCTTTCACCATGTAAGTGGACAACCAGCCTGTCACCTAGTTTGTCTACTAGTCCTGCCTGTCTCCTGCATGTCTCACGTCTCCTGCAACCACAAGCACATGGGTGTTAGATTTACTTAACAAATACGCATTCAAGGAATGCATATCCTCCTATTACCCATTCCTATATTGCGTATTTAGTTACAAATGTGAAGAATAAGCATTTGCCAAATGCGTATTTCATATACTCATTTGGCAAAGGCGTATTGAAATGGGTATATTTGTCAGTTTTTTCAAAATCAGATAGTTTTGTTACTATTGTTCTAAAAAACGGGTATTTTTGTCATTTTTTCTTTCTTTCATTTGTATTGGTGCGTGGCTTTCACGCCTTGCCAGCCAAGTGGTAACTGCATGTCTCATGCAACATGTCTCCCTGCATGCAAGTTACAATCACTTGGGTGTGTCAGACAGAGAGCTTTTGAGTTGTTCGATTTTTTAAGAGACACGCATTCCATGAATGCATATCCTCCTAGTACTCCATCATCTCTTGCGTATTACTTACAAAATGTAAAGGAAAAGCATTTGTCAAATGCGTATTCCAAATATCCATTTGACAAATGCGTATTGAAATGAGTATTTTTGTCAATTTTTTCAAAATTGGGTAGTTTCGTTACTATTATTCTGAAAAACGGGTATTTTTGTTATTTTTCTTAAGTATAGGGGAGGGGGAGGGGGACCGGAGGGGTATGGAGGGAGGGAGAGAGGGAGACCACCTAAGTGGTGAGAATCGTTCAAGAAGAGTGAGGACTGAGGTTTGAAAGTACGTCTTCCTTTCTTAACCTAATTCATCTACTACCGATTCGATTTTTTATTTTTTATTTTTGATTTTCTCTGCACTTAACACTAATCTTCAACCCCAGATCTTCAAAAATTAGCTTCGATCTATTTTCTAATTGAGCAATGTTACCAATAAATATTGACATGGCATAACACATGATTCATTTTAATTTGTGCGTGTATATGAATATATGTGGGGTTCCATATTATTGTCGAAAAATTACCAATTATATAAGTGTCAC
This sequence comes from Kitagawia praeruptora, assembly GCA_037693485.1. Taxonomy (NCBI): domain Eukaryota; kingdom Viridiplantae; phylum Streptophyta; class Magnoliopsida; order Apiales; family Apiaceae; genus Kitagawia; species Kitagawia praeruptora. The sequence goes on from CM075347.1 coordinate 19,319,355, forward strand.
ATCAGCATTTTTGAGAAAAAATTTGGGAACCATTTTGGGATTCCAGCATTTTACTTTTTAATTTTCTAGAATTTATTAATTTGAAGTACAAAAATCAAATTTTCCATTTTTACCTTCTAATTTCTAGCAATGACGATCAGAACTTCCTTTAATACCTTTTAATTAATAGTGTTGGTAATAATTTCATAAAAGACAAGTGTATTTGAAGATACATTTTTTTTTTGTCAAGTATTTGAAGATACTCCCTCCGTCCCTAATTAGTTGTCCAGTTTGACTTTTTAATGGTCAAATTGACTAACTTTTGACCGAAGATTAAAATTAATCCGTTTATTATTTTAAAAAACTGAAAATCACATATTAAAATAGATTAGAAGTAGTTTACAATGGTATAATTTTTTTAAATATTTTTCATTATGTGATATATATAAATTTCAATCAAATTTGAGTTAATTTGACCAACAAAAATAGAAACTGGACAACTAATTAGGGACGGAGTCGGAAGGAAAATTTTCAAAACTTTATTTAAAGAGAATAATTAATGTTCTTTGCATTTTTTTTGCTGATAGTATAAATATTTTTTACTTGAAAACCAGGCCATTATATTGTCCATACAAATTTATTATTCGTCCAATAGATGATTAAATTCTATTCAAATTCATAATACGGTTACATTCTATTCAAATTCATACAAGTTTATTATCCATCCAATCCAATAAATGGTTAAATTCTATTCAAATTCATAATAGATATTAAATTCTATTCAAATTCATTAAAGTTCATGTAAATTTTAATTAAGCTTATTAAAATTGGATTTAACTCAAATTCGAAATTAAATCCAATTTTTTTTCGAACGGGTGAGCTAGGAAATTATACAGTGCTTGTTAATTGTTACTTTCTCGTGGAACAACTTTTTTCAAGAACTTATGGACTTATTTTCGGATAAAAATTTTATAATTTGATAATTTTTTTTAATATAAGTGTTTAATGTATGTTTAAGATTCAATAAGTTGCAAAAATAAGTTGGAAAATAAATTGGAAAGTCAGAAATCTCTCTAACTTTGTTTTAAAATAAGTTAAAAATTCCCCAAACACCCCCTATGATATATTGGATATATAGTTTTTTGTTATTCGCAAGCAAAATAAACAATTAAATTAAATATATGGTTAAACTACTTCTGATATGAAATATTACACTAAAATTTACCCAAAAAAAAATACACAATAGCAATAACATAAAATATTGGAAATCTAAAATACACACTTATATATATGGTATCTTTGAAAATATAAACTATAGCTTTACAAAATAAATAAATAGAATAAAGTAAGAAAAATCACCGCCACAAGCTAGTCCACAACCTTAATGGCTTGATCGTCAAGTAATTTAATCCAAAAATTCGCATGTATATGGGCTTTGCACCTATATATATTGTGTTGATTTCGTTTAAGAGGTATACCCCGATATATATATAAAACCCTACGATCTTCTGATTTGCTCTCTAGTAGATCTTAATTAGCAGTGGTTCCGATGGCACGTCGTCATAAGCGAAACTCTAACCCTAGGCTTCCAGACCATATCATCTACGAATTACTCTCAAGACTTCCAGTAAAGTCTCTTTTACGAAATAAATTAGTTTGCAAGTCATGGCTGTCTATGATTTCTAGTCCCGATTTCGTTAAAGATCACCTCTCTAAATCGACTAATGACCCTTACTTCACTCATCATCAACTAATCTTATGTGATGCGGCAGTGATACCCCATGGGGATCGTGGTTACATCGATCTTAGTACTCGCAGCCGGGAAGACCTTAAGCTTGAGACTTGTTCTATATATGCTTTTATTGACGGGACCGTCACCGAGACTACTAAACTTGACTTTCCTAGAAGAAAAGTAGATGATTGGACTTATGTTGTGGGTTCGTTTAATGGGTTGGTTTGTTTAGCATGTTATGATGGACGTACATTCTTGTGGAACCCGACCACTAGAAAATCAAGAAGACTGCCTAAAGTGCCGAAACATAAACGTGCACATACAGTGTTTGGGTTTGGCTATGATGAATTGGAAGACGATTATAAAGTGTTTACAGTTATTGGTGCTCATAGCGATGAAGTTTCTGTTTATAGCTCAAAATCTGATTGTTGGAGAATGATTAGAGATTTTCCTTTTACTAAGGACAAATTTTCAAGGGGGCTTTTCGCGTGCGGAGCTATCCACTGGATTAGTCCAGCAGAAAAGGAAAAGAAGATTATTGGATCTCTTGATGTAAAAACAGAGACGTATAGAGAAGTTTGCCAGCCAGAATATGCAGAAGATTTAGTAGGTTGGACCTTGGGCACTTTTCACCAAAGCCTTTCCATTGTCTGTCGAAATATGACCTGTACTGACTTATGGGTAGTGAAGGAATATGGTGCCGAAAAATCTTGGACAAAATTGTTCACACTCCTCTTTCCCATTGCGTGCCCGTCGCCAATAATACCGATATGCAACTGTGTGAGCGGTGATATTATGCTTTTGGTAAACTCGATCATTGGGTTATGCAACCCTAAAGAAGGCCCGGCAGACAGTAAACCCTTGACATACAAAAATCCGTCAGACAGCACGTTTCGAGAGACTGTGGTGTACACTTATGTTGAAAGCCTAGTTTCGCCCCCATCTAAACTGAAGCTTGCAGCCAAGCGCAGTAAAGAATAAGGTCCATTCTGGTTATATTTTATCATATTTTTTTTTTTCTGATATTACTATTTGTGCTTCAAGTTCTCTTTTAAAACTTGTTCGTGAGTTGCTTCTGCAATTGCAGTTTCAGTGGTATTGCTCTTCTGATTCCAACCTGTACTGCATGCAGATTATTTTTATTTATGAAGTCATTATTTTAATTTCTGGCTATTTATATATACTTCAATTTCTGGCTATTTATATATCTTACAATATTGATTAATTGATCGTGAAACTATTGCTGGAAATTTATCGCAAAATTAGCTTCTAGCTTCTTTGTGTCTGGAATATAGAAAATATCTGTTTGCTCTTTCATATTTTTATGTGGTAGTCTCCTTTTTATATATATATATATATATATATATATATATATATATTTGAGAGCTTTGAAAAAAAAAAATCCTTAAACTAAATCTAAATCCTTCTGGGTGATGCCACATTTGATTAGAATATTGTTCTGTGTATTTACAAGCAAGTTACTGAAATATGAAATTATGCTTTTGCCTTTAGGGTTCTGCAAACCTTGCTTGCGAATCTTCTGATTTGTTCTTAATTTCCCTTAAAATATATCAACTTTTCGAATTTTGCTAAGTTTTTGTTCTAACTGTCCTTTACAGTTGATTCTCAAAATTACGAAATTTTTAAGATATGCTAATTAAGAGAGAATGTTCAATAATATACATTGAGGTGTCAGTGTGTCACGAGTTATTGACATAATTGTTAGAGTGAAGCTTGATGATGAACTTCGATGCATCATAACCAAGATCGATCCTAAAATTAGGATGTCCTAGACGTATTTTTTGAATGGTATTCCTTTTTCTTATGTCACTAGATAACATAACTTTCCACAAAAATAATTTACTCGTAGTACTATTTCTAAAAAAACATTTGACCATCTCTGAAACCCGTGGTAAAACTAGTTAGTCTATCTACGAAATCAATTATGTTAGCAAAATACATTGAGATCGATTACAAGAAGATGTAAAGGTCATAAAAATTTCTAGTGCATGAGAATGTACAAATAAAGATGTAAACCAGATATAAATAAAGGAACCAATTAAACCACAAAGTTTGAAAAGTTCGATAGCACTACAAGATGAATGTTATATAACATGTTCATATATTATACAAGAGTCCCTCATTATCGTTGACATCATAAAAGAAAATAGCAATGACATTATAAAATGAAATAGCTTAAAAAGAAAAAGACCACGACTGAATTAAAAAAATCAAGAGTCATACCATCTGGATTATATAGGTCCAGTACAAGTCAAATTTTGAATTGTTGAACGATGAAGAATGAATATTTGTTAAAGAAGAGGAAGAGTTCATACAGTTATGGAGACAAAGTGTGCAAGTCTCAAATTTCAACTCTTCAAATTCTTTTCTCACACACACACACACAAATATATATATATATATATATATATATATATATATATATAGGGAGCTATTCTAATGAGAACCTGTTATTATGAGAACTAGAAACTAGCCCAAATATCCAGTGGCAATTTTGTAAATTAGTACAAAACTAAGGACACGCACCAAAACAAAAAAAATACCGTTCGAGCACTTAACTACCTCATTTAATTTGCACAACTCTCAAATACACTGTTTGTTTTTTTGCTATCAGACCAACAACGCTATTAAAACCTCCATTAAAACTGAAGAAAAAGCTTCAAAAACCTCGAATAAAACTGAAGAAAGCACCGATTCGAAGATAAGAAAATCTCGTTCTATCACTATATCACAATCTACTTCCTATTTTGAAGAAAGTTGCATGGATTGGTACTCGTACAATCACTGAATCAGAACTTATTAAGTTGTTTTATAACGTTTTTTTGCTTTTCTAGAAACGCGAATCAACAACACGGAACCGAGATGTCTAAGAAAACACGAGGTAGTTTTTGTGATTTTTTCCCAATTTTTAGTGATTAAATCTTATTTGTGCGTTGTATTTCTTATATTTTTTAGTTTAATTTTGTGATTTCAGTGTTTTTTTAGTAATTTTAGATCTAGAAGATGTAAAACTTTTTCTGGTGATTGAATATGTGTTATCACTGATTTAGGTCTATTTTTCACTGATGAGTTATTTTGTGATTTAGTGATTTAGTTTTATCACTAGAATAAGCAACTCTCTTGTGGATACCTTTTTTTTTTGTGATTTTATATGTGTAAAAATTGAGATATCACTGATTTAGTTCTATTTTTCACTTATGTGTTATTTTTGTGATTTAGTGATTTAGTTTTATCACTAGAATAAACAACTCTCTACTGGATACCTTATCACTAGAATTAACAACTCTCTACTGAATACCTTTTTTTTGTGATTTTACATGTGTAAAAAGTGATTTGTGGAATACGTAATGACTTAAGAAGTTTTTTTTTGTGATTTTGGTGTATTCTATTTAGAGATAATATTTTTTTTTTAATGATTTGACTTAAGAGATAATTTGGTTACAGTATCTTATGTGATATCACATTTGCAGATTCAACTTTAAGAAGGGAAAGTCCGAGACTAAAATTGCAGAAAGCATCTTATAGTAACCCACTACAAATTGATGATCAGAGTTCTGAGCAGCAGCTTAATAGAATAGGTGCTCTACATTTTTTACTTTGTTTTTTCACTTTGTTGCTTGTGTAGTAATTTATGTGATTTGATAACTCTAGATTCAATTGTGAGAAGAGAAAGTGGGAGGCTAAAAATTCTGAAATCGCAAAAAGCAACCTATAGTAACCCGCTACTACTTGATGAGGGGAGCGCTGAGGAGCCTAAAAAAAGAGGTGAAAACTACTTTAATGTCTTACTTTAAATTTGTATTACTAGTGTAGCCACTAGTAATACAAATTTAAATTACCGAAAAGCCAATGTCGAAGAATACACGTAGTGGTGATTCAGGTGCCTTGTACTTTTCTTTATCATTCATCAAAGTAGACCACACATCTATAACAGAATAATACAACTTCTCATTCGGCTTTAGGGTTACCATATGCTCTCTAGTACAGTATTGCTCTCCATACTCAAAAACATGCTCCCCGATACAATAATATCACTATATTAACAAGGACCAAATGAAAACTTAAAAAGATAACAAGTTTTTTTAAGAAATACTTACATATCATCTTCGCCTTCTTTAGTTAACCATCTCCAAACAGCATAGTCTTGTGATGTGTAGCTCTTTGTGATGTCTATTTCCCTTTGAACATATGGCGATCGATATGCTGCAGCCACTTTTGTTTCCCTCCTTTCCCTTTTCTGTTGTTCTTCAAGTGCAGGTGTTTTATAATCATCTTTTTCAGTCTCTTGCTCAACATTGTTCGCCACTTTAGTTTCCCTGCTTTCCGTTTTCTGTTCTTCAAGTGCAGGTGTCTTATAATCATCTTTTTCTGTCTCTTGCTCAACATTGTTTTCATTTTCATGCTCCCCTTTTAAGTCCTTGCATGTATTACTGTCATAAATAGGAAAATCAATCCCAAGTGCAAATGAAGGAATTGACAAGTTTTCCAAGTCTATTTCCATGTCTTTCTTTCCTTGGGATGGGACTGTCCTATTTTCTAAAAATTGCAAAGCTGTAGAAGAGAAAGCAGGTGAAGAGAAAGCTACTGAGTAGAAAACTAATGTGGGTGGTGTGTAGGCTGGTTTAGAAGTTACATTGAAAACTTGTACTGAAGCAACTAATATTTGGTGAATTCTGTTGAAATATTATTTGTATTGGAGCAAAATTTCCTTGGTAAATGGTAGAAAACGAGAAGGTTTTCCGTGGTAAAAATTTCAAAGTTGTACTTTATTGTTCTTTTTTTAAGTTGTACTACATTTTGTAGTTCTATTGTTGGTAAATTTAGCATACATGAACTTTACTGCATCAAATAGTAGTAGAACATAAATTGACTTTGAATGACTAAAATGTAGGAAATGGGGAAAATTGAAATCACCAAAAAAAATACAAAATCATCAAACTCAAGAGGCCAATGAAAATAGTAATCATAAAAAATTAATCAAAAAGATAACAAGAGAAAAATTACAAGAGATAACAAGAGAAAAATTAACAACTTAGGACATGAGAAATGAATGAAACTAAGAATTGACAAATGACTTTATATCGTATTATCGCAACAAAGTACACATGATATTGGTCAAAACGTCGTAGAAAAAGTTTTAAAACTACGATAGAATACAAATAAGCTTTCTACTCAATCTGAACATCAGCTGACACCATCTCAACATGGACAGTAGGAACATTGGTTGTAGGAACAGTGGTACTAGGAATAGTGGTAGTACAAATAGTTGTAGTAGGTTTAGTGGTAATAGGAACAGTGGGTTTATCCGGACATGTTCTGGCATCATGAACTACGGAAGTACAGAACTTGCATTTCCTAGGGCGCTTGTTTCCTTCCATTATTACCTTCTCCCTATGACTGATGAACCTCTTCAAACCCGAACCTTTGTTTTTAGATTGATTTGGTGCACGAATAATGATTTCTTCAGTTGGTTGAGGACCCATCATGTCTTCCATCTGAGCTTTCTTTGTCATAACAGAATCATCGCCAAGATCAGAACCCAATTGTTTTATTGTCTTTTCAACATGACAGAGCTTGTCAATATTCACTCCAGCTTTGTTCATAGTTTTCTGAAAATTAAACCATATATTTGTCACTTTAAGAGAAACATTGTCCACCTTAGCAAAATCATCAGAAACACCAGTAAATTTGGATGAAGAATTGTGTTCTGCACATCTACTCCATCTATTGAGAACAAGATTCCTCGGTATTTTCACAACCTCAAACTGGTTAAGCGCAAAGAAAGCATGTCTGCAGAGTATGCCACACATGACAAACTTCATACAAGAGCATTCTGCATGATATTGACTGACTTTGACCTGAAATCAATAATAAAATTATCATATCACCAAAACAGACCATCAAAAATCACTAAACAAAGTATCATATCACCAAAACAGACAACAAAAATAAAAAAAAATAACTAAATCACAAAAAAATACACATTAAAAAATAAACATTATGCTCATAATGAAGTTAATGTTTTTAAAGTGTGAAATTACCTCAAACAATTTATCTTTCATTTTCACATCCTTCATTTGATAGGTTTTAAGTCCATCGACTAATGGGCCAATATCTACGACTCGCATGTCATAACAAGATGCTAGTATCTCTTCTTGTATTTTATAAAAAATAGGTCGAGTGTACAACTGTGCAGCATCAGCCTCAAGGAACAATGTAGAAACAGTAGAAGGTATTGCGGACCTGCCCTCTTCATTCAACCGAGCAGTTTCATGGCGCTGTTTATCCATCGCACTCTCAAAACGAAGATAAAACTCACATAGTGTATCACTCTGTTTATGAAACTGACTAAAAAAGTTATTCTCACTTTCTGACCTCGATGTCGTCCGCATTAATCCAAACATAGGTTTGTCTCGGAAAAAAGCTGGGATCCACGATGTTCGAATAACATACATCTCCCAAAGCCATTTGTGACCCTCTAATTTAAATTCTTTCAAAACTGATTTCCAACCTTTTTCAAAATCAGAAGGCTCTAAAGTAGATGACCATATGTAATTTTTCATTTTGGTCATGAAATCAGTCTCCTTACACAAGAAATTACCAAGCTGCAAAATAATGTTGTAATTTGTTAGCAACAATCACTACCAGAAATAATGAAATTAAAAGAAATAAGAAGGAAATTTCAACCTTGAGAGGAAACTTTTCCATTATATGCCACATACATAAGCGATGCTTCGTAGCGGGAAATTCATCCGTGGCAGGAAAAGAGAGAGGTACAGCTTGTTTCATAGCTGGGCACTGGTCAGTCACTATTACAACCGGATTACGACCCATTGCTTTTAAAAGGTGATCAAACGCCCACTTGAAATGTGGAATATCTTCTTTAGAGAGAAGCGTAAATGCAAAAGTGACACACTTATAGTACTTGTCAACACCAGTAAATGGGCAAAAAACCATGTTATACCTGTTGTAGTGCAGGAATCAGTAGAAAAACTAGATTAAAAAAGAGCACCAGTAAACAAAATAAAATGCTATAACCAAATTTAATCAAGCATGAAGAAAACAGAAGTAAATAATCACCAAAAATATGGATTCTTAATAATAAAAAAAAGGCCAGATCATCAAAAATATTTTTGTCAATCACCAAAAAACTAAATAAGGCAACTATTGAAATGAATTTGTATGAGTACGCAAATAACCAATTATATTAAACATGTACAACAAAATCTAACTAAACAATTCAGAATCATAAAAAGAAGGAAAATATTAAATATAAAGGCAAGGAAGTTGACATACATATTTGTATCAAATGTGGCATCAAACGAAACAGCATCACCATAAACCTCGTAATTCTTCCTAGCAACTGAATCAGCCCAAAACAGTTTTGTCAAATGTCCTTCTGCATCAACATCGTATGCGTAGTAAAACGATTCACAGCTCTCATGTTTAACCTTAAATTTGTCAATAATCATTTGTGCATCGCGCTCACCAACATATGCCTTCAAATCCCTACAAAAATTTCGGTAATCCCTAACTGTAGCACCAACATTGGCATATCCACCAACCATTTCCTTCATCAACCTAAATGATTGACTAGTTCCAACATTAACCTTTGAAGAATCAAAGACGAATTTGCGTGAAACGTAAGACATTTGACGGTTAACTCTTAAAAATTGTCGTCCCTCTTCAGAAGCTACATCATGATTATGTTCCTCAACAAAGACAGAAATCCTATAGCTCTCACCCAAAGCAATTTTTAAAATGACCTTCGCATTACAACCACACCTGTTAGAAACTGTCCTCCTCCGAATAGCTTTACTAGTACTACAATTAGATTTCTTTTTTCTCTCTTTAAATCCAGCTCGACTACAAACAACATATTTAGTAATTATAGTTTTATCATCATCAGCCTTTTTTTCTGTAGTCCTACGTGTATCAAATCCACATATTTGGCCATACTCCTTGTAGAAATTCATAGCTTTCTCCAAAGAGTCAAAATTCTGATTGACAAATGGTTTAGAACTATCATCGACACAAATAGGTACATAATAACGATGACCACCAGGGGTAACAGTACACCTTGAAATAGCATCATCACTTTCAGTTGAACCAGAAAGACCAGTAGAACCATTAGTACAATCAGAAATAGTATCTTCAATAAATCGACTAATGCTTGAAGAATCACCACTGGTAATTCCTATATATAAAACAATGAAGACACATAAATAATAAACTAATTAAAAATAAAATCAGGAAGAATCACTAATATAAAAGCACTAATTACAGAAGTACTAAATCACAAAAACACTAATTACAGAAGCACTAATTACATTATACAAAAGCACTAATCACTAATTACACAATACAAATAGCACTAAATCACTACTTGTAAATAAGTAATTGTTCAATCAAATAGCAGGAACTTAACAATATGATAAGAACAATTTGTTTTTTGTGAATTGAAGCGTAAACTTATCAACTATGGATTTAACAACATACAAAATATACAGTTTTAGAAGAAATTACCTTGATTAGTACTGATTCGTAACAAATCCTCTGTTATCATGATGAAGAACACCAATTTGTATCAAGTTGATTGATATAACATGGAATCAAATAGTTACAAGCAGCTAAAATCAACGTAATAATAATGATGAAGATGAGTATAGAGATTGTATATAGAGAGAATGTGGAGATCGTATACAGAGAGAGTAGAGAGAGATGCGGCGAGAAAGAGACATACAGGGAAGGAGTGTGTGTGTGTGTGTGAGAGAGAGAGAGCATTAAACAGAGATTGGATATAATTATTATTTGTATCTTTGTCTGTTACGAAAGTTATAAAAATAGACGGTCAGGATTAAAAGGTATAACATAAAAATGAACGGTGATGATGGAGACTAAGTTCTCATTTTAATCCAGGTTCTCATTTGATCATCTCCCTATATATATATATATATATATATATATATATATATATATATATATATGCCTTTGTTCCGTACAGAACACTCTTATATAACAAACAACAAAAAACACATTAGATCTATTAGATCCTTTAGCCCCGCCAGGGGCACCCAATGCAAAAAGTTGTTATTTTTTTACACTCTATCAAGCCAGCAAAAAGAAAAAATTAAAAATTTTACTGTTCATGATGACGTCACTGATGACGTCATCGTCATGAACAGTACTTTTTAATTTTTTTTTTTTTGAGATGATGGATGGATAGATGGTAAAAAAATAAGAACTTTTTGTATTGGGTGGCCCCGCCAGGGACAATGGATCTATTAGATATGAGGTGTTCTTTATTGTTTGTTATATAAGGTGTTTGCTATGGAGTCCAACTATATATATATATATAAGCTTTTGCTCAAATACAAACCACTCGATCTTAAAATGAGAACTAAAAACCAACACAAATTATATTATATTTCATTTATTCTAAGGACCCCGTCAGGGGCACCTTCACAAAAAAATCTTATAATTCAACCCTCTATCCATTCATAAAAAAAAAAAAAAACTGCTGCCAATTATTTTTTTTTTAATTTTTTTTCCCGATGAATGGATAGAGGATAGAATTATAATACTTTTTCTGATTGGCTAACTACATCTAATTATAATCCTGATTGATTTTAATTTTATACTAATTCATTGTAATTGCTTTTTAACATTAAAAAATATGTAATATATGGATATGTAAAATCAAGTAACTACTATATTTAAATAAGGAAGCTAAGAATCGACCCAAACAAAAAGGTGGTATCGATTGTGGCGTGTATGTTTGCAAATATATGGATACCATTTGCAATGGAATATCGTTGAAAGAGGCACATTGGGATCCCGAAAACGATGTCATGACCTTTAGGTATCGTTTCAAAAGCACGACTTATGTCAATATATATATATATATATATATATATATATATATATATATATATATATATATATATATATAGGGTCTTGCTCCAGTGAGAACCATCACTTATGGTGAGATATGAGATCTAATCCTATCCATCCATTTAAATACATTATATTCATCTCTTACCATTCATTTAATATTTTAATATTTTAATATTTAATATTTAGAATTTCACCATCTTATTTCTAGTTCCACCACCGACAACCAGCACCACCTTCGACGACCACCAGAAAATCACCACCGGCAAACATAAAATCACCACCGCCAATTAGAAATCATCACCGGAAAACGAAAAATCACCACCACTCAGACCACCGATAAACAAAAAATCACCACCGAAAAGGAAAAATCACCACCATAAAACGAAAAATCACCACCAGAAACACAAAGATCACCACTCCGACCACCTACAAACAATAAATCACCACCGGAAAACGAGAAATCACCACCGAAAAACGAAAAATCACCACCAATAGCTCACTATGTAACCAACAAATCACCGAAATCACCAAAAATCACTACGTAACCAACAAATCTACATACAACAAATCACCACAAATATGAGTTTATTACTTTTCCGACGGAATCTGATGGAATCTCAAACTAGACAACAAATCCTTGCTGGTTCCAAACATATATACACTACACACACGCGAACCTCTACATACACAAATCTGTGTCTCTACATTTCTCAGAAAAATGGAAGAAAACGGAGAGGAGAGGCTCATAACATGTGCGATTGATTTGGTCGGACTGATTCCGCCGTGTTTTTAGAGGCTGTGGATGATTTAATCGGAGTTACTGCGGAGGAGAAGGCAACGGCGGTTGGGGCGGAGGGGGGGGGAGGGTGGGGCGGATTGGGGGTGGGGGTATGCGTGTGTTTTGTGTGTGTATGCAGTGTGTATGCGTGTGTTATGTGTGTTTGTGTGTGTGTTTAACATGTGGCTGAGATTTAAAATTAGTTAAATATTGTGGGGCTGAGATTAGATCTCAGTTCTCACCCTAATATAAGGTTCTCACCTGAGCAAAACCCTATATATATATATATATATATATATATAAGTTAACTTTATGTCGATTTCTTTATCATTCACGTATCGCAATGCACATGAGCTTCGAATTGGTGAAGCACGACTTATTTGTGACTGGGGGATTCGACAAAGGAATCTGGGCTTTTAGTCTCGTTTTTTTTATCATATTTAACATTTGTAGGATTTTTAGAAGTTGTAAATTAATGGACTTTTTGTAATATTTTATTGCTTTTGTGATTTTTGTAATAGTTTAGGTTATTGATTTTGATTTGAAGTTTAAGTTTTAGAAATTTAGTGTATTTGGAGTAGTTAATTTGAAAGTTTTGACATGTTTTTAGAGTAGTTAATTTGAAAAATGTTGACAGGTTTTTATGTTGGCTTTTTTATGTTAGTGGTAGTTTCTGCCTGCCAGGGAAAAACATGCAGAATGTTAGATTTTCAAAATGCCTACCGCAATAAAGCATTTCGGTATAGCAGCAAAAAACAAGCAGAAACTAGACTTACAAAATGCCTACCGCAATGAAGCATTGCGGTAGCAACATTTGAAAAGAAGAGCACACCTCTACTTTTTGCAAAGTTAAAAACAAGGGCGCACTTCTACTTTTTACAAAGATAAAAAGAAATAGAAAATAGTTGCAAAAATGTTTTATTTTAATAATTTAAAAATAAAATAGGAATTTAAAATATTTATAATAATATTTTGAATATCTTTTTTAAAGTTGCAAACAATGTTAAAAATAGAATTTTAAAAAGAATGGAAGAGAAAAAATAAAAATTATTTTTAAAATGCAAAAATAGTAAAATAAATTTGAATAGGAATTTTTAAAAAATGGAAGAATAAAAATGATTTTATGTTTTTATATTTTTAAAAGCAAAAATAGTAATATCAAATTTCAAAATTACTTTGTTTTTTAGTTATTTGAAATATCTTTTTAAAATTTTGAAATTGAAAAAAATTGAAAGAATAAGAATTTTAAAAAAATGGAAGAAAAAATGATTTTAATAATTTTTATTTTTAAAATGCAAAAATAGTAATATAAAATAAAACAGAGGAATGTTATTGAGGCTTTTGTCCATTTTGACACTGCCGCAATGTTTCATTGCTAGTTGCATTGTTTCAAACTTGCTACCGCAATGTAACATTGTGGTAGTTAGAAGTTAGGCAGAAGCTCCAGTCCCCTTCCCCTGTTTTTCCTTTATTTTTTGTTTGCTTCGAATTTTATTTTCTATTGTTAAATCACAATTTTGTTTTCAATTTTTGTCACAATGTATTGCATAATATATTCAATTTGATATAATAAATTCAATGTCGCATAATAAATTGAAAAATTAATTCAAATATCAGTACATTCATTGAAGAGAAGGAATAAGACAATTTCTTCTATCATGATTTGCTCCCTCTACCCCACACTTTCCGCACTTTTGTGGCTTGGCCTTTGAAGTCGAAGTTTCAACACCACTTTTATATCTTCCCGATTTCTTTCGTCCCTAGTTTGTGACATTGGAGGATCGAATATCGGATCATGTTGGTAATCATCTTGGTCATGTTGGTACTCATCTTGGTTAAATGACTCATTCCTTTTCTCGTTACGTTGTTCTTCCGGAAATTTGTTTTTCATATTATGTTTCTCTCTCTCAATCACGTTCATCACGTAATTGAATTGTGGGACGGAACAATTTGCACAATGCACTATACCTTGACGATTGTGATGCACCAATATTGGAAAGAACGGGGGGGGTATACGGTAGAGGTCCGACAATTTTATTGCCCTCCATTGTCCACCTAGGCATGATATAGAGGTCCCGTATTTTGAGTTTTTGCTTCTTGTCTAGGTACCGGATCATTTGATTACAAATCATCTCGGAATGTTCAAAATTATTACAAGTACATTCTTGATTTCCGTCAAAGTGAGACGTTAAAAGATAACTTCTTCTACGATTCTCCGGAACCGTACTGTTAGATATAATTGATGTGATCTAATATCAGTGTTTAAGTGTTACAGGTAAAAAGAGTTTAACTTGTTATTGAAAGCAGTCGTAGCAGAGTTTGAGTATACGCTGATAGCTGGAAGCGCAAACGCTGACAGAGGAAAGTGTAAACACTGCTAGCTGAACACATGGAAGCGCAAACACTGGTAGCTAGGAGAGCAACAGAGTTTGCTAAAGTCTGTCTACTGGAAGCGTCTACAAGTCAACAGAGTTTGAAGATTAATTCAAGATTAATATGGAAGCAATATCTTTGAAGATTGGATAGCTGTCAAAGAGATTGAGTTGACTTAGAAGACGTGTAGCAATCGTAATTGATATCAATTGTATAGCTTAATTTTAGGAGAATCAATTAACGATTGTATGTAGCTGTATATCTTATAAATACAGTTAGGTTAACCCTAGAAGGGTATCCATCGTGAACGAATATCATTCATTGTAACCTAAGCAACTCTCTGTGATATTTTACATCACTGAGAGAGGAATTATTAATTCCAAACAGTTTTAAGTGCTAAGACGTGTGTTCTTGTTAATTACTAATAAAGTACTTGATTATATATTGTGTATTCGACCTAACAAGTGGTATCAGAGCCAGATCTGTTACTTTATTACAGTTTTAAGATCCAAACACAATTGTAATCAATGGCAGAGATTCCTCCTCCATCAGGTTCTGAGAAAGCTCCTACTACTATTAGTAGGTATGAGACGATTAGGGTTCCTATACTCAAGCCATCAGAGTATGCAATTTGGAAGGTAAAGATGACCATGTTTCTGGAAGCCACAGATCCAGAATATCTTGATAGAATTTATGAAGGTTCTCATAAACCTACCAAGTTAACTGCTGCTGTTGCTGGTGAGGAATCAAAGGTGATTCCTAAGGAAAAGAAAGATCTAACTGCTGAGGATCTTTCATCTATTGCTAAGGATGCTAAAGTAAGGCATTTACTTCATAGTGCTCTAGACAATGTTATGTCTAAGAAAGTTATTAACTGCACAACTGCAAAGGAAATCTGGGATGCACTTGAAGTTAGATGTCAAGGAACTGCTGCAATCAAGAAAAATAGAAGGAACATACTCACACAGGAGTATGAGCATTTTGAGGCAAAGTCTGAAGAAACCATGACAGAAACATTTGACAGATTCTGTAAACTGCTCAATGATCTATCATTGGTTAACAAAGAATATGATCTGGAAGACTCAAATCTCAAGTTTCTTCTCTCTCTTCCTGAAAAGTGGGATGTGAAAACAACCACCATAAGAGACAACTATGATCTTGCTGATACTGAGATTGATGAAATCTATGGACTGCTCAAGACTCATGAATTGGAAATGGAGCAGAGAAACAGAAGATCAAGCAGGAAGTCAAAGTCTGTTGCACTGAAAGTTGAAGAAAAATTTTCAAAGAAAGAAGCATCAAGAAAGAAGGCAAAAGGAAAAAGCCTTGGTCATTCATTCGGAAAGTGAGTCATCAAACACTTATGTTGACTCAAAGACAGATGAATCATCTGATTCTGAAGATGATGAAGAGATGATGCAAATGGCTGCATTGATGGTAAAGACCTTCAAGAAGATGGGATTCAAGAACTTTAAGAAGGGAAAGAGATTCTCCAAGAATTACTCAAAGTCTGACAGGAAGAATTTCAGCAAATCTGAGGGAAAGGACTTCAAATCTGGTAAGAAAGATAAGTCTGAGATTTAATGCTACAAGTGTAAGGAGATGGGTCACTATGCTCTTGAGTGCAAAAAGGGTAAGACTGAAAAGGCACTATACACCAAAGGCAGAGACTGGGCAGACACCTCAGATTCAGATGAGGAGGTGAACTATGCACTCATGGCTTCTACTCAGAATGAAGATTCTGAACTAAAGGTACCTCCAACTACCTATGCTTATAATACTGATAATATAACTGAATTGAGAATTTATCTTAAGGCATTACATATCAGTTATAGGGATCAGACTTTAGAGAATGAGAGAATCAAGAATGAGTGTTCTCAACTTAAAGAGAGAAATAAACTTGTTGAAGAAAAACTTGAAAACATGCAAAATATTCAGAAAGAAAGAGATGATGCTGTGTTTTTAGAACAGGAGTTGCTAGGTAAGTATAAGCAACTAGAATCTGAACTGGAGGATGCAAAACACATTATTAAAACTTGGACACATTCTGGAAATGACACTCAAGAGGTTTTTCAATCAGACACAGTAGGTCTAGGTTATTCTGAGGATGATGTACTCAGATTTCAGAATACAGTCAAAATTAGACCACCAATTTCTACTAAGAAATTTGGAACATTTGATCATGGTACTGTGAAAACTGAACATGGAGCTGTTGAAAGTGAGCTAGTAAAAACCTGTGTCAAAGAGGTTAATATTGGTTCAATGACAGATAAACAACTCAAGCACAAGCTTAAAGAAATAAAATCTGTCAACAAACAGAGAATGCCTAGGAAAAACAGAAATGGAAAGGTAGGCATAACATCAGGAATTAAGCCAATGCTTGCTACATTTGCACCTAGAAAAACTTGTCATAATTGTGGTAGTACTAATCATCTTGCTAGTTTTTGCAGGAAGAACAAAGACATTAATTCTTTACCCTCCAAATCTGAAGTGAAAAAGGATAATGTCATACCAAGACCACAAACTCTGTGCAAACATTGTGGAAGTAGTTGGCACTCAATTTATACTTGCAAGAATTATCATGCTATTTATCATAATTATTATGAACTGAAACCTAATTTGAAATGGGTTAAAGTTGATTCTGCAAGTACTAAGAATGAGAATGTTAGTTTAAACTCGGATAATGACAAATCCGCTGCAAAAACTAACAGATTCAATAAAGCAAAAGGATCCAAGCAAGTCTGGATCCTTAAAACTAACAATCAATGATTGTTTGTGATTGCAGGGCATCAGGGTAAGTACCCTAGTCGTGGACAGTGGATGTTCAGGACACATGACTGGAAATAAAGCCCTGCTATCAGAGTATAAGGAGAAGGCTGGCCCAAAAGTTTCCTATGGAGATGGCAACATAGGACATACTCTGGGATATGGAAATATTAATCTTGGAAGTGTCATCATCACTAATGTAGCTCTGGTTCCAGGACTCAAGCATGATCTGCTTTCTGTGAGTCAAATCTGTGACAGAGGATATCATGTAGATTTTCAGCCTGAATATTGTCAAGTCATCAGTAAATCTACAGGGAAAGTTGCTCTAGTTCGAAACAGACACAATAACATCTATGAAATAAAATTGTCAACAAACACTGATGGCAAAGCAGTGTGTCTGTCAATAAGAATGTCCAGTGAAGAGAGTTGGAAGTGGCACAAGAAACTCTCTCATTTGAACCTGAACAACATCAATGAGCTAATAAAGAATGATCTTGTAAGAGGACTACCAAAGTCTTTGTAGAATGCAGAAGGCCTGTGTGATTCTTGTCAAAAGGCCAAACAGAGAAAAGCCTCTTTCAAAAACAAATCTGAGTCTTCAATTGTTGATCCTTATCATCTTCTACATGTTGATCTTTTTGGACCAGTGAATGTTATGTCTCTTGGAAAGAAGAAATATGCTCTAGTCATTGTTGATGAATACACCAGATACACATGGGTGTATTTTCTAGCAAAGAAGGATGAAACTGCATTAACACTGGCTGAACATATAATGCAACTGGACAAAGGATCAAAGAATCAAGTGAAGATTATCAGAAGTGACAATGGAACTGAATTCAGGAATTCAACAATGGAAGAATTTTGCAAGAACAAAGGAATTAAACAAGAGTTTTCTGCACCTGGCACTCCACAACAAAATGGTGTAGTTGAAAGGAAGAACAGAACTTTGATAGAAGCTGCCAGAACTATGCTTGATGAAGCAAAATTACCAACCTATTTCTGGGCAGAAGCTGTTCAAACTGCTTGTTTCACACAGAATGCTACTCTGATCAACAAGCATGGAAAAACACCATAGGAAATGGTGAGAGAAAAGAAGCCAAACCTGAAATATTTTCATATTTTTGGATGCAAATGCTTTGTGCTGAAAACTCATCCTGAACAGTTGACCAAATTTGATTTGAAGGCAGATGAAGGAATTTTTGTTGGTTATCCATTGTCAACTAAAGCATTCAGAGTTTACAATCTGAGAACTAGAGTGATCATGGAGTCTATTCATGTGTCTTTTGATGACAAGAAAATGACTGGACTTGAAGATGTAAATGAACATGATCAACTGCACTTCGAAAATGAAGATTTAATCTCTGATGAACTAAACACTGATGAGTCTGATCAGCTAAACTTTGAACCTCTACTGGTAAATACTGAAGAGACTTTCAAATCAGAAACAAGGGAAGAACCAGTTGAGGGGGAGCACGAAGAATCACATCAAAATGAAGACTCAAACACTGATAATGAGTCAACTAATGATTCTGAATCAAACTCTGATGACTCAAACTCTGTTAGTCCAAAATCTGATAGTTCAAATTCTGAGCAGTCACATTCAGGGGGAGCATCAGAGAATGAAGAAAGGCACCAAGAAAATCAGGAGAGCATGGATCAAGGAGGAGGATCACATGATGATAGAAGCAATCTGCCTTCTGCAAGAAAATGGACTAAGTCACACACACCTGATTTGATTATTGGTGATCCAGATGCAAGAGTAATGACAAGAAGTGCAACAACAAATGAATGTCTATTTCATGCATTCTTGTCACAAACTGAGCCAAAGAAGGTGGAAGAAGCTCTTAAAGATGCTGACTGGATAACAGCAATGCAAGAAGAGCTAAATGAATTTGAGAGAAATAAAGTGTGGACCCTTGTACCAAGGCCCAAGAACAGATCAATTGTTGGTACTAAATGGGTTTTTAGAAACAAAACTGATAGTGAAGGGGTTGTTACAAGAAACAAAGCAAGACTTGTGGCAAAAGGTTATTCACAGCAAGAGGGGATAGACTATGATGAGACTTTTGCACCAGTTGCCAGATTGGAGGCAATTAGGATGTTTCTTGCTTATGCTTCTCACAAGAAATTCAAGATTTTTCAAATGGATGTGAAAAGTGCTTTTCTAAATGGAAAACTTGAAGAAGAAGTGTTTGTTGAACAACCACCTGGTTTTATAGATCCAAAATATCATGACCATGTCTACAGGCTAGACAAGGCTCTTTATGGACTTAAGCAGGCACCAAGGCTCAGTTTCTTTTAGAAAGTGGATTCAACAGAGGTACTATTGATAAAACTCTGTTTTATTTCAAATCTGGAAGTGACTTGCTTTTAGTTCAGATATATGTTGATGATATTATTTTTGGATCTACTAATGATAAACTCTGTAAGAAGTTTGCCAAGCTCATGCAGTCCAGATATCAAATGAGTATGATGGGAGAGCTAAGTTACTTTCTAGGCTTACAGGTGAAGCAAACAGATGATGGAATCTTTATCAATCAAGCAAAATATACCAGAAATCTTCTCAAGAAATTTGGCATGCTTGACTGTTCATCTGCAACAACTTCCATGGCAACTGCAACAAAATTGGATAAAAATACAGGGTCATCAGTAGATATGACAAGTTACAGAGGAATGATTGGTTCTCTTCTCTATCTAACAGCAAGTAGACCTGATATCATGTATGCAACATGTCTGTGTGCAAGGTTTCAGGCAGATCCAAGGGAACCACATTTAACAGCTGTGAAGAGGATTTTCAAGTATCTCAAGGGCACTGTAACTTTAGGGCTGTGGTACCCAAGAGAATCAAATTTCAAACTACTTGGTTACTCTGATGCAGACTTTGCAGGGTGTAAGACTGACAGAAAAAGCACAAGTGGAAGTTGTCAATTTCTTGGTGACAGACTTGTGTCTTGGTACAGCAAGAAACAGAAATCTATATCAACATCTACAGCTGAAGCAGAGTATATTGCTGCTGGTAGCTGCTGTGCACAGATTCTATGGATGAAGAATCAATTGCTGGATTATGGATTGAGGTATAACAAGATACCTATATTCTGTGATAACCAGAGTGCTATTGCAATGACAGGTAATCCAGTACAACACTCAATGACCAAGCACATCAGCATAAGGTATCACTTTATCAGAGAGCATGTAGAGGAAGGCAATATTGAGCTTCACTTTGTGCCTACAGATCAACAACTTGCAGATGTCTTCACCAAGCCTTTGAGTGAAGCAGCATTTACAAGGCTGGTCAATGAACTAGGAATGGTATCTGGTTCTGACTAAACATGTTGGTTAGACTCAAAATTTTCTTATAAATTGTGCTGCTCATATTTTCTGTGAATTCCTAGGTGCTATGTGAACCTTGTTGATTAAACTCTGTTTTGCAAACTCTGTTCACATGTTTCTGTTCTCACACTGTTAAATTCTGTCAGCATGTTTGTTGGTTATACACTGTTAATATGTTTGATAAACTCTGTGAACTCTGAGTTGATTTTTGTCTGAATGAAAACACCAATGAAGAAATATGTATGAAGTATGATTCTCAGTGAATAAATCAAGATTCTTTCTGAGTCACTGTGATCTAATCAAAATTTGTGTAGTAAGTTAACACAACATGATACTGTTTCATATTTAGAGCATCTCTTAGTTTATTTGGTCCTAAACTCTGAGTCTATGAATACTGTGTGCATTGCCTCTCATGAATAACTTCTGATATTGATGAACTCTAAACTCTGATTAGTAACACTCTGTTTCCAAGACATATATAGTTCTTGATGATTCCTTGTTTGTACTTGTGAAAAATTTCAAAACTTGAGATGTGTCATTGTTTAGTTTGGTGAGTTCAAATTCATGTCTGCACCCTGTGAGGATTTGAGCCAAGTAAATGATTGATACATTTTATATCGATCTAATTTTATTGTTGTGTGATATTCATCAGTAAGTATGTTGCTCTAGAACTTGTGTTAAACCATCTTAGAACTACATGATATGTGTGTGCATGAAAATGATAAAGGCACTAGGATTTACCATCTTTCTTCAAACACTGTTCATAAACACTGTTCATAAATACTACCCTTAGTAAACCCCTTTGAGCCTAATTAACTGCTCATTTTTCTTAAACTCTGGCGTATTAAGAGCAGTTATATTCTTTTGGAAAATCAAATGCAAGCAGGTGAGTGTTTCTCAAGGAAAGAAAAGTTTACTCAGTATATATATAATAATAAAAAAAAGTGTATATATACTGATCATCTTGTACAAATATATACTAACAGTGTGACTGAACACTTTGGTTTGTTGAATTGTTCAGTTCGAAATTCGCTCATGTTAAAAATATCTCTTCTCACCTGTTTGATCTTACTACATTACAACCCTGAATAAAGTCCTTTTGATTTGTGCATATGTGTACTCAAAGTAGTGTAGATTTGGTGGACATTCAAGCATATGGTAGTATCTGCTTTTACTGATTGAATTTGAGAGTAAACATTTCACCTAAACACTTGTGTGCTCTGAGAGTTTGTGAGGAAATCCTTGACATGTAACTCACTGAATGATACTTTGATGTCTATCTCCTGATCTTTTTGTCTATAATGACTGTGTGCTTACTTGGATAATCATGAACATTAATGGGAACAGGGTTATTCAGATTTCTGTATTTAAGGAACTACATAGTTTAGCATTCATCAAATACTCCGTGTTTAATATGAGAGTTTGTGCATTCAGTGTTTATTGATTTGATTTATGGATTTTATGAAATATTAGATGCTGTAAAAATTGAATTGGTAACCTCTGCTACACATACACGAAATATTCACGACTGTGCATTTTTGAAAAGGTTTTAGTGATAAAGTTTGAAAATTTGACAAACATTGATTGATTGTGTTTTGTACTCTAAGGTAAATTTTCATTAAGATAATTTGAAAATTTTGGAGTAAATAGAGTGTTTGACAACTGTTAATGAGTGTATTTTGTGGTAAAGTGTCTTGATAATAGGAAAGACAGCAGTAATAATGGCTTTTACTGCGCGTGATTAAGTGAACCACTGGATGATTGACACATGTCCCACTCACTCATCATTATGTCTCACTTCACACTATTCTAGGGACAGTTGCGTGCTTTCAATGTAAAAACGTTTGAGTTTAATTTTTTAATTACTACTCAAATCATTTTTGTTACAATCACTTCTCATCTACTCATATTCACTTTACCAAAGCACAGACCTCTTTTCACTTTCACTGTGACATTTTCACAAACACTTTTCTTACATATCATTTTTACAGTCAATTCTTGCTTATTTCTTGTGCTAATGTCGACTAAAGCTTTTACCACCCTTGGTCTTCGTTTTGTTCCTAACAACTATGCAGCTTTACTCGAGACTGACCGTGCTCCAAAGGCGTTTCATCTTATGCAAAATTTTCTTCGTGAATCTGAAATTGGGCAGACACTGATTGAACCTGCTGTTCTCTCTGCATCTCAAATTGCCACCTTCTGGCAAAACTCAAGGTATATAGATGGAGGAGAGAATGGGACTCCAACTATAATCTTCACTCATGATGAACAAGAGTTTGTGATCACTCCACAAACTGTTCGTGAGACCATGGATTTCGACACACATACTTCGTATGCTGTTGTCTCTGAACAAAATCTGAGAGAAATGTTAATAGAGATTGGGTACATGGATTCGTTGGCAAAGCTTGGCAGTGTGAGGAGGCCAAATCTTAGAAAAGAATTGAATTTTTTCTTCGACTGTATCACCAGGACATTCCAGAAGAAAGTCACCAACTGGGATGCCATTCCAATGGATAGTCTGCAAATTGGGTATTCTCTACTCTATGGCAGTAATTTTGATTTTGGTAGATATGTTTTAATGAATTTAGGTGATAAATTGTCAGAGTCTAGTACAGTCTATTTTGCTAGATTTTGTCAACTTTTGTTCAATGCTTGTGTCCCTGGTTTAGAAATTGAAGCATCTGATGTGATTCAACCATTTCAAGTCACTAAGAGAATTTTCTCAGATATGACTAACAAAGATGTTGGTAAAGACTTACCTCCTTTTGTATTGCCACTTGCCTTACAGAACTTTGTCAACCAACCACAAGATCCCCAATCACCACAACATGAACCACACCAAACACAACAACCAGAAACACAACCTATGCCTGAACCTTTAGCCACTGATCACACTGAAACCATACACTCTCATTCAGTACAATCACCTGAGCCAACACCAACAAAAACTGTACCTACTACATCACCACAAACACAACCTGAACCGATAAACTCTGAGCCAACAAACCCTGTCACCACTACACATCCTCAACCAACATCAAAACCAAAAAGGAAGAAGCATACTGCCCTCAACACAAAACATTCCAAGGCTAAACAGACATCTTCCACAGCTGTTTATTCCAGAAGATTTGTTAAACGGGCAAATAGGCCTTCAACACCACCAGTTGAGGAAAGTTCTAGTGAAGAAGAAGAACTGATTGAAGTGCCTAAAGCAAAGAGGAGAAGACTGATTCTTACAGACTCTGATAATGAGCAAGTTCTTGAAGCTCCAGAGGTGATTTCACAGCAAACACCTAATGTTGAGAATGCTATACCTGCAGAGGTTGAAATGCCTGCAGAGGATGCTGTTCCTGTAAACACTGATTTGCCTGCATAGGATGACATGCCTGCAGAAGAGGATCACAGAGATGGTTTTTCACCAGTGGATGATATTTTTAATTCATTTTTACCATTCTCTGATCCTATCTCACTTGCTGTTCACTCTGAAGCAACTGGTGTAGCTGATCAGCCTACAGTTGTCATCACTGAAACTGTAGCATCACATACTGAGCTGATCTCTGATGCTCATCATATTCCTGAAAGAGGTGATGAGGTAGATCAACCAACCAAGGCCAATTCTGAGCCTATGCAAGTTGAAGCTTCACATGGAAACTCTGTTGCAGAACCTGAGCAACATGAAGAAAATATTGATGTGTCTGTGAGTGATTCAGTTGAAGATACAAGTACAGGAACTGAAAATGCACAATTTCAATCTGATGGTCAAAAAATAGGAGAAAAACCAGATTTTGCTGGACCTTCTGTTAATGAAATTGATGATGATTATTTGACAAAGCAAACTGCAGATTGGTACAAGTCAGATTGTATCTTTCCTCCTGGCAGAGCAGCTAATTTTCTACAAGCACATTCCTCCAAGATTTCAAATCCTGATATCTTTACTTGTCTACAAGGCACAGTGATTCAGATCAAGTCTTTGAATCACAGATTTGATGAAAATAAGAAGGCCATTGTAGATCTTCGAACAGAGGTTGCTACTCATGAAGAGAAATCTCAGCTAGCTAATGCTAAGCTTTTTCAACAATTTTCCAAATCTCAAGAGAATCTAAAAGACAGATTGAGCAATGTTGAAAAGAATCAGCTTTTGCTGACTGAGAAGGTTGATTCCATTGCAAATTCTCTTGAGTTAATCACCTCAATTCTGATTCCAAATGGCGATGATGTCAAAAAGGGGGAGAGAATTGCTAAAACTAAGTGTAAGCAAACTCAAACTCTGTTAAAGAAAGATCATCTGGATGAAGAAGGTGCCAATGCTGATAAGGGATTAAGAAGTGCACATCCTAGACATGGACATGGAAGGTTTGCAAGGTCAAAGCCAAGTTTGATGACAGATACAAATATTCAGAGTACCTCTACTTCAAAGCAAAAGGATTTGTCATTCACTGACAATCCACAAACAGATGAAGAATTGGCTGCTAAAATCTTTCGTGAAGAAAATGCTGAGGCTACACTTGAGGACATACAAGCAGAAGAAAAGCTGTTGCAAAAAGAGCATTTAAAAGCACTAAAGTCCAAGAAAGGAAAGAAGACTGTCAGAGCTTCAAAGCCTGCAATGAAAGGGATTGAAATTAAAAAGAGATTATCTGGTATTCAAGAAGAAGAAGAAGAAGAAGAAGAAGAAGGAAAGTTGGTAAGAAAGTCTTCTCTTGATGCCAAGTTGAAGTTAAAAGGGGTAATGGGTGAAGAGAGTAAAAGTAAAATGATAGTTACAACCTCTGTTGATACACATGTTATACAGAAGAATGAAGACACAACCTCTGTTGCTACACAAGTTGTGACCACACCACTATTGTCTTCTCAGTTGAAATTAAAGTTTGGAAAAGGAGTTCTTCGTGATCCAAATCTAGCATCTACAACTCCAATGGATTTCACTGATGGTAGAGCCTTATCTGGTAAAATTGGAAACAACAAAGGAGGTATAGGCTCACACAGGGACAAAAGACAATATGTTGGTCCCAGAGATCCTTCTTCACTGGCTGATCCAGGTCGTGGTGTCACTCAAGAGAGTTTAGACAGACTGGAGTCAGTACAGCTTTTTTATCAGAAGAGTTTAAATAAGGATTTTCTGCTATATTTCATGACTGATGGAACAGTGTTTAAGATTGGTGAAAAGGATATTGATTTAAAATACTGGGAAGAACTAGAATATGTTCTGTATCTTTTCAGAGTAAGAAATCAAAGAGCTCAGTCAGTTGCAAATGTGCTCAGACAAAAGATGATTCAAAATCTTGCAAGAAGAGGAATGAAATACAACAACAAGTATGTTCCTAAATACAGAGATTGGAATTGCAATCTAGTAGAAATGGAGAAGGGGACTACAAAGCTGAAGACTGATCTTGGAATTACTGTTCTGGATTTTAATGTGAAGTCTGAGGAAGTGAAATATATCAGGTTGGGAAATGACATGAGAAGAAACAAAATCTACGATCTCAGAGCTGCTATCTATCAGACTGATGAGAATGATCCTCAGTTGAGAGAGATCAAGGAAGCCATGCAGATAGAGCTTGAAAATGCAGAGAGAAGATTGCTTATAGATTATCTCAGAACAACTTCAGATCTTGAGGAGGTTAGGTAGACAGAATTTGTAAGTAATTTGAATTTTCTGTAGATATTGTTAAGTCAAGATTAAACTCTTGTTATATGTTAAACACTGTGTTTTTATTTGATTGTTTTCTAATGAACAAGTTGGGGGAGATTGTTAGATATAATTGATGTGATCTAATATCAGTGTTTAAGTGTTACAGGTAAAAAGAGTTTAACTTGTTATTGAAAGGAGTCGTAGTAGAGTTTGAGTATACGCTGATAGCTGGAAGCGTGGAAGCGCAAACACTGGTAGCTAGGAGAGCAACAGAGTTTGCTAAAGTCTGTCTACTGGAAGCGTCTACAAGTCAACAGAGTTTGAAGATTAATTCAAGATTAATATGGAAGCAATATCTTTGAAGATTGGATAGCTGTCAAAGAGATTGAGTTGACTTAGAAGACGTGTAGCAATCGTAATTGATATCAATTGTATAGCTTAATTTTAGGAGAATCAATTAACGATTGTATGTAGCTGTATATCTTATAAATACAGTTAGGTTAACCTTAGAAGGGTATCCATCGTAAACGAATATCATTCATTGTAACCTAAGCAGCTCTCTGTGATATTTTACATCACTGAGAGAGGAATTATTAATTCCAAACAGTTTTAAGTGCTAAGACGTGTGTTCTTGTTAATTACTAATAAAGTACTTGATTATATATTGTGTATTCGACCTAACACGTACACTTCTCAACCAAATACAATTTAAGCAAATAAGTTTCACCTTTTCTAGCCCTCGTCACTTGGTATGATGTGCTTTTCAAAAGCTCTTTTTGAAAACGCTTAAACATTTCTTTCGTGTAAATCTCGGATGCATTTATCTCCAAGGGCGAATGCAACACTAGTTTCCTATCCCATTCCTCGGTCTCATAGTCGTTTTTAACTTCCCTAAGATATTGTGACTCCAAAGCTTTTTGTGAGTTCTCAATAAATTCTTTAAAATCGGTTCACTACAACAAATTCGGCTAAATTCGATCGGAACAAAACGGTCGAAATTAGCTAATTTCGACCGGATATGGTCAAAATTAGCTAATTTCGACCGTCGAGAAGTTGGTCGTTTTTAGCTTGGTCGAAAATAACATAAACGGTCGAAAATAGCTAATTTCGACCGACTAAATTCGACCGAATAAATTCGACCAACTAAATTCGACCAACGAAATTATAAATTTGACAAAAAAAATTGAATTTTGGAAATTTCGAATTTTGGAGCCTAAACTATAATAAATTCGACCAAATATGGTTGAATTTAATATGCTAAATTCGACCAAATAAGGATGAATTTAATATGCTAAATTCGACCAAATATGTTCGAATTTAAGGAACCCCGATTTAAAAAAAAAAAGGTAGCAGAATCTGCTGCTCTTTGAATCTAACATTGATTTTGTGTAGCTTAGCATGTAGGATTCAGTTTGGTTACTCAAACTCATGATTTGGAGGTCAATAACATCTCCAAAACAGCTTCGATCCTCAAGAACACGAAGAACATGAAGAACACGACAATCAAACTTCGATTCCTATACGATATTGAACTCGAAATTCAACATATAATATATGAAATTGACTAGAAAAACATACTCTACATGATGGAAACATCAAAATCAGCAACCAATTACGTTTATAAAAATTCATAATTTTAATAAGTAAATTCAAATTTAATAAAAAAATAGGAGAAATTCATAAATTATACCCCTACAAAATCTGATGATGTTTTTGGATAGAGGATGATGAGAGCTTCGATTCGACTATAAGAGCGTTCAAATCGGACATAGATAGCGCCTCCAAATGTTGGTTTGATTCTTGAAAACTCAAGAACATAAATAGAAAGAATATAAAAAGAAATTGATGTGTATGTTTGTAAGAGAAGAAGAATGGAGTAGAAGTATAAAAGAATGTTTATGAGAGAATATGAATGGATGAAGAATATAAAAGAGAAAGAAATGAATGTAATTGAATTAATGGCTAGGATGAAATATTTAAAAAAGAAATGGGTGGTCTAGATTAATTTTATAGAGCAATACATGTGGTAATCCATGTGCTTCCCCCTTAGCCAATAGAAACATGACACGTGGCAGAAAATAATTTTTGCATCTAAAATTTACCTTTTTCAACCTTATTTGGTTGAAAATAACAACACGGCTAAATTCAACCGAATTTAGTCGAAATTAGCTAAATTCGACCAAATTCCGTCAAAATTAGCTAAATAATTTGATTTTCCACTCTTTTTTAATTAGTTTGTAGAATTACTTGATACATTTAATAAAATTAGGAAAAAATGTCAAAATTTGATTTAAAATTCATACACAACCAAGTAGTCATAATAACGAATTTTGTGATGAATTTTACCTTACTTCCACTAATTTGCCTAATAATTTGATTTTCCATCCATTTTTAAGTAGTTTATAATTAAAATAAATTTAAAAAATTAAGTAAATATAGGACAAAAATATGCAAATTTTGGATAAATATTATACACACCCAAGTAGTCATACTCACTATGAACATTATAAAACAATTAAAAATAGTAGTAGTAGCAATGGAAGAATTGATTTGGGCAAGAGAAGAAGAAACCCCTAAACAAGGTTTCCTCAGGGTTTAGTGTTTAGATTTTTAAAAAAATATTTCTCGACGACTCAAACATACAGTGGTCAAGATCCATGCTTTTTAATGTTATTGACAAAATTTCGGAAAAAATAAATTAATTTAGGTTGGTAATTTAACGATCAAATAGTACTTTGACTATAACGCCTAAATGGGCTTTCGTCAAGGTTCAGTGTTTCAATTTTTTTAATAATATTTCTCGACGACCCAACCATACGGAGGTCAAGATCCATCCTTTTTAATATTATTGACAAAATTTCAGAAACAAATAAATTAATTTGGTTTGGTGAATTAACGGTCAACTAGTATTTTGATTATAAAACCTAAACGGGGTTTCGTCAGGGTTCAGTGTTTCGATTTTTTAATAATATTTCTCGACGACCCAACCATACGGGGGTCAAGATCTATCTTTTTTAATGTTATTTCCAAAATTTCAGAAAAAAATAAATTAATTTGGTTTGGTAATTTAACGGTCAACTAGTACTTTGACTATAACACCTAAACGGGGTTTCGTCAGGGTTCAGTGTTTCAATTTTTTTTAATAATATTTCTCGACGACCCAACCATACGGTGGTCAAGATCCATCCTTTTTAATGTTTTTGCCAAAATTTCAGAAAAAAATAAATTAATTTGGTTTGGTAATTTAACGGTCAACTAGTAATTTGTCTATAACACCTAAACGGGGTTTCGTCAGGGTTCAGTGTTTCGATTTTTTTAATAATATTTCTCGACGACCCAACCATACGGTGGTCAAGATCCATCCTTTTTAATGTTATTGCCAAAATTTCAGAAAAAAATAAATTAATTTGGTTTGGTAATTTAACGGTCAACTAGTACTTTGACTATAACCACTAAACGGGGTTTCGTCAAGGTTTAGTCTTTCGATTTTTAGAAAAATATTTCTCGATGACCCAACCAGACGGTGGTCAAGATCCTTCCTTTTTAATGTTATTGCCAAAGTTTTAGAAAAAAATAAATTAATTTGGTTTGGTAATTTAACTGTCAACTAGTACTTTGACTATAACTCCTAAATGGGGTTTCGTCAGGGTTTAGTCTTTCGATTTTTAAAAAAAAATTTCTCGATGATCCAACCAAACGGTGGTCAAGATCCATCCTTTTTAATGTTATTGCTAAAATTTCAGAAAAAAATAAATTAATTTGGTTTGGTAATTTAACGGTCAACTAGTACTTTGACTATAACCCCTAAACGGGGTTTCGTCAGGGTTTAGTTTTTCGATTTTTTAATAATATTTCTCGACGACCCAATCATACGGTGGTCAAGATCCATCCTTTTTAATGTTATTGCCAAAATTTCAAAAAAAATTAAATTTATTTGGTTTGGTAATTTAGCGGTCAACTAGTACTTTGACTATAACACCTAAACGGGCTTTCGTCAGGATTCAATGTTTCGATTTTTTTAATAATATTTCTCGACGACCCAACCATACGGTGGTCAAGATCCATCCTTTTTAATATTATTGACAAAATTTCAGAAACAAATAAATTAATTTGGTTTGGTAAATTAACGGTCAACTAGTACTTTGACTATAAAACCTAAACGGGGTTTCGTCAGGGTTCAGTGTTTCGATTTTTTAATAATATTTCTCGACGACCCAACCATACGGGGGTCAAGATCTATCTTTTTTAATGTTATTGCCAAAATTTCAGAAAAAAATAAATTAATTTGGTTTGGTAATTTAACGGTCAACTAGTACTTTGACTATAACACCTAAACGGGCTTTCGTCAGGATTCAATGTTTCGATTTTTTTAATAATATTTCTCGACGACCCAACTATACGGAGGTCAAGATCCATCCTTTTTAATATTATTGACAAAATTTCAGAAACAAATAAATTAATTTGGTTTGGTAAATTAACGGTCAACTAGTACTTTGACTATAAAACCTAAATGGGGTTTCGTCAGGGTTCAGTGTTTCGATTTTTTAATAATATTTCTCGACGACCCAACCATACGGGGGTCAAAATCTATCTTTTTTAATGTTATTGCCAAAATTTCAGAAAAAAATAAATTAATTTGGTTTGGTAATTTAACGGTCAACTAGTACTTTGACTATAACACCTAAACGGGGTTTCGTCAGGATTCAGTGTTTCAATTTTTTTTAATAATATTACTCGACGACCCAACCATACGGTGGTCAAGATCCATCCTTTTTAATGTTTTTGCCAAAATTTCAGAAAAAAATAAATAAATTTGGTTTGGTAATTTAACGGTCAACTAGTAATATGTCTATAACACCTAAACGGGGTTTCGTCAGGGTTCAGTGTTTCGATTTTTTTAATAATATTTCTCGACGACCCAACCATACGGTGGTCAAGATCCATCCTTTTTAATGTTATTGCCAAAATTTCAGAAAAAAATAAATTAATTTGGTTTGGTAATTTAACGGTTAACTAGTACTTTGACTATAACCACTAAACGGGGTTTCGTCAAGGTTTAGTCTTTCGATTTTTAAAAAAATATTTCTCGATGACCCAACCAAACGGTGGTCAAGATCCTTCCTTTTTACTGTTATTGCCAAAGTTTCAGAAAAAAATAAATTAATTTGGTTTGGTAATTTAACTATCAACTAGTACTTTGACTATAACTCCTAAATGGGGTTTCGTCAGGGTTTAGTCTTTCGATTTTTTTTTAAAAAAATCTCGATGATCCAACCAAACGGTGGTCAAGATCCATCCTTTTTAATGTTATTGCTAAAATTTCAGAAAAAAATAAATTAATTTGGTTTGGTAGTTTAACGGTCAACTAGTACTTTGACTATAACCCCTAAACGGGGTTTCGTTAGGGTTTAGTCTTTCGATTTTTTAATAATATTTCTCGACGACCCAATCATACGGTGGTCAAGATCCATCCTTTTTAGTGTTATTGCCAAAATTTCAAAAAAAATTAAATTTATTTGGTTTGGTAATTTAACGGTCAACTAGTACTTTGACTATAACACCTAAACGGGCTTTCGTCAGGATTCAATGTTTCGATTTTTTTAATAATATTTCTCGACGACCCAACCATACGGTGGTCAAGATCCATCATTTTTAATGTTATTGCCAAAATTTCAGAAAAAATAAATTAATTTGGTTTGGTAATTTAATGGGCAACTAGTTTGGAAAATAAATTTAAAAATTAAAAAAAAATAGAAAAAAGCCAAGCTTTAATTTAAAATTCATACACACCAAAGTAGTCATACTTAATATTTGTGTGATGAATCTTACACTACTTTTACTAATTTTTCATTTTGTTTAATTTTTTCCCATTTTTAACTAGTTTGTAAAATAAATTAATGAATTAAATAAAAATAAAAATGCCAATTTTTTAACGTAAATTCACATAGACCATATTAGTAATACTTAATATTTGTGTGATGAATCTTACCCTAGTTTCACTAATTATCCATTTTGTTTATTTTTCCCCCATTTTTAAGTAATTTGAAAATAAATTAAATTAGCTAATTTCGACTATATTTGGTCGAAATTAGCTAAATTCGACCAATTATGGTCGAAATTAAATTTGAACATTTTGATTTTTTTTGGGCGGCAAGTTTCCCGTTTTTTTAAAATTTTGAATTAAATTTCCCCGCTCACCCCAATTGCTAAATTCAACCAAAAATGATCGAATTTAATTTTTTCATTGGCGGGAACTTTCCTCCTACTTTTGGCGGAATCTAAATTGCTAAATTCGACCGTATTTAGTCGAACAATTGCTAAATTCGACCATATCTGGTCGAAATTAGCCGGCCGGTTAAATTCGACCATATTCGGTCAAAATTAGCCGCAGTCGAAAATATTCGGTCAAAATTAGCCTTATTTTCTTGTAGTGGTTGATGCTCGCACATATTCATCAAAAAACGAATTCATGGACTCGCTTCTTGAGATTGTGGTCATACCGGCGGCAAAGTGTTGTCTCGTGTAATATTCATCAAAACAAGAATTCATGGATACATATTATTGAGGTTGTGTTCTCAATAATATTTTTTTACTGTTGTTGGTTATTTCGATATAAGAAACAACGTGGATAATTAAGTGTTACTCCCTCCGTTTCTTATTAAGTTGCTCGTTTGAAATGTCGGGACTGTTCATAATATGAGACAAATTACTAATTTACGTCTAATCTATAAAACTAAATATAGTCATGAATGATCTTGTTGGATTCGTATTTATGAGTACTTTAATACAGTAAAGTTTTTATATTTAATACTAATACGAAATTCAAGATATTAATCTCCCTGCTTCTCTATTTCCGATCCTCTCTCTCTCGTCACCCGTACTCTCCTCTCTCTCTTCTATGTCTCCGACAACAACCAAACAATCCCTCCGATTCACTCCCTCAATCACAATCACCGGCAACTCAAACAACATCACTATCTTTCTCCCTTTCTCTGATTCAAACCACCAATCACAACACTCCCCGTCAACAAAACCAATCGGAAAAATTGACACAAACAACCACAAACAAAACGTAAATGAACAAATCAATAAAAAAAATAAAAATAACTACCTGTGTTTTGTACTCTAATTGTATGTATATATGAATGTCCGGGTTTTGGTTTTTTGTTTAGAAGAAAACAGGGGATGGGTCTTGCAGGAAAGAAAGAGGATGGTTTATGTTTTGTTTTGTGAAAAAAATGAGTGGGTATGTGTTTGTTTAAAGAGATGTGGCCGGTTCCTTTTTGTGAAAATAAGGAGTGTTGTATCTCTTTTAAAGGAATAAAACGTGGATGCTCCTATTGATATTTTGCGTGTCAGAAGAAGTTATCATGTTGTCATTCTCTTCGTCTCCGCTGAGTTGTATGAGCTGCTCAGCCGCAGCAGCCATGTCCATATCTTTCGGTTCTTCGATTTCTGGCAGGTTTGAAAACACACTTGGTGAGGTCAACATGAAAAGAATAGCTCCACCTCTTCCAGGTAGTCTCTCACGTAGAATCGAATTTAAAAATTCTGTAGTACAATCGTCCAAGCGTCGGATTCCTCCCATCCAAACGGAAAGGGACTTCTTTAAAAATTCATCAATCGCCATTCTCCATAGTACAGAATAAATTCCGTGTGTATGGACGCCACAGCACAGGTTTGAGGATCAAATCTCTAATGTATGAATTAGTTGGTTGATTTGAAAATGATTTGCATGCGAATTACTACATAATTTTGTGGTTACAAGATGATTTACTAGATTTGGACGAAACGACTAGCGTGAATTTGCTTGAACCACTTAGTGACTCTATTTTAGTTTTTTTGAAATCTTTGTGTTTTTATCTTTTACTATGGTATTCTGAGTCCGCTAACCTAGTTTTGCAGTGTTGTATTTTAGTATGTTATTCATCTTTTTAAAAAGGTATGTTATTCTTCCATTTCTTTAGAAATTGGTCTACTTGCTTAGCTGTTGTTATTATGTTTTTACAAGAAAACATATGTTTGGATTTGTGCCTTTGTTTGAGTAATACTCGTATAAAAGTTCTAAATTTGAGTTTCAAATTGTGGTGGTTTCTTTGATAATTTTGGCAATTTTTTGATAGAATAATTTTGGTAAGTTAATTGTATTCGTATTTATTATAATTGATTGTTATCTTTTGTTATTTCGGTTACAAATTTGAATGATAGATTTAAATCTCTTTGTTACCAATTTGTATGCATACGTTACTCAAATTTGACTCATTAATGTTCTTAAAATTTTGTGGCATTAAATTTGTAACGTCTTATTCAATATTTTTGACCTAAATCATTTTTAATGTATTTAAGTGTTAAATTTTAAATTCCTTAATTTACTCTTTCTTTAATTATAATTTGAAATTTGAAAAATGCTTTTCAAAAAATTTAGTTTTTGAATAATTATAATTGATTTGATAATTATTTTTCAGTTATGTTATTAATTGATGATTGATAGTATTTGAATGTGCTTAATTGTGTGGTAGGTGTTATGATTAATGATCGATGAATTTTAAGTTTTAAAAGTATTTTAAGTTTTTGTACCATTTATGGGTGGCCATGATTGATGGAGTAGATTTTGGACCTTTAAGAGGTAATGATGTGCCATTTTGATGGCTTGTTTATTCCATAATTTATTTCAAAATTTATTTATTCAGTTATGATATTAATATTTAATATGTGCTATTATTGGCATATTTAACTAAGTTTTGGTTATTTTTAAATTATGTAATAATGCTTTATGGTGTTAGGAATTTTATTGAGTATAAGTTATATTTTTAAATTATGTAATAATACTTTCTTGTGTTAGCATATTTATTATTTATTTAATTAAATAGTTTAAGTTGAAAATTATTGCCCTTCAATATTTTTTACTTCTGACTTATATTTATTTTATCTAATGTATATTATGTTGGAGGGGAAGGATTCTAGTATTCATATTTACACATTGTTTGTATTTTAAGTTTTAAATGTAAATTAGTTATAATATTTTATTTGATTTATTTTGGATTATTTAAATTTGTATCTAATCAAAGGGGTCCCCTTTGATTAGATATTTATTTTATTTTTTATTTTATTTTTACTTTTATTTTAAATACTATATATATATATATATTTTTTTTGATTTAGTATTATTATTATTATTATTATTATTATTATTATTATTATTACTAATGTGATTTAGTTTTAATCTGTTCTATCATTTTCAGGTGTGAAGTATAAGGTCTTCCTGCTCATTATTTAAAACTTTATTGTCTAAGCGATTATGGAGCAACCAGAGACAGGAAAAAAGAAAACTAGTAAAGCTAGTATGTGGGAATAACTGATGCAGTGGAGACTCTCATAAGCAACAAGTAGTTTTGTGTGTAGTAGCAAGTTGTAAAATAGTGTATTTTTTATTTTTTGGAGGGTACTCTTTTTCCCCCTTGAGCTTTTTTCCCACAGGGTTTTGCTCTTGGAGGGTTTTAACGAGGCCTTCCTTCTGTGGGGTTCTTCCTTTCAGACTTGAAAGTTTTATTGTCTAAGTGTCCCGAGGCAACATGCGTGCCTTTTGGGTTAGATGGTGAACTTTCTTGAATGAAAAAATCCCCTATGTACGTTTTATTGTATTTCGGTACAATTTATGAACGAGTAAGTTATTTCTGACAAAAAAAAAAATTCAAGATATTAACGATCAAAAGTGTGCGTTGGCAAACGTGTCCAGTCAAAACAGGCAACTTATTTAGAGACAGAGAAAGTAGTTTTATGAGCTCATTTGGTTTTATAAGTTGAGGATGTTATCATGTGAGGTATCCTTTTATTTTTTGTTTGTCGCTCTTGGACCTAGATGGTATAATAAATTATTTTCAACTAACTTTTATATAAATATAAAATAAAATTAATTAATTTATTATTAGAATTTTTAATGTAACTTTGAAATGAAATGTTTAGAAAAGGAAAAAATCAGCCGAAAAGTCACACTACATTAGTGAAAATAAAGTCGATTTGGTAATTAGCAAATAAAGATCGTTGTTGACTGTCCTCTATGTAGTGATAAGTTGAGTGTACTTAAAAAGGTTTCACATTAGATCTCTAATGTAGTGGAAATGAACTTGAATTATGCTCAAAGTGATATATCGAATTTCGTAATATCTCCTTTTTTTTCAACTCATTTAAAATATTTTTGAATTAATAAAAATTCAAAAAATACGGGTATAAAAGTATATTATAAGAGAATAATACTTCCTCCGTCAACACTTTCTATTTTGGGATGTCCCAATAGATTGTTAACATTCTTAAAATAGTAAGTTTTAACACTATTACACCCACTACTTCACTTATTTTAATAATACTTTACACTATTACACTCACTACTTCAGTTATTTTAATTTCCTCTGAGATTAATAGAATCAAATTAAGTGTATATTAAATTATGGTAATTATAGGTAATTTTGATTTTATTATATACTTCACTTTTGCCGCCCTGTTTTAAAGCTTTTAGTAAAGAATATGTTAAGCAGAAATTTGCGTTTGAAAATAAAATCAGAGTTAAGAGGTATTAATGGCATAAGTGTATATATAGTGACATCAAAGCTAACAAACTTACAAACTTATCTACATCAACCACTCAAGAAATTCCCAATATGGAGAGCCGAGAAGGTTCTGCGATTATGTATAAGAGAAAATAGTACTGTTAACTCAAAACATAATGGAAGTGTTGCGTTAATAAGGTATCTAACCAAAGGTTATCCCTTTGGTTAGATAGTTTTATGAATTTATAGAATATTAGAGTTTGAATATTTTAAGATAGAATAGTTTAAGAGTTTTAGCTATTATAAATGTCTAGGTAATATTTTTAGAGACTTATTATTTTGATTGTATATTGATTGGTTTTCAGGGGGATTATTTCTTTTTACGGAAAAGCAACCTTGATAGACAAAAGGGTGAGTGCGGGATGGAGGTTGGTCGAGCTAGCAAGATGCAAGATGTGGATACATCTTTTTCAAGATTTGTAACTTATATTTCTTGGGCGTTTCTTCTTTTCAGACATTAAGTTTTATTGTCTAAACTTCCGGGGACATCTTGCATGACCTTCGGTTAGATGATAAACTTGTTGTATGAAAAAATTTGCTAACGATGATTGTACCGGATACAATTCAATAATGAAACCGTTAATTTGTCAAAAAAAAAAAAAAAAAAAACTATAAAATCACTATTACACCAACTACTTAACTTATTTTAACAATAAAATCACTATTACAACCACTACTTCATTTATTTTAATAATATTACATACACTATCTTGGTTTTCGTGTAAAAAGCAAAATGTTAAACGGAGGGAGTAATCAAGACTAAAAATTTTTTAGAGATAGTTAAAATTTTGCACATGAATGGAAGAAACTCTAATAGTTACAATGCTAAATGGGAACACATATTTGATAAATATGATCAATAAAAAATAATTATTTATAAAAAAATTTGATGCATCGGATTGCTTAATTATTTTAGGCATTATTCATACCGTTTATCACATATATATTATATTTGAGAACTCTCTTCCATTGAATACGTTCTAAGAAGACATATCATTTCCATTCCATAAAATTCGACCCATTTTATCTTTTAATTCGACCCATTTCATTTAATACATTCGATATAATTAATTTTTGATGTATTTTTCACCCATTTTATCTTATAATTCATGATTATAAAAATAATTAAAAAAAAAAAGAGGACAAATCCACATGGGGGCAAGATTTATATTATCGACAGGCGAAAGACCATTATATTATAGTTAGGCGATAACGTACTTTGTAACAACCGCAATTCCTAAATTCTATTCAATGTTATACTCATATGTATGACTTAAAATAGCTGTTTTTTAATTGGACTTTGGTAGTATGTTAAGAGCATCTCAACGGCGTTAGCTAAAAATGATTGGTTAAATTACATAAATTATTGATTATGTAAAATTTGTCGAACCTATAAGACATTGTGTTCCGAGGGTATTGGCTATAATGATTGGCTATATTTTAAAAATGGTATGTTATTAATATTTCAAGTTGTTATTAATGAAGTATATAATTTTAATATAGAAATAAGTGATGTGGCAATTCACTACATGTCTCTAGAGGTTCGACAAATATAACCAACATCAAGAGATTATCTATAATTATAGATAACAGTTTTGTCCGGCGCATTGGAGTGTAATTTTTTTTACACATTCTTTATAATTCTTATTTATGATAATTAATTTTAAAATTTAACTAAGGGATCTCTCCCATTGAAGATGCTCTAAGAAGTCTTAAATAAGATGTTTTTTTTACCCAATTTCAACAAAGAAGAAGGTGATTTCTTGTATGTTTGCGAGTTTTCTCAATGACTGGGGTCCAATAACACATAATTTCTTAATTTATTTAGCAAAATAACGAGAAAAAAAAAAAAGGCTAGAGGTCAGGATCGAGGAGCCCGTGCAAAGCACGGGTTAATTTTAATTTTTTAAATTTACTTATAATATAATATTATAAATATTACTTTAAATATATATGTTATTGATTCGAACCTTACATCTTTATATATAATAATTTTTAGTATTAAATATAAATTAATATGTTATTGGCGGGAACGAACCTTGAACCTCTGCATATAACAACTTTTAGTATTGTTATATCTAACGGTCATGATCTACTTGAGTTGCTGATCTAACGGTGATAAATGAGGGATAACCAAAAATGGGATAACCAAAAAAGGTAACCAACTACAAATTATACCATTTTTTGCTTATTATAATATAGTATGGATATGTAAGTATCAAGTATTAGTAAATTAATTTCGTTTAGCTATTTGTTTGTGAAGCTTGTGTTAAAAAAATTATAGAAACAATGAGTTATATTTATTTCCATAATGTACCATTTTCTTTTTATTTTTGATATTTAAATTATTTTAATTTCATAATAGAAAAATAGCAAAGCACCGAAATACAAAACCCTGCTGGATCCCAAAAGAAATACATGATGTTGTCACGGGCTTTATTTACGTAACAATAAAGCATTATGATGGTTCTAATCAGGTACT
Source organism: Kitagawia praeruptora (assembly GCA_037693485.1). Taxonomy (NCBI): domain Eukaryota; kingdom Viridiplantae; phylum Streptophyta; class Magnoliopsida; order Apiales; family Apiaceae; genus Kitagawia; species Kitagawia praeruptora. The sequence continues at coordinate 19,358,949 of CM075347.1, forward strand.
AAAGATACAGAGAGACGACAACAGACCAGGCTGGGGCCGTTATGTGACATCTATGCCTGGTGATGGTTCAGGGAGTATCGCGCTGTTGGTTATATGACATTAAGGCCTAGTGATGATTGTGGTGGGGATTTGGTGTTTCCGGTTGAAGCTAAGTTTTATGTTGAGTACTTAAACCAACCTCAGCATCGTCCCTGGCGTTTTAGACGTGCCTTCGACTTGATTTTGTCCTACTTCAGCTATGATTACCAAAGAATAGAACAAGATTAACGCACAAGTGTACGTTAGTGCCCCGTTCGTGCTTATATTTAGTTCCAATCAAAGATTAAATATTTCTTTCGGTTTTACGAGATTTCAGGTGATGATTCTGGTGAAATATTGCAGTTACAGAGTCACGAAAATTGTTTCGATGAACTGGAGTATCGGGCTACTGGCATTATAACATTACGGCCTAGAGATGGTTCTGGTGATGTTATTGTATGGCCAATTATTGAAGCTAAGATTTATTTTAAGGATCCAAGACCTTCGCAGCAGTGTCCCTCACGTTTTAGACGTGCCTTTAGCTCTGATGAAAATAAAGGTGTGTGTATGTCTTGTGAAGAATCAAGAATAATGTAAGAGAAAAGAAACTCTTGTATTAATAACTTGAAGCTTGATAATTATAATGAGGATGAATGTATATATAGAGAAAAACTAACTCTTAAAGCTATAATTAGTACAGGAATCATGGAGGAAAACATGGAGCCGAAATGGAGGAAAACATGGAGCCGAAAGTGTTATATTGACTTTAACACCCCCCCTCAAACTGAAGATGGTTGAACCAGTTTAAGTTTGCAAACAAGATCACGATGTGAACTAGGAGGAAGAGCTTTCGTGAAAATATCTGCAGTATTATCAGTACTAGAGACAGCATGAAGATGAACCGTGCCTTTTGCAACCTGTTGACGGGTGAAATGACAATCGATCTCTATATGTTTTGTGCGTTCATGAAAGACATCATTGTGAGCAATGTCCCTGGCACTTTTGCTATCGCAGTAGATAATAGTGGCTGGAGAATGAGTTACATTCATTTCTTCAAGTAACCATCTTAGCCAAATTAATTCTTGTGTAGTGTCAGCTCGAGCTCGATATTCTGACTCGGCACTGGATTTTGATGCAAGCGACTGTTTCTTACTGCGCCAAGAGATAAGAGAATCACCCAGAAAGAAGCAAAATCCTGTAGTGGAACATCTTGTAGTAGGATCACCACCCCAATCAGCATCGGAATAGGCATGTAACTCAAGTGATGAGTTGTATGCATAATGTAGTCCATGAAGAATGGAACCTTTGACATAACGAAGTATGTGGAGGACAGCTGTATAATGAGGAGTGCGAGGAGCTGCCATAAATTGACTAACAATATGAACGGCATGAGCAATGTCAGGACGAGTGACAGTAAGATAAATCAGACTTCCTACCAACTGACGATACAACGTAGGGTTGGCAAGTAGATCGCCATCTTTGGAGTTAAGTTTTACCCCATATTCCAAAGGTGTTGATGTAATTTTAGTGTCGCTGATTCCAGATTTTAATAAAAGATCAGATGCATACTTAACTTGAGAAAGGGTGTACCCGGTAGGTATAGAAGAAACCTCAATACCCAAGAAGTAGCTTAATGAACCAAGATCTTTCATTTCAAATTACTGATTTAGAAACTTTTTGAGTTCAAAAATGCCTGTAGTATCATCTCCAGTGATAATCATATCATCCACATAGAGGAGGAGAAGGACAATTCCTCGATCTGTCCGTCGAATGAAGAGAGCATGATCATATGGACTAGAAGTAAATCCCAGCTCACTAATGACTTTGCTAAATTTTTCGAACCATGCTCGAGGTGCTTGTTTAAGACCATACAGTGCCTTGTTTAGCTTGAGCACTTGATCTAGAGAGTGATTAAAACCAGGTGGAGGTTTGAGATAAACTTCTTCATCTAAGTCACCATTAAGAAAAGCATTTTTGACATCCATTTGCCACACATCCCATTGTTTTGATGCTCCAACAGCGAGTAAACTTCGAACTGATGTAAGACGAGCAACTGGTGCAAAAGTCTCTTCATAATCAATGCCATACTCCTGGGTAAAGCCTCTAGCAACTAGACGGGCTTTATATCTCTCAATGGATCCATCAGCTTTTGTCTTAATTTTGTAGATCCATCGACAACCCACGGTTGTTTTGCCAGGAGACAAGGTAACCAGATCCCAAGTGTGATTTTTGTCTAATGCCTGAAGTTCTTCTGCCTCTCTATATGTTTGAGGCTCGTGTAAAGATTGTATAGCAGAATAAACATGATAATCAGTAAGACGAACAGAAGGTTTTCTTACCCGAGTAGATCGATGAACATGTTCATCTGAAGTGGATGGTAAGATGGGAGGCTCGGTACTGGAATCCTCAGACTGACCTGTTATTGAAGGGAAAATAGTAGGTGGAGGTCGTTGTGTGAGCTCATCTAAAGGATCTGCTGAATGTATATAAGAAGAAGAGGTTGGAGATTGTTCGCTATTTTCACTACGCAAGTGTACGCAGTCCAAAAACAATATAGGGAAATAAGGATCGTTCCCACGAAGACTCGGTTATTTTAGTAAATATGTCTATTCCACAATGTTTGGTTAATTATAGAAGCTTGAACGAACTAAAATGGTTTATTTGCAGATAACAATTAACTAATGAAGTAACGGCTAATTTGTTTAAAATAATATGATAGAGGCATGGGGTCCTAATTTCATGAATGTTTTAGCTCTATTAACTATCAAGAATTAATGTGTTACAATTGTTAAGAAAGCTAGCGGGAACACGACACTAATATGAGCCATCTTTCAATTAACTCACACCATTCCAAATAAACATCCACAAAAGAGATAGAAGTTATAAGGGCATCAATTATATCCAATACACTATATGTCTATGTGAATGGGTGATACAATCGATTTAATCACAAGTTCCGCAATTAACTACATAGGGGAATAACGTTCTTTCGAAACTATAATCCGAAATGCGGAGAAGCCGACATACCTATGCTAGCATGGCAAGCCCTAAATCTCTAAAACCACTTTCGCAATCATTAGAAATTTGGCACAATAGATGTTAGCTATTCACCTATATTTAATTAAAACAACCATGCAAGACAATCTTATATAAAAATTGTAAACACAAATTATCTATTAAATTAACATGAGCATTAACAATTCATTACATTAGAACCCCATGAAAGTGTTTAGTTCATAATTAAACTAGGCACCTTTATGGAATTAAATAAAATCATGGTAGAAATTTTATAAATTAATTAAGAAATTACGAAAAATTAAAAATAAAAATAAAAGAAATAGAACCTAATAATAATAATAATAATAATAATAACAATAATAAAAATAATAACTAATTTAAAAATTACGAGAAATTAAATATGAAATTACCAGAGTTTAGAAATAGAACCGGATATTTTGTTGAAACCGAGTACTCCAAGTGGCCGGGTAAATTGATAAAGGAATAGGCCAAACAGTAATCAACGAATCATTTCCACAATTGCTGTAATGAGTCTACACGTTTCTGTCGGCATACTTCACTCTCCAGCACGCGCCGGATTTCAAAAACAAACTGCCGCGCGTGGCGACCACGCGCTCTCCTGAAACTGTTTCTGGTGCTGTTTGCGTGTGATCACTCAGTTGCTGCAGTGTGAATTGAAAAGAATGATTATCCAACAAAATTGCTTTATTCCAAAAGCAATTGTAATGTGCTTTCCGAATAAAACAATCAGGCAATAAATTAGAGAAGCCCTCCTGATAATCCCCTTAAAATCTTAAATTAATTCTTATAATAATTTTTCAGAAATTTTTAAGTGTAATAAATAAAATTAAATTACAGAATTCAAAGTGTTTAAAATATAATAACATTACAGAAATTTAAATTGTATAAAAATAAACTGTTTGCAGAAATTTAAACTGTATAAAATGAAACTGAAATTACAACAGAAAGCTAAGAAATTTTGGAGAGAGTATACAACTGAAAATTCAGTTCTCCGGGGTGTGTTTAAAACTAAGCACAATGACACATATTTATAGTGCAAATTAACTCACCTAACACAATTAAAGTCAGCTGTGTTAAATAAAATTCTAGCCTAACTTTAACAACTCTAAGACAATTGCAAAGCCAGTTCAATTCTTCTTCCGCAACTCGCGGTGGTTGAATTTTAATATCAGCTCCGTAGAAATGCTTTTAACCCGCACAGCTTATAATCTTTAATTAATAAATAATTATTTTAATCCAGAAATTATAAAAATAAATATCTAATATTATTAGATATTTATAAATATAATTTTCTAAATTAATAAAATTATTTAATAATATAAATAAATCTTTATTGTCTAAGCTGCGGTCTCTGGTCGTTTGGAACCGGACTCCTTTTGCTTAACAGAAAATATATCAATTCCAACCGGGGTTCCAGCTTTAAGAAAATATCACTTTCCATATTTTTGTGATAATTCTTATTTCTTCATTGCTCGTCCAGATGCAAGTTACGGTCTCTTGAGGCTCTAAAACCGGACTCCTTTTGCTTGAAGAAAAATACAACAATTCCAACCGGGGTTTCTGCTTTAAGAATATATCACTCGAAATTTCTTTATGATAATTCTTTTTCCTCGTAGCCAGCCACTTGTGCTTTCTTGGTAGCTCTAAATTCCGAATTGAGACAGAATTCCACCGTCTTTTAACCTTTTATCGCCAGGATACCTGAAGCTGTGAGTTCTGCACTACAAAGACTTGAAACAACATAAAACTAATTAAAAGACACAAAATACTTAAGGATAAACCACCAATTTAGGTCCATTTAGCGCATAATAAGTGGATATAAAATCCACTTATCACACCCCCAAACTTAAACTGATGCTTGTCCTCAAGCATAAACAATATAACTATATACAACTAACTAGTACCACTTCCGTAGGTGATCACGATTGCATTTGGCATATGCAACAAGCCCTTTAAACCCCTAGGCAGCCCTAGTGGACGAGTTAGGTCTCGTGAGGGCCTATAGCGAATGTACCCACAAAATCCATTTATCAAATGCAACTAACAATGCATGAATGCAACTAATATGAAAAATGCAACGATCCCCTTCAAAACTAACCAAAACCAACTAGCAAGCAAATACCTCAAAGAATGCAACTAAATCCAAATAGAGCTCAACTAAGTCCCTGTATACTAACAATACATGAACAGAAACGTGCGTGTGTGCAATGCTCATCAGAAATACTCCCAAAACTAGGTCAAAAACCATACATGCTTTCCGTCAAGACAATCACAGGTTTATAACTAGAATAAACTGTAGACACTTCATAACCTAGGAACACCTCCACCCTTATCCAAAGTAGACAGAAACTCATGCTTTATTACTATACTACGACACTACATATACAATACGCATGCTTATTTAACCGTGCAATGAATGAGACCCCAAAAGGCTTATACAATAATACCCATGTAGCGAGTGTTAGGTCAGCAATCCCAAACCACAGGGGCTTTAGGTTACTAGGACTAAGTCCCCTCAGACTTAATTACTCGAGTATTAAAGAGCTCACTCTGGTTAATTTTGCATATAATCAATTGGACTTCTGACTCTTTTTTTTATATATATATATATTTTTTTTAAACTGGAATGAGCCTTTCTCATTTCCAACCCTAGACTACTCATATAAATATGAGCCGGCTACTAGCCATTTCACGTCTAGCCTTTATTGACAATTATTACCACTTAGCATGAAATCCCTGTTTTCCCCCAAACTTAGATTTTAGTGTTCCTACACTATCAAGGGAATAACGAGAATTCTAAGAATAAACAAGTGATTAAATCTCAAAACATCCAACAGGCATGACCCTAACCTAGCCCAAAAAGCACCCAATGAGACTGTGTAAAAGTTGTGTTTCTGAAACATGCAAGTCAATTTCATAGGAACTATAAATCAGCCCTCTACTCATCATCATCACACCAAAATCAACATCCACCTATCAATCAGAATCAGTTCGTCCTAAGGGATCATGAAGAATGCATGCCATGAAAATGCAACTAATATGACTCATATGGTAAAACAAACAAACAATAACAGAATGTCCTAAATGAAACAACATAGATAATACGAACAAATATGCATGAATTAATACTAATATGCAAAACATGATATCCTACATGAACACAATGACTCACAAAAACTACTAACAAATATACATACTACTTATCCGATTCACAAAAACTACTAACACATATACATACTACTTATCCCCCAAACCACCCCCAAACTTATAATATTCAATGTCCGCATTGAATGGAAGTAAATACAAGGGATAGTAGAGAACATACCTGAAAACACCGAAACACATGGGCTGCCTCCCACGAAGCGCCTTTCTTTAACGTCTTTAGCTAGACTTGGCCATGATTTTCTTCTTGAAAACTTTCTGCACCGTATCTCTATAAGGCCAATTAATGATCTTCTTCGGAGCAACGTCATTGACGACAAGCTTCAACCTCCTTCGCTCTTCCAAAGTGCCCGTGACATTGTTCCCACACCATATTTGAATAACCAACGAATAGATGATATCCTGATTATCTGAAATCATCCATCCACTATCTGTATGCTTTTGTAAATCCGCCAAACGTACTTTTTCCTTATCAGGCGGTAAATCTGCTGAGATAATAGTGGATAAGGTTGGAGATGTCAACCTTCTCTGCTTCTCAACAAAACCAATCGCATTGTCCACTAACAAATTTTGCACATCTGCAGAGCGCATACTGTCACGAAAATTTGAAATAACCCTTTCAAAATTCTTGTCCGGAGGTAATTCTGCTGAGATGATGATAGAAGATGATACAAATGAACTCGAATCAAACTCCTGAGATTGAGAGGATATCAACTGCAGTTCCAAGTCAGGTGGTTCCTTGATAGAGGTTTTTGGAGGTTCGCCTTCGGCAGATAGCACTTCTAGTGACTCGAAACAATGCATCATTCCAACACTTTGTGAATTATCCTCTAACAACGTTAGATGCTCGTCTTCATTCTTCTCAGGTCCCAATTCTAGAAACATAGGATGCTCCAGTGGATCTTCATACAAATTATCCCCTAATTTATCATAAACTAGAACATCCTTCATTGATATTGTTAAAGATTCTTCCACATATCCTTCATGTTCAGAATTTAATTGAGACACCTCAACAAGTTCATTGCTCTCAACTAACACAATTTCAAAATTCTTCTTCTCAACATCTTCAACATTTTCAGATTGCAAAGGATGTGGCTGCGGCTGAATATTCAGAACTGCATTTTCTGACCTTTCTTCCTTATCAGCTTCCTGTTCTGCTTCTTCCTCATCCCTCAGACTCTCCTTTCTGAACATAAATCAAAGTCTCACCCGTGGCTAAGAATGGCCCATCAAGATTGATAGGCATGCTATTGTCCTCCTGCTCTACAGCTAGGTCTTCTGTGTCACTTGCAATTTGATTCCATGTTTTCCATGCATTTGCAATTTGACCAATCTGATCTCCTATTATCTGGAGAGACGATGCATTGCTTTCCATCATCAACCTAATTTCTTTTAATTCAGCTTCTTCGGTCGACTGTTGGTTAGACCAAGTCTGAAATTGCTGCTGCTGAAATTCAGGAGTTTGAAAGTGTTGATGCACTGGGGCATACTGATGCTGAAATTCTTGCCCCTGTTGCTGATGTATTCCCCATGGACTGTATGGTTCATCTCCAAACTGCTGATTTTGGAGCAGGTAGGATGGATATTGGGATTGCTCCAGACCACTCTGATTATAGTCCCAGCTGAAATTTGGCCGGTTTCTGTTATACTCACATTGATGAGTGTAATGTCCACCTGCACACAGCTCACATACAATTACGTAATCCTGCTCCCAATAATCCATCAATTAAAAAAAACAGTTCAAGTCAAACAAATTAACTTCTATTGTAGTAAAACACATAAACAAAAATAACACCGAGTCCCCGGCAGCGGCGCCAAAAACTTGTTCGCTATTTTCTCTACGCAAGTGTACGCAGTCCAAAAGCAATATAGGGAAATAAGGATCGTTCCCACGAAGACTCGGTTATTTTAGTAAATATGTCTATTCAACAATGTTTGGTTAATTATAGAAGCTTGAACGAACTAAAATGGTTTATTTGCAGATAACAATTAACTAATGAAGTAACGGCTAATTTGTTTAAAATAATATGATAGAGGCATGGGGTCCAAATTTCATGAATGTTTTAGCTCTATTAACTATCAAGAATTAATGTGTTACAATTGTTAAGAAAGCTAGCAGGAACACGACACTAATATGAGCCATCTTTCAATTAACTCACACCATTCCAAATAAACATCCACAAAAGAGATAGAAGTTATAAGGGCATCAATTATATCCAATACACTATATGTCTATGTGAATGGGTGATACAATCGATTTAATCACAAGTTCCGCAATTAACTACATAGGGGAATAACGTTCTTTCGAAACTATAATCCGAAATGCGGAGAAGCCGACATACCTATGCTAGCATGGCAAGCCCTAAATCTCTAAAACCACTTTCGCAATCATTAGAAATTTGGCACAATAGATGTTAGCTATTCACCTATATTTAATTAAAACAACCATGCAAGACAATCTTATATAAAAATTGTAAACACAAATTATCTATTAAATTAACATGAGCATTAACAATTCATTACATTAGAACCCCATGAAAGTGTTTAGTTCATAATTAAACTAGGCACCTTTATGGAATTAAATAAAATCATGGTAGAAATTTTATAAATTAATTAAGAAATTACGAAAAATTAAAAATAAAAATAAAAGAAATAGAACCTAATAATAATAATAATAATAATAATAATAATAACAATAATAAAAATAATAACTAATTTAAAAATTACGAGAAATTAAATATGAAATTACCAGAGTTTAGAAATAGAACCGGATATTTTGTTGAAACCGAGTACTCCAAGTGGCCGGGTAAATTGATAAAGGAATAGGCCAAACAGTAATCAACGAATCATTTCCACAATTGCTGTAATGAGTCTACACGTTTCTGTCGGCATACTTCACTCTCCAGCACGCGCGTGGCGTGCACGCGCCGGATTTCAAAAACAAACTGCCGCGCGTGGCGACCACGCGCTCTCCTGAAACTGTTTCTGGTGCTGTTTGCGTGTGATCACTCAGTTGCTGCAGTGTGAATTGAAAAGAATGATTATCCAACAAAATTGCTTTATTCCAAAAGCAATTGTAATGTGCTTTCCGAATAAAACAATCAGGCAATAAATTAGAGAAGCCCTCCTGATAATCCCCTTAAAATCTTAAATTAATTCTTATAATAATTTTTCAGAAATTTTTAAGTGTAATAAATAAAATTAAATTACAGAAATTCAAAGTGTTTAAAATATAATAACATTACAGAAATTTAAATTGTATAAAAATAAACTGTTTGCAGAAATTTAAACTGTATAAAATGAAACTGAAATTACAACAGAAAGCTAAGAAATTTTGGAGAGAGTATACAACTGAAAATTCAGTTCTCCGGGGTGTGTTTAAAACTAAGCACAATGACACATATTTATAGTGCAAATTAACTCACCTAACACAATTAAAGTCAGCTGTGTTAAATAAAATTCTAGCCTAACTTTAACAACTCTAAGACAATTGCAAAGCCAGTTCAATTCTTCTTCCGCAACTCGCGGTGGTTGAATTTTAATATCAGCTCCGTAGAAATGCTTTTAACCCGCACAGCTTATAATCTTTAATTAATAAATAATTATTTTAATCCAGAAATTATAAAAATAAATATCTAATATTATTAGATATTTATAAATATAATTTTCTAAATTAATAAAATTATTTAATAATATAAATAAATCTTTATTGTCTAAGCTGCGGTCTCTGGTCGTCTGGAACCGGACTCCTTTTGCTTAACAGAAAATATATCAATTCCAACCGGGGTTCCAGCTTTAAGAAAATATCACTTTCCATATTTTTGTGATAATTCTTATTTCTTCATTGCTCGTCCAGATGCAAGTTACGGTCTCTTGAGGCTCTAAAACCGGACTCCTTTTGCTTGGAGAAAAATACAACAATTCCAACCGGGGTTTCTGCTTTAAGAATATATCACTCGAAATTTCTTTATGATAATTCTTTTTCCTCGTAGCCAGCCACTTGTGCTTTCTTGGCAGCTCTAAATTCCGAATTGAGACAGAATTCCACCGTCTTTTAACCTTTTATCGCCAGGATACCTGAAGCTGTGAGTTCTGCACTACAAAGTGAAAGGCATATGATGTAGCCTATTTGTATTTCGAGGATACAACTCAACTTAAACAAGATTGTAATAGTTAATAGTATATAGACTGTCACAAGGAATCTCAGATTGTATTATCTGTCAAAAGAAAAAGATCAAGGTCAATCTACAGACTTGAAGATTTACTACATTGAAAGAAGCTCAGTCAACTGATCAAGCCTCAGTGAAGTATTCGTTAAAGAAGTGGATTCATTTAAAGTGACAGAGATTTCAACAGTGACAGAGACAGTACAGAAGATTAAAGAGAGAGAGGAGAAAAGAAAAGGAACCAGTTTTTAAAGTCAATATATGAAGAACAGTCATTGCAGTTAGTCACTCATGAACCAGACAGTACATCGAGTGTCAACATTTAACAGTGGTTGTTCATCATTAACTTCAGTGGTTCAAGCTATCAAGACTGGTATGTGAGAAAATCATTGTGCAAGCAACAGAAGTGCTAAATTAATTAACCACAAAGATTTTACTATCAAGTGAACTGGCTACGAGGAAAAAGAATTATCATAAAGAAATTCTAAGTGATATATTCTTAATGCTGAAACCCCGGTTTGAATTGTTGTATTTTTTGCTAAGCAAAAGGAGTCCGGTTTCACATCCTCAAGAGACCGCAACTTACACCTGGATGGGTTATGAGAAAATAGAATTATCACAAGAATATTGAAAGTGATATATTCTTAAAGCTGGAATCCCGGTTGGAATTGATGTATTTTTTGTTAAGCAAAAGGAGTCCGGTTCCAGACGCTCAGGAGACCGCAGCTTAGAGCTTAAGGATTTATTTATATTAATAAATATTTTATTTAATTAAAAAATTATATTTATAAATATCTAATAATATTAGATATTTATTTTTATAATTTCTGAATTAAATTAATTATTTATTAATTAAAGATTATAAGCTGTGCGGATTAAAAAGCATTTCTACGGGACATAATTCATTTAATTTTGAAAAAGGTGGCAAGTCATTTGATTTGTTTATAAACAGAGGCGTGAGTTATGGTTGAAAAGAAAAGTGGCCAGGTTTAGTCTTTAAGTCATGACAGTGTAAACAGCTAAGTCATGATAGTACAAACAGTTAAGTCATGACAGTTCAAACTGTTAAGTCATGACAGTTCAAACTGCTAAGTCATGATAGTTTAAATTGTTAAGTCATGACAGGCTAGTCATGGTAGTATACACGCTAGTCATGACAGTGTATCCTTAGTCATGACAGAAGAAGCTAAGTCATGTTAGCATTGCTGATTACATTATCATGACTATCTAGTCATGATAAGTCAAGTGCCCAGTTTAGTAAAAAGAGTCAGTAGCTTGTTTGTTCATTTAATATATAAACAAGAGAAGGCGGCTGGACTACACAACACAGACACACGAAAAACACACAGGAAGAAAAGGAAGAACAAAACATATCATCTCTCTCATCTTTCAAGCTCAAATAAATTGCCATAAATTCTTGAGTTCTTTGTATCAAAAATTGTATCCATTGGAACTTAATTATTTGTGACTTGTGTACTACTAGCGAATTAAGTTTCCTAGTTCTTGAATTGATATCTTGATTTTTATTAACTAAATTAGAAAAGTTCATGTTGAATTTTCTAATTAGTTATTAATTTCTTGATAATCACTTGTACTGATTTTGTAACACCCATCAAGTTAATATATTGTTATATTCAACTTGAAATTTGTGTTATTTTATTCCGCACAAATTTGTTTGAATTAAATTTTATTTAAAGGACAAATTTGGAGAAATTGATATAGATTGTATTCAACCCCCCCTTCTACAATCTTATCGGACCTAACAATTGGTATCAGAGCCTATTGATTGATACACAAATCAAGATCCTATTTTTATTCAATAAAAAATTTATCTCGAATTTTTAACTCACTTAAAAATTCATCATGTCTTCAAAAGCCATTGTTAAGATTCCCATATTTAATAAGGATAATTATGATATGTGGAAAAATAAAATGGAATTGTTTCTTGATGTTACAAATCCAAATTATTTATCAGTTTTGAAAAATGGACCAATAATTCCTATGGTTCACGAAGAACAAGTTGTTACTGATGGAGTTGTAACAATACCTGCAAAAGATTATCCAAAGGACTCTAAGAACTTTACTGCTGAAGAAAAAGAGGAAGCTGGACTGGACAAAAATTTGAGACTCATACTAATAGATTCCCTAGATGCCGTAATGTATAGCCATGTAATGAATTGTAAAACTGCTAAGCACATCTGGGAAACTATTGAGACTATTAATGAAGGGACTGATGAAGTCAGGGAAAACAGACTTCAAATTTTGACCTCTGAATATGAACACTTTAGAGCTGGCCCCAATGAAGGCATTCAGGAAGTGTTTGAAAGGTATAACAAAATTATCAACAACTTGCAAGTTCATGGCAAGCAATATACTCAGAAGGAGATCAACATGAAGTTTCTACTGACTATGCCTACTCACCTGGAGCATAGAATTACTGCCATAAGAGAATCCAGGGATTTAAATAAGATTGCTCTTGACAGGCTGTTTGGTGTTCTAAAAACATATGAATTAGAACAAATACAGCAGAAGGAGTTCTCTGGCAAAGGCAGAGTTGCAAGTTCTTCTACAGCTTTAGTAGCTGAGGTTCCTAAGGAAGTGGAAGCTAAAGTTGTTCAACCTATCAGCTTCAACAAGGAACAAACTGAAGTTGAACATGGCCAAACACCAGCTACTCAAGATGGTGGAGAATTTTATTCACTAGAAGAGCTGGATCAACTAGAAGATGAATCTATGGCTATGATGGTGAGACAATTCAGTAACTTCAGATTCAGGCGAAATCCAAAGTTCAGGTTTAAGTCTAATAGCAGATTTCAGAGAGGAGGTTCTTCATCCTCTAGTAACAGGGGAGGTTACAAAACTGGTACAGTTGACAGAAGCAAGATCCGTTGCTTCAACTGTAATGAGTTGGGACACTTTGCTACTGAGTGTCAAAAAACCCAAGCAAGCACAGAAAAAGGACTATGCTTCTGAAAAGAAGAAAACTGGAAGAGCTTATGTAGCTGCCGGTAAAAGCTGGGATGACACAGACAGCGAAGATGAAGAATATGGAAACTTTGTGCTGGTGGCAAATGCTGAGTCATCAACTTATTACACCACACCGGTAATTCTTACTGATGAAGAGTTAATTCGTAGCTTACGTAGTTCCATTGGTTGTGCACAGAAAACAATTGCAAGAATAACTCTATTAAACACTAAACTTGAAAATGAAGTGTTAGAGTTAAAAAAGGTGCCTGATAATAATGATCAACAAATAAAAGAAATAGCTCATCTTAACTACAAAGAAAAGGGTCTAGGAGAATACATGGTAAAACAAGTTGATAGGATTGCTGAACAAGACATCAGGATTAGAGAACTTGAAACACAGATTAGAGCTTGTTATAATTCTGTTAAAGTTTCCAAAGAGCACTTCAACAAACAAGCTAGAGAACAAACTGTAGGAATAGGGTTTGGTTACAAAGAAGCTGCTGGTTCTTTGGGCAATCATTCTGCTAATCCTATTCCTGCTAAAGAAAGAGGTATACCACATGTTCTCAAGAATGTTGAAAAACCCATGTTTAAAGAATCTGTTTCTGAACCACCAAACATGTATTCCATTGTGATTCAAGAAGAAATGAAAAATGAGGACAGTGCTAATGGCATAGTCCTTGATAATGATAAATCTGTTAAGGCACGTACAACCAAAAACGTTAAATCTAATAAGGTTGTTTCTATGAAACCAGTGAAGTTTGTTCCAAGTTCATCTAAAATTGAGTTAGGTGATAACAAGTTGGAGCAGAATAATAACATATCTAACATGAATACCATGCCTATCATTGATTCTAATCATAAAGCATGTGGTGTTGTCAATTGTATGTCTTGTGCTTTTAATATCATGTCTGCTTACTTTTCTGGTAATCATGCATGTGCTGATAAGACTGCCCCTAGACAACACATGAACAGAAATAAAAATGTTAGATCAAAGACTGCTAGTCCTCCTCATGTTAGGAGAGAGACATTTGTACCTAAGCCTAAACAAAGTTTTACTAAGGCTGTTTACAAGGTCAAATGTCCAGTCAATGAAACAAGTGTTATTGCTGGTAAACAAACATGGATACCCAAAATGAAACAAAAGATTGTAAAATCTGTTTATAGGGTAAAATGCTTGTTGACAAATGGTAAAATTGGTGTTAAGGTGAAAAATGTTGTTTTGCCTGACAAAGGCCAATTCTTTAAGTATTCTGGACCCAATCAAATTTGGGTTCCGAAGAAGGATTAATCCGTTTGTCATTGCAGGGTGTTGAACAGGTTGAACGAGTGACCTGGATCTTGGACAGTGGATGTTCAAGGCATATGACTGGTGACAGAACCCTGCTGACAAATGTAGTGGAGAAGGCCGGCCCAGTAGTTACCTTTGGAGATAACAGCAAAGGTAGAACTGATGGATATGGCAGACTTGAAGCTGGAAATGTTATCATTGATGAAGTTTCTTTTGTGAAAGGACTTGAGCACAATTTGCTCAGTGTTAGTCAATTCTGTGACAAAGGATATGAAGTTTATTTCAACAAAAAGAATTGTTTAATTTCACACAAGAGACATGAAAAGCCACAACTGACAGGAGTTAGAAAAGGCAATCTGTACGTAGCCAATATGAACTCAGGAAGCACTGCAGAAATTACTTGCTTCTACACTAAAGCATCTAATGACGAGAGTTGGCTATGGCACAAGAAACTTTCTCATCTAAATTTCAAGACAATGAATTCTCTAGTTAAAAGAGAATTGGTGAGAGGTTTGCCTTCAATGGAATTCACTCAAGAAGGACTGTGTGATGCATGTCAAAAAGGCAAGCTAAAAAGGGCAAGTCACAGGAGCACTGACACATCTTCAATAACTGAACCATTACAATTACTTCATATGGATTTGTTTGGTCCAGTTAATGTGATGTCTATGTCAAGGAAGAGATATGCTTTAGTGATCGTTGATGATTTTTCAAAATACACATGGGTCCTATTTTTGAATTCTAAAGATGAGACTCCACAACTGGTGATTGATCACATCAAATTAATTGAGCGAGATTCTACGTATCCAGTGAGAGCTATAAGATCAGACAACGGAACTGAATTCAAGAATGCAGTTCTAAATGACTTCTGCACTGAGAAGGGTATAACCAGACAATACTCAGCTCCAAGAACTCCTCAGCAAAATGGAGTAGTGGAAAGAAAGAATAGAACCTTGATTGAAGCTGCACGTACTATGTTAAGTGAATCAAGGCTTCCATTGTACTTTTGGGCTAAAGCTGTCAACACTGCTTGCTATACCCAGAATCGAACTCTAATCAATAAAGACCATATGAAGACACCCTATGAAATTATGGCTGATAAGAAACCATCACTCAAATACTTTCATGTATTTGGGGCAAAATGTTTTGTTCTTAAAGAAGGTGATGATCAAGGTGGTAAATTCGATACCAAAGCATTTGAAGCAATTTTTATTGGTTATTCAATGAGAACATACAGGGTGTATGTGATTGATGAACAGAAGATGATGGAAAGTGTCAATGTAACATTTGATGACACTAAACTCCCTAGTATCCAAACTGAGGATCCATCTGAAAAACTATCTTTCGATGACATGACAGATACAGATTCAGATGATGACAATGCACCTGAGATTTTTGCTGATGCTAATGACAACGATGATGATCAGGGTAATGGTGGTGAAAACAATGATAATAATGAAGATACACCTGATACTCCTGAACATTCATCTAGTCAACCTAGCAACAACTCAGGGGGAGATAATGAAGGATCAACTAGTCATACTCAACATCACAATGAAGAACAAGGCGAATCATCAAGATCTAATCTTCCCAGACAGACTGTTTGGAATAGAGCTCATCCTTTTGAGCTAATCATTGGTGATCCAGATGTTGGTGTGAAAACTAGAAGTGCTACTCAAAATCAATGTAATTATTCAGGGTTTCTATCTGAAATGGAACCTAAGAAAACTGAGGAAGCTCTTTCTGATCCTGATTGGGTGATTGCTATGCAAGATGAACTCAATCAATTCAAACAACAAGAAGTATGGAAGCTGGTACCCAGACCCAAAGACAGAAAAGTGGTTGACACAAGGTGGGTATTCAGAAATAAGCTAGATGAAGATGGTACAGTGACGAGAAATAAAGCAAGACTGGTAGCAAAGGGTTATTCACAAGCTGAAGGCATTGATTATGATGAAACCTACGCTCCAGTGGCAAGACTTGAGGCTATCAGAATATTCTTGGCATTCGCAGCATTCTCAAACTTTAAGGTTTATCAAATGGATGTCAAGAGTGCCTTTCTGAATGGTAAGCTAGATGAAGAGGTATATGTAGAACAGCCCCCTGGCTTTGAAGATCCAGAATTCATGGACTATGTCTACTTTCTCTTCAAGGCTATTTATGGTCTTAAGCAAGCACCAAGAAAATGGTATGACACTCTCTCTGAATTTTTACTTGAAAATGGTTTTGTTAGAGGTGTCATAGACAAAACTCTCTTTACAAAGAAACATAAAAATGATACAATATTAGTTCAAATCTATGTGGACGATATAATATTCGGGTCTACTAATGATCTTCTTTGCAAGAAATTTGCTAAGTTAATGCAGGGTAAGTTTGAAATGAGCATGATGGGTGAGCTGAAGTTCTTTCTTGGATTGCAAGTAAGTCAAAGGACAGATGGGATATTTATCTGTCAATCCAAGTATGTCAGAGAGCTCCTCAAGAAATATCAAATGGAGGACTCATCTTCAGCAAGAACACCATCGTCTACAGCTGTTAAATTTGGAGCATGTGAAAATTCTGCTAAGGTAGATATCACAAGCTACAGAGGTATGATAGGCTCATTACTTTACCTTACTGCAAGTAGACCAGATATTATGCATGCTACATGTTTGTGTGCAAGGTTCCAATCGGATCCTAGAGATGTTCATCTCATTGCTGTTAAACGAATCTTGAGATATCTTAAGGGTACGCCTAACTTAGGCATCTGGTACCCTAAAGATTCTGGTTTTAATCTTGTTGGATATACAGATTCAGATTATGCAGGAAGTGTTGTAGATAGGAAAAGCACCTCTGGGAGTTGTCAATTCCTAGGTGGCAGGTTGGTTTCCTGGTACAGCAAGAAACAGCAAACAGTTTCCAACTCAACAGCTGAAGCTGAATATATAGCTGCTGGAAGCTGTTGTGCTCAGATCTTGTGGATTAGGAATCAGCTACGAGACTATGGCTTTGTACTTGACAAAATTCCTATCTTGTGTGACAATACAAGTGCCATAGCAATCTCCAACAATCCTGTGCAGCATACGAGGACAAAGCACATCGATATCAGGTATCATTTCATTAGAGAGCATGTCATGAATGGTACCGTGGAGTTACATTTTGTACCCACGGAAGAACAAACAGCAGATATTTTTACTAAGTCTCTTGACGAATCCACATTCACCAGAATTGTTGGTGAATTGGGTATGTTAAATAGTCCTAGTAATTAAACTAGTTAATATCTGAGGTTTGCTCTTTAATAATTTATAAGTGATTACTTTGTTAATATTTGTTATTAAAATCACTTGTACAATTATTTTATCAACTTATCTTCTTGCTTGTTAACTCTCAAATCGTTGTTATTATCTTCTTAATATATTCCTACTTACTTCTTTTAATTTTAGAATATTTTATTTTCTCTAAAAATATTTTTCTCAAATTTTACAAGTTGAAATTATTGAGAAATCTATTTTTGTTGAAAATTACTTTTGAATATTTGTGTTGATTTAATAAGTCATATTTTCTCTTTAAATGATTTTCTATAAGAAAGTTATTTTATTAAGAAAATATATAGATTTATTAATTTACTACAAATATTTTTGTAAATAGTTAATAGTTTATTAAATGGTTTGTAGTGTTTGTCCTTTTGTTATTAATGTTTGATTTCATAAAAAGGATAACCTATGGTGTTTTTAGCTTTTTCTATTTTCTATTTAGCTATTGTTAAGTAGTTATATTGTTGTAAATATTTTCGTAAATTATTTTCTTTAATTTTTAATATTCTGTAAATATTATTAACACAGTTATTTTTGAATTAAAAAAAATTAATTAATAAAAAAAATAAAAAAAAAAATTAAAAAAAAAAAATAAATAAAAAAATTCGTAATTTTCTTTTCTTTTTAGTTTTTATTTAATATTATTTTTATGTATATTATTTCTTATTTTTGTATATTATTTTTCATGTGTTTATAAATAGTTTGTATAGTTTTTCAGTTTAGTCACTATACTTTCAAAACTTACAAACAGGTCCCTGTACTTGGTTCTTTTGTACTTCTTCTGTTTAACACACACACATATCATGTTATTTTAACTTCTAATCTTTGTTGTGTTGTTGTTATTAACAGAATTTCTTATATAGGACCATAGTTGGTATCAAAATGGTATATGTCAATTCAATTGTTTAGGAACTAACGTTTGATTTTCAGGTTCTAACAATTGGAAGACAAGACCTAACAAGTGTTAACAAGTGGTAACAGTTGGTATCTAACATACAGGATCTAATACATGATAAAATAGTTTTGTTTGTATTGGTTTAAACATTAACATTCATTAATTTGATTAATATTCATTGTTAATTGGATTTTTGTTTATGTTTTTGTTTAGTAAAACCAGCTCAAGATCTATATCTTCCATAACTCAAAATTTCTTTCTACAGATGTGATTGCTTACATTGTAAATCTTTTGAAATCACAACTGTATATCATTCTATCTCTATTGCTCATATTCTGTGATGCAGGTTCATCTAAATGGAGTTTTGTTTTCTCACATGATTAGTCATAAGGTTGTAAACCCAACAACTTTTATCCCAGACTAAAGTCAAACTCAAACACATTCTATCTTACACCCTAAAAGGAAGTAACCTTTCAGACTAAAGGTCACCAGGGAGTAACTGCACTTGATGCAGCAAATAAGGATGTGTGGGATATTCAGTTGGAGAGTCACTACCTTATACACTATCCAAAATATTTCATATGCACAAAGTGAGAATGCACACACTAAGGATGAATTGACGGAAACCTATAATTCAACCATTTTACGGTTAGGATTATAAGTTAAAGGTTCTTTAATGAACTAAGTGTCTTCATAGACATTAGAAGGGAACCTTGATCTCAATGCTAAATTTATAGATCATTGTTTACCTTCTCAGAATTCAAATCTGAAAACCCTAAAAAGGGAAAACTAGCAACTTGTAGATTATGACTCAGATTCGTCTGACGAGTCTAACGAGGATTTGGGATTTGCGAACTCCCATTGCACCACCACTGACCTCTCTTGAAGGGGCTAGGGTGATTTTTCCTTGCAGGTACACTAATGGATGTTGGAGCTATGAGTGATACACCAGTGAGCAAGAGTGTAAACACAGAGAGATGTGAGACACTCAACACAAATGAGTGGAGAGAAGAGTGAAACACTTGTGAGGTACACTAAACACTATCACACACTCACAGTGAGGAAGAAAATGAAACTTCCTTTCTAACAAAGAACTCTATAATTGGTACAACTACTTTGTCAACTAGTTGATTGGAGGATTCCTCAACTAAGGGGGAGAAGTAAAGGGGGTACAAGAAAAGGAGAGTAGGTTAGAAAGGGGGAGCATTTACAGACTGTGCTTTGGAAGAGAAGCAAGTCAAGTTACTAAGGGGGAGACTTAGATGGAGAAGTAAGGGAAGATTCGGTTGAGAAGAAAGGGGAGATTCAGTTGAGAAGAAAGGGGAGATATAAGGAGAAGCTTACATCACAATACTATTCTATTAGTCTTTCAATGTACTATGTATAAAGGCTAAGTGGAGGAGTAGTAGATTTCCCAGAAGTTATAGAAATGGTATTGATTCACCATTGTCTATATAGTAGGAGCAGTTGTTTTTCTTAAGTGAGAAAAGCTGTGTCAGAGAAGAGAAGTGATTGTAAATCAAGAACTACTGATAATCACCAATGTAAGATGTGAAGGATTATCAGGCAGAGATATGAAGAATCAGAAATGAAGATGAGTTATCTATTGAAGATCAGTTCAGTGCTAGAGGAACAATCATCTATCATTTCATCAACTGAGGATTCTGGAATTGTTATATTCAAACCAGAGAAATTTTTTTTAATGTACTATTTTCTAAGCTCTTAAATGCTTAATCTTTTTCTTGTTTAGGTGAGTTAGTTGAGTTATCCTCTAGGTATTTGCTTGTTATTGTCTAACAAACAAATAGGGGGAGATTGAAAGGCATATGATGTAGCCTATTTGTATTTCGAGGATACAACTCAACTTAAACAAGATTGTAATAGTTAATAGTATATAGACTGTCACAAGGAATCTCAGATTGTATTATCTGTCAGAAGAAAAAGATCAAGGTCAATCTACAGACTTGAAGATTTACTACATTGAAAGAAGCTCAGTCAACTGATCAAGCCTCAGTGAAGTATTCGTTAAAGAAGTGGATTCATTTAAAGTGACAGAGATTTCAACAGTGACAGAGACAGTACAGAAGATTAAAGAGAGAGAGGAGAAAAGAAAAGGAACCAGTTTTTAAAGTCAATATATGAAGAACAGTCATTGCAGTTAGTCACTCATGAACCAGACAGTACATCGAGTGTCAACATTTAACAGTGGTTGTTCATCATTAACTTCAGTGGTTCAAGCTATCAAGACTGGTATGTGAGAAAATCATTGTGCAAGCAACAGAAGTGCTAAATTAATTAACCACAAGGATTTTACTATCAAGTGAACTGGCTACGAGGAAAAAGAATTATCATAAAGAAATTCTAAGTGATATATTCTTAATGCTGAAACCCCGGTTTGAATTGTTGTATTTTTTGCTAAGCAAAAGGAGTCCGGTTTCACATCCTCAAGAGACCGCAACTTACACCTGGATGGGTTATGAGAAAATAGAATTATCACAAGAATATTGAAAGTGATATATTCTTAAAGCTGGAATCCCGGTTGGAATTGATGTATTTTTTGTTAAGCAAAAGGAGTCCGGTTCCAGACGCTCAGGAGACCGCAGCTTAGAGCTTAAGGATTTATTTATATTAATAAATATTTTATTTAATTAAAAAATTATATTTATAAATATCTAATAATATTAGATATTTATTTTTATAATTTCTGAATTAAATTAATTATTTATTAATTAAAGATTATAAGCTGTGCGGATTAAAAAGCATTTCTACGGGACATAATTCATTTAATTTTGAAAAAGGTGGCAAGTCATTTGATTTGTTTATAAACAGAGGCGTGAGTTATGGTTGAAAAGAAAAGTGGCCAGGTTTAGTCTTTAAGTCATGACAGTGTAAACAGCTAAGTCATGATAGTACAAACAGTTAAGTCATGACAGTTCAAACTGTTAAGTCATGACAGTTCAAACTGCTAAGTCATGATAGTTTAAATTGTTAAGTCATGACAGGCTAGTCATGGTAGTATACACGCTAGTCATGACAGTGTATCCTTAGTCATGACAGAAGAAGCTAAGTCATGTTAGCATTGCTGATTACATTATCATGACTATCTAGTCATGATAAGTCAAGTGCCCAGTTTAGTAAAAAGAGTCAGTAGCTTGTTTGTTCATTTAATATATAAACAAGAGAAGGCGGCTGGACTACACAACACAGACACACGAAAAACACACAGGAAGAAAAGGAAGAACAAAACATATCATCTCTCTCATCTTTCAAGCTCAAATAAATTGCCATAAATTCTTGAGTTCTTTGTATCAAAAATTGTATCCATTGGAACTTAATTATTTGTGACTTGTGTACTACTAGCGAATTAAGTTTCCTAGTTCTTGAATTGATATCTTGATTTTTATTAACTAAATTAGAAAAGTTCATGTTGAATTTTCTAATTAGTTATTAATTTCTTGATAATCACTTGTACTGATTTTGTAACACCCATCAAGTTAATATATTGTTATATTCAACTTGAAATTTGTGTTATTTTATTCCGCACAAATTTGTTTGAATTAAATTTTATTTAAAGGACAAATTTGGAGAAATTGATATAGATTGTATTCAACCCCCCCTTCTACAATCTTATCGGACCTAACACAAAGACTTGAAACAACATAAAACTAATTAAAAGACACAAAATACTTAAGGATAAACCACCAATTTAGGTCCATTTAGCGCATAATAAGTGGATATAAAATCCACTTATCAGAGATTCTATATATTCATCACTGGGATGTAGATCAACAAAAGGATCTGTAAAGTGAGAAATGCTAGTAGAAGTGTCAATGTGAAATTCTGACATAGATGAGAACATTTTGTGTTCCCAAAAAGTAACATCACGAGAGACACGAAAGCGCTGTGAGATAGGATCCCAACAACGGTATCCTTTCTGACCACTGCCATAGCCAATAAAACAACAAAGGCGAGCACGTGGTTCGAGTTTTGTTCTCTCATGTTGAGGAAGAAGAACGAAACATGCAGAACCAAAAACCTTAAGAGAATTATATGACGGTGGTTCTTCATATAATTTTTCATAAGGTGACAAGTTATCTGTAACAGGAGAAGGAATCATATTTATTGTATGAACAGTAGTCAATGCGGCTTCCCCCCAAAAATATTCTGGACAAGAAGAGGAAATGAGAAGAGCTCGAATGGTATCTAGGATGTGTCTGTGTTTACGTTCAGCACGACCATTTTGTTGTGATGTGTAAGGACAAGAACTTTGTGCAAGAGTACCATAAGATGCCAAAAATTTTGTAAGTTCAGATTCTTTGTATTCTTTGGCATTATCGGCACGAAAAAGTTTGATTTTCTTTTTGAATTGAGTATCAATCATAGTGGCAAAGTTTTTATATGTTTCTCCTAATTCAGATCGATTTTTCAAAATATATATCCAAGTGTATCGAGAGAAATCATCAACAAATATCACATAGTACCTAGACCCCCCATAGTTGGAGTTGGAGAGGGACCTCAAATATCAGAGTGTATAAGATCAAAAGTGGCTGATGATTTTTGATAATGAATAGGAAAAGGAAGTTTATGTTGTTTTGCCAGTTTGCATGATACACAGTCAGTTATGTCTATATTTACACTACCTAAATGAGAAGAAGAAGGATGACCTAACCGGGAATGCCAGACACTGGTTGTTGATGAAACTGAGCCAACTATATGAGATGATGACAATTTTGGTATAGGAAGATGAAGGGATGTGAGCTCAAACAACTTCCCGCATCTACGTCATGTTCCAATCATTTTGCCTGTCTGAGGATCCTGTATATGACAACCAGAAGGAGAAAAGATAATGACAAGACCAAGATCACATAGTTGACTGATGGAAACAAGATTAAGTGTAAGATCAGGAACAAAATATGTGTTAGGAAGAGAAAAAGCTTCCGTGGATACAGTTCCAATCTGTGTTACATTCATTGTAGAGCCATCTGCAGTTTGGATGTTTGGAAGACATGGATTCTTTGTTGTTGTGGTAAATATTGATGGATCATTTGTCATATGATTGCAGCATCCAGAATCTAGATACCAAGATTTACCAGAGTTAACAGAAAAAGCCGTTGAAGATTTTAATTTAGCTAGAACCTGTATGATCAATGATTCAAGCTTGCTAGAAGGTGCAGTTGATGTCCTTTCGGAGGTGGCTTCAAAAGTTGAAGTTGTATAATGAGAGCCATTCAAGATTGTTTGAATCGGTGAACTATTTTCTCGTTCCATGCTTGCAAGTACAGAGTTGAAAGTGAAGACTTTGAAAACTTCAGGGACTGAACTGTAATTTTAAATAGTCCAGGGGCTGTTGTGTCAGTTTTCAAAACTTGAAGGTTCAATCTGCACGATTTGACAAAGATGGGGTATTGAAAAGTAATTTTGAAAAAAAAAAGCTTCTTTTTTTTTCTTTTTTTTTTTGTTTTTTTTTTTTTTTTGAGTAAAATTCCATTCATTAATGATAAGTCATACGACATCTACAAAAATAGTCGAACGAAAAACAAAAACAAATACTGATTAATTCATAATCAGACAATTTGTTGAAGATGATATTGCCCCTCTCGTATGGAGATTTATATGTACTCGATGCGGTTGGACCTCCACCTGGGGCTACTGCTGCTTGAATATTCGACCATAAATGCAACATCCTATAAACTTGTTTCACTAGATCAGAAATCATACTCTCACAAACAAAGGAGAGAACATCAAAACTCTCACTAGGGAGAGAAGTCGAACTGCAACAAACAAACCGAAATAACAACAAATTGAAAGTACAAAATAAAATCGAAAAAAACTTAGATCTTCCATCCGAAACCACTAGATAGGCGTTTAACTCTCGAATCCACCAAGTGCCACTTGAATCGAAGAAGAGAGAAAACCAAAAACTCCGATGATGTAGATCTAGAAAAACAATCCAAATCCAAACAAAATGATAAAAATCCATACCCAAAAAGGGAGATTATTGAACAAGACAAATCAAACAAAGTAAAGAAACGAATTTGGGGCTTTCCACCGGAAAAACCGATGGAAGCCCCGCCGGAAATAGTGTAGAGGAGAGGGAGAGCGGTAAGGGGGAGAGAGAGAGACTGTGAGGAAGAGAATTTGCTTGTTTTGAAGAGTAATATAGCACTTGTACTTCTCCCCTTTTTGTTTTTTTGTTGTTTCACGTGATATTGGGGTGGAGAGTCTTCTCAATATCTATAAATTGAACAACAACAAAAATCCCGTGTCGTTGATATACCTACACACACCATGATGTATAATTTCAAGCTCTCTACACCTTCAATTCTTCTCCGAAACACTCAGACCATTGCCACTGTTCAAGATGCAGCAGATCTCATTGAGAAGCTTTGCGAGAAAAAAGAGTAAAAGATGTTGATCAATATATTTGTTGATTTGTGCGCGGGTGGAGAGGAACGGATGGTGGGAGGAGTTGGTAGAGAACTGGTGGTACAGTGAATGAGCTCGTAGGAAACTCAGAGATGAGTGAAGGTGAGTTGAGCTCCGAATGTTTTGCCGGCTGTTTGGAGGTTCGCAGGAGGAGAATCAGTGAGTCGACTCGGCGAGCTGACTCCGTGGTGAGTTTACTCGGAGTATGTTGACTCAAACAGAGGGTAACAAGATAATGCTTGTGTTTATGGTGCAGCGGAAATGGTGAGAGCGGCAGGAAGAAGGCTGGAATGAGAGACCCACCAAGTGTTTGGTTAAATGTCACTAAGAGATGGTTGTTGCCGGAATCAATGGAAGCAGCGGAAAAGCGGAAGAACGAGCCTAAAGCTCTGATACCATGATGAAAATAAAGGTTTAGAGGACGCTTTTTTATGTTCTTATTGTGATTTGTTAATGATTTTTAATACAGTGAAAATTGTTATAGTTAGTGACAACTGTACCATTCCCTTCATATATGAATATTTGCTGTTTATGCGCTTTAACAGATGTTATGATCTTGTCCTGGTTCCGCTCTGGATATTCGTTCTGAGTTGTTTGCTCACTGGCTTTTCTTAGTCTGCTTTGTTGATTTATTACAGTTCTTAGTTTTTTTATGTGCTAATCGTTCTTAGGGTGATTTACGTATTAGAATTATAATGGCGATACTTGCAAATTTCATCAAGATTCCAGTTATCTGCTGCTTTTTTAGTCTTAATATTTTAGAAACTTATAGTGTTCACCTTTGATTCATTTATCGGCTACGTCACTTTCATTCACCTATATATCTTGTAATGTTTTCCAACAACATCCAAATTCGAGATATTTATGACCTTCTTAAGAGTCCATATTTTAATTTGCAGCAATCCTAGAATTATTTGATTTTATATTGGCCCTTTATAAATATGGTCTGAGTATGCTGTTGATTGTAAAACCCGAAACTGTGATCTGTAGTTTAATGGTAAATCTGGGTATTCTATTGAGTTTAAGGCGGAAGTTAATCATTATACTAAACAACAGCAGCATATTCTTGTTTTTGAGGTTGCGTTTCAAAGTGGAGTTGTTTTCCCTGAGTGTCTATGGGCTTCTTAGTCAATTTATTTAACTCCCCTTATCTTGCCCCTATGGCTCCCAAATTACTATCCTTTTCCAGAACTGATTATCGTCAGGTACTAAGTATAAATAAGCCTGGGAACTTTTCGCAGATAATAAGCACGGGAACTTTCTGGGAGAGGATCGACCTTCCGAGTTGCCTTATGCTATACAAGTCCAGGCTTCAAGCTAATAACCTTTGATATCTTTGTAAATTACCTCTGACAATATTGTTTTCCAGCTTCATTGTGGTCATAATGTTCCCTCCCAAATTCAATTTATAAATGATGGTGTCGAATATATTCTATAAAGGGCTATGGGCCTTAGGCTAGGCTGTGGCAATCAGCGTGACAGCTGATCTGATCGATTTGCATTTTACAACTGCAGATATTTAGCCTCAGAGGTACGCACTGTCTTAATATAGTCCGTATATTAAGCCTATCCCGAGTCACATATTTTCCCTGAATTCTCCCTGCTGCCTCATCTTGAATGTCGAGTTAGGAATTTTGGATTGGAATTAACATGCTACCTGAATCAATCAAAATGTGTGAATAATTTGTTTCAAATGTGTGTGCCAGTACTCAGGCTATTTAGTATACATGGGGCTATATTATGGCCCTTCGTGGCATCAAATGAGAATGTCTCATCAACAGCTTTAATATCTCATCGAATACGATATAAAACCGCTAAAGAAGGTAGAGAAAGTGCAAGGAATTGTTGTTTACAGTTACCAGGTTTCCAATTTTCTTGATGTCTACTTCATGTTCACATGCAGTCTGAGTGTCTAAATGTAGTCCAACGGTCTAAGAAAAATGTTACTCCGTAATAAAATATTCTCATATTCTTATTAGTCTAAATCCAAGCTACTACGTACTAAAAGAAACCGAAACATATTTCACCATTTGCGTTTTCTGAATAATAAGTCTGCAGCATTTTGAAGTGCTGTTTTAGTGGGACTACTGACTTTGCTCCTGGAGGTAATGACCCTATATCTGATCAATCTTTCTGTACTGTGAGCATCCTAATTGATTTTTAAATTCCCAGTAGATGGGTTGACCACCCATTTGGCATTTGAAACTTTTTGTACCGATGTTATTGGTTCTAGATCAAGTTACTGTTGTTGTGCCTCTGTCAATTTTTTGAGTTCCTTGAAAGCATATCCAGACAAACTCTCTGGTTTTCGCATTCCAAACTAGATTGTTTCTAGCTTCCCAAACTAATTAATTAACTAGCATAACATGCCAGACATATCTCTCCCACTCCCCGGACCTGATTTAGAACTACATAACTACTTCAAACTAGCCTACAAAATTGTTGCTTATTGTTATAGGGAGAATATTGTATAACAATATTTTGGAGGTTTGCTAGAATCACGGAGCAAAATACTGATATTTTGCTAAGAACACGAAGAACACGGAAGGAGATTGGAGATCGTTTGTGGCTGATCTTGTATGGTGTTTTCAGGGGTGAGCTGTCAATCATCCATGGTCCATTTATTCTATCCATGATCCATGGTCCAAAGAAGGAAGCAAATGGTCTCGCATGACTAGAGTCGGGACCTCTTGGGCGAGGCTAATAGAGAAGTAGCAAGGGTGTAGCATGCAACCTCGAGGGGTTGAGTCATGCGAAGCGGACCCAAGTGTATTGATACTGATGCGACCTCGAGGGGCTGCGTCATGAGCCTTCCAGTAGAGAATGAGATAGTGATCTCGTGTAGTATGTGGATGTGATGATAGTACGAAGTGATCCCAATGAGGGAAGTCGTAGCGAAGCGATCCCTTGACGGGAGTTATATGAGAGGTGATCCCTATAGATGCAACCTTAAGGCCGGGCTAGCATGATGCTTAAATCAACTGGCCTCGCTGACGAGGCGAATGGAGAAGTTGCATGGCCTCGCATGCGGCCTCACTGGGCTAGTCATGCGAGGTGGTCCACGCTGTACGGAGATAATTATACTCACGCGACCTCGCTAGGCCTGACCGTAAGCCTTCATAATAAATATGCTCTAGGCCTCGCTGGACCTTGCAGAGAGAGTATTCTAGGCCACGCTGGACCTTGTAGAGAGACATGCATGATAGATGTTATCCCATACTAGGGACTTTGTTGGCGAACTCGACACGCAGCTTGGGGTCGCAAACTTCCACATTGTGCTTGATAGTATATTGGACTGACTCCTGGTGGTGGGTTTTAGTGACCCAATCTTCATCTCTAGGCCCATTATAAGTTGTGGACCTCTATTCAAACCCATTAGACATACTTAGGGCTTATGCCAAGATTTGGGCATAACACTTATTAATCTCGGTAATAGTTGGTTGTTTTTGTTTTGTCTGAGCTGTTTACAAGATTTGTTCGTGCAACTGTCTTGGAGTATCTTTAGGTAATTGATTTCAATAAGATATCAATAAGACATCAGTAGAGGATGTTTAGGGATTGGTGGTTGTATGATCCTATTTTCTAGCAATTTCTGTTCTTTAGTATTCCTATAGAGTAATGCTAAGTACCCCAAATTGGTACCCAAAAAATGCTCCCAAATGATGTGGCATTGATGAGTTGGATGTATGGAGGATTTTAATTGGTGAGATTTATATGGTCATGGCGGGCCCATTGTAATTATAACCATTCAGATAATGACATGTGTAATTTGGGAAAGAATTTGGGATCCAATTTGGGGTACCTAGCATTTTCCTTTCCTATGTAATGTAATGTTTCTTTCATAATAAAAGTACGTCGTTTGGGACAAACTCATGTTGTTTCCAGTTATATATCAAACAGTTATACATATATATTAGATATATTGTCTATATTTGGTATCAGAGCAACACAGGAGTCAGTGAGTTCCGGTGAGGACGTCAGTGATGGATTTGACCAAGGCAAAGAGAGGGTCGTTTGGGCTGAGTCACCCAATGTTGGCCAGAAGCAATTACACAGCGTGGTCTTTAAAAATGAAGGTTTTTATGCAAGCTCAAGGAGTATGGGTTGCCATTGAACCTACAAATCCGAAAGCTGTAGTTGATGAAAAGTTAGATAAAATTACTTTGGCTATGATCTATCAGGGTATACCTGAAGATGTGTTACTCTCTGTAGCAGAAAGGAAAACGGCTAAGGAGGCTTGGGATGCAATCAAAACGCTTTGTCAAGGAGCTGACAAGGTGAAAAAGGCATGGATCCAAACTCTAAAGTTAAACGTTGAGCATGCAAGATTCAGAGCAGCTTGATGACTTTTATATGAAATTAAATGGGATTGTTACGAACATACGTGCACTAGGTGAAGAAATGCAGGAGTCATATGTTGTTAAAAAATTGTTGCGTGCAGTACCCACCAGATTTCTGCAAATTGCATCAACAATGGAGCAATTCGGTAACCTGGAGACAATGACAGTAGAGGAAGCCATTGGTTCGTTGAAAGCTCATGATGAAAGAATCAAAGGAAAAGGGGATTCGACTGAAAGCCAATTGATGTTGACCGAGGAAGAGTGGAAGAGGGAAGCAAATGAAGGGAAATTGTTGCTCACACGAGAAGAATGGTTGAATCACAGTAACAAAGGAACAGCAGATGGCCAGTCATCAGGATTCAAAGGTCGAATGATTCATGACAAAAGTAGAGTACGATGTTACAATTGTGGTTCGTTTGGGCACTTTGCTGTTGAGTGTCGAAAGCCAAAACGGAATAAGGAATCGAGGCAAGAAGTAAACTTGGCGCAGATAGATGACGAGGAACCAGCTCTGCTTTTGGCAAAACATGAAAAAAATGCCCCAAATACTTTATTACTAGATGAAAAGGATGTAAAGCCGTATCTGGTTGAAAATGGAGAGAATAAATAGTTGGAGTCCAATCTGTGGTATCTCGACAATGGTGCTAGTAATCACATGACTAGGCAAAGATCCAAATTCAATATGTTTGATGAAAGTATTGCAGGACGAGTAAAATTTGGTGATGGGTCTACTGTTGAAATAAAGGGAAGAGGATCAATCATTCTCAAATGCAAAGATGGGCAGGAACGTATTTTTAACGAGGTATATTACATTCTAAATCTTCGTAGTAATATTATAAGTATTGGTCAACTAGAAGAAGAAGGAAACAAGGTCATGATTAGAGGAGAATTTCTTTGGGTATATGATAAAGAAGAGAAATTATTAATGAAAATTAAGAGGTCATCGAATCGGTTGTACAAGTTGCTTATTGACTCAGGAGACACCAACTGTTTATTGTCGAGTTCAGATGAAGTTGCAAAACTATGGCATGCCAGGTTGGGCCATGTTAACTACCAGGCATTGTCCATGATGTTCAAAGAAAGGATGGTGAGAGGCTTGCCTAAGATTGTACAACCTAAGGACTTGTGTTCTGGTTGTCTCATGTCGAAGCAGGTTAGAAAACATGTCCCAACTCGTGCAAATTTCAATGCTAAGAAAGTCTTGGAACTCATTCATGGTGATCTGTGTGGTCCGATTACACCGGAAATGGCATCTGGAAAGAGATATTTCTTCCTACTTATAGACGATTTCAGCAGGGTTATGTGGGTGTACATGTTTAATAATAAATGTGAAGCATTTGGAGCTTTCAAAAACTTCAGAGCCTTGGTTGAGAATGGAAACAAATGAAGAATCAAAGTCTTTAGGACTGATAGGGGAGGCGAGTTTATGCCAAATGAATTTAAAAATTATTGCGAGGAAGCAGGCATAATAAGGCATTACACAGCTCCTTATACGCCCCAACAAAATGGCGTGGTGGAACGCAGGAACAGGACAGTGATGGAAATGGCTAGAAGTTATCTTAAGGAGATGAAATTTCCAGGTATGATGTGGGGAGAAGCAGTTAGGCATGCAATGTATGTGTTGAAC
The DNA here is from genome assembly GCA_037693485.1 of Kitagawia praeruptora. Classification (NCBI taxonomy): domain Eukaryota; kingdom Viridiplantae; phylum Streptophyta; class Magnoliopsida; order Apiales; family Apiaceae; genus Kitagawia; species Kitagawia praeruptora. Next base: position 19,390,173 of record CM075347.1, read on the forward strand.
ATGCTTCCAACTCGTGCATTGACTGGTGTTACGCCGTATGAAGCATGGTTTGAGAAGAAACCAAATGTTGAACATATTCGAGTGTTTGGATGTCTAGGTCATATGAAGGTGCCTAGTGTGTGTACTCGAAAGCTGGATGATCGTAGCGTTTGTGTGATCAATCTCGGAAGGGAACCTGGTTCCAAAGCGTATCGTTTGTATAGCCCAAAAGAGAAGCGGATTTATGTAAGTAATGATGTCAAGTTTGAAGAGAATAAGTCTTGGTCATGGGAAGGTGAAGACGAAGGAGAGACACGAGTCGTTTTTCCTATTGTGACTGGTAATGAAGATTCCAATGCTGAGGGATCGAATGAAGCTGAAGGACAAGAAACTGATACTGACTCGATCGAAGTTGAAGGACAAGAACATGTCACTCCTTTGACGGGGGGATCAACATCAAGACTAGATCATGAGAATTACGATGATAGTGAAGAACCAAATAAGACAAGACTACTTAGTGAAATATACAATGACACTGATGAGATAGTACTGGAAGAAACTACAAGAAATTTGACATTTACCTACTACTCCCTCCGTCCCATTGATTATTAACATTTCACTTTTTCAAAACTTTCTGACACGCATTTTAAGGTGCATTTTAAGGATAGTTAAATAACTTTTTTTTAAAATTTTCTTTTTCTGTATAAAAATTTAATGTTTAAGTTTTTATACAGAAAAAGAAAATTTTAAAAAAAAGTTATTTAACTATCCTTAAAATGCACCTTAAAATGCATGCCAAAAAGTTTTGAAAAAGTGAAATGTTAAGAATCAAAAGGGACGGAGGGAGTAATAATTTACCTACCAATTGATATTGGTAGATAAAAATTATATTTACTTACCAATATTTAATGGTACAAGTTATTGGTAGATAAATGTTGAAGTCTTTAAAACTTTACAAAATATTACGCTTAGGGTCCCACATATATGCTCCAGTGCTCCACGACTGTTCTAATATAAGGCGGTCACATTCCCGCTACATCTTTGGAAATTAATTTCAAACTCTTGAAGTTAAGGTGTTAATGACATGTCAAGTTATATTTATTAGATATTAATTTGTTAAATATGTATTGTCCCGGCTTTTGCCACATAACTTTCTGTATGTACAAAATAAATAAGATATTCCATGCTATCATCTTTCCTTAATAAATAAGATTTTCTTACTAAAGTACACTTCATGTTTTTCCTTTAAAAAAAATAAAAGTACACTTCATGTTTTCATCTTTTATAAATGTTATCATCTTCAGCAAAAAATGAATAAATTAAGATGTTTTCATGTTTTCGAATTTTTTTATAAATGATTCATTTTTAATTTTAAAATTTTCTTATGATAAAAATTGCATATAAAATTTAAAAATAATTACATTTTAATTGTAACAAAATCGAAATAGGTTGTAGAAATAATAAAATAAATAAAAATGAAAATGTAAAAACAAAACAATTGCATAGAATTAAAATTTTAAGAAATAAATTTAAGAGCACAATTTGAACTATAAATTCAATTTATTAATCAATATTAATTGATTTGATTATAATAATAGTTCGGCAATAAGTTCAATTTATATGTTTATTAATGAATCATATTCGATTCAGTTCCAGTCATTTACTAAAAAACTTTACTTTATGATTTTATTTAAAAAGTAATATTTGCAAAAAAAACCTACAAACTACAGAATTAGAAGAAAAAAAAAATAAGCCCGGCATGGCACGGAAGCACAGCCCGGCACGCCACATGTTTGCTTCAATACTGTAGTGCTTTACTCAGCTGAAATGAAAAGTAAAGAAAATTAGCCCCACTCTCCTGCTTGTGTGTGCATCTCACGCGCCAGAAAGCAAAAGGAAAATATGTCGCGCATGACCTACATGCCTGGTTGTGTGATTGAGTTTGTGCAACAAGTCAGTGGATTTGGAGAAATTATGTTATGCTTTCAGCTACTTTCGGCTGCTTTAGGATTATTTAATGCTCATTCTTTTGTAAGTTGTAATCACTTTCTTATTTAAGCTGCTTTGCATTGTAATTGAAGACTATGCTTTTGTAAAATAAAACATCTTCTTTAAGCACTAATTTCGGATTCAAATTTTTTTATTTTAAAATTATTTCGCCTCCATTTAATTAAATTTCCAATGTTTTTAAATTTCAAGCTCTCTTTGAAATTACTATTTGAGTAATATAAGTTATTATATATTAAATAATTTCAAAAGATGGTAAAAAAGAATGATTGATTATTTTTGATTTTCTAATCTGAAATGGGTCAAATTAAAAAAAAAGATATTAAAACATATACAATAATTTCTTTCTTAACCTGCCTAATCCAAAAAGGATTAATATTTTGCTAATCCAAAAATATTCCCGCTACAAGGGAAAAGAAAGCCCGCTCAACTAGCAAAATTATCGTGCACAATACATGGGTTTATAGTTTATCTATAAAACATTACCTAACTCACTCGACCCTATTTTATCATTTTTTTGGTTCCTCAAGCCGCGTGAGCCTTTCTTTCTTAATCAACGAAAAACTCCCCACCACTTCACTTGTCTATTAGTAACATTTAAACATGGGTGTTGCACTGCTGCAAGCCTGCAATCAGTAGAGCTACAAAATCATCTTATATGCCCAACAAAGAAAACCACATCTTAGATGTTAGATATTTATCTTTTAATTTCCTTAAATCTATTGTTCTTATTTATCTCTTCGTTTTGTAAGATGAAATTTTTGTTAGCAGGAATTTGATCCATCCCAACACTAGCACCGAAGCGGAGAAGCCTTACATGTTTGTTTCATAAGCTTATAGCTAATACATTATTATGGTATGTTTATAAAAAATATATATAAATCTATCATCTATGTGTGTACTTTGTAGTTAACCAGGATGAATAATATTTTCTAGTCGATATTACTTATTTGTAGTTTCTTGTCTATGTTTACAAATGTTATGGTTTAGTTCAGTACTACAAAGCAAAGAGAAATGGGTATGCAATGATGGCACAAGTAGAGGTCATCAATCACATATACGAGCAGTGAAGAATTGTGTTCTTTATCCTGCGAGGGGTTGCAAAATTTTTGATGTGTAAAACTATTGATAAAATAAATTTTATTCAATTGTCTTATATTGTAATACATCTTTTGTAATGCAAGTATGTAACACCTGTGTTGGCTCTAATACCCGATATTGTCAATAAAATTATTATGCTGTTTGTTTTAATTTAATTTACTAGTTTTTATATCCTATAGTAATTTAAATATATTTTGTTTAGCTACTGTTAAAATTTGCTTACAATTATGGGTGCCACTTGGACCAGTTTTTGGCTTCCATGTGAGCCAATTAGAAAAGAATAAGTGGATCAATCATGGGATGCCATGTGGATTGCTTATTGGGTGCCATGTGGATTGCTTATTTGTGCCACATGGGCGATGACAAGATGCCACATAGGTTGTCCATGTTATGCCATGTCATCTGATGACTTGTATTATTGTGGGACCCACAAATTTTATTACCTACCAATATATAGATGTGTAGGTAATGAGTCTTTCTCCACCAACTTTTACCTACCAATCTTGACCAATGCTGTATTGGTAGGAAATTCACTTTACTTACCAATATCAAAGTTTTTCCAATTCTTATTCTTCGAAGCTTCCTTATAATTCATTGGCTCCTCAACTCCCATTAAAAACAATTCTAGAATTGTTTTTAATGGGAGTTGAGGAGCCAATGAATTATAAGGAAGCTTCGAAGAATAAGAATTGGAAAAAGGCCATGGAAACTAAGCTTGATTCCATTGAGAAAAATGGCACTTAGAATCTCACGGAATTGCCACCAGGTCACAAGGTTATAGGGTTAAAGTGGATTTACAAGTTGAAGAAGGATGCAACTGGGAAGATAATAAAATATAAAGTGAGGCTTGTTGCTAAGGGATACACACAAGAACATGGAGTAGACTATGAGGAGGTTTATGCACCTGTGACACGCTTAGAAATGGTACGCATGTTGTTGGCATTGGCTGCAAAGAATGATTGGCAAGTACATCATTTAGATGTCAAAACAGTGTTTCTGAACTGAGAATTAACTGAAGACGTGTTTGTTGTCCAACCTGAAGGATTCGAGAAGCAAGGCAAGGAGCATTTGGTTTATAAATTGGTAAAAGCTTTGTATGGATTGCGTCAAAGTCTGGAAAGTTTGGGTTTTATCAAATGCCCTTATGAAAATGCAGTGTACGTGAGGCGAAAAAGAAGTGAAAGTTTGATAATTGCGGTGTACGTGGACGACATCTTGATTACTGGAGCAAGTGTGCAGAAGATAGAGGAATTCAAAGGGCAGATGGGAAATAAGTTCGAAATGACTGACCTTGGTATGTTGAACTATTATTTGGGAATCGAAGTCGAGCAAGGTAAAGGTTATATAGAACTGAAGCAAGCTGGATATGCTCTGAAAATTCTTGAAAAAGCTGGATTAAAGGACTGCAATCCTACGAAATATCAAATGGATCCTAAAGAGCAACTTACTAAGGATGAGAATGGAAGGGTTGTTGATGCTACAATGTATAAGAGCCTAGTTGGAGGGTTGCGTTATTTGGTTAACACGCGTCCTGACATAGCTTTTTCAGTTGGAATGGTAAGTCGATTTATGGAGCGACCAACCATACTTCACTTGAGTGCTGTGAAGCGAATTTTACGTTATATAAGAGGCACTATTAATTTTGGATTGGTTTATACAAAGAGCAGTGGCAATAACTTCATTACGGGATTTTTTGATAGTGACTTGGAGTATCTTCATTACGGGCAATAGCTGTTTACAAGATTTGTTCGTGCAACTGTCTTGGAGTATCTTTAGGTAATTGATTTCAATAAGATATCAGTAGAGGATGTTTAGGGATTGGTGGTTGTATGATCCTATTTTCTAGCAATTTCTGTTCTTTAGTTTTCCTATATAATGTAATGTTTCTTTCATAATAAAAGTACGTCGTTTGGGACAAACTCAAGTTGTTTCCAATTATATATTAAACAGTTATACATATATATTAGATATATTGTCTACAAAAATCTCCATTCTATTCCATTGCACCCTAATATCAGAAAATTTCTAGCAGTCCAAAGCAAATAAACACTCAACCATAGCTTGATAAATAGTTTCTATAGTCTCTCCACATGCTGGAGACATAAATACGGTGTTAAGTAACCAATTCATCCAAAACCTTAAATACGATCATATGCTATTCAACATATGCGCATGTAGTCGATCCTTCTTTGTTACGTAGTTAGTCCGACACACTGGGAGCCAGAAAGATTAACAAAGCCACAGCTTCGACACTGTGCACTAATGTACAAACACTTTCCATACTGAACAAGTGAACATCATAAACATAATTATTAATTTGTAGTGGAAGAATTAAATTTTTCGACCAAAATAATAAATTATCACCAAATTACTTTAGTTTGTACTTTTAAACATCCATATATTCATTTCATATTCTTATATTTCATACAAAAATTTGAATTATTATTCAAACTTTATGATTCATCAGATCCAGTTTTTAAAATAAAATTTAAGTTATCAAACGGGCCAATTAAATCAAAATTCAACCAACAAATACCTTAGGCAAATTACTTGATTAACTTCCTTAAAGATATCACTAAATTTTACATCACCAGTTTTCAAATTTCAATAATTGATAAATAGTCTTGAATTCTATTCTCATTCACGATTGGAGGCATAAGCCTCAATTTTATTACTACATTATTACAATTATTTATACTAGCTTATAACCCGTGAAATGCATTGTTAACTCGAATAACTTGTAGAAGGGGGGGTTGAATACAAGTTATATAATCGTGTCTGATTTTTGCTTGATTATATGAACAAGAATAAACGAATGAATCAAACTCTGTTTGTATTAATAAGATCAAATACAAACTCTACCAAAGGTGTACAAATACCTTTAGCAGCTGCTGACAATATAAATCTCTCTCTCTTTTTGTTTCGTACTCACGAATACAAACCTTATACAGAGCTACGCACTCGAACTTTTTCCTCACGAGTTACGACACCACACTTTACAATGATATTGAGAGAGTATTTATAATGCTACCTATCAACTAATAACAGAAAGATATAATCTATACATGACAATGTTCTGCCTTCTAGTCGATAGTTTCCATCAATAGAAAACTCTTTCCTTCATAATATCTTCTTGCTTGTTCTTCAAACAACGATCCTGTTTTATAGCACTTGCCAGTTTCTGTAGCATCCATAATGACATCATCAGTAACATGACTGATATCAGAATCTGTACACTGCATCAGTATCTGATCAACCATCAGTATTAGACCATCATCAGGATTTGCTCTCTGTTCCTGACCCGTAGTCTCCGATACACTGTTCATTCCTGACTAAACTATACAGATAACTGTCTTACACATAAATCCTATATACAGTGCTAAATCCTTTATAAGATCAGGATTACAAGAAGTATAATGTGTAAATTCTATTCTTAACATCACAACTTTATGAATTATTCCTAACATGCACGGTTCCTTTTTTAAATTTTAAAATAATTTTACTTTGTTTAATTTTATATGTTTTTAATTTACATATAAAATTATTGTTAAAAAGTTGATAATACATAAGATTTTACACTTTCGATTTAATATTTGTACTCTACCTTGAATTATTAAAACTTGATTTGAAAGATTTTATAGCCCACGTGAAATTAACAAAAAAAATCTTTAATTTAGTGATAGTTTAACAATTATTTTCCGATTAAACCTACTCAGAAACAAATAAGAAAGAAATTGACGCTTTTTTACATTGAAAATTCTATTCGATTTATGAATTCTACTTATAATTCGTTTTGATTTTCAAAATACCCTTGTTATTATTTGAAGATAGTTCTACTAATAATAAAATACAATTTTAATAATAAGTGTATGAGAGATTTTGTCAAAAACTTTGATAATTGGTAGTATGGTCAAAATAAATAAGAACCGTTGAATCTTAAAATAAGTAGATGAAAACCGTTGGTGTTTCCATTTGAATAATAATTATTAAATCATCAATAATTTAAAGATAATTCTATAAGTTTCGCGTGAATTGTAAAATCATCCAAATCTGATTTATAGATCTCAATATAGAGCCCAAATAGTAAATATGAATATTTTTAATAATAAAAAATAAATAAAATTTAATTCTAATGCAACGTTTTTTAATTATATCATTTTTCAAATTATAATTTTTTTTAAAATTCAGTTCCAGTGCAACCTTTTCTAATTATATCGTTTTTAAATTATAATTTTATTTTTAAAATTCATTTATAAGGCAACATTTTCTATTCATATCATTTTTAGATTTTAATTTTCACTTTTAATATGATATAATCTTTGATCGTCTATTTTTTAAAAAATAGATTCTACGCTGATATTATTTTGGTAGTAAAGTGACGAAAATTATGGATAAGATCTCTATTATGCTTATTATATATAAATAGCTTATAACCCGTGCAACGCACGACTCCTTTTTTAATATCTTTAATTACATTATATATTTTTTAATTATATAAGTTTTAATTTACATAAATTTTTTTTATTAAAAATTGATATATATAAGTTTTACACGTTCGATTTAATATTTGTACTCTATCTTAAATTCTTAAAATTTAATTTGGACGATTACGGCCCACGTGAAATTAACAAAATAATCTTTGATTTGGTGATGGTTTAATAAATTTTTTCTAATTAAATCTACGTAGATGGAAAAAAGAGAAAAAATTGACGATTTGTTACGTTGAAAATTTTATTTGATTTATGAATTCTACTTATAATTCGTTTTGATTATCAAAATACCCTTATAATTATTTGAAGATGGTTCTACTAACAACCAAATATAATTTTAATAATAAGTGTAAGAGGGATTTTGTCCAAAACTTTGATAATCGGTAGTCTGGACCTCTATACGACAAATATCTTAAAATAAATAGATGAAAACCGTTGGTTCTAGCATAAAAAATATTTAAATTTTAATGTATTATAAACTAAAAAGTGTATTTATATTGTAATACGAAAATATATATGTCAATTATTTAAATCATATATAATTAGGTTTTCTACATTGAATAGCATTATCAATGTAGGAATTCTACGTTAAATAGGATTAATGTAAAAACTCGTAATCATATTTTCTCTTGAGATTCTTAGTTTTTCCATTTGAATAATAATTATTATATCATTACTAAATTAAAAATAATTTTATGAGTTTCGCGTGGATTGTAAAATCACCCAAATCTAATTTCTAGATCTCAAGATAAAGCCCAAAGAGTAGTAGACAACCAGAATAGAATTTATGAATGTAGAATTATGAAGCTAAGTACCTCCTTCCCAGATGTAGACGTTTATCTAGTACTTAGAAGAAAGAATTTTAACTATTAATGCTGCTCTTCCTTTACCACTTCCTAGCTGAGATTCACCACTGTCACTCCTGGTTCCTCTTTTTACTTCCCTTTGTCTGATCTTTATCTCCCCCAGCTTTATCTCCTTCAGTCTGGTGGTGTTGTTGTTGTTGTCTTTGAATTGTCTTTATCTCCCCCTTTTTTACATCAGCAACATTAATTCCAAGAGATTCAGAAACAGAACAAATGAGATTCATAAGAACTGCTTGATTTTCCATAATTGTGACTTGGTTATCTTCAAGTGATTGAAGTCTTGTTTGAATAGCAATTTGAGAATTCTGAATATCTTTCAAAACATCAGAATGAACTTCAATGTTGGAAGTGCTTCTAGTATCTTCAGTATCAGAATCAGAAAGAACTGTATCTTCAAGTCTTGTAGAAGAAGTTGCTTGAGTTGTATGATATTCAAGTAATAAAACCTGATTAGAAGTATCAACATCTTCATCTTTCTGATCTGGAACTGAAACATGATCATCATCTCCTTCACCAGTATTCTGTGTACGAACATCTTCAAATCCTGACTCCTCCTTAGAGTGATCAGAGACTGTTGATGTCTCAATTCTAGCTGATATTGGGAGTACATACAAAGGAACACTAGGATCATTAGGAACTTCATCTGGTACATATGTATCAAGAGATTGCTTTATCCTGACACCTCTTCTGTTAATGATTCCTGCAAGCCTTTCCTTTTGCTTCTGAGCTTTAACTTCCGGCTTTGCATTGTGATGTGCTAGGTCATTCTTCTGATACATTTTGATGAATGAATAAGTACCAGCATCCATATCCAAATTTTCAGACCAAGATTCAGGAAAAACCTGATCCCAGAAATCAAATGATGGTTTCCTAATTTTCTCTCCCTCACTATGGAGTTGATCATCCATACCCTCATTCTCACTTTGACTTACTAAAGTCAACACTCTTTCTACCTCACCTTTTGCCTGGTCAGGAGCCAGCCGCTCAAATTGTGGATCTAAGTCCATATTTTCAAGTGTATCACTCAAATTTAGATAAGTGCTCTCATGACCTACAGAAAAATAGGGTTTAGAAGGAGTTTTTATACCTGAACTCACATGGAGAGAGGGTTCCTCATTTGGCATGTGGCTTGAGGTTTTCTCCAAGGAGTGAGCTGCTATAGTCTCTGAACCCTTACAATCATCTTCTTTCCTTCCAAAGACTACAGGCTCCAGTATACCACTTTCAGGTTCTTTACTAGACTCTGATGTCTTCAGTAATACTTCATTAGACACCATAGTTAGTACATCACCGTCTTTAAGTGTTGTTTGCTGAGACACACCCTCAAGGTGAATAGACTCTGACTGAACAAAATTTGTTTGATCTTCAGAAAAATCAACCAAAGTCATTCCTCCCATATCATAGGGTATCTCACTTGCGTTCTCAGTCATCACAGAAGACCTTTCAACATCAGCTATCACAGTTCCTGAGTCATCCTTCCTCTGACTAGATGGTTCTTGTGTTGCAGTGACTGTGATCTGATCTTTCCTACTATTCACCACTGGTGCAATAATATCTTCTGTTGACTGCTTTCCTCTATCTACTTCCTCCAGTTGTTCACCTTGAGCTAAAGCATCTTCAATAATGACATCCTTGTCAAATAAATATGCATGTAATGATTGAAGTGCAACATGCTTTGAGAGTCCAAATTTCTTGACTAATTGTCTTCTGACAGATATATAGAAATACATCTTCATTAAGTCAAGTCTTTGATGTAGAAGTCCATATTCATCTGGAAATAAAAGTTTTGGTACTCTTTCAACCAAAAAATCTAGAACAGGCCTTGACAACTTCACTTTGAGAGAAATTAGTCCCATAGCCAGTCTGTATGATAATGTAGTTTCCCATGAAGAATCAATATCCAGATCTCTCTTGTCAAATGCTGACATAGATGTAGCTTGATTTGTAGAAACCTGCATGATATTATTTGGACTAGACTCTGTGTGTGTAGGTGACAATTGAATCTTTCTCCTTGTTCTCCTAATATAGTGAGCAAAAGATTTATCCTGAGAAGACTCAAGAGGTGTAGACACAGAAGTGATCTTGGGATGAGATCTTTGTTCAATAGACACAGTCTTTTGAGAGACAGTATCCAGTAACTGTTTTCCCTTTTTAAGAACTACAGCCTTTTGAGAGACTGCAGCCTGGCTGTGACTAGGTTTTTCATCTCTTTGTGCTAACAGAGAAAGTTGAATTGCAGCCTTCAATTCTGCTCTCTCAGCAAGAGTTAAATCATCATCATCTTCACTAGAATTACTGTTGCTACTTGACACAACAAATCTTCTCTTCCTTACAACTGATGTCTTTTGAGAAACACCAGAGGTTGGTTTCTTTGAAACAATAGGCTGTGGATCAAAATTTGGTTCTTGAATTGTTTCAGAGACTATGATGTTTTGGGCTACTTGGGTAGACACAGGTGGGTTCTCCTCCAATTGAGATTCCTGAGCCATTTCACCACAAAAGAAAGAAGAATTGTAGAAAGTAGGAAGATGAGTTTTAAGAATTACCTGAAAATGATGTGGATAATGAATTGCAGGTATTTCATCTAGATTCTTTTCATTGTCCTTCTTTGTAATATCAGAGAAAATTCTCTTTTGCTGTTCATAAGAAGAAATACAATGTTCCCTACCAAATCTAGCTTCAACATCAGGAATGAAATGGTTAACAAACATTTGCATAAATCTATGATAATAAGCCATTTTCCTGTTTTGATCTCTTAACCCAAGTTTGATACTCATCTGACTTAAGATAATATGACCAATGTTAATTACTCTGTCATAAAGCAAACCATAAGCAATATGTGATGTAACAGAAGTAATTAGCTGAAAAGAACTACATTTGCCAGTAAAACATTTAGCAATTTGATCAAAATAAAAAGACCATTCCTTTCTAAGAAAAGACCTATTCAACTGGCTCATGTTATCTAGAGGTCCACTATAACCTATTTCAGACAACATAGTTCTTATATCATCATCAGATGGTTCATTTGCATAACTATCAGTAACAGGTAAGCAAAGTACTGAACTAACAACAGATTCAGTAATGTCAAATGAATCTTGTCCTAAATGTAGAACAATCTTACCTGATTGACTCTGAGTAGAATCAATTACCTCAGCATTCTCCCAAGCTTGTGAAACAGCTGATTGATTAATTTGTGGAGATGCTGTCAATGCATAACTTAATGGTCCATTTGCCAGAAAGTCCATGATTGGATGAAAATCAGATGATACTCCTTCCTTGTTGGTGATAGCTGCTACATGATTGTTTGTCATAAAATCAAAGTCACCAAACTTGAAGGCTACTGATTTAGGTAATCTTCTCTGAGCTGCCATTTTTGATCTGAAGATAACTTAAAAAATTCTTGAAATGGATTAGTGATTTTGAAAACTCAAGAGTGATTTTTGCTTTAGAGAATGTAAAATTAGAGAAAGCAATTACACGATTAGAGTTTCAAAACAAACATATTTCACAAATCTTTCAGACCACTATCCCACGTTGACACGTAGATTGACAGGTGTCAGTCCCTAAAAAATGCGGTTACCCACGATTTTTGGAAAATAAAATCCAAAATTGATTTTCATGAAATAAATCAGGGTATTATCAAGATAAAAATCAATACTGATCAGCTTCCTTTTCCTGTTGACCTCTCATCAAATCCTGATGATTACACATGAAATCCTGACCAATATCATCCTGATTCCAGAGACTTAATATGGAGTTTCTACGTGGCATTTTTCTTTTATCTGAAAAAGAAATAAACAATTAATCTGAAAAAAAATCAATTGGTTAGATATATTCAATATTTCTTGAAACAAGAAATACAGTCACACGCAATAATTAGCATTTGACTTCATTCAAACTTCCAAGTGACTGTTCAGCTTCTCACGACTTTCTTTAAAAGAAACAGACGCCTTATGCCATTCTACATAAACCTTTCAATTTCTTTTCTTCTCAACAATGTTTCTCAAACCAAAATTCCATTCAAACCCATTCTTTAGATCTTTCTTGATCGATGAACATCCTGTTCTTGATCATCTCTTTGAACAGACAACTCTTCTCATCGAACTAATCATGGATGGATTGGTTTTCGAAAATATCCAGAGGTTTCTCCTAGAACATCAATCTGTTGGATACAATCTTCTCCTAACCTCCTCAAAACTTGAGGATGAAGAATTTGGCCGAGAGTCTGAGGTTGATCTTGATGGGGATGCTATACATTTAAGTTAGCTACTCTCATTCAAGTCGCCCAGACAAGGAATCCAAGAGCAAATGAGGCTGTTCAAATCCCCTGATGGATTTCCTGAGATTCTCCTTGTCCTGTACCTCAGAGTTCATATCAATAGACAAGTATAGAATTATCAGTAGAAGTTAGACAAAAAGATGTTGTATTTCATTTCTATGTAATGATTTCAATTAATGAAAATACAATTTCTTGTTATCTGCTTGTCTTTTGATTATTGTATAATGTATAAATTATCAGTATGCAAATATCAAAACATGCTAGTATAGACTTTACACACCACAGAATTAGATTACTACACAAAGTAAACATCAGGATCTGAAACAATTTCCACAATCCTGATACTGACACAATACTGATGACGTCAGCATCCTGATAATAAGTCTAATCCTGATGATTATTAACAAGTCTATCATACTGAAATTTATCAAGGCAAAGTGTTATAGCTCAAGCATTTAACAATCAATTATAGATCAAGTCTATAAGCTAAGAACACATACCTTGCTACTCTTGCAGATGTTAAAGATCTAAAAATTTAACATTCCTAACTCACTTACTAGTCTACTGAATGTAGTCTCATCAAGTGGTTTAGTTAGAATATCTGCAAGCTGTTTGTCAGTAGGAACAAACTGAAGTTCCACAGTACCATTCTCAATATGTTCTCTAATAAAATGATACCTGACATCAATGTGCTTAGTCCTTGAATGTTGAACTGGATTTTCTGCAATTTTAATAGCACTAGTATTATCACAAAACATAGGAATATTACTAAGTGTCACACCATAATCCATCAACTGATTTCTTATCCAAAGGAGCTGTGCACAACAACTGCCTGCTGCTATGTACTCAGCTTCTGCAGTTGAGGTTGAAACAGATTGTTGCTTCTTGCTTGCCTAAGAAATCAATCTATTTCCCAAAAATTGACATGTACCTGTAGTGTTTTTCCTGTCTATCTTACACCCTGCATAATCAGAGTCTGAATAGCCAATTAGAAAGAAATTCTAAAAATTCTCTTCACAGCAATTAAATGAGATTCCTTAGGATCACCTTGGAATCTAGCACATAAACAGGTAGAAAACATTATATCTGGCCTACTTGCAGTTAGATATAACAAAGAGCCTATCATGCCTCTATAACTAGTATTATCCACACTCTTCCCCTTAGGATCAGAGTCTAGTTTAGTGGCTGTTGCCATGGGTGTTTTTGCAACTGCACAGTCTTGAAAGTCAAACCTTCTTAAAAGATCTTTGATATACTTTGACTGATTAATGAAAATACCAGTCTCAGTCTGTTTGACCTGCAAGCCTAAGAAATAATTTAATTCACCCATCATGCTCATCTGATACTTAGACTGCATAAGCTTGCTAAACTTAGCACACAACTTTTCATTAGTAGAACCAAAAATAATATCATCAACATAAACTTGAACTAAAAGCAATTCACCTTTTATCTTTCTAAAGAATAGAGTTTTGTCAATTGTACCTCTTGTGAAGCCATTTTCAAGAAGAAATTTAGACAAAGTCTCATACCATGCTCTTGGTGCCTGCTTTAGTCCATAGAGTGCCTTGTCAAGTTTGTAGACATGATTTGGAAACTTTGGATCAACAAATCCAGGTGGCTGTTCCACATACACTTCCTCATCAAGTTTGCCATTTAGAAAAGCACTCTTTACATCCATCTGGTATACTTTGAATTTTGAATGAGCTGCAAATGCAAGAAACATTCTGATTGCTTCCAATCTTGCTACAGGTGCAAAGGTCTCATCATAATCAATGCCTTCTTCTTGAGAATAACCCTTGGCCACCAGTCTTGCTTTGTTTCTTACAATCATACCAGATTCATCTAGCTTGTTTCTGAAAACCCATCTTGCACCAACAATAGATCTATCTTTAGGTCTTGGTACCAGTTTCCATACTTTGTTTCTCTCAAACTCATTTAACTCCTCCTGCATTGCAATTACCCAATCAGGATCCTGTAAGGCTTCTTCAACCTTCTTAGGTTCATTCTTTGAGAGAAAGCAACTATACAAGCATTCATTTTGGATTGATCTTCTAGTTCGAACACCACTATTTGGATTACCAATTATCAAATCTTCAGTATGATCCTTTGTCCATTTTCTAACAGGTGGTAGATTAACTCTGCTAGTCTCTCCCCCTAAGTTAGTGGTATCTCTTGTAGAAGAATTCTCTCTACCTTCAAAAACTCTCCTTTGATCAATAGAATCATTAGATTCCATATTGCTGCTAGTTACTGATCTTTCCTCAGTAAACTCTGAAAGATCAGTTCCTGATGGAGTAGACTCTGAAAGGCTAATCTGCTCCTGATGATCACTGTGTTCTCTTTGATTTATTTGCTCCCCCTCAACAGTAGCATTCCATTGAGAAGCAATAGAAATACCTTCTGGAGAACCTTCATCATCACTTGAGAGTATCTCAGAATTCTTCAGATTTTCAAATTCCAATTTGTCATGGCTTTCATCAGTTTGCAAAATTCCAAATTTCTTATCATCAAATGCAACATGAATTGATTCCATAACAATGTGAGTTCTGAGATTATAAACTTTGAAGGCCTTAGATGCTGAATATCCTAGAAAAATTGCTTCATCCGATTTGGCTTCAAATTTTCCAAGTTGTTCTGGATGAACTTTTAGGACATAGCATTTGCATCCAAAGATGTGAAAATATTTCACACTTGGTTTCTTTCCTTTGATCATCTCATAGGGAGTTTTTCCATGACTATTTACCAAGGTACAATTTTGAGTGAAACATGCAGTGTTAATAGCTTCTGCCCAAAAGTAGGTTGGAAGTTTTGCATCTGCAAGCATGGTTCTTGCTGCCTCTATGAGAGTCCTGTTCTTTCTTTCTACTACACCATTCTGCTGAGGTGTACCAGGTGCAGAAAACTGTTGAGTGATTCCATTGTCTGCACAAAACCCCTCCATCGTAGAATTCTTGAATTCTATACCATTATCACTTCTAAGTACTTTGACTTTGTACTCAGAGTTATTCTGAATATTCTTGATGAGTTCAATGATTTGCTGAGGAGCTTCATCCTTCTTGTGTAGAAAGAACACCCATGTGAACCTTGTGAAATCATCCGCCATAACTAGAGCATATCTTTTCTTGCTGATAGACATAATGTTTACTGGACCAAACAGATCAAGATGTAGCATGTGAAATGGTTCAGTAATTGAATTTTCAGTCTTGCTCTTGAAAGTGGTTCTTCTTTGCTTTCCAAGCTGACATGCATCACAAAGTCCATCTTGCACATAATTTGCCTGTGGTAGGCCTCTCACCAAATTGTGCTTAACAAGTTGATTAAGCTTCTTGAAATTAAGATGTGAGAGCTTCTTGTGCCAATTCCAGCTTTCATCACTTGTTGCTTTGCTGTAGAGACATCTAACAATTCCTTTAGATGTATCACTTAAGCTGGCTTCATATATGTTACCATGTCTTTGACCAGTTAGAACAATGTCTCCATTCTGCATATTCAAGATTTTGCATCCTTTATCACCCAGTTGACTTATGCTTAAAAGAGTATGTTTCAAGCCTTCAACCAGTGCTACATTTTCTATGATGACATTCCCCAAAACAATTGAGCCATATCCCAGAGTTTCTCCTTTATTGCCATCTCCAAAAGATATTACTGGGCCAGCTTTCCTCTCAAACTTCGTAAGCAGGGACTTCTTTCTAGTCATGTGTCCAGAGCATCCACTGTCCAAGATAATTGAATGCTTCTTTCCTGTGCCCTTAACAGAGGATGGAGAAGTTTTCTTTGGAGATCCAGGTTTGTCTGAACTATTAGCCATCAATGCAATGTTGTCATAATCCAATTCATCTTCAGAATCACTGGAATCAGCCCAATCCTTCTGTGTGACCATAAGTGCATTACCCTTTCCTGAAATCCTAGGCTTCTTACACTCACTAGCAAAGTGTCCAAGCTCGCTGCAGTTAAAGCACTTGATCTTGGCCTTATCAAGCTTGACAATTGTACTTTTGCCTTTGTCACTCTTCTTCTCCTCCTTCTTTTGAAAAGGTCCTTTGCTAAATCTTCTCCTGTTGAATCTTCCTTTCTTGAAAGCTTTAGCAAACATAGCAAAGAGCTCCTGCATCTCAGATTCAGAATCATTGTTGTCAGAGTCCATATCAGTAGTCTCTGACTCAGAACTTTCTTTGCTTTTCTTCTTCCTTGAATTCTTTACAGCAATCTCTTCAGGCTGTTCTTCAGGAAGCTTCTTAACTTCAGATTGAGCAGTAAGTGCAATAGTCTTCATCTTTCCTTCACTCCTGCTCTTCTTCTGCTGCTTGTCAAGTTCATAAGCTCTCAATTTTCCATATACTGCCTCTAATGAAATCTCATCCAGATCATTAGCTTCCTCAATCGCAGATATCTTCTCATTGTAGAAATCAGGCAAAGCTTTCATGAACTTTGTATTCATATCCTCCAAGTCATAATATTTACCATGCATGGCCATCTCATTGATGAGTTTTGTAAACCTATCAAAGGTATCAGTAAGTGACTCACCAGACTTGGATTCAAAGTACTCATACTGTTGTATAAGTAATGTCCTCATATTCTTCCTGACAGGCTTAGTTCCTTCACAGTGAACCTTAAGATTGTCCCATATATCCTTAGCAGTTTTACAAGAGAGAACATAGTTAGTGAGAACAGAATCAAGACTGTTGAATAATATGTTTCTCACTTTAGCATCTTTAAGAACATTCTCCTTGTCCTTATCTGACCATTCAGATTTTGGCTTCTCTGCTGTATGTTCTGGAACAACCACACCATCAACAGTTGCTTGTCCAACGACCTTTGTTGGAACAAAAGGTCCATCTCTGATTCTGTCAAGATAATCAGGATCTGTTGCTTCCAGATGATGTAACATCTTTACTTCCCATAGAGTATATTCGTTTCTCTTGAGCATAGGAATCTTAGTATTCCCATCCTTGTAACCAGACATGATTGCAGATCTTTATGATTATTCGAAATCAACCCGCTCTGATACCAATTGTTAACTCGAATAACTTGTAGAAGGGGGGGTTGAATACAAGTTATATAATCGTGTCTGATTTTTGCTTGATTATATGAACAAGAATAAACGAATGAATCAAACTCTGTTTGTATTAATAAGATCAAATACAAACTCTACCAAAGGTGTACAAATACCTTTAGCAGCTGCTGACAATATAAATCTCTCTCTCTGTTTGTTTCGTACTCACGAATACAAACCTTATACAGAGCTACGCACTCGAACTTTTTCCTCACGAGTTACGACACCACACTTTACAATGATATTGAGAGAGTATTTATAATGCTACCTATCAACTAATAACAGAAAGATATAATCTATACATGACAATGTTCTGCCTTCTAGTCGATAGTTTCCATCAATAGAAAACTCTTTCCTTCATAATATCTTCTTGCTTGTTCTTCAAACAATGATCCTGTTTTATAGCACTTGCCAGTTTCTGTAGCATCCATAATGACATCATCAGTAACATGACTGATATCAGAATCTGTACACTGCATCAGTATCTGATCAAGCATCAGAATTAGACCATCATCAGGATTTGCTTTCTGTTCCTGACCCGTAGTCTCCGATACACTGTTCATTCCTGACTAAACTATACAGATAACTGTCTTACACATAAATCCTATATACAGTGCTAAATCCTTTATAAGATCAGGATTACAAGAAGTATAATGTGTAAATTCTATTCTTAACATCACAACTTTATGAATTATTCCTAACATGCTCGGTTCCTTTTTTAAATTTTAAAATAATTTTACTTTGTTTAATTTTATATATTTTTAATTTACATATAAAATTATTGTTAAAAAGTTGATAATACATAAGATTTTACACTTTCGATTTAATATTTGTACTCTACCTTGAATTATTAAAACTTGATTTGAAAGATTTTATAGCCCACGTGAAATTAACAAAAAAAAAATCTTTAATTTAGTGATAGTTTAACAATTATTTTCCGATTAAACCTACTCAGAAACAAATAAGAAAGAATTTGACGCTTTTTTACATTGAAAATTCTATTCGATTTATGAATTGTACTTATAATTCGTTTTGATTTTCAAAAATACCCTTGTTATTATTTGAAGATAGTTCTACTAATAATAAAATACAATTTTAATAATAAGTGTATGAGAGATTTTGTCAAAAACTTTGATAATTGGTAGTATGGTCAAAATAAATAAGAACCGTTGAATCTTAAAATAAGTAGATGAAAACCGTTGGTGTTTCCATTTGAATAATAATTATTAAATCATCAATAATTTAAAGATAATTCTATTCATATCATTTTTAGATTTTAATTTTCACTTTTAATATGATATAATCTTGATCGTCTATTTTTTAAAAAATAGATTCTACGCTGATATTATTTTGGTAGTAAAGTGACGAAAATTATGGATAAGATCTCTATTATGCTTATTATATATAAATAGCTTATAACCCGTGCAACGCACGACTCCTTTTTTAATATCTTTAATTACATTATATATTTTTTAATTATGTAAGTTTTAATTTACATAAAATTTTTTTATTAAAAATTGATATATATAAGTTTTACACGTTCGATTTAATATTTGTACTCTATCTTAAATTCTTAAAATTTAATTTGGACGATTACGGCCCACGTGAAATTAACAAAATAATCTTTGATTTGGTGATGGTTTAATAAATTTTTTCTAATTAAATCTACGTAGATGGAAAAAAGAGAAAAAATTGACGATTTGTTACGTTGAAAATTTTATTTGATTTATGAATTCTACTTATAATTCGTTTTGATTATCAAAATACCCTTATAATTATTTGAAGATGGTTCTACTAACAACCAAATATAATTTTAATAATAAGTGTAAGAGGGATTTTGTCCAAAACTTTGATAATCGGTAGTCTAGACCTCTATACGACAAATATCTTAAAATAAATAGATGAAAACCGTTGGTTCTAGCATAAAAAATATTTAAATTTTAATATATTATAAACTAAAAAGTGTATTTATATTGTAATACGAAAATATATATGTCAATGATTTAAATCATATATAATTAGGTTTTCTACATTGAATAGCATTATCAATGTAGGAATTCTACGTTAAATAGGATTAATGTAAAAACTCGTAATCATATTTTCTCTTGAGATTCTTAGTTTTTCCATTTGAATAATAATTATTATATCATTACTAAATTAAAAATAATTTTATGAGTTTCGCGTGGATTGTAAAATCACCCAAATCTAATTTCTAGATCTCAAGATAAAGCCCAAAGAGTAGTAGATATGATTTTTTTTAAATACTAATAAAAAATAAATGTAATTCTAATTTAACATTTTTTAAGGATATTTACCAAAAATACTAGGTTCAAAGTTTCTATTTGCAAAAATACCATCTCTTTTAATTAATTGCAATTTTATTAAACTAAGTTTCAAAATTGCAAAAATACTAGGCCCATTCCCCCTCCCTCCAATCCAGCCCAACCCACTCCCTCCCCCCTCCCTCCTTCCAGCCCACAACCGACTTGTGTACTTTTTTTTTTAGACGGGGGGCTATTTTTGTGGATTTTTGTTTGCAACTCAATGCAACCAATGCAACCACATTTAACCACATTCAACTAAATGCAACCAAATGCAACTTTTTTTTAAAAGGTGAGGTGATTTTGGTGGTTTTGGGTTGCAAGGCTCCGCCAGGGGCAATATTCAACTGAATGCAACCACATTCAACTTTTTTTTTTAAAAAGGTAGGGTGATTTTGGTGGCTTTGGGTTGCAAGGCCCCGCCAAAGGCAACCACATTCAACTGAATGCAACCACATTCAACTTCTTTTTTTAAAAAAGGTAGGGTGATTTTGGTGGCTTTGGGTTGCAAGACCCCGCCAGGGGCAATATTCAACTGAATGCAACCACATTCAACTTCTTTTTTTTTTTAAAAAGTAGGGTGATTTTGGTGGTTTTGGGTTGCAAGGCCCCGCCAGGGGCAATATTCAACTGAATGCAAACACATTCAACCGATTCAATTGAATGCAACCACATTCAACTGAATGCAACCACATTCAACTTCTTTTTTTAAAAAAAGGTAGGGTGATTTTGGTGGATTTGGATTGCAAGGCCCCGCCAGGGGCAATATTCAACTGAATGCAACTGAAATCAGAAATTTACTTGAATGTGGTTGCATTTAGTTGCTAATTTCAGGTTCCATTTGTCAGTTGTCATTTTCGACCTCATTTTTGTACTATATATATATATGTATATATATATATATATATAGTACAAAAATGAGGTCGAAAATGACAACCGACAAATGGAACCTGAAATCAGAAATTTAGTTGCATGTGGTTGCATTCAGTTGCAAATTTAGTTGAATATGCCCCTGCGGGGCCATAGAACCTAAATCCACCAAAATATCACCCACCTTATAGATATATATATATATATAGTTCAAAAATGATGTCGAAAATGACAACTGACAAATGAAACCTGAAATCAGAAATTTAGTTGCATGTGGTTGCATTCAGTTGCAAATTTAGTTGAATTTGGTTGCATTCATTAATTTGAATATTCCCCTGCGGGGCCAGGAAACACAAATCCACCAAAATAGCCCCCACCTTAAAAAAAAAGTATACAGTAGGCAGAAGCTTCACAGAAAGGGGGAGGGAAGGGTTAGGGTTAGTATTTTTGCAATTTAGAAACTTAGTTAGTAAAATTGCAAAAAAGTTTTCTTAACAAAATTAAATGTGCAAAAATTTACTTTTCTATTTATTTATGAAAAGAGCCCCTTTTTTAATTATATTCTTTTCAGATTATAATTTTCTTTTAAAAATTCAATTTTAATACAACCCTTTCTAATTATATCCTATTTAGAATAAAATTTTTCTTTTTAAAATTCACTTCAAATGCAATATTTTCTAATTATATCCTTTTTAGATTATAATTTTCTTTTTAATGCGATCTAATCTTGATTCATTTTTAGATTATAATTTTCTTTTTAATGTGATCTAATCTTGATCGTCTATTTTTAATCCAACGGATCATATGATTTTGATAGTACAATGATGACGACCAAAAAATTGGATAAGATCTCCCTTATGCTTATTATATAAAAGGTATTAATTAATAGTCGATCCCTGATTAATAATAACATAAAATAGTATAATGAGGGAACTCGTTAATCTTAATAATAAGGGTAATTCTCATATTTTCCCGTAATAATACAATAACATATCTATTTAATGATTAAAAAAAAAAAAAAAAGCTTAACGCATAGCATTCAGCCTCTGGATTTGTGGAAGCACCGGCCATCAAAGGCCATATAATTCATTAATTTTTAATTTATTAATTTCGCTAAAATAAGCCCATATAATTTTCACCGACACAGGCACTCAACCTTAACCGCCAAGCTACAAATCTGTTTATAAATTGGATTTTATTATCGCTTATAAATACCCGTACATATGATTCAATTTTCCCGAAAGAGAGACCTAACAAGTGAAATCGATGGCAACTTGTAAAAAGCTAATCCCTGGAACTATTCCTACACAAGAATCTATTTTCTACGAATCACTCTCAAGGCTTCCGGTCAAGACTATTTTCGAGTTAAGATCAGTTTGCAAGTCATGGTTGTCTATAACATCTAGCCCTGATTTCATCAAAACTCAGCTCTCCAGGTCAACTGATGACATAATAATCTCATGGCTTCCAAAAGTTGCCGTGTACAACATATTTGTAAGGCTTTCGGTTAAGGATCTATTGCGAATGAAGTCAGTTTGTAAGTCATGGTCGTCCCTTATTTCTAATCCCAATTTTCCCCTTGCGCTTTACTATAATGCAACGGGCATTTCCTGAACAATGAGTTTCAACCATTCTTGGATCATAATGTTCGCGGCCACCACCTCATTCTTAAGGGTTGTCCTGTATATTGTTTGAATGAGGGGATGGCTCCTTTTTGTCCTCCTTCAGTGATCAAAAGTTAAAATTAGCGTAGGGCATAAATGTTCCTGCTTCAGCTTCAATGGAAGATTAGGTTTAGAGGAATATTTAATATGTAGGTTTTTTTTATGTTCTTATTGTGATTTGTTAATAATTTTTTATACAATGAAAATTGTTATAGTTAGTGACAACTGTACCATTCCCTTCATATCTGAATCTTTGCTGTTTATTCGCTTTAACAGATGTTATGATTTTGTTCTGGTTCCGCTCTGGATACTCGTTCTTAGTTGTTTGCTCACTGGATTTTCTGTCTGCTTTGTTTATTTTATGATACTTCTTAGTTTTTTTGTGTGCTGAATGTTCTTAGGGTGATTTACGTATTAGAATTATAATGGTGATACTTGCAAATTTCGTCAAGATTCCAGTTATCTGCTGCTTTTTTAGTCTTGATATATATTTAGAAACTTATAGTGTTCACCTTTGATTCATTTATCTGCTACGTCACTTTCATTCACCTATCTTGTAATTTTTTCCAACACCATCCAAATTTAAGGGCTTTAGGCTAGGCTGTGGCAATCAGCGTGACAGCTGATCTGATCGATTTGCATTTTATAACTGCGGATATTTAGCCTCAGAGGTACGCGCTGTTTTAATATAGTCCGTATGTTAAGCCTATCCTGAGTCACATACTTTCCCTGAATTCTCCCTGCTGCCTCATCTTGAATGTCGAATTAGGAATTTTGGATTGGAATTAATATGCTAGCTACCTGAATCAATCAAAATGTGTGAATAATTTGTTTCAAATGTGTGTGCCAGTACTCGAGCTATTTAGTATACATGGGGCTATATTATGGCCCTTAATTCGTAGCATCAACTGAGAATGTCTCATCAAAAGCTTTAATATCTCATCGAATACGATATAAAACCGCTAAAGAAGGTAGAGAAAGTGCAAGGAATTGTTGTTTACAGTTACCAGGTTTCCGATTTTTTTGATGTCTACTTCATGTTCACATGCAGTCTGAGTGTCTAAACTAAATGTAGTCCAACGGTCTAAGAAAAATGTTAATAAAATATTGTCATATTCTTATTAGTCTAAATCCAAGCTACTACGTACTAAAAGAAACCGAAACACATTTCACCATTTGCGTTTTCTGAATAATAAGTCTGCAGCATTTTGAAGTGCTGTTTTAGTGGGACTACTGACTTTGCTCCTGGAGGTAATGACCCTATATCTGGTCAATCTTTCTGTAATGTGAGCATCCTAATTGATTTTTAAATTCCCCGTAGATGGCTTGACCACCCATTTGGCATCTGAAACTTTTTGTACCGATGTTATTGGTTCTAGATCAAGTTACTGTTGTTGTGCCTCTGTCAATTTTTTTAGTTCCTTGAAAGCATATCCAGACAAACTCTCTGGTTTTCGCATTCCAAACTAGATTGTTTCTAGCTTCCCAAACTAATTAATTAACTAGCATAACATGCCAGACATATCTCTCCCACTCCCCGGACCTGATTTAGAACTACATAACTACTTCAAACTAGCCAACAAAATTGTTGGCTTATTAATCTCAAACGGTAGTTGTTTTTGTTTTGTGTGAGCTGTTTACAAGATTTGTTCGTGCAACTGTCTTAGAGTATCTTTAGGTAATTGATTTCAATAAGATATCAATAAGATATCAGTAGAGGATGTTTAGGGATTGGTGGTTGTATGATCCTATTTTCTAGCAATTTTTGTTCTTTAGTTTTCCTATATAATGTAATGTTTCTTTCATAATAAAAGTACGTCGTTTGGGACAAACTCAAGTTGTTTCCAGTTATATATCAAACAGTTATACATATATATTAGATATATTGTCTACATTTGGTATCAGAGCAACACAGGAGTCAGTGAGTTCCGGTGAGGACGTTAGTGATGGATTTGACCAAGGCAAAGGGAGGGTGGTTTGGGCTGAGTTACCCAATGTTGGCCAGAAGCAATTACACAACGTGGTCTTTAAAAATGAAGGTTTTTATGCAAGCTCAAGGAGTATGGGTTGCCATTGAACCTACAGATCCGAAAGCTACAGTTGATGAAAAGTTAGATAAAATTGTTTTGGCTATGATCTATCAAGGTATACCTGAAGATGTGTTACTCTCTGTTGCAGAAAGAAAAACGGCTAAGGAGGCTTGGGATGCAATCAAAACGCTTTGTCAAGGAGTTGACAAGGTGCAAAAGGCACAGATCCAAACTCTAAAGTCTGAGTTCGAAACGTTGAGCATGAAAGATTCAGAGCAGCTTGATGACTTTTATATGAAATTAAATGGGATTGTTACGAACATACGTGCACTAGGTGAAGAAATGCATGAGTCATATGTTGTTAAAAAATTGTTGCGTGCAGTGCCCACCAGATTTCTGCAAATTGCATCAACAATGGAGCAATTCGGTAACCTGGAGACAATGACAGTAAAGGAAGCCATTGGTTCGTTGAAAGCTCATGATGAAAGAATCAAAGGAAAAGGGGATTCGACTGAAAGCCAATTGATGTTGACCGATGAAGAGTGGAAAAAAAGGGAAGCAAATGAAGGGAAATTGTTGCTCACACGAGAAGAATGGTTGAATCGCAGCAACAAAGGAACAACAGATGGCCAGTCATCAGGATTCAAAGGTCGAATGATTCGTGACAAAAGTAGAGTACGGTGTTATAATTGTGGTTCGTTTGAGCACTTTACTGTTGAGTGTCGACAGCCAAAACGGAATAAGGAATCGAGGCAAGAAGTAAACTTGGCACAGATAGATGAAGAGGAACCAGCTCTGCTTTTGGCAAAACATGAAAAAGATGCCTCAAATACTTTATTACTAGATGAAAAGGATGTAAAGCCGTATCTGGTTGAAAATGGAGAGAATAAACAGTTTGAGTCCAATCTGTGGTATCTTGACAATGGTGCTAGTAATCACATGACTGGGCAAAGATCCAAATTCAATATGCTTGATGAAATTATTGCAGGACGAGTAAAATTTGGTGATGGGTCTACTATTGAAATAAAGGGAAGAGGATCAATCATTCCAAATGCAAAGATGAGCAAGAACGTATTCTTAATGAGGTATATTACATTCCAAATCTTCGTAGTAATATTATAAGTATTGGTCAACTAGAAGAAGAAGGAAACAAGGTCATGATTAGAGGATAATTTCTTTGGGTATATGATAAAGAAGAGAAATTATTAATGAAAATTAAGAGGTCATCGAATCGGTTGTACAAGTTGTTTATTGACTCAGGAGACACCAATTTTTATTGTCGAGTTTAGATGAAGTTGCAAAACTATGGCATGCCAGGTTAGGCCATGTTAACTACCAGGCATTGTCCATGATGTTCAAAGAAAGGATGGTGAGAGGCTTGCCTAAGATTGTACAACCTAAGGACTTGTGTTCTGGTTGTCTCATGTCAAAGCAGGTAAGAAAACATGTCCCAACTCGTACAAATTTCAGTGCTAAAAAAGTCTTAGAACTCATTCATGGTGATCTATGTGGTCTGATTACACCGGAAACGGCATTTGGAAAGAGATATTTCTTCCTACTGGTAGACGATTTCAGCAGGGTTATGTGGGTGTACATGCTTAAT
The DNA here is from genome assembly GCA_037693485.1 of Kitagawia praeruptora. Classification (NCBI taxonomy): domain Eukaryota; kingdom Viridiplantae; phylum Streptophyta; class Magnoliopsida; order Apiales; family Apiaceae; genus Kitagawia; species Kitagawia praeruptora. The sequence continues at coordinate 19,416,436 of CM075347.1, forward strand.
AATAAATGTGAAGCATTTGGAGCTTTCAAAAACTTCAGAGCCTTGGTTGAGAATGGAAACAAACGAAGAATCAAAGTCTTTAGGATTGACAGGGGAGGCGAGTTTATGTCAAATGAATTTAAAAAATATTGCGAGGAAGCAGGCATAATAAGGCATTACACAGCTCCTTATACATCGCAACAAAATGGCGTGGTGGAACGCAGGAACAGGACAGTGATGGAAATGGCTAGAAGTTATCTTAAGGAGATGAAATTGCCAGGTATGATGTGGGGAGAAGCAGTTAGGCATGCAGTGTATGTGTTGAACAGGCTTCCAACTCGTGCATTGACTGGTGTTACGCCGTATGAAGCATGGTTTGAGAAGAAACCAGATGTTGAACATATTCGAGTGTTTGGATGTCTAGGTCATATGAAGGTGCCTAGTGTGAGTACGTACTCGAAAGCTGGATGATCGTAGCGTTTGTGTGATCAATCTCGGAAGGGAACCTGGTTCCAAGGCATTTCGTTTGTACAACCCAAAAAGAGAAGCGGATTTATGTAAGTAATGATGTCAAGTTTGAAGAGAATAAGTCTTGGTCATGGGAAGGTGAAGACGAAAGAGAGACACGAGTCATTTTTCCTATTGTGACTGGTAATGAAGATTCCAATGCTGAGGGATCGAATGAAGCTGAAGGACAAGAAACTAATACTGACTCGATCGAAGGTAAAGGACAAGAACATGTCACTCCTTTGACGGGGGGCTCAACATCAAGACTAGATCCTGTGAATTATGATGATAGCGAAGAACCAAAGAAGACAAGGCTGCTTAGTGAAATATACAATGACAGTGATGAGATAGTACTGGAAGAAGAATTGTTTTTAATGGAAGTTGAGGAGCCAATGAATTATAAGGAAACTTCGAAGAATAAGAATTGGAAAAAGGCCATGAAAACTGAGCTTGATTCCATTGAGAAAAATGGCACTTGGAATCTCACGGAATTGCCACCAGGTCACAAGGTTATAGGTTTAAAGTGGATTTACAAGTTGAAGAAGGATGCAACTGGGAAGATAATAAAATATAAATCGAGGCTTGTCGCTAAGGGATACACACAAGAACATGGAGTAGACTATGAGGAGGTTTATGCACCTATGACACGCTTAGAAACGGTACGCATGTTGTTGGCATTGGCTGCAAAGAATGATTGGCAAGTACATCATTTAGATGTCAAAACATTGTTTCTAAACGGAGAATTAACTGAAGATGTGTTTGTTGTCCAACCTGAAGGATTCGAGAAGCAAGGCAAGGAGCATTTGGTTTATAAATTGGTAAAAGATTTGTATGGATTGCGTCAAGCTGCACGTGCTTGGTATGCTAAATTAAATCAAAGTCTGGAAAGTTTGGGTTTTGTCAAATGCCCTTATGAAAATGCAGTGTACGTGAGGGGAAAAGGAAGTGAAAGTTTGATAATTGCGGTGTACGTGGACGACATCTTGATTACCGGAGCAAGTGTGCAAAAGATAGAGGAATTCAAAGTGCAGATGGGAAATAAGTTCGAGATGACTGACCTTGGTAGGTTGAACTATTATTTGGGAATCAAAGTCGAGCAAGGTAAAGGTTATATAGAACTGAAGCAAGCTGGATATGCTCTGAAAATTCTTGAAAAAGCTGGATTAAAGGACTGAAATCCTACGAAATATCCAATGGATCCTAAAGCGCAACTTACTAAGGATGAGAATGGAAGGGCTATTGATGCTACAATGTATAAGAGCCTAGTTGGAGGGTTGCGTTATTTGGTTAACACGTGTCCTGACATAGCTTTTTCAGTTGGAATGGTAAGTCGATTTATGGAGCGACCAACCATACTTCACTTGAGTGCTGTAAAGCGAATTTTACGTTATATAAGTGGCACTGGTAATTTTGGATTGGTTTATACAAAGAGCAGTGGCAATAACTTCATTATGGGATTTTCTGATAGTGACTTGGGAGGTTGTATGGATGATCGAAGGAGCACAGGTGGGATGGCTTATTATCTGAATGAGAGTTTGATCTCCTGGGTTTCTCAAAAACAAAGGTGTGTGGTACTTTCATCTTGTGAAGCCGAGTTCATGACGGCAACTGCAGCGGCCTGTCAAGGTATTTGGTTGCGGAATATTTTGAATAAAATCTCAGCTGATTCTATAGGTCCAGTTACTTTGTTTATCGATAACAAATCAGCCATTGATCTGGCAAAGAACCCAGTTTTCCACTGAAGGAGCAAGCATATAGATTTACGCTATCACTTCATTCGAGAATGTGTTGAGCGGGGAGAAATAACTGTGAAGCATGTTAGTAGTGATAAACGACGTGCAGATTGTTTAACGAAGAGTCTGGCAACCATTAAGTTTGAGAGGATGCGAAATCTCTTGGGTGTGAAGGACTTAGAGAAACAGGTTTGAGATTAAAGGGAGGATTGTTGGCTTATTAATCTCAAACGGTAATAGTTGGTTGTTTTTGTTTTGTCTGAGCTGAGCTGTTTACAAGATTTGTTCGTGCAACTGTCTTGGAGTATCTTTAGGTAATTGATTTCAATAAGATATCAGTAGAGGATGTTTAGGGATTGGTGGTTGTATGATCCTATTTTCTAGCAATTTCTGTTCTTTAGTTTTCCTATACAGAGTAGGGAGCCTGAGATATATCTCAGGTAAGTTCCCTGAGATTCTTAATTTTTATATATAAAAATGGGGTGGGTATTTTAGTAAATTCAAATATTTTTAATTAGCCCTGCAGGCCCAGCATGATTTAAAGGATATTTTGCATATATCTCAGGAAAAGTTCCCTGAGATATATCTCAGGGTCCTTTTTCTCTTTCCTATATAATGTAATGTTTCTTTCATAATAAAAGTACATCGTTTGGGACAAAATCAAGTTGTTTCCAGTTATATATCAAACAGTTATACATATATATTAGATGTATTGTGTACAAAAATCTCCATTCTATTCCCTTGCACCCTAATATCAGAAAATTTCTAGCATTCCAAAGCAAATAAACACTCAACCATAGCTTGATAAATAGTTTCTATAGTCTCTCCACATGATTGAGACATAAATACGGTGTTAAGTAACCAACTCATCCAAAACCTTAAATACGATCACATGCTATTCAACATATGCGCATTTGTTACGTAGTTAGTCCGACACACTAGGAGCCAGAAAGATTAACAAAGCCACAGCTTCGACACTGTGCACTAACGTACAAACACTTTCCATACTGAACAAGTGACCATCATAAACATAATTGTTAATTTGTAGTGGAAGAATTAAATTTTTCGACCAAAATAATAAAGTATCACCAAATTACTTTAGTTTGTACTTTCACTACAAGGATTTTTGCTTCAGACAACAGGCAAAATGTGTTGTCTGTTTATATAAAAAACTGTTGACTATTGGAAAGTCGTCTGATACACACCTCAGACAACACACAGCAAACTGTTGTGTGAGAGTTGAAAGACAACTAAAAGCCACCTGAAAAGTGTTGTCTGATACCCAGAAACAACAACACTTTTTTGGAAACCTGTTGTCAAAGTTCCAATAATGCAACACGTTTTAATGAATATATTGTTGTTTTAAGCAGTAAAGACAATGGTTTTTAAAAGAAATCCTATTGTTGAAGTGCAAAAGATACAATCCTTTACTTGATCAGGGCTGTTGTTGTATGTCACTACAGACAATGGTTTCTTAGCAAAAACGATTTGTTTTATGGTTAGATGTACAACATGTTATCTCATATGGCATGTTATTGTACACTCGGAAGGATAACACTTTCTTAGTATATAACTCTTATTTGAAATTATTTCAAACAATGGTTTTGCAGAGTATAACATGTTGTTATTTGTTAAAAGAGACAACAGTTTTGTGGGTTTTAACCTGCTGTGTGTATTCTTCTCCCACATTACTTTGTTAAATGGTACATGTTGTTTGATTGCATTTTTTACAACTGTTAACATTAGCTAGTTTTTATTTTCATGTTGTGTGAGTCATTTTCTCACAAGGGATTTTAATAAAAGCATTGCTTGATATATAATACAACAAGTGATAATCATTGGTGAACATTGGCTAAAATTATCTTAAACAATGGTCCTGGACATGTAAAGAAAACAAACCACACTATAAAATGAAAATGCCAGAAACAAACAATAGAAACCAATTCGATCCATCCATCCAACACCACCAACAAACGTACACAACCAACCAAGTACATAATTAAAGTCTATCCACATCCAAAACAACTAATACATAAGTCATATTTTTAGGTGAACACATCCACAAAAGAGGCGGACTAAAAGTTTAATTTTAGCTACTACCAAGTACATGTTCAACTCAAAATACCAATTTCAATAAAAGACGACAGAGTTCAACGAGCCAGGTGCTTCAACATATACTTCGCCAAGTCAGTCCTTATATCATTAAGCTCAGCCATGCCATAGTTCAAGTTGCTTCTGCGTCACTTTGACCCTGCACCAGAGGCATCATTGTAATGTAAGTGGTCTCAAATTTCTGACATTTAACTTAATAAGTGGTCTCAAATGAAATTAAGTTAATATAAAATACTCACTTGTCGACACTTTGACCCTACACCATAGGCATCATTGTAATGTTAAAAAATGAACAAACGTTCAACTTTCAATAAGCATGGATAAATATGTAAACCACAAACTTACTTGGAATTGGTTAAGGTTAATCAATTCGAGGTTATATAATATATCACAAACATCTGTTGTTTATGATTGTTTTTGGGTTTATGTTATACTTAATGCGAAAAGAACTTGCTCAAGTTTGCAGTGTTGAATATGGTTCACTTAAAGAAGGCCAAAGTTACATACATATTACTTTATCTGAAAGAAGAAGGCAAATTTCAAATCACTGGTCAGTGGTAATAGATAAACAAATTAAAATTACTAGTTAATAACTTGTTTGGTCAATAACATCCTGGTAATATGTTTTCTTACTACTCACTAGTTACTACTAATTGTAAAAAAAAAACATTGTAGAGGAAATTCACACACCTTCACCATTAGTGTTGTAGCACCAAACATGTTTGGTGTGTCTACCCCATTGAGATAAGCTTTAATTTCAGGAATACCAGGGCCTGCTGCTGTAGGTCAAAGCACACACAAAGAACAGAAGCTCCTGTAAAGTAGATGAATCCTGCAAGGTAACTGCATTGACAAATTAGGTAGCATGTCAGTTCTTTTTTCATTTTCCAGAATTCTGCATATAAATAAGTAAATCCGCATGTTTCATCTATTTGATGTAGAAGATCAAAATTATTAAGTTGTAACAATGATTTGATATATACTATCACTTTCCATGGAATTAGAGAAAAGAAATTAATTATTGGTGCAAATGCCAAACCTTTCCTTCTCAATGTAGTTAGCCACCACAAGAAGCTTATAGCCTGCTATGTTCTCGATTGCAAGGTTAATGAAGGTGGCAATAACACCTGTTAAAAGGCCAATGTCCACTTTAAAAATATATACTGCAACACTTGTACCTTGGATCTGCTTCTCCAGTCTTGCTTAAAGACATCATTTTCATTTATCCTGCATCAATTTGTACACATATATAAAAAATTAATCATAATTACAAAAAAATACAAACTTCTATAAAATGAAAACAAAACCCATTTTCGATAACTGTACTCGCAAAACAACACCCACACGCAGCAATATTCAATTCAACAGCAAGACTTTACCAACTCATATTAATATCAACACAAACTCAGCAACTGTTAACACCCCCAACCTCAAACACACGCACCAATGAATCATACTCAACACAATTTTACCTCATCTGCACACACCTGCACAATATTTATTCACACATATATAGTATACACACACAAACGGTAATCAACAGCACACATAACATCGGGGTTGCAGAAAACAAGGGGAACCACACACGATTCACCAGAACAGGGGAAGAAAGAACAAGACCGTAGTGTCAAGTACAGAAATCACACAAACAAGTCATTACAACAGCAAAGCCTCAAAACCCCAACACAAGCAATTCAAACCACAGCTTTCTCAGTCAATTAACAACTAACCAATCGGACACAGACATCACATATTCATATATGCCTTAACCCACACCCTGTAGTCGAACACACACACACACAGCACAAGCGCGCACACACACCCACGAGTAACACACGCACACACCTTCACAATCGACACATACACAACCACCACCGCTGCAATCACAAGCGCAGCCACACACGAGAATCACAAACACACACATGAGCTGCACGAAGAACAGGGGATATAAAATATAAACCTTTCTAAAACCGAAAATAAACTTAAGTAATCGATGCTGTATTGGTGGATGCAGTGGAGAACTTAAGTAATCGGCGCTGAGGGTATCAAAATCGATGCTTGACAGAGATATTGAGGAGAGAGAGAGAGAGATTTGGTGCGAGGGGGAACATCAGGGATGTGGTGGTTGTCTAAAGAAGGGATGGAGCCGGCTGATTGAAAGAGATGAGAGGGAGGGAGGTAGGCTGATTGAAAGAGATGATAGGGAGGTAGTGTTAGGGTTAGTGAATTAGGATAAATTAATTAGAATTTTAGTTTGATATGGTTTTAGAAAAGGGGGAAAACAGAGCCGAGAGATGTGAAGAAAATTTTTAGCAAAGAGGGAATTGAAATTTCAGTAAAGAGGGAAGTGAAATGAAGGGGGGAAATCAAACATTAACAAGCGGCAATATGAATTAGACGAACGGATGGAAGTGAAATTTGAGATTTAGGATCATGAAATTTTAAGAAATTTTATAAATTTCATTCCAAACAAAAGAAAATCTCAAATTTTCGGAATATCAATAGAATAGATATTCATTCAAGTGTTGGAAAAAAAATCAAAAAATAAAAGGGAATGGTCATCTCGCATTTTAATGGAAATGTTGTAATATTACATATTTCTATATAAGATCAAAAAATAAAAAGGCATGTTGTAATATTTAAGGGCATGGTCATATCGATTTTAATCGAACCGTACGTATGTTAATAAACTCTCATTTTAGTGTTGGGAAAAAATAATTGAAAAACAAAAAGGTAGGGTTGTACGAGATTTTAACAAAAATGTAGTAAAAGTGCTGCATCTTGTAACGAGGCACGATCTAGATTCACTGAATAATTTTTTCGAATTATTCTTTCGACGATCCAACCGTACGAAAGTTAATAAACACTCATTTTAGTGTTGGGAAAAAATATTGTTCCAAAATTATACTAGTGTTGGGAAAGTTAATAATTTTTTTGAATGACTTCTTCGATGATCCAACCGTACGGATGTTAATAACCACTCATTTTAGTGTTGTGAAAAAAAATCGAGAAAAAAAAAAGTTCGGGTTGTACGATATTTTAACAAAAAAGTTGTAAAAATGCTGATTTCTGTAAGGAGGCACGATCCAGATTCACTGAATAATTTTTGGAATGATTTCTTCGACGATCCAACCATACGGATGTTAATAAACACTCATTTTAGTGTTGGGAAAAAATAATCAAAAAATAAAAAATTTGGGTTGTACGATATTTTAACAAAAAAGTAGTAAAAGTGTTGCTTCCTTTAACGAGGCACGATCCAGATTCACTGAATAATTTTTTTGAATGATTTCTTGGATGATCCAACCGTACGGATGTTAATAAACACTCATTTTAGTGTTGGGAAAAAATAATCGAAAAATAAAAAGTTCGGGTTGTATGATATTTTAACAAAAAAAAGTAGTAAAAGTGATGTTTTCTTTAAGGAGGCATGATCCAGATTCACTTAATAATTTTTGGAATGATTTCTTCGACGATCCAACCGTACGGATGTAAATAAACACTTATTTTAGTGTTGGAAAAAAATAATCAAAAAATAAAAAGGTCGGGTTGTACGAGATTTTAATAAAAACGAAAACGTTGTGATAGTATAAATTCCTGTAAATATTGTTCTTGAAGATGTGAATTCTTTGTGTTTTGGGGGAGTTGAAAACATTGAATATTTTTGTTGTGGGGGAAATCAGTGTTTATTAACATTCGTACGGTTGGATCGTCGAAGAAATCATTCAAAAAAATTATTCAGTGAATCTCGAACGTGCCCCGTTATAGGAAGTAGCACTTTTACTATGTTTTTGCTAAATATCGCACAATCCACCCTTTTTATTTTTTGATTATTTTTGCCCAACACTAAAACGAGTGTTTATTAGCATCCGTACGGTTCGATCGTCGAATAAATCATTTAAAATAAATTATTCAGTGAATCTCGAACGTGTCCCGTTTTAGGAAGTAGTACTTTCACTAGATTTTTGTTATAAAGTCGTACAAGATAAATTTAGATTTTTTTTAAAAAAAATTGTATACCACTAATATAAGTAGTTGTTCACATCTGTACGGTTGGTTCTTCCAAAAATTAATTTTAAAAAATAGTTTGTTATGTTGGTGGTATTCTCATTCTCGAAGTAGTACTTTCACTAGATTTTTTAAAAAAAATTTTGTATACCACTAATATAAGTAGTTGTTCACATCCGTACGGTTGGATCATCAAAAAATTAATTTAAAATTATTTTTGAAGATTTTTAAATAGATTTCAAAATATTTATTTATAACATAATTATAATTATGAGTGATCGGCTTTATTATTAATTTTAATACTAATTATTCCTTTTTCCCATAATTTTTTCCCAACAACTATAAATGAAAAGATATAGGCGGCAAAAATACCGCCACATCTCCAACCCTATTTTTAACAAAAAAGCCAACCCCCTCCTTTACTTAAGTCGAAAAATTTCAATTCCCCCTCTTTCTCAGAATATACCATATCTCTCTTAAATATCTCTACCCCGCTCTCTCTCTATCCCTCTCTCGCTCTCCCTCTCTCTTATCTATACCATCTCTTCATGCTCTTACCTCTCTCACAAATGCTCTACCCTAGAAATTCCAGTGGTGAATTTGACTTTGATTTACCGACGCCGGCGATTACGGAGGAGCGGCGGAGAAAGGAGGTAGAGTTTGAAGAAGATGAGTAAGCTATTGTTAATTGGGGTAATATCTATATCCAATTTCGTGTCTTCCTTCCATTCACTTTCTTTTGTGCTTTTTATGATATTTTGATGTTACATGTAGAAATTAAGTATTGTATAGAGTTACTAGAGTTTAAAATGTTTTGATTCGTGATTTATTTCTTGTTTTTTGCAGAGAAGGTTGTCATTTCGTGGTTCTTTTATCTTCGATTAACAAAGCATGACGGAGATTTAATTGTGGTGGGAGATAGGGGTATGAACTTAAGTGGTGGACAGAAGCAGAGTATTCAGTAGGCAAGAAGCAGATAGAATGATTCGGACCAAGAATTTGAGATCAATTGGGTTGAATATCGCTTGCTACACCATGAAACTGAGAGGCTCCAAAAGGTAAGTATTGTTGGTTTCTTGATTATAATTAAACAGTTTGTACAATTGTTATGAGAAGTGTCTTAAATATGCATCAATCCAAGAGCAAGTAACTTGAAGAATTGGGACAAACTAATTGGTATGCAACAATTATTCTTATTTAGCTCATCAACATAAAAGATTATTCTGTTAAAGTGAAATTCTATTTTAACAGTGTCTAATCATGATTTCTTTTGCTGCAATTTGGTTCAGTGGACTTTTTTATATCTAGAAAGTATAGGCTGTCCTTTTATTGATATTGCTGTGAATTATGGCTGCAAAGAAGTAGAAGTGTCCTATTACATGTATACTTTTATGTGGAGAATAAATCAAGTAATCGTGAAACTACCTTGGCTAGCAGGATTTTTACTTATCCTCACAATACTAATGAACGGGTGAGAAAGAAGAAATATTAATTTTTCAATTGTGTTCTAATTATGACTTGTTACTGGTATTTTCTAATTATGACTTGTTACTGGTATGTTCTAATTGTAATTTCGCTATGATTAATATATGTAGAGAACTTTATATTTTGGAATTTTATATAGAATTGACTCAAAATATTATTTAACAAACTTTGCAATGCTATTGATGTCTTCACATGCCTGCAGTTTTCGTGCATTCTATTCTTGAGAAGCAAGGCAACAAACCCTGTACTTTCTTTATATTTGTAGACTTTGATTGGCTTCTTTTCTGAGAGTAACCATAAATTGTTGGTGTATGAATTCATGCCAAATGGTGTTATGTATGAGCAATTGTATCGAATTGGTGGTCAGTTGATTTTTTGTCTTTGTCAAAAACTTTCTAAATTCTGCAGGAGCACTTGTATCGAATTGGTGTCATGGTTGTATTCATTGTGTTCTTTCTTGTACCATTAAATTTCAAGAGTTTTGTTATTAGAAGCACTTCTCATCATAACATTTTTTGTTCACTCTGCAGATGGGATGTGGGAAGAGCATCATTTACTGATTTAGAAGACAAGTTTGAAAGTATGTCATGTAGCATAATTGAGTATGAAGCACTAGTAAGGCAACTTAAGGTATATAATGCATATCGCTATGGTCAGCATAATGCCGATGAGAATGCAAGGTATAGACTCGTTGAAGTAACTATGCAGCTAATGGAGCTTGTTCTTAGTCTACTAATGACCTGCAATATGCAGAATTATTTGGAATTGTGTACTCATCTTGTATGCTAACAAAGAACATGGAAAGGCTAGTGCTGTTGAAATCTGGTATGCTGCAAGTCTGAAGAAAAAGAGATCTGAGCAAGAATCATCATCTAGCTCGAATGTTATTGCAATGATTGTAACTTGTTTCTTCGACCTTGTTATTATCGTTCACGGTCTGTACATCTAATGTTATACTTTTTTGTCAATTATCTTTATGGTTCTTAGTTCCAACTTGAATTTTGTTAATACATTTATCCACTACCTATCAGCTCCTGATCATAATGAAGTTCATAGACTTGACACAACTTGAAAACTATTTACTAGTTGTACAGTTATAATTTCAACTCTAGAGATGATCTGCACCGCTTATTTCATAAATATATGTCGTTTTGGGTATGTAATACTAATGTCATCAATCTTTTTCTCTGTAATTATTGTCGTACTCCTGGTTTCTACAATTGTCACAAGGTCTTGGGCAATCTAGCTTTTACAAGATCAGTGGTTGATACAGTAACATGCAGTAAATTGTATTGTAATCTCACATGAATATTGTGAGAAGACCTGAGATTGTAATGTATGCAATTTTTACATAGAAATTGTAGATCAATTAAAAATTTTTGTATTGATAAATTTATTGATTCATTATTTAATTGGTTGGGGGCATTATTTAAAATCATTTTTTGTGTACATAAACCATTGTTAATTTGCTTTGGCACAACACCAATAAAATAACAAACCGTTGTTCAAGTACTCCTGAAAACAGAGTACCTTTTAGTCACACAATAATACAGTCACTAGTTTTTAGCTTCCTTCAACGAACAAAGACAATAACGTAGTGATCACAGGTTATTTCCCATTTAGCCACATCACCAAAAACGATTATGACCGTTACGTAACATTAGACAACAGTTTTAAACAGAAGACACTTGTATGAGTTGAAACACACAATAGGCCATAACCTGTTGTGTGTTGGATTAAGTTCAGACAACACTATGTAAAGCAGTTGTGTTAAATATCATTGCACAATACCACATTGGAAACCACTTGTCTCGTTCTAACAATACTTTTTACGATGTATTGTCTATGCTTCATTCACATAATATTTCTGAAAAATGTTGTGTGTTGGTTCACTGTCACACAACACTATGGATAACATATTGTATGACTGCTTCTTAGGCAACAGACCTAAAAACACTTGTCTGAATACAACAACTGTTTTCCGGGATATTGTGTTGCAGGCATTCACACAACACTTATTTGTTAACGCTTGTCTAATCTTAAAAATACTTATGCATTTACACAACACCCCTGGTCAAGAAATGCTTGTCTGATAAGATTTTTCACACAACAGTTTTGGCCCATTGTGTGAATGTCGGATTACACAATACTTTCTCGAGAAGGAAAATAACAGTTGTGTGATCATTTCGGGCAACACTTTTTTCCATGGGTGTTGTCTGATACGTGTCGTCTATTGCCAGATTTCTTGTAGTGTTTTAAACATCCATGTATTCATTTCATATTCTCATATTTCATACAAAAATTTGAATTATTATTCAAACTTTATGATTCATCGGATCCAGTTTTTAAAATAAAATTTAAGTTATTAAACGGGCCAATATTAAATCAAAATTCAACCAACAAATACCTTAGGCAAATCTATTATATTATTAATAGCACAACATAGGTCTTGAGAAGACAATTTAATCCATGTCATCATCCACATCAGCTGCCACCTAGATGCCACCTCACCTATATTGATAAAAAAAATTGCTCTGACTGAGAATTGAACCCCTGACCTCTAAGATACAAGTGAGAATCCCTACCACTGTGCTAGACATGGAACTTGAATATATTTTTAAACTCATCATTAATATATCGTGAGATAACCCTCACATATTATATTAATGACAAAAAATTGTTCCTACAAGAATTGAACCCTTGACCTCAAACTTAAAAGGGAGATTGCTTACCACTAGGCTACACAACAATTTTGAAAATATTATAAAACAAATTATTAATATATCGCGAAAAAAAATTGTTCTTAATAAGAATTGAATCATTGACCTCTAACTTAGAATGAAGACTCCTTATCACTATGCTACATCAATTTTGAATATATTATAAAAATCAATATTAATATATCATGAGACAATTTAATTATCATGAAATTACTAAATTATCCCTCCTATATTATATAATTGATAAAAAAATTATTTCTAATGAAAATTAAACCTCTTATTATTTCTGCCTTTCTTTCCCATGACGACTAACTTAGAAATGAGATTTTTTACTATTATGCTAGATATCAGTTTTGAAAATATTTTATTTTTGATTATATATACATCAGAAATAGATAATCTTTTAGATATATTTTGCGTACGAAGCATTAACATGTTCTAGAACCATTTATTTAAGAGAAAAAGGATCCTGAGATGTATCTCAGGTAACTTTTCCTCAGATAAATGCAAAATAGCTTTAAATTTTATTGGACCCACAAAGCCAATTAAAAAATTCTGAATTTACTAAAATGTCCACCCTATTTTTACATATAAAAGATGGGTATCTTAGGAAAGTTACCTGAGATATATCTCAGGTTCCCTACTCTCTTTATTTAATTATAAAGTAACATAAAAACATTGTAAGTGAGAATCCTTACCACTATGCTAGATATGAGTTTTGAATATATTCTAAAACTCATTATTATTATATCGTGAGAAAACCCTCATATTTTATATTAATGATAAAAATATGTTCATAAAGATAATTGAACCATTGACCTCTAACTTAGAAAAAAAATTATTTACCACTACACTAGACATTAGTTTTTGATATATTGTAAAACTCATTATTAATATATCGAGAGACAATTTAATTATCTTGAAATTACTAAATAACCCCTCTATATTATATTAATAATAACATTTCACTAATATATCGCTAATATTATAAAGAAAATTGAACCCTTTGACCTTTAACTTAGAAAAAAGATTACTTCCCATTATGCTTGATATTAGTTTTGGATATATTAGAAAACTCATTATTAATATATCAAGAGACAATTTAATTATAATGAAATTACTAAATTACCCCTCTTTCACTAATATATCGCGATTATAATATTTTACAAACATACATACAATTGTAGATGCTAGAGCTTTTCCGTGCCTTGCACGGGCTACAAAGCTAGTTACTTGATTAATTTACATCACCAGTTTTCAAATTTCAATAATTGATAAATAGTCTTGAATTCTCTTCTCATTCACGGTTGGACGGTTGGAGGCATAAGCCTCAATTTTATTACTACACTATTACAATTATTTATATAGTCGATCCCTGATTAATAATAACAGAAACTAGTATAATGAGGGAACTCGTTAATCTTAAAAATAAGGGTAATTCTCATATTTTCCCGTAATAATACAATAACATATCTATTTAATGGAAAAAAAAAAAACTTAACGCATAGCATTCAGCCTCTGGATTTGTGGAAGCACCGGCCATCAAAGCCCATATAATTCATTAATTTATTAATTTATTAATTTCGCTAAAATAAGCCCATATAATTTTCACCGACACAGGCACTCAACCTTAACCGCCAAGCTACAAATCTGTTTATAAATTGGATTTTATTATCCCATATAAATACCCGTACATATGATTCAATTTTCCCGAAAGAGAGACCTAACAAGTGAAATCGATGGCAACTTGTAAAAAACTAATCCCTGGAACTATTCCTACAAAAGAATCTATTTTCTACGAATCACTCTCAAGGCTTCCGGTCAAGACTATTTTCGAGTTAAGATCAGTTTGCAAGTCATGGTTGTCTTTAACATCTAACCCTAATTTCATCAAAACTCAGCTCTCCAGGTCAACTGATGACATAATAATCTCATGGCTTCCAAAAGTTGCCGTGTACAACATATTTGTAAGGCTTTCGGTTAAGGATCTATTGCGAATGAAGTCAGTTTGTAAGTCATGGTCGTCCCTTATTTCTAATCGCAACTTTGTCAGTGCGCATATCTATAATGCAAATAATCAACCTGGGGGCCTGTCCTGAACAATGAGTTTCGACCATTCGTGGATCATAATGTTCGCGCTTAAGGGTTGTCCTGTATATTGTTTGAATGAGGGGATGGTTTGTTTCATATTAACCTCTGAGCTTTTAGTTCTTTGTTAAAGCTTCTTGTAAGTTGAGATTTTGCTTTTATTTTTCAAATAAACAGTCATACTTTAAATTGCTTTCTGGCTTTTGTGTATCTTACATTGAGTTTCTTACGAATTTGTGTTGAAACAATCTTTTTCTTTCTTCGGATGAATTAGACATGTTTATTCAAATTTTCATGTGTTTATGTGATGTATCTTATTTGCACTTATTTTGCTGCTGCAAAATTATCATTCTTGGATTCATTAAATACCTTCAAAAACATATCCTTAAACTTTTTTATGGCAAACCTCTAGCTAATTTGGAGTTTAAAAATTAACAAGAATAAAGTTGATCAATTGAAATTCAGTTTCTATTCCAACTTAGAAAACTAAGAACTTACTTAGGCGCGATGAGCATTAATATGTTGTCACCGAGGGATACAACAAAAATCACTACCCCTGTGCCCCTAGGTATATAATCAAAATTATGTTTACATCATTTTTCCTCCTCTGAAATCAGTCACCGTGTTTCAGCACATGAAGGGCTAGTGTGCTGTGCTCTAATCTCTGCTGCACACCCTCGTTTGACAGTGATCCCCACTGGCTACTACGATGCTGCATCGATAACATTTAGGACAATCAAACGTGTGCAATATATATAGTCCGACATATTGTAGCCCTAAACTTTGTTTATGTTTATATCTCTCTTCATTAAAGTGTGATTCCAATTGAACTTCCTTTCGAATTTATCTTAATAGTCATTATATCACGTGTCTTACACCTGTCATTACAGTCCTTATATTAAAAGTATTATACTATGCTTTTAGAATAACAACCCTTTTGTCACTTATCATCCGACTTTACAATTTAACCAGAGTTTGATTTCTGAACCTCTACTCTGGTACAGAAGTCAAAATTAAGGTAATTTGGAATCGTTGTTGAAAAAGACGACACTGTTATAGAAGAAATTATAGTGACTCTTCGAACAAGAGTGAAGAGAAAAAGATGTTTTTTTCTTTCTTTGTGACACTCAGAATAATGAGTATAAAATTAGAATTTTTGAAATGAAATCGAAAGAATTTTAATTCGTGGAATTGAAATAAAAGTCGGAGTTGTAAGATCCACTGTAACACAGAAAATTCGTTGGTTGTAAATGAATTTTGAAAATGAAAATAAAGTTGTTGGTGTGTTTATAAATTAGAGGCATGACCGGTGAAGAAAATTTTTACGGAAAAATTGGGAATTTTATATCGATAAAGAACTAGAAAGTTGTGTCAGTAATTTTGAAAGTGGGAGTTCATTTACGATTATATCCAATATCTTGATGATAAGTTGTTAGTGAAAAATGAGAAGTGTTGTTGGAGGAATTTCGTAACAACACGAAATCGGAGGGTTGCTGGAATAGTAGAGCGAAATTATGATGAATGTGACTGTTTTTAGGGGATTTAGGGTTTATGAAAAAAGAGGGGGCTGGACTTGGCAGGTGTCTCGATTTGTCTCGTGTATCGGATTCCATAATACCAAGATGCCTGCGTACCTATATGTTTATATAGGATCAAGCCCCACGCAGTTCTATGAATTAATTGGGCTTATCCCGAGAGACTTAAGGGATAAGTTACGTTAATGTGGGTAATAATTGATTTTATCTGATTTAATCTTATCGTTATGATATCTTCCTGATTTGAAGAATATCGTTTGGAGATATTTTCCGTTATTGATTGATTGAGATCGATTCTTTCCTCATTTCAGAGAGAGGATAAAACTTAGGCGATAAGTAATAATTATTAATCTGAATTAATAATTAGTAAATATTAGAAATTTGGGAGATTATTAGACATGCCAAAATATGGCATAACAACTAGCCCCCAGTTCTTCAGTGTAGCTTGCTGCAGTGGAGAACTAAGAATTCTTCAAGCTTCCAAATTTCTTGAGTCGCTGAAAAAATTGAAAGTAGATGATTAGAAAAACACTTCGAGCACCACTGTGCTCGTTAGGCGTATGCGGATGCGAGTGTGATAGCATGCGATGACCACTATAAGATATATAATTGCCAAGGTTTCAAATGTGCGAGCATAAATAATAATTTTGAAATCCTTTGCGATCCTTGTTGTCTAGTTAGGACCTTGGCACTTGTATATATCCCGAATTGACGTACACGCTTTTCAAGTGTCTGATGCAACCACATAAGGATGTGTCTAGCGGAGTCTTCAGTAGGAGATGTAGATGTAATTCTGGCGAACTTTCTGGTGAACTTTGCACGCGCGCTGGCTGTGCATGTCTGAAAGATATTTTGCATAGGGATGCCTTCCCACCCATGCGACCTTGATCTCAAGATCTGGTCATGGGCCTTCAATAATAATCCAGAGGGTGCTGCACTTTACTAAGCATGTTGCGTTGCGAGATTTATAGCTTGTCCAGGCTACCCTACTTGGCAATTTAGTTCGCAAGTTTGGAAATATTTTTGACATATATGTACTATCGCGACGATATATGAAAAATCTTTTGCAAATCCAAACGCAATAATAAATATGCTCTTTTAAGAATGTCTCGATCTTTATTTTCTTCGAAAATAATGCTCCTTTTTGTAGAAAATCTTTTACAAAATCATGCGTCTCGCATATATAATTTTTTCCTTTTCTTGAGAATAACGCGGCTCGTACGGGATTATAAAATAAATCCACAATCAATCAGCATAAAATCGGCAAATAATTAATCAGCATAAAATCGGCAAATCATCAGCATAAATATCTCGTACGATATTTTCTAAATCGCAATAATTTTACAAGCATAAAAATATATATTGCTCGCACGGATTTTCTGAATAACTAAATATTTTTTCTGAAAAATATTTAGAAACATGATATTATGTATGACATAATATAATTAATTGAATAAAATTAAAAGATAAATCGAAGACTTATCTTTGATTTTCGTGTCCTGCCATTCTGAATTTTCGAGAGTAATTATGTGGATCGCGCGTGTTGCCTTGTTAACTGTGCCTCGCATATTCCAGTAGCCTTTTCTTCCATTTTTTGTGCTATGTGGCTTGTGTTCATGTTTTAAACTTTATTTTTTTTTCCCTTTTTCGCTGCTGCATCGTCTCATCTAATTGTCTTTTATTTTTTTTAATTCTTCTTTTCCTTTGTCCACGTACGTCACATGTTGCCCTGTATATCTCTTCTGTTATGTTGCTCCCACCGGGATTCACATCATCGAAGCCCTTTGTAGTTAATATATTGATGATACCTGTAGATTTTCTTTTTGTTGTCCACGACTCCCGGTAGCCTTTTTTTTTCTTCCATCCAGCAGGTCCCGCCTTTACCTTGTGTTTTGATTCATGCATTGCTGTGTACTGGTAACTACTCTTGCAAATCATATTTTGTCATCCATTAATTTCCGTTGCCATCCTCGTATCCATTAATTGCCGTTGCCATCCTCGTATCAAAATTTATAATCCAAAACGCCATTTTTTTCCTTTTGCCGATTCCCGGGTGTATTGATAAAACCCATAACCCCTGAAAGTGATATTCGTTTGTCCTCCACAAACGAAAATTCCCCTCCTTCTAGCGCCAAATGTTGTTGGAGGAATTTCGTAACAACACGAAATCGGAGGGTTGCTGGAATAGTAGAGCGAAATTATGATGAATGTGACTGTTTTTAGGGGATTTAGGGTTTATGAAAAAAGAGGGGGCTGGACTTGGCAGGTGTCTCGATTTGTCTCGTGTATCGGATTCCATAATACCAAGATGCCTGCGTACCTATATGTTTATATAGGATCAAGCCCCACGCAGTTCTATGAATTAATTGGGCTTATCCCGAGAGACTTAAGGGATAAGTTACGTTAATGTGGGTAATAATTGATTTTATCTGATTTAATCTTATCGTTATGATATCTTCCTGATTTGAAGAATATCGTTTGGAGATATTTTCCGTTATTGATTGATTGAGATTGATTCTTTCCTCATTTCAGAGAGAGGATAAAACTTAGGCGATAAGTAATAATTATTAATCTGAATTAATAATTAGTAAATATTAGAAATTTGGGAGATTATTAGACATGCCAAAATATGGCATAACAAGAAGGAAGTGTTAAATTGTGGGATCTCATTTAAAAATTTGTGATGAAAGATATTCAGGAAATTTTATATGTTCCAAGAATCCGGTTTGTGAGAGATAAAAAAGAACATTAAGTTTGAATTAAGAAGTGTGTATGATGTTTAATCATTTTAGGATGCCGATTTGCAGTCCAGTGCGAACCCTATTGTTAGAGGGGAAGTAGTTAATGCGGGAATGGAATCATTAAATGTTATATATGTGCAAGTGATCGGAAGGTTCATTATATTTTTGTGATCGATTGACTTGACTTACTTGACATATGTTGTTATCCTTGTGAGTGGATTGTGAAGCAATTGTGCTTGAGCCTAGTGAGAGGCTGTAAAGAGGATCATGATCATGTACTTAAAGAGTATTTTTAATGAATTGATGAATTAGGCAGACGTGCCTGTAGTTATTGTTTATTGCGATATATGTATTGAAGGTTATCTTGATAATTGAGAATTCAACTTCGGGATACACATTTAATTTATAATGTGGTATTGAAGTTGGAAAGGTTATATGAGACATGAATGTGTTGCAATGCGCGAAGTGAAAGAGAAAATGTGTGATACATTTTACTAGTGATATGATTGTAAACTTATTAAAGGGATATTTGTTTAAAAATTTATCAAACAAGTTAATTTGATAAGATCAAGAAATATTAAGTTTGTGACATAGTGTTATTCTCAAAAATAGTGGGAGTGAATAAAAAAAAATCAGATATTATGTGAAAAGTGGGAGTAAAAAGAAAATGTTTATCAAACAAGTTAGTTTGATTGGAGTTGGAAAGTATTTTTTAAAAAAAAAGTCAAGTGGGAGATGTTGGATTTGACTTGTTTTTATAAGATATAATAAAATAAAATAAATACATGAATAATGTATTTAGAGAATTTATTATGTGAGTTATTGTGTGGAAGTTACACAATACATGTTTTAATTACAATAAATTGGGGGTTACAGAATATTTAAGTATTGTATTGATTATCATTATGAAATATAATTATTGCTATGGGCAGTTACACTTTTGGGGTGGAGAAAATATATAGTATTGCCTATATATTATGGATGGATGTCCAATAGAAAAGCACTCAAAATACAAGAAAGAGAAGCTTGTTCAATATATTTTCGGAACCCAAAAACCTTTCTTCAATCTTGTTTTTCCTTTCATAAGATTTAGATATATATTTATGCACAATCCAATAGTGATGTATCTTATTTGCACTTATTTTGCTGCTGCAAAATTGTCATTCTTGGATTCATTAAATAGCTTCAGAAACATATCCTTAAACTTTTTTATGGCAAACCTCTAGCTAATTTGGAGTTTAAAAATTAACAAGAATAAAGCTTATTAATTGAAATTCAGTTTCTATTCCAACTTAGAAAACTAAGAAATTACTTAGTCGCGATGAGCATTAATATGTTGTCACCGAAGGATACAACAAAAATCACTACCCCTGTGCCCCTAGGTATATAATCAAAATTATTTTTACATCATTTTTCTTACTCTGAAATCAGTCACCGTGTTTCAGCACATGAAGGGCTAGTGTGCTGTGCTCTAATCTCTGCTGCACACCCTCGTTTGACAGTGATCCCCACTGGCTACTACGATGCTGCATCGATAACATTTAGGACAATCAAACGTGTGCAATATATATAGTCCGACATATTGTAGCCCTCAACTTTGTTTATGTTTATATCTCTCTTCATTAAAGTGTGATTCCAATTGAACTTCCTTTCGAATTCATCTTAATAGTCATTATATCACGTGTCTTACACCTGTCATTACAGTCCTTATATTAAAAGTATTATACTATGCTTTTAGAATAACAACCCTTTTGTCACTTATCATCCGACTTTACAATTTAACCAGAGTTTGATTTCTGAACCTCTACTCTGGTACAGAAGTCAGACTAGTTGGCAGTTGAGCAAGGGTTATTGATTTGGGGAAAAGTTTGAAGTTGGATTATTGTTTTATTTGGTTTAGTTACAAAGCTCGACTTACTGTTGTTGGAAACGTGTATGGGCTTATACCAAATATTTTCAAATAACTGAAAATTACAACTCTCAAATATAACTAGAGCTTCAGCTCTTTTCTCTCTACACTTCGGTGTTTATTTTTGGTGTGTTCTAATATAAGAGTTGTTCCTATTTATAGGCTTAATCTCATACATTCATGTCATGCCTTACATCACTAGTACTGACTTCCGTGTTGCAGCCTTGCATATGTAGAATTCAAAGTTAGCCTACCTATATTTCAGCTTTGAACAAAGACCAGCCAAACTTGTTGAACCTGCTGTTTTTTTTTCCTTCTTTTCATATTGTATGCCTCTTTTGTTGACTTAGAGAGAGTTTGAATTCTAACACTCCCCCTCAAACTCGATTCTGTATTTCGAGCTTATCTTTCATTTTGTGAAACACGCCCCACTTCAACGACTTCATAAATATATCATCTGAAATTTCTTTAGTCTTGTAGTGCACCCGTTCCCCAATTTTATGTTGCACGGGTTCTCGAATTTTGTTGCTTTCTTTGCTTGCCTTTAAACAAAACAATGAATAATCATTGGTTGTTCGTACCGTACTTGCCTCTTCATAGATAATATCTATACTCTGCCATTTCCTAGATGCTCCCCCTGAACTGTTGATGCTACCATTGAAATTGTCATTAATAGATACTTTACTTTGCAACACTTTTTCCAAATTGCTCGTATCATCATCATATTTATTCATCCGTTGCTTGTGTGCTTGGAGCGAACCTACAAGCTCGTCAATCGAAATTGTTGACAAATCATTCAACTTCTCGATAGAAGTAACAACATGATCAAATTTTCTTGTCAGGGAACGGAGGAGCTTTTTCATGACCTGAAACTCATCAAGCCTTTCACCATTCATTTTCATCTCATTTGTCACCGTTTTCAAACGCGTAACATATTCACCAATTTTTTCTAAACTCTCCATTTTGAAATTTTCGAACTCGCCACGGAGTACTTGAGGCAACGCCTTTTCCACTTTCTTGACAGCTTGAAATGATTTCTGTAGAATTTCCCAAGCTTCCTTACTGTTTTCAATCCTGAAATTTTATCAAAGGTTGATTCATCAACACCTCGATAAATCATAAAATACGCCATTGTATTTTTCTTCCGGGACTCTATTAACGCCATCTTCTCGGCATTTGTGAGGGCTGCTTCCACAGTTGCATTGACGGGCTCATTATACCCGTTCTCGACTATGTCCCAGATGTCGTAAGAACTGAGTAGCTCTTTCATTTCGATACTCCATCTTTCATAATTTGTATCCGTCAATATCGGAGTTTGCGCTTGCAAGAAACTCACCATTTTTTTAAAAAAAATATTTTTGTACAGAATAAGTGAACAGTACCATATGAACAGTGCCGTATGAACAGTGTCGTATGAACAGTTCCGTTTATGAACAGTATCCGTGAATAGTACCGTATGAACAGTACTTCGTCTTCTACGGCGTGAACAGTGTTTTCCGATGACCGGAAAAAAAAAAAATTCCAGAAATTTCCCGAACGAAACCTTATCTCTGATGCCACTTGTTGGAAACGTGTATGGGCTTATACCAAATATTTTCAAATAACTGAAAATTACAACTCTCAAATATAACTAGAGCTTCAGCTCTTTTCTCTCTACACTTCGGTGTTTATTTTTGGTGTGTTCTAATATAAGAGTTGTTCCTATTTATAGGCTTAATCTCATACATTCATGTCATGCCTTACATCACTAGTACTGACTTCCGTGTTGCAGCCTTGCATATGTAGAATTCAAAGTTAGCCTACCTATATTTTAGCTTTGAACAAAGACCAGCCAAACTTGTTGAACCTGCTGTTTTTTTTCCTTCTTTTCATATTGTATGCCTCTTTTGTTGACTTAGAGAGAGTTTGAATTTTAACAACTGTTACCTATATAGCAGTGCCATATGTGCTCCTGATTTGCGTTTTCTTCTTGACGCAAGTTCAGCTGTAACTATAGACTTCTCCTTCTCACATTCACATGAAGATGCTTTAAATTTTCGTTTTGATCCTTCTTGTAGCACTGATGACTAGAGTATTGCACAGTCCAATACAATCTGTGTCATCATAGGATACTGATTGAATTTCAGCCTTCAACTCATTATCACTAATTGACAGCTCTTCGATTTACTAACAGCATCTTGCAATTTTCGCAGCATCTCTCCATTGCTTTAGAAGACCTGCTACCTTAGCTCTTGCAGCTTTTTTTTCATAGAGTTCTTTGATAAAAGCAATTCACAGTGACATTTGCACACGAAAAAATGTCCCTTTCGATCCTTTGATTAGCTTATTCAAACTGATTACGCAACTTAAAGAATTCATTATTAGATTTTCCCATCAAGGCTATGTGCCTTAGGTTCATCTAATTCGTCGTTGAGAACGTCATTACAATTTCTAGCTCTTCGTTACAAAATATCATATCACGAATCTCTTCAGCTGTTTTCAGCTAGTCTTTGAGGAGTTTGTGCAGAACAGTGTAAAACCTTTATCAAGTTCAAGGTCCAAAGTATCAAATCACGAATCAATTTGTATGCCTTATCCACGACTTAGTCGTGTGACATTAATGAAATCCGAGAGGACCCTGCTTTCAAAATTAAATAAAATTAGTATGTTAAATTAAAAAATAATTTGATAAAATTTATTTTTAATATATCTTTATATATAAATTAAAAAATTATTGTAAAGTCCTTTTAGTAGGCAATAGAACACTAATTTAAAATCTAAATTTTATTATTTCAAAAAAAAAATCTAAATTTTATTAATTTTACAAAAAATTTAAATTTTGTTTACGGTTTTGTATTTTAATTGGCGACTTGTATGGATCCTATTTTGATGTTTACCTTTTGACTTAGGGTTGTGCATGGGATAACCCACGTCCATATAACTTAGATGCGATCATTCATCATTGCTTATCTTAAAACAACATCAAAATTTTGTTTTCTTCATCTTAAAACAGAGGCCTAAGAGCATCTCCAACCATTACTATCTATTAGCTAAAAAGTCTAGGTGTCACTTTAATATAAATATTAGCTAAAAAATATAGCCCCTCCAACCATCAGAGCTGTTAGCAATAATTATAGATATCCTCCATCTCGTCTTCTATATTTGTTGAGTTGTAGTCATTAGCTAAAACATCCATGTCAGCTTCAGAAGATATCATATCGTGCATACTCTTAAGGACTCCGGTAAAGGCTCTTTTGCGATTCAGGTCAGTTTCGAAATCATGGTTATATCTTATTTCTAGTTCCGGTTACATTGAAACTCATCTGTCTCAACCAACTAATGACATATTCTCTTGTTTTCCCAAAGTACTCATCTACAACATATTCTTAAGGCTTCCGGTGAAGACTCTTTTGCGATTAAGATCTGTTTCTCAATCATGGCTGTTTCTAATTTCTAGTCCTGAATTTATTAAAACGCATCTTTGTAAATCAACAAATGACCCTCACTTCAGTCACCATCATCTCATTTTAAGCCATAGTCCTTTTATGCATGCAAACCGGGATCTCACGCTAGAGAGTCGTTCTTTATATTCTCTTCTTAATGAGCCAGTTACTGACGGAATTCAGTTTGACATTGAGGATGTTAACATGGATGTAGTGGGTTATTGTAATGGATTAATTTGTTTAAAAAGTTATGATCGACATTTAATCTTGTGGAACCCATTTACTAGAAAATCAAGAAGATTACGAATTATTGGACATGGGTTATCATATGGATTTTGCTATGATGAATCGAATGATGATTTTAAAGTATTTGCCATTTTTGAGTATAGCACGTCTGAAAATAAAGTGTCGGTTTATAGCTTAAAGTCTGATTCCTGGAGAACAATTGGAGATCTTACTTTCGCTAGTTTTTGGTATAGGGAGTACTTCGCAAATGGAGCTATGTACTGGGTTGATAACAATCCTCGATCGCAGAACTATTTTGAAAAATCAGGGATCATTTTTTCTCTTGATATAAAAACGGAGACTTATGAAGAAATTTTGTTGCCAAAATATGAAGGTTCCGACAGTTATACATTGGGTACTTTTGGAAAAAGCCTTTCCATACTATATTATTATGGATATGCCCATGCAGATTTCTGGGTACTGACCAAATATGGTGTAGAAGTAGAAGAGTCATGGACAAAATTATTCACCATCCCGAATATGGATGAACTAGCCTCATGGTACCCTTGGATAAAACCACTCTGCATTTCTGTAAATGGAGATATTGCTATGTTAGCAGGGATGACTATAGTACTATTCAACCCTAGGGATAACACGTTTAGGGATTTGTTAGACACGAATTTTCAAAGTCTTTATGTGGATGCTTGTGTTGAGAGCCTTGTTTCACCCTATCTTTGAAATCAGAATTTGTAGGTAACAAGTTAGAGATTTTAGTTCTCCTTTAACGTTAGACATGATTTGATTTTACTTATATAATTGTGACAATGCATTACTCTTTCAAAGCTAATCATCATTTGATTTTACTTTCTATGTATTAATGGAACTGCTCTTCTTCTGTGCATGTGAAATTGTTCCTAAATCAATTAGAAATATGGCAGTACAGAAATTATTGTTAGAAAATGGAAAGTTTGAGGCATATTTATAATATGTTCTTGATGTAATTTTCGGAAACTAACAAGTGAAGGTTGTTCCTTGTTATGAGGACTTAAACTTTCATGTTTGGATGTAAGATATTTTCTTAGTGGAATCCATAAATAAATTGAGTTGAAGTTGCTTGCTTGAAATGGGTTATGTGGATTAGTTAGTTGAAATAACTTGAGTCCCACATAGAATTGGTAATGAGAGGTTGGTGGCTTTATATAGCTCCATGTGCAAGTGTAGTGTATAACTACTAAGGCATGTGGGTGTGCATGGTTGTAGTGTGAGCCTCGCGCACACACACACGCGCGCCGCCGCCGCCCGCCTCGCCACGCCACGCCACGCCACGGGTCGGGTCGGGTCGGGTCGAAGGGCGAATGTCTCGGCATCTCGCGTACGCGAGGCGACCTGGGCGAGGAATTTTATTACCTGGAATATTGATTTATTTTAACAGGTTTCAGATTTATTTGTTATAGCAGTACTGGAAATGAATGGATCAGTACTTGGATAAAATCCTGGACTGGATCAGTACTTGGAACAAATCCTGATGGACTTAGTCAGACATCAGATACTGATGGACTAAATCCTGATGGATATCAGTTCCTGACGAGCACTGAATCCTGATCCTGACGGACATCAAATCCTGATGCTACTGATGGCCAGATCCTGACGTAGTTGTAACTGAAAAATAAATACTGATGCAGTTAATGAAATTAAATCAGAATATTTACTTTCCTTTTAAGGCATATCTCTTACGTTTTATTTTTGGGTATTATATATATCGAAGATATAACGTTAAGAAGTATATACGTTAAGGAAAAACCCTTGTTCGTTCTTCTTCTCTGTTCTCTCTCGACACAAACAGATTATTTACATAATTCTTAGGCGAACTGAGGTGCTGGTCGTCGTTGATCTCTGGTGTATCTGTGAACACATTGATTAGAGCTGTTTTATCCTGGAAGTGTTATTGCAGCAACCCAACACAGCGTAAGTGGGTCAATAATCTCTTCAACAACAACCAAGTCTTCTCGAAGGGCTTGGTGACTCGGCTGTTCTTCTCTCTCTGATCAGTATTGCTAATAGCTTCTGTGGGAGATAAGTTTGTTCTTACTTTTCTCGTTAATTACAGTCTCTAATTATATTCTTGTGTTGCCTTCGTGATTTGTTTCTGTTAATTGGTTTTATGTCTGTTCTTGTTTAATATATATCACTACCTCATTGTTGTGTTTAGTGTAAAATTCCCAACAATCTTGAAGAGATTATTTGTGTTATATATTGTTAATTAACAAGATGGTTAACGAAACTGAGACTCCTATTGTTGAGACTGGCTCTGGGTCTACTGTTACTGTACCTACCATTGATTGGACTACGTACCGTTTCCCACAACCTATCGATATGTCAGGTATGCCTGATAAATTCGGTGGGGGTGTTGGTTTTTCTCGTTGGCAGAAAAAGATGAAACTGTGGTTAACGGTAAAGGGTCTATGACCAGTGGTGCAGTATGAGAAACCAATTGTGGTTAAGGAGAAAGCTGAAACTGTTAAGGCTTATACCATGTGGGAGGAAAAGGATGGGGTGGCTAGGGCTGCAATTCTGGCAGCTTTGGCGAACACTCTATTCGATGTTTATTCATCTGACTCCTACACTGCTAAGCTCTTATGGGAGAAGCTTGACCAGACACATAATACTGATTCGCAAAGATTGGAAAAGTATTCTGTGGATAGGTTCCTTGACTTTAAACTGGTGGATACTAAGTCCATGACTGAGCAGGTGCATGAGTTTGAGATGTTGGTTCATGCTTTGAAGGAGTCTGGTATGGACCTTCCTGAAAAGTTTCAGGTTATGTCTGTGATTGAAAAGCTCCCTAAGTCTTGGGAGGAGTTTGCACTCTCCCTGAAAAGACAGAAAGGAGAGATCACTTGGACAAACCTGATGTTGGACATCTTTATGCAGGAGCAACACAAGTCCAAGCAAGGACATGTGATGCCTACTGAACATGCTGGGAGTTCGAAGGTGAATGTAGTGACTGTAGGACAGAAAAGAAAGTCTGTCACTAAGAAGGAAAACACTAAGTCTAAGGACAAGAACAAGGCTAAGAAACCAAAGGCAAACAAACCATGTTGGTCTTGTGGACAGGTTGGTCATTGGAGCAAGGACTGTCCTGAAAAGAAAACTAAGAAACCTGTTGTGGGAGCACAAGCTAGCTAACACTGTGCTTGGTACCACTGGTGGGCCTATGGTTAACATGGTTGTTGGTGAGGCTATTGCTTCTGAAATTGACAACGAGTATGTGACCTACAACCCTGTACTTCTTTCCACTTATTCGTCTCATATATGGTTGATTGATACTGGAGCTAATGTACATATTTGTACTGATATTACTCTATTTGTATCTTATCAACAGACTCATGGAGTGACTGTGACGATGGGGAATGCGAGTGTAGCTCAAGTACTTGGAATAGGAAACGTGGACTTGAAGTTCGCTTCTGGGCGTGTTCTATCCCTCACTAGAGTGCACCATGTTCCTGATATTCATAGAAATATAATAAGTGGAAGTTGTTTAGTGAAGAATGGTTTTGAAGTTTCTTTGAAGTGTAATAAAGTAGTTATTACACATACTGGTGTATTTTTTGGCAAAGGTTACTTGTCGGATGGATTATTTTTAATAAATGTTGAGCCTGTTTTGGGTAGTTTTATTAATAATAATGTTGCACCTTCTGTTAATTGTGTTGAATCATCTGATTTGTGGCACGCACGTCTTGGTCACTTGAATTTTGGTGCTCTAAAGAATATGATAAACTTAGAGCTGATTCCAAAACATGCCATTGATAAGAAATCTAAATGTCAAGTATGTGTGACTGCTAAACAAACTAGGAAACCCTTTCATAATGTGGTTAAGGATTCGAATGTGTTAGATTTAGTGCACACTGACATATGTGAATTTGGTGGTGTTTTGACCAAGGAACATAATAGATATTTCATTACCTTTATAGATGATTGTAGTAGATATTGTTATGTTTATTTGCTTAAGCATAAAGATGAAGCACTAGATAAATTCATTATGTTCAAAACTGAAGCTGAAACACAAACTGGTAAAGTACTTAAATGTTTGAGATCAGATAGAGGTGGTGAGTATATGAGTAACTCGTTTAATGAATTTTGCAAGAGCAATGGTATAGTTCATGAGGTAACTCCACCATACACACCTGAGTCTAATGGGGTGGCAGAACGAAAGAACAGAACCTTTAAGGATATGATCAATAGTATGTTGATTAATTCTGGGTTTCCTAAGTACATGTGGGGAGAAGCTCTGAATACGGCTTGCCATATTCTGAATAGAGTACCTCTGAAACATATGGACAAGACACCTTATGAATTATGGACAGAGAAAAGGACTAGTTTAAAATATCTTCGTGTGTGGGGGTGCCTTGCAAAGGTACTTGTCCCTGAACACAAGAGAAAGAAACTTGGGCCGAAAACTGTTGATTGCATCTTTCTGGGATATATTGAAACCACTACGGCTATGAGATTTTTAGTGTTAAAATCTGATATAGACGGAATAGTGGCTAACACTATAATTGAATTTCGTGATGCAACATTCTTTGAGGATGTGTTCCCTATGAAGACTGGTATACCTCAGGATATTCCTGATGATGATCCCACTCACACATCGAGGTCCATTCCTGATCATGTAGAAAGGATGACAAATGTGGGGGCAGATCCTGATAGTAGCTCTATTCCTGATGAAGTTGAGGAACCTAGAAGGAGTAAGCGTGCTAAGGTAGTCAAGGATTTTGGAAGTGATTTTATCACTTACAATATCGAGGATGAACCTTTAACTTTTCGACAGGCCATGGATTCTTCAGAATCTAGGTACTGGAAAGGTGCTGTAAAAAGTGAAATTGACTCTATTGTTTCTAACGGAACATGGGAGTTGGTTGATCTACCTCCTGGGTGTTCTACTATAGGATGTAAATGGGTGTTCAAAAGGAAGATGAATCCTGATGGCTCAATAGATAAGTATAAGGCTAGGCTGGTAGCTAAGGGCTTTAAGCAAAAGGAAGGCATTGATTACTTTGATACATACTCTCCAGTTGCTAGAATGACCACAATCCGGATGCTTATAGCATTGGCTTCTGTACATGGTCTTATCATCCATCAAATGGATGTAAAGACAGCTTTTCTTCATGGTGAACTTGAAGAAGAGATTTATATGGATCAGCCTGAGGGATTTGTTGCCTCTGGTAATGAAAGGAAAGTATGTAAGTTAATCAAGTCTATATATGGCTTAAAACAAGCTCCAAGGGACTGGCATAAAAAGTTTGATGAAACTGTTTTAGAATCAGAATTTGTAGTTAATGAAAGTGACAAGTGTGTCTATTACATGGTTAAAGGAAATGAATGTATTATTGTGTGCCTGTATGTGGATGATATTTTGTTGTTTGGAACCAATATTGAGATTATTAACGAGACAAAAGGTTCTTGAAAAGGCATTTTGAAATGAAGGATATGGGAAAGGCTAGTGTGATTCTTGGTATCAAGTTGACTCAGTCAACTGATGGAATAACCTTGTCACAATCTCATTATATAGAGAAATCTATACTTGAGAAGTATGGTTATTCAAATTGTAGAATCGCAAGTACTCCGTATGATCCTAAAATTGCCCTTGTCAAGAATAGTTCAGGAGTGCCTGTGTCTCAGTTAAGGTATTCTCAGATTATTGGGAGTTTGCAGTATCTTGCTAATGGAACTAGGCCGGATATTTCATATTCAGTGTCTAAGTTAGCAAGATATACAAGCTGTCCAAATAAGACTCATTGGGATGCTCTTGATAGAGTGCTTAGATATCTAAAAGGCACCATATATCTTGGTTTGCATTACAGGAGGTTTCCTGGAGTGCTAGAGGGATATAGTGATGCAAGTTGGATAGCTAAGAAGTCTGGTTCCAATGGAGTGACTGGATACCTGTTTACCCTAGTGGGTGGAGCAGTATCTTGGAAGTCTTCTAGACAGACTATTATAACTCGGTCTACTTTTGAGGCTGAGTTGTGAGCATTAGATGCCACGGGGACTGAGGCTGAATGGTTACATGGACTCATGTCAATGTTACCTGTAGTAAGTCGTCCACTTCCTGCTTTTGCTGTTCATTGTGATAGCCGTACAACTATCGACAAGATAAACAGCAAGAAGTATAATGTGAAAATAAAGAGACATATCCAAGTTAGACTGAAGTCTATAAGGGGTCTAATGTCTGACAGGATCATAGCTGTTGAGTTTATTGGAACTCAAGAAAACCTAGCTGATCCTTTGACTAAAGGGCTTGAGCATGCTGTAGTCCTTAAGTCTAGGTTGGGGATGGGACTGATAGCCCATAGTAATTCATCTACAGCGGGAACCCAATACACATGAGAGGAGATTCCTCGAAAGTGTATTCAATGTGGTAATAACAAGTTGTAAGGGTGAATTGGTTGTACCTTAAAATTATATAGATTGATACTTACGTATCTGGAGTCTATCCCCTGTAAACCTAAAAGGTACTGTCACTGCCAGAATAGCAAGAGTTATTTGAACTCTGAATGGGGTCAAGTCATATGACGAGATGCTAGCAGTACATCTTTGGAGATGCCCAGCTAAGCGAATGTAATTATGTGGTCGCAATTAGAGGAAAGGGTTATTCCTTGAAGCATTCGACGAACAGGATCGAGACAGGACCATTAACGTCTCAAAGCCGTAGATTAGCACCATAGCCTTTGACTTGTCGTCGTCTATGGAGTGTGGTTACAACAAACGGATAAAGATTCAAGGTGAAATATTCCATCCGAATCCGGTAGCCATCGAAGTAGAGGACTTTGGAGGATTCAAACCTGGAAGGGTACCTACTCTGAAAAACAAGTCATGATGATGATAAAAATGTATTTGCATTTCTGTATGGATTCATGGGGGATTGTTAGAAAATGGAAAGTTTGAGGCATATTTATAATATGTTCTTGATGTAATTTCCGGAAACTAACAAGTGAAGGTTGTTCCTTGTTATGAGGACTTAAACTTTCATGTTTGGATGTAAGATATTTTCTTAGTGGAATCCATAAATAAATTGAGTTGAAGTTGCTGGCTTGAAATGGGTTATGTGGATTAGTTAGTTGAAATAACTTGAGTCCCACATAGAATTGGTAATGAGAGGTTGGTGGCTTTATATAGCTCCATGTGCAAGTGTAGTGTATAACTACTAAGGCATGTGGGTGTGCATGGTTGTAGTGTGAGCCTCGCGCACACACACACGCGCGCCGCCGCCGCCCGCCTCGCCACGCCATGCCACGCCACGTCACGACACGACACGACACGGGTTGGGTCGGGTCGGGTCGAAGGGCGAATGTCTCGGCGTGTCGCGTACGCGAGGCGACCTGGGCGAGGAATTTTATTACCTGGAATATTGATTTATTTTAACAGGTTTCAGATTTATTTGTTATAGCAGTACTGGAAATGAATGGATCAGTACTTGGATAAAATCCTGGACTGGATCAGTACTTGGAACAAATCCTGATGGACTCCTGATGGATATCAGTTCCTGACGAGCACTGAATCCTGATCCTGACGGACATCAAATCCTGATGCTACTGATGGCCAGATCCTGACGCAGTTGTAACTGAAAAATAAACACTGATGCAGTTAATGAAATTAAATCAGAATATTTACTTTCCTTTTAAGGCATATCTCTTACGTTTTATTTTTGGGTATTATATATATCGAAGATATAACGTTAAGAAGTATATATGTTAAGGAAAAACCCTTGTTCGTTCTTCTTCTCTGTTCTCTCTCGACACAAACAGATTATTTACATAATTCTTAGGCGAACTGAGGTGCTGGTCGTCGTTGATCTCTGGTGTATCTGTGAACACATTGATCGGAGCTGTTTTATCCTGGAAGTGTTATTGCAGCAACCCAACACAGCGTAGGTGGGGCAATAATCTCTTCAAGAACAACCAAGTCTTCTCGAAGGGCTTGGTGACTCGGCTGTTCTTCTCTCTCTGATCAGTATTGCTAATAGCTTCTGTGGGAGATAAGTTTGTTCTTACTTTTCTCGTTAATTACAGTCTCTAATTATATTCTTGTGTTGCCTTCGTGATTTGTTTTTGTTAATTGGTTTTATGTCTGTTCTTGTTTAATATATATCACTGCCTCATTGTTGTGTTTAGTGTAAAATTCCCAACAATTATTAACATATGAACTTGAGTTATAAGCTTTGAAGGGAATTACTAATTAAGCTCTTGGTTGTTACTAAGCTTGAGTTAACATTACATTGCTACATATGCTCCTTGCTCTGTCAACAGCTAGTTCCTCTTGTATGTCCATGGAAATTAAAGAATCTCCAGGTCTCACATACACATGAAGATGCTTCCTTTTTTTCTTTCCCTTGTCGCATTCAACACTTATACAAAAGCTTTTTCATAACAATAGCTTTTCCATCCTTCTGTTCTGAGAATCTGCTTATGTCTCTAAAAACATTTTTATTACGATTCTTAACTTAGCCTTACAAAAGCTTAATTCACAAATTTAAAATTCTAAGCTCCGCGTTACAATACATCAGTTTTGGAATCTAGTTCTCAGGTATTTTCAGCCCACTTGAGTTGTTTCTGCTGTCTTAAATCCAGATTAAGTTTAACCTCCAAAGCAGTTAGCCTTCTTTCGTATTCTTGAGCTGAGGCTGCTGAGCTATCACAGATTAATACAGAACACATATATTAACTCCCAGCTGAGCCATATATAGGGGAGGAAAGGCCTTTAACAATATGAATAAAATATGAATAAACCACCAGGTGAACTTAATGGTCTAAAACCACTCTGCATTTCTGTGAAAGGTGAAATTATGCTACTTTCTCGAACAACCATATTACTAAACAACCCCAAGGACGAGACATTTAAGAATCTGTTATGAACAAACTAGCGGAATAGTGTTTAGTGTTTTTGATATTGAAAGTGTTTATAGTTTTTGTGGTATTACATACGTTTTTTTGGTGTGTTTATCTATGAGCTAGCTGGGCCTTTATATAGGCTCCAACCTGCACCATCTTACATCATTGCTTACATATGTGATCATTGACTAGCCTCTTTATTTCGATCCTTTGATAGTTTGATTAGCTTATTCAAACTGATCACGCAACTTAAAGAATTCATTATTAGATTTTCCCATCAAGGCTATGTGCCTTTAGGTTCATCTAATTCGTCGTTGAGAACGTCATTACAATTTCTAGCTCAGCGTTACAAAATATCATATCACGAATCTCTTCAGCTGTTTTCAGCTAGTACTCTTTGAGTTGTTTGTGCAGAACAGTGTAAAACCTTTATCAAGTTCAGGGTCCAAATTAAGTATCAAATCACGAATCAATTTGTATGCCTTATCCACAAGTTAGTCGTGTGACATTAATGAAATCCGAAAGGACCCTGCTTTCAAAATTAAATAAAACTAGTATGTTAAATTAAAAAATAATATGATAAAATTTATTTTTAATATATCTTGATATATAAATTAAAAAAGTTATTGTAAAGTCCTTTTAATAGGCAATAAAACACTAATTTAAAAATCTAAATTTTGTTTACGGCTTTGTATTTTCATTGGCGACTTGTATGGATCCTATTTTGATGCTTACCTTTTGACTTAGGGTTGTGCATGGGATAACCCACGTCTCCATATAACTTAGATGCGATCATTCATCATTACTTATTATGAAAACCTCAAAATTTTGTCTTTCTTCATCTTAAAACAGAGGCCTAATAACTGAATTCAATGGCAACTCTTGATAAAAACACTAACCCTATACTTTCAGAAGATATCATATCTTGCATACTCTTAAGGACTCCAGTAAAGGCTCTTTTGCGATTCAGGTCAGTTTCGAAATCATGGTTATATCTTATTTCTAGTTCCGGTTTCATCGAAACTCATATGTCTCAATCAACTAATGACATATTCTCCTGTCTTCCCAAAGTACTCATCTACAACATATTCTTAAGGCTTCCGGTGAAGACTCTTTTGCGATTAAGATCTGTTTCTCAATCATGGCTGTCTCTAATTTCTAGTCCCGAATTTATTAAAACGCATCTTTGTAAATCAACAAATGACCCTCACTTCAGTCACCATCATCTCATTTTAAGCGATAGTCCTTTTATGCCTGCAAACCGGGATCTCACGCTAGAGAGTCGTTCTTTATATTCTCTTCTTAATGAACCTGTTACTGACGCAATTCATTTTGACTTTAAGGATGTTATCATGGATGTGGTGGGTTATTGTAATGGCTTAATTTGTTTACTGGGTTATTGTAGCTTAATTTGTTTAAGAAGTGATGATCGATATTTAATCTTGTGGAACCCATTTACTAGAAAATCAAGAAGATTACCAATTATTGAACATGGGTTATCATATGGATTTTGCTATGATGAATCTAATGATGATTTTAAAGTATTTGCCTTTTTCAAGTATAGCACGTCTGAACAAAAAGTGTCGGTTTATAGCTTAAAATCTGATTCTTGGAGAACAATTGGAGATCTTACTTTCGCTAGTTTTTGGTATAGCTACGGGTACTTTGCAAATGGAGCTATGTACTGGGTTGATGAGGATCCTCGATCGCAGAATTATTTTCAAAAATCAGGGATAATTTATTCTCTTGATATAAAAACGGTGACTTGTGAAGAAATTTTGTTTCCAAAATATGAAGGTTCCGACAGTTATACATTGGGTACTTTTGGAAAAAGCCTTTCCATACTATATTATTATGGATATGCCCATGCTGATTTCTGGGTACTGAACAAATGTGGTGTAGAAGTAGAAGAGTCTTGGACAAAATTATTCACCATCCCGAAGATTGATGAACTACCCACATGGTACCCTTGGATAAAACCACTCTGCATTTCTGTAAATGGAGATATTGCTATGTTAGCAGGGATGACTGTAGTACTATACAACCCTAGGGATAACACGTTTAGGGATTTGTTAGACACGAATTTTGAAAGTCTTTATGTGGATGCTTGTGTTGAGAGCCTTGTTTCACCCTATCTTTGAAATCGGAATTTGTAGGTAACAAGTTAGAGCTTTTAGTTCTCCTTTAAAGTTAGAGCTTTGATTTTACTTTCTATATATTAATGGAACTGCTCTTCTTCTGTGTATGTGAAATTGTTCCTAAATCAATTATAGAAATATGGCAGTACAGAAATTATTAACAGATGAAATTAACACAGAACACATATATTAACTCCCAGATGAGCATATATGGGGGAGAAAAGGCTATTAACAAAATGTATAAACCACCAGGTGAAGTAGAGTTTGATAGCTATCGGCAACATGATGACGAAACTGCAAAAATGGACTTGCTTCCGTGAAATTCAAAAACTGAAATAGCGGAAAAGGCGACGGAATTTTTAAAATTTAACCTTTTTAATGGAAAAATGTTACAGGTAACTAAAAAAAATATTCAAAAACTCTTCATTTAAGAGACATTTTTGTAGATTTTGTTTGAATACCTAGCATTACTCTTCTTCAAGTTGTAAGCACTGCAAATTTGTTTTTAAGCCTCCTGATCTGGTCTTGCTAAAGCTAGTTAGAGATAGCTAGTTGTTTAACATCATACTACGCGTATATGTATGAAGAGTAAGATTTTATGAACATAATTAATATCATACATATATCTTCCAAATTATCATTTTCATATTCTCCTAAAACATAATTTATAAATAAAAATTTTAATATGGTGATATAAATTAAAATAAGTATTAAACTATTTAAATTTAAATTAAATTTTATATCATTTAATTAATTAAATATTTATATAATTTGTTTAATAAATTCACTCGAAATAGCGTGTTATCTTTTAAATCAAGATAACGACTTATTTGAAAAAACATGTTCAATGCAAGGATAATTTACCAAAAAAGCAAGCGACTCATTAAGAGAAATATGTTCAACAAGACGGATCATTAGAAAAAACGTGTTATTTACTAAAATCTACTATTAATATTATAAATTTATTATATATATTACAATAATGGTGATAATTATTATACAATAAAATAAAATAGAAAAGTAAGATATATAGAAAGTTGGTCGAAGATCATCGCCGACAGACATATTGTTGGATTCGACGGGATCCAATCCATTATTTATGGCCCATCGGGTTTTATTATTAATCATCTAAATAAGACTTGAGCCTAATTAATAATTAAATATATAAATAGCACTTAATATATATTTAATTATTACATCTAATATATATCTATTTAGATATATTTATTTATAATGGCTTAAGTACCCAAGCCCATAACTTTGATGGACGGTTATGGGTTTAGCCCATTAGGGTTGGTCCCATTATTCCCTCTATATAATGAATCTTATGTGAAAAGAAAAGATACGCGTCTCATAATATTCAGAAAATACACTCCATCCTTACATATAGAGGAGAATAGTGAAGATCAATGCCCTCAAGTACTTGCGCTCTTCGGACTCTCTCAAGATCATTAATGGCCTCTTTCGATTCTGGTACGCTTCCGCTATTAATTATACTCATAGTCTTGATCAGGAGATTCATGTATATTATTATGTATATTATTATGTTGTATATATACATGATTTATTCTAACAATAATATACATGATTTATTCTAACAATTGGTATCCGAGCCGACTCCTAGATTAATTCTTTCGAGTGGAATCATAATTTTAAATGTACTATATGATGATTGAATCGTAAAGAGATAACGGGATATTATATTATTACTGTTGTTTTATGTTCGATTCGGTTCTTTAATATATGGCTGGACGGAATTTGTTGAAGATTCATATTAGAAGGCATATAAAGACAAAATTAGTCCGATTTTTTTTTTTTTTCTCGTGCGTGCATGATTGTTATGAAAGCTTATTAGCCAGCCAGTACTTTTATTATTATTCAAGATCAATTCAAGCATGCATGTGTTAATTATTGCAAGGTTATTATGAAAGCAATTTTCATGTCTTAATCTGTGTAGAGACAAGGCAAGTTCTGTTTGCCGATTATGGGTTTAATATGCTAATAATCTTAAAGCATATTTAAATTAAAACTCATGTTATTGTTCAATTTATTTTATTTTATTATTATTTTTAAAGGGGATACTTATGATAAATATTAGTCCCTCATGTAAAATATTATTAATTAATTTTTGGACTAATATAGTGATTTCTTAATTATTAAAATATTAGATGGACCAACGAAAATCTTTTATTTTAATTATTTAAGAGAATGATAAATCACCTAATGTACGTGTACAAGTTGATGTACGAATCGGCCCAACGGAAGATTTGTATATTAATTTTGTAAACGGAATTTTTAAAGTTCAAATTGTAGAATTTAAATTATTTTCTGCCCAACGGTGATATAATTTAATATTTTACTTTTTGTAATCTCATGTTTAATGACAAAATTAATTTAGTATTGATAATCGGCCCAACGGAAGATATTAATATTAAATTCAATTTAATTGTAGGAAAATTTTTGTGTATTTTATTTTTCCTATTTAGATAAACTGTTTATCCCTCAGTTTATTTAACTTATGTGTTACTTGGTGAACTAACTGTGTTTCATCATGTGGATTATATTTATTGTACTTGTTGTACTTATGTGCATGATTGTGATTAACCTTGATTCAGCATTTGGTCCTGTTTCACTTACCAACTACTTTTCACACATTGAACCATTGAGTGGCTCTAATTTTAAGAAGTGGAAAGAGCAAATTGATCTTACGTTGGGAGTTACTGCCCTTGATTATGCCATAAGGGTTGCAAAACCTGCTGCCATTACAGCGGAAAGCTCTGCTGAGCAAAAGGCTGATTATGCAAAATGGGAGCATAGCAACCGTGTTTCCTTAATGATTCTTAAGGGCTCCATTACTAGTGCAATTCGTGGAGCAATCCCCGAATCTGATAATGCAAAGGAGTACCTAGCGAACATTGAGGAACAATTCAAGGCTTCCACTAAGGCTCAAGCCACTACACTGATCTCGAAAATGGTCACTCTCAAGTATAATGGTTCAAGTGGTGTTCGTGATCACATTATGAGAATGAATGATATGGCTGCTCAGTTAAAGGATATGAACATGGAAATCTCTGAAGGTTTTCTCGTCCACTTCATAATGACTTCTCTTCCTGCACAATTTGGTCCTTTTAAGATCAACTACAATACGCAGAAAGAAAAGTGGAAGATGAGCGAGTTG
Source organism: Kitagawia praeruptora (assembly GCA_037693485.1). Lineage (NCBI taxonomy): Eukaryota > Viridiplantae > Streptophyta > Magnoliopsida > Apiales > Apiaceae > Kitagawia > Kitagawia praeruptora. The sequence continues at coordinate 19,455,104 of CM075347.1, forward strand.
ATTTCTATGTGCGTTCAAGAAGAAGAACGCCTTAAGTCTGAGAAGGTTGAAAGTCCTCATGTTGTGACCACGACACCCGCTAAAGGAAAAGGAATGAAATATGGCAATAGTCAAAAGAAAAAGGGAATTGATGCAGCTGTCACGAAAGACAAGGGACAGACTTCTGGCACAAAGAACTTTGGAGGTCCTAAATGTAACTTCTGCAGAGCTAAGGGACACATAAGGAAAGAGTGTTCCAAATTTCGCGAGTGGTTAGATAAGAAAGGTAATGCATCCATTTATGTTTGTTATGAAGCTTTTACATCTGAAGCTCCTTTAAATACATGGTGGATAGACACTGGTGCAACTGTGCATATAACTAATTCATTGCAGGGATTCCTTTCCGTGAAGAAGCTAAATAAAGGAGACCGATATTTACTCGTTGGAAATGGAGAGAAAGTACAAATTGAAGCTGTAGGAACTTTCCGACTTATGTTGGAAAGTGGTTTTAATTTGGATTTAATGGATACTGTTTATGTTCCCAGTATTACTAGAAACCTTATTTCTGTTTCAAAGTTAGACGCTTATGGATATTCGTTTAAATTTGAAAATAAAGGTTTTTCTCTATTTCTTTATTCTGAGTATATTGGCTCTGGGCTGTTAGAGGGAAACCTTTACAGATTATGTTTGAATGCTTCTTTTAGTGAATCCTTAATTTCAATGAATGTGCAAGATGAAGTTGTAACTGGTTCTAAAAAGAGAAAAAGAAATGATGAAAATTCCTCAAAATTGTGGCATGAACGACTTGGTCACATATCCAAAAGTCGAATTGAAAGACTTGTTAAAGAAGGACTTCTTCATCCATTAGATTTTTCAGATTTTGACACATGTATTAAATGTATTAAAGGAAAATTTGTAAAAACAAACAAAAAGGGTGCAACTCGTAGCACTAAGTGTTTGGAGATAATTCACACTGACATTAGTGGACCATACACTCCAGGCATAGGTGGTCATAAGTATTTTATTACTTTTATTGATGACTACTCACGTTATGGCTACATTTACCTTTTGCATGAAAAATCTGAAGCACTTGATATGTTTAAAATTTATAAAGCAGAAGTTGAAAAACAACTTAAATTAGATATTAAGGTTGTTAGATCTGATAGAGGAGGAAAGTATTATGGAAAATTTTCTGAATCTGGACAGAATCCAGGACCTTTTACCTTATTTTTGCGAGAATGTGGCATCGTTCCTCAGTACACAATGCCGGGTACACCCCAACAGAATGGTGTTGCTGAGAGACGAAATCGAACTCTTATGGATATGGTTCGAAGCATGATATGTCACAGTACGTTGCCAGAATTTTTGTGGGTTGAAGCCCTTAAAACAGCTATGCATATCCTTAATCGGGTCCCAAGTAAGTCCGTGCCTAAAACACCTTATGAAATATGGACTGAAAGGGAACTCAGTTTTGGATATATGCATGTATGGGGTTGTTTGGTTGAAGCAAAAATATATAACCCACACATCAAGAAATTGGACCCTAAGACTATTACTTGTCATTTTATTGGTTACCCCGAAAGATCTAAGGGTTTTAGATTTTATTGTCCATCACACACCACTCGAAAAGTTGAGACTAGAAATACAGTATTTTTTGAGGATGCTGAAGTCAGTGGGAGTACATCTCGAAAGATAAATTTGGAAGAGATTCAGGAAAATGTCCCTATTCCTATCATTCCAGATATTAGTGCACCAGAAAATGATGATAAAAATGTTGGTGCAAATGAGAATGTACATCAAGAACCACCTCAAGATGACAATAACACTACTGAACCTCTCAGGAGGTCAGAAAGAGTAAGACGATCAGCAATCTCTGATGATTATATTGTGTACTTAGATGAAATTGAGTCTAATCTTGGCATGGGACCTGATCCTATTTCTTATAAAGAAGCTATTGCTAGTAACCATTCAACTCAATGGCTTGTAGCCATGGAGGATGAGTTGAAATCTATGAAGGATAATGATGTATGGGATCTAGTTGAGTTGCCACAAGGGGTCAAAGCTGTAGGCTGCAAATGGGTCTACAAAACTAAGCTTGATCCTAGTGGTAACATCGAAAGATATAAAGCTAGATTGGTTGCAAAGGGCTTCACACAAAGAAAAGGAATTGATTATAATGATACATTTTCCCCTGTTTCGAGTAAGGATTCATTTCGTATCATCATGGCTTTAGTAGCTCATTATGATTTAGAGTTACACCAAATGGATGTTAAAACCGCTTTTCTTAATGGTGACTTGCATGAGGATGTCTACATGTCACAACCGGAAGGTTTTGTAGTCAAAGGCAAGGAACACATGAAATGTCGGTTAAAGAAGTCCATATATGGATTAAGGCAAGCTTCTAGAGAGTGGTATATTAAATTTGATGATGTGATTGGAAAATTTGGGTTTAAAGAAAATTTTGTTGACCAATGCATATATCTAAAAGTGAGTGGGAGCAAGTACATTATTTTAGTACTATATGTGGATGATATTCTACTCGCTAGTAGTGATATGAATTTAATGCATGAGACTAAGAGATTCCTTCATAAGAATTTTAATATGAAGGATCTGGGGGAAGCATCTTATGTCTTGGGCATTGAAATTCATAGAAATAGATCTCATGGAATTTTGGGTTTATCACAAAGAGCTTATATTGATAAAGTTCTCAAACGTTTTAACATGCAAAACTGTTCTCCAAGCGTTGCTCCTGTTGTCAAGGGTGACAAATTTAGCTTGAAACAATGTCCTCAAAATCAGCTAGAATTGGATCAAATGGAGCATATTCCTTATGCTTCGGCAGTTGGGAGTCTTATGTATGCTCAGGTTTGTACTCGTCCAGACATAGCATATATTGTTGGAATGCTAGGGCGATACCAAATAAATCCAGGTCCGGATCATTGGAAAGCTGTTAAAAAGGTCATGCGGTATTTACAAGGTACAAAAGATTTTATGCTCACATATCGAAAGACGGATAACCTTGAAGTCATTGGTTATTCGGATTTCGATTATGCTGGGTGTAAAGATGAGTTGAAATCCACTTCAGGTTACATTTTTATGCTTTCTGGAGGAGCTATATCATGGAAAAGTGCTAAGTAGTCGCTGCATACCTCTTCTACAATGGAAGCTGAATTTGTGGCTTGCTATAAGGCAACGAAGCAAGCTCTATGGTTGAGGAATTTTGTCACGTATCTCAAAATAGTTGACACTATTTCTAGACCACTGAAAATTTATTGCGATAATAAAGCTGCTGTTTCTTTCTCTAAAGACTACAAGATAAGTGATGCGACAAAACACATAGATATAAAGTATCTTGTAGTGCGAGAAAGAGTTCAAAAACAACAAGTGTCTATTGAGCAAATTAGTACAGTTGCTATGTTGGCGGATCCATTGACAAAAGGTTTACCGCCCAATCTCTTTCGAGAACATGTTGCTAGCATGGGTTTGGTTGATAATCTTTCTTATTGATTCATGGATTTTATTGTAAGACACTAGTATTGTGATCACCTTATGTTATGGTTTTTGGACAAAGTATTTAGTTTGTTACTTCTATTATTGTGCACATTCGAAGTTTATGGAACAAACAATTATGTAAGGACCTCATGGACATATTGATTTGCTATTGATTATGAAATATTATGTTGTTCATGACTTAAGCTAGTATCTCTGTTAAGTTTTATAATTATACTTGGATTGTAACTGGAGGACGGTTTCATATTTGTACATGAGTATGATACTACCTTTAATTCTGTTCTTGTATGATGTAAGATTTAGCCTGTCTTATGGGATGTAATGCTCAGTAATAAAAGTCTTGTTATATGTATGTTGATGATATACTGACCCTCGGCCAAGTGGGAGAATGTTGGATTCGACGGGATCCAATCCATTATTTATGGCCCATCGGGTTTTATTATTAATCATCTAAATAAGACTTGAGCCTAATTAATAATTAAATATATAAATAGCACTTAATATATATTTAATTATTACATCTAATATATATCTATTTAGATATATTTATTTATAATGGCTTAAGTACCCAAGCCCATAACTTTGATGGACGGTTATGGGTTTAGCCCATTAGGGTTGGTCCCATTATTCCCTCTATATAATGAATCTTATGTGAAAAGAAAAGATACGCGTCTCATAATATTCAGAAAATACACACACCCCATCCTTACGTATAGAGGAGAATAGTGAAGATCAAAGCCCTCAAGTACTTGCGCTCTTCGGACTCTCTCAAGATCATTAATGGCCTCTTTCGATTCTGGTACGCTTCCGCTATTAATTATACTCATAGTCTTGATCAGGAGATTCATGTATATTATTATGTATATTATTATGTTGTATATATACATGATTTATTCTAACAATAATTTACATGATTTATTCTAACACATATATCCAATTTCATTAATGGAAAAATTTAATAATATTGGAGATAATACTATGAATTGTATATTGTTTTAATTATTTTTCTTACATTATTTTTAAATTAAAAATATAATTTGTAATTTTAAGAATTCAGAAACACATTATAAGGCTAAGGCGAAGTACGAATTAATAAATTGGTTATATTAATATAAATTTGTGTATAAGATTTTTTTTAATTTTAAATTTAGTGTAACATTATCCATAAATTGTTGTTGGTGTAAATATTGGGAACAAATTATTGTCGATGAAAATATTGGAAAAGATAATTTATAAAAATGCAATAATTTTAAAGATAATTAATGAACAAAAAAGAGGCAATAGTAGTGGAGACATGTTGCACTCATAAACATTCTCTGTATTTATAAAATTCAAAATATTAATATAAATATATCGTGTAGATATAATATATATATATATATATATATATATATATGAGTTGCACTCCAAAACAAACACCTTATATAACAAATAATAAAGAACACCTCATATCTAATCTAATATAAGAGTTCCGTCATGGCACCCAATACAAAAAGTTGTTATTTTTTTACCCTCTCTTCATCCAGCAAAAAAAAAATTAAAAGAAAATTTTAAAAAAAAATAAAAAAAATTACTGTTCATGATGACATCACTGCTGACGTCAGCATGATGTCATCATGAACAATAATTTTTTTAATTTTTTTTTGCTCAATGGATAGAGGGTGAAAAAATAACAACTTTTTGTATTGGGTTCCCCTGGCGAGGCCATTGGATCTATTAGATCTAAGGTGTTTTTATTGTTTGTTATATAAGGGTGTTCTGTATGGAGCAATGACCTATATATATATATATAGGGTCTTACTCAAATGAGAACCCCACTAATGGTGAGATATGAGATCTAATCATAGCCATACATTTTTTATATCTACATTAAATCCTAGCCCCACAATTAATATTAAAAATTTTATTTTTCTTATTATTCATTTAATTCAACATCATCTTCCACCATCATCTTCTTCCCAACTCCGGTCATCATTTCCGGCGACCAATTCCGGCCAACCAAGAAAATCAACACCGGTAAACAGAAATCACCGCACTACCGCCACCTCCGGTCACCATGCTGCCGCCACCACCAACAAAAATCACCACCTTTAAACAGAAAATAACCACACTCCACCACCTCCGACCACCTCACTGCCGCCACCACCACCAATAATCACCGACTGTAAACAAAAATCACCACCGGCAAACACAAAAATCACCACCGAAAATTGAAAAATCACTACCAGTGTTAGTAGTATTTTTTTGTGTTCGTTCGCAGGGAAGGACTAAATTTAATACAAAGTTCAGGTTTCTTATCTCTTTACGTCTAGAAGTGTGTGAGAAGAATTGTGGGTTTGTGTATTAACTAAATTAACCAAGAACTAATTATAAGCACTAAGAATTGATTTTAAGCTGAGATTCAAATATATGGGAAAACAATCTAAGAACTGGGGTTCTTCACTTGGTCTCAATACATGCTCAATATTAATGTGATATCTGTGTTCGTACCTTGCTGAAAACAATTCTTCTAAAGTTATACTATACCCTCCCAGGTTACAATATAGTGCCTACAGCTACACCCTAATTGTCACTCTCGTGATACAATCAAAGTATACCTATAAACTGTTAAGTGCCAAGAATTATATGTCTCACAATTCTCCTATTAATCTCCCGATCTAATATTCAAATTATGTCTGTTAAATCATGTACTAAGATTGCAACTTCTCTCCCAAGCTTATTACAATCCCTAGAATACAATCAAAAGTTAGCTACTCTTCTAATTGTGTTAAGATCTCATTAACAGATCAGCAAAGCAGAAAATCACGTAATCAAGCATGCATGAATACCAAGGAATACTACCCAATCCTCAGATTAGAGAATTAGTTACGCATATTTAATAAAGAAAACATAATAATAATGATAATGAATGAAAACATAATATTGAAGAAAGAATTGAAGATCGAAAGTACCTTGATACAATTATAAGCTATGAATTGTTATCTCTGAATTGTTTTTATTTACAATGGTAGGATGTGTTTATATAAGCTCTACAAATCTTGCCTAGCAAGAAATTGCCTTCTATTACAATTAGGATTTAAAGAAGGTACCCAAAACTGCCCAGAATACAATTAGAATTAGAAAAAGGGCAAAACAGTAAATTCCAAGCCTTCTTTAATAAGAACACGTGCGCGACTTTTATCAGCACGTTTCTTGCACTTGTTTCCTATCCCAGGTTGTAGAAAATCTCTCAAGCTTCGCGTGGGCAGTAAGATCGCTGAAAACGGACTTCTAGAACTCCAGATATGGCAAAAACAGTATAAGCTGCGCAGCCTTCCCGGAAAATCCGAATTTTAATCAATTAAATCTCCAAAAACGACAAAAGCTTAGATATTTTTGCAAACCTGCACAACTACACAAAACACATCAAAACTACACAAACTTGAGTCCAAAACAATCAATTTAAGCCGATATAGAATGTTCCAAGTGGATATAAAATCCACTTATCAAACACCCCCAAACTTAAACCGATGCTTGTCCTCAAGCATAAACAATTACAACTACCTAATTAGTACCACTTCCGTAGGTGATCACGGTTGCATTTGGCATATGCAACAAGTCCTTTAAACCCCTAGGCAGCCCTAGTGGACGAGTAAGGTCTCGTGAGGGCCTATAGTGAATGTACCCACAAAATCCATTTAACCTAATGCAATGCAATGCATGAATGCAACTACTATGAGAATGCAAGATCCCCTTCAAACTCACCAAAACCAACTAACAAGCAAATATCTCAATGAATGTAACAAATCCAAGCAGAGCTCGACTAAGTTCCCGTATACTAACAAATACATGAACAGAAACGTGCGTGTGTGCAATGCTCATCAGAAATACTCCCAAAACTAGGTCAAAAATCATACATGCTTTCCGTCAAGACAATCACAGGTTTATAATCAGAATAGACTGTAGACACTTCATAACCTAGGAACACCTCCACCCTTATCCAAGGTAGACAGAAACTCATGCTTTATTACTAAACTACGACACTATATACAATACGCATGCTTATTTAACCGTGCAATGAATGATACGCCAAAAGGCTTATACAATAATACCCATATAGCGAGTGTTAGTTCAGTAATCCCAAACCACAAGGGCTTTAGATTACTAGGACTAAGTCCCCTCAGACTTAATTACTCGAGTATTAAAGAGCTCACTCTGGTTAATTTTGCATATAAACAAATAACTTATTGACTCTTTTTTTTTTTCTTCTTTTTTTTTCTGCAATCTGGAATGAGCCTTTCTCATTTCCAACCCTAGACTACTCATATAAATATGAGCCGGCTACTAGCCATTTGACGCCTAGTCATTATTAACAATTATGAACAACTAGCATGAAAATTCCTGGTTTCCCCCAAACTTAGACTTTAATGTTCCTACGCTATAAAGGGAATAACGAAAATTCTAAATATAAACAAGTGATTAAATCTCAAAACATCCCACAGGCATGACCCTAACCTAGCCCAAAAGCACCTCAATGAGACTGTGTAATAAATTTTGTTCCCGTAACATGCAAGTCAATTTCATAGAAACTATAAATCAGCCCTCTACTCATCATCATCACACCCAAATCAACATCCACCTATCAATCAGAATCAGCTCGTCCTAAAGGATCATGAAAATATGCATGCCATGAAAATGCAACTAAATGAAAACAACTCACATGGTATACGAAAATAAACACAGAATGTCCTATATGAGACAAACGTAGATAATACGAACATAACAATAATGCATGAACTATCACTACTATGCAAACATGATATCCTATATGAACACAAAATACAACAATATATATAACATACAACTACTAATCCCCCAAATTACCCCCAAACTTAAAATATTCAATGCCCTCATTGAATGGAAGTAAATACAAGGGGTAGTAGAACATACCTACTCATCCTCGCTAGCAGCACCCTCATCATCCTCGTCAGATGAATCAGGTGGAGGATACGGAGTCCGAGCTCCAAATATAGGCCACTGAACCGGAGTACTAGGTGACTGAAACTTCGCCTCCAAAGCTACACCCATATCCTCAGAATACTGTCGACTGCTCACATGCATAGCATCCAATCGCCTAGTCATTCGGCGAAAATAAGACTCAAGAGCGGACATATCCATCATACTCTGAGAAGAACCTGCCCTCGCCACTGCCGGTGCCCTTGAAACATGTGGCGGAGCGCCCGCTCCCTGACCACTAGCATCATTCACAACAAAGCCTAGACCCCTAGGATGAGGAGTGCCGCCCGGCCACTCCTTCAACCTCAATCGGTCAATAGTAGCATCCGTAACAGAAGCCGTAGGTTTATGCACCGGCTCTCCTTCATACCAATTGACTTTCGATGCATCACACAAATACCATATGATAGAAGCATAAGGAATACTAGCCAACGAATTGCTTCCCAAAAACCGAAGAATATTTTGATTAATAAGGTACCCAAGGTCAACATACTCACCTTTGATAATACCCCATAGCAAGATAGCTCTATCCACAGTAACATCAAAAACATGGTTTGACGGAATGATATTAGAACTAATGAAAAAGAACCATGCCTTTGCAAAACCAGACAATGATGAAGCCGGAAAGGTACACTTTATGTCCGTTCCTAACCTACATTTCCACTCCGTTCCTGGAACACATAACTCCTCAATGAGTGCATCAAGATCAACATCATCCTTCGTCTTCTATCCCCAGTCCGTAGCACCTCTAGGTTTAGGTGGTAGCCTAGTCAAATTACGAATAGCACGAGGCGAATAATCCACCTTCTAACCCCTCACAATTACGGAGTTATTCCTTGCCACAGAAGCATTAGCATAAAATTCCCGTACCACATCCAACGCTGCCTCATTAGCAAATTGGCAAAATAATGTCCAACCCCGCTCACTAATCATATCCACAATCTCCGGATATTTACCACCGGGCACAAACCTCCGTTCCTGAATAACCGTCTTTGAAACTAATCTACTATACTCCGCTTTAGCATCCTCATTCACAAATCTTTCCACCCCATTACCCACAACATCATTCTCATCCAAAGATTGAGGAGCACTACTACCACTACCCATTAACCGTTGCCTTTTCTGAGCCATAATCAACAAAAATGAAGCAAGGCACAATAATCTCCAACCAATTCACGAAATTAAGAAACCCCAAATTACACACCAAGAACCCTAATTTGCAAAATTCACAAATTCAAATAAAATATAAGATAGAATGTTACCCAATTGAATTCAAAAGGTGAACTTGTAATATGAATCCCCACAATTTCGAATTTAAATTCCCCTTGCACTTTGAATGGATGAAAGTTGAGAATTTTTGGGGTTTATATAGATGGGTTTTGTGTATGTATAGGTTTATTTGGGTATATGTAATGGATAATGGTGAATTTGATTTACAGATGAAAAAGGATTTTTTGGGATTGAATTAGATGTAGGATATAGTTTAGGGGTTAGGGTTCTTGATTTTGTAGAATTGTAGTAGGATAAGAAAATATTAGGAGTGTGTAAGAAAATATGAGGAGTATAAAATACAAAAAAAAAATCTGATTTTTAACTCACAAAACTCGCACATAACAGGAGGGTCTGGCGCCTCACGCGCGGTGTGGCGCATCACGCGCGGTAGGATTCTGCTGGCTTGGGCGCTCCTGCGCTGGTACACGCCTGATGCGCAGGCGGATTCTGCGTGTTGGGGCGCTTCTTGTGCGCAGCTGGCGCATGATGCGCTGGCGCATTCTGCCTCTATAATTTTTTTTTTTTTTTTGAAAGTAACCATAATACAATATAATACAAGGGTGTGGGTTGCCTCCCACGAAGCGCTTCTTTAACGTCAATAGCTTGACGTTACTTCCTCAACTCATAGTAGGGTCTTGGAGGTGAAGACTTCTCATTCCTTGCTCCACTGTTTCTCCAAGCAGGTATGGCTTAAGTCTCTGTCCGTTCACCTTGAATATATCCGACCCTTCTCTAAAAATCTCACAAACCCCATTAGGATAGACCTTCACAATCTCAAAAGGTCCGGACCATCTTGATTTAAGCTTTCCAGGAAATAAACGGAGTCTTGAATTAAACAATAAAACATGTTGCCCAACCTCTAATTCCTTCTTCTGAATGTGCTTGTCATGCCACAATTTGGTCTTCTCCTTGTAGATACTAGCATTTTCATAAGATTGGAGCCTAATCTCCTCAAGCTCTCCAAGTTGAAATAAACGCTTCTCTCCCGCAGATTTAAGATTAAAATTCAACTCTCTTGTCGCCCAAAATGTCTTATGCTGAAGTTCCACCGGCAAATGACATGGTTTCCCAAAGATCAACCTATATGGAGACATTCCAATAGGTGTTTTAAATGCCGTCCTATATGCCCAAAGTGCATCATCAAGCTTAGTTGACCAATCTTTTCTAGACATTGCCACTGTCTTCTCCAAAATTGACTTTAGCTCACGATTCGAAATCTCAACTTGTCCACTTGTTTGCGGATGATAAGGAGTTGCCACCTTTTGTGTCACACCATACTTTTTCAAGAGATCAGCCACCTGTTTATTGCAAAAGTGTGCACCTCCATCATTGATAATAGCCCTTGGCACTCCAAATCGAGTGAACACATGCTTCTTTAGGAACTTCTTCACCACTCTAGCATCGTTAGTAGGAGATGCAATAGCTTCAACCCATTTAGAGACATAATCAACTCCCACCAAAATATACTGGTTCCCATAAAAAGTACTGATGATCTGCCAATCTTCCAAGCCGTGATGTGGACACTTCCTCAATAGTGCCTTGAATCTCTCCCATGCCTGATATAGACCTTCACCCGGTTGTGCTTTGAAACTCATAATCATAGTCCTCAATTGTTGCGTCTTGTCAGATGGATAATATTTGGACAAGAATGCAGTAGAAAGACTATCCCATGTAGCAACCGCAGTGTTTGGAAGTTGCTGAAACCATTCCAAAGCTCTTCCCTTAATAGAGTAGGGAAACATATGGAGACGAATCTGATCACTCGTGACACCATTGATTCTGAATGAGCCACACATCTGCACGAAACGCTCTAGATGTCTGTGTGGGTCCTCTAGTTCAATGTCTCCTTCAAAAGCTTGATTGCTGATCATCTGAATTAAGCTTGGATTAATGTTGAATTGGGTTGCACCAATCTCTGGAGTTTTGTACATGCAATTGGCAGGATTAGGTGTCTCATGGTCCCAAATAGAAGTCTGATCAACATTAACATTTACATTAACATTTGCGTTAACATTTGCGTTAACATTCTCAGCGTCCGTCATCTTAGCTTTCTCTTTTCTTATCTTTCTCAAGGTACGCTCGATTTCAGGGTCAAATTCCAACTTTCTAACGCAAGATGAACGTAGCATACACCTAAAAATCACCAACAAAACAACTTGTGGAACCAATTAAAATCTAAACAATAAGAAACAATTAACCTAAACTCAAATATACTGCCTTCCCCGGCAGCGGCGCCAATTTGTTAGTAGTATTTTTTTTGTGTTCGTTCGCAGGGAAGGACTAAATTTAATACAAAGTTCAGGTTTCTTATCTCTTAACGTCTAGAAGTGTGTGAGAAGAATTGTGGTTTTGTGTATTAACTAAATTAACCAAGAACTAATTATAAGCACTAAGAATTGATTTTAAGCTGAGATTCAAATATATGGGAAAACAATCTAAGAACTGGGGTTCTTCACTTGGTCTCAATATTAATGTGATATCTGTGTTCCTACCTTGCTGAAAACAATTCTTCTAAAGTTATACTGTACCCTCCCAGGTTACAATATAGTGCCTACAGCTACACCCTAATTGTCACTCCCGTGATACAATCAAAGTATACCTATAAACTGTTAAGTGCCAAGAATTATATGTCTCACAATTCTCCTATTAATCTCCCGATCTAATATTCAAATTATGTCTGTTAAATCATGTACTAAGATTGCAACTTCTCTCCCAAGCTTATTACAATCCCTAGAATACAATCAAAAGTTAGCTACTCTTCTAATTGTGTTAAGATCTCATTAACAGATCAGCAAAGCAGAAAATCAAGTAATCAAGCATGCATGAATACCAAGGAATACTACCCAATCCTCAGATTAGAGAATTAGTTACGCGTATTTAATAAAGAAAACATAATAATAATGATAATGAATGAAAACATAATATTGAAGAAAGAATTGAAGATCGAAAGTACCTTGATACAATTATAAGCTATGAATTGTTATCTCTGAATTGTTTTTATTTACAATGGTAGGATGTGTTTATATAAGCTCTACAAATCTTGCCTAGCAAGAAATTGTCTTCTATTACAATTAGGATTTAAAGAAGGTACCCAAAACTGCCCAGAATACAATTAGAATTAGAAAAAGGGCAAAACAGTAAATTCCAAGCCTTCTTTAATAAGAACACGTGCGCGACTTTAATCAGCACGTTTCTTGCACTTGTTTCCTATCCCAGGTTGTAGAAAATCTCTCAAGCTTCGCGTGGGCAGTAAGATCGCTGAAAACGGACTTCTAGAACTCCAGATATGGCAAAAACAGTATAAGCTGCGCAGCCTTCCCGGAAAATCCGAATTTTAATCAATTAAATCTCCAAAAACGACAAAAGCTTAGATATTCTTGCAAACCTGCACAACTACACAAAACACATCAAAACTACACAAACTTGAGTCCAAAACAATCAATTTAAGCCGATATAGAATGTTCCAAGTGGATATAAAATCCACTTATCAACCAGAAATACAAAAATAACCACTCCGACCACCTATAAATGAAAAATCACCATCGGAAAACGAAAAATCACCACCAATAGCCCAAAAATCCGGCATCAATTACCAAAATTCGGCGAGTCAAAAATATGTCCAGAAAATTCCAACTAAAATATATTCGACTCTAAATATACTGATCTATACGTTTATGGAACTGAAATTAACAAACAAATAAAAAAACCATTTTCCGGCCACCGAGTAAAAAATTCGGTCAACTCAAATTCACTAAAACTCATGCAACGATGACATACAAACCGATTTACACAATAAACAAACAAAATCGAACTTGAAAATACACGGTCTGTGAAGTTTCTCCAGACTTCGCCGGAGTTTGAGTCGAAGATGCGTCGGAGACTGAACGGACGACGGTTAATTGCTATTTGTGTCGAAATTGAAAGTCAACGCTGATGATGAGAAGCTATTTGTCCGGAACGGAGGTGACGGCAAGGGCGAGTGTGTTCCGACGAGGCGATGAGGCGGTGACGGTGGTTGGTGGGGGTACGGGGGGTGTTTTTGTGTCTGTTTGTACGAGTGTGTATGGCGTGGGAGTATGTGTCGTGTGTGGTTGGGATTAAAATATTTAGTAAAAAATAGAGGGCTGAGATTAGATCTCAGTTCTCATTTTAATTGGGGGTTCTCATTTGAGCAAAATCATATATATATATATATATATATATATATATATATATATATATATATATATTATCATATAGTATAATATAATATACAAGGTACTTTAAATTATTTCGTTAAAAAATGGAAATAATCAAATAATCGAAATTTTTCGTAATCAAATTAAAACTGAATTATTCTTATTCGATTAACCAAACAAATTATTTCGATGTGATATTCAATTAACCGAATTGAATATCGAATGCTCGGCCCTAAATATTAATTATATTATTAGGGGTTAATTCAAATAAGAACCATTATTTAAATTAAATGAGAACCGGAAAACCACTAGAACATATGCAGAACCTATTTTGTTTCATAATAAAAATATAGTGTCGAATGTCAAAAAATTATACACATGAAATTAAAAGTTCTACAATTGAACTTGCTCTTCTACAAAGTTCTACAACTGAACTTACTTACCATTGAGTTCTACTCCAAATCTATTTTACTCGTATTAAAAATATATTGTTCTGCTACTGAATTTCAAAGTTATGCACATAAAATTAAAAGTTCTACAACTGAACTTACTTTTTCTACAAAGTTCTACAAATGAACTTACTTTTTTAACAAATTTTCTGCTGCTAAACTTAAAAGCCTGAATTTAAAGTTATGCACGTGAATTTATAATTTCTACAAATGAACTTGCTTCTTCTACAAAGTTTTCTACAACTGAATTTACTTACCAGTGCAGAATCTATTTTGTTTCGTACTAAAAATATAGTGTTCTGCTACTAAACTTCAAAGTTATACACATGACATTAAAAGTTCTACAACCGAATTTGCTTTTTCTACAAAATTTTACGACTCGATTTACTTTTTTCAACAAATATTCTGCTGTTGAACTTAAAAATTATGCATCTGGATTAATTTTGAAATCAAACACATATGAATTCTAACGTTTCGCTACTAAACTTATTTTAGTTTGTTCTTATGTTCTGGTTATCATAAAGCTTGACCCTAACATTACTTACCAAAATCAAACATAGCTTTAATTTCTCCTCACATCCAAATTGTAATCTTCTCCATACGATGCCAAATAAGGAAAACTCAAACCCTAACCCTAGCCTCCCACCAGATATTTTGTTCGACATTTTCTTGAGGCTTACCGTTGATTCTCTTTTGCGTGTCAAGTACGTTTGTAAGTCATGGATGTCTGTAGTTTCTAGTCCTGATTTTATCAAAACACACTTCTCTATATCAACCAACGATCCTCACTTAAAAAACCACGCCCTCATTCAATTTAACAAGCCTAATTGTTTAAAGCATGCTATTAGTATCCCTAAAGTAGTCTCTTCTTGTTCAGTATATTCCCTGCTTAATGAGTCTGTTAGTAATACTTCGGAGATTGGCTATCCTGGGAATAAAGACAATATTGTTTTCGTGGGTTGTTGTAAAGGGTTGGTTTGTTTATGTGATGATTACAATTTATTCTTGTGGAATCCGTCCACCAGAGAATCAAGAATACTGCCTAAACTTAAACGTCCGGATGGAAAATATATGTTTGCCTATGATGAGTCGAAAAATGATTTTAAAGTATTTGGCATCTCGCACTATGCTATAGAATATAAATTGTCTGTTTATAGCTTAAAATCTGATTGTTGGAGATATATTGGAGATTTTCATTCTGGTGAAGTATGCAGTAAGGGGAAGTTTGCAAATGGAGCTATACACTGGGAAGTTTGCGTTAGTAATGAATCGAAGATTATTGTTTCTCTTCATGTAGAAACGGAGATTTATCAAAAAACTTTACAGCCAAAGTATGGTTCAAAAGGTGCATATCATTTCTGGACCTTGGATACTTTTTGCGAAAATCTTTCGATACTTTACTATAGGTATGGCCGTGCTGATTTCTGGGTAAAACTGGAAGACTCCTGGACAAAATTGTTCACTATCCCATACGCCAGTAGAAAACAGAGGTTGTATAATGGTCTAAAACCACTCTGCATTTCTGTGAAAGGTGAAATTATGCTACTTTCTGGAACAACCATAGTACTATACAACCCCAAGGACAAGACATTTAAGGATCTGTTAAAGTCCACTTTCAACGATCTTCAAGTGCATACCTACGTGAAGAGCCTAGTTTCACCAAACCTCTAAACTGAAGCTTGCACACAACAGCCAGTGAGAAATAAGGTCCATTCTAGTTATATCTGTCATTTGTCTCCAAAATTATGCTTAGAGATTTCATTTTTATCTTGAAGCGACTTTTGTAACTTATAAACATTTAGGCCATGTTTGTTTTAGGGGATTATAATCCTTGGAAAATTACACTATCTTTCTTAAATTTAAAGGATTATAATCCCATGGAAGTATATTACTATCATCTTTTTGATTCATTTCTATGGGATTATAATACTTTCTTTCACAAGGTATTATAATCCCATGGGAGTGAACTAAAACAATGATCAAAATATGAATTCATGGGATTATAATCCCTTACGTTGATTTATAAGGTAATAATTTGGGGATTATAATCCCTTGAAACAAACATGGCCTTGGAGTCCGAACTGGTAGGTCTTACAGTCTATTTTGCGAAGTTTTGGAGCTACTTTGTCAGGACTTTTTAATATTTGCATTTTGTCTACTATTTCGGTGTGCCACTCTGTTATTAAATTTTGTTACAGTTTTCAGAGCTCTGGGGATATAGTTAATAGCAGAGGTTGGTTTGCGCTTTTTGTTTAAATCTCTTTGTTTTTGAAGTGTCTTATTTTAGCAAATTTAAATTTCTTCTTGTGTCATATATTCTGCAATCTTATAGTCCTCTGCTTTGGTTGCAACTTGCAAGATGTTTTTCATACCTGCTAAATTTTGATAAAAAAGACAATGACATTAAGATATAATTTGTTTATATGAATTGAACTCCTATTTACAAGGTACTTCTGTCCGATTTGCAGGTGTGTGAAATTAGAATAATTAAAATCTTTATGTCTGCATCTTATATCTCATCGTGATCATTCAATATTTAATTTATCTATATTTTTATTTGGGAATTTCGTTCTCAAGGCTGAAGCGTGGAGGTGGAATGCCAACAGCTCTTTTTCTGACGCAATTAATTTTTATTTTATAATGAAGCGACATCCATGATGTGGTAGTAGACTTTGATGGCAAAGGATGTTTGGATTGAATAAAGTTTTGGGCCATTCTTTTGGTTCTGTAGAGGGTTTCTCTCTTCATTTTATTGGCTTGATATTTGATAACACATATATTTATCATTGAATTCTTGAACTTGATGCAATTTCAAAATGTAGAAAAAGTTTGGGGCTTAGGGCCAGCCGTCCAGGGACTAAACGCAAGATTTACTTGTGGTTTGTAGTCTCGTAAATTTTGTAGCAAGTTTTGGTTAAAGATCACAAATTCCTAACTGGGTCATTGCAAAGAAGGCCTGTATGAATAAATTAATAAATTATAAAAATTTACTTACATTATGATTTTTCAATCCTTCTGTTCTGAGAATCTGCTTAAGTAATAAGTACGTAGCTTGCAGATGATCTTTGTCTGTCTAAAGTATCTGACCTTTCTGTGTATCTAGTTAGCCTCTGAAAACATTCATCATGATTTTTAGATCAGCCTTGCAGAACTATTTCCGGCCTGTCTTTGAGTTGTTTCTGTAGTCTTAAGTCCAGATAAAGTTTTGAACTCCAAAGTAACCAGACTTCTTTTGCATTCTTGAAGCTGAGGCTTCTGAGCTGAGGCTTCTGAGCTATCAAATTTCCGGATGATCATAGATGTGTAGGGAAGAAAAAGTCATCAACAATGTGAATAAACCACCGGGGTGCGTAGAGTGTGATAGCTATCGGCGACTTGATGAGTGATGACAGTGCAAAAGGAGACATCCAAAGTTCCATGAAATTCAAATACTGAAATACTCCCTCCGTCCCGGTAGTTTCTTTACGTTGTGTTTGAGCACGGAGACCAGGGATAGTGGTGTAATATTGTTAAAATAAATGAAGTAGTGGGTGTAATAGTGATTTTATTGTTAAAATAAGAGTAGTAGTGGGTGTAATAGTGTAAAGTGTTGAAAAAGTAGAATAGTAGTGGGTGTAATAGTGTAAAGTGCAATGTATTTTATTGTTAAACTAGTTGATAAAGCCGCGCTTCGCGGCGGCGTTACAATATTTTTAAAAAAATTCAATACATTTACGTTATATTATAATATTAATATTAAACTTTAATAATTAAATAATATTTTTTAATGAATCAAGAAAAAATTGTTGTTAAACACAATTTTTTCGATTGAGCCGCTCTCTCGTTAAAACCGAAAATAAAAAAATTATGACATATATAATAATTTTTATCCATAAAATCGAACCGTAAAAATAAAAAAATTATGACATAAGTATCAAATTCTAATGGCTAATATAATCTTTTCTAATGAGCCGTCTTCCCGTTAAATACGTTTCGAGCCACTCTTATTTGGAACCGAAATTCTAACTTTATTATATGAAGAGAGTAAATTCCAATTTTTATATTCTTTAAACTTTCTAATATTTATGGAATTTTAAAATATGAAAATACATCTTTTATTTTCTGTATATTATAGATATTCTTGTATTTATTTACAACTTCCGTATGAAAATGTCTTTATGTTATGTTAATATATATATATATATAAAAATACGAAGACTTTTCGTTACGGGAATAATATAAAATTTGTGGATATATTTTTATAATGCAAGTATAATTAACTTGTATAAAAAAGTTACAATAAAGGATTTCTAGGAAAAAAGATATAAAATTTTAAAAAATTGTATAAGACGTCTCAACCGTCCTCGTATTCTACTTCCAATAAAACATTTTATTTTATGTATTCCTTATATATTCAAACATTTTTATATGATCTTCTCTAATAAACCGCTTTCTCATTAAACACGGTTATTATTATTGATCCGCTCTCTCGTTAAGATCAAAAATCTAACTTTTACATATATCACTTGTATGATAATATTTATCCATAAAAATCAAATCCTAAAAATAAAATAAAATTTATAACATCAATATACTATTTTAATAGTTTTTACAATCTTTTATTGTAAGTCATCTTCCCGTTAAACACGTTTCAAGTCACTCTTTGGGATCAAAATTTCAACTTCATTACATATTATTGATAATACTTATCTTACACAACAACTTTTTTCTTGAAATCAAAATCTAAAAAATAGGGTGAATTCCAATTTATACTTTCGCTAAACTTTCTAAATTTTATGGAATTTTAAAAAATGAAAACACATCTTATTTTCTCTTTATATTATAGATACTCCTGTATTTATTTTATTCAAACATCTTATATACGGTCTTCTCTAATGAACCGCTTTTTCGTTAAACACGTACGGTTATTACTATTGATCTGCTATCTCGTTAAGACCAAAAATCTAACTTTTACATATATCACTTGTATGATAATATTTATCCATAAAAATCAAATCCTAAAAATAAAATAAAATTTATAACATTAATATGATATTTTAATAGCTAATACAATATTTTATAGTGAGCCGTTTTCCCGTTAAACACATTTCGAGCCGCTCTCGTTTGGGATCGAAATTCTAACTTCATTACATATTATTGATGATGCTCATCTTACACAACAACTTTTTTTCTTTAAAATCAAAACATAAAAAATAAAGTGAATTCCAATTTTTACTTTCTCTAGACTTTCTAAAATTTATGGAGTCTTAGAAAATGAAAACGCATCTTATTTTTTCTTTATATTGTAGATACTCCTGTATTAATTTAGGATTCCTGCATGAGAATGTTATTTTATTATATTAACACATCAATGATTTTATTTTTAAATACGATGATTTTTTTATGACAATAGTATTGAATAAATTTTCCTAATAGAAGTATAATTAACTTATATGAAACGACATATTTTAAGAAGATCGTACTTTCTAAAAAATATTTATTTATATATCTTCACTATATATTCAAACACTTATTCTACTTCTAATAGAACTTTTATTTATATGTTTTTTTCTATAAATTCGAACTCTTATTCTCTATAAATTCGAACTTCTATTCTACTTCGAATAGAACTTTTAATCATATGTCTAATAAATACTTATTCTACTTCCAATAGAACTTCTAATCATATGTATTCCTTATAAATTCGAACTTTTCTTCTCTATAAATTCGAATACCTATTCTACTTCTAATATGTTAAATGATATTTTTATATTTATTAGTGTTTAAATTCTAAAATTCTAGAAAATTAGAAAAATAGATTGAGACGATTTTAGAATGCCACCTAAACTCCTGTGTACCCTCCTTTATATATATATATTGAAGTTACTCCATCTGTCCCAACCAATTGTTTACACTTTCCTTTTTGGGACGTCCCAACCAATTCTTTACGTTTCCTAAAATAGTAAGTTTTAACACTATTACACCCACTACTTCACTTATTTTAACAATACTTTACACTATTACACCCACTACTTCACTTATTTTAACCATAAAATCACTATTTACACCCACTACTTCAATTATTTTAAAATAATTGGATACCTTGGTTTCCGTGCTAAAAGCAAACGTAAACAAACACTTGGGACGGAGGGAGTACTATTTTGGGTAATGTAAAGAATCCATGGGACGTCCTAAATTAGTAACTGTAAAGAAGGGAGTAGCAGAAAAGGGCGAAGGAATCTTTAAAATTAAATTATCTCCCCGTTTTCATGTTCCAAGCAATGCAAATTTGTTTGTAAGCCGCCCTGATTTCATCTTGCTAAGGCTTAAAACTTAAGTTTGAATATTCATGAAGGTGTTGTTCCCTTACAACTGGAACGTCTTTAGTCTCAAGGCAATGCAAATTTGTTTGTAAGCCGCCCTGATTTCATCTTGCTAAGGCTTAAAACTTAAGTTTGAATATTCATGAAGGTCAATCTTTTTTTCTCCTCAATTTTGGGTTTAGGGTTTATTCGGCCCAATTTTCCTGCGTACGAGATGGAGCAACACTTAAACAATACAAGTGAACACTCCACTTGTGTGGTACTATATAAAGTAAAGAAAACTCCTTTTCCATATCAATGTGGACTTCAAGTTTAACAAAAAAATTTCCACTCTTAAGGACCAACTTTGAGTAATCATAACTCATTCATCCCTTAGTCGTTTTGAGTGTTTAAATATGCATTGGAAAGCTCTCGCGGAGGAGAACAGTCTCCAAGCAGGACTTGTTGCAAACATGCACACAAGGCACATTCAAATCGGAGTTCAAAATGACTCGACAATGTGGGTCTAAAAACCCACATTTTCTGACAGAAAATAGAAAAGCTTGGTATATTATGTTTCAACTACCATCTCTTTCTTCTTCTTTTTTTGTGTGCTGAAACGACATAGAGCAAATATGGTTTTGTGAATGAATGTAGTTTAAACACTTTATGGCTAACAGTAGCCCGGGTTTTAGCGAACGAGACTTTGAAATTCTCTATTTTTTGTAAATGTAGATGATAAAACTAGAATGGATATATGAAAACAATGTAAGAGAACTAAGAAACTCTTGTATTGTATGTTTCAGTGTGTGTTACAATGAAGCTAATGCTTCAATATATATAGACTAATCTACGTAGACAAGTCTACAATTGCTACACAATAATCAACCCTATATATGTCATTGCATATGTCATCCTAACATATATGTCATTACATATGTCATCTTAACTAGACTTTAACACCCCCCCTCAAACTTAAGATGGTTGAACCAGCTTGAGTTTGTAAACAAGATCACGAAATGAACCAGGAGGAAGAGCTTTCGTGAAAATATCTGCCGTATTGTCAGCACTAGAGACAGCATGTAGACGAACTGTGCCTTTTGCAACCTGTTGACGGGTGAAATGACAGTCGATCTCTATATGTTTAGTGCGTTCATGAAATACATCATTATGAGCAATGTCCCTAGCACTTTTGCTATCGCAATAGATGATAGTGGCTGGAGTATGAGTTACAGTCATATCTTCAAGTAACCATCGTAGCCAAATTAATTCCTGTGTGGTGTCAGCCAGAGCTCGATATTCTGACTCGGCACTGGATTTTGAGGCGAGGGATTGTTTCTTACTGCGCCAAGAGATAAGAGAGTCACCCAGAAAGAAGCAAAATCCTGTAGTAGAACATCTGGTAGTGGGATCACCACCCCAATCAGCATCAGAGTAGGCATGTAACTCAAGTGAGGAGTTGTATGCATAATGTAATCCATGAAAGATGGTGCCTTTGACATAACGGAGTATGTGAAGGACAGCTGTATAGTGAGGAGTGCGAGGAGCTGCCATAAATTGACTAACAATGTGAACAGCATGAGCAATGTCAGGACGAGTGACAGTAAGATAAATCAGACTTCCTACCAACTGACGATATAATGTAGGGTTGGCAAGCAGATCACCATCTTTAGAGTTAAGTTTTACCCCGTATTCCAAAGGTGTAGATGTAATCTTAGTGTCACTGATTCCAGATTTCAATAAAAGATCAGATGCGTACTTAACTTGAGAAAGTGTGTATCCAGTAGGAATGGAAGAAACCTCAAGCCCCAAGAAGTAGCTTAATGAACCTAGATCTTTCATTTCAAATTGTTGATTGAGAAACTGTTTGAGTTCAGAGATACCTGCAGTATCATCTCCGGTGATAATCATATCGTCAACATAGATGAGGAGGAGAACAATTCCTTGATTGGTCCGTCGAATGAAGAGAGCATGATCATATGGACTAGAAGAAAATCCTAGCTCACTAATGACTTTGCTAAATTTCTCGAACCAAGCTCGAGGTGCTTGTTTTAGGCCATAAAGTGCCTTGTTAAGCTTGAGCACTTGACCTGGAGAGAGATCAAAACCGGGAGGAGGTTTGAGATAAACTTCTTCATCTAAGTCTCCATTAAGGAAAGCATTTTTGACATCCATTTGCCACATATCCCAATGTTTTGATGCTCCAACAGCGAGTAAACTTCGAACCGATGTAAGACGAGCAACTGGTGCAAAAGTCTCCTCATAATCAATGCCATACTCCTGGGTAAAGCCTCTAGCAACTAGACGAGCTTTATATCTCTCAATAGATCCATCAGCATTTGTCTTAATTTTATAGATCCATCGACAACCCACAGCTGTTTTGCCAGGAGGCAAGGTAACCACATCCCAAGTGTGGTTTTTGTCTAATGCCTGAAGTTCTTCTGCCATAGCCTCCTGCCAAAGTGGGTTAACACTTGCCTCTCTATATGTTTGAGGCTCGTGCAATGATTCTATAGCAGAATATACATGATAATCAGTAAGACGAAAAGGAGGTTTTCTTACCCGAGTAGATCGATGAGCATGCTCATCTGAAGAGGATGGTAAAGTGGACGGCTCGATACTGGAATCCTCAGACTGACCTGTTGTCGAAGGGACAGTAGTAGCTGGGGATGGTTGTGTGAGCTCAATTGGAAAATCTGTAGGAACTGTGTTAGAAGATGTTGACGAGTCTACATATTCATCACTGGGATGTAGATCAATAAAAGGATCTGTAAAGTGAGAAATGCTAGTAGAGGTGTCAATGTGAAATTCTGACATAGATGAGAACATTTTATGCTCCCAAAAAGTAACATTACGAGAGACACGAAGACGTTGTGAAATAGGATCCCAACATCTGTATCCCTTTTGACCACTACCATAGCTAATAAAACAACAAAGACGAGCACGTGGTTCAAGTTTTGTTCTTTCATGTGGAGGAAGAAGAACAAAACATGCTGAACCGAAAACTTTAAGGGTATCATATGAAGGTGGTTCTTCATACAATTTTTCATAAGGAGACACGTTATCTGTGACTGGAGAAGGAATCATGTTTATTGTATGAACAGCAGTTAATGCAGCTTCCCCCCAAAAGAATTCCGGACAAGAAGAAGAAATGAGAAGAGCTCGTACTGTATCAAGAATGTGTCTGTGTTTGCGTTCGGCACGACCATTTTGTTGTGATGTGTAAGGACAAGAACTTTGTGCAAGTGTACCATAAGATGCCAAAAATTTTGTAAGTTCTGATTCTTTGTATTCTTTTGCATTGTCGGCACGAAAAAGTTTGATTTTCTTTCTGAATTGAGTATCAATCATAGTGGCAAAGTTTTTATATGTTTCTCCTAATTCAGATCGATTTTTCAAAATATATATCCAAGTGTATCGAGAGAAATCATCAACAAAGATCACATAGTACCTAGACCCCCCCATGGTTGGAGTTGGAGAGGGACCCCAAATATCAGAATGTATAAGATCAAAAGTAGCTGATGATTTTTCATAATGAATAGAAAATGGAAGTACATGTTGTTTTGCCAATTTACATGACACACAATCAATAGTGTCTGCATTTACGCTACCTAGATGACCACTAGAAACTAGAGTACGTAAACGAGAAGGTGAAGGATGGCCTAACCGAGAATGCCATATGCTAGTTGTAGATGAAACAGAACCAACTAGATTATTGGATAGTGATACTGGTGTAGGAAGATGAAGTGAAGTGAGCTCAAATAACCTTCCGCATCTACGTCCTGTCCCAAGAGTTTGTCCTGTCTGAGGATCCTGTACATGACAACCAGAAGAGGTAAAAGTAATGTCAAAACCGAGATCACATAATTGGCCAATGGATACAAGATTAAGTGAAAGATTAGGAACATAGTATGTGTTAGGAAGAGAAAGATCTTCTGTAGATACTGTTCCAATATGTGCCACTTTCATTGTGGAACCATCAGCAGTTTGAATATTGGGAAGACATAAACTCTATGTTTTCGTGGTAAATATGGATGGATCATTTGTCATGTGATTGCAACATGCAGAATCGAAATACCAAGAAGTACCTGAAGTGACAGAGAAAGCAGTGGAGGGGGAACTGGTTTTCAGTAAAACCTGGCGGAGCAAGGCTTCAAGCTCGCTTGTAGATGTAGTTTCTGATGTAGATTCAGAAGTTGCAGCAGCGGAAGACTGAGTGAACTTGTTCGAACGAAAGGATGACTTTTTCTTGCAAAATTGGATTGAGTAATGACCCTTTTGATGACAATGTTGGCATGTATGATTGCGAAGAGCTATGCAATCCTTAGTTACATGTCCACTTTGACGACAAAACCTACAAAATGGATTGTCAGAAGTAGGTATCAAAGGTACTGCTAGTACAGTATCAGTCGTGGGTGTAGTTTTGCCAATGCCGAGTCGAGTTTCCTCAGAAATAAGTTCAGTTAAAGCACTCTCCAAAGAGGGCAACGGAACACGATGAAGAAGAGCAGCTCTAACTGGTTCATAGTCCTGAGTGAGAGCCATTAGAAACTGGATGAGCCGTTGTTGATCACGATATGTGTGATAAAGAGTGGCATCCTCTGCGTCTTTCCACTTTGGTTCAGACAAAGTCAGTTGATCCCAAAGTGCTTGTATTTGAGATAGATAATCAGCTACAGATTGACCAGGTGCTTGTTTTTGTTTGCTCAAAGAACTCATGATCTGATATTGATGAGCAAGATCAGATGTAGTGTACCGAGATGCTAATAAAT
The DNA here is from genome assembly GCA_037693485.1 of Kitagawia praeruptora. Taxonomy (NCBI): domain Eukaryota; kingdom Viridiplantae; phylum Streptophyta; class Magnoliopsida; order Apiales; family Apiaceae; genus Kitagawia; species Kitagawia praeruptora. The sequence goes on from CM075347.1 coordinate 19,480,540, forward strand.
CCCATATTTCCTTGGCAGTCTCAAAATTTCCAAACTGAAGATTAATCTTAGAAACTGAAGAGTTTCTAAAAAATGTGATTGCTTGATGATTTTTGACATCCCACTCTTCAATGCGATCTTTAAACGTTGACTCCGCTTCATCTTTCTCTTTTGTTGGAAAAGTAATATCACCACTTACATATCGCCAGATTCTTTTACCCTTAAGAAAACTACGCATAGCTTGAGACCAAGCCAAGTAGTTGGAGCCATTAAAAATTGTATGAATCGGCGAATTACTTTCTTTTTCCATGCTAGATATTGGGTTCAAGAAATAAAAGATATAAACTTTGGGGTCAATATAACCAAAATATTTTAATGGCCTGTATGAGTTTGGCCCAAAGAAATAAAATGTTGGCCCAAATAAAGAAACAAATGGGCTGATAGGCAGATTTATCCCAACGTTGTATCAGTCACACCTTAAACAACAAATATATATCTCTCGTCGATATACAGAGATGAGCGAGTCAATGATATACAGAGGTGAGCTATTTTAACGAATTTGCAGCGGTTGGTAGGCGGAGGAATCACGAATTGAGATGGAGAAGGCGGGTGAGTGTTGTTGAAGGTGAAAGAGGGTTGTGGTGGCGAATTGCAGTGGTTGGTGTATAGAGATTGAAGGAGAGGTGATGGAGGCGGGGTTGAAGATTGAAGGAGAGGTGATAGGACTTTGGTTGGGAGGTGATAGGACTTTGGTTGGAATGGTGGTTGTGGAATTGAACAGAGGAGGGAGAGGGGGACAGTGGGCTGCGCCAACTGTTCGTTTTAATTACTGAAAGAGTTTGAAGACAACAGAGGATGTCACCGGAAACGATAAAGGCAGCGGAACAACGGAGGTAAGTAACCTATAGCTCTGATACCATGATAAAACTAGAATGGATATATGAAAACAATGTAAGAGAACTAAGAAACTCTTGTATTGTATGTTTCAGTGTGTGTTACAATGAAGCTAATGCTTCAATATATATAGACTAATCTACGTAGACAAGTCTACAATTGCTACACAATAATCAACCCTATATATGTCATTGCATATGTCATCCTAACATATATGTCATTACATATGTCATCTTAACTAGACTTTAACAGTAGAGAAGAATTTCAGCTAAATTTTAATCTTGAGTGTAATGTAAAATAAGCATAAGGTACTTTTCATGAGTACGAATACAAAATAAAGCAAATTTTACTATTACAGTTCTTCACTTCTCCTCCCACATGGTGTACTCTTGAAACGTTTAATATGTTTATAATTAGTAAAATCTCAAGTGAGTGCTCTGTTCTGTACTGGTAACTTGGGCTTACATACGTGGTAACTTGTAAATGAGTGCATTTGTTCTTTCATCCTCTTTTGAGGGAAGGATTGTAAGTTGGGCTCAATCCAGTTGGACGTCTCTTCAACCATCTTTCTAATTTTTTTGAGGGAGTATTGCTGTGTATTTTTTTGAGGGAGTACAATGCATCTCTTACCAAGTCGATAAACAATTTATTAATTGTAATAAGAGGGGGTCGTCATCACATAAACTTTACCAGAAACATAAACTTTACCAGAAATGATCCTTATCAAGATCACGAGCCGGCTCTTTTAGTTAAACGAGCTCGAGCCGAGCCGAGGCCTGTTAAACGAGTTTGAGCCGGGCGAGCTCGCGAGCTACCCGACTCGAATTACAGCCGTCCATAGTCAAGGTCTTGGTTTAATATTTCAATTGATTGGAGATTTATTTACTGCAACTGAACTTCTGGTATGAATCTTTTCGGGCTCCTTTTCTCTATTAGTTTCCTCATTTTTAGAACACCATCCCACCTTCCAGCATCAACAAAGATATCTAAAACTCATGGTGTGCCTCTAGGGATATTGTGGCCTAAGATGAACTTCAAAATTGAGGCCTATAGAAATAAAACTAAAAATACATAAATTTTGATTAAAACTAGATATCAAGTTGCTTGTTATGACCGGTGAATGATCGTAGATTACTACTTCTAGCTCAATTCTGGCAGTGCTTGAAATAAATTTTCTTCTGCAAAATTGCAGAACATTTTACTCAATATCCAACTGCAAAAATTCCATGAAAAAAATCATTTTTTGGTATGAGGGACTCAGAGGAGTAATATAATAGGATGAAGAAAGTAATTATTATATAAAAAGTTATGCACAGCTTCTTTGTTCATTGACAATAGCACTAACAAATCATGAAATAGGAGTTTAAAATTTTAATAAAACTTTGACTTTGTTGTAATAAAAATTAGTGTAAGACATTTTTTACGAGTTTAGTATATGAAGCAATAAGAAAAACAAAAAGGTTGTACCACACCGAAAACTTTTGAGACATGGAATGTCTTCATAAACTCTTACAAAAAATTAAACATCAACCAGACCCGGTAACAAGACGAGTTTCTTCGTGTTTGGGTTAATCTGTCCCTATGTCCATTCGAAGTGAGGAGTTGGGCTTTGCCTGTAAAAAATGAAGTGCTGCTTGATAGCCTCTCTCTCTCTTAACTCGAATGCTAACAGGCCAGTCTTAACTCAGTCAAGTGGACTTGTCCCAAATTCAACATCATCTTTTTAGTTTTTAGTAAAATGTGGCTTTTCTATTTTCTCCCTAATCCTGATAAAACATATAAGTTCCCGATAAATTGCTTTAATATTTCATCATGGTTTTAGGGAGTACAATGCATCTCTTCAAAGATGACCAAATCAAGGCTGACCAAGTCCATAAACAATTTATTTATTGTAATAAGAGGGTAGGGGTGAGAACAAAACCGAATTGAAACTGAAATCGGCGAAAATCGAACCGAAAAAACCGAAACCAAAATCGAACTGGCGGTTGCGGTTTTTGATTTTTAAAAACCGAGACTTTCGGTTCCGGTTACGGTTATAGGTTAAAACCGAACCGGTTAAAATTGAACTAAACCGATTATTAAAATAAACAAATAAATATATATATTAATTGGAGTACTTGGAGTACACATATGTTCTGCATTCAAAATATTTTAAAATTTATTATTTTGCAAATCATGTTATACGAATATCATAATTTCATTGATAATCTTGAAAATCATGTATGTTTTGTAATATGTTCATCTTGAAAATTCTTTATGTTTTGCAATCAGAACATATATGCAATCCAAATGTGTTTCGCAGAACAATTCATTTTGCAATATTTTGTTAGCAAAACATGCAATATTTTCAAGATTTTCAATAAAATAGTGATATTCATGTAATAAACTTTGCAAAATAATAAAATTTGCAAAAGTTTGAATGCGAAATGTATATGTACTCCAAGTACTCCAATTAAAAGAGTACTCCATAGAACTTTACTCTATATATATAGGGTCTTGTTCTAATAGATCGAAACTAACTTAGAATAGAAACTAGAAACTAAACCTAAATTAAATATTTCAAGCTAATCTAATGACCAAATTAGGGGTACCCCAATACAAAAAACGTTTAAAATTATTGGCTGTATTCAACAAAAAAAACAAAAAAAATTAAAAAAAAGTTACTGTTCACGTGATGACGTGGCACGTGAACAGTAACTTTTTTTTTATATTTTCGTTGAATAGAGCCAAGAATTTTATAAGTTTTTTGTGAAGGTGCCCCTAGCGGGGCCATTAAAATAAATGAAATATAATTTATTTAGTGTAGGTTTCTAGTTTCTATTCTAAGTTAGTTTCTATTTGAACGCTTGCGTATATATATATAGGCATATGCTCCATATAGAACACTCTTACATAACAAACAATAAAAAATGATATTATTACCCTTCAGATATAGTCCCACATGGAGTTCTCATTAAACATTTGTTGTGTTTATACATCTTTCCAATTTTTATACAATTCCATGGCTAATTTTTTATTAATATGAAAATTTTACCGTATTGACTTGATTTTTGTTAATTATATTATTACTATTTGTTTCTAAGTCCATATAGAACCACTTAAAAATAGAACTCTTACAACTACTTAATATATTATGTTAAAACTCATAATTAAAAGAAATGTTCACTTGTGACAAAAAAAAAAAGGAACCGTTCACCACTGCAAAAGCACATGAGAGTCGACTCCCCCTACACCACTATTACCACCACTCCTTTTCTCCATCTTCATCTCTTTTCTCCCTTCAAACCATCCTCCAGTCCTTCCCCAATCATCTAATCCCTCGTTATCTTGTTTTTGTTTCGTTACTTTCAATAAAAATCGAACCAAAGCCAAACATCTTAGAATTTATTTCTCAGATCTATCTTGGTTTTGAGTCTGAATCCCCAAGTAAAAAATACATTTAGATTCAAATTCTCCTCCTTAACATCATACCAAAATTTGGTGTCATTCCGAGGTCTTTGAATTTTCGTCTCGCCTTTTGGCTTGTGTGGTTTGTCTCCCTTTTATTGGGATGTTAAAGTATGTTGTTTTGATGTTGGTATGTGTGCTGTTCATGGCTACTTTGAAAATGATTTATGTGATTTTGTGGGAGATCTGTAATTCGTGCATTGGAGTTGGGCTCGTGTCGGATATTGCAAGAGCTTACTTTTCACAATTAAAATTTATTCATCTTATGAGATCTTTCACTTTCGGCATGTCTATAGCTGGTTTTCGACATGTAGATAACTGGGGTGTTTCTGAACATTGGGCTACGGGTGGTGCGTATGTGAAGGTCATTTGCGATTTTACTGGTTCAAAGATTGGTGCAAGTTTGATTGATCGGGAAGCCGTTTTAATCTTTTTTAATTCAAAGAATTTCGAAATTCATGATGTTCAACAGTCTGAAAGCATAATCGGCTATTTGTTTCCACTCAGATTGTAGTGTCAGTTCAGGGGTTTGTCCTGACTGTAATTTGTGTTATGCAAGTTTATAAAAATCCTTTGTTTGTCAAAAAAAATTATATTATGTTGTAGAACATTATTTATTTGTATAGTATTTTAATTATTATCAATTATTTTTTATCATAATTACGTTTTAAAATATATAATAATGATGAAGTACAAGTTAAGTTAAGTGAAAAATAATTTATTATAAAAAAATTAGCATTTTAGAAACCAAACTATTGTGTACTACGTAAGTACACCATACTATCTACTTATATATGTGTGTTGCAGCAAAATTAAAATATCGTGTATTGCAATAAAACGAATAAATTTTAATCGTTGATTACACAATATCTATAATATAGATTAGTCATAAATTTGTAAAGTGAGTAGCACAATACGATTAACTGTCAAGTAAATGAGACTGTCTTAATTGTGAATGAGATTGTCTCAAGGTGAATGAGACTGTCTCAATTGTCTAACAGAATGAGTAAACCGCGGAAATTAAATGATAGAATAAAAACAAGAACACCAGGAATTTTCACTTGGTTCGGCCCCTACCCAATCTATGGCCTACATCCAAGTCCCTATGCCAACTAGCACAGAGATTATATTATTATAACAATAATATAAAGCTTACAGTTTTCCCCGATTACAAGTTTAAAGCCTCTTGGAGGAACCTTTCCCTTGACACAACTGTCACCTAGCAAACGTGCTACCTAGCTCACTGGCTACCTTGACTTATGACTTGTAATCTCTATCTTAGTTGCCACAACCCGACACAAGTATATGTAGAATGAATAAACTTTTACAACTCAATGAATGGAACTTCTAAACAAAGTGTGTATAAACTTGAATGTCTGTGTATAGAAGTTGTATTGTAGAGAAGCTTCGAGTCGCCCTTCTTCTTGCTGAATGAGCGAATATTTATAGCACTAGAAGATGTAATCGTTGGGAATTTGAATTCCTGAAATCATAGCTTTTAAAGAATAAATCAATTAGATGTAAATTAGTGATTTCACATGATTAGCAATCAATCAGAATAATTATGTTGCTAAGTCAAACGGCTCTATTAATAAGTTTAGGGATTTGAATGATAATCAAATCACACCATATTCCGGAAATATATCCTAGGATATATCTTTGATATATTACCTGAAATAGATAGATAGATATCCTGAAATATGGCAAATGACATATTATATTCAAGATATTCGTTAGATACATGGAATCAAATCTCTAGAATTTAATTCGAAAATAATTCAAAGTATCTTCCTAAAAAACATGGTACTAACAAAATTCCAATTTTATAAGATTTTAATTTGAACCTAATCCTTTGTTTCTAATATAGTAGTGTTATGTCTAATTCAACTTATAGAATTTATTTACAAATTTAATACAAATTTCAAGTCATATTTTTATTTATATAAAATTCGTCTAGTTTTCAATTTTCAGTTGTAACGACGAATCACGTAGTACCTTGCTAGAGTTGCATTGGAGATTACAAAATAGAAATATAAATTTAAAATTTTGAACTTGTATATATGTTGTGTGCAAGGAGATAAATTCTAGCTATGTTTTCTGTTTTTTGGTGTGAATAAAGAATTAATATAAGGTACTTTTCCTAAGTCGAGGATTAAGAAGAAAATAAAAAGGCTTGCTACATGATATTTACTATTATTTGTCCCACATCGAGTATTATTCAACTATTAGTTGTCTTTTTAATTCCCTTAAAACGAAGACTTGTCGGCTGGGTTTAGTTACGTGAGCCTGTAACCCAAGTGGGAGCCTTGAGATGGTTGGTAGATAGGTCAAGGTTCTTACCGGACTATTTGAGACTACTTGTCCTGCCTGTCCGAACGGAGTTGCTCTAACCGGAAAGGGATTCCTTTCAAAGGTTCTTGGGGAGTGGTAATTATAAGTCTCCTTTCGGGAAGAATTAACAGGTCAAGGAATCCATGTAGTGGTGTGCCTCTGCCCAATTCAACTACCATCTTTTTTATTTTTTGATGTGTGCTGAAACCACATAGAGCAAATATGGTGTGATGGTTGTCTCCAATCTCTATTTCCTATTTTGCCGAAACTCACGTCTTTATCTCAACTAAAGGGCTAGTGTGTTGAGCTCTAATCTCTGCTGCACACTCTCGTTTGACAGTGATCCCCACTGGCTATTACGATGATGCATCGAATCGATAACATTTAGGACAACCAAATGTTGCGGAATTGGGTGATATCGGTTTAGGCCACAATGGAATCTCATAAATCAGATTTCTTAGCCATTCAGCTTCTTTACCTGCCGCTGATAATGCCACAAATTCAGATTCCATCGTTGAATCAGTAATGCAATTTTGTTTCTTTGATGCCCAAGAGATAGCACCTCCCCCAAGAAGGAATACCCATCCACTTGTGGAAGAATGATCTTCCTTATTGGAAATCCAACTTGCATCTGAATGACCTTCAATAACCGAAGGAAATCCAGTATATGTCAAACCATAATTCATGGTTCCTTTCAAGTATTTGAACACTCGGCTTAAGGCTTGCCAATGATGTGTACTTGGCTTGCTAGTATACCTACTAAGCTTTCCAACAGCATAGGCAATATCTGGCCTAGTGCTTATCATGGCATACATGAGACTACCAATAGCCCTTGAGTATTCAAGTTGAGATACTGCAACACCTGTATTAGGTAGGAGTTTAAAACTAGGATCAAGAGGAGTGCTAACGGGAGAACAATCCTTAAAGTTAAACCTTTTCAGAATCTTCTCAATATAATGAGATTGAGAAATTGAAATGCCATTGTTCTCACGCTTGATCCTTATACCAAGAATCACCTCAGCCTCCCCCGTGTCTTTCATATTAAAATTAGATGACAAGAACTTCTTGGTTTTATCCACTTGATTTTGGTCAGTACCAAAAATCAACATGTCATCCACATATAAACAAATTATAACTCCTTTACCAGAAGCATCAAATTTGCTATATACACACTTGTCTGCTTGGTTAAGAAAATAACCGTTAGACAAGACTACAGTATCAAATTTATCATGCCAATCCTTCGGTGCTTGTTTCAGACCATAAATTGATTTCTTCAATTTACACACCTTGTTCTCACAACCAGGCATTACAAACCCTTCGGGTTGTTTCATATAAATCTCTTCATCTAATTCACCATTCAAGAATGCAGTTTTCACATCCATTTGGTGAATGACAAGGTTGTGTATAGCAGCAAGTGCTATTAACAACCTAATAGTGGAGGTTCTAGCAACAGGAGCATAAGTATCGAAATAATCAATCCCTTCTTTTTGTCTAAAACCTTGGATCACCAATCTGGCTTTAAACTTATCTATGGTACCGTCCACCTTCATTTTCCTTTTGAAGATCCATCTGTTCCCCAATGCTTTACAGCCAGGGGGCAGATCACTCAATTCCCAAGTATTGTTATTCATGATAGAATCCATTTCATCTTGGATAGCTTCTTTCCAGAATGCAACATCCCTAGATTTCATAGCTTCGCTAAAAGTATTTGGATCCTCCTCAATAACAAAACAATATTGGTATTGATATTCAATTTCATCTCTAGAGCCTTCTACTAGATAAAGATGAAAGTCATCTCCAAAAGACTTTGCTTTTCTAGCTCTAGTGCTTCTCCTTGGTTCGGACGGTCCATTCACATCTTCAGTAGAAACCGAGTTCCTACTAGAAGAAATCTGAAGCATGTCCCTTGGTCTAGGTATAGATGTAAATCTGTTTTCATCAAATATAGCATCTCTTGACTCGATAATCGAGTTCACAGATACATAGTCATTAGATTCCAGCACATAGAATCTATATGCTATGGAATGCTCAGCATAACCAACAAATATGCAATCAATACCTCGTTCACCCAAGTTTCTTCTTTTGGGTTCAGTGAGTCTTACAACTGCTCTACATCCCCAAACTCTCAGAAAACTTAATTTTGGTGACTCTTTATACCAAAGTTCATAAGGGGTAATCTTATTCCTCTTACTAGGAATTCGATTCAATAAGTGACAGGCTGTCAACATAGCCTCACCCCAAAATCCCTCACTCAAACCCAAGTAGGATAACAAGGAATTAACCATTTCTTTCAAAGTCCTATTCTTTCTCTCTGCCACACCATTTTGCTGTGGTGTATAAGGAGCCGTGGTTTGATGTATTATACCAGTAGATTGGAAATAAACCGGATCATAATACTCACCTCCTCTATCAGTACGTAGATTTTTAATCATGGTACTCTGATGTAGCTCTACTTCTTCTTTAAAATTTAAAGAAGTCAAGAGCTTCATCCTTAGCATGCAATAAATATACATAGCAATATCTGGTAGCATCATCAATAAAAGTAACTACATACTTTTTATTTCCTAATGATGGTGTAGAATGGAAATCACACAAATCACTATGTATTAATTCTAAAACATCAGACACCCTATTAACCTCCTTAAAGGGCTTTCTTGTTATCTTTGTTAACATGCATGTTTTGCATTTTTCATTTTCTAAGTCAATAGCAGGTATGAGACTCATTTTAGACATATCCTTTATTCTTTTGTAATGTACATGTCCTAGTCTAGCATGCCATAATTCTGGTTTGTTCAAATTATTGCTAGTACTAGTAGAAGCCATGCAAGCAGATTCATCAATAAATGGAGTAGTTACATTCAACATAAACATGCCATTACACAAATAGCCAAAGCCAACAAAAGAGCCATGTTTTGACAATATATATTTGTCACTTTCATAAACTTGTTTATATCCACAATTGTTCAATACAACACCAGACAAGAGATTCTTACGAATCCCAGGAACATACAACACTTTATTTAACAATATACATTTGCCAGAAGTAAAAACTATCTTGACATTTCCTAGTCCTTTGATCGGTTCAGTTGCAACATTTCCCATCTTTAAGATAGATCCATCTTCGATTGGTTGAAAGTCTATGAACCAACGAAGATCTTTGCATACATGACTCGTTGCTCCTGAATCAATCCACCAAGCAACATTGTCATCCTGCACATAAAATGCCTCAGATACTAGTGACACATAATTCTGACTAGAATTACAATTTTGCATTAAAATCTGACCTTGTTGCATTTCTGGATCCTTGGATCCACTTGGACCAACATTTTGCTTTTCTTGCTTGCCTTTACCAACCCGACAATCCTTCTTGAAATGTCCAGGTTTGCCACACTTCCAACATGCCATCTTAGGCCTTTTGTTGGAAGAATTGTTGTTGTTTCCTTTAAACTTTCGTTTATTACCCTTGCCATACTTAGAATTCTTTGAAGATCCACCATCTTCAACCATATTCACAGAAGAGTTACCGACTTGGTTCTTGCCTTTAGGATTATTCTCAATTTCTTGAGTCCTCAAAGCCTCTTCAATTCTGAAGTGACTTCCAAGTTGAACCAGAGTCAGATCCTCTTTGTTATGTTTCAAGGAGTGTTTAAAATCCTTCCATGATGGTGGTAGTTTGTCCATAACACCAGAAACTGAGATAGATTCATCCATCTTCAGATTGTGTTGGGTAAACTGTCCCAGAATTTTTAACAATTCATTGTATTGTTCCATCACAGGTCTAGAATCGACCATTTTGTAATTCATAAAATTACTGACCAGAAACTTCTTACTAGAAGCATCTTCTGCCATGTATTTGGATTCAAGGGAATCCCACAATTCTTTTGCTGACTCAACATTTTGATATACATCGAAAAGGGAATCAGACATACCGTTTAAGATGTGACCGCGGCAGATGTAATCAGCGTTTTCCCATTTGCAACGCCTCCTTGTTTGTTCAGCGATTTCATCCTCAACCACTTCTGGAATGGGGGTACTCAAAACATATACAACCTTCAGCGTTGTCAATAGAAAATGCATCTTCTTTTGCCATCTTCTAAAATCCTGACCCTCAAACTTGTCCAACTTTGCAAACTTGCTTGTCATGTCTCTTGCAGATTCTGAGTTTGCCATCTTCAGAAAATAGTTAACTTCAATCTTTGTTGGGGAGTTGGGTGATAACTTGGATTTTTCTGAAGTCGTGTGAACACTTTCAGATTGAAGTTATTTGTGGTTCACCCAAATAATTCAATCGGATAAAATCAGAAAATCTGCAAGAAGAGAGAATGTATTTTGCTGTGTATTTTAAAATGAACCTATATATAAAATGATCAATGCCACACCTATTTATAGATGTCAACAGATGTGTCTTTTGCCAATAGACACACCTCAAGATGTGTCTTTTGCCAAAAGACACATCTCATTTCCAACAGTCATGTCCAATGCCAATAGAAATATGTGTCTTTGCAAATGTCCAATTCCAATAGAAGTTTCCAACAGATGTGTCTTTTGCCAATAGACACACCTCAAGGTGTGTCTTTTCCAATAGACACATCTCATTCTAACAGATGTGTTTGATGCCAATAGACATGTCTCATAAGCAATAATTCTGAAATCATAACGAACTCGAACAGAGCATGCACTCCGCATTCTCCCGACTTGTTCGATGTAACATTACGATTACATTGATCAACTAGCCAATCCAATTACACTAAAATATCCAACACCAAACGTGTGCAATATATATAGTCCGACATATTGTAGCCCTCAACTTTGTTTATGTTTATATCTCTCTTCATTAAAGTGTGATTCCAAATGAACTTCCTTTCGAATTCATCTTAACAGTCATTATATCGCGTGTCGTACACCTGTCATTACAGTCCTTATATTAAAAGCATTATACTATGCTTTTAGAGTAAAAACCCTTTTGTCACTTATCATCCGACTTTACAGTTTAACCAGAGTTTGATTTCTGAACCTCTACTCTGGTACAGAAGTCAGACTAGTTGGCAGTTGAGCAAGGGTTATTGCTTTGGGGAAAAGTTTGAAGTTGGATTTTTGTTTTATTTGGTTTAGTTACAAAGCTCGACTTACTGTTACCTATATAGCAGTGCCATATATGGGGTGTTTGCCAAATTTGTCATTCAACTTATAAGTTACTTATTTCGGAAAAAATTTCATATTTACATACATTTTTTTTGAGAAAAATGTGTATTGGAAGTTTAATATTCGTTATCTTGTAAAAATAAGTTACTTATTTCAGAAAAAAGTACATATTTCCTAACTTTTTTCCAAAATAAGTAACTTATTTCTGAAAAATAAGATTTCCTAAACGGGCCCTATATGAGCTCCTGATTTGCGTTTTCTTCTTGACGCAAGTTCAGCTGTAACTATAGACTTCTTCTTCTCACATTCACATGAAGATGCTTTAAATTTTCGTTTTGATCCTTGCAGCACTGATGACTAGAGCATTGCACAGTCCAATACAGTCTGTGTTATCATAGGATACTGATTGAATTTCAGCCTTCAACTCATTATCACTAATTGACAGCTCTTCGATTTACTAACAGCATCTTGCAATTTTCACAGCATCTCTCCATGCTTTAGAAGACCTGCTAACCTTAGCTCTTGCAGCTTTTTTTCATAGCGTTCTTTGATAAAAGCAATTCACAGTGACATCTGCACAAGAAAAAATGTCCCTTTCGATCCTTTGATAGTTTGATTAGCTTATTCAAACTGATCACGCAACTTAAAGAATTCATTATTAGATTTTCCCATCAAGGCTATGTGCCTTTAGGTTCATCTAATTCGTCGTTGAGAACGTCATTACAATTTCTAGCTCAGCGTTACAAAATATCATATCACGAATCTCTTCAGCTGTTTTCAGCTAGTACTCTTTGAGTTGTTTGTGCAGAACAGTGTAAAACCTTTATCAAGTTCAGGGTCCAAATTAAGTATCAAATCACGAATCAATTTGTATGCCTTATCCACAAGTTAGTCGTGTGACATTAATGAAATCCGAGAGGACCCTGCTTTCAAAATTAAATAAAACTAGTATGTTAAATTAAAAAATAATATGATAAAATTTATTTTTAATATATCTTGATATATAAATTAAAAAAGTTATTGTAAAGTCCTTTTAATAGGCAATAAAACACTAATTTAAAAATCTAAATTTTGTTTACGGCTTTGTATTTTCATTGGCGACTTGTATGGATCCTATTTTGATGCTTACCTTTTGACTTGGGGTTGTGCATGGGATAACCCACGTCTCCATATAACTTAGATGCGATCATTCATCATTACTTATTATGAAAACCTCAAAATTTTGTCTTTCTTCATCTTAAAACAGAGGCCTAATAACTGAATTCAATGGCAACTCTTGATAAAAACACTAACCCTATACTTTCAGAAGATATCATATCTTGCATACTCTTAAGGACTCCAGTAAAGGCTCTTTTGCGATTCAGGTCAGTTTCGAAATCATGGTTATATCTTATTTCTAGTTCCGGTTACATCGAAACTCATATGTCTCAATCAACTAATGACATATTCTCCTGTCTTCCCAAAGTACTCATCTACAACATATTCTTAAGGCTTCCGGTGAAGACTCTTTTGCGATTAAGATCTGTTTCTCAATCATGGCTGTCTCTAATTTCTAGTCCCGAATTTATTAAAACGCATCTTTGTAAATCAACAAATGACCCTCACTTCAGTCACCATCATCTCATTTTAAGCGATAGTCCTTTTATGCCTGCAAACCGGGATCTCACGCTAGAGAGTCGTTCTTTATATTCTCTTCTTAATGAACCTGTTACTGACGCAATTCATTTTGACTTTAAGGATGTTATCATGGATGTGGTGGGTTATTGTAATGGCTTAATTTGTTTACTGGGTTATTGTAGCTTAATTTGTTTAAGAAGTGATGATCGATATTTAATCTTGTGGAACCCATTTACTAGAAAATCAAGAAGATTACCAATTATTGAACATGGGTTATCATATGGATTTTGCTATGATGAATCTAATGATGATTTTAAAGTATTTGCCTTTTTCAAGTATAGCACGTCTGAACAAAAAGTGTCGGTTTATAGCTTAAAATCTGATTCTTGGAGAACAATTGGAGATCTTACTTTCGCTAGTTTTTGGTATAGCTACGGGTACTTTGCAAATGGAGCTATGTACTGGGTTGATGAGGATCCTCGATCGCAGAATTATTTTCAAAAATCAGGGATCATTTATTCTCTTGATGTAAAAACGGAGACTTATGAAGAAATTTTGTTTCCAAAATATGAAGGTTCCGACAGTTATACATTGGGTACTTTTGGAAAAAGCCTTTCCATACTATATTATTATGGATATGCCCATGCTGATTTCTGGGTACTGAACAAATGTGGTGTAGAAGTAGAAGAGCCTTGGACAAAATTATTCACCATCCCGAAGATTGATGAACTACCCACATGGTACCCTTGGATAAAACCACTCTGCATTTCTGTAAATGGAGATATTGCTATGTCAGCAGGGATGACTGTAGTACTATACAACCCTAGGGATAACACGTTTAGGGATTTGTTAGACACGAATTTTGAAAGTCTTTATGTGGATGCTTGTGTTGAGAGCCTTGTTTCACCCTATCTTTGAAATCGGAATTTGTAGGTAACAAGTTAGAGCTTTTAGTTCTCCTTTAAAGTTAGACATGATTTAATTTTACTTATATATAATTGTGAGAATGCATTACTCTTTCAAAGCTAATCATCATTTGATTTTACTTTCTATGTATTTATGAAACTGCTCTTCTTCTGTGTATGTAAAATTGTTCCTAAATCAATTAGAAATATGGCAGTACAGACAGATGAACTTTAGTTATAAGCTTTGAAGGGAACTAAGCTCTTGGTTGTTACGAAGCTTGAGTTAACTTTACATTGCTACATATGCTCCTTACTCTGTCAACAGCTAGTTACACTTGTATGTCCATGGAAATTAAAGAATTTCCAGGTCTCACATACACATGAAGATGCTTCCTTTTTTTCCCCCTGTGGCATTCAACGCTTATTCATATCCGTATTCTATCATAACAATAATTTTTCCATCATTTTGTTCTGAGAATCTGCTTATGTCTCTAAAAACATTTAAATTACGATTCATAACTCAGCCTTACAAAAGCTTAATTCACAAATTTACGATTCTAAGCTCCGCGTTACAATACATCAATTTTGGAATCTAGTTCTCAGCCTCTCAGGTATTCTCAGGTATTTTCAGCCCACTTGAGTTGTTTCTGCGGTCTTAGATCCAGATTAAGTTTAACCTCTAAAGGAATTAGCCTTCTCTCGTGTTCTTGAGCTGAGGCTGCTGAGCTATCACAGATTAATACAGAACACATATATTAACTCCCAGCTGAGCCATATATAGGGGAGGAAAGGCCTTTAACAATATGAATAAAATATGAATAAACCACCAGGTGAACTTAATGGTCTAAAACCACTCTGCATTTCTGTGAAAGGTGAAATTATGCTACTTTCTCGAACAACCATATTACTAAACAACCCCAAGGACGAGACATTTAAGAATCTGTTATGAACAAACTAGCGGAATAGTGTTTAGTGTTTTTGATATTGAAAGTGTTTATAGTTTTTGTGGTATTACATACGTTTTTTTGGTGTGTTTATCTATGAGCTAGCTGGGCCTTTATATAGGCTCCAACCTGCACCATCTTACATCATTGCTTACATATGTGATCATTGACTAGCCTCTTTATTTTACTTCTTGCTGCAGCCTACCTTCATTTTCCACACACGGGTTTGAATTCTAACACTTCTAGTGAGTTTGACTTCTAACACTCCCCCTCAAGTTGGGCAGTCGGTGCTCCAATGCCCAACTTGCGTAAAGTCTCATCGAAGGCTTTAGTATTGACTGCCTTTGTCAGGATATCAGCTAATTGATCATTTGATCGAACAAACGGAAGTTTGATTGTCTTATCTTCCAATTTGTCCTTGATGAAATGTCGGTCTATCTCGACGTGCTTCGTTCTGTCATGTTGGACCGGATTTTCTGAGATACTTATAGCTGCCTTATTGTCACAAAATAGCTTACATGTTGTTTTCTGTGGAAAACCAAGTTCATTCATGAGTTTCCGAATCCATAGGATTTCAGTTATTCCTTTTGCAATTCCTCTGAATTCTGCCTCTGCACTTGATAGGGCCACCACCTTTTGTTTTTTACTTCTCCAGGTGACCAAGTTACCACCTACTAGAGTAAAGTACCCAGAAGTGGATTTCCTGCCGTCACGATCTCCTGCCCAGTCTGCATCTGTGTAGGCAATTAGATCCAGATGATCATTTTTGGCGAAGTAAATTCCCGTGCTACTTGTACCCTTTAAGTACCTCAAAATTCTCATTACTGCTGTCATGTGTTGTACTTGTGGGAGGTGCATGAACCTGCTCACCACTCCTACAGCATAAGCTATATCTGGTCTTGTGTGAGCTAAGTAAATGAGTTTTCCCACAATCTTCTGATATTGTTCTCTTTTAGCCAGTTTTGCTCCTTCAAGAATTTGAAGACCGTGATTAGCAACGATCGGTGTCTCAGCTGGTTTACAGTCTAGCATTCCTGTTTCTACCAGAAGATCAAGGATATACTTTCTCTGGTGAATGAAGATTCCTTGTTTCGACCTCAGAACTTCTATGCCAAGAAAATACTTGAGAGTCCCCAAATCTTTCATCTCAAATTCATGAAATAGTTTTCCTTTTAAGTCAGTGATCTCTTCCTCATCATTTCCAGTGATAATCATATCATCCACATAAATTATCAAGCAAGTGATTTTATCTCCAACCCTCTTCAAGAATAGGGTGTGATCTGAGTTGCTTTGATTGTACCCAAACTTCTTCATAGCTTTTGTGAATCTTCCGAACCATGCCCTAGGGGACTGTTTTAGCCCATAAAGTGCCTTCATCAGTCTACATCCTTCTTTATCTCCAAATTCCTGAGAATACCCTGGTGGTGCCTCCATATATACTTCTTCATCAATACTTCCGTGAAGAAAAGCATTTTTTACATCAAACTGGTATATGGGCCACTCCTTGTTTGCTGCTATTGAGAGCAAGACCCGTATTGTATCAATCTTGGCTACAGGAGAGAAGGTCTCTGAGTAGTCAATTCCATATGTCTGGGTATATCCTTTAGCCACTAGTCGTGCCTTGTACCTCTCAACTGTTCCATTTGCTCGGTATTTGATAGAGAATACCCATCTGCAACCTACCTTTTTTTTCCCTTTTGGTAGGATGCATTTTTCCCATGTTTTGTTTCTCTGTAGAGCTGAATACTCGTCCTCCATAGCTTGTTTCCACTTTTCATTTCCAAGGGCTTCCTCCACTGTTTTGGGAATGTCAGTGGAGTATACAGAGGCGGTAAAAGCCATGGCTGTGCTGGACAAGTTCTCATTGCTGATTCTCTCTACAGGATATTTAGACCGTTGGGCCTCATACTCTGGATCATACCTTCTCGGCGGAACTCCTCTTGTACTTCTCGGGGGTAACTGATACCTGTTTGGAACACTATCACTAGGAAAAATATTAGTCTCAATAATAGTATCAGTTCCAGAGTTCTCAGAATTAACCTCTGCTGAGGAGAGGTCATCAGAAGGATGCTCATTAGACGAAACTGGAGTGGACATAATAGGAGATACTGATGCTTCAGGAGCAACATCGGTGGTATTACTTACTTGTGTTGTAGGATCTGGATTCATCACTTCTGGATATGTTAACCAGCTAAGGTCATCAAGGTCATCACTCAAACTCTCCCCCTGAGGACTAAGCTGGGTATAGTAGTAAGACTGTTCAAAGAATTCACAGTCTAAAGTAGTGTAGATTTTGTCCTGGATAGGGTCATAACACCGATACCCCTTTTGATTAACCCCATACCCAAGAAAGACACATTTAACAGCCCTGGGTTCTAGTTTGGTGCGCACCCCTTTTCGAAGATGAACATAGACAATGCATCCAAAGACTCGAGGAGGCAAGGAATGTGAAGATGGAATTGAGACGTGTGACCCAAGAGTATTGAGGGGTGTGTTGTAATTGAGGGGTTTTGTGGGAAGGCGGTTTGTGAGATAGGTAGCAGTAGCAATAGCTTCCGGCCAGAAGTGAACAGGAACATGAGATTCGATCATAAGGGCTCGGGTGATTTCAAGAAGGGTTCTATTTTTTCGCTCAGTTACACCATTCTGTTGAGGTGTGTAAGAACATGTGGTTTGGTGGAGGAGGCCATGGTCAATAATGAACTGTTTCATGTTCAAGTTAACGTATTCCCCCCCATTGTCAGACCGTAAAATTTTTGGTTGAGCTTTGAACTGAGTGCAAATCATGTGGTAGAATTTAACAAAGACATCAAACATTTCAGATTTGTGTTTTAAAAAATACACCCAGCTCATGCGAGTACAATCATCCACAAATAAAACAAAATATGAAAAATTATGAAGGGTAAAATCTGGAACTGGTCCCCATACATCAGAATGAATCAAGGCAAATGGTTGAGTACTATGAGTCATACTAGGATAGTATGAGTGCTTATGGCTTTTAGCTAAAACACATGCTTCACAATTCAAATCTATGGCAATGTTCTTTAAAGAGGGAAATAATCGTTTGAGATAACCTATGGAGGGGTGACCTAGCCGACGGTGCCACATCCAGAGTTGATGTTCCGGTGATCCATGAGCAAGCAAAGCGTTACCGTTTTGAGTCACCTCATTCACATAGTATAATCCTCCTCGTTCAGTACCATGCCCAATGATCCGTCCCGTCTGAGCATCCTGCACAACACAACCAGATGATGTCATTAGAACAGTACAGTCAAGTTCCCTAGTTAACTGGCTAACAGATAAAAGCTTGTGAGTAAGACTAGGAATTAAGAGGCAGTTTTGTAAATGGATATTAGAGGTAACATCCACAGTTCCAGCCTGGGTAACGGAAATATATTCTCCGTTTGCACTTTGGATTTGGGTACGATGAGTGTTGTTGGAGGACACAATATCGGAAGAATCATAGGTCATTGTATCGGTGGCCCCACAATCAAAAATCCATGGATTGGATATTTGGTTACATACTAGGCCCAAAGAATTTTGATTTCTGGTGACTTTGCTTTCAGGGACTGTACCTGATGTCTGATCAGTATGTAGCGTTGTTGTGAGGGGTTTGTCGTCGTTACTATCCGGACCACCTACAGCTAGGTTGGCCTTACCGCCGGTCCTGGAAATTATAGCCTTGGAGACGCCCTTCCTCTGCTTCATGTCGTCCCACCATTCTGGATACCCGATGATTTTGAAACAACCCTCCTTGGTGTGTTTCGTACCACCACAATGGCTGCACTTGAGCTGAGTTTTATCCTCTCGTTGGAATGACGAGGATTCCGACCGATGTTTTACGAGGAGCCCACTACCAATCTCTGAAGGTTCTCGTCCCAATGATGAGTTGCTGGCCATTATGCCGCGACGGGCAATCTCCCGTCTTATGGACGCGTAGGCTGCGTCAATGGTGGGTAGTGGATCTTGATACAATATATCCCTCTTTTCTTTGTCTAGAGTATCACTTACTCCAGCCAGAAATTGGTACAATCTTTGCCTTTGTATGAAGGAATTAAATAAAGTAATGTCCTCTGCACACTTCATGGGGTTGGGCATTCTCCTGTCTATTTCCTTCCACAGAGTGTTGAGTTTACTGAAATATATTTCTATAGTGTCCCTTCCTTGTCTCATAGTTGCTGCCTTTGAACTTAGATCATAGATCTGGAGTTCGTCTCTCCCACTGCTAAGGAGAGTTTCAATTCCCTTCCATAGTTCCCGGGCAGTCTTGTAATCCAGAAATTGGTTCACAAGATCTCCATCAATATTTTCAATGATCCAAGATAAGACCATCGAGTCCTTTTGAGCCCACTGTTGGTACTCAGGGTCATCTGGTGGAACGGGATTGGTGGTGATATGATTGAGCCGGCCTCGACCACCAATAGCAATATGCATTAATTTACACCATTTGGTGTAATTCGTGAAATTTAGTTTTTCGGCAACACGCACCGTTTGTGATATTCCGGTTTCTGGGAGGTTTGGATTTTTTTGTAGTTTCTGAAATAATTGGAACATTTGTTCCATTTGTTCCATAGAGACTAACTGTGTTGTGGTTTCTGGTTGTTCAGCAATTTGTTCAGCCATTGTCTCCGGCGATAAACAGTTCTTTTTCTCGTATGAACAGTACCGTATGTATGAACAGTACCGTATGTATGAACAGTACCGTATGTATGAACAGTACCGTATGTATGAACAGTACCGTATGTATGAACAGTATCGTATGTAAGAACAGTTCCGTATGTATGAACAGTACCGTATGTATGAACAGTACCGTATGTATGAACAGTGTCTTCAGTCACTATTCATCATCTTCTTCTTGAAAAACTTCCGGCAGCTCGTACGGCTTCGTCTGACGTCGGTTTTGAATTCGGAAGATACCTCTGGACTCGTATCAGTGAGGCCAATCTAATGGTATGCTCAAAACTGAGTTTCGACCACCTTCAAAAAACTCAAAAATTTCACCTGGGCTTGACAGTTTGTTCTTCTTCTGAAATGTGTTTCCCTAGGATAGAACCTGTCTCTGATACCATGAACAAACTAGCGGAATAGTGTTTAGTGTTTTTGATATTGAAAGTGTTTATAGTTTTTGTGGTATTACATACGTTTTTTTGGTGTGTTTATCTATGAGCTAGCTGGGCCTTTATATAGGCTCCAACCTGCACCATCTTACATCATTGCTTACATATGTGATCATTGACTAGCCTCTTTATTTTACTTCTTGCTGCAGCCTACCTTCATTTTCCACACACGGGTTTGAATTCTAACACTTCTAGTGAGTTTGACTTCTAACATGTTAAACTCCACTTTCAACTATCTTCATGTGCATACCTACATGAAGAGCCTTGTTTCACCAAACCTCTAAACTGAAGCTTGCGCGCAACAACCAGTGAGAAATAAGGTCCATTCTAGTTATATTCTGTCATTCGTTTCCAAAATTAAGCTTAGAGATTTTATTTTTATCTTGAAGCTACTTTTGTAACTTTTAGATCTGAATTGGTTGGTCTTACGGTCAGACTTTATAGTATTTTGCTAAGTTTTTGGAGCTACTTTGTCAGACTTTATAATATTTGCATTTTGTCTACTATTTCGGTGTGCCACTCTGTTATTAAATTTTGTTACAGTTTTCAGAGCTCTGGGGATATAGTTAATAGAAGAGGTTGGTTTGCGATTTTTTGTTTAAATCTATTTGTTTTCGAAGTGTCTTATTTTAGCAAATTTAAGTTTGTTCTTGTGTCATATATTCTGCAGTCTTATAGTCCTATGCTTTGGTTGCAACTTGCAAGATGTTTTTCATACCTGCTAAATTTTGATAAAAAAGACAATGACATTAAGATTTAAGATATATATAATTTAATTGTATTATTGTGTATCTATACTATACTATACTATAACTAGCATGCTAGCCCGTGCATGGCACGTATCATATTATAATTCATATAATATCTTTTAAATCTTGTGATAGAGTCTTTTTTATTCTTGTGTTAGTCTGCTTTACCTTTCATGTGCAACGGTAAATTGAAATTCAAATTATTAACGTATTTTAAGTTTGAAGATTGGTTCGTAAAAAGTTCGATACGTCCGAACTCGGTTCTAAAGCTCGAAGTCACTTTCTTTACCTCAAGGTACGCTCATATCATTTTATTACACCTAAGTTGTAATCTGCTTTGTTATAATTTCAAATATTGTTTGATGTGATGAACTTCATATTTATAGTTTTCATTCATCAGGATTCTGAAATTCATTGCATGTACTTCGAACCTTTTTTCGTTGATTTTACATTTGTCATTAGGTTGTTGCTGCTATGGTGAATAATGATCTTATGAGTCTCGTTAATACAAGGCCACTAAAAGCCTGGAAGGAAGCCCTTGCTCTTCTCTGCACAGTAAGTTCCTTTAGAACTTAGAGACATTGCAGTTCATATTATAATGGGAAAATACTAGCAAACACCGAAAATCAATATTATAAGTTCAATTTGAACAACTAGACATGTGCTTTGTTTTACAGTCAAAACCCTCCATAAATCTCCCTAAAATTATGCTAAGCAACCAACACTCCACTTTGATCCTTCCAACAAAAGTACAAACAATCTTCGTATTATAATTGAAAAACGAAACTTAGAAAATTACAAACATTTAAAGCTTCCAAACTTCAAGTAGTGTCATAATTAGCATCTCTTCCTGCCGGGCGGCGACGGCGAGCAGACGGACGGCGAGCAGCCGGGTGTGGATCGGGCGAAAATAGACCGCGACAGAACACCGCCACCACCATGCAACCTGCACACAACATGATAATTGTCTCGTTGGTTATGGCGTGGGTGTGATTGTGAACCACGTTCAAACTCCCCCAATTGAAACCACCACATTTGAACATCATTTGTTGTTTTAATTGTTCTGCTTGTAAGAGTGGAGTATCGTCGTGTGCTTGTGTGCATTTTATAATGCTTTATTTGCCAGCTGTTTGTTTGTGATTGGTGCCGGTCTTTGCACACGGATGGGTAATTGGCACACGGATGGGTAATTTTGCAAGTCTATGATTGGTTGTCAGCCCGGCACACAGATGGCTATGTTTTTTTTTTAAATCAATCATATTATTAGATTTACTAAGTTATCAATCTTTTAATTTAAAGTCAATCAAAATTATACTATTATATATTACAAGCTAATTTTCATAAATATCAACTACAATCATACTATAATATATAGTTATATATTACGAATTACTTTCCATAAATACTTATTAACTAATTAATCACAATTTAATTTTCATAAATACTTATTAATTAATTAATCACAATTTTTGATTTAAATCAATTACAATTATATCATTATATACCGACACATCTATTCTTTGCACCCGTCTCTATGCATAGAGTCATTTTTCAAAATTGTGTATTTATTAATTGATTTTAATACAAATATATTATTTTAATACCCAAGTCTATTTTATCTATATTACTAAATGCTAGGGATTTTATCTATTTTATCTATAATTTTAATGTTAATTAATTTAGAACAATATAAATTATTATACTAACCATTAACCATTTTATTCGTAATAAAATTTGTTATTACCAATTTAGTTTTATTTTTTAGTTTTAATTTAAAGTAACATCCAATAGCATAATATTAGTTTTAATTTATTCAATAGTATAATATTAGTTAATCCGAGGTTAAATATCAAATTGCACACCGAATAATTTAAAATATCTCAAATTACACACCGATAAATTTGGGGTCTCATTTAAAATACTTTTAAAAACATACATATCAAACGGATACCTTTAAAATGTACTCGGGAAGTAAAAATAATTTTTCATTGAGTTATACACATTTTTCTTGAATACTACCATAACCAAAAGAAATGTTGATAATTCTATTATTTTTGATAATATATTTAGATTTTAAGAAACTTATTTACTATTTAATTTTAATTAAATCAAATAAAATAAGTATAAAATTAAAAATATATGGTATAAAAAATTCTTAAAATCTAAATATATTATCAGAAATACTAGAATTATCAATCTTTGTTTTGTTTATGGTAGCATTCAAGAAAAATGTGTATAACTCAATGAAAAATTAATTTTACTCCCGAGTACATTTTAAAGGTATTTGTTTGATATACATGTTTTTAAAGTGTTATGAGATCCCGAATTTACCGGTGTGTAATTTGAGATATTTTAAATTATTTAGTGTGCACTTTGATATTTAACCCGTTTAATCCGGCGCTTCGCATGCTAATGAAAATTTTAATAAATTTTGTCTAAATTTAATATATTAAAATAAATTAAGGCAACTAATAAAATTCAATTTTTGGATAAATTACAAAAATTATATATATTGATATAGGAACAACCGTCTCTCATCCATCTCTCTTTCTACCTAAGAATAGTAATGTTAGTTTTTAGGTTGTCATTAGACTTTTGTTGATTATAAGCATCATTTTTTTGTTTTCTCTTAATATTACTTATTTTCAATAAATTTCTTTTTTATTTCAAGTTTTAGTACCTTCGTGGATTTTTTTCTACCTGATTTGTTCTTTATTCTAATAAGAGTTGGTTTGTTCTGGTATCCGAATTTGTAGAAGTTTATATATTTAACAGAAAATTCTATGCATATATAAATTGTAACTCGAAGTCACCATCTTGCATTTTATTTTATGAAAATTATTATAGATATTGGAACAAAACTTTAATTATGTTCAAATTAAATTATTGAGAAATATATATAAAAAAAATTATTTGATTATATATGTTGGAGGCCCATCTCCCTATTGGGCTGGACCAAAGATTCAGAACAGAGAGCACTTCTAACGAAGCCCATGAACAGGCATAAGGCTCGTTTGACTGCTTCTGGGCCTAACCGAAGGCCCAATACCATGGCCCAATAAAGGAACTCTGAAGGAAGCCCAACATGGTCCAACCCACTGACCAACGGCTCTTCCAGTTGGACCACTCCCTCCGATCATGGGACACGTTTCCATGAACTCCACGTCTTGGCTAACCACCCATGAAGACGATTGAAGGATATATATACACACCTCTGGCAGGTTTAAGGGAATCAATCACAATACACGCTGATACAAACACTTTTACGTTTACCTTATTCTCTGAAAACGTATCGTCTTTTCTATATTTTTTAACTAAAATCCCCTCTTTAATAGAAATATCACGGACAATATTAATTTCTCCTTTTCTAAAAATATTACGAGCAATTGTATTTACTAAAATAACGTAATTAAATTATAATTACTATAAACTAATCAATTACCTTTTTCACCTATAATATGTTACCTTTTTAATTTTTTCTAACTAAATCCTCGCATTCTATTTAATAAAATAAAATAATAATTTAATAATTACTAATAATTAACCGATTAAATTTTTCAACTAAAACCTATCATTTTTTCAATATTTTCTAATAAAATCCCTTATTTTCTAGAAATATTACGGATAACATTTATAAAAATATTATCAAATTATCTCATATAAAAATTTAAGCCTCCAAAATTCATGTTTTTAAAAAAATAACTTTAATTTGATGAAAAAAATTTATATTATATTAAAAAAAATACATGCATAGCACGAGTTTTAACCTAATATTACTTTATAAGTAAAAAAAAAATTAAAAAAAAAGTAATCCACGCTAGTTTCAATGATAAAAAAAGCTTAACGCATAGCATTCAGCCTCTGTGGATTTTTGGAAGCACCAGCCACCAAGGCCAAAGCCCATATAATTTATTAATTTTTAATTTCGCTAATTAAATAAGCCCATATAATTTTCACCGACGCAGTTACTCAACCTTAACCGCCAATTAAGCTACAAATCTGTTTATAAATTGGATTTTATTATCGCTTATAAATACCCTTATATATGATTCAATTATCCCGAAAGCTAGAGAGACCTAACAAGTGAAATCGATGGCAACTTGTAAAAAGCTAATCCCTGGAACTATTCCTACACAAGAATCTATTTTCTACGAATCGCTCTCAAGGCTTCCGGTCAAGACTATTTTCGAGTTAAGATCAGTTTGCAAGTCATGGTTGTCTTTAACATCTAACCCTAATTTCATCAAAACTCAGCTCTCCAGGTCAACTGATGATGACATAATCATCTCATGGCTTCCAAAAGTTGCCGTGTACAACATATTTGTAAGGCTTTCGGTTAAGGATCTTTTGCGAATGAAGTCAGTTTGTAAGTCATGGTCGTCCCTTATTTCTAATCGCAATTTTGTCATTGCGCATTTCTATAATGCAACCAATCAACCTGGCCTCTTGCAACGGGCCTGTCCTGAACAAAGAGTTTCGACCATTCTTCGATCATAATGTTCGCGGCCACCACCTCATTCTTAAGGGTTGTCCTGTATATTGTTTGAATGAGGGGATGGTTTCATATTAACCTCTGAGCTTTTAGTTCTTAAAGCTTCTTGTAAGTTGAGATTTTGCTTTTATTTTTCAAATAAACAGTCATACTTTAAATTGCTTTGCTGGCTTTTTGTGTATCTTACTTTGAGTTTTTTACGAATTTGTGTTGAAATAATCTTTTTCTTTCTTTGGATGAATTAGACATGTTTATTCAAATTTTCATGTGTTTATGTGATGTATCTTATTTGCACTTATTTTGCTGCTGCAAAATTATCATTCTTGGATTCATTAAATACCTTCAAAGACATGTACTTAAACTTTTTATGGCATACCTCTAGTTAATTTGGAGTTTAAAAATTAACAAGAATAAGGTTTATCAATTGAAATTCAGTTTCTATTCCAACTTAGAAAACTAAGAACGAACTTAGGCGCGATGAGCATTAATATGTTGTCACCGAGGGATACAACAAAAGTCACTACCCCTGTGCCCCTAGGTATATAATCAAAAATATTTTTACATCATTTTTCCTCCTCTGAAATCAGTCACCGTGTTTCAGCACATGAAGGGCTAGTGTGTTGTGCTCTAATCTCTGCTGCACACCCTCGTTTGACAGTGATCCCCACTGGCTACTACGATGCTGCATCGATAACATTTAGGACAATCAAACGTGTGCAATATATATAGTCCGACATATTGTAGCCCTAAACTTTGTTTATGTTTATATCTCTCTTCATTAAAGTGTGATTCCAATTGAACTTCCTTTGGAATTCATCTTAACAGTCATTGTATCGCGTGTCGTACACCTGTCATTACAGTCCTTATATTAAAAGTATTATACTATGCTTTTAGAATAACAACCCTTTTGTCACTTATCATCCGACTTTACAGTTTAACCAGAGTTTGATTTCTGAACCTCTACTCTGGTACAGAAGTCAGACTAGTTGGCAGTTGAGCAAGGGTTATTGCTTTGGGGAAAAGTTTGAAGTTGGATTATTGTTTTATTTGGTTTAGTTACAAAGCTCGACTTACTGTTACCTATATAGCAGTGCCATATATATGTGCTCCTGATTTGCGTTTTCTTCTTGACGCAAGTTCAGCTGTAACTATAGACTTCTTCTTCTCACATTCACATGAAGATGCTTTAAATTTTCGTTTTGATCCTTGCAGCACTAATGACTAGAGTATTGCACAGTCCAATACAATCTGTGTTATCATAGGATACTGATTGAATTTCAGCCTTCAACTCATTATCACTAATTGACAGCTCTTCGATTTACTAACAGCATCTTGCAATTTTCACAGCATCTCTCCATGCTTTAGAAGACCTGCTAACCTTAGCTCTTGCAGCTTTTTTTCATAGCGCTTTGATAAAAGCAATTCACAGTGACATCTGCACAAGAAAAAATGTCCCTTTCGATCCTTTGATTAGCTTATTCAAACTGATCACGCAACTTAAAGAATTCATTATTAGATTTTCCCATCAAGGCTATGTGCCTTTAGGTTCATCTAATTCGTCGTTGAGAACGTCATTACAATTTCTAGCTCAGCGTTACAAAATATCATATCACGAATCTCTTCAGCTGTTTTCAGCTAGTACTCTTTGAGTTGTTTGTGCAGAACAGTGTAAAACCTTTATCAAGTTCAGGGTCCAAATTAAGTATCAAATCACGAATCAATTTGTATGCCTTATCCACAAGTTAGTCGTGTGACATTAATGAAATCCGAGAGGACCCTGCTTTCAAAATTAAATAAAACTAGTATGTTAAATTAAAAAATAATATGATAAAATTTATTTTTAATATATCTTGATATATAAATTAAAAAAGTTATTGTAAAGTCCTTTTAATAGGCAATAAAACACTAATTTAAAAATCTAAATTTTGTTTACGGCTTTGTATTTTCATTGGCGACTTGTATGGATCCTATTTTGATGCTTACCTTTTGACTTAGGGTTGTGCATGGGATAACCCACGTCTCCATATAACTTAGATGCGATCATTCATCATTACTTATTATGAAAACCTCAAAATTTTGTCTTTCTTCATCTTAAAACAGAGGCCTAATAACTGAATTCAATGGCAACTCTTGATAAAAACACTAACCCTATACTTTCAGAAGATATCATATCTTGCATACTCTTAAGGACTCCAGTAAAGGCTCTTTTGCGATTCAGGTCAGTTTCGAAATCATGGTTATATCTTATTTCTAGTTCCGGTTACATCGAAACTCATATGTCTCAATCAACTAATGACATATTCTCCTGTCTTCCCAAAGTACTCATCTACAACATATTCTTAAGGCTTCCGGTGAAGACTCTTTTGCGATTAAGATCTGTTTCTCAATCATGGCTGTCTCTAATTTCTAGTCCCGAATTTATTAAAACGCATCTTTGTAAATCAACAAATGACCCTCACTTCAGTCACCATCATCTCATTTTAAGCGATAGTCCTTTTATGCCTGCAAACCGGGATCTCACGCTAGAGAGTCGTTCTTTATATTCTCTTCTTAATGAACCTGTTACTGACGCAATTCATTTTGACTTTAAGGATGTTATCATGGATGTGGTGGGTTATTGTAATGGCTTAATTTGTTTACTGGGTTATTGTAGCTTAATTTGTTTAAGAAGTGATGATCGATATTTAATCTTGTGGAACCCATTTACTAGAAAATCAAGAAGATTACCAATTATTGAACATGGGTTATCATATGGATTTTGCTATGATGAATCTAATGATGATTTTAAAGTATTTGCCTTTTTCAAGTATAGCACGTCTGAACAAAAAGTGTCGGTTTATAGCTTAAAATCTGATTCTTGGAGAACAATTGGAGATCTTACTTTCGCTAGTTTTTGGTATAGCTACGGGTACTTTGCAAATGGAGCTATGTACTGGGTTGATGAGGATCCTCGATCGCAGAATTATTTTCAAAAATCAGGGATAATTTATTCTCTTGATATAAAAACGGTGACTTGTGAAGAAATTTTGTTTCCAAAATATGAAGGTTCCGACAGTTATACATTGGGTACTTTTGGAAAAAGCCTTTCCATACTATATTATTATGGATATGCCCATGCTGATTTCTGGGTACTGAACAAATGTGGTGTAGAAGTAGAAGAGTCTTGGACAAAATTATTCACCATCCCGAAGATTGATGAACTACCCACATGGTACCCTTGGATAAAACCACTCTGCATTTCTGTAAATGGAGATATTGCTATGTTAGCAGGGATGACTGTAGTACTATACAACCCTAGGGATAACACGTTTAGGGATTTGTTAGACACGAATTTTGAAAGTCTTTATGTGGATGCTTGTGTTGAGAGCCTTGTTTCACCCTATCTTTGAAATCGGAATTTGTAGGTAACAAGTTAGAGCTTTTAGTTCTCCTTTAAAGTTAGAGCTTTGATTTTACTTTCTATATATTAATGGAACTGCTCTTCTTCTGTGTATGTGAAATTGTTCCTAAATCAATTATAGAAATATGGCAGTACAGAAATTATTAACAGATGAAATTAACACAGAACACATATATTAACTCCCAGATGAGCATATATGGGGGAGAAAAGGCTATTAACAAAATGTATAAACCACCAGGTGAAGTAGAGTTTGATAGCTATCGGCAACATGATGACGAAACTGCAAAAATGGACTTGCTTCCGTGAAATTCAAAAACTGAAATAGCGGAATCAAAAACTCTTCGAGACATTTTTGTAGATTTTGTTTGAATACCTACTCTTCTTCAATTGTAAGTACCGCAAATTTGTTTAACATCATACTACGCGTATATGTATGAAGAGTAAGATTTTATGAACATAATTATATCATATCAGACGTATATCTTCCAAATTATCATTTTCATATTCTCCTAAAATATAATTTAAAATTAAAAATATTAATATGGTGATATAAATTAAAATAAATTCACTCATTTTATTATATCATTTTATTATAATTTAATTTAAATTTAAATTAAATTTTATTATATCGTTTAATTAATTAAAATTTTTTATAATTTGTTTAATAAATTCACTCAAAATAGCGTGTTATCTTTTAAATCTGGGAACATCAAGATAACCACTTATTCGGAAAAACATGTCCAATGCAAGGATAGTTTACCAAAAAAGCAAGCGACTCATTAAGAGAAACATGTTGAACGAGACGGATCATTAGAATAAACAGTATTTACTAAAATTTAATATTAATATTATGAATTTTATTTTATATCTTACAATAATGGTGATAATTATTATACAATAAAATAGAGAAGTAAGATATATAGAAAGCTTGTCGAAGATCGTCGACGACAGACATATATCCAATTTCTTTAATGGAAAAATATAATAATATTGGAGATAATACTATGAATTGTTAGTGTTTTAACTATTTTTCTTACATTATTTTAAAATTAAAAATATAATTTTGTAATAAGGCTAACGCGAAGTACGAATTACTAAATTGGTTATATTAATATAAATTTGTGTATAAGCTTTTTTTTTTTATTTTAAATTTCTAGTGTAACATTATCCATAAATTGTTGTTGGTGTAAATATTAGGAACAAATTATTGTCGATGAAAATATTGGGAAAAGATAATTTATAAAAATGCAATAATTTTAAAGATAATGAATGAACAAAAATGAGGCTATAGAAGTGGAGACATGTTGCACTCATAAACATTCCCTGTATTTGTAAAATTCAAAATATTAATATAATGTAATATAAATATATCACGTAGATATAATATAATATAATACTCCCTCTGTCCCATTCATTTGTTTACACTTTCCTTTTTGGGATGTCCCATCCAATTCTTTACATTTCTAAACTTTCCTAAAATAGTAAAGTTTTATAATATAAAAATCAACTACATCCACTAACTTTCTCCACTAACTCATTTTATACATTATATAGTGATGGGTCCCACCACTTTACTCATTTTTCCTACTTCTCTCCTCCTTATTTACATTTTTCCTTGGTCTCCGTGCCCAAACCAAATGTAAACATTTGGTTGGGACGGAGGGAGTATAATATAATATAATATAATATAATATAATATAGTATAATATATATAATATATAAGGTACTTTCAATTATTTCGGTAAGAGATTGAAATAATCGAATAACCGAAATTTTCATAATCAAATTAAAATTGAATTATTCCGATTCGATTAACCAAACCAAATTATTTCTATGTGATATTCAGTTAGAGCAAAGTTCTATGTAGTCATTTAATTGGAGTACTTGGAGTACATATACGTTCTGTATTCAAAATATTTTGAAATTTATTATTTTACAAATCTTGTTATATAAATATCATAATTTCATTGATAATCTTGAAAATCATATATGTTTTGAATATGTTAATCTTGAAATTATATTTTGTAATCAGAACATATATGTTTGCAACTCATTTCGCGTAACAATTCGTTTGGCAATATTTTCTCCACACATCCAAATTGTAATCTTCTCCATACGATGCCAAATATTGAAAACTCAAACCCTAACCCTAGCCTCCCACCAGATATTTTGTTCGACATTTTCTTGAGGCTTACCGTTGATTCTCTTTTGCGTGTCAAGTACGTTTGTAAGTCATGGATGTCTGTAGTTTCTAGTCCTGATTTTATCAACACACACTTCTCTATATCAACCAACGATCCTCACTTTACAAACCACGCTCTCATTCAATTTAACAAGCCTAATTGTTTAAAGCATGCTACTAGTATCCCTACAGTCTCTTCTTGTTCAGTATATTCCCTGCTTAATGAGTCTGTTAGTCATACTTCGGAGATTGGCTATCCAGGGAATAAGAACAGTATTGTTTTTGTGGGTTGTTGTAATGGGTTGGTTTGTTTATGTGATGATAACAATTTATTCTTGTGGAATCCGTCCACCAGAGAATCAAGAAGACTGCCTAAACTTAAACGTCCGGATGGAAAATATATGTTTGCCTATGATGAGTCGAAAAATGATTTTAAAGTATTTGGCATCTCACACTATGCTATAGAATATAAATTGTCTGTTTATAGCTTAAAATCTGATTGTTAACACTACTAGAAAAACTGCCTTAGACATCGCTTATAAGCCGATGTCTTTTAAAAATCCAAGCGATGTCTTTGCATGCGATGTTAAAAGTATGGGCCTTAGACATCGCTTTTTAGCCGATGTCTATTATATACTTTAACATCAGTTTCTATTATCTAGTGATGTCTATTATATACTTTAACATCAGTTTCTATTATATAGGGATGTCTATTATATACTTTAACATCATTTCTTTTGTTTGTAAAGTGATGTTCTCTGTATTTTCGCTTATATTTTACATCACTTCTTTTGTTTGTAAAGTGATGTTAATTTTCTTTTTGTAATGCATGAATCTCCTGTTTTAATGAAATGCCCAAAAACCAAACATTCATCCAAAAACTAAATTACCATACCAAAACTAAAGATCCAAACATTCATTAATTTACCAAGATTCCAACTACATCATCCAAATTACATAAATCAAAACCAACTACTATACATTCATAATTTACCAAACTACATAATTTACCAATGAATCCTATCACAAGGACTGTGTAATTACAATTACAACTGATAAAAGACAAAAAGGGACTGGACAAAAGTTTCTTAATGCCTAAAACATGAATTCATCGTAACTTCGTTTGCACATAAGCATACATGGTCGTTAATGGGAAGCAACCTGTGACTTACGGCCAAGTTGACACTGCATAGCTCTGTCCTAGACTTCATGGATTCTTGGTCATCACTTGGAGAAAACCAGTGTGCAGATATGAAATGCTAATATATGCAGATGCATTGCACTACTACATACCATTCCGAAAGAAAGGTTGTCCAGTAGATCTCTTCTCCGATAGAAGTAAATACACACCAGTCTTTACGCAGAAATGATGTTCTCAGTGACACACATTACCTGCATACTCTGAAAGTTATGCACAAAGAAGCTGATTGATGAAATCAGGTGAAATTGAGGACTCTTTTCTTGCTGTTATTGCTCTTTGAAACAACCAGGATGCACTCAAGTTGGGCTGCATATAAAATTTTAATCAAAGGCATGACCAGAGGGATCTACGCTACTTTGATTATAGAAAGATCTAGGAAACACTAACCATACATGGCTCCTTCCAACACATCCTCAATCTCAGCAAAACTAACCTGTCTATATCCTATGTTCTTGTTGTACAGAGATGTTTCTTTCGATTTGGGAACACAGAAACCACACCATCCATGATAGCTATAATTACAACAATTAAAAAGAGTGAGTTTAAAAAGCCCACAAGAACGGGAATACCACGACAAGCAATAAACATATGCACAGCTTTATATATATAGCAGCAGTCAATTTGTATTCTTACTACACATGTAAAGATAATTATGACACAGGGATAAAAAGCAAAAAATCACACCCTGAATGACAAAGCTGGTGCAGGAAACAAGGGAAACTGATATGCTTAACTATATATGTTCTCAAAGGCCCAAGCTCATAGATTATACCCACCTTGAGCCAATTTGGTGCTGTAAACCTCTTCCTCAATATAGCTGATATTTTTTTCATCCTCATTTTTATATACTGTCAACAAAAACCAAAAGATCAGCTTTTATGACACCACATGTATTATTTATAGTAATAGTTTCAGTTTCATACATCGTGCATTTCAAGAAATATCCCAGTTTAGACTGATCCCATTAATCTCACATATACATTTCACCAAAGACTTCAACATGCAGAAATATAAAATATATTTCTGAAATTGAGTATGAGCATTTATGATAGAAATGGAAAGTAGTTGAAGCTTGGAAGGAGCATGAATGAGGGAGATGTTCACTGCTATAATTTACGTAAATGTATCATATTTGTAAAATTGTATTTGTTTCACTCCATGTTATCGTTGGCAGGGATCATCAGTGACAGTAGATGAACCTCCAGAAATTCATCATCTTATCTATAGCAGCCACTGTATTAAATCGTAACTGTTGTCCAATTAAACATGGTCATGTCACATGTGAGAGGGAAGGCTAACATCTGAATCAAATGCTCATTTAAACTATATGTCAAATATAAAATCTTATATGTAAAGATATGTGGGTAGGTCTATTAAATCCATTCGATGTATCTGAGAGTTTAATCTTGTCATGTGACTTTGGAGACTCGTCTGACTTTAAAAGACAGCCAATAATGCAGAGAAAGGGAAGGTATATCAGTAATCAATTAGCACCAGTATACTTGGTGACGAAAAAGACTAGAAACAAAAAGAAACATGAACCATTTAATCATTAACTTACTTCTTCATCCCGTGTCCTCGTCATTTCTTGTAGCTGCTTGATTAATTGACACGAACATCATCAGCCAAATATTGACGTCGCGAAAAGAAGCATAAGATTAAGGCATTACTACAGAATTGAACTCTAAATTCTAACACCAGCTTCTATTATGATGCAAAAAAAAAAGGAATCGCTGCAATTAATTTTTTGATTTTTGTCCTACCGTCCACCAACTAAGGTTGAGCTTACCATCATCAAAGGCCAGTCTATACACATGTTATAATAAACCCAATTACAACTTAAGCAAAAATAAGTAAAATCTTAAATTACATTATCAACCTGTGTCCTTGCGATTTCTCGTAGCTGTATAATGCAATGACACGAACATTGTCAGTCAGGTATATCAGTCCCAAAGTGAAACATAAGAACAAGCATCAATAGAGCATCAAGCCAATATTTTAGGGAAAAATATTATATATGAAACAAACAATTTTTTACAGTTTTTTTTCTGATTGTTCATTTGTAAATTGAAATCTATAGATAAAACGTGAGCTTTAGCTACATCAGAGAGTAGAAAAGCCAACTAAAACTACAGAAATGAAAATGAAGAATCAGTTAGTCTACTGGATGTTTACAATATAATCGAATTGTACCAACAGAGCAATCTACCAGGATCTCAGAAGTGGTGATGAACAAAGCAAGTATGAGTCCAGATTTATAAATCTTGAACTTCTGCTCCTGCTAACAAGCATTTTTCAAATGCATTTCTGTATGGTTTGCCCTAGAGCAGCTGTTTTCACTTTTGACTTATAATGCGATTGCACTATGATACCTAATACATGTCTATTAGGAAATGTGAATGAGCCTCAACCAGTAAACAATTCACTTATACCAAATGGACATTTGTGGAGATGAGTCGACATTAAACCACCAACCTTAATCTTGCTCTTCAGAGAATGCAAGTCATCATCTTTTATGTCAAAAACTCTCTTAGATCTTTAAGCAAACACCTGCTCTGCAAAAATATAAAACACAAAGATATTTAAAATTAAAGAATTGAAATAGAACGTACACAAAACCACTTTATACAAACAAATCAAGCAAATACCCCAAAATCAAACCCTAAAAATGAACCCTAAAATCATACCATAAAATCAATGTCAATAATCGGAGTGAAATCAAGAACAATACCTAATTACGCTCCAATATCCAAATCTTTAAGCTCCAATTTCCAAATCTTAAAGCTTTAGGCTCGAACAAACTCCACCACAACCACTGTTTTCATAAAAATAAACCCTAATTAGAACAAATCGAAGAATGAAAACAAAGGAAGAAAGAAAGAGCAAGAGAAAGGTGTAATTTACAGGTGTAATTGAACAAAACGAACCCTAATTTATTTGGTTAGAGCAGCAATTAGCAGCAATTAGTCGGGGAAGAAGAGAGCTCGGGGGAAGAAGAGAGACAGTCGGGGGAAGGAGTAATTGTGTGGGTTTTGATTTTTGATTTTATGATTTTCAGTTTTGTTTTTATGATTTTGATTTTTAATTTTTCTTTTAATCAATTTGAAAATTAGGGGGAGGAACCGGGAGTGTGAAATGGAGATGGGGGGAGTTAAAATTGAAAATTTTGGCCAAGGCGGGGAGAAAGGGAGGGTACGCTTGTTTCAATTTTTTTAAAAAGGGGTTTAGACATCACTTCCTTAACTAACTGATGTCCCGCGAGTTTCATTTTTTTTAAAAGAAGGGATTAGACATCGCTTTCCTTATTGACTGATGTAAAGTTTATAAAAAGACATCACTTTCTTAAAAAGTGATGTAAAAAACTGTTTTAACATCAGTGGTTTTTCCGACTGATGTCCAACGTTGGAGATATATTGGAGATTTTCATTCTGGTGAAGTATGCAGTAAGGGGAAGTTTGCAAATGGAGCTATACACTGGGAAGTTTGCGGTGGTAATGATTCGAAGATTATTGTTTCTCTTCATGTAGAAAAGGAGATTTATCAAAAAACTTCACGGCCAAAGTATGGTTCAAAAGGTGCATATTATTTCTGGACCTTGGACACTTTTGGCGAAAACCTTTCGATACTTTATTATAGGTATGGCCGTGCTGATTTCTGGGTAAAACTGGAAGACTCCTGGACAAAATTGTTCACTATCCCATATGCCAGTAGAAAACAAAGGTTGTATAATGGTCTAAAACCACTCTGCATTTCTGTGAAAGGTGAAATTATGCTACTTTCTGGAACAACCATAGTACTATACAACCCCAAGGACGTGACATTTAAGGATCTGTTAAAGTCCACTTTCAACGATCTTCATGTACATACCTACGTGAAGAGCCTAGTTTCACCAAACCTCTAAACTGAAGCTTGTGCACAACAGCCAGTGAGAAATAAGGTCCATTCTAGTTATATCTGTCATTTGTCTCCAAAATTATGCTTAGAGATTTCATTTTTATCTTGAAGCGACTTTTGTAACATATAAACATTTAGGCCATGTTTGTTTTAGGGATTATAATCCTTGAAAAATTACACTATCTTTCTTAAATTTAAAGGATTATAATCCCATGGAAGTATATTGCTATCATCTTTTTGATTCATTTCTATGGGATTATAATACCTTCTTTCACAAGGTATTATAATCCCATGGGAGTGAACTAAAACAATGATCAAAATATGAATTCATGGGATTATAATCCCTTACGTTGATTTATAAGGTAATAATTTGGGGATTATAATCTCTTGAAACAAACATGGCCTTGGAGTCCGAACTGGTAGGTCTTACAGTCTATTTTGCGAAGTTTTGGAGCTACTTTGTCAGACTTTTTAATATTTGCATTTTGTCTACTATTTCGGTGTGGCACTTTGTTATTAAATTTTGTTATAGTTTTCAGAGCTCTGGGGATATAGTTAATAGCAGAGGTTGGTTTGCGCTTTTTGTTTAAATCTCTTTGTTTTTGAAGTGTCTTATTTTAGCAAATTTAAATTTCTTCTTGTGTCATATATTCTGCAATCTTATAGTCCTCTGCTTTGGTTGCAACTTGCAAGATGTTTTTCATACCTGCTAAATTTTGATAAAAAAGACAATGACATTAAGATTTAAGATATATATAATTTATTTATATGAATTGAACTCCTATTTACAAGGTACTTCTGTCCGATTTGCAGGTGTGTGATATTAGAATAATTAAAATATTTATGTCTGCATCTTATATCTCCTCGTGATCATTCTAATTAATTTATTTACATTTTTTTTTAGGAATTTCCTTCTCAAGGCTGAAGCGTGGAGGTGGAATGCCAATAGCTCTTTTTTGACGCAATTAATTTTTATTTTATAATGAAGCGACATCCATGATGTGGTAGTAGACTTTGATGGCAAAGGATGTTTGGATTGAATAAAGTTTTGGGCCATTCTTTTGGTTCTGTAGAGGGTTTTCTCTCTTCATTTTATTGGCTTGATAACACATATATTTATCATTGAATTATTGAACTTGATGTAATTTCAAAATGTAGAAAAAGTTTGGGGCTTAGGGCCAGCCGTCCAGGGACTAAACGCAAGATTTACTTGTGGTTTGTAGTTTCGTAAATTTGGTAGCAAGTTTTGGTTAAAGATCGCAAATTCCTAACTGGGTCATTGCAAAGAACCCTGTATGAATAAATTAATAAATTATAAAAATTTGGTAGTTTCAATCCTTCTGTTCTGAGAATCTGCTTAAGTACGTAGCTTGCGGATAATCTTCGTCTGTCTAGGGTATCTGACCTTTCTGTGTATCTAGTTAGCCTCTGAACACATTCATCATGATTTTTAGATCAGCCTTGCAGAATATTAATTCACAATAAGTTTACGATTCTCAGCTCCGCGTTCCAATATATCAATTCAGAAATATTTTTTTAGCTATTTCCGGCCTGTCTTTGAGTTGTTTCTGTAGTCTTAAGTCCAGATAAAGTTTTGAACTCCAAAGTAACCGGCCTTCTTTTGCATTCTTGAAGCTGAGGCTTCTGAGCTATCACAAATTAACACCAACCAAATATATCAAATTTCCAGATGATCATAGATATAGGGAAGAAAAAGTCATCAACAATGTGAATAAACCACCAGGGTGCGTAGAGTGTGATAGCTATCAGCGACTTGATAAGTGATGACAGTGCAAAAAGAGACATCTAAAGTTCCATGAAATTTCAAATACTGAAATAGCAGAAAAGGGCGAAGGAATCATTAAAATTAAATTATCTCCCTGTTTTCATGTTCCAAGCAATGCAAATTTGTTTGTAAGCCGCCTGATTTCATCTTGCTAAGACTTAAAACTTAAGTTTGAATATTCATGAAGGTGCTGTTCCCTACAACTATTGACAAAACATATATCAAATATGTAGTTATAGCAGAGAAACAATAAACTTGGCTTTAAAAGCTCTCCTTGTTTTATTCAATCAACGCAATATATAGAAAAGACCTACAACTGAAATGCTGAAAAACAGGACATTAGCATATCTGCTTGTCCTACAAAGACTCAAAACATAACAAACTCAATCTAGCTCCTACAATCATGCTATCACAGCTATCACCATATGAGATAACATCTGTCTTTATTCAAAACAAATAAAAGCCCAAAAGAAACACAAGCCCAACTCAAGATTAACCCAACAATACTCCCCCTTAATCTTAGAGTTGTCCGGTCAAGTTCTCAATGCCAAGCAGCCTTCTCATCTTTTCGAATTTAAGTGTAGTCATAGCTTTAGTTAGTATGTCCGCCTTCTGACATTCACTGCTAACATGCTTCAAGACAATTTCCCCTTGCTCCACACATTCCCTAATGAAGTGATAACGAACATGTATGTGCTTGCTTCGACCATGAAACACTGGGTTCTTAGCTAAATCAATCGCTGACTTGTTATCAACGCACAACACCACTGGACCAATCTTTTCATCTGTTATCTGGTTTAGAACATTTCGAATCCATATAGCTTGGCAGGCTGCTGCAGTTGCAGCCATAAATTTTGCTTCACAGGATGAAAGAGCAACACAACGTTGTTTTTGCGAAACCCAAGTAATGAGACTGTCATTTAGATAGAAACACATACCTCCTGTGCTCTTTCTGTCGTCCAAGCTACCTGCCAAGTCACTGTCAGCAAATCCTGTCAACACATTGTTTCCACTATCCTTAGTGTATACCAGACCAAACTGCAATGTGCCTTGAACATATCGAATGATCCTCTTGACAGCATTTAGGTGTAAAACTGTTGGACGTTCCATGAACCTACTTGCTATGCCTACTGAGTAAGCAATGTCTGGCCTAGTATGTACCAGATATCTCAGCCCTCCAATCACACTCTTGTACTCTGTGCTGTTCACTGCTTTTCCACCCTCGTCCTTAACAAGTTGCTCTTTCGGGTCCATGGGATATTTACAAGGATTACAACCTTTCATCCCAACTTTCTCAACAATCTTCTTTGCATAACCTGTTTGCTTCAACTGAATGCACCCCTTCTTTTGTTGCACCTCGATTCCCAGATAGTAGCTCAACTTGCCCATGTCTGTCATATCAAAACGCTGGTTCATCTCATTCTTGAATTTCTCAATCAAACATACACTGCTTCCAGTTACCAATAAATCATCTACATAAACTGCAACAATCAACCTATCTTCACCTTCCTTCCTGGTGTAAACTGCATGTTCTGAAGGACATTTCTTAAACCCCAAACTTTCAAAGTAGGCATTTAATTTCGAGTACCAAGCCCGTGGAGCTTGACGTAGACCATACAGAGCTTTAATCAACTTATACACCATACCCTCCTTGCCTTCTTTTACGAACCCCTCAGGTTGCACCACGTACACATCTTCGCTTATTTCACCATTTAAAAATGTTGTCTTCACATCAAGATGATGGACTTCCCACTCACACTTTGCTGCCAGGGCTAACAGTAATCGAACAATCTCCAATCTCGTTACTGGAGCAAAAATTTCGTCGAAGTCAACCCCGTGCTCTTGAACATACCCTTTAGCAACCAGCCTCGCCTTGTATTTAACAATGTTTCCATCAGCATCCTTTTCAATTTGAAAATCCACTTCAGACCTATAGCTTTCTTCCCTGGAGGCAATTCAGTCATTTTCCAGGTGTTATTTGTTTCAATTGACTGCATTTCCTTCTCCATGGCTGTCTTCCAATTTCGATCCTTAATTTATAGCATGTGAGTAGTTCATTGGCTCTTCAATGCCCATGAGAAACAATTCCTCATCTAACACTATCTCTTCAATGTCATTATATATATCTTCCAATCTCCTAACTTTCATTGGTTCAGTACTATCATCGTAGTCATCTGCATTTAACCTTCTGATTTGTGTCTGAGAACTTGGAGTTGGTGTCCGCCATGATGATGAGTTACCAGTCTCTGTTTGTGCAGTCGAGGAGTAGTCACTATGAGAGCTGTTACCACTTTGAGTAGACCTGTTGCTTAAACTTTGAGAAGTACTCATGTTACTTCGAGTAGTGCTCATGTTGCTTGGAGTATCTTCACCACCACCAGTTTCATATTCTCTTTCACCATCATCTAGATCATCCTCCATATTCATGCCATCAACTGTAAATACATCATTCTGTCTTTCTTTTCCACTTTGTTCCCAGGGCCAAGATTCATTTTCTTCAAATGTGACATCCCTACTAACATGCACTCTTTTGGTAAGTGGATTATATAACCTGTAGGCTTTGGTTCCAGGCTCTTTACCCAAATTTACCACCTGCTTGCTACGATCATCCAGCTTTTGTGTATGTTAACTAGGTATTTTCATATGCCCGACACAACCAAAAACTTTGATGTGTCCTATATGTGGTTTCTTGCCGTTCCAAGCTTCATAGGGAGTCACTTTTGAAAGTGCTCGTGTTGGCAATCGATTTAGCAGATAAACTGAATGTTTCACAGCTTCTCCCCACATAATTGATGGCAACTTGGTCTCCTTTAAACAACTCCTGGCCATTTCAACTACAGTGCGATTTCGACGTTCCACTACACCGTTTTGCTGCGGTGTATATGGTGCTGTGTAATGCCTTTCTATTCCATTTTCTTTGCAGTACCTCTCGAATTCTTTTGACACAAACTCCCCTCCTCTGTCAGTTCTGAAAGTTCTTACTTTTCTTTCGGGTCCCCTTTCGACCAAAGCACAGAATTCTTTAAATACACCCAAGGCCTCGTTCTTTGCTTTCAAGAAATACACCCACATATATCTACTAAAATCATCCACCATCAAAAGAAAATATTTTTTACCTGAAGCTGTTTCTGGTTGTATTGGGCCACAAATATCTCCATGTATCAACTCCAAAGCTTTTGTTGCACTGTAGTTTGATTTTGCTGGGAACTGTTTCCTCGTTTGCTTAGACATAAGGCAACCCCTGCACACCTCCTTTGTTACTCCCATTCTTGGCATTCCATTCACCATCTTGTCTTTGCATAAAAGAGACAAAGCATTGTAATTCACATGGCCCATACGTTTGTGCCACAATCTTGACAACTCATCTTGTTTAGACAGCATGCATACTTCTTTTACAGAGTTAATCACAATTTTATAGAGTCTGTTGGGAGATCGTTTTACCTTCATGAGTAGTCTGTCTTCAACATCATACACCCACAGTAACTCTCCCTTTATTGCAATTCTGTTTCCTTGTTCTGTCATTTGCCCCAAACTGATGATATTATTCCTAAGTGTTGGAATATAGTAAACATCATTCAGGGCACGTGTTTCTCCATTTTTACATTCAAAAGCTACTTTTCCCTTTCCTTCAATTCGAACTGTGGATCCATCCCCAAAACTCACCACACCACGCACTTGTTCATCCAGTTCCATAAACTTCGACTTGAAGGCAGTCATATGACTATTGGCTCCATTGTCCAAGTACCATACATTGGATTCGTTCTGAACCTTCGACAATTTTGAAGGAATGATTTGTTTCTCATTCAAATGTGTGCCTTCTTTGTCATGACCTTCGCATTTTGCAAGTAACAAGGCTGGCTCATCGTCCTCGAATCTCGCCATATTCATTTCCTCTTTTACTTCTCTGTTTCGCCTTGGCTTTTTACAATCTGCAGCAAAATGTCCAAATGCCGAGCAATTGTAACATCTCAGATTACTTTTGTCTCTTCCTCCTCGTGGTCTTGAATTTGAAAAAGATCCTTCAGAAGTTTTTCTGTTTGATCGTTTTTGCCATTCCTCACGAGTGAGTAGCAACTTACTATCAACAGCTTCACGTTTCTGCCATTCCTCCTCAGTTAGCATCAATTGTCCATCATTGGATTCACTCTTACTACTTTTGCCCAGTCTTTCTTCGTGAACTTTCAACGATCCCACTACTTCTTCCACTGTTATCTTTTCCAAATCACCAAATTGTTCCAATGTTGAGACAATTTGCAGACACCTGGTGGGCACTGCACGAAGCAATTTTTTGACCACATAGGACTCCGTTATAGTCTCACCTAAGGCTCGTATGTTCGTCACAAGCCCGTTCAACTTTAGATAGAATTCATCTATTTGTTCATTGTCTTTCATCACTAAGGTTTCAAACTCAGTTCTCAGCGTCTGAACCTTAGCTTTCTTTGCACGATCCGCCCCTTGACACATAGTTTTGAGGGCTGTCCATGCCTCCTTTGCTGTGCCTTTTTCTGCAATCGATAGAATCATCTCCTCAGGTAGCCCTTGGTACAGCATGGCCAAGGCTATCTTATCCACTTTGTCTTCAACAACAGCCTTCGGATCTGTCTACTCCACAGCCGTCCAAACTCCTTGCGCCTGTAAATACACCTTCATCTTTAAGGCCCACGAGGTGTAGTTACTTTTGGTTAACATATGATAGCTTAAGCCTATAGACCCATTCCCTTTGACCTTGTTGACATCCATCACAGTGCTTCTCGCCGTTCACAGATTGTTTCCTAAGCTCTGATACCACAATATTGACAAAACATATATCAAATATGTAGTTATAGCAGAGAAACAATAAACTTGGCTTTAAAATCTCTCCTTGTTTTATTCAATCAACGCAATATATAGAAAAGACCTACAACTGAAATGCTGAAAAACAGGACATTAGCATATCTGCTTGTCCTACAAAGACTCAAAACATAACAAACTCAATCTAGCTCCTACAATCATGCTATCACAGCTATCACCATATGAGATAACATCTGTCTTTATTCAAAACAAATAAAAGCCCAAAAGAAACACAAGCCCAACTCAAGATTAACCCAACAACAACTGGAGTTGGAGGCTTTAGTCTTAAGTATGATACGTCAATGATTTGTTATGCGTTGGACTAGAATGATTTGTTGTGACACATGAGAGATATATATGGCTTTTATCTTTTTTTTTTCTTCTTTGAATTGAATTTTGGGTTTTGGTCGGGTTTTTGAATTTTGGGTTCACTATGTTAGCTTATATAATTTATTATTTTAAAGAGAAAAAGGAAAACCTACTACATGCATTTTCAGGTAATTTCATGAGATATTGATGTAAAATCAGTATGTTTTGATACATACAATTTTTTTATATATACAATTTTTTG
Organism: Kitagawia praeruptora; assembly: GCA_037693485.1. Classification (NCBI taxonomy): domain Eukaryota; kingdom Viridiplantae; phylum Streptophyta; class Magnoliopsida; order Apiales; family Apiaceae; genus Kitagawia; species Kitagawia praeruptora. The sequence goes on from CM075347.1 coordinate 19,524,021, forward strand.
ATAGTGAAAAATGGTCCTGAAGTTAATTTCAGGTCACTTACTTGGGGTTATTTACTTACTTGGAGTTATGTTGTTTTTTAATACAAATACTTAATAACATTTTTGTAATAATACAATCAAGCTACCTTCTTGTATTTACAAAAATAGCTCTGATTTATAGTATATTATGTTTTAACTTTTAACCTCATGCTATATAAACTTGAGCATGTCCTCAGACAGTATACTCTTTTAATCTTTTTAGATATATATAATTTTTATAAATATTATTGTGATATGTACAATCTTTTAGAATATGAAGTATTTTATTCAATATCTCGGGAAAGTCGTCATAGTCTTCTTTTAGATTGTAAACGAGTTCGGGTTCAAATTCAAGTTGGACCGAGTTTACAAGTTCGAGCCGAGTTTTAATTAAACTCGATACATACTCGACTCGACTCGTTTAATTAAACGAACTCAAATTTGTGTTTGAGTGCTTCATACGAGTTTGTCAAATTTTTTATATTCTCTTTCTTTCACATCATTTTTTGGCACCCTTATTTCAAAAAAAGTTTTCAACTATCAGCAAATACGACATTAGTTTGTTATGAGTGATCAGCTGGGTGCATAATCTCAACAATTAAAATTTTGCCTCTCAAAATATGAAGGTATCATCTTTGGTAAACATGTACCATTTCAAAAGCTGTATCAAGATTGTACATGCAGGTTGCTTTTCATTCATTTTTATTTCATGTTACTCGTAAAGTTCTCTATTTTCGCCCAAATATGAAGACGAATTTCAGTTAGGTTTAGATGTCAAGTTGCTTGTTAGAATGATTGCATATTAGTATACTTCCATGTAGTTCAATTTTGGTATTGCATGAAATACTTGTAAAATAGGCTCCTAGAACTGGATAAATTTTTACAGAGATTTTATTAAATTTTCATTGTTAGTACGATTTTTAGGATAAGCACATGATAAAATATTGCTTCTTCCACACACTCGTCAATTTATAGTGAGAGCAAAATTTTCGAGATCATCCACTATTTTCGAGAGCAAAAAATATTGTCCATCTCTGCTTCCAAAAAAATATTAAAATAATACTCTTATTTTTTCATTTTCAAAGTAAATTTCATTTCACTTGTACTTACAATCATAACTCGTACAATAAATATGGACAAATTGGAACAATACGATTCTACTAAATATTTATAATATGCATGCTTTTTGTAATAATACTAATATAATCGAATGGATGGAGATTATCATATCAAAATTTTAAGAATATTTACAAAAATATCCAATTTTTTGAAAGTTTTTTTAAAATACTACCTAAAATTACAGATTATGTTGCAAATGTTGCATTTAGGTTACAAAAGTTGTAATCATATTTTTGGAAAAAAAATCTGTAACATGTAAATTTTTAAAAAAAGCCCAAAATTTAATACACTGTTTCCTTGTTCAGTGACAATAGCACTAACAAATCATGAAATAGGAATTTAAAATTTTAATAAAACATTGACTTTGTTGTAATATAAATTAGTGTAAGGCATTTTTTATGAGCATTGAGTATATGAAACAATAAGAGATAACAAAACATATTTTTAAAAGTTGTACCACACCGAAAACTTTACTGACGGAGAATGTATTTATAAACTATTGCAAAAACACAAACATCAACTGGACCCGGTAACTTGTACACTTAACAAGACAAGTTTCATCATGTTTGGGTTAAACTGTCCCCATGTCCATTCGATGTGAGGAGTTGGGCTTTGCCTGAAAAACGAGGAGAATGCTTGGTTGATAGCCCCTCATCTCTTAACTCGAAGGTTAACAGGCCAGTCTTAGCTCAATTAAGTGGACTTGTCTCAATTTAACAACATTTTTTAGTAAAACGGTTTTTCTAATGTGTCCAAGAACACGTAATAAGAATTTAACATCATTTTTTTAGAAAAACGGTTTTTATAATGTGTGTCCAAGGACACGAGTAAGGGAATAAGAATTTAGTTGACATTTTTTGATTGGTTTGTTTTCATTAATAGTAATGGATATTTGCATTTATTAAAATTAAAAAATCTTAATCAATTATAATTACCAAACTTATCAATATATTCTTAATGTCTGCTAGTATTGCATTTTAAAAATTACTGCTTTTACCCTTCATTTTTTTTAATCTTCTTTATTTCTTTGATGCCCTTTTTTGTCATTACACAGGAAAATTACAGCTTTTATCCTTTATGTTTTTAATCTTCTTTATTTCTTTGATGTCCCTTTTTGTCATTACACAATATTTGGAGCGACCCAATTTCGATTGGATCGACCCAAATCTCCTTTATTAATCAATTTCCTTTTTCAGGTTAAACATATTACCTTTTCTATTTTTCAATAACTAAATAATTTACTTCTTAGGTAAAATACAATATCTTTTACATTTCATCTAACAAAAATTTCTCCATTTTTAAAAACTACGATCAATTTTGTATAATAAAATAACATAATTATATTATAATTAGTATTAAATAATTAATTACCTTTTTGAGCCAAAATACGTTACCTTTTCTCTTTTCTCTAACTAAAATCTCTCTTTTTCCAATTGTATCATGGACGGTTACCTTTTTCAAACACGTTACCTTTTTTACCTTCTCTTACGAAAATCTCTCTTTTTCCAATTATATCACGGGCGATTCTATTTAATAAAAATAAAATAATAATATTATAGTACTAATAATTAACTGATTACCATTTCAACTAAAACGTATCATCTTTTATATTTTTCTAATTAAATTCCCTTTTTTCTAGAAATTTCAGGGGCAACATTAATTTCTCATTTTCTAAAAACTATGAGCAATTTTATTTAGTAAAATAACATAATTAAATTATAATTACTATAAACTAATCAATTACCTTTTTCACATAAATTATGTCATCTTTTTAATTTTCACGTTACCTTTCTATTTTTTAAAACTAAAATTTCTTTTTTTCCGATTTTATCACGGACGGTTCTGTTTAATACAATAAACTAATAATATTATAATATTCATAATTAATCGATTGCATTTTTTTATCTAAAATGTATCAATTTCTATTTAATGAAATAAAATAATAATTATATAAAAACTAAAAATTAGCCGATTACCCTTTTCAAGTAAAACCTATAATTTTTTCTATATTTTCTAACTAAAATTCCTCATTTTCTAGAAATATCACGGATAACATTTATATAATTATTATCAAATCTCATATAAAAATTTAAGCCTCCAAACTTTATATTTTAAAAAAATTAACTTAAATTAATGAAAAATTCATATAATATTTAGAAAAACTCGTGCATCGCACGGGTTTTAAGCTTGTATAATAAAAATTCGTATACAACGAATAATATCCGTTAAATTTTTAGTTAAAAATTAGAACTGTTATATACTTATATAAAAGAGAAACGAGGGGAGGTAAAGTGGCACCGGTCAAATAGCTCGGTTCTATTTTGTTAAATTTCTCAAATTTTTGAATTAATAATTCCAATGATTAAAAAAATCTCAATTCCATTTTAAAACTTTACTAATAGAAGAAACTAAATATATAGTTTCATTATTTTTTACCTATAAAATCTTTACTAATGAAGTAAAGTAAATATCTAAATTGCATTTTAAATTTTTACTAATCGAGGAAACTAAATATACAATTTCAATATCCTTACCTTTAAAATTGCATTTTAAAACATTGAAAGTTTGATCGGCCGGTTAGTTGATTGGTCAGTCGGTCGGTACCTATTGTTTTTACTTAATTACCCTTATTTAATTATAAATAAAATTTCTCCTAATAACTAATCAATTTATGTTTTCAAGTAAAACATATTAAAATAATCAATTTCCTTCTAAAATACGTTACATTTTCTATTTTCTTTAGCTAAAATCTCTTTTTTCCAATTAAATGACGCCCTTACTTAATTATAAATAAACAATTTCCCAATAACTAATCAATTTTCTTTTTCAAGTAAAATAATCAATTTTTTTTTAAAAAATGTTACCTTTTCTATTTCCTTTAGCTAAAATCTATAGTTTTCCAATTATATGGCGCCGGTCGGTTGGTTGGTTGGTTGGTCGGTACCTATTGTTTTTACATAATTACCCTTACTTAAATATAAATAAAATTTCTCCTAATAACTAATTAATTTTTTTTTTCAAGTAAAACATATTAAAATAATCAAGTTCTCTAAATTGCATTTTAAATTTTTACTAATGGAGAAAACTAAATATACAACTCAATTGTATTTTAAATTTTATTAACAGTGGGAATTAAATATCACTAACAAAATATAATAAAAATTTGTATACAACGAATAATATCCGTTAGATTTTTAGTTAAAAATTAGAACTATTATATAAATATATAAAGAAGATCCGAGGGGATCTAAACCTCTACTATTATCCTTCATTTTTTTATTAATAATATAATTAATGATAATTAGTCGATTGCCTTTTTCAATTAAAAGATGTTTACTTATAATTGATATGATATTGCCTTTTATAAATACCTAAAATATCGTATCTTCCAATCAATAATTTTTTTCTCTCTAATCAGCATTTGTTATCCTTCATTTTTTTTATTAATATTATAATTAATGATAATTAGCTGATTGTCTTTTTCAATTAAAAGATGTTTACTTATAATTGATGATATTACATTTTGTAAATACCTAAAATATCATATCTTCCAATCAATAATTTTTTTCCTATTAATTAAAACACGTTGACTTTTAATTTAAAACATAATATTGCAATAATTAATACATACCTAAAAATATGACTTCATATCTTCTAACCACTAACAAAATATAACAAAAATTCGTATACAACGGATAATATCCGTTAGATTTTTAGTTAAAAATTAGAATTGTTAGATTCAATGATTAAATATATTACATGATTAAATTTATTTACTAATTGCATACCCAAAAATATGACATCATATCTTCTAACCACTAACAAAATATAATAAAAATTCGTATGCAACGAATAATATCCGTTAGAATTTTATTTAAAATTAGAACTGTTAGATCTAATGATTAAATATGTTACATGATTAAATTTATTTACTAAAATTTCAAGGTTCGAATTCTGTCAACGATACTATTATCCTTCATTTTCTTAATCTTCTTTATTTCTTTGATGCCCCTTTTTACCATTACACAGCATTTGGAGCGACCCAAATTAGATTGGATCGACCCAAATCTAAACATATACTATTTTTTGTCATTACACAACATTTGGAGTAACCCAATTGGATCGACCCAAATCTAAACCTCTACTATAGTATTATCCTTTATTTTTTTTATCTGTCTTTATTTCTTTGATTCTCCGTTTTGTCATTACTCAAATCTATCTCTGTCATTTTTCACCTTCAAGTCCAAGCCGCTCAAATCTTCACACTGCTGGATTTTGATGCATGTTTGCACTTTTCAGATTTGAAAGCTGGGTTTTTCACCAAATTAACATCTCAACCCCCTGAAGTAGGTTAAGGTATGTGTACTAGACCTCCGTACGGGTCATATATGTTTGGTTCCAGTTTTCAGTTGGGCCATAAGAGTTAAGTTTTTATTGATTTCACACTATTAAAAATTAGACAGGATAATATTTGTTTGGTTTTGATTTTGGTTTGGAATTTAAGAATTAAAGTTTTAATGAATTACCCGATGTTATAATAATATACAGGACACCAGAAAGGTACCTTTAAAATATTTGCTTGGCCTTTCAATTTTTTATTTTACATGTCGTAATAACAAAGGTAGTTGGAAAGATTACCAGTTAATAACATTGACACAGTACGGACCATGTTATTTGTAAATAATCTTGGGACTCAATTTGATACTTATAGACATTATTTTGTTTTCAAGCAAGTTTATGTTCTTTATGGATTTGTTCAACTTAATGTTCATGGGGTAGACATGCTACGTACCAGAAGGTCTTATGGAATAACATACTTTTTATCGGATGTCTCCGAAGGGACTATGGAATAGCATACTTAGAAGCTCAAACCCATGTCACAAGCCTCACCCTCTGGGTCAGGTAACATTGCTCTTATTTATGCTCTAAATATCTTCTTTACTCGCGTTCAATTTCACTTCATATATGATCTCATATTTAGCACTTTCACTTGAGCTCCATATTAAAATATAAAAGCACTAAATTTTCCCTTTTTCAGTTTAGTTGGCTTTTTGAGAGAGAATAGGTAATGGAAAATGTGATTATTATAATTTGTAATCATACATTATTTGAAGATAAAAGTGAATAAGTGAGCTTCTTGCGGAGACCTGTGTTTTTGGTAAACAGAATTATCCTTCATTTTTTTTAATCTTCTTTATTTATTTAATGCCCCTTTTTGTCATTACACAGCATTTGGAGCAACCCAATTTAGATTGGAACAAAAAATTCTAATATGATATTGTACTTATTTTCAGTAATGTTGTAGTACTACGATTGTACCTCCAGCCTTTCTCTTCTCCTCCACCTACATAATTTTAAATATTGAAAACAAAATACAACACAAGAAGAAGTTTGCATTTATAAATATAGATTACAAGCAGAGAGAGATGTTTAGTTACAGATAGACTACATAGCAACAACATAAGTGATAAAAAGAAATATGTTAGTTACAGATAGACTACATAGCAGCAACATAAGTGATAAAAAGAAAGATGGTCCACATGATGATCAAGCTAATTAAGTATTGAAGTAATTAACAAGCCTGAACCACATAAGCAACTTCCATTTTATAGGTATTGTTTATCATAACGTGGGTAATGGGTTAATGTATTCCAGTTAATTTTATTTTTGGTTACCCCTCTAAGTTGATCACAAAAAAATTAACAACCCATCAAAATAAGTAGTTTAAAAATATATTAAAATTCAAATTATTATATTCATTTCAATAAGAACATACTTTTAATATAATGAAGTCAGCCATGGTAAAAGACCTTAATTTGAACATAAACAATAAATCTACTAGAATATTTATCTGATATTTTGGCTTGCTTATTTAATTGTATAATTTACTTATTTTTAATAAAAGAATCTATATTAATAATATATATACACTATTTTTTCATACATGAATTTACTAATACAGTTTAATGGTCACGCTCAGGTGAGAATGAGAACACATATATTCACTACATTTCAAGCTATTTTAAAGGGCCCCGCTAGGGGCATCTTCACAAAAAAAAGTCATATAATTCTACCCTCTATCCATTCATAAAAAAATTAACAAAAAAACTTAAAATGAGAACAGTGAGAACACACATATTCGCTACATTTCAAACTATTTTAAAGGGCCCCGCTAGGGGCATCTTCACACAAAAGTCTTATAATTCTACCCTCTATCCATTCATAAAAAAATTTAACAAAAAAAAATTAAAAATTGCTTGAAATGTGATCTCATTGTTTTCCAACATTTACACATTATATTAACTATGATGTCTCATAGTTAATATAACATGTTCTTGATATTATATGAGGTTTAATGTTTTGGAGCCATTTAATGTTTTGGAGTCATTGGGGGTGAAGGAATTATCATTTCCGCATTTGAATAATGAAGACAATTTATTATTGTTTTCAATTAGAGAACAATATTTGTAAAAAAAAATTATTATTTTTATTGCAGATTTTGATGGATTAAATAAATTTTTAACATTGTTAAAATAGAATTGTATGCTACTTTTTTATATAAATTTTAGCATATCATTATTTTATTAAATACTTATATAATTGTATATAATATCTTGCTAAGAATTGATTATTTATATAATTGCATACAATATCTTTTTAAGAAATCAATCAAATTTGTTAAATTTTTGGTATTGTCAATTTAAATTAAATAAGATATTTTAAGAAATATTATTATTTAAATATAATAATAATATTATGATAGAAGTTGATTATAATATTATTATGAACAATAATTTTATTGAATATTATATATTCAATAAAATTATTGTTCATAATTTGGGCTATTATTAAGATTAAATAATAGCGTTGGAGGAATACTAATTATGATTTTTTGTTATATGCTTAATTTTTGGGTTTATTTTTAATTTTACAGATTTTATTTAATGATAATTAGTCGATTGCCTTTTTCAATTAAAAGATGTTTACTTATAATTTATATGATATTACCTTTTATAAATACTTAAAATATCATATCTTCCAATCAATAATTTTTTTCTCTCTAATTAAAAAACGTTGACTTTTAATTTAAAACATAATATTGCAATAATTAATACATACCCAAAAATATGACATCATATCTTCTAACCACTAACAAAATATAATAAAAATTCGTATACAACGAATAATATCCGTTAGATTTTTAGTTAAAAATTAGAAATGTTAGATCTAATGATTAAATTTATTACATGATTAAATTTATTTACTAAATACATACCTAAAAATATGACATCATATCTTCTAACAAGTAACAAAATATAATAAAAATTCGTATACAATGAATAATATCCGTTAGATTTTTAGTTAAAAATTAGAACGGCTAAATCTAATAATTAAATATATTACATGATTAAATTTATTTACTAAATTTTCAAGGTTCGAATTTTATAAATACCTAAAATATTATATCTTCCAATCAATAATTTTTTTTATCTCTAATTAAAACATGTTGACTTTTAATTTAAAACATAATATTGCAATAATTAATAGATACACAAAAATATGACATCATATCTTCTAACCACTAACAAAATAAAATAAAAATTCGTATACAACGAATAATATCAGTTAGATTTTTAGTTAAAAATTAGAATTGTTAGATCTAATGATTAAATATATTACATGATTAAATTTATTTACTAAAATTTCAAGGTTCAAATTTTTATAAATACCTAAAATATCATATCTTTCAATCAATAATTTTTTCTCTATAATTAAAACACGTTGACTTTTAATTTAAAACATAATATTGCAATAATTAATACATACCCAAAAATATGACATCATATCTTCTAACCACTAATAAAATCTATACTATATTATAAAAGCCGAAACATTAAAAGTTTGATCGGTCGGTCGGTACGATACCTATTGATTTTACTTATTTACCATTACTCAAATAAAATCCATCATACTAACTAATTAATTTCTTTTTTCAGGTTAAACATATTATCTTCTCTATTTTTCAATAAATAAATAATTTCCTTTTTCAGGTAAATTCAATATCTTTTATGTTTTATCTAACTAAAATTTCCATCATACTAACTAATTAATTTTCCTTTTCAGGTTAAACATATTATCTTTTCTATTTTTCAAAAACTAAATAATTTCCTTTTTCAGGTAAAATACAATATTTTTTATATTTTTCTAACTAAAATTTCTTCTTTATTAATCAATTTTCTTTTTGAGGTTAAACATATTACATTTTCTATTTTTCAATAACTAAATAATTTCCTTCTTAGGTAAAATACAATATCTTTTACATTTATCTAACTAAAATTTCTCCTTTTTTAAAAACTACGATCAATTTTGTATAATAAAATAACATAATTATATTATAATTAGTATTAACTAATCAATTACGTTTTTGAGCCAAATTAATACATTACCTTTTCTCTTTTCTCTAACTAAAATCTCTCTTTTTCCAATTGTATAATGGACGGTTACCTTTTTCAAACACGTTACCTTTTTTCCTTTCTCTTACGAAAATCTCTCTTTTTCCAATTATATCACGGGCGATTCTATTTAATAAAAATAAAATAATAATATTATAGTACTAATAATTAACTGCACTTTTCAGATTTGAAAGCTGGGTTTTTCACCAAATTAACATCTCAACCCCCTGAAGTAGGGGTAGGGGTCATATATGTTTGGTTCCGGTTTTTAGTTTGGCCATAAGAGTTAAGTTTTTATAGATTTCACGGTATTAAAAATTAGACAGGATAATATTTGTTTGGTTTTGATTTTAGTTTGGAATTTAAGAATTAATGAATTACCCGATGTTATAATAATATACAGGACACCAGAAAGGTACCTTTAAAATATTTGCTTGGCCTTTCAATTTTCGATTTTACATATCATAATAACAAAGGTAGTTGGAACATGGGGTAGACATGCTACGTACCAGAAGGCCTTATGGAATAACATACTTTTTATCGGATGTCTCCGAAGGGACTATGGAATATCATACTTAGAAGTTCAGACCCACGTCACAAGCCTCACCCTCTGGATCAGGCAACATTACTCTTATTTATGCTCTAAATATCTTCTTTACTCGCGTTCAATTTCACTTCATATATGATCTCATATTTAGCACTTTCACTTGAGCTCCATATTAAAATATAAAAGCACTAATTGTTCCCTTTTTCAGTTTAGTTGGCTTTTTTAGAGTGAATAGGTAGTGAAAAATGTGATTGTTATAATTTGTAATCATACATTATTTGAAGATAAAAGTGAATAAGTGAGCTTCTTGCGGAGACCTGTGTTTTCGGTAAACAATATTATCCTTCATTTTTTTAATCTTCTTTATTTCTTTAATGCCCCTTTTTGTCATTACACAGCATTTGGAGCGACCCAATTTAGATTGGAACAAAAAATTCTATTATGATATTGTACTTATTTTCAGTAATGTTGTAGTACTACAATTGCACCTCCAGCCTTTCTCTTCTCCTCCGGCTCCAGCTACATAATTTTAAATATTGAAAACAAAATACAATACAAGAAAAAGTTTGCATTTATAAATATAGATTATAAGCAGAGAGAGATGTTTAGTTATAGATAGACTACATAGCAACAACATAAGTGATAAAAAGAAAGATGTTAGTTACAGATAGACTACATAGCAGCAACGTAAGTGATAAAAAGAAAGATGGTCCACATGATGATCAAGCTAATGAAGTATTGAAGTAATTAACAAGCTTGAACCACATAAGCAACTTCCATTTTATAGGTATTATTTATCATAACGTTGGTAATGGGTTTATGTATTCCCATTAATTTTATTTTTGGTCACCCCTCTAAGTTGATCAGAAAAAAATTAACAACCCATCAAAATAAGTAGTTTAAAAATATATTCAAATTCAAATTATTATATTCGTTTCAATAAGAACATACTTTTAATATAATAAAGTCAATAAAATAAAAATTCAACAATTTCTTTTTGCGAGAGCCATGGTGAAAGACCTTAATTTGAACATAAACTATAAATCTACTAGAATATTTATCTGATATTTTGGCTTGCTTATTTAATTGTATAATTTACTTATTTTTAATAAAAGAATCTATATTAATAATATATATACATTGTATTTTCATACATGAATTTACTAATACAGTTTAATGGTCACGCTCTGGTGAGAATGAGAACAGTGAGAACACACATATTCACTACATTTCAAGCTATTTTAAAGGGCCCCGCTAGGGGCATCTTCACAAAATAAGTCTTATAATTCTACCCTCTATCCATTCATAAAAAAAATTAACAAAAAAAATTAAAATGAGAACAGTGAGAACACACATATTTGCTACATTTCAAGCTATTTTAAAAGGTCCCACTAGGGGCATATATCTTCACACAAAAGTCTTATAATTCTACCCTCTATCCGTTCATAAAAAAAATTAACAAAAAAAATTTAAAATTGCTTGAAATGTGGTCTCATTGTTCTCCAACATTTACATTATGTTCTTGATATTATATGTGGTTTAATGTTTTGGAGCCATTGGGGGTGAAGGGATTATCATTTCCGCATTTGAATAATGAAGACAATTTGTTATTGTTTTCAATTAGAGAACAATATTTGTAAAAATATTTATTACTTATATTGCAGATTTTGATGGATTAAATAAATTTTCAACATTGTTAAAATAGAATTGTATGCTACTTTTTTATATAACTTTTAGCATATCATTATTTTATTAAATACTTATATAACTGTATATAATATCTTTCTAAGAATTGATTATTTACTACCTCTGTCCCATCCATTTTTTACATAAAAAACTGCGTATCTGACACGTATTTTAATGTGCATTTTGAGAATAGTTCTATAACTTATTTTTGATATTTTCTTTTTTCTTTTGTATAAAAATAGAATACTGGTCCGCAAATGTAAACTACTCAATGGGACGGAGGGAGTATATAATTGCATACAATATCTTTTTAAGAAATCAATCAAATTAATTTGTTAAATTTTTGGTATTGTCAATTTAAATTAAATAAGATGTTTTAAGAAATCAATCAAATTTGTTAAATTTTTGGTATTATCATTTTGAATTAAATAAGATGCCGTGTATGAAATACGGGCAAAATGCTAGTTAAAAGTAGTAGTTGTTAGAATGTGTCAGATCAAAATCTTAATCAATTAAAATTACTAAACTTATTAAAAAGTAATAGTTGTTTTCTTCAAAAAAAAGTAATACTCCCTCTGTCCCGCCAGGTTCTTTACCTGGGGGTTGGGCACGGAGACCAAGGATAGTGGGTGTAATATTGTTAAAATAAATGAAGTAGTGGGTGTAATAGTGATTTTATTGTTAAAATAAGTGAAGTAGTGGGTGTAATAGTGTAAAGTGTTGAAAAAGTGGAGTAAAGTAGTTATTGTAATAATGTATTTTATTGTTAAAAGTTACTATTTTTAGTAATGTAAAGAAATGGTGGGACGTCCCAAAAAGGAAATTGTAAAGAAATGGATGGGACAGAGGGAGTAGTTGTTAGAATGTGTCTTTAGATACACACTAGAAATATTCTTAGTAAAATGTGTCGTACATTTTAGTAATCACTGTCCTACAATCAGAACTTATGTGTTTCATGCAGGGATTAGGGAGAAAATAGAAAAGCTTGCTATATTATGTTTCAACTACCATCTCTATCTTCTTCTTTTTTGTGTGCTGAAACGACATAGAGCAAATATGGTTTTGTGAATGAATTTAGTTTAAACACTTTATGGTTAACAGAAGCCCTGGTTTTAGCGAACAAGACTCTGAAATTCTCTATTTTTCGTAAATGTAGAGAAGATTTTCAGCTAAATTTTAATCTTGAGTGTAATGTAAAATAAGCATAAGGTACTTTTCATGAGTAGGAATACAAATTACAAAATAAAGCAAATTTTACTATTACAATTCTTCACTTCTCCTCCCACATGGTACACTCTTGAAACGTTTGATATGTATAATTATTGAACACTTTGTTCTTGTTAGGCAGGCTGCCTAATGTCTTACCAAACATTACCACCAACCATGCATTTCACCAACCCCATCTACCCCCATTTCATCCTATAAATACCCAATCCCTCATTCATAATATTTACACCTTAATTTTCTCTTCTCTCTCTATATAGCTGCTAGATAGTCCGTCTAGTAGGAAAGCCGGTTTAGCCCGCTTTCAGGAAGTGTCGGGATAGAAGGTCCTCGTGCCTAAACTATTCCTTAGGGTACTTTGGTCTGACTGCAGCCATCGGAGGTGGTCCCGCTGCAGGGGGTCTTTCTATCAGGTTGTGTGGCACTGTCCGGGTTGGGAGAGGGAGAGAAGGAAAGGTTGTCGGGAAACAGTGATAGGGGGAGGTTTTGAGATAAACACTTCAGTGAGTTGGGGATATACATAATAGGTATTGTAGGGCTGAATTTTTGTATGAAATTCAAGGGGCCGGATACCCGGATATTGTAATCTCTTTTATCTAGTGTGAAGTTGTTGCTCTTGTGGATGTAGGCTGGGCCGAACCACGTTAAATCTCTTGTCTCTTTTATTGTATTGTTGGTTTGTTGCTTCATTACTATCACGTATATTTGTGGGATCTAAGCGCACATATTTACCAAATCGCTTCCGCATTCGCAGGGAATTGGGCAGATTCCTAACAGTTGGCATCAGAGCTAGTTATTTCTAAATTATTGGTACCGAAGGAAAGTCGTTAAGAAAAGTGGTTGTCTAATTTGGCGCCGTTTTGACGGAAGTGCTCCCATTGTTTCTTACACTTACCTGGCCAATTGATTTAGTTGTTTGGATTGGTTTGTGTGTGCAAACGGAGATCATGGCAAGTATTAAAGGATTCACGGTGACTCCATATGATGGTAAAGGAAGTTTTACTCTTTGGCAGAGAAGGGTAAAGGATATCCTAACCCAACAGAAGCTAGCAAGGGCTTTAAAGGGGAAGGAGGGAAAACCAACAAAGATGAGTGATGTAAAATTGGAGGAAGAAGATAAGGCCCTTATTCTTCTTACTTCGCTTCCGGAGTCATTCGATCATTTGGTCACAACCATTTTATACGGAAAGGACACGTTAAAAATGGAGGAGGTTCAGTCAGCACTTTTGTCAAATGCTGGAAGGAAGAACCAGGATGGTGACAAGGACGGAATGACAGTTTTGGCTTTGCGTAGTCAAAATAATAGAGGAAGAGGTGCTGTGAGAGGATCTACCAATAGCAGGGGTAAATCCAGATACAGGGAAAAGGGCATGCAGTGCTTTGGTTGCAAGGAGTGGGGTCATATTAGGCCGAATTGTCCGCTTAATAAGAAGGATCCAGATGCATCATTGGCTGTGGTTACTCTCGATTGTGAAGATGTTTGCACTGTCTTCAATCGAGGCACTAGTTCTCCAGGAGAATGGATATTAGACTCAGGGTCATCTTACCATGTATGTTCCGAGAGGGGGCATTTTGACAAATTCCAAGATACAAAGAATGAAACAGTTTCTTTGGCTGATGGATCTACTTGTGAGATCAAGGGGATTGGAATTGTGAAAATCAAAATGTTCGATGGAATAGTTCGCAGCTTGAACGGGGTAAGATATGTGCCTAAGCTGAGGAAGAATCTAATATCTATCGGTCGATTAGCTTCAGAAGGCTACAGATGCTCTGTAGTAGGGGGAGCTATGAATATCAAAAGAGGCCGTGTGGTTCGGATGAAGGGAGAGCTACGTGGGGGAATATATCGTCTGATTAGTACGTGGCCAGAACGTACTGGAACTTCGAAAATCTGGTTATCTCGTGCACGAGGGAAGATTGACTTGAAGGATACTGCTGCGGTTGTATTGCCTTCCAGTCTAGACGATGGTGCAAAGACTGCTGGGATGGATGCTTGGTCGAAGGGCTTCCACGACATCAACGAGTAGTTGGTGTGTTGCAGCTGCATATGGGCATCGATCAACACGAATCAAGTGAGCAGTGAACCATGCAACAGATTGATTTGTTTGATATGCAGTTGGGGAGTAAATGAAAGATCGATGGTCACACTTGTGTGTGTGATGGTCACACTTGCGTGTGTGATGAACTACATATGGAATTGGCCGACGTGAATCAAGTGAGTATGTGTGTATACAACATATTGCTTCACATGTATGTAGTTGGACAAATAGAGGTCAATGGTACACTTGTGCGTATAGCAAGTGGGCATTCGAGAATGAATGTGCAAACTAGGGTATAGTTTGGAGTCTTGGACTCGGGGGGAGTTTTGTCGTAGGGAATGATACGGATCGAGGAAAAGTTGGAGTTGTGCCAACAGGGCGCAGGTATGGAGTGCAAGTGAAGAGCTGTGAGTTTGGAAAGAGGGGGAGATTGTTAGGCAGGCTGCCTAATGTCTTACCAAACATTACCACCAACCATGCATTTCACCAACCCCATCTACCCCCATTTCATCCTATAAATACCCAATCCCTCATTCATAATATTTACACCTTAATTTTCTCTTCTCTCTCTATATAGCTGCTAGATAGTCCGTCTAGTAGGAAAGCCGGTTTAGCCCGCTTTCAGGAAGTGTCGGGATAGAAGGTCCTCGTGCCTAAACTATTCCTTAGGGTACTTTGGTCTGACTGCAGCCATCGGAGGTGGTCCCGCTGCAGGGGGTCTTTCTATCAGGTTGTGTGGCACTGTCCGGGTTGGGAGAGGGAGAGAAGGAAAGGTTGTCGGGAAACAGTGATAGGGGGAGGTTTTGAGATAAACACTTCAGTGAGTTGGGGATATACATAATAGGTATTGTAGGGCTGAATTTTTGTATGAAATTCAAGGGGCCGGATACCCGGATATTGTAATCTCTTTTATCTAGTGTGAAGTTGTTGCTCTTGTGGATGTAGGCTGGGCCGAACCACGTTAAATCTCTTGTCTCTTTTATTGTATTGTTGGTTTGTTGCTTCATTACTATCACGTATATTTGTGGGATCTAAGCGCACATATTTACCAAATCGCTTCCGCATTCGCAGGGAATTGGGCAGATTCCTAACAGTTCTGTACTGGTAACTTGGGTATACATATGTGGTTAATGAGTGCTTTTGTTCTTTCATCCTCTTTTTTTTTAAAATTTAAATATATTAATAATAGTCATTAATTCGAAATCTCAAAAGTTGTATCAAGATTGTACAGGTTGCTTTTCGTTGAGTTTTATTCCATAATCCTCGAAAAGCTCTCTATGTTGATGCAAACATGGAGAAGGATTTCAGTTAAGTTTTGATCCTCGAAAACATGGACGATAATTTCTCTATGTTTTAAGGTACCCCAAATGGACCCTATAGTGTTATGTTTATTTCCTCTTGTAGAATTTATTTACAGTTTTAATATACAAAGGGTTTAATGAGTCTATAGTTAACTATAGGAGAATTTTCTATAGTTAATCACTCAAATTAAGACACATCTCATAGTTTCCAAGATTAAAAGATACATTTTTAATGTCCGGGGCCCTTATAAATAAAAGGTAACATTCATATTATTTTAAAGGTTAACTTTAGGAAATTCTCCTAAAATTAACTATAGAAACATTTTTCTCATATACAAATTTCTTGTCATATTTTTATTTATATAAAATTCGTCTAGTTTTTAGTTATATTGGACTCACGTAATGACGATCAAGCGTGCTAGAATTGCATTGGAGATTACAAAATAGAAAAATAAATTTAAAAATTTGTTCATAAATTTATAATGGATGTAGAAATGAACAATTAGTATAATATAATTTTTTAAAAAAAGATACTAATATTTTGGGACCCAAAAAAGAAAGTAACATACATGTTGTAAATTTCTGCTACAATCTGAACTTGTATGTTTTGTGCAAGGAGATAAATTCTAGCTATGTAATAAATTTGGTGTGCGCGTGTGTAATTAATTAGCAAAAAAAAAGGAGATAAATTCTAGCTATGTTTTTATTTTTGGTGTCATTAATAAAGAATTAGTATAAGGTACTTTTCCGATCCTAAGTCGAGGATTACGAGAAAATAAAAAAAGCTTTTGCTACATATTTACCATAGATATAGGGAAGAAAAAGTCATCAACAATGTGAATAAACCACCAGGGTTAGTGAAGGTAACGAGTCGGGTTCGGTTCGAGTTTTGTAAAATTCAAATTCATATTCAAATATTTTCGGATTTTAAAAATAAATTCATATCCATATTCAAATCCGAAACTTAATATCTAAATTCAAATTCGTCGAGTTTCGGATCGGATTGGGTTTTTTTTCGGGTATTCAAAATTAAAAATAGTGCAAGTAACCGTTACATGCAAACTACGTTAATAATGTTTACATAAAAATTAAATAAAATATGATTAAGTAGTTAGATATAACGTATTATACAGATTGATATATTAAGTAAAATCTGAAATGTGTTAAATTAATAATTTTTAATATACCAACACAAATGAAAATTTTATGTAAAATAAAGGAATTTACATCCTAAATATATTAATAAAATTTCATTTTGAGAAAGAGGAGATTAATTACTAGATTATTATTAATTATTTCTAATATGATAAAAATTTATACATCTAAAATCTGAAATATTATATATAATAATTACAAATTATCATATTATATATAATTATTAAAATCTTTTATTAAAATTGAATTTGAATTACATGTATATATCTTTATTAAAATGTATATATATATATATATATATATATATATATAATAATGTGTATATATATATATATATAATTAAATTATTCTTGGATGTGTATAAATTTTAAATTAAATTTAGTATATATATATAGGGTTGGACTCCATAGCAAACACCTTATATAACAAACAACAAAGAACACCTCATATCTAATAGATCCATTGCCCCTGGCGGGGCCACCCAATACAAAAAATTCTTATTTTTTTAGGCTCTATCCATCCAGCAAAAAAAAAAAAAATTTGAAAATTTACTGTTCATCGAAGACGTCATCAGTGACGTCATCATGAACAGTAAAATTTTCATTTTTTTTTTTGGCTGGATGGATAGAGCCTAAAAAAATAAGAACTTTTTGTATTGGGTGCCCCTGGCGGGGCCAATGGATCTATTGGAATAAATGATTTTATAGTGTTCTTTATTGTTTGTTATATAAGAGTGTTCTTTATAGAGCAAAGGCCTATATATATATATATAGGCCTAGGTTCATTTAGGAACTTCTGTTTTTGAGTAACTGAGGAACTCAACTACAACATGTAACGTCACGTGTCGTGTGTTTAAACAACTAATCATGCACGTCTGTTGTTTATTAACCTAAAACGAGGATACTGTATAATGTCTTTGTTAATAACCTTATATGCATTTTTTTTTTTGAAAAACAAATACAGAACATAGCTCATTTATTCAACTTTTATTATGAGGATTCAAAATTCAAAAATAAGTGTACTTGTACTTGTAAGTGTACTGTACTTGTGTTTCTTCCATGGGTCTGGTCCCTGACAATCATTTGTCAGGGACCGGTTACTTAACAATCGGTTCCACAGCCGTTGGATCGTTGATCCAACGGTTGAGATTAAAAAAAAAAAAAATTTACTGTCCGCTATAATTTTCCGCGGATAGGCAATCTGCCTATCCGCGGAAAATTTCCGCGGACAGGCAATCTGTCTATCCGCGGAAAATTATAGCGGACAGTAAAAAAATTTTGTAATCCAGGGGGCCGTTGGATCAACGATCCAACGATTTAGGAACCGATTGTTAAATAACCGGTCCCTGACAAATGATTGTCAGGGACCAAAACCCTTCTTCCATAAACAAGTGTATTGTAGTTTTTGATTAGAAAATCTTGTCATCTTTAAATTATACATAACACAATTTAAGTTTAAAAATTTCCATTGTGCAACTAAATCAAAATTTTTTGTTTTGATTCTAAAAATTGTGTCTTTAGTTTACTTTAAAAAGAATTTATAGGTAAATTTAAATATAAACATAATTTTTTTGAAATGTTGACATAAAAATGATGTACAGTTTCATAAATTTAATTAAATATAGAAGATTTATTAAAGAAGTTCTATAAACTTGTTCTGTATTTATATAATTTTTTTTTGAGAAGCTGTATTTATATAGCTATGTTTTGTATTTTTTAATTCAGTTCATAAAATAACATGTTCACTCTTTCTAATGAAAATATATAATTTTTATGTTCTGTATACATAAAAAGTAATTTATATAATAAAAACAAAAATATGTGTTCTGTATTTTATATTAAATTAAAAACATTGTCCAGTATTTAATAAATTAAAAGCTCGTATATTTAAATGGAGGAATAATGAATAGAAAAATTATGTTCTACATTTATAAAATAAAATACAGAATTTAAAACAAAATTATAAAAATTACAAAATAAAATAATAAACAAAATGAAACACAAAAAATAATTAAACCAAGGAAATGTTTAAAATTTTGATACAACATGACAGTTTTTTAAATGTGTAATTGTTTCATGATTTCTGTCCTCCGTGTAACGTGACGGTTAACCTAGTTAATCTCATCCATTCATCAGTTTTTATTAAAGGGTTATGATTGTGGTTCCTAAGTTACTCACTAATATTAGTTCCCCACTGAACGGTCCTCTATATATATATATAGGCTTTTGCTCAAATACAAACCAATCCTTAAATACAAACTACAAACTAACACTAAATTAATTATATTTCATCTATTCTAAGTTTCCCGCCAAGGGTACCTTCACGAAAGATGCTTAAAATAATTGGCTCTATCCAACAAAAAAATCAAAAAAAAAAAAAAAAATCCCTGCCGTGGAAATGCGAAGCATTTAAGACAGTAAACGGATGAGTTAGGTAGTCATGAGGGCCGAAGGTCCTCGACACACCCGTCAATCGTCTATTGCCTTTACCATTGATTGCCATTCCTTACAACTTTAGAATGATAAAGGCGCGAAGCGCCGTACAAGAAGGTGCGAAGCACCGTTAACCATTGAAATCCACTGCCACGTCATTACGTGAACAGTGATTTTTTTTTATTTTTTATTTTTTTTTGTTGGATAGAGCCAATTATTTTAAGCATTTTTTGTATTGGGGTACCCCTAGTTTGATCATTAGATTAGCTTGAAATATTAGATTAGTGTTTAGTTTTTAGTTTGTAGTTAATTTTAGTTTGTAGTGGAGTAGGACCCTATATATATATATATATATATATATATATATATATATATATATAGGGTCTTGTTCTAATAGAAACTAAATTAGAATAGAAACTAAAAACTAAACATAAATTAAATATTTCAAGCTAATCTAATGACCAAATTAGGGGTACCCCAATACAAAAAGTTCATAAAATTATTGGCTCCATCCAGCAAAAAAAATATATATATATATATATATATATATATATACTGTTCACTGCTGACGTGGCAGTGCCGTCAGCGTGAACAGTATTTTTTTTTTTTTTTTTTTTTTTTTGCTGGATGGAGCCAATAATTTTAAACACTTTTTGTGAAGGTGCCCCTGGCGGGGCCATTAGAATGAATGAAATATAATTTATTTAGTGTTGGTTTCTAGTTTCTATTCTAAGATTGGTTTCTATTTGACCACTAGCCTATATATATATATATATATATATATATATATATATATATATATAGAATTGCACTCCATACAGAACACTTTAAATAAAGAACAATAAAGAACACCAATCTCTACCATTCAATTAAAATAAGAAAATGGACGCTCAGGATTAGAAGATACAAGCACAGTACAACTACGAGTAACAATTGCACGACTCCCGAGAAAACATGCTAGTACACAAAGTTCATAGGATAATCGAAGTCGAAATTGAAGATTCTAAGCCCATAATCGAAAAATCGAGGCCTAAATTGAAGATTTAAATATCAGAATCATACAAACCAAGCAGAAATCATCGAATCCAAAAAGAAAACGAAGAATTGAAGCAGAAATTGAAGAATCGAAGCATAAATCGAAGAATCCAAGCTCATAAATCGAAAACAAAGTTAATTCCTTCAATATTTAGTGTGGAATTGTCGGAAAAATAGTCAAAAACTTGAAGAGTCGTTCAGAATCATTCAAAACTTTGCGAAATCGTTGAGGTAATGATTTAAAAAGTTAAATTTTATGATTTTGTGTCTAATATCTACATGATACTTGTTATTGGCGATTCTATCCAAATTTTGTATGTATATATCTGTATCTATACATGTATGTGATTCTATAAGAAATTTACAAGTGATTCTCTGTGAGATTCTCCAATATACGCATGATATTTGTTTTTATTAAACCAGATGATGAATATTTGTTTAAAGTGTTTTTTCTAGAGTGCGAGTGATTCTGTGTTAAATTTACAAGTGATTCTCTGTTTGATTTTCTGTTAGATTTTAAACTAGATGATTTTTTGTTTAAAGCGTTTCTCAATTTGTAATAAATAAAATTTTATAAACTTATTTCATTTGATGCTATTTTCAATGAGATGCTATATTAGATTCTACGGTAAATATGATTCAGTGAGACGCTATACTAGATTCTATAGTAAATATGATTCAATGAGATGCTATTTTAGGTGCTGACACATTCTTGGAGGTAATTTTATTTGTATTTAGATTAATTTGCTCCTGCTCTAAATTACCATTCTTAAGATTCTATGTTTAAAAAGTGTAAGTTAGTTGTATAAAGTCTAATCGTTGATACATATTAGATTCTACATGAGTTTGACTTTATGATCTCCACTAGTTAAGTTACTTTAGATTCTACATCAATGTTAGGTTCTACTTATGTGCCTAAAAATTGCGTATATGAAATTTATTATAGTTAATTTTACATTCCATGTTAGATGTTGTGTTAGATTCTATTAGTTTTAACTCTTCATTCTCTAGCTATTTATCTGAAATTGTGTGTTAAATTCTCATGTATTAAAGAAGACTCTTATGTAAAGAATAGTAAAGAACACTATGGAATCTATGCTCGATTCTATATAATATTTTAAATACAATACTACTTTCTGCTCGATTCTACACTTGATTAAATTATTATTTTAAAAAGTTAAGCAATACTAGATGATGATTCTTTGTTTGATTTTGTGATAGTTTCTATAACGAAGTTTACAGGTTTAGTTATGGGGACATGTGGAGTATGTTATTTTGAGAAAAGAGAGCATACATTACATTTTATGTTACAGTTGATTGTTTTGATTGTATGGGGACAAGTGTAGTTGCTTGGTGCCCCTGCGGGGCCTTTTAATAGATGATGACGACGACGATATTGTAAATTTCATTCTATGATAGATTCAATGTTAGTTGTCATTACTCATTAGTTTGCATTATTGTGTAATAGATTATATGTTATTCTTGTGTAGTCTATGATAGAATCTTTAAGATTGCAGCGTTTGATAGAATTTGGAGCAATAACCATTTCGACCATAGTGTAGCATCTCAACTGGCTCAATAGAAGTAATTTAATATAAGGAAATTATCTGCGTATCATTATGACTTACATCTTTTGGGGTTCTTAATTGGTATATATCGCTCCTGTTTTCATTATTATTACTCCTCCTAGGGTCTACAACACATCTTTAATCTATACTGCAATTCTATGCTTAAATTTTTCGATCTTATTAATCAAAGATGATCATTTTTTAAACAATTTTTTTGTCTATGTAATAATTGTTAGGTTCGCCCGACGATGCCAGCCTTAGGTTTCACTGGAGTGATAATATGCACAAAGAATCTGGTCAGCTTCCCCACTAAACAACGTTTTTCTACTAGATTCCGTAATAAGTCTCCTGGTGTTGTATATAAATTTAGAGGCATAATATAATAGATAGTTGAATTAAACTATAACCTATTTAATATTTTATTGAATTTAGAAAGATACATGAGATTTTGTTTTTATAAAAATATAATCTTTTGGTGCCCCTGCGGGGCCAGGCCTTCTAACAGGATAAATTTGTTGCCATGTCCAAGTGATTATATTATATGTTTTAGATCGTCATTTTCTCATTTATGTTTGTCGCAAATCATGTTATCGTATTGGTATTGGAGAGTGTCCTTGTACTAATGTGTACTGTTTTTTATTTGTTAATATGTTGGTATGCCGTAATTGCTAATTTTTCCTATTATTGGTCTGCCTTATTATTGGTCTGCCTTGTAGAGTTTGCAATAAGGATATTGAGGATATGAAGAAGCATGGGATGAGTTATGGTTCTGGTTCTGTGGGAAATTTTACTGTTCATCAGTTGTGGACTACAAGCCTTCAACACTGCTTCGCCATGTACCACTTAGTTGGTCTTGCTACAATTACATCATTGATTGCCATAATACTTACCGCTCTTTGCAATACTCCCATAGCTAAATTACAGCACAATTTCCAGTTTAAGGTAGCACAGGATGAGAGGCTCAAGGCTAAGTTCGGAGGCTCTTGTGAATATGAAGGTTCTGAAACTCTATGCGTGGGAGACTCATGTCGAGAATGCCATAGAAAAATTGAGGACAGTAGAATATAAATGGCTATTAGCTGTTCAGTTGCGTAGAGCATATAATAGTTTTCTTTTTTGTTCGTCCTCTGTATCGGTCTCTGCACCTACTTTCGTTTCTTGTTATTTCCCTTTGAAGTTCCATATGCTAGCAACGTGTTCACCTTTTGTTGCAACATTACATATAATAGCTTTCTTTTCTGTTCGTCCTCTATGTCGGTCTCTGCACCTACTTTTGTATCTTGATATTTCCTTTGAAGTTCCATTGTATGCTAGCAACATGTTCTCCTTTTGTTGCAACATTACGTCTTGTTCAGGATCCTGTGAGATGTATTTCTGATGTTATTGGAGTTGTTATTTAGGGTGAACCACCTTTTTTTATTCTTCTCATGATTCATGGCTAATGACTGCTATACCAAATTTCATAATTTTTTACCTTACATTTGCATCAGACATCTGCATATTAAATATAGTTAGATCCATAAATCTACGCAACAGGAGCTTTAACTAAAATCAATACAAATGTCTCTAATAAGTGAGTAATATATTCACTTTCTACCAAAACAAAAAGGCACATTAAATAATTGAAGAACTTTGCAAGATTGCGTTCAAACAAAAGCAAAAAAAAAAAAAAAAAAACTGCCAGGGTGGAGAATTTGAAAGAAACTGCTACCAAACCTTTTACATTAGAAATATATAAAGAATTACAATCCTAAATAGAATAATCAAACTACAAAGGATAAAAAAAAACATATATTTGCACAATCAAATCTTAAGCAGAATTTGAACTCCAAAGAATAAAAAAAGAAATACAAAATACAAAAACTATATTATACAAAGTAAACACAAAAAATTTAAGAATTACAATTTAAAATGGAATCATCATGCCATGAGAAATAGAGAACACATGAATGATGGAAACCCTGATATAAAAGAGAGTAACAACTCCAAAAAGTCAAAACAATGCAATAAATACATATACAGAGAAACTATAGAGAATTACAATCTAAAGCGCGCAGAATCGTTACACAATAGTATATGGTCGCCATCACC
Organism: Kitagawia praeruptora; assembly: GCA_037693485.1. Classification (NCBI taxonomy): domain Eukaryota; kingdom Viridiplantae; phylum Streptophyta; class Magnoliopsida; order Apiales; family Apiaceae; genus Kitagawia; species Kitagawia praeruptora. The sequence goes on from CM075347.1 coordinate 19,548,689, forward strand.
AAAAGGCGAAGAATGTTGTCTGATATGTTACAGCAGTTCGTTTGCATTTTTGCGATTATCAACAGCAACAGCTTGGGCACAACTGTAACACCCTCCAAATCTGGGGTCTAGATCCGGGGGTCACCGACCAATCACAACTAATAAAATAAATCAGAATGCGCAACTGACCCCGCCAACCAAAGATCGCAAACAGGTTATTGTATGAAACTAAGCAGTTACAGCCCAAAAGTAACTTACTCACTTATTACAAACCATCAAATAAACTCAACCTAAATCCAGTCTAGTATTATTTTATTATTACATCCCATTTTATTTAAAATTCTATCTAGCGCCGACAGAAACCCGCAAATACCTGTAAGGTCTGGGGTGCAGACACACAGCCACTCTGCCCCTCTCTAATATGGTCCGAACGGCTGGTCGGAAACATACTGCTCCTCTGGAAAAGTTTTGTGAAAACAAGAGTGAGCCAAAGAAATGCCCAGCAAGTATATATAAACAATTTTATAATAAAACAGGATAAATGCTGCATGATATCAACTGAAATGTAAAACAGTTTATAGAGAAACTGAATCAACAACTGTGATATAATTCACATCATAACTGAAATCATTTGGCATGTCATAAAAATGAATCATCTGCCAATTCACAATATATAATAGCCATTCGGGCGATATGGATTGGATACACTTTACTGAAACACCATTGCCCCCTGATCAGGTTCTTAAGCAATGGGACCCCTTTATAACTACCGGTACATTCCTATACCCGTAGGTATAACAAGGATTTCTGTGGTACCAAAATAGGCAAGTAATGTTAGCCTATAGGAAGATGGAATGGTTACCATATCCTCCTTAAATATTGCTGGACCATGGTAGCAACCATGGCCTCCTACGCTTTCCAATAAATATTGCTGGACCATGATAGCAATCATGGCCTCCTATGCTTTATCATCTTCCAATCCAATAGAGCAATTTCCGAATTCAACAGGAAATGCTTAGTTTCACATACAGTTCACATCCCTATTATTTAATACGATAATAAGGATATGAAGAGTTTATCTTAAACAATTCCCTACATCACGGGTACCAAAATCAAGTAATTGTGTTCACACAAAAATATTTAAGAATCACAAATAGCTCTGAACAATAGCTATTCGTCATGATATGAATCAATGAACATAAAATAAACAGTGTATAAGATGATCAAGGGGAAAAATACTTGCCTGAATATATGGCTGGTAAGCTAAGCTCTCTGGCTAGGGATTCTCTCACTTCTATGTATACAGCTGGTAAACTCTGCCCACTAGCTAGGGTTTCTTTCGCTTCTACAATTACAACATTCTATTTTAAACAACTGGCTAGGTACGCACAAGACCAAATACAAATCAAACCTCGGTTTTAGTGTCTACCCGTACGTTGTATCGCTGCCGAGTAAATATTTAACACAGTTAATAACATGCACAGAGCATGCACACACATAATCACATAGCAGATATGACTTACAAACAAATGAGCACTGAAATTATTATTATCATGCTTAAAAATATTTTTAAAATAATTAAAAGAATTTTAAAAGATTTAAATAACCCTTCCCGAATCAAAAAGGATCATTAATAAACCCTCTGAGTAATTATTGGATCACCAAAATATTTTTATAATTATCTAATCCGGGTTTATAAATAATTTTAGAATTTTAAAACTATTTTTATCGCTCCCGGATTATTTTTAGAATTTTAAAATAATTTTATTACATTTTAAGCAAATAAAACAAATAAAGAAATAAATATTAAAGGTAAAATAATATTTAGAAAATAAATAAATCATTCTATTTTCCAAAATAATTAAATCTGATTATTTTCAATTATATTTAAATAATATTTAATTAATTAAATTAATTGATTAATATTAATTAACCAATCAATTTAAATTAATTAAGATATTAGCTAATTAAATTTAAAATAATCAAATAAAATAAATTTTCGAATAAAAATAATTTATTAAAATTTTAAAACTATTTTTCGAAATTAAAAATAAATTTTCGGAATTTAAAAATGATTTTTCGAATTTCTGAAAATAAAATTCGAATTTATAATAAATTTTTGAAAATAATTTTCCAAAATCATTTTTCAGAAATTGGTTTCAGATTTTGAAGATCAAAAGGTTACTATTCATCACCATCTTCACTGTTCTTCATATGAATGCTCGAAGAACATCACCACCATCAATGGCAGTTTTCCCAGAAACCGGTGACCGGAATTTTTTTCCGGCGAACTCCGGCGACCACAAAAACGTACCATTCGATACGTTTTCAGTACCAAAATCGCTCCAAATCACATTCTAAACACAACCGTACCATTCAAACACACCCAGAATCCCCCGAACCCAGATTCCGACCAAAACCGAAGTAAAATCCGGCGATTCCACCGGTAACTTCGATTTCTCTCATTTCTCCACCAAATTCAACGTTCTATACACCAAATCAAAGCCCAAGAGTTCAATGACTCATAACAATCATCAAAAACATCAAACAATCATCACATAATCCGGAAAATTGAAAATTATTCTCACCCCCACAAAAATCGATTTCGAGTTTTAAGCTACTAAAAATCAAACAAAAATTATCATGATGCTCCTGGGATTATATACAATCTATAGACACTAACCACATCAACAACAAATCACTACACAATCCACAGCAAATTAAACAAGTTCGAAAATTAAAATAAAAAAACAAATTTTCGAATCAGACAATTTTGGTTATGAACACCTACATAAACATGTAGTAGAGATCAAGAGCTTCAGTTTGGTTACTCACATGATCGATTTGGATGCCGGAATCACTGTCAAAAGCTCGATTAATCCTCAAGAACACCAAGAACTATTTTCCAGATTTTACAGAAAATAAAAATCAAAAAATCTGATTTTTTGATTATTTTGATTAATTAAATAAAAATCTGTTGGTATTTATCCTAAATCAAATTAATACCCCAAAAATATTTTTAGCCCCTAATTAAAATTATTAAGCCCTAAAAATAATTTTTATGGGATAAAAATGTAAAAATTTTAATTTTAAACAAATACAAAATATATGTCAAAATTTCCCAAAAATTATGAATATTACAAAAATTACAAAATAATGCATCTTTAAATATCCTATCATTATATAAAAATACTTTTGTCAAAAACAAGGCTTCAGATTCAGTATAGGGGCTGGATCCGGAAATTAAAATACGAAATAATTGTATTATAAAAATATAAAAATTACAGAAAAATAGAATAAAATTATCTAAGCTACACAGAAGTCACATAACACGTATGGGATCATTTCCCTATTTAATAAAAATCGTAACACGTTTAAATGCATTAAAATAAACTGAAACGCAATAAAATCATCTAAAAACATATTTTAGCATATTAAAATACACGAAATTTTTCCCGGTCGTTACATCCTTCCCCCCTTATAAGGATTCTGCCCCCAGAATCCCACTTAAGAAAATAAGTGCGGATACTGAGCTCGCATTTCACTTTCTACTTCCCATGTTGATTCTTCAACCAAGGGATTCCTCCATAACACTCTAACTAGAGGTATGGTCTTATTTCTTAATACCTTAACCTTATGATCTAATATCTCAACTGGTTGCTCAACAAAAGATAAGTCAGGTTGAATATCTACAGGCTCATATTCTATTGCGTGCATTGGATCAGGATTGTACTTTCTCAGCATCGATATATGGAACACATTATGGATATTCTGCATGTGTGGCGGTAAGGCTAATTCGTAAGCAAGCTTCCCCACCTTCTTCAGTATCTCGAACGGTCCCACATATCTTGGTTTGAGTTTACCTCTTTTCCCAAATCTGGTTACGGCTTTCCAGGGCGATACCTTCAGCAATACCAATTCCCCAACTTCAAAATTCTGGTCCTTCCTGCTTTGATCTGCATATTTCTTCTGTCGATCTTGAGCGGCGATTAATCTTTTCTGTATTAATCCGATCTTTTCTTTCGTCTGTTGCAGTAATTCTGGACCCAAGATTGTGCGTTCTCCTACTTCTTCCCAGTACACCGGAGATCTACATCTTCTCCCGTAAAGAGCTTCATATGGTGGCATTCCAATGCTGGCATGATAACTATTGTTGTACGAGAATTCTACCAACGGTAAATGCTCATCCCAGCTACCCTTAAAATCTAGGGCACATACCCTTAACATATCTTCTATGGTCTGAATTGTTCTCTCGCTTTGCCCGTCCGTTTGAGGATGATATGCCGTACTCATATTTAATTTGGTTCCTAAACATTCTTGAAATTGCCTCCAGAATCTTGAATTGAAACGAGGATCTCGATCAGATACTATAGATACAGGAACTCCGTGTCGTACTACAATCTCTTTCAAATATAGTTGAACCAGTTTCTCTAGCGAAAATCTTTCGTTGATGGGGAGAAAATGTGCTGATTTGGTCAACCTATCAATGATCACCCAGATTGCATCGTGATTTGATTGAGTCTTCGGGAGTCCTACTACAAAATCCATTGCAAGATGTTCCCACTTCCATTCTGGAATTTCCAAAGGTTGTAGCAATCCACTTGGCCTTTGATGCTCGGCTTTAACTCTCTGACAGGTATAGCATTTGCTGACGTATTCTGCAATATCTTTCTTCATATCGGGCCACCAAAAGTGTTGCTTCAAGTCTCTATACATCTTTGTACTGCCAGGGTGAATAGAATACCTGGAGTTGTGTGCATCACGCAAGATTTCATCCTTCAGCTCCATAACATTAGGTACCCATATACGTGAAGAGAATCTTAGAATTCCTTTATCATCCTTTTGACTCCTGATTTCTTCTCCGGTTAATTTTGCTTTGTCTTGCTCCATTACCTGTTCTTGACATCTACGGATCTTTTCTAATAATACTGGCTGAAAGGTCATGGCATACAATACTCCACTGACTGCTTCTGATGTATGGACCTCTATCTCCAATTTCTCGAATTCCTTGAGTAATTCCTCGGATGAGGTTAAGAGATTTAACCTTTCCTTCCGGCTTAGTGCATCTGCCACTACGTTGGCCTTGCCTGGATGATAGCTAATGGTACAATCATAGTCCTTGATCAACTCCAACCACCGTCGTTGTCTCATGTTTAGCTCCTTCTGAGTGAAAATATATTTCAAGCTTTTGTGATCCGTGAAGATTTCACACTTCTCTCCGTATAAATAGTGCCTCCAAAGTTTTAGTGCAAAAACAATTGCTGCCAATTCCAGATCATGCGTAGGATACTTTCGTTCGTGAATCTTGAGTTGCCTGGATGCGTAAGCAATTACCTTGCCGTCCTGCATTAACACACACCCTAATCCCTTCTGAGATGCATCACTGAAAATTACAAAGTTTCCACTTTCGTTGGGTAGAACTAACACTGGTGCGGTTATCAATCGCTTCTTTAATTCCTGGAAACTTTGCTCGCACTTCTCGTTCCATTCAAATTTCTCGTTCTTCCGGGTAAGTTTGGTCAAAGATGTCGCTATTTTAGCAAAATCCTTAACGAACCTTCGATAATAACCAGCTAATCCCAGAAAACTTCGAACTTCGGTTGGTGTTCTTGGTTGCTCCCAATTCATAATGGCTTCGATCTTGGCTGGATCCACTTTAATTCCTTCGTTGGTGACAACGTGCCCCAAAAATTGTACTTCCCTTAACCAAAACTCGCATTTCGAAAATTTGGCATATAGCTTCTCTTTCCGCAGAATCTCTAGAGCTGTTCTCAAGTGCTTTGCATGTTCCTCCTCTGACTTGGAGTATATCAGGATATCATCTATGAAAACAATCACAAATTTATCCAGATATTTCTTGAAAACTCTGTTCATCATATCCATGAAAGCGGCTGGTGCATTAGTCAGCCCAAAGGGCATAACTAAAAACTCGTAATGCCCATATCTCGTGCGGAATGCTGTCTTAGGAATATCGACTGCCTTGATCTTCAACTGGTGATATCCTGATCGCAAATCGATTTTGGAAAACCATACCGCGCCCTTTAACTGGTCAAACAAGTCATCAATCCTCGGTAATGGGTACTTGTTTTTAATCGTCAGCTTGTTTAGCTCCCGGTAGTCAATACAAAGTCGCATGCTTCCGTCCTTCTTTTTCACAAACAATACTGGTGCGCCCCATGGTGATACGCTGGGTCTAATCACCCCTTTGTCTAGTAGTTCCTGCAATTGCTTGGCCAATTCCTTCATTTCCACTGGTGCCATTCTGTACGGAGCTTTCGATATTGGCTCAGTACCTGGTGCCAAATCAATAGCAAACTCAATTTCTCTGTCCGGAGGTAGGCCTGGTAATTCCTCAGGAAATACGTCCAAAAATTCATTCACTACCGGAATATACTCTATCGGTGGTACTTCCTTATCAGTATCCATTACATAAGCTAAGTATGCTTCACATCCCTGTCGCAACAACCGTTTAGCTCGCATCATGGTCAAGAGTTTCTTTGCTTGTTTCTGCCCATGAAACACCACATCTATATCCCCATCTAGCTTCAACTTTAACTCCTTCTTTTTACAATCAATCTGGGCATTATACTTTGTCAACCAATCCATCCCCAGTATAACCTCAAATTCCCCCAACTTGAAAGGAATCAAGTCGGCATGAAAACGTTGCCCGGATATTTCGATCTCACATGCTGGATATATTTGCTTAACGGGTATACGATCCTGATTAGCTATTTCTATTACTAAAGCTTCGCTTAATAACTGATATTCACATTCTAGCTTACTCGCAAACTCTTCCGAAATAAAAGATTTAGTAGCTCCCGAATCAATAAGTACTTTGGCATTAGTAGAGTTTACGGAAAGTGTACCTGCAATAACATCAGAGTTCTGCTCTGCATCTGTCATAGTCATATTGAAAACCCGGGCCCTTGGCTGTCCCGCATTATTTGTCACTGTAGCTTTATTCTGGTTTCCCGGATTAAGGTTGATCGTGCAATCCTTAGTAAAATGCCCTTTGCTTCCACATTTCTGACAACCAGTCCAACTAGTTGCTGGTGCATTGCATGTGGTGGAATAATGCCCTTTTTGGCCACACCGAAAACAGACTACACTGGCTAGTTTGCATGTACCTACATGCTTCTTTCCACAGATTCCACATGGTGGTGGTGGTCGCATTCCTTGTTGCTGATTGTTGTTTGGAAATCGCCCTCCTTGCGGTTGATTGTTGCTCGGAAACCGATTTCCTTGCTGTTGATTGATATTCGGAAATCGATTCCCTTGATTACCAAAATTCTGGATTCCGTTTCCGGGTCTCCCGTTGCCTCTCGGCTGGAACGCGGGTCTGTAACTAAAGTTATTTTGCACCTTCCCCTGGAACGAACTTCCTGATTGATTATTAAATTTCCTCTTTTTGCCTTCCTTTTCTTTGTTGGAGCTCTCACTCTCTCCTTCAATAATCAGTGCCTTCTGGACCACAGACGAATAGGTGGTTAACTCAAAAGCAGCTACCCGGCTACGGAGCCACGGCTTCAAACCTTGCTGAAATCTCCTTGCCCGCTTCTCTTCAGTATCCACCAAGTCTGGAACAAACCTGGCTAACTCTGTAAACTTTGCCTCATACTCAGTGGCATTGCCTTCTTGTTTTAATTCCAAAAATTTAATCTCCATCTGATTCTGCATAAAGCGGGGATAATACTTTTCCAGAAACAATTCTTTAAATCTTTCCCAAGGGGTTATCCCAACGCCTTCCAAAGCCTTCCTTGCTTCCCACCAGTAGTTCGCTTCCCCTTTCAGAAAGTAACTCACGAACTCGGTCTTTTTATTCTCCTCCACATTCACAAGTGCAAGAGCTTTCTCTATTTCTTTTAACCATGCTCGGGCCTCGACTGGGTCCGCTGACCCCTGGAATTCTGGGGGTTTAACTGACTGAAAAGTTTTAAATGTTACTGCTTGGGATGCCGGTGGCTGCTGCTGCTGGCGAGTGAGATTCTCGGTCTGTTGCCGGAATAGTTCCAACATTTGCTGCATCATATTGATATTGCCCTGCTCCCCAAAGTTTTGATTATTATTCGCATTTCCCGTGTGATTACCATTTGGTGGCTGATTATCCATGATCTGGTAGAGGAAACACACAAGTTCCTTAGTAATTGAATAAACATGTTTTTGATAGATACTCATTGAAAAGAAACATGAATCAAGAATATTTATCAACTCATGTCACCCAATCACTAATTCACTTGAATGCTGAAAAATAACTAGATGCATGATGGAGGGAATCGATACTCTTATCACTACAAAAGTACTACTGATATATAATTACATACTCATAATTATACATGACTACTAGTCGGGTTATCTAACACCATATCACAGTTACCCTACCATACCAACTGGACTGTCGGTTATACACAACAAAATTCCCGACTTATTCTACCAACAAACTACTATTAGTACACACACAATATCTTACAGACAACCGAAACCAAACAAACACAGGTAGCATATGCTTCTCCCAGGGCTCTGTCCCATAGTATCTAGTCCCAGCTGGGCCCTACCATCTCCTGAAGATCCGACAACATCCTCTGGAGGATGCGGTATGCCTGACGATAATCAACAGTACCTGATGACTCACCCAGCAACATCGCCTCCACCTCAAAAGAACCGGCTGCTATCATCTCTCGGAGGTTATGTCGAAGCTCGGAGTCTGTGATACGATGATCTCCCATCCTACGCAGCTCCACATTCTGCCCTCTCACAAAGTCGAATGCCTCCCAAAGCTCACGGTACTCACTCAATGGAACGGTGCGTGGTGCACCAATATGGCCGCTAGACTGGGCCTCCGCTCCACCTGTAACCTCCTCTATCAATGCCTGCACTCGCTCCTCTCCTGGTGGCATCTGGTGCCAAGGTATGACTGGTGGAAGAGGTACATAAGGACCCTGCACAGTAGGATCGGACTGATCCGTGAACTCTGCTGGCATAAGGAATCCTACCATAGCTGCCAGTGCACCAGATCGATGCAACTCAGGCACAGCAGGTAGCACCTCGATCCCCTGCTGCTGATCAGGAATCAACTCCGGAACGGGAACTGGTGGTATAGGATCAAGTAGCCCCATCGGACACTCCCAACCCATCCAGTAATCTAACCCCATCACTGGTTGGTCTGGATCCATAAGAGCGGTGGTATATGGTAAGTCCACTGGTGGAAATAATGGTAGCGTAACTGGCTCTAGGGCCGGCATAGGCTGAGGTGCAATCACCGAAGTCGGCGTAGTCACCATAACAGGAACCTGCGTAACCCAGTAACATAATATCACAAATCATCTCACAACTTAGGCTTAGACTAAAGTCAAACGCAACGTGTAACATAAGAACGTGATCCTATCTCATGTGATCTCCCTAATTTTTCCTGGGCTATATCTCTGCTTATTTCAGTGACTATAACCTGTCAGCTCTGATGCCAACTGTAACACCCTCCAAATCTGGGGTCTAGATCCGGGGGTCACCGACCAATCACAACTAATAAAATAAATCAGAATGCGCAACTGACCCCGCCAACCAAAGATCGCAAACAGGTTATTGTATGAAACTAAGCAGTTACAGCCCAAAAGTAACTTACTCACTTATTACAAACCATCAAATAAACTCAACCTAAATCCAGTCTAGTATTATTTTATTATTACATCCCATTTTATTTAAAATTCTATCTAGCGCCGACAGAAACCCGCAAATACCTGTAAGGTCTGGGGTGCAGACACACAGCCACTCTGCCCCTCTCTAATATGGTCCGAACGGCTGGTCGGAAACATACTGCTCCTCTGGAAAAGTTTTGTGAAAACAAGAGTGAGCCAAAGAAATGCCCAGCAAGTATATATAAACAATTTTATAATAAAACAGGATAAGTGCTGCATGATATCAACTGAAATGTAAAACAGTTTATAGAGAAACTGAATCAACAACTGTGATATAATTCACATCATAACTGAAATCATTTGGCATGTCATAAAAATGAATCATCTGCCAGTTCACAATATACAATAGCCATTCGGGCGATATGGATTGGATACACTTTACTGAAACACCATTGCCCCCTGATCAGGTTCTTAAGCAATGGGACCCCTTTATAACTACCGGTACATTCCTATACCCGTAGGTAAAACAAGGATTTCTGTGGTACCAAAATAGGCAAGTAATGTTAGCCTATAGGAAGATGGAATGGTTACCATATCCTCCTTAAATATTGCTGGACCATGGTAGCAACCATGGCCTCCTACGCTTGCCAATAAATATTGCTGGACCATGATAGCAATCATGGCCTCCTATGCTTTATCATCTTCCAATCCAATAGAGCAATTTCCGAATTCAACAGGAAATGCTTAGTTTCACATACAGTTCACATCCCTATTATTTAATACAATAATAAGGATATGAAGAGTTTATCTTAAACAATTCCCTACATCACGGGTACCAAAATCAAGTAATTGTGTTCACACAAAAATATTTAAGAATCACAAATAGCTCTGAACAATAGCTATTCGTCATGATATGAATCAATGAACATAAAATAAACAGTGTATAAGATGATCAAGGGGAAAAATACTTGCCTGAATATATGGCTGGTAAGCTAAGCTCTCTGGCTAGGGATTCTCTCACTTCTATGTATACAGCTGGTAAACTCTGCCCACTAGCTAGGGTTTCTTTCGCTTCTACAATTACAACATTCTATTTTAAACAACTGGCTAGGTACGCACAAGACCAAATACAAATCAAACCTCGGTTTTAGTGTCTACCCGTACGTTGTATCGCTGCCGAGTAAATATTTAACACAGTTAATAACATGCACAGAGCATGCACACACATAATCACATAGCAGATATGACTTACAAACAAATGAGCACTGAAATTATTATTATCATGCTTAAAAATATTTTTAAAATAATTAAAAGAATTTTAAAAGATTTAAATAACCCTTCCCGAATCAAAAAGGATCATTAATAAACCCTCTGAGTAATTATTGGATCACCAAAATATTTTTATAATTATCTAATCCGGGTTTATAAATAATTTTAGAATTTTAAAACTATTTTTATCGCTCCCGGATTATTTTTAGAATTTTAAAATAATTTTATTACATTTTAAGCAAATAAAACAAATAAAGAAATAAATATTAAAGGTAAAATAATATTTAGAAAATAAATAAATCATTCTATTTTCCAAAATAATTAAATCTGATTATTTTCAATTATATTTAAATAATATTTAATTAATTAAATTAATTGATTAATATTAATTAACCAATCAATTTAAATTAATTAAGATATTAGCTAATTAAATTTAAAATAATCAAATAAAATAAATTTTCGAATAAAAATAATTTATTAAAATTTTAAAACTATTTTTCGAAATTAAAAATAAATTTTCGGAATTTAAAAATGATTTTTCGAATTTCTGAAAATAAAATTCGAATTTATAATAAATTTTTGAAAATAATTTTCCAAAATCATTTTTCAGAAATTGGTTTCAGATTTTGAAGATCAAAAGGTTACTATTCATCACCATCTTCACTGTTCTTCATATGAATGCTCGAAGAACATCACCACCATCAATGGCAGTTTTCCCAGAAACCGGTGACCGGAATTTTTTTCCGGCGAACTCCGGCGACCACAAAAACGTACCATTCGATACGTTTTCAGTACCAAAATCGCTCCAAATCACATTCTAAACACAACCGTACCATTCAAACACACCCAGAATCCCCCGAACCCAGATTCCGACCAAAACCGAAGTAAAATCCGGCGATTCCACCGGTAACTTCGATTTCTCTCATTTCTCCACCAAATTCAACGTTCTATACACCAAATCAAAGCCCAAGAGTTCAATGACTCATAACAATCATCAAAAACATCAAACAATCATCACATAATCCGGAAAATTGAAAATTATTCTCACCCCCACAAAAATCGATTTCGAGTTTTAAGCTACTAAAAATCAAACAAAAATTATCATGATGCTCCTGGGATTATATACAATCTATAGACACTAACCACATCAACAACAAATCACTACACAATCCACAGCAAATTAAACAAGTTCGAAAATTAAAATAAAAAAACAAATTTTCGAATCAGACAATTTTGGTTATGAACACCTACATAAACATGTAGTAGAGATCAAGAGCTTCAGTTTGGTTACTCACATGATCGATTTGGATGCCGGAATCACTGTCAAAAGCTCGATTAATCCTCAAGAACACCAAGAACTATTTTCCAGATTTTACAGAAAATAAAAATCAAAAAATCTGATTTTTTGATTATTTTGATTAATTAAATAAAAATCTGTTGGTATTTATCCTAAATCAAATTAATACCCCAAAAATATTTTTAGCCCCTAATTAAAATTATTAAGCCCTAAAAATAATTTTTATGGGATAAAAATGTAAAAATTTTAATTTTAAACAAATACAAAATATATGTCAAAATTTCCCAAAAATTATGAATATTACAAAAATTACAAAATAATGCATCTTTAAATATCCTATCATTATATAAAAATACTTTTGTCAAAAACAAGGCTTCAGATTCAGTATAGGGGCTGGATCCGGAAATTAAAATACGAAATAATTGTATTATAAAAATATAAAAATTACAGAAAAATAGAATAAAATTATCTAAGCTACACAGAAGTCACATAACACGTATGGGATCATTTCCCTATTTAATAAAAATCGTAACACGTTTAAATGCATTAAAATAAACTGAAACGCAATAAAATCATCTAAAAACATATTTTAGCATATTAAAATACACGAAATTTTTCCCGGTCGTTACAACAACTTATTCGAAGGGTTCTTAAATCAATCACTTCTTTTTGCCAAGAACATAATATAATGGCTTCTCAGCAGCTTGAAGATCCAAAGAATCTTGAAGCATACAAGTCTGATCCCCCATGACTTCTTGCATGAACACCTGACTTATATAACCCAATATTGCATCTGATAACCTAGTTTGACAAGTACAAGATAAGAAGAGTACATATTTTGTTGGGATTTATGGGTGATGGAATAGACAACTTAACTAGTTTTATTGGTATACTTAGTTTTTACTAAGTAGAACATACTGTCATAGCCTGAAATGTATTCTTGTAATTTAAATAAATACTGTCATGTAATAAGTGTAATTCTTGGAAGAAGTTCGATTATGTTCAAGCCTCAAGAAATACATAAGTTCGACAGAAGGAATAAAAGTTACTGTCAAGCCCTGACAGTAAGGTTACAAGGAAACATCATGTTGCCTAGGTCGACAGCAAGTTTCACGGAGTCGACAGCAAGTTTCAACTTGACAGCAACATTGGCGGAGATTCTAATGACAGCAACTTTGATATATAGTCTGCGACAGTAAGTTTGGAATTCCTGACAGCAATCTCTGCGGGAAAAACATGCTGTCAATCAAAGCACAACTCTTGACAGCAATCTCTGCGGGAAATTCATACTGTCAACCAAAGCAAAATTCTTGACAGTAATATCTGCGGGAAATTCATACTGTCAACCAAAGCATAATCCATTGACAGCAAACTTTGTGGCGAACATACTGTCATATAGAATCAGCCTGACTTAGGAATTTTCTAAGTCAAATTAAACGACAGAGTACATGTTCAAAAGAAGCAGGCGTGTTGTAATATTCAACCTTTACAGCAAGCTTGGAAAGTCTATAACTGAAGCTCGAGAGATCACATGGAACAACCTGTAAAGTCTAGAGCAGATAAAATTGAATACGGCTAGATCTGGGTGGTTCAAATGTGGAAAGTATCTTAAAGTTACTTTGTGTTGATCACATGGGAATGAATCATGGAATGAGCTGCAAAAGGAATATAACAGCAACTCAACAACCCATGTTGATGGTGATAGTACAGTAGATTATCACTCTATAAATAGAGCATTCTACTTATACATTAAAGAACTCAACAACTGTAATCTCTTGAGTATTTGTAGCTTGAGAATTATTTTCTCAAGGTTGTAGCAAAACTTTGCAAAATAAATAAAACATTTATTTTGTGAAATCCTCGTATTTGATTTTACTTGTGTTTGCATTTCTTCTACTAGTAAATCACAAATTCTATTTAAGTTGTTGAAATAGTTTTTGAAATTTATTAGTATTGCATTCAACCCCCCTTCTGCAATACTTTCCTGGACCAACAACTAGTATCAGAGCAATCAGATTAATACACATATCTGAGATCCAAATGGCAAGTATTCAAAGGTCAAGTAATATCAAGATTCCAGCTTTTGATAAAGAAAACTACAACATATGGAAAAAGAAGATTATGTTATTTATCAAAGCACAGAATCCACTATTCCTAGGTATTCTGGAAAATGGCCCCTTCATTCCTCAAAAGGAAATCCCAGCTGCTACAGTGAATGATGTAGTAATCCCAGCTCATTGGATTGCTAAGAAGCCTTCTGAGTATAATGACTCAGAAAAAGAAAAGGTAGCACTGGATGATCATCTGCAACTCATTCTACTAGATGCACTTACCCTGGACAAAGCTATGAGTGGAAATATAATAGCATGCAACTCTGCCAGGGATATGTGGAAAAAGATAGAACTGTTATGTGAAAGAAGTGAAGAGGTCAGAGAGAATCAAAAACAAATACTGGTGTCACAATATGAAGCGTTTATGGGCAAGCATGGAGAAGAGCTAACCCACATGTTTGAAAGATTTAGCAAACTGATAGCTGAGCTTCAAATTCATGGAAAGTTTTATGAAAAGAAGGAAGTCAATATCAAGTTTCTGCTAACTCTTCCAGAACATCTTGAGCACAGAGTAACAGCCATAAGAGAAGGGAGAGACTTAAATTCTGTTTCTCTTGAAACATTGTATGGAGTTCTAAAATCTTATGAACTTGAATATTATCAAAAGAAAGCTATACAAAGTGGATCCAAAGGATTGATGGCAAACATGGCTGGTGCTCTAGTTGCTCAAGGACCATCATATTTTCAAGCAAGTGAGCAAATTCAAAATGATCAACAACCTCAATTTTCATCTGTGAAAATAGAAGAGGTGGTTGAAGATGAAGAAAAGGTTGTCCTTCAACTAGAAGATGTTGAAGATGAAGAATTCTTCACTCTAGAAGAAATGGAGAAAATGGATAATCCAACAATGGCTTTTATGGCAAGAAAATTCAAAAATATAAGGTTCAGGAGGAACAAGCCATATAAGCCTCAAGGTCAATTTCCAAAATATAACCAAGGAAGCTCATCAAAACCTGCTACTGGCACCAAGGGAGGATACAAAACAGGAATGGTAGATAGGTCAAAGTTTAGATGCTACAATTGCAATGAACTTGGTCACTTTGCTACTGAATGCAAAAGACCAAAACAAATACAAAGAATGGAGAGAGGAACTGGGAGTCAATTTAAGAAAGGACAAGGAAAAGCCTATGTGGCTAAAGGAAAATGCTGGGATGAATCTGATAATGAAGAAGAAGAGGAATTTGTGAATTTAGCCTTGATGGCTAGAGAGGATGAAGAAGCATCAACCTCGTCAAGTCAGGTACCATCTCTAGTATTACTAGATATGTCTTTAAATGACTATAAGCAAACCATTGAGGAAATGAGTACTGAAATGTTTAATATTCATACTAGTTTATCTGCTGCAAATGAAGAAATTGCTAGATTAACTAAAGAAAATGAAGTACTCAGATCTAACAATGATGTGTTGTTGCTTAAGACCAGTTCTATTGATTCTTTAGCTCAGGAAAACGAAAGACTAAAAAATGATTTAACCTGTGCTAAAGAGATAGAGGATTATCTAAGAAAAGAAATTTCTGAGAATGAATTTAAGCTAAAGGCATTTAGAAATTCCTCTAAATTAGTTCAAGAGTATCATGAGAAACATACTGAAAGTAAGAAGATAGGCATAGGCTATGATTATAGCAGGAGACCTGGTAAAGAGGCTGTTATACAGAAAAATGATGATAATAATACTGTAAGACCTCACATCCTCAAAAATGTGAGTAACCCAATTTTCAAAAGTACAGAGTTTGAGGTTAATGAAAACTCCCTAATTATTAATCAAGAACTCTGTGATGAAGATGAGAGGATTGACAGTAAATCTAAGAAAGAAAAAGATTCTGTCATAATGTCTATGACAGAAACAGTCTTAAACAGTCCAACCAAGTGTTCAAAAGATACTGTCAAGAAGTCATCCAAGACAGTAACTTTCAAACCTACTGTCAAGACAGCAAGTACAAAAGATGCTGTCAAAAATAGTTCGACAGCATCTTCTAAACAGATTGTCAAGACAGTAGTCTCCAAGTCCAAAAATAGAAATGGGAAGCTAGGCATTGATAAAAAGAATAATTATGCATATGTTAAGCAGGCACCAAGGAAACTTTGCAATAATTGTGGCTCCTCACACCATTTAACTCATGATTGTAAGAAATCAACTAGTAGCATATCTAATGCAACAGAGTTGAAAGGGAACTTACACAGAACCCCCATTATGCAAAGAGAATTGGTAGTTTGTAATAACATTGACTGTATGCCATGCAAAATTACTACTATGAGTACATGTTTTAATTTGCAAATTTCATCTAATGAATTATGTTCTTATATGCAAACTACAAAGACTTCTGAATCCACTAAAGAAAGTGAGAAGTCTGCTCTCACTAAGAAACAGTCAAAGTCAAAAACTAAGTGGATAATAAAAGAAGTCAAGGAACCATCTTCTGATAATATTGTTTCAAATATTGATAAAGTTTCTGATGATACTGAGTATGCAGGACCCAACAAGACTTGGGTACCAAATGCAAATTAAACTCATTCTGTCTTGCAGGGAAAGAAAGGTAAACAGGTCATGTGGATAATCGACAGTGGATGTTCCAAACACATGACTGGTGATATATCCCTGCTATCACAATATGTTGAGAAGGCTGGCCCAACAATAACCTTTGGAGACAACAGCAAAGGTTACACTGTGGGATATGGCTGTTTAAAAGCTGGAAATGTTGTCATTGAAGAAATCTCTCTTGTGGAAGGTTTGAAGCATAATCTGCTCAGTGTCAGTCAATTCACTGACAAAGGATTCAAAGTAAACTTTGGCATGATGGAATGTTCAATTCACCACAAGAAGGATAGAAGCCTATCTCTGAAAGGAGTAAGGAAAGGAAGCCTTTTTGTTGCAGACTTAAACTCAACAAATGAGGAAAGAATATTTTGCTTCTACAGCAAAGCAAGTGTTGGAGATAGCATGCTTTGGCACAAGAAATTTTCTCATCTCAATTTCAAAACAATGAACATGCTGATGAAGAAGGAATTGGTGAGAGGACTACCTCAACAGGAATTCTGTCAAGAAGGACTGTGTGAAGATTGTCAAATGGGAAAATTGAGGAAAGCAATGCATAAATCAAAGCAAGTCAACACTAACACTGAAGCACTCAAGTTGATTCACATGGATCTTTTTGGACCAGTGAATGTTCAATCACTATCTAGAAAAAGATATGCACTGGTCATGATAGATGACTATTCTAGGTACACTTGGGTGAAATTTTTAGAATCAAAGGATGAAGCTGCTCAAGAAATCATTGATCACATAAGGGTACTTGACAGGACCCCTGAAGCAAAAGTTCAATTTCTAAGAAGTGACAATGGAACTGAATTCAGAAATGCTACACTTGGAAACTTCTGCAAAGATCAAGGAATTGTTCAACAATTCTCTACTGCAAGAACTCCACAGCAAAATGGAGTTGTAGAAAGGAAAAATAGGACTCTTATTGAAGCTGCAAGGACTATGTTGAGTAATGCTAAATTACCAACATATTTCTGGGCAGAAGCCATCAACACTGCTTGTTACACACAGAACAGAACACTAATCAACAAGGCTCATGGCAATACTCCTTACTATCTTTTGACAGGAAAGAAGCCTACTGTCAAGTACTTTCATATTTTTGGAAGCAAGTGCTTTTTGATGAAAGACAACCATGAAAGAAAAGGCAAGTTTGATACTAAAGCATATGAAGGCATTTTCATGGGATATGGGATAGAAAGGACTGCCTACAGAGTCTATATCATGGAGCACAAAACAATTGAAGAAAGTGTCAATGTCACGTTTGATGAAACCAAGTTTCCAGGGCTACATGAGGATGGTCAAATGCAACCCTTCAGATTCGAGAATCAAGGATACTTGGAAAAAGAAGAATTTGTTGATGAAGAACCAAGTCTCATTCAATCAATGGGATATGAGAAAGAATCTGTCAATTCTCATAATCTAAATCAAACCTCAGCTCAATCACAGACAATTTCAGGCATCAATCAACAAGAATGTGAGACTGGAGAATTTGAGCAAAATGAGCAGAATAATGAAAATGGTGGAGAATCAAATCCTCATATTGATGAAAGACAATCTCATCAAACAAGTAGCTTGCCTCAATCAACAAAGTGGAACAGAGATCATACCAGTAATCTAATTATTGGAGATCCCACTACTGGTGTAAGGACAAGGAGGAATATCTCTGCTGAAAGCATGTTTTCATGTTTCTTATCTCAAATGGAACCAAAAATAGTTGAAGAAGCATTGTTGGATTCTGATTGGGTGATGGCCATGCAGGAGGAGCTCAATCAATTTGAAAGAAACAATGTTTGGAAACTAGTTCCAAGGCCAAGAGGAAAATCAGTCATTGAGACAAAATGGGTTTTCAGAAACAAGATAGATGAGAGTGGAAATGTGACAAGAAATAAGGCAAGGCTAGTGGCCAAAGGTTACTGTCAACAGGAAGGGATAGATTATGATGAAACATTTGCTCCTGTTGCCAGACTTGAAGCCATAAGAATTTTCTTAGCTTTTGCTGCACACTGCAAATTCAAGGTATTTCAAATGGATGTTAAAAGTGCCTTTCTAAATGGAGAATTAGAAGAAGAAGTGTATGTTGAACAGCCTCCTGGATTTGAAAATGACAAACTGCATAATTTTGTCTACAAGCTGTTCAAAGCTCTATATGGCTTAAAGCAAGCACCAAGAGCCTGGTATGACACTTTATCCACTTTTCTCCTGGAAAATCAATTTATAAGAGGTATGGTGGATAAAACTTTATTCTATAAATACCATGGCAAAGACATCATTCTTGTGCAGATATATGTTGATGACATAATCTTTGGCTCAACAAATGAAAAATTGTGTGAAAAGTTCTCATCTCTAATGAGAAACAAGTATGAAATGAGCATGATGGGAGAATTAGCATTCTTTCTTGGTCTTCAAATCTATCAGAAGAAGGAAGGAATCTTCATCTGTCAATCTAAGTATGTCAAAGAACTTCTCAAGAAGTTTAACTTAGAAGATTCATCACCTGCCAAGACACCTATCTCAACAGCCACCAAATTAGAGTTAGATCCTAAAGGCAAGAAAGTGGATTCTAGTACCTACAGAGGCATGGTTGGATCATTGCTTTACTTAACAGCAAGCAGGCCAGACATAATGTTTGCTACATGTCTCTGTGCAAGGTTTCAGGCTGATCCAAAAGAATCACACTTAGTTGCAATTAAAAGAATCTTTAGATATCTCAAAGGCACCCCAAATCTAGGTCTTTGGTACCCTAAGGAAACTGGATTTGATCTAATTGGATATTCTGATTCAGACTATGCTGGCTGCAAAATTGACAGAAAAAGTACTACAGGAAGCTGTCAATTTCTTGGGGGGAGATTGGTGTCATGGTTCAGTAAGAAGCAACACTCAGTTTCTACATCAACTGCAGAAGCTGAATATATTGCAGCTGGAAGTTGCTGTGCACAAATTCTTTGGATGAAGAATCAATTAATGGATTATGGACTAAAGTTGTCAAATATTCCTATCTACTGTGACAACACTAGTGCCATAGCCATATCAGACAATCCAGTTCAACACTCCAGAACAAAGCACATTGATATAAGGCATCATTTCATCAGGGAGCATGTTGAAAAAGGAGATGTAAAATTGGTTTATGTTCCAACAGATAAGCAACTTGCAGATATATTCACCAAGCCACTGGATGAAGCAACATTTACCAGGTTGGTGACTGAATTAGGAATGCTAAATCAGGTATGATCATCTAACTGGTTTATCAATTATAAGAAGTCGAAGCTCATGACAGAAACTTTTAAAGGTACTGTCACTAGAAGGTACTGTCATGAGAAGTTAAGGTACATTGTGATACTTGTTCAGACAGCATGTTTGCTATGACTATGCTAAAAGGATTTTTAGATATCATGTTTGCAATGACTATGCTAAAAGGATTTTTAGATATCATGTTTGCTATGACTATGCTAAAAGGAGTTTTAGATATCATGCTTGCTATGACTATGCTAAAATAGTTTTACATGTCTGTCTTAAAATGATTTTAAGAAATCATGTGTCCTTAACTTAAGTTATGTGTGAACAGTGACAGCATGATCTTATGATAAGTTTACTGTCAGATAAAACTTACTGTCACTCATGAAGCTGATTGACAGAAATGTTGTTAGCGCACAAGTTGCTGTCAATGAAAGTTGCTGTCACAAGAAATTGCTGTCAGAATTGGTAGAGAAAGAAAAGCGCACAGGTTACTGTCAATGAAAGATGCTGTCACGAGAAGTTGCTGTCAAAGATAGTGGAAAGATATATATATATTAATTTATATATATATATACGTATATTTCTTTTCACCAATCCACGATCTAATAGCAACTGCCACGTAATATAGCAAGTGGAGTTAATGGGTAATATCATTATCACACGTTCATTTAAGAGAGGTTAAATCGATTCATATTAGAAACTGAATCTACCGTTTAATCTACTATCACTTTCATTTGCAAAAACCTCTCAACCTTCTGCATCCAAAAACCGCATTTTCTCTCTCATTTTTCAAAGCATTCAACAATGGCACCTAAACAAAGTGTTGCTCAAACCAACTTTGCCGGTATCTTTTCTCCTAATGATGCTGGTGAAAACTTCAAAGGACTTATTTCCTTCTTAAATAAATCCTACCTAGGTCATGCAATAACCTCTTCCCCCAAAATTGATGCTGTTAGAATTGAAAAATTCTGGAAATCAGCAAGTGCTCAAGGAACTGGAGAGAATGAATCAATTAAGTTCAATATAGATGATGCAAGTCATTCTCTTTCAGTAAAGAATATCAATGAGGCTTTGGGTATTGTGTTGACAAGTGAAGAAAGCTTTAAGGAGCTAGCAACTGATGATACTCTGAAGAAGTTCTTTCTGAAGATTGGATATTCAGGATCTAAGATTGATGAAACTTCGGATAAGTGGTATCAAACAGGAGAAATGGACAGGAAATTTCTGAGAAAAGAGTGGAGTATGATTTTTGATGTAATGGTGAAGGTGTTCTCTACCAAGACTACAGGCTGGAATGGAATACCATCATATATCAAGAAGCTCACTCATTCATTAGTCCATGGATACAAGGTGAACATTGGAAAACTGATCATGGCACAGTTGAAAAGCGCAATAGGCAAGAAGGTATCTATCTATCCTCGATTTTAACTATGTGTATTAATAATATTTGTGGAAATATTGAGGATACTTCTGATTTTGAAGAATGTCCTGTTTTAAAGAAAAACACTCACACATCTCTTAACACACAAAATTTGAATGCACATATTCCACTATGTTTCACACAACACATGGTAAATCAAGTGCCCAACCTTGATTTTCCATTTCCAACAGGTTACACTGTTTTCACAATAGAGAATGAAGCTGAATTAGACCCAAATTCAGTTAACCCACATTCTACACCATACATTCCACCTAGGGACTCTAGACTTCCAAAAGCCCTTAAAATTGCTAAACAGGAATCCAAGAAAAGATCCTTAGAGAGTGAAACTGGTGACAATGTGGTGAGTCAAGAGGGAGTTACTGCACCAAGTGCAGCAAATAAGGATGGTAGTGGAATAGAACCCACAGTAGCCCCTTCTGAGCCTAAGAAGAAGAGAGCTAGAAGGGCCAAGGTTACTGTCAGCCACCCTACAGTTTCCCAAAAGACTGTAGAGGATGATAGGGAAATAAACTCACCTCTAGGTGTCTCTTCTCAACAAGGGACATCTATTGAAATTGGCCTGTCTCCCAAGGCACCTTGTAAAGAGTCTGCACAAACTCAAGAACTCACTCTTGAGGAACCTGTATTTGAAGATACACACATTGAGATAGAACACAGTGAGGAATTCATTCATACTATTGATGTTCCACAATCTTTTTCTGTGGAACAGCCATTTAATCAATCTGAACTTCAATCTTCTTCTTTCATTCCTACATCTGTTGTTTCTTCTAAACAACCTAGAGAGGGGGACAGTACCAACCCCTCAGGTTTTGATCATCCATCTCAAATCATGGATGAGCCCCCATCAAGTGGTCCACAAGAACCCATTTCTCAAAGTGAAATGGATACCACCCCATCAAACACTGGATTAGATCAAGATGCAAATTTGCCAAAAATTGAAACAGCCAGCATCTTGATCGATTCCCTCAAAGCATCTTACCCTAGGGAAGTTGCTGTCACAGCCAAAGATGCTGTCAAAGACAAAACAGAAGGTGCTGTCAAACAATCAAGTGACAGTACCATTCTGACAAAAGATACTGTTCAACCACAACTACAAGAAGGATTAGTGGAAGATATCTCTGATGATGACTTGCCCCTTTCAAAGGCCTTCAAGGTAAAATCTACTCTTTTGCATGTTAGTACTGCTCATACTACTGCATCTAGGATGAGTGAGGGAGTGAAAAATCAAAGAGAGATAAAAGAACAGAGAGGTGAGACTAAAAATGAGAGGCAGCCAAATGTGCTGGCAAAAGGAGAGGGACTTGAGCATGTCCAGAGTGAACTTGAGGGAGCCAATAAACAAAAGGCATTAGGCCTTGAGGGAATTTTTGTGAGAGATGATGAGATCATCTATAAAAACACTGAGAGTGTGAGAACCCCAACAGCCTCCATGCCCCAGACTTATCCCTTACCTCCTAAAAGGCTTAGGTCTGGTGGTCCTTCTGCATCCTCAAATGACAGGCTCCAAGCACTGGAAAATCGATGTGCTACAATGGAAAGCAAACTGGACAACCTGTCATCTACTGTGAAGACTGGTTTTGCTGAAATTCAAGCCACACTACTGTCACTCTCTTCATTAATTCATGCTGCAAACTTAACTAAGGGGGAGAAAGTAAAAGATCAGAAAGAGGCTGAGCAACCAGGAAGAAAGGTGGAGTTACAAGGGGAAGCTAAAAGACAGGGGGAGCAAAGGAGTAAGGGGGAGCAAGAGAGAGTAAAAACTGCAATAGCCTCTGGAACTGAGGAGCTTTTTGAAGCTGAAGTAGATGGGGAACAAATGCTAGTATCCAAGGAGGTATTAAGTCAAATACAAGGAAATAAAGCATCCTCAATCAAAATCAATGAACCAGTTCCTGAGAAGAAAGAATCCACATTGGAGAGGCTATGGAGAGAAAAAGAGGAATCAAATAGGATGGGTAAAGGCAAAGGCAAGTTGCCTGAATATGTGTTTTCTTCAGAGCCTATCACTTGGACTGATGGAAGTACATATTCCCAAGAAGAAGCTGACTCAATAACAGTAAGTCATATGGAGAGCACCTTGAATAATAAGGATGAAGAATTCAACAATCTGGTGAATGAAGCAATCACAGTGACTAAAGGAAAACCTGCTAAGTTGGCAGAAGCTTTGAAAGAAAAGATTGTAAATCTATCTGTGAAGATTAGCTCAGAGAAGAGGTGGGCAGTTGAAGTGTATCTGAAGAGTGGACATTCAATATTCATAACAACTCAACTATTGGAAACTTTCTCTGCCAGAGTGCAATACATCCTTGGGATTCTAGTGAAGAAAAACTCTACTATCTTTGATGAAAGTCTCTATATGCAACTGGGCACAATGGTCAACAACAAACTTCCAGAAGTAAGTTTCCAGCCATATGGTGTAAGCTTTAAACAGACAACAGCCAAAGGAACTAAAGGTCTGGGATTCTTAACACTTGAAGGCAAAACATCTCTGAAAAGCAAAGTCATCATGGAAGTACTTAAATTATTGCTGAAAGCACCCATCACCAAGGAAAGGATTCAGGCAGTCAAAGATATTCACAAGCTATTGGCAAAGAGAGAAATGGAGTACAGTGCCAAAATTAAAAAGCTCATTGCCAAAGCAAACTCAAGCAGAAATGCTCAAGGAGGAAACTGCACTTTTAATGACACTTTGGAGAAAGATGATGATGACAATCAAGATGGAGGTGAAGCTGGAGTACCTAAGAGAACAGAACTGAGAGACTCTTCAAAAGAGCAAACTCAAGTCAAAGAAGCAGAATCAAAGGAAATTTCTGAAAATTCTAGCTCAAGCAAGAAAGTTGATGAGAAGAAAGAGGAAGAAGTACTTGAAGCATTGAAAGGAAATCAAGAAGAAATGGAAATTGACAGAATACATCTTGAAAAAGATACTGTCAACAAAGATGCTGTCAAGGATGTCAATAAAGATGCTGTCAGTCAGGATGAAGTAACAGTCATTGAAGATACTGTCAAAGAAGACATTGTCAGAAGCCCTATAAAAGAAACTGTCAACGATCCTACTGTCAAATCATTCAAGACAGTAAGAATCAAGAGAAAATCAAAAAGACCAACAAAGGGAAAGACTGTCTACAAAGGAGAAGGAAAAGCTACAGGGTTGGGACTCAAGAAACCTATCATGAGGAGAAGAATGAATAGCTTTGAAATGATGCAGCTGAATGCCAAAGAAACAATCACCTCTGTATCCATAGAATTTGATGGACCAAAAGAAGAAGTTGCAAGATACATTCTATGGCAAAACAATGAAAAGTTGATTACAGTGGAATCTGACTTCACTCAGATATCAAAATCAAAGGTGATCTCCAAGAAACTCATTCAAACTTCTGAAACATTAAAACGAAGAATTGATTTCTTCAATCTGGAAAGGATGGTTGAGCTACTGCAAACCTATGATAATGTTTCAAAGAAGATCATGGATCAAGTTCTCAAGTACTATGAAGCCAGGCATGTTGAATTTATTGAGAAGTTTGGTGATTGGACACTTCACAATGATGATGATGTCTATCAAATTCTTGGTTTGGAGTATGAAGAAGACAATCCTATTCTTGATTATAACTGGATTGAAATGCGAAAACCTTATTCAGAACATGAAATGAAGATGTATGAAGCAGAGCAAAGGTTCAAAGAAGAATTAGCATCAAGGAAAAAATCTCGTCAACAGATAGAAGATGAGATTGAAGCTGAAATGAAGAAAAATTACAGTAAAATCAATAAGATCAACAGTGAAGAATCCAACTATCAGCCATGCGTACTGGACAATCCTTTGAGAATCAAGTATGGCAAAGAAGAAATTTATGTAGATAGTTTCTCTAAATTGAAGACCAGTGTGTTAAAAGAATTATACTGGCAAGTGGTTGGATCAACTAACAGTCTTGAAACACTGTGTTCTTGGGAGCTTGATATGATTCTTGATCAGAGGAGAGGAGAGGATCCCAGCTTGGACAAACAAAGAAGGGAAACTCTAAATCAGTTTCCTGGCAGGAGATTCAAGATGGAGGGAGATGTGATAAAATTCAGATCAATTGTAAAGCAAAATGTTTACTGGATGGAACTCAGAGATACATTAAACACTGCTTCCTCAATGATCAGAAAATACATTGTGGAAAATGAAGATGATGCACAGTCCCCTGAAGAAAAAGAGTTAATTGAAAATCTCAGAAGAGCTCTAAGGGAAAAGGAGCAAAGTGAAAAGTTCAAATCAAGATAAGTAAAGTTTTTTTTTTGTGAACTTTTGTGATATATTGTTTGAAAACAATTCAGTTTAATCATTGGTCAGAAATGAAGAGTTTATTCTTTATGATCTATGTTAGTTAAGTTGTCAGCATGATATTTGTAAATTTGTCCTTATTGTCCATAAAAACAAATTGGGGGAGATTGTTGGGATTTATGGGTGATGGAATAGACAACTTAACTAGTTTTATTGGTATACTTAGTTTTTACTAAGTAGAACATACTGTCATAGCCTGAAATGTATTCTTGTAATTTAAATAAATACTGTCATGTAATAAGTGTAATTCTTGGAAGAAGTTCGATTATGTTCAAGCCTCAAGAAATACATAAGTTCGACAGAAGGAATAAAAGTTACTGTCAAGCCCTGACAGTAAGGTTACAAGGAAACATCATGTTGCCTAGGTCGACAGCAAGTTTCACGGAGTCGACAGCAAGTTTCAACTTGACAGCAACATTGGCGGAGATTCTAATGACAGCAACTTTGATATATAGTCTGCGACAGTAAGTTTGGAATTCCTGACAGCAATCTCTGCGGGAAAAACATGCTGTCAATCAAAGCACAACTCTTGACAGCAATCTCTGCGGGAAATTCATACTGTCAACCAAAGCAAAATTCTTGACAGTAATATCTGCGGGAAATTCATACTGTCAACCAAAGCATAATCCATTGACAGCAAACTTTGTGGCGAACATACTGTCATATAGAATCAGCCTGACTTAGGAATTTTCTAAGTCAAATTAAACGACAGAGTACATGTTCAAAAGAAGCAGGCGTGTTGTAATATTCAACCTTTACAGCAAGCTTGGAAAGTCTATAACTGAAGCTCGAGAGATCACATGGAACAACCTGTAAAGTCTAGAGCAGATAAAATTGAATACGGCTAGATCTGGGTGGTTCAAATGTGGAAAGTATCTTAAAGTTACTTTGTGTTGAT
The DNA here is from genome assembly GCA_037693485.1 of Kitagawia praeruptora. Classification (NCBI taxonomy): domain Eukaryota; kingdom Viridiplantae; phylum Streptophyta; class Magnoliopsida; order Apiales; family Apiaceae; genus Kitagawia; species Kitagawia praeruptora. The sequence goes on from CM075347.1 coordinate 19,575,404, forward strand.
CACATGGGAATGAATCATGGAATGAGCTGCAAAAGGAATATAACAACAACTCAACAACCCATGTTGATGGTGATAGTACAGTAGATTATCACTCTATAAATAGAGCATTCTACTTATACATTAAAGAACTCAACAACTGTAATCTCTTGAGTATTTGTAGCTTGAGAATTATTTTCTCAAGGTTGTAGCAAAACTTTGCAAAATAAATAAAACATTTATTTTGTGAAATCCTCGTATTTGATTTTACTTGTGTTTGCATTTCTTCTACTAGTAAATCACAAATTCTATTTAAGTTGTTGAAATAGTTTTTGAAATTTATTAGTATTGCATTCAACCCCCCTTCTGCAATACTTTCCTGGACCAACATATTTTAAGATAATAACAAGGCGAATTTGCTCTTTCATGTCATCACCTATTTGTAGAAGTATATATAACATACAGTGATATAAAATGAAACACAGAATTAGATATAACTATTAAATATCATATTACTAATTTACTACTGATCCAACTATTAGATATCGAATCCCACTACTACTACTAAACTATACTTCACCAGTAGTCCAATTCCATAAACTTAAGTAGAAATAATATATAGAATCATCAAGACCACTGCACTGAAAGTACAACGAACACATCCAAACATGTAATACTTAATTTAGTTAAACTAGTGAAAAAAAAGTTGTAGCTTCAAAGAAGCACAATCAAAAACTTGTTCTACAACACTTTATATGCCGAAAAGCTTAAACAAAAACAAAATTGTAAAAAATTAAAAGCAATGCAGAACAAATGGACTAGAATCTAACATATAATAAAAAAAATAAATTTCTTAAAATGCTAAAATTCCAAGTCACAAAAGAACTGTATACAAGCTCAACATCAATGGAATGCAAACTAACATAGAATGTAATGTGGAATCATAGAAAAAACATACACATTTCAAATGATAGTAATGTTCAGACCTATCCTAAAAAAATGTATATAAAAAACACAAAATCATAGTGATTTTCCATTTTTTTGTCATGCAATGATTTTATATTTAAACTACATACAACTAATTAAATGTCATTATCATACAAACTCTGACATTTTTTATATACATAATCTTTAACAAAAATGGAATTATAAAAGTTCAAAGTAGCTCATAGCAAATAGAGTAGAATCTAGCATAGAATCAGTTTATAAAAATTCTCAAAATGCTAAAATTCCAAGTCACAAAAGAAGCATTTACAAGTTGAAAATTTCCAGAATGTAAACTAACAATAGAATCTAATGTAGAATCAAAGTCAGAAACGCAATAAAAACACATAAAATAGAGATGCTAACGATTTTCTATTCAAACTAAATAAAACAGAGCTATTAGTAGAATTAAATGTCATTATCATACAAATTTTAACACTTTATATACAGAACCCTTAACAAACATGAAATTATAAAAGTTCGAAGCAACTCATAACAGACAGAGTAGAATCTAGCATAGAATCAGATTGTAGAAACATCTAAAAATGATAAAATTCAATTTATAGCCCATAAAATATAGTTGATAAATTCAACAACAAAGCTAAAAACGTACGAACCTGATGAGAATTCAATCATATTAGTAATAGTAAGTCCATGATTAGGCAATAGAGCATGATTTGAAGAAGAAACCATCGATATCAAGATAGATAAATTCAGCTTAATTGTTGATGAAGATATCAAGATAGAGATCAGCAGGCGACATCGATCTATACGAACTAAAGAGAGATTGATAAATTTGTATGTATATGTGCTGTAGATATAGTTGCAATAATTAGTTACTCTGACCTCTGTATATGGCTAGTTAACAATTATAACCATAGCCGTTAGATTAAAAGTAGAATGAACAGTCCAGATTAAAAATAAGTGTTCTTCATTGTTCTTTATATAAGGCTGTTCTTCATGGAGCAATGGCCTATATATATATATATATATATATATATATATATTCGGGGGTTTTTTCGGGATTCGAGTTCGGGTCGGGTTTGGATCGATTTTCGGGTTTCGGATCGGGTTTCGGATCGGTATACGTAATATCCAAATCCATATCTAAAAATTTTCGGGTCTAAAAATCATATCCAAATCCATATCCAAATCCAAAAAATCGGGTTCAGATTATCCATAATTTCGGGTTTCGAATCGGATATCGGTCGGATCGAATTGTTTTGCCATCCCTAACGAGGGTGCGTAGAGTGTGATAGCTATCGGCGACTTGATGAATGATGACAGTGCAAAAAATGACATCCATAGTTCAATGAAATTCAAATACTATCGGCGACTTGATGAGTGATGACAGTGCAAAAAGTGACATCCATAGTTCAATGAAATTCAAATACTGAAATAGCAGAAAAGGGCGAAGGAATCTTTGAAGTTAAATTATCTCCCTGTTTTCATGTTGCAAGCAATGCAAATTTTATTTTTTATTTTTTATTTTGCTAAATCAAGCAATGCAAATTTGTTTGTAAGCAGCCTGATTTCATCTTGCTAAATCTTAAAGTTTAAGTATTACTCTCTCCGTCCCACCCAATTCTTAATACTTTTTTGTTACTTTCTGACACGTATTTTAAGGTGAATTTTAAGGATAGTTCCATAACTTATTTTTGAAATTTTCTTTTTTTGTATAAAAATAGGATTGTTCTATTTTTATACAAAAAGAGAAAAATTTCAAAAATAAGTTATGCAACTATCGTTAAAATGCGTGTCGGACACCCTATTTTGAAATGTTAAGAAATGGTCGGGACTGAGGGAGTAATAATTGTGCGTATGTGAGTAACAGTTATGTGTATAATTAAAATAAACAAAAGAGGAGATAAAGAACGAAAAACCCGAGTCCAGTGCGTGACTGTCTCCTTAAAGCGTATTTAAGCTTTAAGAAGTTCGAATATGAATATGAATATTTAAATAAACCCGAGTTTAGAAGTTCGAGCCGAATTTTAATTGAACTCGGTACATACTCGGCTGAGCTCAGCTCATTTAAACGAACTCAAATTTGTGTTAGAAGTTACTCCCCCATGAATCCATAAATATTAATCTTTTTTTAAAAAAAGATATTATTCAATAATAGTTGTCCATCTCTACTTTCAAAAAAATAATTTAAATTATATTCATATTTTTTTCATTTTCAATGTATATATTATTTCACTTTGTATATAAAACTATAACTCGTACAACAAATTATATGGACAAATTGGAACAATTCTATTCAACTAATTTTTTTTAATATACATGCTTTTTGCAAAAATACTAATATAATCAAATGGAGGTAGATTATCATATAAAAATTTTATACACTGTTTCTTTCTTCATTGACAATATCACTAACAAATCATTAATTAAATAGGAATTTAAAATTTTAATAAAACTTTGATTTTGTTGTAATAAAATTAGTGTAAGACATTTATTATGAGTTTAGATATATGAAACAATAAGAAAAACAAAAAAATTGTACCACACCGAAAACTTTTGAGACATGGAATGTCTTTATAAACTCTTACAAAAAACTAAACATCAACCGGACCCGGTAACTTGTACATGTAACAAGACGAGTTTCTTCGTGTTTGGGTTAATCTGTCCGCATGTCCATTCGAAGTGAGGAGTCGGGCTTTGCCGGTAACAAATGAAGGGCTGCTTGATAGCCTTTCTCTCTTAACTCGAAGCTTAACAAGCCAGTCTTAACTCAGTCAAGTGGACTTGTCCCAAACTCAACAACATCTTTTTAGTTTTTAGTAAAACTAGTAATGACCTGTATCATGCTTCTGGTTTTGATCTGCCAAAAAGATGAAGTTGAAAACTGTTTTAGTTATTTGACATTCATTCTCTAATGATTTGTTTGGAATGATGCAATAACTGAATCAGTTTTTCATATATATACATGATAACCCTTCATTGAGTGGAGGTGGTATGAATTGAGCTACAACCATTAACGTTTGTTTGTGATCAGATGGGCTGCTTCTTAAGTCTCACAGGGAATGCTCAAATACACTGGCCTCAAATGTCCGGGATCCAAAGTGTTCGTTTTGTCAGACAACCCATACCATTGAGCGGAAATGTTTTAATTGAATGGGGATCTTTGTGTGTGAATAGAAGGATGGGATTTCATTTAAGAAAGTCATGCGAGAACAGCAAGATATCTAGTTTACACATAAAAATAGACTTTTTGATTTTGCATGGGACTGGCTCCCTTTCAGTGTTGAACAATGACATTGGAAGTGGTTCTATTTCCCCCTTATGTTGTGACGGGTGGAAAAGCTGGGGATGTTGGAGTTCATGATTTTCAATACATTGCCAGTGGAAGGACAAAAAGAAATAGACATTCTGACAGCAACGAAGAATTTACTGACATTCGAACTGTAAGTTTTCTGAAGTACGTACTAACTATTAGTGTATTACTCCTAGCGAGTAGAAAAAATGGCCGCAAGACTATATGACTAGAATATTTGGCGCAATCGAGGCTCTTTATACCCACCTCGTCCGTATAATTAAAATGTGTATTCGTTAAATAATTAGAATCTGTATTCGCTGAATTACTAGCTGTATGTAAATTGTTGAATTACTAGCTGTATGTAAATTACTTGCCTTAACTCATTCACCACACCAGGGAGATGAATGTTTTCGTATTATTAGTTCTTGTCGAGTAACTATAACAAAATCAGATTGAAAGGTAAACCTTGTGGTGTAACATGGAGAGAAATCGACAGCATATTAATTCGCTTTGCTAATAAAGGGGTACATCAAGATGAAAAGCTTTGTATATTTCATAATCCTCCGGCTGAGGGAAGATACAATAAGAGTGGCTTTGCCTTGCACGATTAATTTATCGTTTTTCAGTTTTTTAGAGTTTCTTACACCTTGTATTGTTATTATTATTGTTAGCTTAATAGGGATAGTTTCCGTAATATATTAATTACCTTAATTATTGATTAGGTATTGTAAAAGAATCAAAAAGAAAATGTCGCATATTTTGATCATGGTATTAGTCGCAAAGATATAACGGTCTCCAATGGTAACTCAGGACACTTAAGTGGAGGTAAGTAATTGTGCACTTGAAGAGAAGTCAAAATCTTATTTCATCATTATGAATGGTTGGTTAATTGTACCGATGAGTAAAATCTTATTTCACATTAAGTTAATGTAGTGTGACCAGAAGCAACGAGATTACGTACAGACCTCGTTAATGATCTTCTCGCACAAGTACTTCTGGTGGTTTTACAATCTGCCTGAGTGTCTGGTATGGAATTATATCATCATTATGAATGTTTGGTTAATTGTACCGATGAGTAAAATCTTATTTCACATTAATTTAATGTAGTGTGACCAGAAGCAACAAAGGGATTGCTGAAGTGCAGAGTTTTGAAAATACTCCTAGAAAGCTGAGTTGTTAGAAGCACTGATGCTTTCTCAAACACGGGCCAGGGAAGCTGAGAAGGCAGCAAAACAAGCATATGAGGATAAATAACATGTTGTCAAGCTCTTTTTATATGTTGCTAAGATAATTTTAATGGATTGATTTGTACATATTTGATCCTGTTAAGCAGAGATGTTGACCTCATTTTTGGAGTTCTCACAAACTCTGTTAAGAACCAAGGTCAGCCCTTTTATGCAGGGTGAAGCAACCTCCATAGAAATGTCTGCAACGCCAAGGACCCGCATGATACACTTCATTACATATTGGTTTTCCGCAGACTCTTGCTTCCCCGAGGCATTAAAAAGGTTGCGCAACAAATCCCAGAGAAATGGACCGATGTCTGCTGAAGTCTATCTTGCTCTACCTCCATCATCCTTTACCAGAAGAAGTTTCTCAACACAACTGGCAGCATAAGAATGAACTACATTGGAATCTGAATTAAGAAACCTAACAACATCAGGGAAAAGAGTCATTGCAGTAGGTTTTGAGTTCTGATTCCTGGACATAGTGAAATTTTTTAATGCTCCAGCCTTTAACATCGGGAATCCATTAATATCATGACTAATTAATTCTGAAAAAATGACTGACTCAAAATAATTCTCCACTTCAACAAGGTCAGTTGACACTGAATTACCTCCAGCCTTTTTTGTGGCAAGTGAGACAACCAAATAGATGGCGCAGTCCTTGTGCTTCCAACTGGTAGCTGGATTCTGAGCAAAAGAGGTCAAGCAAGCCTGTATCTGGTTGGAAACCATTTCAGACACCTTCTCTTTGTACTGGGAAGCAATACCTAGCTTTCAGAAGTTCACATGTAATCCTTCTCCTTGTATCAAGATCACTGCCCTCCATATCTCTGCGTATGAACTCAACATAATTCATGTCAAACAATTCTTCATCCTCATCTATCAGCATTACATTTGGTATAACAATACTCTGACATATCTGCTGCAGATTATCATCTCTGTCAAACAATGCATGGTGAACACTTGTACTCACTTAACTTACGTACTTAATAACATTAATCTATCAACATAATTCTTAGACATAAAATAAATTAAAATAAATAAACAAGAGATAGGTGACATACCTTACATGGATGCTTGAAAGATGAAAGAGTAAATAAACTCAATGAGCACAGGTTCTATTTATAGACACCATTTACCATTATCTTAGAAAAACATTGTAGCCTCTTGACTCTAGACTCTAGAGTGATTTTCCAATATAAAAATGACCATTTAGCTTACTGCACTATTCGTTGACTATAAAAATGTCTTAGACACACATAACAAAACTGTTTACATATATGTTATATTACTCCAACTCTTCCGTTCAGTGTTCCAAAAATCGCTAGACGGTCCAGGATGATTGGGGTACTGTCTAGCACCTAATCGGGTAGACGGAGATTAATCAGACGAATTAATCGGAGCATTAATCGGATATTATAATAATATTTAATATATTAGTCTAATTTGCAGTTAAACATATCATTTAAATAAATTAACAGGATTAATCGGATTTCAAAAATCGAATCGGTTGGTTACCTTACAGAAGATTAATCGGGGATTAATCGGTTGAATCGGGGATTTTTAGAACAGTGCTTCCGTTGAGGAGGCCGTATTCGTGTCGGACACTTGAATACTCGGACACGACACTTATTTTGTATCGGATCTTTTGACTAAAATGTACACATTTTGACCAATCTATAACCTTTATTAATAAGCGAAATATCCTTTTAACGGTACCCACTATATTTTGGAGCGAAATCCTTTTAACGGTACCCACTATATTTTGGTTTCACCCCTACAATCCTATTTCTACTATAATTCTATTTCTATGTTATTATTTTAAATAAAATAGAAATCCTATTATAATTATAATTATAATTCTTTTATTACAACTTTAAATTAAAAAATTAGTAGTTTCACCCCTACAATCATATTTCCCTTATAATTCTATGTTATTTTTAAAAGAAAATAATAAAATTGAAAGGGTGCATGAGGATGACCTCAGGTTAGAACCCTGAGAATAGAACAAATCAATACAAATTTTAAGGGCATTTGTGTAAATTATTGATAAAAATTTAGATTTACAAAACTGTCCCTGCGAGGTCCTTTATTTTATAAGCAATATTTCTTATAACCTCAGGGGAGATCACTGAGGTTGTCCTCAGGCCCAGTTTTCTCAAATTGAAATCTATAATCTTTATTAATAAGTGAAACACCCCTTTAACGGTACCACTTTTTTGTTCCACTATATTTTGGTTTCACCCCAAATAAGATTGTAGGGATGAAACCAAATAATTTTAATTGTTATCAATTATTTTTTTATCATAATTACTTTTTAAAGTATATAATAATGATGAAGTACAAGTTAAGTTAAGTGAAAAATAATTTATTCATTAAAAAATTATGCATTTAGAAACTAAACTGTCGTGTACTACATAAGTACTATCTAATTATATATGTGTGTTGCAGCAAAATTAAAATATGATGTATTGCAATAAAATGAATAATTTTTTTATTCATTGATTACACAATATCCATAATATAGATTAGTCATAAATTCCAATTTTATAAGATTTTAATTTGAACCTAATCCTTTGTTTCTAATATAGCAGTGTTATGTCTATTTCAACTTATAGAATTTATTTACAAGTTTCTTGTCATATTTTTATTTATATAAAATTCGTCTAGTTTTCAGTTGTAACGAGGATCACGTAATATCTTGCTAGAGTTGCATTGGAGATTACAAAATAGAAAAATAAATTTAAAATTCTGAACTTGTATGTTCTGTAAGGAGATAAATTCTAGTTATGTTTTTTATTTTTGGTGTGATTAAAGAATTAGTATAAGGTACTTTTCCTAAGTCGAGGATTAGGAAGAAAATAAAAAGGCTTGCTACATGATATTTACTATTATTTGTCCCGCATCGAGTATTATTCAACTATTAGTTGTCTTTTTAATTCCCTTAAAACGAATACTCGTCGGCACGAACGAGTTTTTTAACTATTAGGAAAACCATGATGAGCAAAACCATAATCCACAATGGAAACCTACAACCGGAGAAGACCCCCTCAAAAGTATTTGTTTGTACACATTGACACGGAACATTCTCTAAAACTTTAATGTGAAAATTTGAACTTACCATAAAATTTAAATATATTAATAATCGTCGTTAATTCAATATTTCAACGGATTAGAGCCTGAATTGAAAATGTTGGAATATATTTTAGACGGATTAGGCACTCCACCATAGTCAAGATCTTGGTTCAATATTTCAGTTGATTTGAGCTTGATTTACTGCAACTGAACTCATGGTATATATGAATCTTTTCTGGCTCCTTTTCTCTGTCAGTTTCCTCATTCTTAGAACACCATCCCACCTTCCAGCTTCAACAAAGATATTTAAAACTCGTGGTGTGCCTCTAGGGATATTGTGGCCTAAGATGAACTTCAAAATTGAGGCCTATCGAATTAAAACTAAAAAAACATAAATTTTGATGAAAACTAGATATCAAGTTGCTTGTTATGACCGGTGAATGATCGTAGATTACTACTTGTAGCTCAATTCTGGCCTTGCTTGAAATAAATGAAAAAGCAAGTTTTCATCTGCAAAATTGCTTGTTAGTCTAAGTACTCTTTATGAGTCCAAAGTGTAAGGACAAAAAGAAAAATAAAACTGTTCTTAAAGGCTGTATTTCAACAGGGCTAAATAGAATCTGTTTTCAATTTTTAGTTGAATTACTAATATTTTATCTCGGTCCTTTCTGTTTTAGAATTAAGTTGATCTTTTTTCGTTTAGAATTAGGATTGCATGCATGGGAGAGCCCGGGTATAAAGATAGGAACCTACCTTCGCTTTCTCCATATAGTTTTGGCCCCAAGTTTAACTTTTTTATTAGTTCTTCTTATTGTGCAAGAGAGGTAGCTTTATGATGGCTAAGGCTGATCTTCCAGAACAAATCGTTTCCGAAGTACTTTTAAGGCTTCCGGTGAAGACTCTATCGCGGTGCAAGGCAGTTTGTAAATCATGGTTGTCTCTAATCTCTAGTTCCTATTTTGCCAAAACTCACGTCTCGATCTCAACTAATGACCCTCACTCTACTCGTCATCATCTCCTTTCAGTTTATTGCCGACAACAAGCTGCAGTTTATTGCCGTCAACAAGCTGTGTATGAGTTCGAGAGTCGTTCTGTATATTCTCCGCTTAATGAAGCCGTTGCTGAGGCTATTAAGATCGATAATCCTATAAAGAATGAAAATCCAGATGCCGTAGAGGTAGTGGGCTGTTGTAATGGGTTAGTTTGTTTAGTTTGTTTAAGAAGTGGTGGACCTATGCGTGCATTCTTGTGGAACCCATCCACCAGAAAAATAAGGAAACTGCCCAATCTAATCAATCCAGAACTGTTGTGTGTCTTTGGTTTGGGATATGATGAATCAAGTGATGATTTAAAATTATTTGTCATCGCCGGTAATGATGATAGTGAAAAAAAAGTGTCAGTTTATACTTCAAAATCTAAAAGGTGGAAAAGGATAGGAGATTTTCCTTTTGGGTTAGCATTGGGGAATGGGGTGTTCGCAGATGGAGCTTTACACTGGGTTGCTAGAAAACCGAATGCGCAAAGTCATATTATTGTTTCTTTTGACATAAAAAAGGAGACATTTGGAAAATTAGATTTGCCTGCGGATTTGATGAACAATTGCAGGACCTTGGACACTTTGGGTAAAAGTCTCTCTGTAGTAAATTGGATGACACATGATATCTGGGTTTTGAAGGAACGTGACGTGAAAGAGTCTTGGACCAAAGTGTTCACCATGCCAACGGATATACATCCAACTAGCCGTGTTAATCCTCTCTGCATTTGTGTGAATGGGGATATTCTGCTGAATGTCGATACAACCATAAGGCTATACAACTCCAAGGATAAGACGCGTAAGGTTTTGTTACATGAGAATTATGAAGCAACTTATACGTATACTTATGTTGAGAGCCTAGTTTCACCCTAAAGCTTGGTGCATTTAGTAGCAAAGGCGAAAGACGGCCCATTCTGGTTATAGACATAGATATTTGCATTGGTTATGGCTGGTGTAATTGTTTTGCATAAACTTCATTCTCTGTTATTTGCCTGTAGTGTTCAGCAAGCTTGTTTGCAATTCCTTTGTCATAATCTGTATTGTTATATATGTCTTTCAAACAAATGTTTATGCTTTGATCAATTTCAGAAGTTGAGAATTTTTGTTGGCACTATTTGAGCAACGTTGCAACTCCAATACAATACCGTAAAGAGCCATGTCACATAGACAATGGCATTGTTTTAAGACCACCAACTGGAGATACTCTGAGCAGAAAATTAACCAAGTTTAATTTCTTTTGGATCTCCTAATCATTAGGTATAAGCAAACCAACGGAACAAAATTTGTAAGAACATAGTAACCATGCGTTCAGGGGCGGACGCAGGCTGTCGGGGATTTTGCCAATTTTTCAGAATGGGGGCCAAGACCACCCTTGGCCTTACATTGGGTCCTCTTGCCCTCAAATTTACTCCGTAAAATTTTTGTATTTTTCCAAAATGCAAAAATGGACCCTCAAATTCAACCAAAATCAACCTCAAATTCAAGCAAAAGCAAATTATATCATTTTTCCAGAAAAACGTAAAAGCAAGTTGTATTTTGTTGTTTTGGTTGCAAATCGTATTTTTGCAAATAGTTTCGTAATATGGTAAAATTGCAAAAAAAAAAACTTAGAAAAATAGGATTTTTGGTAATTTCTCAAAATAAAATCAACAAATTTTTAATGTTTAGTATATATTTTATCTTTTCATTCTCTTTGGATTGGGTGCATGCATGGGATATTCTCTTTCTCGGTATTGTTTGGCCCAACTTTTCAGTTACTCTTTTTCTTCTGAGAAAGAAAGCTAGATTGTTATGGCTACCAAAAGAAAGCCTAACCCTAACCCTGATCTTCCAGAAGAAATCGTATGCCAAGTACTTTTAAGGCTTCCGGTAGAGACTCTGTTGCGGTGCAAGTCAGTTTGTAAATCATGGTTGTCTCTAATCTCTAGTTCTTATTTTGTCAAAACTCACCTCTCTATCTCAACTAATGACCCTCACGGTACTCGTCATCATCTCCTTTCCGTTGATTGCCCTCATCAATTTCCTGTGAAGTATAAGTTCGAGAGTCATTCTGTATATTCTCTGCTTAATAAACCCTTTTCGGAGGCTATTAAGATTGACAATCCTGTTTCCAAGGATGACAATGTTCTAGTAGATGTAGTGGGCTGTTGTAATGGTTTAGTTTGTTTAACAAGCGGTTTGAGAACGCTTGTATTCTTGTGGAACCCATCCACTAGAAAAATAAGAAGACTGCCCGAACTATTCAATCCAGAATATTTGTATACAGTGTTTGGTTTATGTTATGATGAATCAAGTGATGATTTCAAATTATTTGCCATCAGTGATCATGGTGACCATGAGAAAAAAGTGTCAGTTTATAGCTTAAAATCTAATAGTTGGAAATCCAATAGAAGAATAGGAGATTTTCCTTCTAGGGTAACACTGCAGGATGGGGTATTCGCAGATGGAGCTGTACTAATTCGTCTTCGTATTGTTATATGTCTTTTAAACAAATGTTTATGCTTTAAACTAATTTCTAAAGTTGAGAATTTTTTATGGAACTATTTGAACACCGTTGCAACTCTAATACAATACCACAAAGAGCCATGTCACGTATACAATGGATGTTTATACACCACCAACTGGAGATACTCTGACCAAAAAATGAACCTGGTTCATCTATGGGTTTCCCCTGTACCTAGTTTTCTAACCCAAACTCTAATTTACGTAATTGACTCCTTTTAAGCTTCATCCTTCATGTACTTTAGACCTGTTTAACAATGAAAATTCGTGTCCTTAAAATGAGACTTTGAAAACACATCAGTTTTGTCTGTGCAGAAGTTCATACTAAGAATTAACAACAGTCAACATCACAAACTTTCATGTGCTGAGCATATACATCCTTACCGGTTACCATACAAAGCAAATAAAACGTTAATCAAAATCAAATCGAAGTTTGAAGGCCTGAATCACCAAGGTGATGTCCCTCCTATAACTTTGCAGTCGAGACCACATCGGGTCTATAAATGGGATATATACTTAATCACTGTCCTAGAGTAGAGGCGGAGGAAAAATGGTTGCATTGTAGTCTAAACTGAAATGTCAGGGGAGGATTTTAAGACAAGCAATATCATGGTTGTCTTAATATGACGAACCTACCGCCTTTTACTGACAAAAGAGCTAACTGAAGTTTTCTGTTTTGTAATACTTGTAATAGCTATAATTTAAAATCTCAGGTATTCCAGAGGTACCCCTGGTGCCTTATTGAAACACAGACTTGAATAACAGACTTTCAGCCATCCGGCCCATCCCCAAGCAATCACACCTTGACGTTGTCTTGTAGTTGTGCTACGGTCCCAGGTCAACAATGTCAAAATGTGTTGAGATTACACCTTGAATGAAACAAAGATTTAGAATTCATTCTATACAATGCAAGCTGATTTACTAGTACCTAATCTAGCCCAGGTATCCTGCAGAAACAGTATTGCTGTTCCGATAAAATTAAACATCAGCTCAGTTGTTAACTCCACTTAATCTCAAAACCAAAAACTAATCTTCATTTGTAACCAAAAAGCGAATTTCAAAAACATTAGATTTTATCAATTTTCATTTGTAACTAAAAAGCGAATTTTCAATTCGATCACATAAACGTAATACAATTTAATATTAAGACAAAGATCAAAAGCCAATTGCCGAATTTGAATTGCCACACAAAAATTAGTACCAACAAGGCCAATTATATAATTATACATTACAATACCTGAGCAGCAACAAGGCCACTGATATGAGCCATATCACAAAGCAAAAGAGCCCCACATTTATCAGCAACCTCCCTAAACCTCTTATAATCCCAATCTCTCGGATACGAACTCCCACCACAAATCAACATCTTAGGCCTAAAATCCAACGCCTTCTCCTCCAACTTATCATAATCAATGTACCCTGTTTTCGGATCAACCTTATAAGGCAAACTCTCGAAATAAATCGAAGTAGCCGAAATCTTTTTACCACCAGACGTATAATATCCGTGTGTCAAATGTCCACCAGAAGGCAAGTCAAGTCCCATAATGCGATCATGCGGATTCAACAATGCAGTATACACTGCAAAATTTGCTGGACTACCTGAATAAGGCTGCACATTAACACCCCATTGGGAAGAATCGAGACGATATGCATGCAGGGCACGTGAACGACAAAGATTTTCGATTTGATCAATAAATTCATTACCACCATAGTATCGATTACCAGGCATGCCTTCCGAATATTTATTCGTTAAAGGGCTGCCTAGAGCTTCAATGACTGCATATGAGGTGAAATTTTCGGAGGCTATGAGCTCAATGCCACGGCATTGTCTTCGTTTTTCTTTTTCGATAAGGTCATGCATTTCGGGGTCGATGGTGATCAGGGGAGTGTTTCCCCATGTGTTTACAGGATCCATGCAGAGAGGTTTGGATTGGAAATGAGAATGGAGGATGTGAAAACAGAGAATTTATCGACTTTGTGTTGGTGTAATGTAACGAATTTTGTTCATGAAAATCAAAACTGTCTTTGAAGGTCTGATGTTTGATGTGATAAGGATTAGAGTTTATTGCACTTTGTAATCCTTAAGTATTAACTAAAGTCACATAGGTACCTTTATTTTTTTTAGTGGCAGTTCACATCCCGTACTTCCTTTTTTCTTTCAGTTTGCAACTCCTGAACATGATTTCATCAATTTGTCATTATTTGTAAGGGGTATTTTAGTCTTTTTATTAATAATGTTTTTTATTTTACATGAAATATATAATTTAGTTTACATAAAAATATTATAATTTAATTTTATATTAATAAATGTAATCTTTTTCATTTAAAAATATTTATGCATTATTTGATTTAATTGAATATATAATGCGATGATGCAATTGTAAACAATTTTTTTCTTAAAAATAATATTATGCAATTTAAGATTATTTTATTTAAACATTTTATAATTTCAACCATCCAAGAGAAATTATGATGAAGATAAATCCGTAAATGTTTTAAATAAAATAATCTTGAACTGCATTATATTATTTCTAAGAAAAAAATAATTTATAATTGCTTCATCGCATTATATATTCAATTAAATCAAATAATGCATAAATATTTTACATGTAAATATTAGTCCGATATATATATATATATATATATATATATATATATATATATATATATATATATATATATATATATATATATATATATATATATATATATATATATATGTAAATTAACATTTACATATTTAATTAACATTTAAATAGGTAAATTAAATATGTAAATAAAATTTTTATAATTTTAACCATCCAAGAGAAATTATGATGAAGAGAAATCCGTAAATATTTTAAATAAATAATCTTGAACTACATTATATTATTTCTAAGAAAAAAATAGTTTACAATTGCCTCATCGCATTATATATTCAATTAAATCAAATAATGCATAAATGTTTTTAAATGAAAAGGATTATATTTATTAATATAAAATTATATTAAAATATTTTTATGTAAACTAAATGATGTATTTCATGTAAAATAAAAAACATTATTAATAAAAAGACTAAAATACCCCCTTACAAATAATGACAAATTGATGAAATCATGTTCAGGGGTTGCAAACTGAAAGAGAAAAGGAAGTACTGGGTGTGAAGTGCCACCAAAAAAAATAATGGTACCTATGTGACTTTGGCTAATACTTAAGGGTTACAAAGTGCAATAAACTCTAAGGATTAAATTAGAAAGATAATTTTCTTATTTTAGCCAGTGATTGATGGGATTATAATTGATCTTTATTTGATTCCAAAGTACTCCAAAGTGATTAATAATTTGGAATATTGTACACCACTCAAATCCATTTTTATTACATGTGAACATATTAAAAATAATATCTTCCTGGATGATTGTGACTTGGAGGGATTGTTTCACAAAATAATATTTTTATTTTTTTTATATCCGAATTTTCTTTTCTGGTTAAAAAACTTGGAAACCCAATAAACTCGGCAACACATATTCGATTGGATTTGGACAAATGTAACTTGGACTGTTATTTTTTTAATACTATATTGGAGTCGGACCCTCGAGTGATTGATGGGATTATAATTGATCTTTATTTGATTCCAAAGTACTCCGAAGTGATTAATAAATTGGAATATTGTACACCACTCAAATCCATTTTTATTACATGTGAACATATTAAAAATAATATCTTCCTATTTTTGGATGATTGGGACTTGGGAGGGATTGTTTCACAAAATAATATTTTTATTTTTTTTATCCGAATTTTCTTTTCTGGTTAAAAAACTTGGAAACCCATTAAACTCGACAACACATATTCGATTGGATTTGGACAACTGTAACTTGGACTGTTATTTTTTTAATACTATATTGGAGTCGGACCCTCGATTGATTGTTGGGATTATAATTGATCTTTATTTGATTCCAAAGTACTCCGAAGTGATTAATAATTTGGAATATTGTACACCACTCAAATCCATTTTTATTACATGTGAACATATTAAAAATAATATCTTCCTATTTTTGGATGATTGGGACTTGGGAGGGATTGTTTCACAAAATAATATTTTTATTTTTTTATCCGAATTTTCTTTTCTGGTTCAAAAACTTGGAAACCCATTAAACTCGGCAACACATATTCGATTGGATTTGGACAACTGTAACTTGGACTGTTATTTTTTTAATACTATATTGGAGTCGTACCCTCGAGTGATTGATGGGATTATAATTGATCTTTATTTGATTCCAAAGTACTCCGAAGTGATTAATAATTTGGAATATTGTACACCACTCAAATCCATTTTTATTACATGTGAACATATTAAAAATAATATCTTCCTATTTTTGGATGATTGGGACTTGGGAGGGATTGTTTCACAAAATAATATTTTTATTTTTTTTATCCGAATTTTCTTTTCTGGTTCAAAAACTTGGAAACCCATTAAACT
Source organism: Kitagawia praeruptora (assembly GCA_037693485.1). NCBI lineage: Eukaryota > Viridiplantae > Streptophyta > Magnoliopsida > Apiales > Apiaceae > Kitagawia > Kitagawia praeruptora. Next base: position 19,591,915 of record CM075347.1, read on the forward strand.
CGGCAACACATATTCGATTGGGTTTGGACAACTGTAACTTGGACTGTTATTTTTTTAATACTATATTGGAGTCGGACCCTCGATTGATTGTTGGGATTATAATTGATCTTTATTTGATTCCAAAGTACTCCGAAGTGATTAATAATTTGGAATATTGTACACCACTCAAATCCATTTTTATTACATGTGAACATATTAAAAATAATATCTTCCTATTTGTGGTTGATTGGGACTTGGGAGGGATTGTTTCACAAAATAATATTTTTATTTTTTTTATCCGAATTTTCTTTTCTGGTTCAAAAACTTGGAAACCCATTAAACTCGACAACACATATTCGATTGGATTTGGACAACTGTAACTTGGACTGTTATTTTTTTAATACTATATTGGAGTCGGACCCTCGATTGATTGTTGGGATTATAATTGATCTTTATTTGATTCCAAAGTACTCCGAAGTGATTAATAATTTGGAATATTGTACACCACTCAAATCCATTTTTATTACATGTGAACATATTAAAAATAATATCTTCCTATTTTTGGATGATAGGGACTTGGGAGGGATTGTTTCACAAAATAATATTTTTATTTTTTTATCCGAATTTTCTTTTCTGGTTCAAAAACTTGGAAACCCATTAAACTCGGCAACACATATTCGATTGGATTTGGACAACTGTAACTTGGACTGTTATTTTTTTAATACTATATTGGAGTCGTACACTCGAGTGATTGATGGGATTATAATTGATCTTTATTTGATTCCAAAGTACTCCGTAGTGATTAATAATTTAGAATATTGTACACCACTCAAATCCATTTTTATTACATGTGAACATATTAAAAATAATATCTTCCTATTTTTGGATGATTGGGACTTGATTGTTTCACAAAATAATATTTTTATTTTTTTTATCCGAATTTTCTTTTCTGGTTCAAAAACTTGGAAACCCATTAAACTCGGCAACACATATTCGATTGGATTTGGACAACTGTAACTTGGACTGTTATTTTTTTAATACTATATTGGAGTCGGACCCTCGAGTGATTGATGGGATTATAATTGATCTTTATTTGATTCCAAAGTACTCCAAAGTGATTAATAATTTAGAATATTGTACACCACTCAAATCCATTTTTATTACATGTGAACATATTAAAAATAATATCTTCCTATTTTTGGATGATTGGGACTTGGGAGGGATTGTTTCACAAAATAATATTTTTATTTTTTTTATATCCGAATTTTCTTCTCTGGTTCAAAAATTTGGAAACCCATTAAACTCGGCAACACATATTCGATTGGATTTGGACAACTTTAACTTGGACTGTTATTTTTTTAATACTATATTGGAGTCGGACCCTCGAGTGATTGATGGGATTATAATTGATTTTTATTTGATTCCAAAGTACTCCGAAGTGATTAATAATTTGGAATATTGTACACCACTCAAATCCATTTTTATTACATGTGAACATATTAAAAATAATATCTTCCTATTTTTGGATGATTGGGATTTGGGAGGGATTGTTTCACAAAATAATATTTTTTTTTTTTATATCCGAATTTTCTTTCCTGGTTCAAAAACTTGGAAACCCTTTAAAATCGGCAACACATATTCGATTGGATTTGGACAACTGTAACTTGGACTGTTATTTTTTTAATACTATATTGGAGTCGGACCCTCGACTTCTTGTTACGGGAAGAGAGGTGTATCCATTCCACTAATTAGGGGGCCTTATCTGGATGCTCAATCGTATATAAAATAATAAGGAAAATGTAAATATATATGGTCTTCAATATCTTCGATAAAAGTCTCTATAGAACCAAGCTCTTTATTTATATGTACTAGAATTTTAGCCCGCTACGCTTGGCGTTATTATATTTTATAAATTTTTATAAATATTAATTTTAGTTTAACTATCTTATGTAAAGTTAAATTAAAATTTGGTTTTTATTTTTCCTTCCTTTTATGGCTGTACATAAATAAATATAATAAATATTTGTTTACCGAAAATTAATTAGAAAAAAAAAGATAGTAAAAAAGAAAATTTATCTAATTATTGTTATGTGACACATAGTAAAAAATTAAATTTTGTATTTAATTTTTTGTAAGGTTATACCTCAATTTTTAAGTGAATATATTAATACTAAAATTTTAACGTAATATAATATACACACTTATTGTATGGGAATATATTCAAACATATAATTTCTATTTCTCATTCACCCTTTTTTGTATGTCAATTGTCTAATTAAAAAGATGAGAAGCAAAATTATTTTCAGGTAGTAAAGGAAATAGTAAAGGATAGGATTGGGGTAATTTAAAGGACACACATTCAAAATTGAAGGTAAGAGAATAAAATGCAAATTTTATCTATAATATTTTGTATTCAAAAGTTTCAAAAGTTCTCGGACGATGATATACAATATATAAATATAACCAAAAATATACAAAATGCTTTCTGTCAAAAAAAAATATACAAAACGCTCAGTGGTTGGTTCAATTGTGACTTTACAATCTCAGGTGAAAAGTGGATTTCGTGAAGGCTAGCAATACAAAACCAAATCTAGGATTGGGTAAGCAGCTGCAACTCAACCCCAACTATCCTCTATGAAATGTCGCCAACAAATAATAGAGCCTGACCATTTGAATACACATGTAATGCTTCAACGCTTTATTAGATGCGTATTTTTGTCCCAAATCACCTGTATCATATAACTTGTACAATCGTATAGTTCAATAAGTTGTATTATCGTATGACTGAATTGAACGGTACATGGATCTAGAAAGATCGTCCAGAATTTTGAATTAGATAGCAACTAAAAAGTGTAGTAAAACATCAGATCCTGTTCATATAAGTATTCAGTGTTAAATTGCATTCCAGAAACCAAAAACTATGTTTTTTAGTAATTAACATGTCAACCTCCTAGGAGTAACCTATTGACTTTGCAAAAAAATGAGGAAAAGAATGATACCATAGAATAATCAAGTCATAAAGTGACCACTTCCATTACTACTAATGAAAGCATAAAGACCTCTTAATTTAGCAACAGAATTCAACAATTAGTAACCAATTAACTTAAAGATCAAGAGATAATCTTCTTAGTGCAAAAGACTGAAGTTAAACCCCAAAATCCACAAAAGTACTCACTTTTACAGGATTGAAATATCTACTTAGGTTACAAATACTTTGTGATAATAGATGGTTACCAAGTCGGTGTGATGTTTGCTTCAATTAATAAGTAATATAAGCAGCAGCTACCTCATTAGTTTTACCAGCTTAGGTGTGTAATCCTAACATCCCAATCTTGACTCTTTACTACTGCAAATCTGGTCTGGAAAAAGTATCTTTTTATATCAAGAAGGAACATTGCAGTTAACTGAAAATACTACATATGTTCTGCAGTAGGGCATGAGAGGATTTGTTAGGAATTTACCCTCCCATCACCAACACTTTCTTCCTTACACCAATACATTTAATATTACTCCTGCAAACTAAGTACATACTTCTTTGTAAATAAGCTCTTGTGTTCATGAATTTCGATATCATAGAACTCTCACTTTCCTCCATGCGATGCAAGTAATGCATATTTGTAAAACATGGAACAACAAATTAATAAAGAATCAAAATGTTTAAAGGAAGTTAAGAAAATTTCACATATAAAATAAACAAATTCTCTTTGATATTTTAACAAACAGTTGGTATCAAATAACTTCAAATTCAGTTAGATACCTATAATACAATCTTGAAACAAAAAACACCAAAAGTTAGCTGGTTGCCTTATCTGAAAATTTAAAGAATCCAACGCAAAATGATCAAGATTCAAATTTAAAGAATATACCTGACATTACCGAAAACCAATGCAACGTAAAATCTGCAAACACCCAAAACATGAATACGATAATTAAATCATCGAGAACAGAACATTAACATTTTAAAGAAAAATCAACTGATTCTTACTTTTATTGTATCACCTTCAAATCTCAAATACCTCTATGTTCATTACCGCATCCATCTAAAATGACATAAAAGAAGATTGTAAATATACATCTCTTACTGACATTACATTAACTTTGATTATAATTGAATTGAGAAAAAGAGGTTCAACATAAACTGTTATTACAAATATTGAATATATAGAAGAGAGAAAATTAAGGTTGAGTTTGTGTTTGAGATATGAGAGAGAGAGAGAGAGAGAGAGAGAGAGAGAGAGGAAAAGATGAGAGAAGTTTGAAATGACGTCTGAATTTGAATTTGAAATTTGAATTGTAAGCTTCTGAGCGAACTTAGAAAATTTGAAATGAAAGGACATAGTTAAATTTGAATTGATGTTTGGAGGTGTTGTTAGCAGCTGAAGAAAAATAGAGAACTTAGCTAATAGAGCTAATAGAGGGTCCAGAAATAATTTGTATGCTGAAAATGGAAGGAGACAAAGTACGTGGAAGAAAAGTGCAAGTGGTGTATTGAAATTTTGTCCCAAGCAGGACCACTCACATAGCTGTCAAGCAAAATAACAAATTTGGTTGAATATTGTGTAAATTTAAAAATGTATCCAAGAAGTGTATATTTCCAGTACATGCCCTTTTTCTTTGTAGTAGAATTATTGTGACTTAATGGCATTTGTTGTAATAATGTATGAACTCTTGGGTTAGGGGGAGTAAAAAGTGTATGCAAATGGCAACAGGATTTATCATATAGATAGATTCACGGGGTTCAGGATTTTTCATCGTTATTAATAAGTACCTTTTTTATCAGATATGATATAGGTGCTATGCCGTACCATCCATTCTTATTGACCTCACCAGCCGCTAAATTGAATTACCACAGCTCATGCATGTTTGTATTGAGGTCAACGAAGTTTGATGTGATGAAACAGAATTTCAAAGACTCCTACCCCGCAGATGGAACGAATGATTAGAGGACTATATTGGAGGAATTTGGTAGTGATGTGCTAAAAGTTGTTTATAGAAAGAAAAAGTATTCGCCATCAACTTACGAAAAACACCGTTTCATTCGAAATGTAACACAACATGTCAATGATGAACAAACAAAAACCATGAGTATAATTTTAAATGCTTGGAAATTGAAATGATATAACTTTTTATAAATAAATTAAAAATGTTTCTGATGAGTTTGTTCCCTTTTTTACAGATTGATATACATGATTTTCAAAACGAACTTGAGACATTGTTTCCCACTTACATTATAGAGATGCACGCCTACATGCATAAATATGATCAGAACTCACACTTAGATAACCACATAAGGTATGCTCATTACTTTAATTGAAATTTAACACTTGATTAAACAATTATAAATCTGATATTTAACTATTATTATCTACTTGATATTATTTATTAATGAAGGGGGTAGGCAACGTTTCTTTCCTTATTTCAAAATGAGCTATCAAAGTGCTTGAAAGGAGAGTACCCTGGATCCCAGAAGTTCAATTTTACATCCTTGTTGAATTGTTTTAAGATGATAATTTTTTTCTAGGTAAGAACACTAGTCTATAATAATACACTAATGTTTTCGTACAACTAATATACTTTTTTGCACTAATAAATTAATATTGCTTATCTGGTGGTCTAATTCCAATGATAAATACGACTAGGGTTAAAATTAGTTTCATACAACTAATATATGTATGTATATACATATTTGTAGTAAAAATCGATTCTTATCGTGAGGGTCCTGTTCCAGCGATCAATGCGATTAGAGTCAAGATTATGGGGCAGTTAAAGGTATTGACACGAAATTGTATTCTTTTATTGTTACTGATATTATTAAGTATAATTATTGTTCTGTGCCTTTTGATCTATCATTTTTTTACATTGTAAAATTATATTACTATATGTTTAAGGCATATGAGAATATTAAAGGTTTGGATGCCCAACTACTCAAGAAAGTTATGGATGATCTTGCGGAGACTAAAGACAAGTCGATGCAAGAAATGTTAAAATGGTGCTTAGTTTCAATGTTGTAAATTATAATATTTAAGTTTTATATGTTCCCTATACGATTATGTTATCATTTTTTATTTTAATGTAAAAAATGTTCAGGTACATTAAAGCATTTGTTGGTTGTCTTCATCGATTACTCACAGATGACAGTCTCCACACATCAAGTGCAGTAAACCTTTATTTTAGGGGTCATCCAGACTGTAAGGATCCAAACCAAACACTGAATATGCCACAACGTCACAAAGTTATGAAGGTTATACAAGTTCAACACTTGTCTTCATCGATTACTCATAGTAAGGATTTGTTAGGAATTTACCCTCCCATCACCAACACTTTCTTCCTTACACCAATACATTAATATTACTCCTGCAAACTAAGTACATACTTCTTTGTAAATAAGCTCTTGTGTTCATGAATTTCGATATCATAAAACTCTCACTTTCCTCCATGCGATGCAAGTAATGCATATTTGTAAAACATGGAACAACAAATTAATAAAGAATCAAAACGTTTAAAGGAAGTTAAGAAAATTTCACATATAAAATAAACAAATTCTCTTTGACATTTTAACAAATAGTTGGTATCAAATAACTTCAAATTCAATTAGATACCTATAATACAATCTTGAAACAAAAAACACCAAAATTAACTGGTTGCCTTATCTGAAAATTTAAAGAATCCAACGCAAAATGATCAAGATTCAAATTTAAAGAATATACCTGACATTACCGAAAACCAAGGCAACGTAAAATATTCAAACACCAAAAACATGAATACTATAATTAAATCATCGAGAACACAACATTAACATTTTAAAGAAAAATCAACTGATTCTTACTTTTATTGTATCACCTTCAATTCTCAAATACCACTATGTTCATTACTGCATCCATCTAAAATGACATAAAAGAAGATTGTAAATATACATCTCTTACTGACATTACAACTTTGATTATAATTGAATTGAGAAAAAGAGGTTCAACATAAATTGTTATTACAGGTAACAACTATATTCTACTAACATGGTTAATAAAAATAAAAAAGTCTAATTTGCAAATCTTACCTCCTCCTTCCTTCTAGTCTTGTTATAAAGAAATCTAATTTCCAAATCTTCACTAACCTCCTAGCTCACAAGTCTTGTTCAATCTCTAGTAAGATGGTGCATGCTAAACTCATCATATGTGCGGTCTTTGGTATAATCGGTCAGTTCTTACACTCTCTTATATAAAGGATTTCTCGATATCGGTATATATAAAATGCTTATTATTTCAAATGTACATTTACTGATTTCACTTGTTCTTGTAAATTGATTACCATATCATGCTGATGTAGATGCGACAGAGGAGGAGGAATGCGACAGAATATTAATATAATCCACTCCCATATCATCTTAAATAACAGCCAAGTACACTACTTGATTACCAAAAGGCCTGAAATTCAGTGGTAACAATAAAATGTTGCTAATAAATTGTTTGCATAACAGTAAAATATATGCAATCTCCAACATAAGTTTTGTTTCTCCATCATAAGAGTGTACACAATTGTTCCGATGCTAGACAACTAGCAACAGAGCAGCAAATTAGAAAATACTAGCAAATTTAAGAAAACATTGGACAATATTATAAGCAACCAACATAAATCTTCATATTATAATTGAAAAACGAAACTCAGAAAATTACAAACATAAATCTTCATATTATAATGGGAAAATACTAGCAAACACCGAAAATCAATATTATAAGTTCAATTTGAACAACTAGACATGTGCTTTGTTTTACAGTCAAAACCCTCCATAAATCTCCCTAAAATTATGCTAAGCAACCAACACTCCACTTTGATCCTTCCAACAAAAGTACAAACAATCTTCATATTATAATTGAAAAACGAAACTTAGAAAATTACAAACATTTAAAGCTTCTGAACTTCAAGCAGTGTCATAATTAGCATCTCCTCCTTCCAATTGAAACCACCACAGTTGAACATCATTTGTTGTTTTAATTGTTCTGCTTGTAAGAATGGAGTATCGTCGTGTGCTTGTGTGCATTTTATAATTCTTTATTTGCCAGCTGTTTGTTTGTGATTGGTGCCGGTCTTTGCACACGGATGGGTAATTTTGCAAGTCTATGATTGGTTGTCAGCCCGGCACAGGGATGGCTATTTTTTTTTTTAAATCAATCATATTATTATATTTACTAAGTTATCAATCTTTTAATTTAAAGTCAATCAAAATTATACTATTATATATTACAAGCTAATTTTCATAAATATCAACTACAATCATACTATAATATATAGTTATATACTACAAATTACTTTCCATAAATACTTAATAACTAATTAATCACAATTTATTTTTCATAAATACTTATTAATTAATTAATCACAATTTTTGATTCAAATCAATTACAATTATATCATTATATACCGACACATCTATTCTTTGCACCCGTCTCTATGTATAGAGTCATTTTTCAAAATTGTTTGTGAGAAAGTGTTGTTTGTGGCTACTTATAAGGAAGCTCGAGTATTCTTTAGGATGTGATTAATAGTTTCGGATGTATACTTGAGCAGTATGTCATTTTTAATATCATGTTCTTGCATTATATTGAATACAAGTGATTTAGCTTGATTTTAATCTTATTGCCTTCACAAATAATAAGTTAGTTCTAAAATATCATAAGATAAAAGATAAATAAGTATAATCAATTAAATAAAATATTTTTTTAATTATGAAGAATGACGATTTAAATATTTTGTAATTATATGTAAGGTAATAGTTTAGAAATTTTGTCTCTACGATGTGAAAAAAAAACTTTTAAATTAATAGCTTATAAACCATGCAATTCACGATTGTTTTTTAATACTTATAATTATATAAATTATACTATCAAATAGAATATGATATAATTTTAATCGTCTAATTTGTAAAATATTAGATATAATGATTCATAATATAAAAGTTATAAGTTTTTGCTTTATTGTGAGGAGAAAATTTTAATTTGTTTCTATATGTCATTTCAATTTTAATTTATGTCTTATTAAAATATTACTTTTTTTAAATTAGAACAGGAAGATAAATCAAGTACATGTGTTTTTTTCGTTATATTAACGCGCCAAGGTGTCGTGAGGCGACGCCGAACAACATTTACCAATATATAATTTAACAATCTTTTTTTAAAAACTAAATTTATTACATATGATATTACGTATGTGATATTTATTATTCTAATAAAAATTGGATACATTTATACAAATATAATTATTTATATTAGGAAAATGTATTAAATAAATAAGTATATTCAATTAAATAAATTAACTTTTTTTAAATTAGGAAGAGTGACGATTATATATTTTTTAATTGTATGTAATGTAATAGTTTATAAATTTTGTCTCTACGATATGAGAAAAATAGTTTGGTAACTCAAAAGGTGTATTTCCAGATAATTATATATAATATAAAAAATTATATAATATGATTATTAAAATTAAAATTATTTATAATAAATGATATCAATTTAAATTTTTTTAAAAAAATTTCAACAATATAAACAATTATATATCAATATAAATTAATGATATTCAATGTTAAAATTCCAATTTTTAAGAAACATGAGAGTGATTAAGTAATTTTATTTTTTATATGTAACCAAATAAGTTAATGGAATTTGAAAAAAAAAATCATTGTCATGATAAATTAATTTATTGTTACTGATATAAAGGAGTTGAAATATTGACATGAGAAAAAATTATTACAAAATATAGTGTAAAGGTTATAAAGCTTATTTTTTTTAAAAAATATGGATAATAATTTATTTGAATAATTGCTCATATATCTTTTATTTAATTTATACATACAAATAGGTGTTACATACTCTGTATGACTTTCCAATCCACATAAAAAAATTAAATCCCATCCCATAAACATCGAAGAAGATACGGGTTTTTGATATCCAACTACCTCAATGTTTAGTTGAGAAAATAAAAAATTAAAACGCATCCCACAAAATAGGTTTTTGGTAGCCAACCAAAGGAAAGTGGGTATGAGAATTAATTTTTATTTTTTTATTTTTTATCTCTATTTTACTCATTAAATGTAAATATTTAATACAAAAATAAATTAATGAATTAATTCCATATGATCTTAATCGGATTTTTTATTTCAATTTAAACCATTCCACAAATTAAGTGACACCTACTTTTAAATAATTTTCATTTATTAATAATATGATACAATGAAAGTTTGCATTTTATTTTATTTGACATATTACTATGAGATGACGTCTCAACATTCTTTAATTAGATATTTCAATTATTAATCAATATGAATTGAAAATAATAAAACAATTTTGAAACACTTGAACTTTTTTTAGTTTTTTAATTTCAAAATTTGAGCAATTTACACAATGACACAAAAAAATAATTATATTTTTAGATATTAAACGTAGGTAATTAATTAAGGTAATGCATGTTGCAAAATAATGCATATAAATTTCATGATATTAACCACAAAACTAAAAAAATTACCATTTTCATTAATATAAATGAGTCGAGGCATCATGGCGAGACGATGCCGAGTAATATCTACGATACATTTTGTATTGTAATCGTGTATTTATTATTATTTAAACATTAATCATTACAATTGATTTTCAATTGCTTTACGTTTACCTTATTGAAAAATGAACATGATTCACATATTTATATAATTTTTTAATTACCATAACTATATATAATAATAGTTATGTAATAGTATTATTATAAGGACAAAAATTATTTTCAAAACAATGTTCATTGTAAATAACTAATTGCTATTATATAAAAAAGAATAATATCTCTAGCAAAAGGCATTTTATTGATGATAATTATCTTATATGTACTTTTAAATTCAAGTTCTTTTAATATATTAAAATGCGAAAAATACCTTATATATAATGTATGAAATAGTAAAAATAATCCCTTTGATATATGTCTTGCAGGTGATTGTATATATAAAGTTTCTACAGAGCCACCTACGAGACTATTTGTTATAAACTCCCGCACCTTCCTAAAGGGACTCGGTCTTGCTTCTAATAGAAAAATCCCTCCCTTCGACTTTATGTGTGTGTTGATGTGTTCATGTTGTGTCCAAATTTCAAAATTTCAAAATACTCATCATTTCCACAACAAGAGAACAGAGTAGTCAAAGAAACGGGTAATTTGTTAAATTTCAATATTATGTACTTGATATTGTAACCTGCAAGACAAATCGATAAATGCAATCTACCAAATGTAAGTCACGAGGTTACAGTGTTTTGGGGAGCTATTGGTTTTTGAGTTGTATATTTCCATGTTTTAGTGGTTTTTCCTTTGTGATTATATATAATAAGAAATGTAATGAAAAATTAAAAAGGGAGATATAATAATTGGTATTAGAATTCTGAAAGATAATAGCAAAAATAGAGATAGATTGAGAGATACAATAATGGAATAAGAGATAGCTCAGAAAATTAGAGTGATAGATATAGCTTGCACATTGCAAATAATTTGTGCGAGAAAATTTGTTTTGTATTCTATTCCATTAAGGTATAATTACAATGACATATCTCTGTCATTGACTTGGAGTTTTGTTACGTGTATCGCAATATGATGTGTTTCACTTTTCACTTTCGTGTGCCTTTGATAAAGACCTTAATTGGTTGATAGCTATTTTATATTTTGAACGTGGAGTTAATACTGTTACATATACATATGTTTCACTTTTCACTTTCATGTGCCTTTGATAAAGACCTTAATTGGTTGCAAGCTATTTTATATTTTGAACGTGGAGTTAATACTGTTACATATACTTATTTTAGACAACTGTCTTAAATCAATAATTCATTATTGCCTATTTGAGTTTTTTAGAAATTACTTTCATACCTAAGGATCTTACTGTTAACAAGAGCAATGCAGCTATACTGATTAGCAAATATAAAAGCCTATGACCCAAGGTCAGTGCAACATTGACAACACAAAATTTTAAAAAATGTTAAATTGTTGTTTTTGTACATATAAATTTAAGGAAAAGATGAAGGCGATGATGCTTGCCATGGGTGAGGTTTCAGATTTAGATGTTAATGTTCAACATCTGACAATATAGTTTACCATTAGCGTTTAATCATGTTTTTTATTCAATGCTTAATTATACCAATATGTTTATATGTTTGCAGAGAAATTTTTTGTGCAAAGTTAAAGTTAAAAATGTGGAAGAAAGCGATAGTTAGTGATATAATGGCTGTCACAAAAGCAAATGCAATGAAGAGGTTTCTAAACTAGAAGCCAAGTACAAGTGTTTCAAATGCACCAGAAATTTTTCACACCAGCAAAAGAGGTATTACTTCTAATTTGGAAGTAAATTCTCATGTATCAAATATTTGCCTGTCTTTTTTGAATTTTTCTTTATTTTTATTTTATTGTCAGGTATCAGATTGTTGTGTTGGCTGAAGATGATACTGAAGCATTCAACTTTGTTCTCTTAGAGCGTGAAGCAAAACGATATATTGGAAAAACAACAACAAAATTGCTTGCAGAGGAATTAATTTATGTTCTTTCTCTTTTAGTTCTACATCTTAAAATGATAATAGACATTTTTGCTATACGTCAGGTTCTGCTGACATCATGCACAAAGAAAATTAAAATGGTTACATTTATTTTTTATTATGATATATACAACTATCCTAGACTTGATTCAGAAGAGTAATATACCTTATTATGATTCATCATTCTCTCTTGGCAGGAAATCTGAAAAGAAAATTAGTAATGCATCACTACAATTATGGAGTTTGTGAGGAAGAATTGGCCAGAATTATTCTGTGAATTAATAATTTTTATTAGCTTACAACAGATATTGTTTTCTATTCACTTCTGAACATCTGATACTTTTTTTTTGAATGCTTCTGAATATTAGTTAATTGTTTTAGACATGGTGATTGGTTTTCAAATTTATGCCTTTGTCTTTTTGCTCGTTCTTTCCTCCTCTATCGACTCTGCAGTGCTGGACTCCTCAGAAACCTCATCTGAGTCTGTTTCCTCTTCCTCAACTATCTCAACAGATGGGTCCTTGTCTTTCTTCTTTTTCAGTGAGGAACCTCCAGTCTTGACCTTCTTCTTTCCCTTGGACTCTGTACGGCCTTGGGAAGGTCCCTTCTTGCTAGGAGTCTTATTCTTCTCTGGATTTTCTGGTTCTTCATTACCATTATCCTGTTTTGGTTCTTCATCATCTTCTGGAGCTTCTTCTTCATCTTCAGGTTCTTCTTCCTCAAAATTCAACTGTTTTGGAGTAACCTTCGACTTCTTGCCTTTTTTTCGCCTTCTTTTTCTTCTTCTTGCTCGAAGCCTGCTCCAAAGTCGACAGTCGTTCTCCAACTGTTTTTAAGATTTCCATCATATCTGCTTTGGTAACCTTCTTTGCTTTATGAGGAGATTCGTTTCCATCGTGAACTTGTTCCACAGAACGGGTTGCTTTGCTATCAGAGTTGCCTGCCATCTTTTCCACTCTTAAGATGTTAACTATCCCCTCCTTCTAGCGCCAATGTTGATGAGTGGATTTTGTAACAACTTTCGAGAGGTTTACGGTTAGTTGTATAGGCTAACGATCAACTGTTCTATGGAAGGTTTAGGTTGTGATTGTGGGGGTTGAGCTGTGCTCGAGGGTATCTCCAATAATCTCAAGTGCCTTTAGAGAATATTAGATAACTGAATGCGTCTTACCCTCAAGGTGCCTACGTACCCTTGTTTATATAGGGATCAAGCTCACGTAGTTCTAATGTGACTCTGTCTCTTGCTGGAATAGCTGTATTCGATCACCTAGTTCGTATAGGACTCGGGTTCCTTTAGAGCCTTCCACGAACTAGTTGGCTAAGTAGAGTAGAACTCGAGTTCGTACCCTACTATGATTCTCTCATTGGTTAGAGATATTCTAGGATCATCTGCACCCTAGAATTATACTACAATACCAATTCGTTCATCTGTTCTAGATGGCTTCTAGAACTTTCTGTTGGCAACTCGTAGGAACCTGGAGCTCAGGAACCTATATCTCAGGAGCCTGTTTCTCGGGAACCTCCTCATTTCGGGACATATCAATTAGGGACCTCTTTCTGGGTACCTGTACCTGCACAAATAACAAACTAGTTAGACTGGATAGCTCTTCACATGCTCTTGTCATCTCTATGGCTGTTGCTATGCTAACTCGAACTCTTCTGCTGAGAGGAACCTGGCCTGCTAATCCTCTGCTCAGCTTCCTGACCGTTGGGAACCTCCTGATACTCATACTTCCTTAGTCATTTCTTCTATCTGCTCTTCATAACTCATACCGGATCTATCTCTTGGCCCGTGTGGATGAAACCCTAAGGTCTACTGGGCCTAAATTCAGCCCATGATAATTTTGGGCACAACACATCTCTTCAAAGATCCTTATCAAGATCAGCGCCACGACATTAACTTTGCAAGAAATGATCCTTATCAAGATCAGCGCCACGAACCTAACCGTGATTAGCATGAACCATAATCTGCAATGGAAACCTACAACCGATCAGGTTTCTAGGGTCAGGTTCAACATAGAACCACTTAAAAATTAGAACTCTTACAACTTATACTTAATATATTATATTGCAGGACATTATACATTTTTGTAGTATTTTAATTATTATCAATTATTTTTTTTATCATAATTAATTTTTAAAACATATAGTAATGATGAAGTACTTAAGTTACGTTAAGTGAAAAATAATTTTTTCATTAAAAAATTATGTATTTTAGAAAACAAACTAGTGTGTACTACATAAGTACACCATATACTCTCTAATTGTACATGTGTGCTGCAAAAAAATTAAAATATTGTGTACCGCAGAACGAATAAATCTCAGATCACACAAATTTATGATGTAAATTAGTCATGATTTCTAATTTAATACAAGGTTTTTAATTTGAACCTAACCCTTAACCATTTGCTTCTAATATAATAGTGTTATATCTATTTCAGCTTATAGAATTTATTTATAATTTTAATACAAATTTCTTGCTTTATTTTATTTATAGAAAATTCGTCTAGTTTTTAGTTATATTGGACTCACGTAACGAAGATCACCTAATACCTTGCTAGAGTTGCATTGGAGATTACAAAATAGAAAAATAAAATTAAAAATCTGAACTTGTATATATGTTCTGTGCAAGGAGATAAATTCTAGCAATGTTTTTATTTTTGGTGTGATTAAAGAATTAGTATGAGGTACTTTTCCTAAGTCGAGGATTTCAAATAAAATAAAAAGGCTTGCTACAAATTTACTACTTGTCCCACATCGAGTATTATACAACTATTAGTTGTACTTTTTAATTCGCTTAAAATGCCTTCTTGTCTGATTTACGTGAGCCTGTAACCCAAGTGGGAGCCTTGAGATCGGGAAGGATAACAGGATAAGGATAATCCATTTGCCTCTAGTCTCCCCCCAATTCAACTACCATCTCTTTTTTTTTTTGCTCACATAATTAAACTTCACCAGAAATGATCCTTCTTCTCTTTATTTTGGCTCACATAAACTTCACCAGAAATGATCCTTATCAAGATCAGCGTCACGAACTAGGTTTTTAATTATTAGGAAAACCATGATGAGCACGAGTTAGCATAAAACATAATCCACAATGGAAACCTACAACAGGAGAAGAAGACCCCTCAAAAGTATTTGTTTGTACACATTGACACAGAATATTTTCTAAAACTTACTATTTGCAAGTGAGAAAGAAAGCCCATTGTGGTTATGTGCGCATATATTGAAAAACTGAACTTGTATGTTCTGTGCAAGAAGATAAATTCTAGCTATGTTTTCTATTTTTGGTGTGATTAGAGAATTAGCATAAGGTTGGATTACGGAGAAAATAAAAAAGCTTGCTACATTTTAACCTCTGTTATAAAAATCGACCGATTTTTGAAAAATTGCCAATAAATCGACCAAAAATCGGTCAAAATTTTGGAACCGATTCGGCCGATTTTGCAAAAATCGCCGATAAATCGCCGATTTTTCAACCGAATCACCCGATAAATCGTAAATCGGTACCTCAATCGAATAGTTCCGATTTCCGAAATCTGCAACACTGAATTTTTAACTAATTATCCCACATCGAGTATTATCCAACCATTGGTTGTCTTTTTAATTAGCTTAAAACGAATGCCTAACGGCTGGGCTTAGTTACGCGAGCCTATTAAAATTTTATATAAATTTATATTTTTACTTATATATTTATGTAAAAACAAAATTTGGCCCTCAATAAAAATTTTGGTACTTACAAAATAAAATTTTTGGTCCATCAAACTTACACTAGTAATATTTATTAGATTCCTCTCAAAAAAAATATTTTATAACAATTACAAGAACTGAACCACATATTTAATGAAAAATCTGTAGAGTTGCTTGGTTAAGTTGTGCTCTAGATCCAAGAGAATGGTGTCAAGGCTTTAAAGTGAATGACATATGTAAACTAGTGCATAAATATTAAAAAGAATACTTAAGAGTTCAGTTACATCATTTTGAGAGTGAAATTACAAAATCTGAATTTACTAGATTGTCTAGTATTTCTGAGTGCCGATGGTTGGTACAGTCAAGAAAGTTATATATTTATCCATTTGTCTCTAGATTAATTAAGTTGGTGTTGGTTTTGCCTGTTTCAACACATATTACCGCGCACGCTTTTTCTTCAATGAATATCATCAAAACAAAACTTCGTAACAAGATGAGTGGTGGATTTCTCGATCATTGTATGCTTATCTATATCGAAAGGAAAATTTTTTGTATAAAAATAGGATTGTTCCATTTTTATACAAAAAAAAATATTCAAAAATAAGTTATGGAAATATCCTTAAAATCTACCTTAAAATGTGTGTCATACACTCTATTTTGAAATGTTAGTATTATTATACGGTTCAGATATACGGGGTGTTTGGAAAACTTATTTTCCAGAATAAGTCAACTTATTTTAAGATAAATTTAGAGATTCCTAATTTTTTCTGAAAAAGTTAACCTTTTTTTGCAACTTATAGAATCTCAAACATACACTAAATACTTGTATAAAAAAATTATAAAAATATGAAATTTTTAATCGAAAATACCCAAAACAGGCCCATAGTCCCACCTGGAGTATTCATGAAACATTTGTTGTGTTTATACATCTTTCCAAATTTTATACAATTTCATGGCTCTCTTTTTATTAATATGAAATTTATCACCGTGTTATTTTTATTTGTATTAGTATTATTACTATTTGTTTCTAATATAGTAGTGTTATGTCCATTTCAACTTATAGAATTTATTTACAAATTTAATACAAATTTCCTGTCATATTTTTATTTATTTAAAATTAGTCTAGTTTTCTGATGTATCGTACTCACGTAACGATGATCACGTAATACCTTGCTAGAGTTGCATTGGAGATTACAAAATAGAAAAAAAAAAATTAAAATCTGAACTTGTATGTTCTGTGCAAGGAGATCAATTCTAGCTATATTTGAGACTTGTGTCCTGCCTGTCCTATGAACCGAGTTGCTCTGGTGACTGTCAACAAAGATATTTAAAACTCATGGTGTGCCTCTAGGGATATTGTGGCCTAAGATGAACTTCAAAATTGAGGCCTATCGAATTAAAACTAATGTAAGATTTCATAGTTATGCAGTGAGCAACTTAGATAGTAAGCTTAGATATGCAAAGTAGATAAGAGTATGCAGTAGAGTAAGTTGCATAACAATGGAGAAAGTATAAACACTCTACATTGTATTAAGTTGATATATGTTGAATACAGAGTACAAGTCTATTTATAGACTAAGCAAATGATACATAAGGCTGAAGAGACAACAGATGATGGGTTGGCACACTGCACAAGAGTGGACAACAGCATGGGCATTCTTGACAGCATGTGAACAACTCGGGTGTGGTGAACATGTGAACGCATGTGAACCATCACATTCTCTAACAACTAAAAATACATAAATTTTGATTAAAACTAGATATCAAGTTGCTTGTGATGACAGGTGAATGATCGTAGATTACTACTTCTAGCTCAATTCTGGCATTGCTTCAAGTAAATGAAAAAACAAGTTTTCATCTTTAAAACTGCAGAAAGTTTTATTTTACTCAATATTCAACTGCAAAAATTCCATGAAAAAATCATTTTTGGTACGAGGGACTCAGAGGAGTTGCTATGGAGGATAATCTCATGATAAGGAGGCCACCATGAACTTCAGTCACATAGATTTCGAAAAATTTGGAACCCCTTATTGTTCGGGGCTATCGCAAAATTTGATCCGACTGTAGGCAGGGCTGGCTCTCTCAAGAGGTATTTCTTCTTCGACCACTAGTTATGTTATTCATATGATGTGATCCGAGGTTACTTCTACAATATACATCACCCAATTTTGTGGCGCCTTATGAGTTATGTACCAAGTGTAAGAACAAAAAGGAAAATAAAACTTGTTCTTAAAGGCTGTACCACACCAGATACTCCTGAGACATTGACTGTGCATATAATCTGTTCCGATAAGTTAATTTTGGGCTGGGCTTTGTAATATGTATTTCAACAGGGCTATATAGAATCTATTTTCAATTTTTAGTTGAATTACTAATATTTTATCTCGGTCCTTTCTGTTTTAGAATTAAGTTGATCTTTTTTCTTTTAGAATTAGGATTGCATGCATGGGAGAGCTAGCCCGGGTATATATAGATAGGAACCTACTACCTTCGCTTTCTCCATATAGTTTTGGCCCCAAGTTTAACTTTTTTATTAGTTCTTCTGATTGTGCAAGAGAGGTAGCTTTATTATGGCTAAGGCTGATCTTCCAGAACAAATCGTTTTCGAAGTACTTTTAAGGCTTACGGTGAAGACTCTATTGCGGTGCAAGGCAGTTTGTAAATCATGGTTGTCTCTGATCTCTAGTTCTTATTTTGTCAAAACTCACCTCTCTATCTCAACTAATGAACCAACTTAAAATAAGTTATTCAAAAATAAGTTATGGAAATATCCTTAAAATCTACCTTAAAATGCGTGTCATACACTCTATTTTGAAATGTTAACAATTGGTCGGGACAGAGGGAGTATTATTATACGGTTCAGATATAGGGGGTGTTTGGAAAACTTATTTTCCAGAATAAGTCAACTTATTTTAAGATAAATTTAGAGATTCCTAATTTTTTTCTGAAAAAATTAACCTTTTTTGCAATTTATAGAATCTCAAACATACACTAAATACTTGTATAAAAAATTATAAAAATATGAAATTTTTAATCGAAAATACCCAAACAGGCCCATAGTCCCACCTGGAGTATTCATGAAACATTTGTTGTGTTTATACATCTTTCCAAATTTTATACAATTTCATGGCTCTCTTTTTATTAATATGAAATTTATCACCGTGTTATTTTTATTTGTATTAATATCATTACTATTTGTTTCTAATATAGTAGTGTTATGTCCATTTCAACTTATAGAATTTATTTACAAATTTAATACAAATTTCCTGTCATATTTTTATTTATTTAAAATTAGTCTAGTTTTCATAAAAATTTTGAATAATTAGATTTATTTGCTTATCATAACTTATTTATATGTATTTTATGGAGGATAATCTCATGATAAGGAGGCCACCATGAACTATATTCTTGGTATAGTTTCTACTTGAATAAATGTATAATTAGAAAATTTTGGAAGCAGATTTAAGAGGAGACGGTAGGATGACTTGGAAGTGTGGAAAGTTTTTGTTTCAAGGTATCCGTCTCTCATAAGGAATATGACCCTTCCACTTTTAAGGTGAGAAACATGTTCTCTACTTGCAATGTATACTTTAAGCTTTTGACTGCAAGTGATTCTATGTATCCAAGTCCCATTGCAGGCACTTTCAAAGCAACATCAAGTAATATAAGCATACTAAGAAAAACAGACAATATTTACATTGATTAAAAGTAACTATGATATTAGTCCATCACTTTGTTTTTGTTAACTCTCTTAGAAATGACAATAAAATTACGATAAACGTTTTATATCAACAATGAACACTACAGAGTATACAAGATTACATCTTTTTACAAATGGCTTATTATGCCTCTGCTAATCTTGCAATTCAAGTATTTTAGAGAAGTATAAGGGGTTAACGATTTGGTAATTATTCATAATAAGTTATGAATCTTATGGAGGAACTGCAAAATTTTTTATTAGTTCTTCTGATTGTGCAAGAGAGGTAGCTTTATTATGGCTAAGGCTGATCTTCCAGAACAAATCGTTTTCGAAGTACTTTTAAGGCTTACGGTGAAGACTCTATTGCGGTGCAAGGCAGTTTGTAAATCATGGTTGTCTCTGATCTCTAGTTCTTATTTTGTCAAAACTCACCTCTCTATCTCAACTAATGACCCTCACTCTACTCGTCATCACGTCCTTTCAGTTTATTGGCGTCATCAACAAGCTGTGTATGAGTTCGAGAGTCGTTCTGTATGTTCTCTGCCTAATGAACCCGTTGCTGAGGCTATTAAGATCGACAATCCTAAGGCTATTAAGATCGACAATCCTAAGGCTATTAAGATCGATAATCCTTTTAAGAATGAAAATCCAGGTTTCGTAGAGGTAGTGGGCTGTTGTAATGGGTGGGTTTGTTTAATAAGTGGTAAACCTATGCGTGTATTCTTGTGGAACCCATCCACTAGAAAAATAAGAAAACTGCCCAATCTAATCAATCCAGAACAAAAAGTGTTTGGTTTGTATACAGTGTTTGGTTTTTGCTATGATGAATCAAGTGATGATTTTCCATCCCTCGTTACCGTCAGCACAAAGTGTCAGTTTATAGCTCAAAATCTAATAGATGGAAAAGCATAGGAGATTTTCCTTTTGGGTTAGCAATGGAGAATGGGGTGTTCGCAGATGGAGCTGTACACTTGGTTGCTAAAAAACCGAACACGGGAAGTCATATTATTGTTTCTGTTGACATAAAAAAGGAGACATTCGGAAAATTAGATTTGCCTGCGGATCGGATGGACAATTGGAGGACCTTGGACACTTTGGGTAAAAGTCTCTCTGTAGTAAATTGTTGGACACATGATATCTGGGTTTTGAAGGAACGTGACGTGAAAGATTCTTGGACCAAAGTAGTGTTCACCATCCCTATGGATATACAGTCAATTAATTCACGTATTAATCCGGTCTGCATTTGTGTGAATGGAGATATTCTGCTGAATTCAGATACAACCATAGTGCTGAATTCAGATACAACCATAGTGCTATACAACCATAGTGCTGAATTAGTATTGTTATCTATGTATTTTAAACAAATGTTTGTGCTTTGATCAATTTCAGAAGTTGAGAATTTTTGTTGGCACTATTTGAGCACCGTTGCAACTCCAATACAATACCACAAAGAGCCATGTCACATTGACAATGGCATTGTTTTTACACCACCAACTGGAGATACTCTGAGCAGAAAATTAACCTGGTACATCTATGGGTTTCCCCTGTACCTAGTTCTCCAACCGAAACTCTAATTAACGTAATTGACTCCTTTTAAGCTTCATCCTTCATGTACCATAGACCTGTTTAGCAATGAAAATTTTGCCATCCAAACTTGATTTCTTTTGGATCTCCGCATCATCAGGTTTATCAAACCAATGGAATAGAATACCATGTGCAAGGCTCTCGACCTAGCAGAGTTTGTAGAAAGTCTTTGGTTCAGCTGAGTTTGTTGAAAAATCGATCTGCAGCCCATATCGTTTTCCTCATTTTTGAATTCAGACTGAAGATGGGATTCTGTGTGTCGTATTGAGGAACACGGTGCACTGAAGATGGGATTCTGTGTGTCGTATTCCAGTGGCGCAGAGTTCACTTAACATCCGAACATTATTAAATAACTCAAAACTTTTTCATTACACCTGAACCTCTATTGTAGACGCAGGTTATGAATACCAATTTTTGAAGTTTTGCACAAATTTATAATATGTGACATCCAAAAGGCTGGAATGAATTTCAGACATGTTGCTATGTTTTGGACTATTTCTGAAGTAATATGAAACAGAGAGTGTAAAGAAATTAAGTGCAAGAAATATCAGTCAGCCGAAAAGCATGATCATAGTTCCATTCTATTCTGGATTTCTTTTGGTTAGAGATTACAAATTCCTAACTGGGTCAGATAACTAGATGGCATCGCAATAAGTCACAGGGGCTCCGTAAAAATATTTTGTCTAACTAACTGGGTCAGATAACTAGATGGCATCGCAATAAGTCACAAGATACTGTTAAATACGAGTAATTTCCTTTACTTTATTTCAATTTGATGCACCAATTCTCTTCAGCAGTGCATCACCTTAAAATGACAAGAACATCTTAGATATGATACAATTTCACAAGTATTTACATATAACACATCATTAGATTTACCAACAGAAAGTCCAGCTCCTGTAACCTAAATCACCCACGAATTCTATTAAGAACATTTTCATCTACTACCTTACAAGCTGAAACACCATTTGTTGTAATATATATGAACCTCGTTAAAAACAATTGGAACAGAACGAATGCAGACAGCGACGAACTTAGTCCTTGTACTTCATGTCGGAGACAGAAAATCCTGGCATTTCAAAAGAGGAGGCAAACTTCTCAACGTCAGCTTTGAGTTCCTCAATCTCCTTGTTATTCACAAGACCTTTGTTGAATTCCTTTAGTGGTTTCCCGTGTTCGTTTTGGATCTTTAAGGTGATGGTAACAGCACGGTGAAGGAACTCTGCGATCTGCTCAAAGTCCTTCTCAAGCAAACCCCTTGAAGTCATAGCTGGGGTTCCTGTCAAAAGTTTAAAACAGAAAATCAGTCAGGCATTAGTATTCATGATTTAAAAGAGGTGGTGATAAAAATTGTCCTGGAAGTTGGTAAGAGCATGTTTTTTAGTTGTCTGTGTTGACAAAGCAACCATCGAGACTTTAAAAACACATCAGTTTTGTCTGTGCAGAAGTTCATACTAAGAATTAACAACAGTCAACATCACAAACTTTCATGTGCTGAGCATATACATCCTTACCAGTTACCATACAAAGCAAATAAAACGTTAATCAAAATCAAATCGTAAGTTTGAAGGCCTGAATCACCAAGGAGATGTCCCTCCTCTAACTTTGCAGTCGAGACCACATCGGGTCTATAAGTGTGATAGATACTTAATCACTGTCCTAGACAAGACTTGTGGAACAATTCATGTCCAAGCAGAGGCGGAGGAAGAAATGGTTGCATTGTACTCTAAAATGAAATGCAGGGGGGGCTTTTAAGACAAGCAATATCATGGTTGTCTTAATATAACAAACCTACCGCCTTTTACTGACAAAAGAGCTAACTGAAGTACCCCTGGTGCCCCTGGTGCCTTATTGAAACACAGACTTGAATAATAGACTTTCAGCTATCCGGCCCATCCCCCAAGCAATCACACCTTGACGTTGTCTTGTAGTTGTGCTACGGTCCCAGGTCAAAAATGTGTTGAGATTACACCTTGAATGAAAAAAGATTTAAAATTCATTCTATACAATGCAAGCTGATTTACTAGTACCTAATCTAGCCCAGGTATCCTGCAGAAACAGTATTGCTGTTCCAATTAATTAAACATCAGCTCATTGTTAATCCTTCAACTTAATCTCAAAACCAATAGAAAGTTCTTGAAGCTGGTTTCGGGTGGATATGGTTGCATTGTACTCTAAAATGAAATGTCAGGGTGGGCAAAGCGGTTATAACTTGTATATATTTGTTGAAGTCCTTAATAGCTATTAAAATGTTATATGTCACTTCCCTCTAAACAGTTAATAGGATTAAAATTTGAAGAAAAATCAATAGAATTCTTTCATGTATAGAGGGCACAATAATACTAGATGCATCCACAATTAGTCAAATACCGATTCGAACCCCTCCAGGGGACAGTGCACTGCTATCGCCAAATACAGCGTTCTTGTTTAGAGTGATGTGGCACAGATCGCAAAGCTTTTCAACCTTATTGCCTATAAAAAAATGTGATATGATGGTTAAAACATTCCAGCAAAAAAAATAAAGTTTATTAACATACATTTCAAATGTAGGTAAAAGCTGATCATCATACCAGTCAACCCAAGAGGACGAAGATCCCAAAGAACTAGGTGATTCTCAGTACCACCAGTGACAATAGTGTAGTCTTTGCTCATCAAGTATTTTCCGACAGCAACAGCATTAGCCCTAACCTGCTTAGCATATGCCTTAAAAGCAGGAGATGCAGCCTGTTTTAGCCCCACGGCCAAGGCACCGATCTGGTGATTGTGTGGACCACCCTGGAGAGCCGGAAAAACAGCGAAATTGATCTTGTCTTCAAAATCATAAACTGCACCTTCTGGTTGTCCCTTTTTTGCTGGCTTAGGTCCCTTCCTGTAGAAGATCATACCAGACCTAGGACCCCTCAAGCTCTTGTGAGTTGTGGTTGTGACAATGTCACAATACTCAAATGGATCCGCAGCTTCCTGTATTTACAACATCCAATATTATACCCCCTTATTCACAAGAACTAATCTTCATTTGTAACTAAAAAGTGAATATCAAAAACATTAGATTTTATCAATTTTCATTTGTAACTAAAAAGCGAATTTTCAATTCGATCACATAAACGTAATACAATTTAATCTTAAGACAAAGATCAAAAGCCAAATGCCGAATTTGAATTGTCATACAAAAATTAGTACCAACAAGGCCAATTATATAATTATACATTACAATACCTGAGCAGCAACAAGGCCACTGATATGAGCCATATCACAAAGCAAAAGAGCCCCACATTTATCAGCAACCTCCCTAAACCTCTTATAATCCCAATCTCTCGGATACGAACTCCCACCACAAATCAACATCTTAGGCCTAAAATCCAACGCCTTCTCCTCCAACTTATCATAATCAATGTACCCTGTTTTCGGATCAACCTTATAAGGCAAACTCTCGAAATAAATCGAAGTAGCCGAAATCTTTTTACCACCAGACGTATAATATCCGTGTGTCAAATGTCCACCAGAAGGCAAGTCAAGTCCCATAATGCGATCATGCGGATTCAACAATGCAGTATACACTGCAAAATTTGCTGGACTACCTGAATAAGGCTGCACATTAACACCCCATTGGGAAGAATCGAGACGATATGCATGCAGGGCACGTGAACGACAAAGATTTTCGATTTGATCGATAAATTCATTGCCACCATAGTATCGATTTCCAGGCATGCCTTCCGAATATTTATTCGTTAAAGGGCTGCCTAGAGCTTCAATGACTGCATATGAGGTGAAATTTTCGGAGGCTATGAGCTCAATGCCACGGCATTGTCTTCGTTTTTCTTTTTCGATAAGGTCATGCATTTCGGGGTCGATGGTGATCAGGGGAGTGTTTCCCCATGTGTTTACAGGATCCATGCAGAGAGGTTTGGATTGGAAATGAGAATGGAGGATGTGAAAACAGAGAATTTATCGACTTTGTGTTGGTGTAATGTAACGAATTTTGTTCATGAAAATCAAAACTATCTTTGAAGGTCTGATGTTTGATGTGATAAGGATTAAATTAGAAAGATAATTTTCTTATTTTAGCCAGTGATTGATGGATGGGATTATAATTGATCTTTATTTGATTCCAAAGTACTCCAAAGTGATTAATAATTTGGAATATTGTACATCATTCAAATTCATTTTTATTACATGTGAACATATTAAAAATAATATCTTCCTATTTTTGGATGATTGGGACTTGGGAGGGATTGTTTCAAAAAATAATATTTTTATTTTTTTATATTAAAATCATTCATAGTGTCAACTCATTCATGTCACATGATTTGGGAAAAAAATTGGGTTTCCTAGCATTACAAAAAAGCTCTTACGGAGCCACTTATTTTATAAGAATTTAAGTAAAGTATCTTAGGTAAGTCTTGAAGTAATATTAGGAACGTTATTCTCAATAAATTATTACTCCCTCTGTTTCTGAAAGTTTTTCTGGTTTTGACTTTTGTTCATGTTCATTGTAAGCACTTGACTACTAATTTACGCATAATTTATAAGATAAAATATATTCATGAGTGATCTTGTTTGATTCGTATTTGTGAGTACTTTAATACAGTGAAATTTTTATATTTTATACTAACACGAAATTGAAAATATTAACGATCAAAAGTGTGCATTGGCAAACGTGTCAAAGGTAAACAGGAAAAACATTTAGGAACAGAGGGAGTACTATTTTTCCTTTCTTACCTCCTCCTAAAGCGTTTGAAAATATTTTGGTAAAACTTATCTTCACTGAAATTTGAACATAATTCTCCTTGAAATAGGTCTGTCGTATTCTAGTTTTATCATCGTATCGTACTAGTAAAAATGGTTGGCAAACTAGCTACTCCTCCTCCGTCATATTTTCCCACCAACACCGACTTTCACCAACTACAAGTCTACAAAGTACCAACATTGATAATGTACTACTCCACTTCTTTTGACCTATTTAATTTTTTTAAAAAAAATCAATTTAGTAATAAAAAAATCATACAACATCTATAAATATAATCGAAATTGGACGCTTAAAAATATAGCTATTGTCATTCCATCCTGGAAAGGCAACCAAGCGATTTAAAAATGATTTGGATGTATATACTTGTTTAGAGCATCTCCAATGAGAGAGAGTAAAATTTAAAATTAATTACCATAAATAAGAATTATAAAGAATGTGTAAAAAAAATTGCACTCCAACGGGACAAAACCCTTATCTATAATTATAGATAATCTCTTGATGTTGGCTATATTTGTCGAACCTCTAGAGACCTGTAGTGAATTGCCACATCACTTATTTCTATATTAAAATTATATATTCCATTAATAACAACTTGAAATATTAATAACATACCATTTTTAAAATATAGCCAATCATTATAGCCAATACCCTCGGAACACAATGTCTTACAGGTTCGACAAATTTTACATAATCAATATTTTATGTAATTTAGCCTATCATTTTTAGCTAACGCCATTGGAAATGCTCTTACACCATATTATTCTGTACAATCGATCGTAGATACGATCCCATAATAACATTCATTCTTTTTTTTTTGCCAACAATAACCTTCATTCTTAAATTAAACTCATGAAATCCTGTATTTATAATCTTGGCCACGGGGAACACCAAATCACAACAAAACAAAAACCAAACTCTCACGAGGATAGACTAATAAAACTCAAATAAATTGGGCACTTATTAAAAAAAATAAGATTTTAAACAAAGAAATGAAAAATAAAGGAATCGGTGTCTTCCACCGATGAAAACCGATGAAAGACCCATTAAAAATATTTAATGGATGCTAGGATTTAGAAGAGAGAGAGAGAGAGAGAGAGAGCGAGCCCGGGTGGTTATGTTTGTATATGTACTTATGCCATTTGTTCTTTGTTTTTACCTATTAAATTTCTTAAAAAAGAAGATTTTAGGTTATCATTATTTTCTGCTAAAATTTATTTATTGAGAAAAGTTTTATAGAAATCATATTTTATTAAATATCACTAGGACCACCATATATGTTATACATTTAACATATTATAAAATTTATTATTTTGCAAAAGATGTTATATAACTATTTTGTTTAAAATTCTCAAAACCATGTATGTTTAACAAGCAAAACATATATGTTTTGCAAAATTTTGTAACAAAATATGATTTGTAGAATAATTTATTTTTCAATATTTTATTAGCAAAACATGTATGATTTTTAATGAAATAGTAATATACATAAAATATGTTTTGTAAAAAAATATTCATTTTACAATATTTTACTCATTAAATATATATGGTCTTCAAGATCTTCGATAAAAGTCTCTATAGAACCAAGCTCTTTATTTATATGTACTAGAATTTTAGCCCGCTACGCTTGGCGTTATTATATTTTATAAATATTATTTTTAGTTTAACTATCTTATGTAAAGTTAAATTAAAATTTGGTTTTTATTTTTCCTTCCTTTTATGGCTGTACGTAAATAAATATAATAAATATTTGTTTACCAAAAATTAATTAGAAAAAAAAAGATAGTAAAAAGGAAAAATTATCTAATTATTGTTATGTGACACATAGTAAAAAATTAAATTTTGTATTTAATTTTTTGGTAGGTTATACCTTAATTGTTAAGTGAATATATTAATACTAAAATTTTAACGTAATATAATATACACACTTATTGTATGGGAATATATTCAAACATATAATTTCTATTTCTCATTCACCCTTTTTTGTATGTCAATTGTCTAACTAAAAAGATGAGAAGCAAAATTATTTTCAGGTAGTAAAGGAAATAGTAAAGGATAGGATTGGGGGTAATTTAAAGGACACACATTCAAAATCGAAGGTAAGAGAATAAAATGCAAATTTTATCTACAATATTTTGTATTCAAAAGTTTCAAAAGTTCTCGGACGATGATATACAATATATAAATATAACCAAAAATATACAAAATGCTTTCTGTCCAAAAAAATATACAAAAGGCTCAGTGGTTGGTTCAATTGTGACTTTACAATCTCAGGTGAAAAGTGGATTCCGTGATTGCCAGCAATACAAAACCAAATCTAGGATTGGGTAAGTAGTACACTTCTCTGCAACTCAACCCCATCTATCCTCTATGAAATGTCGCCAACAAATAATAGAGCCTGACCATTTGAATACACATATAATGCTTCAACGCTTGATTAGATGCGTATTTTTGTCCCCAATCACATGTATCACATAACTTGTACAATCGTATAGTTCAATAAGTTGTATTATCGTATGATTGAATTGAATGCTACATGGAGCTAGAAAGATCGTCCAGAATTTTGAATTAGATAGCAACTCAAAAGTGTAGTAATACATCAGATCCTGTTTATATAAGTATTCAGTGCTAAATTGCATTCCAGAAACCAAAAACTATGTTTTTAGTAATTAACATGTCAACCCCCTAGGAGTAACCTATAGACTTTGCAAAAAAATGAGGAAAAGAATGATAACATAGAATAATCAAGTCATAAAGTGACCACTTCCATTACTACTAATGAAAGCATAAAGACCTCTTAATTTAGCAACAGAATTCAACAATTAGTAACCAATTAACTTAAGGATCAAGAGATAATCTTCTTAGTGCAAAAGACTGAAGTTAAACCCCAACATCCACAAAAGCACTCATTTTTACAGGATTGAAATATCTACTTAGGTTACAAATACTTTGTGATAATAGATGGTTACCAAGTCGGTGTGATGTTTGCTTCAATTAATAAGTAATATAAGCAGCAGCTACCTCATTAGTTTTACCAGCTTAGGTGTGCAATCCTAACATCCCAATCTTGACTCTTTACTACTGCAAATCTGGTCTGGAAAAAGTATCTTCTTATATCAAGAAGGAACATTGCAGTTAAATGAAAATACTACATATGTTCTGCAGTAGGGCATGAGAGGATTTGTTAGGAATTTATCCTCCCATCACCAATACTTTCTTCCTTACACCAATACATTTAATAATACTCCTACAAACTAAGTACATACTTCTTTGTAAATAAGCTCTTGTGTTCATGAATTTCGATATCATAGAACTCTCATTTTCCTCCATGCGATGCAAGTAATGCATTTTTGTAAAACATGGAACAACAAATTAATAAAGAATCAAAATGTTTAAAGGAAGTTAAGAAAATTTCACATATAAAATAAACAAATTCTCTTTGACATTTTAACAAACAGTTGTATCAAATAACTTCAAATTCAGTTAGATACCTATAATACAATCTTGAAACAAAAAACACCAAAAGTAAGTTGGTTGCCTTATCTGAAAATTTAAAGAATCCAGTGCAAAATGATCAAGATTCAAATTTAAAGAATATACTTGACATTATCGAAAACCAATGCAACGTAAAATCTGCAAACACCTAAAACATGAATACGATAATTAAATCATCGAGAACACAACATTAACATTTTAAAGAAAAATCAACTGATTCTTACTTTTATTGTATCACCTTCAAATCTCAAATACCTCTATGTTCATTACCGCATCCATCTAAAATGACATAAAAGAAGATTGTAAATATACATCTCTTACTGACATTACAACTTTGATTATAATTGAATTGAGAAAAAGAGGTTCAACATAAATTGTTATTACAAATATTGAATATATAGAAGAGAGAAAATTAAGGTTGAGTTTGTGTTTGAGATATGAAAGAGAGAGAGAGAGATAGAGAGGGGGGAAGATGAGAGAAGTTTGAAATGGGGTCTGAATTTGAATTTGAAATTTGAATTGTAAGCTTCTGAGCGAACTTAGAAAATTTGAAATGAAAGGACAAAGTTAAATTTGAATTGATGTTCGGAGGTGTAGTTAGCAGCTGAAGAAAAATAGAGAACTTAGCTAATAGAACTAATAGAGGGTCCAGAAATAATTTGTATGCTGAAAATGGAAGGAGACAAAGTACGTGGAAGAAAAGTGCAAGTGGTGTATTGAAATTTTGTCCCAAGCAGGACCACTCACATAGCTGTCAAGAAAAATAACAAATTTGGTTGAATATTGTGTAAATTTAAAAATGTATCCAAGAAGTGTATATTTCCAGTACATGCCCTTTTTCTTTATAGTAGAATTATTGTTACTTAATGGCATTTGTTGTAATAATGTATGAACTCTTGGGTTAGGGGGAGTAAAAAGTGCATGCAAATGGCAACAGGATTTATCATATAGATAGATTCACGGGGTTTAGTATTTTTCATCGTTTTTAATAAGTACTTTTTTTATCAGATGTGATCTAGGTGCTATGGTGTACCATCCATTCTTATTGACCTCACCTGCCGCTAAATTGAATTACCACAGCTCATGCATGTTTGTATTGAGGTCAACGAAGTTTGATGTGATGAAACAGAATTTCAAAGACTCCTACCCCGCAGATGGAACGAATGATTGGAGGACTATATTGGAGGAATTTGGTAGTGATGTGCTAAAAGTTGTTTATAGAAAGAAAAAGTATTC
The DNA here is from genome assembly GCA_037693485.1 of Kitagawia praeruptora. NCBI lineage: Eukaryota > Viridiplantae > Streptophyta > Magnoliopsida > Apiales > Apiaceae > Kitagawia > Kitagawia praeruptora. Next base: position 19,622,888 of record CM075347.1, read on the forward strand.
GCCATCAACTTACGAAAAACACCGTTTCATTCGAAATGTAACACAACATGTCAATGATGAACAAACAAAAACCGTGAGTATAATTTTAAATGCTTGGAAATTGAAATGATATAACTTTTTATAAATAAATGCAAAATGTTTCTGATGAGTTTGTTTCCTTTTTTACAGATTGATATACATGATTTTCAAAACGAACTTGAGACATTGTTTCCCACTTACCTTATAGAGATGCACACCTACTGTAGAGTATTGAATACGACCAGAAGAATACAGAGGGGGGTGAATGGATTCTTGAACTTTTCTTGCTTTGTTCTTGAATCTATGTAGCAGATATGTGTGTTTGTGTTTACAGAAATGAATTTGCGGATAATAAATAACACAAGACACAATATCACTTTAATCTAATATATTATTAGATAAAGGTTGCTACAATCTGTGAATACAAATGATAGTATTCTCAGCTTCGTTTTTCTCAGAGAGATAAAGCTTGTAATGTATCTGAAAAACTTCACCTCCTAGCTAAAGATATGAGGCTGTATTCTTATAGAACATGAATACAACTCAGTTACTACAAATAAGGTTACAGGATAAATTACTTTCTAGTCTGTCTATCCTATTTGAGTAAACATCCATACGGTTACAGATTTGACTTTGCAAAGCACTGTTTAGATCCACTTCTTTAGCTCTTTGTCTCTTCTATCTCTCTAAGCTTCCTTGTAGACTTTTCCAGAGCATGTTACAGATTGTGGTCCATAAAGTGCATTGGCTTGTTGCAGGTTTCTGACTTGTACAATTTCTTCAGTAATTTGTCTCCAAGAATGTATTCGAGAAGTGGCTAAGTGATTGATTCGAGAACTAGGATTAGATAACTCTGAGTTCTCGAATACTGCATCTTGACATATCGAATCACTTCTCGAATAGTACATTTGTCTAGGATTGTCTGAGTTGTCGAATAGAGCACTTTACTTATCGAATCCTTGAGATATCGAATAGCTATCTAAGTCTTTGAGATATTGAATGGAACTTTGACTTGTTGACTCTGTGAGAACTCGAATACCACTTTGACTTGTTGACTTCTTGAGTTCTCGAATAGAGTATTTGGACATATTGAATCTTTGAGATATCGAATGAGATATCGAACAGTACATCCAGAGATATCGAACACTGTCTTCTTAGATATCGAATCTCTGACTTCTCGAATGCTAGACTTCTCGAATAAACAAAATTACTTCTCGAATTGGTACTCAGGCAAGTTCTTCATTTCTTCAAATCCCAACTGTGATTATTTGACAGTCTTTATCTCCTTGCTTGAGGCATGAACCTTCAAACTTCTTTCAAGCATTATTCTTGACTAAGTACATACAGTTACACAACTAGGATTTGATGCCTACTACAAGTACAAAACAAGTAGAAACTCTACAGCTAGAGGTTCCCTCAATTAAGAGGTCATGTAAGTAATGCAAAGCATTACAAACAATTAGGCTTGTTATTAGATGTACACAGGCATGCCTCTGTGACTAACAATCTCCCCCAAATTGTGAGTAAGACCCTTAGTCACAATTTCATGTCTGATTACAAGCCTAACATACATAAAGATAAAGCTTGAAAGTACATGTATAAAATTTGATTGAGAACATGAATAGAATCACAAGGTGAATAATCTTACACAATATGGTGATGTACTAGCCATTTTCTTTTAATTCCTCCTTCATTGCTTTGGCTTGTAAATCATCATATGCTGCTTGTCTTCTATCTTTTTCCTTCCTTGCATTATCATCTATAGCTCTCATGATTTTTGCTAAAGCATCCAGTTCTTCAAGTAGAATAGAGTTCTTGAAGTCTTCAAGTACTGGTTTCAGAATGTTGGCAGGATAATGATTGAGTAGGTTCATTCTTATGTTGACATGATCTCCATTTTTCCTTCTATACTTCACAGTATAGGGATTGAACTGAACTTTACACAATCCTTTTGCCCTTAGCTTTTCTGCTTCAGCTTCCAGTTTGTCTATTTCTTTCTCCCTTTCTTGCCACTTTTCAAAGCAACCCTTTTTGATCTCTTCAGCATGATCTCTTTTCATCTTTACAAAGGCAGCTAGTTCCAGCTTCCATATTCTCTCCACTTTGTCATTGATGTTTAACAGAGCAATAATCCTTTCAATTTCATCTAGCCTGTCATATTTTTGACATGCCCCTGGTCTAAATTTCTCCTCTCTTCTATCAGTAGATTTAACTTCCAGACAGTCATCAATAATGGCAACCTGACAGATTTTCTGAGCTCTTAGATATTGCAGTTGATCTTGATCAAAGTCTTCATCTAGTGGTTGAATCTTCAATCCTGGAATGACAGTTAGGGCTCTAGACTTGGATAGCTTTATTCTTTTTGCAGCCTGTTTGAAGTTGACTCTTTTCACATGAATGCTTGGCAGAAGCTTATGACCCTTGATGGTAGACCATTGTAGTATTCCATTAGCAGTTTGCTTGTGAATACATACACCTGGTTTCTTGATTTGAATCTCATTTTCTTCTTGAGTTGGCAAGACAGGTGTAGAAGCCTTAGATGTAGATTCTGTTGAATCATTACCAGTGACATCCACCCTAGACATTGAGCCTTGTGTTATGGTAGGAATGTCAGTAGTAATATTCATGGCTTGTTGTCTTCCACTCTTCTTGCTATAGACTCTTCCACCATCCTTGTCATCATCTTTCTTGTCCTTTGAGTCTTTCTTCTTCTTTTCATCTTTATCGCCCTTATCACTCCTATGATGACTTCTCCTCCCATCACTCTTATCTTCATCCTTATCATCCTTATTTCTCCTAGGTCGAGCTATCTCTAGAATTGAACCAGTAGCAATGAATGTTCTTAGGATGTGAAGTGCTTCCAATTCTTCAGCACTTCTGGTTTCATCCTTCTTTTGTAGCTGGTCAATAATAGCAATGATAAGTCTGTGGTTTCTAGGGGTGAGATCATGGGGAACAACCAGCTGCTTAACATCCTGAATCTTAGTACTAGATTGGTAGAAGATGGTTCTTGGCTTGATGCACACTTCAGGAAGTCTAGCCTGTTGACCATTTCTCAATTCATTGTATAGGCTCTTGCTGTTCTCCCCATTCTGTTCAATTAGTTCCAAGATAGCATCAATCTCAGTGTATTTGAGAGCTTTCAGGGTATCAATGGATAAGTGCCATATCTTGCCATTGGTCACCATCATGATTTCCTTGAGATAGATTTGATTGAGCTGTCTTGGAATAACTGTTAGATATTTAATTTGATCATTGAGGCTTCTTCTGTAGAACAGGGTATCCCCTCCAACCCTTGCCATTGTGGCTTGCAGAAACTTCAAGAAAGCAGCATTATGATAGATCTCTGAGTTTGCTACTTCTATCAGCTTGGCCTCTGTAATCACCTCAGCATCCACTGGCTCATCTTCATGTCTAGATGCTTGAACTTCATTACTTGGCATGGAACCTGCCACCACTGTAGTAGTGACAGTTTGCTTTTGTCCACCAGGTGTAATGATGTGCACAGGTGGTAAAGTGACCACTGGCAGAGAGGATGGAGGCTCATCAACCTTTGATTTACCTTTGCCTGGCACATGAGTGAGAGATTTTGGAGTTTGTTGATGATCACCCTCATTAATCTTGATGCCTTTAGTCTGAGGTTGAGTTTTCTCCCCCTTAGCATGAGGCTCCCCCTTAGCTTTTGAGTTCCTTGTTATCCTCTTCTCCCCCTTAGGCTTGTTGTCAGGCACAGAGGCTGTAGTAGGAGCCTTTGGAGTTGAAGATTCTTCAAGGAGAGGGATACCCATGTGCTTCATCATGGCAGACAACATAGATTATTGATGTAGAAGAACATCAGCTGTGGTAGTGGCTTGAGTGTTCAACTGCTCATTGAGATTTGTAACCTTGTCTGCCAGATGGGCATTTGATTCTCTGAGAGACACCACCTCCCTTTCAAGAGTATCAACCTTGGTGACTAGCTATTTGGCCTTGAACCCATTTAGGGATTGATCTTGTAGTCTCTTGAACTCATACTTGGACAGTTCATTCATAGGGACTTCAGAGACCAGCCTGTCTCCATATTGGTTTTTGAACATTGTTCTGAGCATGGCATTGGCCTCTGTGGTTTGATCAGTGAGATTCTGAAATTTGTGCCCCAACCCTGTGACAGTATCTGCGAGAAGAGCCAAGCCATTGTCCATTTTGGTGCAACTAGACTTGCATGCTAGAATATCCTTGATCACAGTCTCCAGTTGAGGGAATTTGGAATCAAAAGCCCTCTTTATCTCATGCACCTCTTTGGTTGTGGCTGTACACACTTTTGTGATCTCTGTCTTTAGCCCTTTGCCCAGATAGTGCGCAGCCTTGAGAATTCCCTTGTAACAGTCATTGACTGCTTCATACACATCACTAGGAGTGAGAGATTTGGCATTGGACCCTAGTGAAGTGATGTACTCTTCTCTGAGGTACTGGAGACCTTCTGAGAGAGGCAAGTCATATTTTCCTTGTAGCCAGGCATCTACATTGCCTTCTCTCTCAGTGTCATTTATAATTTTGGCTTGCTGTTGCTCCACATCCTCTTTATGGCATAGAAGTATAGCTTCATAGTCAGGATTGGGCAAATTGGCAGTGAGGAGGTGTTGTGCAATCTTTGTGTAACTCAGGGATCTGATCCACAATTAAGCTTTGGAGTGCTTCAACCGTCAATTGTTGTGGAACAGACCCTGATCCTGAAGCACTGTCATGGTGCACAGGCTTCAGCCATTGTGACATAAAGTCAGAGCTAGAGCTAGTGTAACGCCCCGATTTCCCAATACTGAAAATATACTTTTTATAATAAAATAGACTTTGATACAGGGGAATTTTATAAAAATTTGGCATGAAGTATTCGTAATTCGGACTATCCACCTGTAATTCAACCCAACCAAATTCCAATTTGACAAATACAATAAAAAAAATACACCAACGACTCCTCGCCGAGGATCGATTCCAGGTTATGGTATGAAACAAGAATCTAAACTATACTAATTATTACAATTTCTTTCACTACTCTGAATAAAATTACTATACCGTCTAATCTGAAACTTAATTTCAATATGTGCTTACCCGCTCTGACTTCGAGATCTATCCTGTATAGGCTGCCTCATTGCTCTCATATGACTTGTTTGATGTAGACATCCACCCTTAATCCTAACTGAAAGGTTAGGGAAAAATAAAGCAAGAGTGAGCCAACAATGCTCAGCAAGTATATAGTATAGTGAAACAACAATTTCTCAACACTTCATTGATGAACAATATCAATGATTACTTATCTCAAAAGAACATTCAATTTCCATCAGAGAAATAAGAAATTTTCATTTTCTTCAACCATACTGCCTCAGATAAAACTTTGAGAAAAAGAATATCAAGAAATTCCTCAATCATTCTTACTCCCCTTTCACGTACAATGTTACTCGAGAAGGGAATAACTGGGAAACTTCTATCCATCCTTAATCCCATTGTTTTACTGAGTTCCCAATTTTAATCAAGAGAGAAAACAACTAATTCTGATATCCACAATTTTGAAACTAGAAACCATTTACCTTGCAACATATATATATTCTATCAAAACATTTCTTTCTTTAAAATTGTTTCATCTTTAGAACATACTTTTCACAAAACCCTTTTAAAAGCATTTTAAGTTGATTGGAGTTTTTTTCACGACTATGGACCATACGGGTGATCAGCCACGTAAAGTCCCCAGCCCGGACCCTCGGTCCGTCTGGACATAAATTGGGTTCCCAATTAGGCAACACATTGGCCTTTAAAAGGTGCTGGACTGGTCCCACCAGAACTACATCACAAAATAAAACATGCTGGACCGGCATCACCCGGCCTCCTACGCTCTCCAATCTGAAGGAATCCGTGGAAAACATTTTAACGGAATTCCCCCACATCAAATCTTTAAAACATTTAAAACTTTTCACTTTTAAGTCCTTTATACTTACTGATAATAGATCAGCCTAGTATAAGGAATTTTAAAAACATCTGTAATTAATTAATCCACTTTAATGAGTAACAATATAAGATTGAGAGTCAGGGAAGCAATTGATATAAGGAATTATAAACAGGAAAGTAACAAGATTAAACTAAACATGGCATGGTTCAATAAGAATGAATCATAATTGAACAAGGAAACATAAATCAATTAAATAACGGAGCAATTATTAAGATTCTGGAATGAAACATCAATTATAAAGTAAGCAGGGAATACAGAAAATTCAAAGTTCAATAGAAGATTTAAATTACTGCACTGGCGAAATTCCACTCATTTCAAGATTATCAACTGATATAATTTCCATGACAAAATTCGAATTTACATAAAAGAGTTAAATAACTTAAAACGACGATTTAAGAAATTCTCAATTACCCAATGTTTCACTCTTGTCAGCTAAGCACTCATAGGCTTCAGCGGCCAAACCGGCATGACAATAATGAGTTTGAATAATTAAGAAGATCTCAATTCATTCTCGGTTTTAAACCGTCACTAAGCAACACATGCCTCAACGACAATCTAAACCTCGAATTAGTTTACAACAAATTGAAGAGAAACTTTCTTTTAAAAAAAATATTAATAAAGACAAGGAATCTTGATATAAAATAATTTTAGAAGAATCCACACCTGAACAATAGGTGAGTACAATAAACAATGACAGAATAATTAGAGAATGATTTTGTAAATTAATAGAAGAAGAAAATCACTGGCAATAAAAATGAAGAGTTTAGGCACTAGCAAAATGATTTGAAAGAAACATCGTTTAATTAACAGAACAGGTTCACATTATTTAAACTAACAATGAAGAGTATAGATGCTTGTCAGAAAAGAACTTGAAAGAACATATGAACAGCACAGGATATTTCACATCACTTGAACGATAAGTGAGGGATAGTATACTTGCCTCAATACATGAAGTTTTCAATTCCAATATCTCAACTCTTTACTCTCTTTGTACCTCAGTCTCTAATTCTTATTGGCTGGCTTTGCACTCGATCATCCATTCCTCTTTCCTTATCACTAGTCAGCTTTTACATGCACATACTCGTCTACTTCGATGAATAACTCATTCTCAGAATTTCCACCTTTACATATATTGGTTCTAAATCGGCCTTTTACTGGTACCCACCAGACGCGAACTGCAGCACCGAGAAGTTTAATCGGAGAAAACAAGAGGGAGGGATGAGAGAAGAGAGAAAGTGAGGGAGAGATTGAGAGAGGGAGAAGAGATATTGAGAAAGATAAAAAGAGAGAGAAATGAGAACTCTCAAGAAAAATCTGGAAGAACCGAGAGGAATTTTGGAAAGAAAGAGGTATCTGCCTCTTTTAATTAACCCAGGGACAAATAATTTCACCCATGCTGATAATTAACATTTAATCAATTTAAATCATTCTAAATTCGAAATTAAATAAAAAAAATAGATGGAAAAATTTAATTTAAAATCTGTAAAATAAGGATCATGAATTTGTAGACACTCCCATATTTTTAAAATATTTTTAGGATCAAGAACGAATTAAATATGAATTTTACAAGTTTTGATCCATTAAATACAATATAACTCGTAAAATCATTTTGAAATAGTTAAACACCAAAATAATTCATCCAATAATTTTAAAAACTAAATGATATTATAAATAGGATAACACAAAAGATTTCGGAATTTTTTAAATACTCTAATGATTTTATAAAATTTTTCGAAGATCAATAACGCATGATTTAAATAAATTTTAATCATAAAGATTCAAATAAAAATTACACGGACTAGCATGTCACACAGACATCACCATATAAACATGTAAACATGATGTCACATATATTTTATCTAAAAAAAATTCACACACTATAATCCACATTTAATATTAAATAATAATATTTATAATTGCGAAATTTCTAAGGCGTTATAGCTAGGCAAGCTAGACTCATCAGTTACAGATGCAACTTCTGTAACCGGATGGATTGACTCTACTACTGGTGTCTCCACAGAAGTGGGATGAATTACACCAGCAGGTGACACAGGCACAGAGTCTCTAGTGAAAACTAGTGGAACCTCTGTGTTTGTGATGGTGTCATTAGGATATGCCCCAGCATGCATTCCCTCACCATCTAAATGTAGGTCCTGGGTGGTGAGCAAAGTGTCATGCACTAAGTCACTTGAAATCATTGGCTCATCAAGAGAAGAGAATTCTTGATGATCAATGCCTTGCTCCTCAATTGTTTGAGTTGCAGGCTTCAAAGAAATATGAGTGGTAGATTCTGAAAGAGAAGTGTGTTGTAGATTAGAATGTGGCAACTCCCCCTGAGAGATAGAGGGAGTTTCAATTGTGATGTGCTCTCCACTCAGTGTTGTGCCAGCCTTATCACTCCCATGTGCTGACTCTATACAGGTAGGTGCATTGGGGAGGATGCTTGATTCTATAGATGCACCCTGTTGAGAGGGTACATCTAGTGAACTGTGTGCCCCTGATTTTACAACTTCAGCCATTTGTGTGACTGAAGAGGTGATTTTCTTGGATTTCTTCTTCTTTGGCTTGAGAATGGGTGACTCAGGTGCCTCACTTTCTAAATCTAATTCAGCATGTAATACTGCTTCAGTCAATATTTCTAAAGGTGCATAGGCTACCTTCTTTCTCTTCTTGTTACTACCATCACCCTTTTGAGAGGATGATGCAGTTGGCTCAGTGTTTGGTAGAGTGTTTGGTTGAGGGGGTTGGTTAGCAGGCCCTGTGTTAACAGTTTGTTCTACTTGCTTGGGCTTAGCTAACTCAGTCTTAGAGGCAAATGTTGGCATGTTGTGGGGGTAAGTTCTAAACAAACTCTCCATATGGGGAGTTATGTTAAGTCTTACATCCACATCATTCCTAGTCTCCAAGTTACCAAAAATAAGTTTGGTCATGGATCTAGGGTAGCCTATTCTACTCTTATCTACACCAGGCAATTCAATCAATGTAGCATTTTTAAAGTTAAGTGCATATTGAATAAAGCAAGGGAAGAAAATTTCTGTACCTCTCTTGGCTGTGTTCTTGCCAAGTCTCTCATATATCTCCTGTAGAATTATGTGACCAACATCTATCTTTCTCCCATAAGCCAGGGCATAGCCTATTTGCTGTGCAGGTGCACTAATCTAATCGAAGCTTGATTTCCTGGCTGTGAAGACTTGAAGAATGGTAGCAAACACATAGCTCCATTCTTTCCTCAGATTTTTCCTATTCAGCTTTCCAAGATTGATCATATCTGAGTAGTTGATAAACTCAAAGAATTCCTCCAACTCTGCATTTGTGGCTTGTGAATCATATGCCTCTTGTTGTAATTCCAGTGCTTGATTCATGTCTGGTGTAGTGATAGTAATATCCTGACCTTGAATCTTGCAATAGACTACGTAGGAGGTTATAGCATTCTCGAGGGCAATGACTTCCACAGTGGCAGTTCTCCAAACTGTTCTAGGAGATCCAGATACAAAGTTGGATTGGCTGATAGTGCACCCTTGATATATGATTCTGACATCCAGCGAACGAAACACTTGAAGTTTGTATTAGGTGCTTCCACATCATTAGTTATAGCGATGAAATTGGTTTGAGAGGGTATGGTGAGTTGGGTGTTTGCCATTTGTGTAAGAAAGAAGAGAGAAATTGAAGGTTGAAGAAATTTAGCTTTTTGCAGTTAGGGTTTCAGAGGTTTAGAGTGTTTGGGTGCTTGAGAAATCGAATGAAATGAATGAGATAGTTGTGAAATTGTATAAGTATGAAACACTTGAATTGTCGATTGGATATATGTTTTGTATTGACAACTCAAGCATTCGAGAAGTAGAAAACAACTATTCGAGAACTCAAGAAAGGCTTATTCGATAACTCAAGCAGGTTGTAGTTCACAGCTGTCAGTTATCTAACTTAGAAATAATTCTAAATTAAACAAAATGTGTTTTTATGAGTGAATTAAAATTTTAGACAAAAATCTAAAATCGGTTGAAATTTAGCGAGAATTCAGCCTTTTCAAATGATTCGAGAACTCAAATACAGTATTCGAGAACTCAGTGATTAGAGAACTCAATTACTATATTCGAGAAGTCAAGAATACCTCTATTCGATATCTTCAAAAAGATACTATTCGAGAACTCAAGAGATGTCGAATAGTGAACCATTCGAGAAGTCTGACTTATCGAAATATTCTCATCACTCATAAAATTAATATTCACTATCTTTGAGATTTACCAGCCATATTCAATGAAGAATATTCTAATAAATCATGTAGTGATTTCCTCAAAATTTCATGGAAATTTCAAGTTGATACCAATATGATTTTTCAACATTTGCAACAGAGCTGAAATATTTATAAATCATATTTTCAGCCAACACTTACTTCAAAAATTTTGAAAATTTAGATAAAGTAAGTGTTTACTGCTGCAACAATCTAGATGATATTTTCACTTAGCCAGATTCTGAAGAATTCAGCATTCCAATCTCACCAACCAACCTAGTGAAGGTGGCTTCATCTAATGGCTTAGTGAATATATCAGCTAGTTGTTTCTCTGTGGGAACATAATGCAACTCAATGGTTCCATTAGATGCATGTTCCCTTATGAAATGATACCTGATGTCAATGTGCTTTGTTCTAGAATGATTGACAGGATTTGCAACTATAGAGATTGCACTTGTGTTGTCACACATGACTGGAATTCTTTCCAACACAAGTCCATAATCTCTAAGTTGATTTCTAATCCAAAGCACTTGAGCACGGCAACTTCCAGCAGCTATGTATTCGGCCTCAGCTGTAGAAGTTGACACAGATTGTTGTTTCTTGCTGTACCAAGAGACTAACCTTTGTCCAAGAAACTGGCAGCTACCTGAGGTGCTTTTTCTATCCACTCTGCATCCAGCATAATCAGCATCAGAATAACCAACCAGATTGAACCCTGTGTCCTTAGGATACCATAATCCCAAGTTTGGAGTGCCCTTCAGATACCTAAAGATCCTTTTTATAGCAACCAAATGTGATTCCTTTGGATTTGACTGAAACCTTGCACACAAACATGTAGCAAACATGATGTCTGGCCTACTTGCAGTGAGATAGAGTAGAGAACCAACCATGCCTCTGTAGACAGAGATATCTACTTTCTGGCCTTTAGCATCTTCATCTAATTTAGTGGCAGTGGCCATGGGTGTCTTTGCAGGTGAGCAATCTTCTAAGTCAAACTTCTTCAATAAATCCTTGATGTATTTGGTTTGACTGATAAAGATCCCATCCTTCCTTTGACTAACTTGCAATCCAAGAAAGAATGTTAACTCTCCCATCATACTCATCTCATATTTACTCTGCATGAGCTTAGAAAATTTCTCACACAGCTTCTCATTTGTAGAGCCAAATATGATATCATCCACATAGATCTGAACTAGAATAATATCATCACCATGCTTCTTGTAGAACAGTGTTTTGTCCAATGTGCCTCTAGTGAATTGATTTTCAAGAAGAAATTGTGATAGAGTATCATACCATGCCCTTGGAGCCTGCTTAAGTCCATACAATGCCTTAAGCAATTTGTAGACAAATTCTGGGAAATGTGGATCCTCAAAGCCAGGTGGCTGTTGCACATAAACTTCTTCTTCCAGCTCTCCATTCAGAAATGCACACTTGACATCCATCTGGTAAACTTTAAAATTTGAATGAGCAGCAAATGCCAAGAATATTCTGATGGCTTCCAATCTAGCTACAGGGGCAAATGTCTCATCATAGTCAATGCCTTCCTGTTGAGAGTATCCTTTTGCAACCAACCTTGCTTTGTTTCTTACTACTACACCATTCTCATCCATCTTATTTTTCAGAACCCATTTTGTTCCAACAATAGTTCTGTTCTTTGGTGCAGGCACAAGTTCCCATACTTTGTTTCTTTCAAACTGATTCAGCTCCTCTTGCATAGCAACAATCCAATCTGGATCAGTGAGTGCATCATCAATATTCTTAGGCTTAATCTGAGATAGAAAGCAACCATAAAGACACTCATTTAGAGTTGCTCTTCTGGTTCTTACTCCTGCATTCGGATCTCCAATGATTTGATCTGCAGTGTGTGATCTATCCCATTTTCTTGAATGCTCAGTCTGATTTCTCATTCTTGATGTTGCTTCACCATCATCCAAGTCATGATTATTCTCATTTCCTCCCCCTGTGAAGTTGTCACTATTCACAGGTGTGTCTTGGATGCTTGTGTCTCCATTGTTGATTGGTACAGATTCTTCTCTTGCTTCATCATTCACTTGAGTTTGTTGAACTTGAATTTCAACTTCAGTTTCAATCTCTTCATCAGAATCATCCAGATTATCAAACTTTAGAGGATCTTTGTCTTCATCATTGGCCTCCTCTAATCCAGGTAGTTTTCTGTCATCAAATGTCACATCTGTACTTTCCATGATCTTCTTTTGACTGATGACATAAACTTTATATGCAGTTCTTTCCATAGAGTAACCAAGAAAAATTCCTTCAAATGCCTTTGCATCAAACTTTCCAACATATTCAGAATTATCCTTCAATACCAAGCATTTGCTTCCAAAAGCATGAACATGCTTTAAAGTGGGTTTCTTTCCAGTCATCAAATTGTAAGGTGTCTTTCCAGTGTTTTTGTTGATGAGGGTTCTGTTCTGGATATAGCATGCAGTGCTCACAGCCTCAACCCAAAAACATGTAGGCATCTTTGCATCAAGCAACATTGTTCTTACAGCCTCAATTAGAGTTCTATTCTTTCTCTCAACAACTCCATTTTGTTGTGGAGTTCTTGGAGCTGAGAATTGCTGGGAAATTCCATTTTCTTTGCAGAATGCTTCAAGTATGGAATTTCTGAACTCTGTTCCATTATCACTTCTTAATGCAATCACACTTTCATTGTTGGCCTTTGCTTCCTTGTCAACTTTCTTTATGTGCTCAATGATTACTTGTGGTGCCTCATCTTTTGATGCCAGAAATTCTACCCATGTATACCTTGTAAAGTCATCAACCATCACCAAGGCATACTTCTTTCTTCCTAGTGACATAATATTGACAGGCCCAAACAAGTCCATATGAATGAGTTGCAGGGGCTTGGTTATTGATGTCACTGTCTTTGACTTGTGGCTTGATCTTTTCATTTTCCCTTTTTGACAAGCCTCACACACTCCTTCTTGACAGAATTCAAGTGTGGGCATGCCTCTCACTAACTCTCTTTTGACTAGAGAGTTAATGGCTTTGAAATTCAGGTGTGATAGTTTCTTGTGCCACAGCCAACAATCTTCATTTGATGCTTTTGAGTAAAAGCAACAAATTTTGTCCTTGTTTGCAGAGTCCATATTGGCTACAAACAGGCTTCCTTTCCTTACTCCAGATAGAGCAAAATCACTAGTCTTCTTGTGGGTGATCAAACATTCATCTCTGTCAAAATCCACTTTGAATCCTCTATCAGTAAACTGACCAACACTTAGTAGATTATGCTTGAGTCCCTTGACTAGTGCTACATCTTCAATGATGACATTACCAACTTTCAATTTTCCATATCCCAATGTGTTACCAATGCTGTCATCTCCAAAAGCAACCATTGGGCCAGCCTTCTCTTCATACTGTGATAGCAGGGCCATATCACCAGTCATGTGGTTTGAGCATCCACTGTCCAAAATCCACACAACCTTCTTTTCACTTTCTTTGCCCTGCAAACACAAAGGTATTACTTCTTCTTTGGTACCCAAACAAGTTTGGGTCCATGTGACTTAGAAACAGTTTTATCATAGACAGCATGCTTATCAACTTTCTTGGTATTAGTCTTCTTGTCACTGTTAAAAGTCTTAGATCCTGAGGTTTCAGACTTAGGTGACAGAAGTACCTTCCTAACTTTAGGAGGACTTGAAGACTTTGACCTTGTGTAGTGTGTGTGAGAATTGTGACTAATACAACCATAAATGAATTGTCTTCTCAAATTGAAACAACTAGTCATAACATTCATGTTGCATGGCATACAGTCAATTCTATCACAAAATGGAGCATCTCTATGTCTTAGAGGCACAGAGCAATCATAGAAAGGTTTGGGCACAGTACCAACAGGTTTCTTGCAGGCATGTGTTAAATGATTAGTGCTGGAACAATTTTGACAAACTTTCCTAGGGGCATTTGGCACATAAGCATAGTTGTTATTCTTGTTTATCCCTAGTTTGCCATTTCTATTCTGTTTCTTATTAGTCACTTTCTTTTCTGATTCATTTTTCTTAGCTGATACAAACTTGACAGCCTTCTCTGGTCTAGGTCTACTATCTTCTGGCTCCTTGGTTTTTGACTTGACACTCTCACTTTTAGAGTATGCTGGTTGTTCATTGGAGTGTGCCTCATCCTCATCATTCAGCATTTGTTTAATGAGTAAGGCATCCTCATCAATCTCAAATGTTGGTTCTTTAAAAATTGGAGACTCAGCCTTTTTCAAAATGTGAGGCACTTCTTTCTGAACAACTTTGTCATCTTCAATGACAGCATAGCCTTTTCTCTTGTTAAGAGTATCATAGTCAAGTCCAATGGCAGCCTTGGGTTTAGCTTGATTTTTCTCATGGTAGGACTGTAGTAAACTAGATGAGTTCTTAAAGGCTTTTAGTTTGAATTCATTTTCAGCTAGTTCATCCCTAAGAGCTTTCTCAATCTGACTAGCACATAGAACCTTATTCTGTAGATATTCAACTTCCTTCTTAAGGTTATCTACTTGCATAGCAGTTAGCTCTAGTTCCTCATTTTTCTTATTTAACACTTCATTTTTAGTCGACAGTTTAGCAATCTCTTCATTAGCAGCAGTCATACTAGTGTGAATGTTAAACATCTCAACAGATAGTTGCTCAACCAAACATTTATATTCAGAAACAGACATGTCTATAGTAGTGAGAGATGGTACCTAAGAGTCTGATGGAGATGTGTCATCCTTGGAATTGGACATCAAGGCATAATTGCAGAATTCTTGTTCTTCCCCATCACTATCAGAATCATCCCAACACTTCCCTTCAGCTATGTAGGCCTTGCCTTGTGTTTGCCTTTTCAGAAGGGCCTCATACTTAGCTTCAAGCTCTAGAAACTCTTTATCCTTCTTTTTAGGCTTCTTGCATTCACTGGCAAAATGCCCTAGGTCATTGCATCTATAACATCTTACAGATGACCTATCCACATGGCTGGTTTTGAATTTATTCCTGTTTGCTTTCACAGGTGCCTTGCTCTTGTTGAATGAATGGGTTTAAGATCTAGGTTTGAAGGGCTGATTTCTTTTGAATCTGATGTTTGGAAATTTTCTGGCCATAAAAGCATATGAGGTATTTTCCATGGCATCTAGTTCTTCAAGAGTATAGAACTCATCTTCTTCCTTCTCCTCAACAGGTTCACTTACTTCAGGTTCAGTTTCTTCATCATCTGCTATCTCCTCTATCCTCAATTGGCTTGTAGATGCTTCTAGGTCTTGAATGGATTTGTTGACAATCAAGGCACATGATGTGTTTATCATTCTGCCTTGATTGGCTTGGATAGCCCTTTTCTGAAGCAGCTCAAGCTCATGAGTTTTTAAGACCCCATAGAGCACATCATAAGTGGCTTTATTCAGATCTCTTTCTCTTAGAGAAATGACTCTTTGCTCTAGATGATTTGGTGAGGACAGAAGAAACTTCATGTTTAATTCCTTTGTACTGTAAACCTTTCCATTCATTTGTATCTCAGTCACCAGTTTGTGAAACCTTTCAAACATGTCAGTAATACTTTCTTTGGACTGTGCCATGAAAGCTTCATACAGTGTGACCAGTATCCGTTTCTTGTTTTCTTTGACCTCATCTGTTCCTTCACAGAGAACCTGAATATGATCCCACATTTCTTTGGCAGTTGTGCAGGATGCAATATTTGCAAACATTGACATATCCATTGAATCTATGATTAGTAGCATGAGATGACTATCCAATGCAACCTTCTCCTTCTCTGATTCTGTCCATTTGGAAGGTTCTTTAGCCACATAAGATCTTGGAATGGTTATAGTTCCAACAGTTGATTCAGCTACTTCTTGTTGTGGTACAAATGGACCATTCCTTAGAATCTCAGGATACAAAGGATGAGAGGCTTTGATGAACAACATCATTTTTATCTTCCAGAGGTTGAAATTTTCTTTGTCAAACTTAGGGACCTTCACCGTTCCTGTTGTCTTTGGTGTATTCGAACTCATGATCATTTACTGTTTTTGAATAAACAGCCCTCTCTGATACCACTTGTAGAGTATTGAATACGACCAGAAGAATACAGAGGGGGGTGAATGGATTCTTGAACTTTTCTTGCTTTGTTCTTGAATCTATGTAGCAGATATGTGTGTTTATGTTTACAGAAATGAATTTGCGGATAATAAATAACACAAGACACAATATCACTTTAATCTAATATATTATTAGATAAAGGTTGCTACAATCTGTGAATACAAATGATAGTATTCTCAGCTTCGTTTTTCTCAGAGAGATTAAGCTTGTAATGTATCTGAAAAACTTCACCTCCTAGCTAAAGATATGAGGCTGTATTCTTATAGAACATGAATACAACTCAGTTACTACAAATAAAGTTACAGGATAAATTACTTTCTAGTCTGTCTATCCTATTTGAGTAAACATCCAAACGGTTACAGATTTGACTTTGCAAAGCACTGTTTAGATCCACTTCTTTAGCTCTTTGTCTCTTCTATCTCTCTAAGCTTCCTTGTAGACTTTTCCAAAGCACGTTACAGATTGTGGTCCATAAAGTGCATTGGCTTGTTGCAGGTTTATGACTTGTACAATTTCTTCAGTAATTTGTCTCCAAGAATGTATTCGAGAAGTGGCTAAGTGATTGATTCGAGAACTAGGATTAGATAACTCTGAGTTCTCGAATACTGCATCTTGACATATCGAATCACTTCTTGAATAGTACATTTCTCTAGGATTGCCTGAGTTGTCGAATAGAGCACTTTACTTATCGAATCCTTGAGATATCGAATAGCTATCTGAGTCTTTGAGATATCGAATGGAACTTTGACTTGTTGACTCTTTGAGAACTCGAATACCACTTTGACTTGTTGACTTCTTGAGTTCTCGAATAGAGTATTTGGACATATCGAATCTCTGAGATATCGAATTAGATATCGAACAGTACATCCAGAGATATCGAACAGTGTCTTCTTAGATATCGAATCTCTGACTTCTCGAATGCTAGACTTCTAGAATAGACAAAATTACTTCTCGAATTGGTACTTAGGCAAGTTCTTCATTTCTTCAAATCCCAACTGTGATTATTTGACAGTCTTTATCTCCTTGCTTGAGGCATGAACCTTCGAACTTCTTTCAAGCATTATTCTTGACTAAGTACATACAGTTACACAACTAGGATTTGATGCCTACTACAAGTACAAAACAAGTAGAAACTCTACAGCTAGAGATTCCCTCAGTTAAGAGGTCATGTAAGTATTGCAAAGCATTACAAACAATTAGGCTTGTTATTAGATGTACACAGGCATGCCTCTGTGACTAACACCTACATGCATAAATATGATCAGAACCCACACTTAGATAACCAAATAAGGTATGCTCATTACTTTAATTGAAATTTAACACTTGATTAAACAATTATAAATATGATATTTAACTATTATTATCTACTTGATATTATTTATTAATGAAGGGGATAGGCAACGTTTATTTTATTATTTCAAAATGAGCTATCAAAGGGCTTGAAATGAGAGTACCCTGGATCCCAGAAGTTCAATTTTACATCCTTGTTGAATTGTTTTAAGATGATAATTTTTTTTCTAAGTAAGAGCACTAGTCTATAATAATACACTAATGTTTTGGTACAACTAATATACTTTTTTGCACTAATAAATTAATATTGCTTATCTGGTGGTCTAATTCCAATGATAAATACGACTAGGGTTAAAGTTAATTTCATACAACTAATTTATGTATGTATATACCTATTTGCAGTAAAAATCGATTCTTATCGTGAGGGTCCTGTTCCAGCGATCAATGCGATTAGAGTCAAGATAATGGGGCACTTAAAGGTATTGACACGAAATTGTATTCTTTTATTGTTACTGATATTATTAAGTATAATTATTATTCCGTTCCTTTTGATCTATCCTTTCTTTACATTGTAAAATTATATTACTATATGTTTAAGGCATACGAGACTATCAAAGGTTTGGATGACCAACTACTCAAGAAAGTTATGGATGATCTTGCAGAGACTAAAGACAAGTCGATGCAAGAAATGTTCAAATGGTGCTTAGTTTTAATGTTGTAAATTATAATATTTAAGTTTTATATGTTCCCCATACGATTATGTTATCATTTTTTATTTTAATTTAAAAAATGTTCAGGTACATTAAAGCGTTTGTTGGTTGTCTTCATCGATTACTCATAGATGACAGTCTCCACACATCAAGTGCAGTAAACCTTTATTTTAGGGGTCATCCAGACTGTAAGGATCCAAACCAAGCACTGAATATGCCACAACTTCACAAAGTTATGAAGGTTATACAAGTTCAACACTTGTCTGCTGCTGAAATTATAAAACTGCAACATGAGCTTAAGAAGTTTTATAAGAATTTGGACAGCATCCTAAGCATCGAAACTCATAAAAAAAAAAGCCAGAATTTGCTAGTGGCATAACCAAATCTTTTGCCCAAGGTGAGTCAAATTTCACTTTTAATTTTTGAAATTGTTAAAATAATAAATCAAATCAGATTTATATTTTATTATTATATCCATATTATTGTTATAAGTCTACGAATTTTGTTATCTTTGTTGCATGCATTTGATATCCTGGACAATATTTAGTATGACTATTATTATTAGGAGATATAGTCCGATATTTATGGCTTTGGAGGCTAGGTTGTATCGTGCAGTCGTGCACGTATCATACTGTTGTGGGTGTGATTGGCATCAGAGGTGTCTGTTTATTATATTACCTTCTAAATGATTATTCTAGAATGTGATGTTTGTATGTAAAAATCCCTTTTATGTCTTGTACATCAATAATTGCCTCCGTTTCTGATAAAAATGACGTTTTGATCTGATTTTCTTACCAGCTCTAGGCTCTCATAAGAGATGTTGTAAGAGGTTGCTCGCCAAAGACTATAACTTGTTTTCCCCTTCTGTTGCTATATGCTCATTTTGGAAGAGTTCAATGTTATTGTAATGCCTTTGTACCTTTACATGGTGAATGTATGTACTCGTGCTTCAATGCTTCAAGGATCAAGGATCAAATTTAAGTAGTGAGATATGATTTTGATTAATGTGCTTGATTTGACTTTTCACAGTGTGTCCACCCACACTGAGAAAGATACTTGATAACTAGTATAAAGCACCTTATGCAACAAAATTTTGTGGGCATCTATTCAATAACCGACTAGCTTCATTTGCTTTTACAAAATACTTCTTTTACTTCCAAGAGTATGATTTCCACGGAATAATATTAGTTTTTATATTTAAGAATAATATATATATATCAACTTACATTTTATTTAGTTGACACCCCTCTTAAAATTTTGCTTGAAAAAAATAAATAACTTAGATTAATTTTTATCACCTATATTTATTATTTTCTCTTTTATAAGATCCGAACATATATAAGATATTAGTTATAACACTCTCAAAGTTATGATTGTGACAATACATATTTAAACTTATATTTTTTTTTTACGATTTTAACTATTAGAACTAAGATAAAAAGCGCATACAAATCAATATGTAAAACATGATTTTGGGTAAGTTTGTGAAGCAATATGACAATACATGATCAAACAAAGAAATATGCACATACCCTGTGTTTTTTTGGATACTTTATGTGAAAAAAGAAAATATTTCTTTAAAAGATTTTAGGTGGTGACAATAGCTCTATGTTGCCCGCTTTTATAACATATATAAATATTAGATATTAAAAATATTAATTATATCATAAAATTTGAAAAAAAAATGTAATGATAGCCGACATCCGTCCCACTACTTTCAATAATAAGTATAATTTCATAAAATTGTAAATGAGATTTTCTTTATTAATCTTTTTATTTTCTTTAATAAAATTGAAGTAGTGTTATTAATATAAAATTAAAGTAAAGAATAATACAATGTAAAAAATATATAACATTTTTTATAATTTGTTTTAATTCCATTGATATCTTTTTAACATTTTTTTATCTTTCATTTATCTCTTACTCTAACATACCAAATTTATTTTTGATTGTGTATTTCTTCTTATAATTTCAAAGATTATAATTTCTTTCTTATTTATGGTTCAATTGTGACTTTACAATTGAACGGTGCAAAGTGGATTCCTTGATTGCCAGCAATACAAAACCAAATCTAGGGTTGGGTAAGCAGTACACTTCTTTGCAACTCGACCTCATCTGTCCTCTATGAAATGTCGCCAACAAACAATAGAGCCAGACCATTTGAATACACACGTAATGTTTCAACGCTTGATTAGATGCGTATTTTTATCCCAAATCACCTGTATCACATAACTTGTACAATCGTATAATTCAATAAGTTGTATTATCGTATGATTGAATTGAATGCTACATGGATCTAGAAAGATCGTCCAGAATTTTGAATTAGATAGCAACTCAAAAGTGTAGTAAAACGTCAGATCCTGTTCATATAAGTATTCAGTGTTAAATTGCATTCCAGAAACCAAAAACTATGTTTTTTACTGTAGTAATTAACATGTCAACCCCCTAGGAGTAACCTATAGACTTTGCAAAAAAAATGAGGAAAAGAATGATACCATAGAATAATCAAGTTATAAAGTGACCACTTCCATTACTACTAATGAAAGCATAAAGACCTCTTAATTTAGCAACAGAATTCAACAATTAGTAACCAATTAACTTAAAGATCAAGAGATAATCTTCTTAGTGCAAAAGATTGAAGTTAAACCCCAAAATCCACAAAAGCACTCACTTTTACAGGATTGAAATATCTACTTAGGTTACAAATACTTTGTGATAATAGATGGTTACCAAGTCGGTGTGATGTTTGCTTCAATTAATAAGTAATATAAGCAGCAGCTACCTCATTAGTTTTACCAGCTTATGTGTGCAATCCTAACATCCCAATCTTGACTCTTTACTACTGCAAATCTGGTCTGGAAAAAGTATCTTTTTATATCAAGAAGGAACATTGCAGTTAACTGAAAATACTACATATGTTCTGCAGTAGGGCATGAGAGGATTTGTTAGGAATTTATCCTCCCATCACCAACACTTTCTTCCTTACACCAATACATTTAATAATACTCCTACAAACTAAGTACATGATTCTTTGTAAATAAGCTCTTGTGTTCATGAATTTCGATATCATAGAACACTCACTTTCCTCCATGCGATGCAATTAATGCATTTTTGTAAAACATGGAACAACAAATTAATAAAGAATCAAAATGTTTAAAGGAAGTTAAGAAAATTTCACATATAAAATAAACAAATTCTCTTTGACATTTTAACAAACAGTTGGTATCAAATAACTTCAAATTCAGTTAGATACCTATAATACAATCTTGAAACAAAAAACACCAAAAGTAAGTTGGTTGCCTTATCTGAAAATTTAAAGAATCCAACGCAAAATGATCAAGATTCAAATTTAAAGAATATACCTGACATTACCGAAAACCAATGCAACTTAAAATCTGCAAACACCCAAAACATTAATACGATAATTAAATCATCGAGAACACAACATTAACATTTTAAAGAAAAATCAACTGATTCTTACTTTTATTGTATCACCTTCAATTCTCAAATACCTAGGGGTGAGCAACGGTTCCGAACCGAACCGGAACCGGTGGAACCGGGAACCGAATTTTAGAAATTTTGAGAACCGAACCGGAACCATTTATGTAGTAGAACCTAACCGGAACCGGATTATAAATTATGGTTCGGTTCGGGTCAGAACCGAAAGAACCATCCAAACAACAATTTCCATACTAAAATTTGAAATTTGAAAAGAAAATAAACATAATATTTCATCCAAAGTCCAAACAACAAATGTCTACTATAGCTAAAAGGAGATCAAATTATCAAAACTATGTAGAGATGCGAACTAATATATTATATATAGTATAAAATATATTTTTTTATTTGTATGTATATATATATATATACGGTTCGGTTCGGTTCTTACATTTTTTCTTGGAAGAGAACCGGAACCGAAATTCTATAAAAATTAGAACCGAACCGGAACCAAATTAAAAAATTATAGAACCAGACTAGAACCATATTTTTTTCCTGGTTCGGTTCGGTTCCCGGTTCCGAACCGGGAAATGCTCACTCCTACAAATACCTCTATGTTCATTACCGCATCCATCTAAAATGACATAAAAGAAGATTGTATAGAATTTATTATAATTGAATTGAGAAAAAGAGGTTCAACATAAATTGTTATTACAGATATTGAATATATAGAAGAGAGAAAATTAAGGTTGAATTTGAGTTTGAGATATGAAAGAGAGAGAGAGAGGGGGGGGGGAAGATGAGAGAAGTTTGAAATGGGGTCTGAATTTGAATTTGAAATGTAAGCTTCTAAGCTAACTTAGAAAATTTGAAATGAAAGGACATAGTTAAAATTTGAATTGATGTTGGGAGGTGTAGTTAGAAGCTGAAGAAAAATAGAGAACTTAGCTAATAGAGCTAATAGAGGGTCCAGAAATCATTTGTATGCTGAAAATGGAAGGAGACAAAGTACGTGGAAGAAAAGTGCAAGTGATGTATTGTTGTCCCAAGCAGGACCACTCACATAGCTGTCAAGCAAAATAACAAATTTGGTTGAATATTTTGTATATTTTCGGTACATGCCCTTTTTCTTTGTAGTAGAATTATTGTGACTTAATGACATTTGTTGTAATAATGTATGAACTCTTGGATTAGGGGAGTAAAAAGTGTATACAAATGGCAAAAGGATTTATCATATAGATAGATAGATAAAAAAGGTGGAAAGTCAATTAAAATGCACGCTTTATGTAATGAAGGATGCAGAGCAAGGCCCAGTATTAACATACACCAGGAAGAAATTTAAGGGCAAGAAGGTAATTACATGGGACAAGGATAAAGAGGTAATAGCAACATGAAGTCCAGGGGCTATTGGGTCATTTCAGAAGAGGTGAATAAAAGAGAATGCGATGGAGCGTTTAGGGTTATGCATTATGATTTATCACAATTGAAATTATGGATTGGAGAGAGCGGCTCTCTCGAATAGCCTGCAACTTGTGGAGTTTCTTATTTATCTCGTTGTAATCGAATTAAACACTTTATTCAGGTCGTTGGTCATTTGATCATTCAGTAGTTCATTTAAATTGCAAGTAGTTTATTACAAAGTGGTATCAGAGCATTCAAGATCGTGATGGGGCCGCCAACAGTGTCGCAAAGGGTTGATTTGCTGGAAGAAAAACTCACAGGTCTGGAAGGGGCGATATCGATGATGGTTAAGAAGGCGGTGGATCAAGCGGTGGAGACGGTACATCACTCGTTGTCGGAGCTGTTGATGGAAGGACAGGCTAAAGCAACAAAACAGTTGGGGGCGGATCTTGATTCACTAGCGAGTCGTTTGGAAGGGCGCGTACAGCGTACTCGTGAATTCCATGATGCGTTGATGAACTCAATGAAGGAGGAGCAACTGAGGTTCCAAGCGGAGATGAGATCCACGGTAACCGGGGTAGTGTCAAATCAAGCAACGATGATACGGAAGCCAGAGGGTAGTGTGAATAAGCAGTTGGCATCACCAAATTCCATAGCAGCCATGGTTGGAGGAGAGGGGTATGGGCAAGGATTTGGGAGTAAGACTGAAGAAGGGGTTGGGGGACCTGTGTTTGAGGGTGGAAACGTAGATGGGTTTGGGATGTACAAGGGAGTAGGAGGCTTGAATGTTAGAGGCTATGGAGGAACGGTTGGTGGAGGTTTTGGCAATGGGGGATGGCGATATAGAAAGTTGGACATGCCAGTATTTGACGGTAGTGACCCAGATGGGTGGATACTGAGAATCGAGAGGTACTTTGAGTTTTACAAGCTAACAGAGGGGGAGAAATTAGAAGCAGTGGTGGTGGCTTTAGAAGGGGACGCCCTACGTTGGTACCAGTTTGAAAACAAGAGGAGGCCAATTAGGAGATGGGATGAGCTACGGGAATTTATGTTGAGACAGTTTCGACCCTCAAGTGGAGGATCTTTGTGCGAACAGTGGTTGGCTACGACTCAAATATCCACAGTAGCAGATTATCGAAGGAAATTCATAGAAACAATTGCTCCGTTGGACCGCCTACCCGAGGATATAATGTTGGGTCAATTTCTAAATGGTTTGAAGGAGGACAAACGGGCGGAGGTGAGGTTGTTAAACCCTATAAACTTGGAGCAGGCGATGGAGCTATCACTTCGGGTGGAGGAAAAGAATGGGGTGCAAGGTTGGAAGAAAGCTGGGTCTAGTCTGTGGAAAACAAATCAGTATAGCCAAAGTTTGTTTCGGAACTCAAATCAAGGGGGCTCCTCCATGTATAGCTCGCAAATCAGTCCAAGTTCAGTGAGGATCTGGGCGTCTGGGGATTCACAAAGCTCTGTGAGCTCTCCAAAATCAGTGACCAATTCGAGCACGGGGAAGACTGGGGGCGAAACGAGACGGTTGACGGATAAAGAATTGCAAGAAAAAAGGGCCAAGGGGCTTTGTTTTTGATGTGATGAAAAGTGGTCCATGGGGCATCGTTGCAAGAAAAGAGAGTTAAGCGTGTTGGTGATTGAAGAGGAGGACGAAGAAGGATCAGAGGACACTAACAGCAATCCACCACTGTCACCTACGCAAGAAGTTGTGAATGAGGTAAGCTTACAGCCCGAAGTCTCTTTGAATTCAGTTATTGGACTGACGAACCCGAAGACTATGAAGTTAAGGGGGTGTGTAAGGGGTAAGGAGGTTGTAGTGATGATAGACCCGGGGGCAACACACAATTTTGTGTCGTTGCCCATTGTTAAGGAGTTGGGAATTGAAGTTTCGGATGCTGGCTGTTTTGGGGTATCCTTGGGAAATGGGGATGCAATAAAGAGACAGGGCTTATGTCGGAATGTGGGGATTATCTTAGATAGCCAAGTGGAGATTGCAGTGGACTTATTGCCGTTGGAGCTGGGGAATTCGGATATTATTTTGGGGGTTCAGTGGTTGGAAACCCTGGGAACTGTGATAAGTAACTGGAAAACGCAGGTAATGCAATTTGAATTCGGGGGGAGAACGGTGACATTAGTGGGGGATGCCTCCTTGGTAAGATCAAGGATTTCACTGAAGGCTATGATTAAGACTTTGAGGCGGGAGAAATGTGGGTACTATGTGGAGCTTAATGTGGTGGAGAAAGCAAGTAAAGTGGGGATTAATGATGAAGGGCAGGAGAACAAGATTCCCAGTTTTTTTAGGACTGTTGTGGATAGGCATGAGGCTGTTTTTGATATGCCAAGAGGGTTACCACCGGAGAGGGGCCATGAGCACGCTATAGTGTTGAAGGAAGGATCAAATCCGGTGGGGGTACGACCTTATAGGTACCCTCAATGTCAAAAAGATGAAATAGAGAAGCTAATTCAGGAGATGTTGGCCGCAGGGATAATTAAACCCTCGAGCAGCCCTTACTCAAGCCCTGTTCTGTTGGTGAAAAAACGGGATCGGTCATGGAGATTTTGTGTTGACTATCGTGCTTTGAACAAGGAGACCATTCCCGACAAGTACCCGATTCCGGTTATAGATGAACTTCTGGACGAGTTACATGGGGCGACAGTTTTTTCCAAGTTGGATTTAAAGGCGGGGTACCATCAGATTCGTGTTCGACCCCAAGATACACATAAGACCGCTTTTCGGACCCACGACGGACATTATGAGTTCCTGGTACTTCCATTTGGATTGATGAACGGGCCAGCCACTTTCCAATCACTTATGAACGATGTGTTCAGGCCTTTCTTGCGTAAGTTCGTATTAGTCTTCTTCGACGATATACTCGTCTACAGCAGAACCGAAGAAGAGCATTCGCAGCACCTGAATTTGGTCCTGGAGAAACTGGTTCAGCATAGCCTGGTGGTGAATAAAAAAAAATGTGAGTTTGGTAAAAGGGTGGTGGCATATTTGGGGCATAGAATTTCGGCTCAAGGGGTGGCAGTCGATGATGACAAGGTCAAAGCAATGGTAGAGTGGAAACAGCCCCGAAATTTGAAGGAATTAAGAGGGTTCTTGGGATTAACCGGGTACTACAGAAAATTCGTGGCAAGATATGCCCACATCGCTCAACCCTTAACTGAACAACTCAAAAAAGATGCCTTCGGATGGAATGAACAGGCTTCACTAGCATTTGAAAATTTGAAGCAAGCTATGATAAATCCTCCGGTCTTAGCTCTACCAGACTTCAACCAACCGTTTGTGGTCGAAACGGACGCGTCTGGCTTTGGACTTGGGGCCGTATTAATGTAGAACAGCCGCCCCATAGCATTTTTTAGCAAGCTGTTAGGGCCCAGATCGCAACAAAAATCAATTTATGAGAAGGAACTTATGGCGATATGCTTGGCAGTGCAGAAATGGCGACATTATTTGTTGGGTCGTCACTTCGTAGTTCATACGGATCAGCAGAGCCTACGTTTTATAATGCAGCAACGAGAAATTGGGGTTGAGTATCAGAAGTGGGTCACTAAACTTTTGGGCTACACATTTGAGGTAAAATTTAAGCAAGGTAGTGCTAACAAGGTGGCCGATGCCTTGTCTCGGAAATCTGGGGACGTGGTTGAATTGGGTGAATTGCTATCTTGGTCGGAGATTGACTGGTTCAAAGTGAGTGAGGAGGTTAAACAGGATGCCTTGCTAATGCAGATCATGCAAGAGTTGGAGAACGATGCAGGTTCTTGGCCAGGATTCAGTATCAGGGAGGGTCAGCTATTGTATAAAAATTGCATTGTGATTCCACGGAACTCCAGTCTAGTTCAGGTGCTACTACAATCGTACCACAGCTCACCGATGGGGGGCCATAATGGGGATATAAAAACATATCTACGGATAGCAGCCGAGTGGTTTTGGATGGGTTTAAGGAAAGATGTGTCGAAGTTTGTACAGGGGTGTGAAGTTTGTCAAAGGCAGAAAGTGTCACAGCAGTTGCCAGCAGGGTTACTACAACCTCTAGCAATTCCAGAACAGGTATGGGAGGATATATCGCTAGATTTCGTGGAAGGGTTACCACTGTCTCATGGGTTTGATACGGTATTGGTGGTGGTCGATAGGTTGTCGAAATATGGGCATTTCCTGTTGCTCAAACACCCATTTTCAGCTATTACGGTGGCATCAGCCTTTGTGAAAGAGGTGGTGAGACTCCATGGGTTTCCACGATCCATAGTCTCTGACCGTGATCGAGTCTTTATGAGCAGTTTTTGGAAGGAGATGTTCCGTTCTCAGGGTACAGAATTAAAGAGGAGCACGGCTTATCACCCGCAGACGGACGGTCAAACGGAGATTGTTAACAAAGTGCTGGAGACTTATCTTCGCTGTTTTACAAATGGGCACCCGCAATCATGGTCGAAGTGGATCCACTGGGCTGAATTCTCCTATAATACTTCTCCTCACATGTCCACTAAGATGACACCGTTTAAAGTGCTTTATGGGCGTGACCCGCCATTGTTCAGTCGTATGGGTCGTGGTACTTCTTCTGTGGACAGTGTGGAAACTTTGTTACAAGAACGTGATGCGATGTTAGATGATTTAAAGTTTACACTGTTGAAAGCCCAGCAGATTATGAAGACTAATGCTGATAAAAAACGACGAGCAGTCGAGTTCCAAGTAGGGGAGCAGGTCTATGTTAAACTTCAGCCTTACCGTCAAAGCTCATTGGCGCGGAGACCTTTTGAAAAATTAGCAGCAAAGTTTTATGGTCCTTTTGCAGTGGTTAAACGCATTGGTAAGGTGGCCTACCAACTACAATTGCCAGACACGGCCAAAATTCATTCAGTTTTCCATGTTTCTCAACTGAAACAAGCTGTGGGGCAGGGGCGTGTTAGTGCAACAATTCCAGCTCAATTATCTGCGGACATGGAGCTAGTAGGGGAACCTGACCAATTGTTGGATGTGCGTAAACGACAAGGGTCTCCCTCTTGCCAGGAAGTATTGATTAAATGGAAGAATTTACCTGTATATGAAGCTACATGGGAAGAGGCTAGTGCTTTGGCTGAGAGGTTCCCGGAATTCCACCTTGAGGACAAGGTGAAACTCTGGCCCCTGGGTAATGTAATGAAGGATGCAGAGCAAGGCCCAGTATTAACATACACCAGGAAGAAATTTAAGGGCAAGAAGGTAATTACAGGGGACAAGGATAAAGAGGTAATAGCAACATGAAGTCCAGGGGCTATTGGGTCATTTCAGAAGAGGTGAATAAAAGAGAATGCGATGGAGCGTTTAGGGTTATGCATTATGATTTATCACAATTGAAATTAGGGATTGGAGAGAGCGGCTCTCTCGAATAGCCTGCAACTTGTGGAGTTTCTTATTTATCTCGTTGTAATCGAATTAAACACTTTATTCAGGTCGTTGGTCATTTGATCATTCAGTAGTTCATTTAAATTGCAAGTAATTTATTACACTTTATCCACCACTCGTTGCAGAACATTGAATTTGATTTGTTAGGTGTACGTTTCAGTCACCGCGCTTAGATCTTAATCCCAATAAAATAGTATTTTTAAATCATTTTAGCTAAATATTTTAAATATCTTAATAAATAATTAAATATAAACTTGACCTTTCAGAATGAATATCTAAAACTTGTATTTTTTTTAAACTTGTATTAGTTGACAGTGAAATGATATCAACTTCTGATAATAAAAAGAAGCCATTTACATCACAATTTATCTTTTATTATATGAATGAAATATTATTTTAATAATTTCGACCAGAATGAAAAAGATAAATATATAACTAAAATTAAAATATTCACGAGTAATAACAAACCTGGATGAATAGAGGCTTTATAGAGATCCACCGAAAAACCTTTTTCTCTCTCTCCCATCTCTTCTTCTTCTTGTTCGTAAGTATCTCCTCCTCCGGCGGTGGTTTATCCACCGGCCGGAGGCCCTCTTTCTTTCTTGCTTTTAAGTTCTAGTCTTTGGTGCTCAATAATCATCCTCCTTCTATGAGGATTGTGAGAGTTTGGCTTGTGTACCCATAATTTGGGTTTATTTGTCTCTCCTTGTGAGAATTTGGTTTGTCTCTCCTCGTGAGAATTTGTTTGGTTTGTTTTTTGATTCGTTGATGAGCTATATGGTATCGCAGTTATGGTCGATGTTTTGAATACATTATAATAGACCAGGTATGCATTTTCTTCACAATTACACCAAATCGTTAGATTGTTTCTCCAAGACTGTTGTAAATCTTAGCGTTACACTAATGTGTGATTATCTTTGTAGATGCCGTATGCCTTATTATCAATGGATCCTTTTCCTTAAAAAAACATGGATGAATAGAAATTGATTTTTTGACACACAAGTCGTTTAAATTTATTTATTAAATTAAAATTAAATTTAAAATAATACATGATAGTATGATGTCGATTGCTGGAGGAAAATCGAAGCCGTTTTGAGATCTAAACCACGGTGTTCCCATAATGTTTTTCATTAAATAAAAATACATAAATAAAAATATTCTAAAAAAAGCTTCTACTACAATTATCATTTTAAATTTCAAACAGTCCACAAAAGAGTGACCTCAAAGGCGGAGTCAAAGCTCATATCCAAAACTTAACCTAACCCCCCAAACATAATCCGCACCGTCCATCTCCCACCACTCCCCCTTATAAACCCCCCCTCCCCTGTCTCTCCCTTCTCTTGTGCCTCCACCCTCTCTCTCTCTCTCTCTCTCTCTCTCTCCCACCTCTCTCTCACACCATGTCTCTCTCCGTCGAGAAAACCGCGACCGGCCGAGAATACAAAGTCAAGGACATGTCCTTGGCTGATTTCGGCCGCCTCGAACTCGAACTCGCGGAAATCGAAATGCCCGGTCTAATCTCCTGCCGAACCGAGTTCGGTCCGTCTCAACCGTTCAAAGGCGCTAAAATCACCGGTTCACTCCACATGACCATCCAAACCGGAGTTTTAATCGAAACTCTAACCGCCTTAGGCGCTGAGGTACAATTAAATATTCTCGAATTCTCTTCTCATTTAATCTCGAATGCATAAAGCTTAATTTGATTATGAAATCACAATTGTTTATATAGTCAAACATTACTTAATCGATTATAATATCGTAATTGTTTATATAGCTTAATTCGATTATAATTTAACATGTGTTTACATGACTTCATTTGATTTTAATATCATTCGATTATAATGTCACATTTGTTTGTATAGCTTAATTCGATTATAATATGGCAATTTACGACATCTAAGACATCTAATTAATAATAACGGAAATTAAATATAATTACGGAAATCTATTTATTTGGCTAATAAAGTAATTAAGACACGATATCTAATTAATAATAGCAGAAATTAAATATAATTATGGAAAATCTCGTTAGTTTTTGCTAATAAAGTAATTTCGATAAGTCTTAATTACGGAACTCTCTATATTTCGCTAATCAAGTAATTAATATTTCGCTGAAAGTAATTCTCGATATTTCTCGGATAATGATAGTAATGTATATGTTAACAGGTACGTTGGTGTTCATGTAACATCTTTTCGACACAAGACCATGCCGCTGCTGCTATTGCTCGTGATTCTGCTGCGGTGTTTGCCTGGAAAGGCGAGACGTTACAGGAGTACTGGTGGTGTACTGAGAGAGCATTGGATTGGGGGCCAGGTGGTGGGCCTGATTTGATTGTGGATGATGGTGGTGATGCTACATTGTTGATTCACGAGGGAGTGAAGGCGGAGGAGGAGTTTAAGAAGAGTGGGAAGATACCGGATCCTACTAGTACCGATAATGCTGAATTTCAGATTGTTTTGACGATTATTCGAGATGGACTTAAGTCGGACCCCATGAAGTATCATAAGATGAAGGAGAGATTGGTTGGGGTTTCGGAGGAGACAACTACGGGAGTTAAGAGGTTGTATCAGATGCAGCAGAATGGGATGCTTTTGTTTCCGGCTATTAATGTTAATGACTCTGTTACTAAGAGCAAGGTAATTTCCTGATTTGAGATTTATGTTTATATGTGTCTTGAATTATGTTATTTGTTGTACTAGATTTGATGTTTTTGAACTAATTTGTGCTTGAATTAATCCGTAGTTACAAAATTTGGGGATGTGGATTAGATCGAGAATAATTTGAAGTTAAATGTTATGTATTTACAGGCATTTTGATTTTTTTTAGATATGGTGATGTTGGTGTTTTGAGCTACAGAGCTTGATTTAGTATTTCATTTTGATTGGTTTAGGACTACAATGATATTGCTGTTATTTTGGCTTTTGTTTTGGTGGTCTAGGACAGGTTTTGGTATATGTCTGCAGGATTATTTGTTTTCTTATTCTTATCGTAGATTAGTGTGCATACTATGTATTTTTACGTCTATCAGTTTTCATTCTGTGTGCGATATTAGTGCCATGCTGTTGAGAATTATTTTAATATAAGAGCATGAGAACTCCCTTTAAAACCATCGGATTTCATTGTTAAATGTGGCTCATATGTAAACCTATTTTTGATGCGTACGGTTATAACATGGTGTTTCTGACAATAAAATTGTCTCAGTTGAATATAAGCCCATGTTTGTTATACTGAAGTGTCTTCCAGTTTGACATTGACTCACTTAAATGTTATTTTGAATTCAGGCTGTTAAAACATTTAAATGGAGCTTTAATCTTATTCTCGATGCTAGTAAACAGTCTTTTACGTCCTGACTTTATTATATTTTTTGACTTGACCAAATTGATATGATTTGTACATTGCATAGTTATTAACTCGTCATATCGCTCCATTTCGGTCGTGGACCGAGATATAGATATTTCGTCGATATTTCGTAGATATATCGATATTTCGTCGATATTTCGTAGATATATGATATATCAATAGGTTGCCAGAGCGAGATGACGATATTTCGTCGATATATCGACGAGATATCGACGATTTAATAACTATGGTACATTGATTCATTTTAGTATTTTTAAACCATGACTTAATACTTAATAGTATGTTATCACTTATCAGTCCTTGTGTTTAGAAGAAACACAAGTCTTAAATCCCTTTTGTGCTGTTATAGGCTGATAATAATCTTATTATATATTTATTCATGGCAATGTGCATTCTTCACATTCCTAATTGTTTCTTCTTGACATGATCAGTTTGATAACTTGTATGGATGTCGCCACTCTCTTCCTGATGGTTTGATGAGAGCTACCGATGTTATGATTGCTGGAAAGGTTGCATTTATTGCTGGTTATGGAGATGTTGGAAAGGGTTGTGCTGCAGCCATGAAGCAAGCTGGAGCTCGTGTGATTGTTTCTGAGATCGACCCAATTTGTGCTCTTCAGGCTACCATGGAAGGCCTCCAAGTTCTGCCCCTGAAGGATGTTGTCTCCGAGGTTGATATCTTTGTCACCACCACTGGTAACAAAGACATCATCATGGTTGATGACATGAGGAAGATGAAGAACAATGCCATTGTCTGCAACATTGGTCATTTCGACAATGAGATTGACATGCTTGGCCTTGAGACATTCCCTGGCGTGAAGAGAATCACAATCAAACCCCAGACTGACAGGTGGGTCTTCCCTGACACTGGCAAGGGTATCATCATCTTAGCTGAGGGACGTCTGATGAACTTGGGATGTGCTACTGGTCACCCCAGTTTCGTGATGTCTTGCTCTTTCACCAATCAAGTGATCGCCCAGCTGGAGTTGTGGAATGAGAGGACTTCTGGCAAGTATGAAAAGAAGGTGTATGTGTTGCCCAAGCATCTTGATGAGAAGGTCGCAGCACTACATCTTGGAAAGCTTGGTGCTAAGCTTACCAAGCTCACCAAGGACCAAGCCGACTACATCAGTGTACCAGTTGAGGGTCCATACAAGCCTGCTCACTACAGGTACTGAGCAAAGAACTGCGTTTGTTAGTATTAAGAAAATCAAATTGTGACCTTGTGGTGTGACTCCGATACTCTGTTTTATTTTAAGAATATTATTATTAGCTACTATCTCTGAGTGGGTTATTGGGAAAAGTTGGTAAGTTGGATGGAAGAAAAGGACTGGTCTTTGTGAAAGATCATGTTGTATTGAATAAAGGCTGTGTTCTGTAGTAGTTGCAGTACTGCATTTTTATCTTCACCATTGATTGACAAATTTGAAAAAACAAATTTTCGTTGTTGCCATTTTCTCTTTCCATTTACTTTCAAGTGCAAATGTGTTTTTGTATGCTCAAGTTTTGATAGACTTGAATACTTGATAAATGGAGTAGAGGTCATTAATTTTGCCTATGGTTTGGCTAGCTTCTTATTATTGGCCTTCCAGGCCATGTAGTTTGTGGTGTTTACTCCTATTGTGAACACCCTGCTTTGTACTCTCCGACAAAATTTCTGTACATGTTATGAGAATTGCGATGAAACCCAAGCCTGTAGGGAAGGCAGGCTCAAATCCCATGTCTTTTATCTACGAGTCACCACATTTGGCGACTGAGTTTCAATGCAGATTAGTTCTTTTTGGCAATTTCATCTTATTTACAGCAACCGTTGGCTCATTCTCAACAAAAAAGAGTCCGAAGAGTTGTTAATATGGCACTTTTAACCCCATCTTTTATTTTACACAAATTCCGTTGGTTTTTAGTGGATTAATTTATAAAGATTTTTGTGGACTAAAAACAATCCCAAAAATTGATTTGATTTTTTTTAGTTTATTTTAAGATATCAATATATAAATTAAAATAATATTATATATAATTCAAAATAGTTATTTATCTAATCTAACTTTCCATCTATGTGTTCTTCATTCTCATTATATTAATTGTTTATCATCATCCTTTACTTTTGTCGTAATACCAATAAAATACGAAAATATTATATTGTAATTTGTGGATATATACAATCGATTAGCAAAATTACAATCCATAAAATAATACTTTTCAAAAATATAAGCTGTTCTTCATTCTCATTATATTAATTTTTATCATCATCCTCTACTTTTGTCGTAATACCAATAAAATACGAAAATATTATATTGTAATTTCGATTAGCAAAATTACAATCCAGAAAATAATACTTTCCAAAAATATAAGCATTTTTCGTAGTGATGCGAAAAACAAATATTTATATAGGTCCTTACTCCATGAATCCTTATTATATCCTTTATATATAATAAGCGTAAGAGGGATCTTATCCATAATACTACCAAAATAATCTCAACCGTTGAATCTAATCTTTTTAAAAATAGACGATCAAGATTATTTGATTGTAAAAAAAAATTACAATCTACAAAGGATATAATTATAAAAGGTTGCATTAGAAGTGATTTTTAGAAATAAAATTATAATCTAAAAAGGATATAATTAAAGAAGTTTGTATTAAAATTGAATTTTATAAGGAAAATTATAATCTGAAAAGGATATAATTAAAAAATATTATATTAGAATTGAATTTTACTTATTTTTTTATTAGTATTAAAAAAATTAATGTTTACTATTTGGGCTCAATCTTAAAATATAGAAATCATATTTTGATGATTTTATAATCCACGCAAAGCTCATAAAACTATCTTTAATTTAGTGATGATTTAATATTTATTATTCAAATGGAAACACTCAAAATCTCAAAAGAAAAAAATTAATTACCAATTTTTAATTAATCCTATTCAATGTAAAATTCTTACATTGATAATGCTATTCAACGTAAAAAACCTAATTAAATATTATTTAAATCTTTAACATACATCTTTTCGTATTTCAGTATAAATACAATTTTTAGTTTATAACATATTAAAATATAAAATATTTTTTATGCAAGATCCAACGGTTTTCATCTATTTATTTTAAGATCTAACGGTTCTCATTTATTTTATCGTACGAAGGACCAGACTACCTATAATCAAAGTTTTGGACAAAATCCTTCTCACACTTATTATTAAAATTGTTTTTGGTTGTTAGTAGAACTATTTTCAAATAATAATAAAGGTATTTTGATAATCAAAACAAATTATAAGTAGAATTCATAAATCCGATTGAATTTTCAACGTAAAAAATCGTTAATTTCTTCTATCTTTTGTTTCTGCATATGTTTAATTGGAAAATAATTGTTAAACCATTACTAAATTAAAAATTATTTTATAAATTTCACGTGAAATCAAATTTTAATAATTTAAGACAGAGTATAAATATTAAATCGGACGTGTAAAATCTTATATATATCAAATTTTTAACGATTTGATATGTAAATTAATAACATGTAAAATTAAAAAAAATTAATATACATACATATACATATATATATATTAAAAAAGGAACCGTGCATTGCACGGGTTATAAGCTAGTATAAAGAATAATAAAAACATTCTTATATAAAGAACACCATAAAATCTTACATAAAATTGCATTTAGATTCTAATTTTCACATCTAAAATGATGTTTTAAGAATAAAAATAGAAGCTAACAAAAAATTAGGATTAAATATAATTTAATTACACATAATATTTTTGTTACAAAAATATATATAAGATTCTATAGTGGATTATATGTAACATTTGATTTTTAAATTTAAATGAGATTTTACGTTAGATTAAATATGTTAAGTTAATTGTTGTTAAAATTTATGATTCTTATCGTAACAAATCAATTGTTATGAAATAAAGGGGCTGTTTGGCTCTACTTATTTTAATGACTTATGAACTTATTTTCGGGTAAAAAATTTATATTTTGAAATTTTCTTTATATACAAATATTTAATGTATGTTTGAGATTCAATAAGTTGCAAAAATAAGTTGGAAAGTTAGAAATCTCTAACTTTGTCTTATGTTCTTTATATTAAGGTGTTCTGAGTCTTCTTTCTTTCTTTCTTTCTTTTACTACTACAGCTTCACAGGTCTAATACTACAGGGTGTGACCTAGTTTGTAGCTGCTGTTTTCTGCCCTGCCCGGTTTCTGATTCTTGTGTTCTTGTTCAACTTGTTTAAATAAAAGTTCGTCATATATATTAAGAAGAAAGAAGTAATTTTTAACACAGTGACTCACGTGCATGGAAAATAAAGAATTATAGTAGTATTGCATAGTCTGCAATTTAGTTTTGATAGACTCTAGAAAAGATAAAAAGCCTCACATAATTGTAGTACCAACAATGTATACTTGGCTATAAACTTATGATGCATGTACACATTCTTCCTGTTTCGGTCTATTCAAGTACTGGCAATGTATACTATTCGCTGATTCGTATGGCTCCTTAGTCAAAAAAATAAATTAATTAATATTTACTTCATTTTTTGTCCCTGGTGGCTGATGCAGATGACATCGCTCCGATCAAGGGATGTCGTGATTTATACCGAGAATTGATGGCCGAATGCAAGATTATGAATTTTCCTATAGCCAAGTTTTTGCAGTCTCAGAGCAAGATTATGGCTATGGCTCTGATATCATTCGTTGCATTGGTTTTGCACCCATTTTTTAGCTGGTTGTTCATGTTCAAGTTAGGGTGGGGACTAGCAGGAGGGGCGGTGGTGCTCAACGGGTCATGGTGGTTCATAGTGCTGGCACAGCTCATCTACATATTTAGTGGGACTTGCGGAGAAGCCTGGTCCGGCTTTTCTTGGAAGGCTTTTAAGAATTTATGGGGCTTCGTTAGGCTATCTGTTGCATCAGCTGTTATGCTTTGGTAAGTAGAATTATATATTGGTTCTGTTTACAAACTTTATCTGTTATCACTTTATATATTAAGGTCAAAACTCAAACTCTTCGACCTACCCATGTCAAATTTCTAGAACTATTTCATGCTATATGAACTAGATTGGATGTTTATAAATTTAATTTTGGCTGGTCAAATAATTAAAACCAATAATTTGATGTACGTTTATGCAGCTTAGATATTTGGTATTATACGACATTAGTACTGTGTGCTGGATATCTAAAGAATGCTGAAATAGCTGTGGATGCACTTTCTATCTGGTAAGTAGTACTATCTATTTTACACCCTCTTTAATTCATTGTTGCACATATTCTGATGCTTTCAAGTGAGTCGTATGGGCTTTTTGTTAAGTACAAGTTGTTTCTGAGACTGCAAGTGGCTATTTAACAGTCAAACAAATATTTTGTAAAAAATCAATCAAACCATTACTTTAGATGGAAGGTGTTATATAATTTTGTTGCACTGATTCCATTTGCAGCACCAACATTGTGGGTTGGGGAGTGATTGTATCTATTGGATTCAATGCAGCTGTAAGGTACGTGCGGTAAAGTTGGGAGGGGTTGAGAAGAAAATAAATATTACAGTATGTTCCAAAATAAAGATCAACACAAAACTTTTAATGAGACTTTTGATAATTTTATAAATTTTATTTATGCGATCTGCAAAATTGTGCAGCGTAAGGGTGTCAAATGAGTTGGGAGCAGCACATCCGAGAGCAGCAAGATTTTCAGTTGTAGTGGTCGTTCTGACTTCAATTGTAATAGGACTCTTCTTCTCTCTAGTTATCATCATCTTCCGGAAACAGTACCCTTCTCTATTCACCAATAGTGAAGAAACCAAGAAAGTAGTTAATGGATTGACGCCGTTGCTAGCTGCTTGTCTTTTCACTAACAATATTCAACCAGCTCTCTCCGGTAATTGAATTTTGAATAATTTAGTCACTTTCATTTTGGAGCTCTATAGTTTTCCATCAAATACAGCTCTTCATCATCAAGCTCCACCTCTTCAGTTTCTTCATACAATTTACTAAGTGACTTGAACTTCTTTGGCTCCACGCTATCATCATAGTTATCACTGTTGACACTTAAGTTTGAGTTATGAGACGATGGTGTCCCACCCATGCTGAGACTTGGACTCCGATTCTGAGTTGATGGAGTGCCTTCAATGCTGTGTCTTGATGTCGAAGATTGACCGGATGGAGTACCTCTTACACTGTCATTGTCACTGTCATCCATGTCATTTCCTTCACTAGAGCTTCCAGTGCCTGTTGACAACGTCTCGCCAGAGTTAGGTACTACCAAGTCTGAAAATTGCATTTCAGAAGAGCAATTCTCTTCATTTTCTTGCCAGGGCCATGACTTAGTTTCTTCAAAAATCACATCTCGACTTATGAAAATTCGATTAGTCTCAGGATCGTACAAACGATATCCCTTTGTACCTGTCTCCCTCCCGAGATTGACAACCCTCTTACTTCGATCATCGAGTTTTTTTGTTTGATCTCCAGGTGTTTTCATGTGTGCCATACATCCGAAAACCCGTATATGACTGATGTCTGGTTTTCTTTCTGTCCAAGCCTCATAAGGAGTCGTTTCAGTTAAGGCTCTTGTGGGAAGCCTATTCAAAATATACACTGCATTTCTAACAGCCTCTCCCCAGAATTTCATAGGCATTTTCATTTCATTTAAGCAACTCCTTGTCATCTCCACCACAGTTCGGTTTCTACGTTCCACTTCCCCGTTTTGCTGAGGCGTATAGGGAGTTGTGTAGTGCCTTTCAATCCCTGCTCCTTCACAATAACTTTTGAATTCACTTGAAGTAAACTCACCTCCTCGATCTGTTCTGAAAACCTTCACCTTACTTTCTGAGTTCTTTTCTCTAGAGCACGAAATCTTTTGAACGTTGTGAGTGCCTCATTTTTGGTTTTAAGAAAATAAACCCACATGAAACGACTGAAATCATCTACCAGCAAGAAAAAATACCTGAAACCTGATGCTGTTTCAGGAGAAATAGGACCACACAAATCACCGTGTATCAGCTCGAGCACCTTCTTAGCACTGTAGTTAGCTTTGTTTGGAAACTATTTCCTGGTTTGTTTTGACATAAGACAACCATCACAAACGTTTTTTGACTGAATGACATCAGGCATTCCATGCACCATCTTGTGTTTTGACATAAGTGACATGGCTTGATAATTGACATGTCCTAGACGTCTATGCCACAACCTAGAGACTTCATCTGTTCTTGTCATTAGGCACACCTGGTTGCTTGTTTCAATGATAATCTTATATAACCTGTTAGGAGAACGTTTTACCTTCATAAGCAAGCGTTCCTGCTTATCATATATCCACAAAAACTCCCTTCTGAGCATTACCTTGTTTCCATCTTCAGACAGTTGGCCTAAATTGATGATGTTGTTGCGTAAATTTGGAATATAATACACATCGTGCAAAGCCTTTTCTTCTCCATTTTTGCATATCATCATAACAGTTCCTTCCCCTTTAATTTTCACAGTGGATCCATCACCAAATCGTACTTGGCCAGTCACAGCTTCATCCAATTCCTTGAATTTTGTTTTCGAGCCTGTCATGTGGTTACTTGCCCCATTATCGAGATACCACAAATTTGACTCAGTTGTTTTCTCCCCGTTGTTTGACAGCACTGACAAACTTGTTTTAGTTTCGTCTACTTCCAGCTTCATTCCATTTCTTTCACATTTAACCATCAACAAGGCAGGCTCATTGTCTTCAAACATGGCCATGTTAACTTCTTGATTTTGTTCCCTGTAACGCTTTGGCTTTCTACACTCAGATTGTGTCCAAACAAGTTACAATTGTAACACTTTATCTTCCCGTTTTTATCACGTAGACCTCTACTTCTGTTGCTTGGATAACCACCTGCATTGTTCATTCTTTTATTCCACTCTTCACGAGTAAATAACAGTTTTCCTTCATTGCCTACACGCTTAGCCCAATCTTCTTCTGACAGCATCAATTGATTTTTATTTGATTCAGTCTTTCCCTTTATACGTTCCTCGTGAGCCTTGAGAGACCCTATCGCTTCTTCAAGTGACATTTTGTCCAGATTCCCAAACTGCTCCATCGTTGATGCAATCTGTAGAAATCTCGAAGGTACTGCTCTCAGTAATTTCTTAACAATATAAGATTCTTCTATAGTCTCTCCAAGTGCTCGTATATTTGACACAAGTGCATTCATCTTCATATAGAAATCATCAATCTGCTCATTCTCCTTCATGTTCAGTCCTTCGAATTCTGACTTCAATGTTTGAACTCTGGCTTGCTTCACTCGATCAGCTCCTTGGCACAACGTCTTTATTGCCGCCCATACTTCCTTTGCTGTTTTCTTCTCTACAAGTGAGAGTAGTATCTCTTCGGGTATGCCTTGGTAGATCATTGCCATGGCTATCTTGTCTGTCTTCTCTTCAATTACTGCTTTCGGATCGCTTGTCTCAATAGCGTTCCAAACTCCTTGTGCTTGCATAAAGACATTCATCTTGAGAGCCCAGGCTGTGTAGTTACTTTTTGCAAGCATAGGATAGGACAGGCCTAATCCTCCTTTTCCCTTGGTCACCTCCATCGTTGGTGCTTTGACAGTTGCCTTAATTTGCTTCCCTTGCTCTGATACCAAATCTTATCACTTTAACAAGACTAAAGTGATAGAAAATATATAAAGAACAGAGAAGATGTATTGCTAACTGCTTGAGTTTTATTGCTTGAGAACGATTACATTATATAGGAAAGAAAACGAAACTGTGTCCACAAATTCTGGACTTTGACACTCAATACTTCCTAAACAGAACTCATTCACACTTGACTTATTCAACACACAATGTAAGAAAGGAAATAGAATAAAACAAATTGATACTAGGATATCTGATCAGAACAAATCAGATATGACACCTCAAGCATAATATTACGTTATCAAACCAAACCGTGTTTGAGATTAACTCCAACAGGGACAATGCTGATTGTGAATTTGTGATCACATTGTAAAATACATGCATATAAAATGATTAATATATGTTGTGGGAGGATTTTAGCACAACTACGTGGAGGTCGTTGCTGGAATAGCGCCATAAAATATGGAATCGTATAACTGCCCAGGAAAGCACACAGCTGTAAATTTGAGACTAGCCGCCCGGGAAGGCACACGGCTAGGGGTTACCGAAGAACACGGGAAGGTGTTTTTGTGATGATTGGGACTGAATCTACGGGATAGAGTTCAAGGACCATCTGTTGGCCAGCCAAGAACCCTAATTTGACTGTGTCACACAAGAGTGCACGTGCTCTAGCTACTCAAGGAGTGTAAAGTGTCGAAGAAGATCCCGTAAACTGCCTACATACCACTATTTATAGTGGATCAACCCCCGATGTAGTTCTTGATTGATAAGTTTGATTGTTTATGATGATTTATCCTCTCTCCAGTGGGATAATGACTGTTGTTGCTGATATAAATCGTGTATCAACTGATTGTGATGTAGTTATCAGGTTTCCAAGCCTTATCAGGACTGTTGGAAGCCTATCCACTGATGTTTATCTCATGAATGTATGATTTATCATGTAATAATGATGTATATCCTCGAATAACTGAATAATTATCCGTTTAGAGGTGTATTTCAGCTGTAGAGACGTGCTCCTAAAAAGTAGGAGGCGTGCCTTATCTGATTTGGCAGCCTGATCAGGCTTCCGGCGGAAGCTGGGGGTACCACCCAGTAGCCTGACTCCGGTAACCTGACTCCGGTAGCCCAACCATGGAAGCCATACTGGAAGCCTTATCCGATGGCTGTCCTAGTCTGAATCTGTGCTTCTGCCAGGCTTCCGGGGAAGTTGGGGGTACCACCCGGTAGACCCTCCGGTAACCCAGTTACGGAAGCTATGCTGGAAGCCCTCTCTGATGGCTGTCATTGGCTATGGATGAGACTATCCCCGGGACCATAAGCTTATATTCTTTCAATGTTCATCGCAAGGTAGCCCCTCTGGGGGTACCGCCCGGTAACCCCAACTATGGCAGCCCCTTTGGTAAGCCGGTTATGAAAGCTTATTCTGGTAAGCCATGTCTTGTAGCTGTACTGGAAGCTATGTAATGATGTCTATGGGTTGTGGATCATTCATGGGAGGCCATTCCCAGGACCCTTATCATCATATTTACCTGCTACCCATCTCATGGTAGCCCATATGGGTTGTCATATGCTCTTGGAAGCCTGTTATCCGGGAGCCATGCCATTCGGGAACCCTTCTACCCGGGAGCCCTATTATCTTGGGAGCCCTGTTATCAGTTTTCATGGGTTACCACGGGTACCTTGGAAGCCCTCTAAAATATCCTCTTTCCTTGTGGATTGGACCCAAAACTCATAATGGGCCTAAATCTGATCCATGCAAGATTTTGTTCACAACAACTACCCCCCGGTTCCTTGAAGCATGAGTGCAAGAGGAACCAGAACAAGGTAAGGTCCAATCCTTTCTTATTATTCTCTTGGAGAAGTACACATCTTCCACATCGTGTTCCCAAGCTT
This sequence comes from Kitagawia praeruptora, assembly GCA_037693485.1. Classification (NCBI taxonomy): domain Eukaryota; kingdom Viridiplantae; phylum Streptophyta; class Magnoliopsida; order Apiales; family Apiaceae; genus Kitagawia; species Kitagawia praeruptora. The sequence continues at coordinate 19,665,261 of CM075347.1, forward strand.
ACATGAGCTAACTCGGCGTAAGAAACAGGAAACACTCTGTTTCTGCATGCATATTTTAATGTGAGTTTTCAAATCAAGGATATCTTCTATTCACTTCGTATCATTCGTGGTACTCCGGTTGGTAGCATATCATGGGGCTACCGGCTTCTGGCATTTCTTTTTTTTAAACATCATGACTTTACGTTCTGAGATGCTTCCTTTCTTTACTAAATTGGCCTTCATATAAGAATCCTTTGATGTCCAGAAGCTCCTGCGGTTGTGGGGATGCCTCAAGCGTCCGAAACCCGGGCTACCAAGACAACTAGAAAAAGAGATAAGTAACGAGGGCTAAGTAGCCCTTAAAGATAATGCACAAGATCACACATATTTGATGCACACATGAAAGTATGAATATGCTAGTGCAAATGATATTGTAAAAAGTGTATGTTGCCGCTTCTCCAATCAAGTAGGACCTTGGCGAACACACTTTTCCAGGCATTGTGCCACAATTTTCAGATGTTTCCATTATTCCAACGCATCGGATCCCCAAAGAAATTGTTGAGTATTTTGAGGACTTCTCCTATAATGAGTATTTTGAGGACTTCTCCTATAAGTTGTAAGTGATTTGTACTCGCATGAAAGGCAACACATTATCTCATATGCGCGCTTATGTCATTAATAATCTTGTATGCGTGTCTCAAGGGGAACTAATGGAAGGTCGTGGAGACACCTTCAATTGCTGCATGTCTTTCCAAGTGGTAACATGTGGGGCATATAGCGTGCCTAGGTACCTACTCGACAGTTTCAGCTAGCAATTTCGAAAAAATGTTTATAAAAACACATGCATTTTATAAATCATGATGATTTTCATGTATTGGTTCAGGTATAATTCAGATCATGTAGGCATATTCATATGTTTGTGAATTTATGCAAGGCAAAACAATGGTCTTTTCGACAGAATATGCATCTCAGCAAAGTTTTCAGATGAATGTTGAAAAATCTTCTTTATAAGTGTGTAAACATGCATGATAGTGAATATGCAAAGGCAGTAGAGTAGAACTTATCTTTGTTCTTATCGTGTCAATCCGGGTTTGGGTTTCCGTTGTTGAACGTAGTGGGTGGAAGCCCCTTGTTTCATGTGAACTTCCGATGGGAACCCCTTTTCCTCTCTGTGGTAGGGTGCTGGGGAACCGAGTTATCCCCCGAGCCCTTAGATCTCTTTCTCATGTAATATGTCAGCCTATTCCAGCTTTAATCTTATTTTTGTGAAGTCTAGAAGTTGTTGGCTGTAGCTGATCATCAATGAACCTGCGAGCTGTTTGACAGAAGATGCAGAATGGAAGCAACAAGCTGGAAGCTATTAGTTGGAAGCTGTTAGCTATAAGCTTCAAGTAAGTATCAAAGAACCTGTATACCATTAGTTGCAGATTAAAATCAAAGAAATCATTAGTCGTTAGCTATAAGTAAATAACAAGGAAACTTGTTAGCCATAGGTAAACATCATGGAACCCGGAAGCCATTTGCTTCAGGTGAATAGCAATCATCCTGCAAACTATTAATTGCATATAAATAATATGTAAACAGTCAACAATAGGTATATAGCATGAAACCTATTAGTAATAGGTAAACATCAAGGAACCTGCAAGCTGTTAGTTATAAGCAAATAACATTAACCTTGCATGCTATCCATTGCAGGTGAGCAATAAAGATATAGGCTAGCCATTAGCTACATGTAAACATTCAAGGAATCTATAAACATCAAGCATTATTCATCTCACAATATATATATTCTAGTGCATGCCTCATGTTCATCTCATGTATCCCAAGCGAGTGACAACATATGTATTACTCAGGAAGTATCTAGACATGTTAATAACATATTTGAATTTTAGTAGGCAAGAGTCATTTAGTATCATGCAGATATTCATGTGGTAGAGTCACATAGGATGCACAATGAAAGATATCTCGTAGGTCTTGCTAATCATCTTGACTTAATACCTCTAGCATATCGAATACTCCTATTCACGCAAGGATTTCAATGAATTCGGCATATCAAAAAGTAATAATCTTAAGCCTAAGGGATAATCATTTCACATGCTTGTCATAGAGTGCAATTTCATGCAATTAAAGAGGGTTTAGTTTCTCACATACCTGTGTAATTTGGTTATGACGTGTGTATTTAGACGCATCATAAATATTACCTCGTATCCATCATAGGAGTAGCGAAGGAGCTTCCAACTTTGGAACCTTCAACTGTTTCAATGGTAACCTGTAATTATTGTTCACATGCATTGTGGGTGACTGGAACCCTGCCTTTCGAGATTGCAGTATTCATCTAAGAGCTTCCACCGTGACATCTCGTCTTGGTAGCCTCACCTTGGGATACCCATCCTGGATGCTTCATCCTGGAAACCCCATCATGGTATCCTCACTCTAGATGTTTTATTCTGGAAGCCCCATCCTAGGATCCTCATCTTGGATGTTTCGTCCTTGAAGCTCCATGATGCCCTAGGTTCAGCGGAACCTTCATCCTGGAAGCTCTTTTGGTTCAGGAACCTTGTCTGGTGTAGAAAGTATTAGAGCTTCCGCCTTGGAACCCCAATATTCAGGAACCATTTTTGGAGTAGGACTATGCTCATCTTCTAAAATCTGCTTAGCTTCGAAAGCTGATCCTGCAAACCTTTGTGAACTCTACCAACAGGAACCTTAAAATTTAATCATTAGGTTGGTTGGTTTATAAACTAATTGTTATCTAGTTTTATGAATGTATGCATATTGCATCTGATAGGGCCATCTTATTATTAGTCTTAGACATATGTTAATGGCATCTATATCCATCACTAGGTAACCTCTTTCTATCACTTAACGTTTAAAGTGCATGGGTTACTATCTAGCGCATAAGCAACTTAGTAAAATCTGTTTAGGCATTAGGCCTACCATTCAAATTCTAGTACATTTAAGCAGTTATATTCAGGCTAAGGCATTCTAGCTAAGCCTAAATCTGATTATTAGGGGCTAACCATTTACTTAGCGTCGTAATGAATGGTTTCCTAAGTAAGCGAGGTGTTTGAAGTTTGATAGGATTGTGTATTATGAAGAGAATACTACTCTACAAGTAAAAATGGTAATCAAGTTAGGCTTCCATACAGGAGGTAACCTTTGCAAGTCAATAAAGGGGATAATAGATCTACATATAAATGCGTAATCACTTTTCTTTTATAGCCATAAGGTATGCATATGAATTCTTTAACTAAACATTAGTGGATAAGCTAATTCTTTTAATAGCAAGCTTGGAAGAGTAATAGAGTGTATGAGCATTACCATAATTCAAAGGAGTAAGTTTAGTCTTCACATACCCGTATAGGTTGCTCAAAAGCGTATGGGGTTGCATGTACCTTATCCCTTGAGGTTGCAACTTCCGTCTTAGGGGCTTCCGTTGCGGGAGCTTGTCACCCGGAAGCCTAACTTTGGGAGCCCCATCTGGGAGCCCTGCTTGTGGAAGCCTAGCACCGGCAGCCCAACCTGGAAACGTTTGTTCTGGGGCCCTATCCTTAGTCCGCGTGGTTGCCACCCTGGGTGTGGGGGTACCGTCCGGTAACCCTATAGGTCCTGGAAGCCCGCAGTATGGAAACCTGGCTCTGGGAGCATTACTGGCGGTAACCCATTACTGGTAGCCTGGGTGCCGAAAGCTCGACCTGGGAGCCTTCATTCCGGGAGCCCCAATTATTTTATGAAATCGAGTGTGATAATGCCATGTAAGCCATTCCTGCAAGGCTATATTAGTAAAATCTTTGATAATCCATACGAGTTAACTCTTGTAACCACGTAGGTTAGTGATTGAAAGATCGATGTATGCCAATCACGGTTCCATACATGATTAATAACAAAGGAAGCCATGTATGGCAATCAGGGTTCCATACATGACTAAAAAGGAAGGGATCCATGTGTGCCGATCAGGGTTCCACACAAGCCTAAATAATGAAGGGATCCATGTATGCCGGTCAGGGTTCCATACATGCCCTAGTGACCAAGTAAGACATCTGAACCACTCAAGGTTCCGTACATGTCTGGTATTGGAGGGATCCAGGTGTGCCGATCAGGGTACCACACCAGCCCAAGTAATGAGGGGAACCATGTATGCCGATCAGGGTTCCACAAAAGCCCAAAATAATGAAGGGGAACCATGTATGCCGAACATGGTTCCATACATGCCCTGGTAACCAAGTAAGACATGTGAACCACTCAAGGTTCCGTACATGTCTGGTATTGAAGGGATCCAGGTGTGCCGATCAGGGTACCACACCATCCCAGGTAATGAGGGGAACCATGTATGCCGAACAAGGTTCCATACATGCCCTAGTAACCAAGTAAGCCATGTGAACCACTCAAGGTTCCATACATGTCTGGTATTGAAGGGATCCAGGTGTGCCGATCAGGGTACCACACCAGCCCAAGTAATGAGGGGAACCATGTATGCCGAACAGGGTTCCATACATGCCCTGATAACCAAGTAAGCCATGTGAACCACTCAAGATTCCGTACATGTCTGGTATTGAAGGGATCCAGGTGTGCCGATCAGGGTACCATACCATCCCAGGTAATGAGGGGAACCATGTATGCCGAACAAGGTTCCATACATGCCCTAGTAACCAAGTAAGCCATGTGAACCACTCAAGGTTCCATACATGTCTGGTAATAAAGGGATTCATGTGTGCCGAACAGGGTACCATACCATCCCAGGTAATGAGGGGAACCATGTATGCCGAACAAGGTTCCATACATGCCCTAGTAACCAAGTAAGCCATGTGAACCACTCAAGGTTCCATACATGTCTGGTAATAAAGGGATTCATGTGTGCCGAACAGGGTACCACATAAGCCCAAAAAATGAAGGGATTCATGTATGCCGAACAGGGTACCATACATGTCCCGGTAACCAAGTAAGCCATGTGAATCACTCAAGATCCTATACATGTCTGGTAATAAAGGGATTCATGTGTGCCGAACAGGGTACCACACAAGCCCAAAAAATGAAGGGATTCATGTATGCCGAACAGGGTACCATACATGTTCCGGTAACCAAGTAAGCCATGTGAATCACTCAAGATTCTATACACGTCTGGTAATAAAGGGATTCATGTGTGCCGAACAGGGTACCACATAAGCCCAAAAAATGAAGGGATTCATGTATGCCGAACAGGGTACCATACATGTCCCGGTAACCAAGTAAGCCATGTGAATCACTCAAGATCCTATACATGTCTGGTAATAAAGGGATTCATGTGTGCCGAACAGGGTACCACACAAGCCCAAAAAATGAAGGGATTCATGTATGCCGAACAGGGTACCATACATGTTCCGGTAACCAAGTAAGCCATGTGAATCACTCAAGATCCTATACATGTCTGGTAATAAAGGGATTCATGTGTGCCGAACAGGGTACCACACAAGCCCAAAAAATGAAGGGATTCATGTGTGCCGAACAGGGTACCATACATGTTCCGGTAACCAAGTAAGCCATGTGAATCACTCAAGATTCTATACACGTCTGGTAATAAAGGGATTCATGTGTGCCGAACAGGGTACCACATAAGCCCAAAAAATGAAGGGATTCATGTATGCCGAACAGGGTACCATACATGTCCCGGTAACCAAGTAAGCCATGTGAATCACTCAAGATCCTATACATGTCTGGTAATAAAGGGATTCATGTGTGCCGAACAGGGTACCACACAAGCCCAAAAAATGAAGGGATTCATGTATGCCGAACAGGGTACCATACATGTTCCGGTAACCAAGTAAGCCATGTGAATCACTCAAGATTCTATACACGTCTGGTAATAAAGGGATTCATGTGTGCCGAACAGGGTACCACACAAGCCCAAAAAATGAAGGGATTCATGTATGCCGAACAGGGTACCATACATGTCCCGGTAACCAAGTAAGCCATGTGAATCACTCAAGATCCTATACATGTCTGGTAATAAATGGATTTATGTGTGCCGAATAGGGTACCACACAAGCCCAAAAAATGAAGGGATTCATGTATGCCGAACAGGGTACCATACATGTCCCGGTAACCAAGTAAGCCATGTGAATCACTCAAGATCCTATACATGTCTGGTAATGAGTATTCGGAGGACTTCTCCTAAAATGAGTATTTGGAGGACTTCTCCTACTAACCAAGTAAGCCATGTGAACCACTCAAGTTTCCGTACATGTCTGGTAATAATCATGAAGCCTTTAGAACTTGACATTTTCAAGATGCCACTTTGAGAAGTATACTATCCGCTCCATTGCTTTAAAACTTGGCATTTTCAAGATGCCACTCTGAGAAGTATATTATCCACTACCCCCCAGTTCTTCATGACAGCTTGTCTGTGGTGGAGAACTAATTCATCTTATCACCAATCTAGTTGCTATCATCTCAATTCTCTTATCGCTCTGAGTATATTTCAGTGAAGCTCATCAAGTAAAGTATGGGGAAGCCTCCTATGTACCCTGACAATACAGGACCCAGAACTCTGAAGTTTGTGAAGCCCAATTCTCCAGTTGGCTATGGACATGAAACCTGGATTGATTATCCGGTCAATCCTCTGAAAGTTGAGCATTTTTTGTAATAAGTTTTGGTAGCATGATTGTTACTACCCCCCGAGCCTCTGGTTTAGCTCTATTTTTGATATTTTCACTTCTTTTCTTAGAAGGTTTAAATCTATACCCGGGAAGCAGGGTATTGTATCATAACTTGTTGCAGCTCTTGTCAGGTTCACGAACCTCAATTGGGAAGCCACATTTCTTTTCATCGTTAGGAGGCCTATGCCCATTTTCTTCTTGATAGGAAGCCTCCTTTCATTAATTTTTGATTGGTTTTTCTTGTGAGCATCTTTATGTAGACCCTTCATTGGGCATTTTAGATTTTCTCCATTTCTCATGTGGGGGGCTGCAAGCCATATTTTTCAGGGGGAAGCCATCCCTTTCCCATAGCAACCTCTTTGAAAGGTTCTTTTTTGATTAAGAAGCCTTTTTAGATGCCTCCGGTTTCCTTGCATACTTTCAGGATAACCTTCCATTCTACACTTGCCAGATAGTTGGTAGCCCTAATATGTGGCAACCCAAGTGGTATGCCATACGTGGGCCTCATATCACTTCCTTTTTGGTAGAGAGATCATTGGTATCCTTTTAATATTCTGGTGGCAGCTTTTCAAAACTTTGTTTGCTTCCATAATTTTTTCCCAAAGGTATCTCATGATTTGAGCTTCAACTGTTGGAGAGGCTTCCCATAAGAGCATCTTATGAGGGAAACTTCTGGTTCGTAAATCTTTTAGGAGCCTGAGGTGACCATGATATATAGGCCTTCTTTATTTGGTAGCCTCTAGCCCTTAGCCATCCTCCTTGTTCTCATGAGGCTTCTGGTCAGGCTGCCGTCATGACTGTGCTGCCTGGAGCTGTTGGGAACTTGGTTGCCCATTTTCCAAGAGCTTCCTTTGTTTTCTTGGTATTGGCACCTCCATTAGTTCATCTTAAGGGCTTTCATGCCTTTTCTTCTTGGGTGAGAGACTTGGTAGTGCTCTTCGAGATTGTGTTAGTGGCCCTTCTAGGCAACCCTTCTTATTTTGGATGGGAAGCCTCGTGGTCAAACAGCAATTAAGGCTACCACTCATTTGTCTTCTACAGCCGGTAACCCTTTTACAGAATTATAGGATATGCCTTAGTTCAGCTTTCCTAAAATCATATTTGAGGACCTTCTCATCGTCTGAGTTGTTCCCGTTTAGCAACGTGGCTGGTAGGTCACTCATTTTCTACATGGTATTTATGTTCCGGGATGCTGATCAGTTGCACCGGAAGCCCTGTATTTGGTTCCGCAGTATCAAATTGCTCATGAGGAAGAATTTTTCAATTCCATGGTTTCCCTTACCAGCTTTCAACATCAATATTATTGGTGGTGCTACCCCCCGAACGAATTGGGAACCTTAACACGAGGTTTCCATGGTGGAAGCCCCACACTATGAGTGCACATCTTCTTTTTACTGACTTTTTGTCCACATGTTTAGAACATCGTCATCATTTCTCTTTTTTTTTACTACTGATCTCATTTGTCAATTGTATTAGGCATTTTGCTTATGAAGACAGCAAATAGGAATCTGCTTCCAGCTTTATAGATATTCAATTGGTACAGCATTTTGCTATTACCATGAGTGGTGCATATGCGCTACCCCCCGAGTGTCTACGAATGAAAAAATTCATGATAACTGAGTTCAAAGTTACACAGCTACAACTAATAAGTTGTATATCATTGAGCCTATCCCAAAAGAGGCCTTCCGCTGGGGCTTCCTGATGGGTGGCAATTTAGGGTGTCTTCCTTGGGACCCCAATCCAATCATGTGACTGGTCAGTCTAGCTTCTTGGTGTTTTGTCTTCGGGGCTACCGGATCTAGGGCTTCCGAATTTTAGGGCTTCCGGATTCAGGGCTACCGGATCCAGGGCTACCGAATCCAGGGCTACCGGATTCAGGGTTTCCGGATCCAGGGCTACCGAATCCAGGGGTACCGGATCCCGGGCTTCCGAATCATAAGCTTGGAGGAGATCAAGTTCTGGGCTACCGGATTTCAGGGCTAACGGATCCAGGGCTACCATCATATTCGGGGTTGCCACTCGTTGCACAGAACCTGGGGAGTGGTGGTCCATCTGCCTCCTAGGCTTTTCTCAGCCTTTCAATAATAAATGGGTCTGGTTGCCCATTGGAGGGTATATATTCTTCATCCATATTGTCTAGATTCATTTCCCGGTTGCCTCAAAGCCCGCAAGTAATGCGGAAGCCTGACTTATGCTTTATCCATCCAGCTATTAGACTTCCAAAGGATAGGAACTTTCCTTCACTGACATGGCTATACGCTTGATGGGTTTCTAGCGGGAGTCCTTCATGCTGATGCCTTGGTACCCCTTGGCGGGATCCTTGGTGGAAGCCCCCTTGGCACCCTGATTGCATTCGTCCTCGAAGGCCCTTTTGATCCCCCATCTGAGATCTCTTCAGATTACTTCTTTCAGGGGGAAATTTCACCCACCTTTTATGATGATGCCATGGTACCCCTAGGCGGGATCCCAGGTGCAAGCCCCCTTGGCACCCTGATTGCATTCGTCATCGAAAGCCTTTTTGAGCCCCCCATATGAGATATCTTCAGATTACTTCTTTCAGGGGAAATTTTGCCCATTCTTTCATGATGATGCCATGGTACCCCTAGGCGGGATCCCAGGTGGAAGCCCCCTTGGCACCCTGATTGCATTCGTCCACAAATTCTGGACTTTGACACTCAATACTTCCTAAACAGAACTCATTCACACTTGACTTATTCAACACACAATGTAAGAAAGGAAATAGAATAAAACAAATTGATACTAGGATATCTGATCAGAACAAATCAGATATGACACCTCAAGCATAATATTACGTTATCAAACCAAACCGTGTTTGAGATTAACTCCAACAGGGACAATGCTGATTGTGAATTTGTGATCACATTGTAAAATACATGCATATAAAATGATTAATATATGTTGTGGGAGGATTTTAGCACAACTACGTGGAGGTCGTTGCTGGAATAGCGCCATAAAATATGGAATCGTATAACTGCCCAGGAAAGCACACAGCTGTAAATTTGAGACTAGCCGCCCGGGAAGGCACACGGCTAGGGGTTACCGAAGAACACGGGAAGGTGTTTTTGTGATGATTGGGACTGAATCTACGGGATAGAGTTCAAGGACCATCTGTTGGCCAGCCAAGAACCCTAATTTGACTGTGTCACACAAGAGTGCACGTGCTCTAGCTACTCAAGGAGTGTAAAGTGTCGAAGAAGATCCCGTAAACTGCCTACATACCACTATTTATAGTGGATCAACCCCCGATGTAGTTCTTGATTGATAAGTTTGATTGTTTATGATGATTTATCCTCTCTCCAGTGGGATAATGACTGTTGTTGCTGATATAAATCGTGTATCAACTGATTGTGATGTAGTTATCAGGTTTCCAAGCCTTATCAGGACTGTTGGAAGCCTATCCACTGATGTTTATCTCATGAATGTATGATTTATCATGTAATAATGATGTATATCCTCGAATAACTGAATAATTATCCGTTTAGAGGTGTATTTCAGCTGTAGAGACGTGCTCCTAAAAAGTAGGAGGCGTGCCTTATCTGATTTGGCAGCCTGATCAGGCTTCCGGCGGAAGCTGGGGGTACCACCCGGTAGCCTGACTCCGGTAGCCCAACCATGGAAGCCATACTGGAAGCCTTATCCGATGGCTGTCCTAGTCTGAATCTGTGCTTCTGCCAGGCTTCCGGGGAAGTTGGGGGTACCACCCGGTAGACCCTCCGGTAACCCAGTTACGGAAGCTATGCTGGAAGCCCTCTCTGATGGCTGTCATTGGCTATGGATGAGACTATCCCCGGGACCATAAGCTTATATTCTTTCAATGTTCATCGCAAGGTAGCCCCTCTGGGGGTACCGCCCGGTAACCCCAACTATGGCAGCCCCTTTGGTAAGCCGGTTATGAAAGCTTATTCTGGTAAGCCATGTCTTGTAGCTGTACTGGAAGCTATGTAATGATGTCTATGGGTTGTGGATCATTCATGGGAGGCCATTCCCAGGACCCTTATCATCATATTTACCTGCTACCCATCTCATGGTAGCCCATATGGGTTGTCATATGCTCTTGGAAGCCTGTTATCCGGGAGCCATGCCATTCGGGAACCCTTCTACCCGGGAGCCCTATTATCTTGGGAGCCCTGTTATCAGTTTTCATGGGTTACCACGGGTACCTTGGAAGCCCTCTAAAATATCCTCTTTCCTTGTGGATTGGACCCAAAACTCATAATGGGCCTAAATCTGATCCATGCAAGATTTTGGTCACAACAATATAATTATAAGATTAAGGACTAAGGGTAATTTAGTCTTTAGAGGGTAAAATAGACTTTTAACTGTGTTTCTAATTGATTCATCCATTTTTGCCATGGTAGTGATAAACCCTGATTCCCCTGTATTATACTTAAATTTCTATCATTTGATCCCAATCCAAGAATGTGTGATGTTTGTTTCTCAGTGTCCAGGGTTTCATTTTTTTCATATCTTATTCTTTACATCAAATTTCCTTTTACTAAAATTAATTTCCATCACTCCACTCGCAAACAAAGAAAAAGTCAGAGGGTCATCTCTTCTCTCAGAAACCATCTAAATTGTTACTATGGAATTGTTACTATGGAGGTATTCAATTGTTTATGTTAGGGGTTGTCTTGTTGGTTGATGCAGGCTAGGTGTTTGATAAAATGCAAAGGCTATGACGTAGGCGATGGCGAGAATGGTAGGGAAGGTTTAGTTGAGGCTTCAGTTGCTTCTACAAATGTCATCATGGATGTAGATGACGAGGATGCTATTTGTAGGCCTACTCGTTATTTTACACTTGATGAACTTGACACTTTTCTTCAGGAGATCGATGACGAGGGGGACCTTCCAATTGTTGACGATGAGGCAGATTGGGCGGCTTAGTCAGCAGGAATTTTTTTTAATAATTTTTTTTTCGAATTTTAAAAATAATTTTAAAAAATTTTAGTTTTGTGACGGATTTAGTGACGAAATAAATCCGTCACAAATTTTTTGTGACGGAAAAATCCGTCACAAATTCCGTCACAAACGTGTATCGGTACAAAAAAAATGACAAAATTTGTGACAGATTTGTGACGGATTATTTCCGTCACTGATTTTGTGACGGATTTTTTCGTCACAAAATTGATTTGTGACAAGGGTTTCAGTGACAGAAAAAATCCGTCACAAAGGCGTTTGTGACGGAATTTCAGCCTGTTTGTGACGGATTTTACCGTCACAAATACCAGTTTTTCTTGTAGTGTTAAAAAAAATAAAATTCCATAAATTTTTTTTTCCCAAAAAAATTATTGAAGTTTGAGAATCATAAAATGCATCTAAGAATATTAATAATTTTTTTTTACAATTTTTAAATTAATTTTTTTGAGATGTTCTCTCGTTTTCTTTTTAAGCATGTTCTCTTTAGAACCTTGACCTATATATATAATATTAATATGTCATGGCTTTTAACAACAATGGCAAGCAGTCAAGCACATAAAATTGTGTAAGATAAATATAGAAATAGATTAGACAACATCCCTAGAGAAGTCTGGAACTCGGGGTAGCTTTGCCGGTCCTTCGTAATTTCTGCTTCACAAATCTAAAAAACAAAAATCTTTGACAAATATGAACGATGCAACAATAAATATATATCATGCATGATATATATCATTATGCAATTTATGATAAGTAAAATAAAATAGAACGGAATAAAAAACTCATCGTGATTTTTTATCTGATTGTCGTTCGGATTTTGGTAGATATTCCATGCTAATGCTGTATTTCTAGTACTGTATTTGTTGAGCTTAACCCCCGGGCCTCTGTTTTTTATCTAGCAGGCTTTGGAACAACACATCACTCTCTTGCATATACATGTCAACATGTTAATTTTCTATGGTCTTCTGCGAGTCCCACACCCTCTTTAGCAAGCTGCGAATCACTTTTTTTTTGTTAACCACGCTCGTACACTCCATTATAACCATTCACGTACCCATTATATTGGTTGTATTATAGTCTTCAAATGCACCATTTTAACGAGTTGCGATCCCTGGTATGACATATATTTGTGTTAAAATATTGTCACGATTTACTGCTACCCCTTGTATATGCATCTTGACGAGCAGAGTTATGTGCTTCCAATTTCCGTGCATAATAACTAACCCTCCTGCATACGAATTTTTTTGTTTGATAAAAATCCCCGCGAAGATTATATGTACTTCACATATAATTAAAATAAGGTCCTCATTCTAGGGCCAATAACAAATTTTTTCGGAAGTTGCTGGAATAATAAAAAAATATTTTTGTGAAGATTTTAGGATTTTTGAATATTGGGGGCTCAGATTGCTGATGTAAAAATGCTAGCTTAACACACAAGAATTAAGGGCGAGGTCTTCACAATTCTTGGGTCTCGGCCAATCCATGGGCCTAGGTCAATATGTCTGGGCGAGGCCCAAATATTTAGTCTACGTTTGACTTAATTATAAGGAGTGTAGATTTTGGCTAGAATTGGGGTCTCATTATTGAAATTTAGGAGTATTATTTTGGGCAAGGTTTTATGAATGCGTGGCACAAAAATAGCCCAACACCTTTTTCTTCACCGGTAAAACTGAACAGTAAAATGCAAACTACAATTTGAACGTAGTTACAGTAAAATCAAGCAATATCTAGCATGCACTAGATAATAAAGTATGATTACAAAATGTTAAAATATATATACAATTTAAAATGTTAACACATATATAAAAAGGGTTTTTTATTAATATGTCCCAATTTAAAAGCTGATTTACAAATATATCCCATTTATAATTGTATTTATTAATATGTCCCATTTTCAAAAAAAGTTAGAATTTTAAATTAACCATGGTTAATTTTATTACTTCATCTTTTTAAATGACAAATATAACCTTTTTCACAAATCTTGAATAGTTATAATTAATTTCAAAAGTGTTGTACTGTATTACTCTGTTTTTTTTGCTAAATATTACTCTGTTTTCACCCAAACAAGAAACAACTATCAATCAATTCTAGCAATGTTTAAAGTACCTCTGTTTATTGTCAAAATTGTGACATAATGAAGGAGACTATAATGGTTGCTAGCAGCCTTACAAAAGAGTTACCCTCATCAGCACTCTGGTATATTTCACGGAAAAATTTATTCAAAGCTGCTGCATCCCCATGTTGTCTTCCTCCTCCTGAACAACACAAAGGTTACACCCAAATTCACATTGTACATGTCATTCACCCATCTTGCACAACAAATGGAGTGATATGTACGATATATCTAGTTAAACTACAGTAAACTATGTGACTGAATTTTCTACAGCTGAAATAAATGAATAAACAGAAAAACTCCAACTTGACGATACATCTTAAAATTTATCATTCTTCGAACTTTAACAACTTAAAAGAGTAACAATCCATGGAATTGAAAATCATAAACTAATTTATCATTGGGTTGAAAAGCACTAATTTGAACGTAGCAAAGCATCCATCCACTTCCGATCTACTCCTTTTTTTCTTTGAGTTAGAGCCAATCGGACCACCACCACATGTTGTTTTGTTATGTCCAGGTTGCTTGCACTTGCTGCAACACCTTGCTTTCTTCTCATGTAATGTCTCATCATAAGCCTTTCTTCTATTCTTTCTCGGTCTGCCTTGTTTTCTGATTAGTAAAGGGGGAACAATCGTCGTTATAGGCTGCATAAACAAAGAACAATGGGTGTTCATTATTATATTAAATTACTATGATTGTGTAATTAAATACAACCATTGTTGTATAGAAATACCTCTTTCCAATCATCTGGCCCTTCTAAAGGTATCATCCCTTTGGCATATGTTCTCTTGTAATAATCCACCGAATAAAATTTAGCACATTACCTATATACAAATCCAGAAAAACAAATTAACAACATTCATATACATGAAAATTACTTTGTTAATTTTCAAACACTTACTGAACCCAATTGGGTCTGATTTGTTGTAGAGCACAAACAGCATGTTGGCAAGGAAAACCTCTCAACTGCCACTGCACACAGCTACATGTTTTTTTGTCAAGATCAACAGTGAATATGGAAGAGTGGATGCTTGTAACTTCATAAACCTTGCCAGCAACAGCTCCTGCTACTTTGTACTCCCCTATTTTTTTCAACATTAACTTTAGTAATTTCTTGGCACTAGGAACCAAATCCCCAGAATCCCAACCAACGCAAGCATTTCTTCTCTTGTAAAACAAACCCATGACCAATTGACCATACATTAATACTAATTTACAAAGAGGTTTCTCCCTAATTTTTGTAATCATATTGTTAAAACTCTCAGAGAAGTTGTTGCTCAAGTGTTCACAGGAACTATTATGATCAAAGAATGCCCTACACCAGCTTTTAGGATCCTCGCCCATCAAGTACTCAAAAGCCTTAACATTCTCCCCATCATACTATCCATGTGAGCCTATAATTAAGACACATTGACTTGGTAAACTATAATTGATAAAAGACTAGTAAAAGTTGATCAACAAGATTTAGTAATGAAGAATATTACTTGAAAGTGTTTAGCTTTATAAGCTCTAGCAGCATTCCAGAACATAGTATGAAGCTTCGAACCTTTGAAATGTGATTTGAAGTTTTTGTACATATGTCTGTCGGCAATTCAGAAATTAATGTAAAACAAGCATTACAAGAGTTTGGTAAAAAGAAATGTCAAAAGAAGTTCACAAACCTGAAACAAAACCTATGTGGTGAAGTGGGGAATAGTTTCTGGACAGCTTCCCTCAATCCTTTTTGCCTATCAGATATGAAGTTGATTGCCTGTACAGGATGTTCATCCAATCTAGGTTTAAGATGTTTCAAAAACAGGAACCAATTCTCAGCACACTCATTTTTACAAACCATGATCCCTAAAGGCACCAAGCCGTTCTGTCCATCTAAAGCAGTAGCTGACAATAAGCAACCACCATACTTTCCCTTAAGGTGGCATCCGTCAAGACCAACAACATTTCTACAACCATTAATAAAAGCCCTCATAGACGCTTCAAAAGCAATTGTTACAGACTCAAAGGTTTTGTCTTCACTGCAACAAGAAAAAAAGAGAAGTTAAACTACACATGAATGTCATATGCATGCATAAAACTGATTTCAAATTGTTACAAAGTTTTGCAAAGAACTGCTAAAAATTCTGCAGAAAATAGCTTCCAAAATTCTGCATAAAACAACTTAGAAATTGTTGCATATGGTACTAATGGTAAGTTGCAAAATTCTGTTTTAATTCTCCCTGAAATGGTAAGTTAAATAAAATCCACAAAATCTCTGTAACTACCATCCATAACTTATACTCTGGCAACTTAAAAAATCATCAGAGTAATATCAGATAGTACAAATCTGACCATTCGTCAAGTGAAATACACAAACTGTCAAGCATATGGTAAGTTACTAGAGTATTGTACTTTTCCGAACTTGAATTGATAAATTTTATCATGATATTTTATCTTTTCAAGCATCTCGTTTCACGTAAAGAGCTAGATAATTACAGCTGCTCTATTCTGATACTGCAGGATAAGCTTCATGACTATCTTGGCGTGATGTTGGCAGTTAACAATGCATTTTCTGACCGCGCAAATGCATTGTATGCATAATGGTTATATTGTAGCACTATCTACACTTATTCCTTTATACGCGTACCATTAAAATTTATTTTGGAGTATGTCAGAGAGAGTATTTTCTTCCAGATCATGTAAAACATAAAATGTATACAGAAGTTTCACTGTACAAAAGAGATGAATTGTTTAGATGCCTATCTTCAGGTCACTAAGTCTTCCTTCCCTTTTTTTTAGATGCCTAAATATTAAGTGCATGAATAACACTGCTTGACCTATTCCCTTGCAATGTAAAGACAAACTTGAACTGTTGCTAAGATCAAGTCACGCCTTTTAACGAAACAAGATATTAAAAAGGCATGTCAAAATGATAGGTTTGGCCGCTACTATATAGAGTTCCGTAAATCGCTGGCCTCTGTTTCAGTGGCTTCTTAGGAAAAAATAGAAGACAGTGAGCTGAGTTAATCCAGCTAAGATTTACACATAGCAAATCCAAAAAAATGTAGTACTATGTACTTAAAGAAAATTGGTTACAAGAAAAAATGTTCAAATATCAGATGTTCAAAAAATAGATGATCAAAAGCATGTGACTTTATTTTTATGTTCAGGTATGAGTTTAAAGAATTTACCTGCAATATGTGTACGTAGCAATTGAATTTGGATTGGTCCTTTTAATCATCTCACATAGACTTGGAATGAGTTTAAAACTTTCATCATAACTACCATTTAATTTCTCCAAAATCTTGTTTCTAGCCTTCCATGCAACATGATACGAAATTAAGGTGTTGTGACTCATCCAAAATTCATCGAAAATCTCACTAGGTTTGGGTACAATTTTGCTATGTGATTTCTTAATCTTTTCGATCAAATGCTCAGCCACTAACTCATAATTTGCACTTGAATTTCTTCCATTAGAATCTCCAACACAAGTGTGATACAAGTGACATTTTCTTATGCTCCAAGTGGGCTCACCAGGGACCTTGCGTGCAGATACAAACCATGGACACATGACGGGCTGTCCAAAACCTTGACACACAGCCTTGATCCTAAGATTGTCACTCTTATGAAACTTGCATACTATCTTATTTGATACGCAATATTTTCTGAGATGTTTTTGAAAAGCAGTCTTATCCAAAAACTGTAAACCCACTTCAATTTTATCAACCACACCCTGTTCATCATTTTTTGGTTCAGAAAATAACTCAGGATCCACTAAATCAGCCGCGAAAAATTCATCAAAAATCATTATCAGTCAACAATGGCCCGATACTAACATTGCTTTTTGGAATATTAGAAAAATTTTCCGTTGGCATATTATCATCGGCTATAAATTTTTGATTTGTTAAAATAGGAACGTTACCTTCATCTTCTTCCTCATTATCCTCATCGAAACTTCTATTTTTCATGCTAAAATGATAAAGAAACTCATCCCAGTCTCTATCATCTTCATCCTCACTATACATGAGTGGTTGGTTCCATGGTTGATCTTCAGGATGACAATCATCTTCTCCAAAATTCTCAAGATGTATAATTGGTTCTTTAATCACACTGAATGCATCTTCAACATTATTAACTTTTTCAGAGACCAAGTTCCAGAAATTCGGACCCAGGCCATCAACATTATTAGCTTCACTAGGATGTCTAGCATCTTCAACATGACCATCAAAATTCAGTACCATTCTTGAAACACTTTCCCTCATTTTGTTAGCTCTTTCAATCAATCGTGGACTTTTTCTGGGAGTGTATGTTACCGAGGATGATTGGGTTTTTTTAGGTGTTGCATACTTAATTTGTGGGTTAAAAACCGTTGAAGTTGATATAATCTCTTGCATCTTCTCCTTCTCCATAATTCTGATAATTCTGAGATAACACGTTATTGGGAGAGAGAGTTAGAGATAATGGGCGGGAGTTTACACAAATGACTAGCGGGTGATTATACGTGATCTCAACAAACCTAATTTTTAGTCTTGTACTTTATCAGGGCATTCTAGTCCAAATATTTTATATTTACAACTTAATTATATCTATATAGGTTATATAGGAGTTAAAAATTAACCAAAGGACATAATAATAATATTTGAATAAAAAAGGACATATCGATAAAGTACAACCTTATTTTGGGATATATTAGACAAATTTCCATATAAAAATTGAGTATATTGTAAAGTTACATGGTGATCTGGTCCATTGTTGTTGGATTCTATCATCGAATGGAATCGTAAATAACACTTTCGATATATTATTTTCCGTTATATATATTAAACGATCAATCATTTTGAGATGTGATTTTAATTTTTAAATAATTTTTCGCAATTTTTATTCAAAGGAGAGAGAAAATTCCTTATTTATTCTTTAACTCAACGATTATAAATAATCGAAGTGAAAACAACCATTTCTCTGAGTAAATTATAAAGACTAGCAAAGCTACATTACATGTACGGATGTACCTATGCGGCGCTGGGAGCACAAGTAACATTTCTTTTCCATCAACCTGACACACACACACAAACACACACATTCCCCCCACCCACACCTCTCTCTCTCTCTCTCTCTCCCTCCACATCTCTCTCTCTCTCTCTCTCTCGGTCATTATATAGGCTCAGGTTATGTTTGTGTGAAGATATATAGGTACACAGACGCAAAAAATACATACACGCTCATCTAGTTATTCCAGGTCTCTTCACTCCGGCCTCTAGAAATCGCCTTATGTGTTGTTTTAAATAGTGTTGTTATATTTGTGCTTTTCCATCACTTATTCGCTTCGTGCGCTCGATTGATATATACATATATCAACTAAGAAGCCTCGATTAATGTAGCTGTTCCCTTGTTATTTTTTCCCCCGACTTGAGAATCGCTGTATGTGTGCGTGTGTGTTCTTCAATGTGTGTGTATATATGTTTGCACTTGTGTGTGTTTTTTATGTTTGTTTTTATTTCAGTTATTTATTCAACGCTAAAATCAACACTCGAGTTGTGTTTGTTATTTTTTTGATCTTGATCTAAAGATATATGTGAATGCTTGTGTTTATGTCTGCTTGAATGTGAGAGTATTTTTGCTGATTTGTTGATCATGTGATTTACGATTTGTTTTGTATTTCGCTTTTATTCCGGAAGTATTGATTGAAGTGATTTTTCTTTATGATTTGCAGAATTGGTCTTTAGGCTATCCTTTTTAGTCTATACTTGTTTGCTTCCAACAATTTTCAAACTGTTGCAGTCTCTCTGGCAGGAGATAATTTTCCACTCTTACACATAAACATCCATACCCATCTTATGTCCACATTCTACACGTACACAGTTTAAACATTTTACTTGATAGGGAATATTTTCACTTTTTTGTTTTGATTTTTGTTGGTTCTATTTTGCAGTTTTTGAGCATATATGGAAACGTACCATAGAAAAAGGCTCAGAAGTTCTCCCAGTGAAAGCAGCAATGACAGTGTGAGTCTCTCTCTCTCTCCCTCTCCCTCTCCCTCTCTCCTCTCTCAAGTCTCGTGGTTGTGTAGGTACAGATATTCTCTGATATTATCTCTATTACTTTCTAAAGCTCTGAAATGTGGGCGCCTGGTAGGGTGATAGGTTACATGAATACCCTTAGTGATTGATTTCATGCGTTTGTCTTATTTGAGGTCACTGCCTCATGCGCCTCTACTTTCTGTATTTGTCTCCTATCAAGCTATCACACGCGTTGGTATTTAATAAAAGTTTGGTAAAGCCATATTTTATCATCATGAGCCAGGGACTCTTATCACTGTAACAAGACTAAAGTGATAGAAAATATATAAAGAACAGAGAAGATGTAGTGCTAACTGCTTGAGAACGATTACATTATATAGGAAAGAAAACGAAACCGTGTCCACGAATTCTGGACTTTGACACTCATTACTTCCTAAACAGAACTCATTCACACTTGACTTATTCAACACACAATGTAAGAAAGGAAACAGAATAAAACAAATTGATACTAGGATATCTGATCAGAACAAATCAGATATGACACCTCAAGCATAATATTACGTTATCAAACCAAACCGTGTTTGAGATTAACTCCAACATTCTCCCCGGTAATCTCAAACCTGTTTGCTCAAGTCTTTAACTCCCAACAAATTCCTCATCTTCTCAAATTTTGCTGTAACTAACGCTTTGGTCATGATATCAGCACGTTGTTCATTGCTGTTGTCATGCTTCAAAACGACCTCTCCTCGCTCCACACATTCTCTAATAAAATGGTATCGTATGTCAATATGCTTACTCCTTCCATGAAACATTGGATTTTTGGCTAAATCAATAGCAGACCTGTTGTCAATACAAAGAATAACTGGACCAATGTTCTTTGCTGTTAACTGTCTTAATAAATTGCGAAGCCATATCCCTTGACAAGCTGCAGCTGTGGCTGCCATGAATTCAGCTTCACATGAAGAGAGAGCAACACATTTTTGCTTCTGAGAAACCCATGTGATCATGCTTTCGTTCAAATAGAATATCATTCCACCAGTGCTTTTCCTATCATCCAACTGGACAGCTAAGTCACTATCAGAAAAACCATTCAAAATACTGTTACTGCTGTTAGCTGAATACACCAAACCAAACTGAATTGTTCCTTTCACATATCTCATAATCTGTTTTACAGCATCTTGATGTAACTTAGTAGGACGTTCCATAAACCTACTGACAATTCCCACTGAAAATGCTATATCTGGTCGAGTGTGAACTAAATATCGCAAACCTCCTACCATGCTTTTATACTGAGTCGAGTCAACAGCTAGTCCTCCTTCATCTCGATTTAGTTGCTCCTTTGGATCCATTGGATACATAGTAGGATTACAATCCAACATTCCTGCTTTCTCAAGAATCTTTCGTGCATAACCAGACTGCTTTAACTCAATGTAACCGTTTCCTTGTTCCACTTTGATACCCAAGTAATAACTTAACTTTCCCAAATCACTCATCTCAAACATCTGGTTCATCTGTTTTTTGAAATTCTCTATCATTGCAGCACTGGTCCCTGTTACAAGTAGATCATCTACATACACAACAATTATTATGTTCTCACCATTTTCCCTTTTAGTGTAGACTGCATGCTCATAAGGACAACGAAAGAATCCAATACTTAACAAATATGAGTTAAGCTTAGCATACCAGGCCCGTGGGGATTGTCGTAAACCATACAAGGCTTTTGACAGTTTATAAACCAAGTGTTCTTGCCCAGTCTTTTCGAAACCCTCAGGTTGTGCCACATAAACATTCTCTTTTATGTCTCCTTTCAAAAAGGCTGTTTTTACATCAAGGTGATGCACTTCCAAATTGTTTTTGGCTGACAATGCTAACAAGAGTCTCACTGTCTCGAGTCTTGTCACAGGCGCGAACACTTCATCAAAATCTATGCCTTGTTCTTGAACGTAGCCCTTTGCAACAAGGCGAGCTTTATGCTTTAAAATCCTTCCATCTGCATCCTTTTTTAACTTGAAGATCCACTTCAGTCCTATTACCTTCTCCCCTGGTGGCAGAACTGTTAACTTCCAAGTATTGTTCTTTTCAATCGATTCCAGCTCTTATTTCATAGCAATTATCCATTCTTTATCTTTCACAGCCTGTTTGTAATTGACAGGCTCATCAACTCCCATCAAATACAGTTCTTCATCATCAAGCTCCACCTCTTCAGTTTCTTCATACAATTTACTAAGTGACTTGAACTTCTTTGGCTCCACGCTATCATCATAGTTATCACTGTTGACACTTAAGTTTGAGTTATGAGACGATGGTGTCCCACCCATGCTGAGACTTGAACTCCGATTCTGAGTTGATGGAGTGCTTTCAATGCTGTGTCTTGATGTCGAAGATTGACCGGATGGAGTACCTCTTACACTGTCATTGTCACTGTCATCCATGTCATTTCCTTCACTAGAGCTTCCAGTGCCTGTTGACAACGTCTCGCCAGAGTTATGTGCTACCAAGTCTGAAAATTGCATTTCAGAAGAGCAATTCTCTTCATTTTTTCTTGCCAGGGCCATGACTTAGTTTCTTCAAAAATCACATCTCGACTTATGAAAATTCGATTAGTCTCAGGATCGTACAAACGATATCCCTTTGTACCTGTCTCCCTCCCGAGATTGACAACCCTCTTACTTCGATCATCGAGTTTTTTTGTTTGATCTCCAGGTGTTTTCATGTGTGCCATACATCCGAAAACCCGTGTATGACTAATGTCTGGTTTTCTTTCTGTCCAAGCCTCATAAGGAGTCGTTTCAGTTAAGGCTCTTGTGGGAAGCCTATTCAAAATATACACTGCATTTCTAACAGCCTCTCCCCAGAATTTCATAGGCATTTTCATTTCCTTTAAGCAACTCCTTGTCATCTCCACCACAGTTCGGTTTCTACGTTCCACTACCCCGTTTTGCTGAGGCGTATAGGGAGTTGTGTAGTGCCTTTCAATCCCTGCTCCTTCACAATAACTTTTGAATTCACTTGAAGTAAACTCACCTCCTCGATCTGTTCTGAAAACCTTCACCTTACTTTCTGAGTTCTTTTCTACTAGAGCACGAAAACTTTTGAACGTTGTGAGTGCCTCATTTTTGGTTTTAAGAAAATAAACCCACATGAAACGACTGAAATCATCTACCAGCAAGAAAAAATAACTGAAACCTGATGCTGTTTCTGGAGAAATAGGACCACACAAATCACCGTGTATCAGCTCGAGCACCTTCTTAGCACTGTAGTTAGCTTTGTTTGGAAACTGTTTCCTAGTTTGTTTTGACATAAGACAACCATCACAAACGTTTTTTGACTGAATGACATCAGGCATTCCATGCACCATCTTGTGTTTTGACATAAGTGACATGACTTGATAATTGACATGTCCTAAACGTCTATGCCACAACCTAGATACTTCATCTGTTCTTGTCATTAGGCACACCTGGTTGCTTATTTCAATGATAATCTTATATAACCTGTTAGGAGAATGTTTTACCTTCATAAGCAAGCGTTCCTGCTTATCATATATCCACAAAAACTCCCCTCTGAGCATTACCTTGTTTCCATCTTCAGACAGTTGGCCTAAACTGATGATGTTGTTGCGTAAATTTGGAATATAATACACATCGTGCAAAGCCTTTTCTTCTCCATTTTTGCATATCATCATAACAGTTCCTTTCCCTTTAATTTTCACAGTGGATCCATCACCAAATCGTACTTGGCCAGTCACAGCTTCATCCAATTCCTTGAATTTTGTTTTCGAGCCTGTCATGTGGTTACTTGCCCCATTGTCGAGATACCACAAATTTGACTCAGTTGTTTTCTCCCCGTTGTTTGACAGCACTGACAAACTTGTTTTAGTTTCGTCTACTTCCAGCTTCATTCCATTTCTTTCACATTTAGCCATCAACAAGGCAGGCACATTGTCTTCAAACATGGCCATGTTAACTTCTTGATTTTGTTCCCTGTAACGCTTTGGCTTTCTACACTCAGATGCAATGTGTCCAAACAAGTTACAATTGTAACACTTTATCTTCCCGTTTTTATCACGTAGACCTCTACTTCTGTTGCTTGGATAACACCCTTCATTGTTCGTTCTTTTATTCCACTCTTCACGAGTAAATAACAGTTTTCCTTCATTGCCTACACGCTTAGCCCAATCTTCTTCTGACAGCATCAGTTGATTTTCATTTGATTCAGTCTTTCCCTTTATACGTTCCTCGTCAGCCTTGAGAGACCCTATCGCTTCTTCAAGTGACATTTTGTCCAGATTCCCAAACTGCTCCATCGTTGATGCAATCTGCAGAAATCTCGAAGGTACTGCTCTCAGTAATTTCTTAACAATATAAGATTCTTCTATAGTCTCTCCAAGTGCTCGTATATTTGACACAAGTGCATTCATCTTCATATAGAAATCATCAATCTGCTCATTCTCTTTCATGTTCAGTCCTTCGAATTCTGACTTCAATGTTTGAACTCTGGCTTGCTTCACTCGATCAGCTCCTTGGCACAGCGTCTTTATTGCCGCCCATACTTCCTTTGTTGTTTTCTTCTCTGTAAGTGAGAGTAGTATCTCTTCGGGTATGCCTTGGTAGATCATTGCCATGGCTATCTTGTCTGTCTTCTCTTCAATTACTGCTTTCGGATCGCTTGTCTCAATAGCGTTCCAAACTCCTTGTGCTTGCATAAAGACTCTCATCTTGAGAGCCCAGGCTGTGTAGTTACTTTTTGCAAGCATAGGATAGGACAGGCCTAATCCTCCTTTTCCCTTGGTCACCTCCATCGTTGGTGCTTTGACAGTTGCCTTAATTTGCTTCCCTTGCTCTGATACCAAATCTTATCACTGTAACAAGACTAAAGTGATAGAAAATATATAAAGAACAGAGAAGATGTATTGCTAACTGCTTGAGTTTTATTGCTTGAGAACGATTACATTATATAGGAAAGAAAACGAAACCGTGTCCACGAATTCTGGACTTTGACACTCAATACTTCCTAAACAGAACTCATTCACACTTGACTTATTCAACACACAATGTAAGAAAGGAAACAGAATAAAACAAATTGATACTAGGATATCTGATCAGAACAAATCAGATATGACACTGATATGGGCTAAAAGTAAGCCCTACAGACACATTTAATGTGGCATTAATTAAACCTAGAATGGTCCAAAAGTAGGGCCCACCTGTTGGGCCCAAACCCTAATTATAATATTAATTTCGTAATTAATATTATGGGTAATAAACAGCTCAGCAAATAAGAGTCAAACAAGGATATTACTCTTGCCTGACTTAGCCTCCAAGATACCAATTCCAATATGGAAACTGACTCCTACGAGGAAGGAGTCTTGAACCTTCCTTGAGGCGGTGACTTGCCCACCAAGTCACTTAACCCTACTACGATTTTAGGGCTTCTCAGCCTATATAAAGGGTCTGACCCCTCATCTCAGAACTACGTTTTTGGCTTGATCCTTGATATACATCAAGGTACGTAGGCATCTCGTAAAGGCAGATACAGCTACGAGTACGAGAACAGCCATTAAAGCTCGAAGCTCACAAACCCTAGTCGTCATAATCATAACCTAGTTTTTATTCCACAACAGACACCTCAAGCATAATATTACGTTATCAAACCAAACCGTGTTTGAGATTAACTCCAACATGGACAATGCTGATTGTGAATTTGTGATCACATTGTAAAATACATGCATATAAAATGATTAATATAATTATAAGATTAAGGACTAAGGGTAATTTAGTCTTTAGAGGGTAAAATATACTTTTAACTGTGTTTCTAATTGATTCATCCATTTTTGCCATGGTAGTGATAAACCCTGATTCCCCTGTATTATACTTAAATTTCTATCATTTGATCCCAATCCAAGAATGTGTGATGTTTGTGTCTCAGTGTCCAGGGTTTCATTTTTTTCATATCTTCTTCTTTACATCAAATTTCCTTTTACTAAAATTAATTTCCATCACTCCACTCGCAAACAAAGAAAAAGTCAGAGTGTCATCTCCTTCTCTCAGAAACCATCTAAATTATTACTATGGAATTGTTACTATGGAGGTATTCAATTGTTTATGTTAGGGGTTGTCTTGTTGGTTGATGCAGGCTAGGTGTTTGATAAAATGCAAAGGCTATGACGTAGGCGATGGCGAGAATGGTAGGGAAGGTTTTGTTGAGGCTTCAGTTGCTTCTACAAATGTCAACATGGATGTAGATGACGAGGATGCTATTTGTAGGCCTACTCATTATTTTACACTTGATGAACTTGACACTTTTCTTCAGGAGACCGATGACGAGGGGGACCTTCCAATTGTTGACGATGAGGCAGAATGTAGAAAGTTTCTTGCAGCTTTTCTACATGCTGGAGATGCTGATCACGCGGCATAGAAAGAAAATGGAAATATTGAAGATGAAGATGAAGATAATGATGCAGACTTTGAGTTAGAAATTGAAGAGGCACTTGAGAGTGATGAAATTTTAAAGTCACCAGCCCCAGTACGAAGCTTCGACAGAGGTTGTCGGCAGCCTGAAACTAGACAGAATAAACGGCAGAAATCTTCTGCTCAGCTAAAAAAGAAAAGTTCCGGACATCTGAATATGCCACTGCGTCCCCTTTTACCTAATTTACCAGTTTTACCTTCTACTGCTTTTCAGGGAAACCTAATGATGCTCGAGAGTGCTCCACGCCGCCAGCCATCTTCTGCATATGAAAGCATGCTGAATGGATTTACTCCACATCAAATAGGCCAATTGCACTATTTAATTCATGAGCATGTTCAACTCCTTATACAGGTGTATTATTTATGCTAGAAAATTAAAAGTTTGAGACATATTTTTTAATATGTTGTTGATAAAATTTTGTAAACTAATAATTGGAAGTTGTTCCTTGTAATGAGGACTTAAACTTTCATGTTTGGATCTAAGTAATTTTCTTAGTGTAATCCATAAATAAATTGAGTTGAAAGTGTTAGCTTGGAATTTAAATGTGGGTTAGTTTTGTTAAGGAAACTAGTATCCCACATTGAATTGGTAATGTGAGTTTAGTGGGTATATATTATATCATGTGCAAGTGTAGTGTACAACTACTAAGGTATGTGAAGGTGCATGGTGATAAGGTGAGCCTCACACACACACGCGCCGCCGCCCGCCTGCCACGACACGTCACGTCTCGATTCGGGTCGGGTCGGGTCGAAGGGCGTTTGGGCGAATGTCTCAGCGTCTCGCGTACGCGAGGCGACCTGGGCGGGGGATTTTATTACCTGTTTTAATTAAAAAATAATAATTAAATATTGTTTTTATTAAACATAATTTATATCAGAATTTAATTTTAATTCTGATTGAATTGATATGTTTGGCTAAATTAAAACTGAAATAATTATTATTTGATTAATTAAATGTCAAAATCGTGTTTGTAGTTTTTGTTGCTTACAGAAACTGACAAATGTAGCACGCCAGTGTGTGAGTCAAAATGGGGATGCTCCCCGTGTTTTGAACACACTGCAACTTCATCTCTCTCTGTGAACTCACTGAAAAAGAAAATACAGAGCTTACGGACAGATTTTCTGGCGAACTGGGGTGTGGATCGCCGTTGACCTTGCAGCAACTGTGTGCTAATAGGGCTGTAGCTGTTTTATCCTGTAAGGGAATTTGCGAACCCATCACAGCGGTAAGTGGGGCGAATTTCTCTTCAAGAACATTCTAGTCTTCTTGAAGGGCTAGGCGACTCAGCTTGTGTTTAATTGTTCTTATCGGTTTTTGGATTAAGCGAAAACTGTAAGTTCTTCTTTTCGAACTTTGTCAAATTAATGTTACTGATTCTGTTATCCTTTGATTCCTTCATTGTTTGGTTGTCTTGGGTTTCAAACTATTCTTGTGAATTAATATATATATATATGACTGCCTTGTTATTACTATAATTAGTGATAATTACCCAAAAATCTTGAAGAGAAATTCTGTGTTATATATATATTTGTTAATTAGCAAGATGGTTAACGACGAAATTGTAACTCCTGTTGTTGAGACCGGCTCGGGTTCTGCTGTATCTGTTACCGCTCTGGATTGGACAAGTTATCGTTTTCCACAGGCTATCGATTTGTCAGGCATGCCTGAGAAATTCGGTGGTGGGGCTGGTTTTTCTCGATGGCAGAAAAAGACCAAAATGTGGCTTACGATGAAAGGTCTTTGGCCAGTGGTGGAGTTTGATAAACCGGTGTAGGATAATAAAAATCCTGAATCGGTAAAGGCATATAGAGCTTGGGCAGAAAAGGATGGTGGATGTAGGGCTGCAATTTTAGGAGTCTTGTCGAATTCCATGTTTGATGTTTATTCATCTGATTCCTTTACAACTAAGATTTTATGGGAGAAACTTGACCAAACACATAATACTGACTCGCAAGGGTTAGAAAAATATTTTGTGTCGAAGTTTCTTGAGTTCAAATTGATGGATAATAAATCCATGACTGAGCAGGTTCATGAATTTGAAATGTTAATTCATGCTTTGAAGGAATCCGGAATGGACCTCCCTGAGAAGTTTCAGGTTATGTCAGTAATTGAAAAGCTCCCAAAGTCTTGGGAATAGTTTGCACTCTCCTTGAAAAGACAAAAAGGGGAGATTACTTGGACAAACCTGATGTTAGACATATCTGTACAGGAGCAACACAAGTCCAAGCAAGGACATGTGATGCCTACTGAACATGCTGGGAGTTCGAAGGTGAATGTAGTGACTGTAGGACAGAAGAGAAAGTCTTTCACTAAGAAGGAAAACACTAAGTCTAAGGACAAGAACAAGGCTAAGAAACCAAAAACAAACAAACCTTGTTGGTCTTGTGGACAGGCTGGACACTGGAGCAAGGACTGTCCGGTTAAGAAAGCTAAGAAAGCTGAAGTGGCGGCACAAGCTAATACTGTGCATGGTACCACTGGGGCTTTTGCTAACATGATCATTGGTGAGGCTACTGCTTCTGAAACCAATGAAGAGTATGTTACTTACAACCCTACAGTATTTTCCACTTATCGGTCAAATGAATGGTTGATTGATACTGGAGTTAATGTACATATTTGTACTGATATTAGTTTATTTGTATCTTATCAACAGAATCAAGGAATGACTGTGACGATGGGAAACGCTAGTGCAGCTCAAGTTAAAGGAACAGGACGCGTGGACCTGAAGTTAGCTTCTGGGCACATCTTATCCCTAACTAGAGTGCATCATGTTCCTGATGTTCGTAGAAACATAATAAGTGGTAGCTGTTTACTGACAAACGGCTTTGAAGTTTCTTTGAAATGTAATAAAGTAGTTATTACTTATACCGGTGTGTTTTATGGCAAAGGTTACTTGTCTGATGGATTATTTATAATAAATGTTGAACCTGTTACAGGCAGTTTTATTAATGATAATGTTGTTCCTTCTGTTAATTGTGTTGAATCATCTGATTTGTGGCACTTACGTCTTGGTCACTTAAATTTTGGTGCTCTAAAGAAGATGATGAATTTACAGTTGATTCCAAAATATGCCATTGATAAGATATCTAAATGTCAAGTATGTGTGACAGCTAAACTAACTAGGAAACCCTTCCATAGTGTTGTAAGGGATTCAGAAGTGTTAGATTTAGTACATACGGACATATGTGAATTTAGTGGCATGGTGACTAATGATAATAAAAGATATTTCATTACTTTTATAGATGATTGTAGTAGATATTGTTATGTTTATATGCTCAAACATAAAGATGAAGCACTAGAAAAATTCATTATATTCAAAGCTGAAGCTGAAACACAAACTGGTAAAGTACTTAAACGTTTGAGATCAGATAGAGGTGGTGAATATACGAGTACCTCATTTAATGGATTTTGCAAAAGCAATGGTATAGTTCATGAGGTGACTCCACCATACACACCTGAGTCTAATGGGGTGGCAGAACGAAAGAATAGAACATTCAAAGATATGATCAACAGTATGTTAATTAATTCGGGGTTGCCTAAGTACATGTGGGGGGAGGCTCTGAATACGGCTTGCCATATTCTGAATAGAGTCCCTCTGAAACACATGGACAAGTCACCTTATGAATTATGGACAGAGAAAAGGACTAGTTTAAAATATCTTCGTGTGTGGGGGTGCCTCGCAAAGGTACTTGTCCCTGAACACAAGAGAAAGAAACTAGGGCCGAAAACTGTTGATTGTATCTTTCTGGGCTATATTGAAAACAATACGGCTATGAGATTTTTAGTGATAAAATCTGACATAGACGGAATAGTGGCTAACACTATAGTTGAATTTCGTGATGCAACGTTCTTTGAGGATGTGTTTCCTATGAAGACTGGTATACCTCAGGGTATTTCTGATGAAGATCCCACTCACACATCGAGTTCCATTCCTGATCATGTGGAAAGGATGACAAATGTGGGGGCGGATCCTAGTAGTAGCTCTACTCCTAAGAAAGTATAGGAACCTAGAAGGAGTAAGCGTCAAAAGGCAGTCAAGGACTTTGGAAGTGACTTTGTCTCTTACAATGTCGAGGATGTACCTTTATCTTTCAGACAGGCCACGGACTCTTCGGAGTCTAGGTACTAGAAAGGCACTGTAAAAAGTGAGATTGACTCTATTATTTCTAATGGAACATGGGACTTAGTTGATCTACCTCCGGGGTGTACTACTATAGGTTGTAAATGGATCTTTAAGAAGAAGTTTAATCCTGATGGATCAATAGATAAGTACAAGGCTAGGCTGGTAGCAAAAGGTTTTAGGCAAAAAGAAGGCATTGATTACTTTGATACATACTCTCATGTTGCAAGAATGGTAACAATCAGAATGCTAATAGCATTGGCCTCCGTACATGGTCTTATCATCCATCAAATGGATGTTAAGACAGCTTTTCTTCATTGTTATCTTGAAGAAGAGATTTATATGGATCAGCCTGAGGGATTTGTTGCTTCTGGCAATGAAGGTAAAGTTTGTAAGTTAATCAAATCAATCTATGGCTTAAAACAAGCTCCTACAGACTGGCACAAAAAGTTTGATGATACTGTTTTGCCTTTTGAGTTTTTGATTAATGAAAGTGACAAGTGTGTCTACTATAAGGTTAGAGGTAATGAGTGTGTGATTATGTGCTTGTATGTAGATGACATATTATTGTTCGGATCAAATATTGAGATTATTAACGAGACAAAAAGTTTCTTGAAAAGGCACTTTGAAATGAAAGATATGGGTGCTGCTAATGTGATTCTTGGAATCAAGTTGACTCAGTCAACTGATGGAATAACCTTGTCACAGTCTCATTATATAGAGAAATCTATACTTGAGAAGTATGGTTATTTAAATTGTAGAATCGCAAGCACACCATATGATTCAAAAGTTGCACTTGTCAAGAATAAGTCAGGAGTACCTGTGTCTCAGTTAAGGTATTCTCAGATTATTGGAAGTTTGCAATATCTTGCTAATGGTACTAGACCGGATATATCATATTCTGTGTCTAAGTTAGCTCGATATACAAGTTGTCCAAACAGAACTCATTGGGATGCTCTTGATAGAGTACTTAGATATCTGAAAGGCACCATATATCTTGGTCTACACTACCGGAGGTTTCCTGGTGTGCTAGAGGGATATAGTGATGCAAGTTCGATAGCTAAGACGCCTGGTTCCAATGGAGTGACTGGATATGTGTTCACCCTAGGAGGTGGAGCAGTATCCTGGAAGTCAACTAGACAGACTATTATAACTAGGTCTACTTTTGAGGCTAAGTTGTGTGCATTAGATGCCACGGGATCTGAGGCTGAGTGGTTGCATGGACTTATGTCTGTGATACCTGTAGTAAGCCAACCGCTTCCTGCTTTTGCGATTCATTGTGATAGCCGTACAACTATCGACAAAATCAAAAGCAAAAAGTATAATAAGAAAACAAAGAGACACATCCAAGTTAGACTGAAGTCTATAAGGGGTTTAGTGTCTGAAAGGATTATAGCTATTGAGTTTATTGGAACTCAAGATAACCTGTCTGATCCTTTGACTAAGGGACTTGAACATGTTGTAGTCCTTAAGTCAAGGTTGG
Organism: Kitagawia praeruptora; assembly: GCA_037693485.1. NCBI lineage: Eukaryota > Viridiplantae > Streptophyta > Magnoliopsida > Apiales > Apiaceae > Kitagawia > Kitagawia praeruptora. The sequence goes on from CM075347.1 coordinate 19,696,984, forward strand.
GAATGGGACTGATAGCTAGCCCATAATGATTCATCAACAGTGGGAACCCAATACACATGAGAGGAGATCCCTTGAAAAGTGTATTCAATGTGGTAATAACAAACTGTGAGGGTGGATTGGTAGTACCTTACTATTTAGATTGATACTTATGTATTTGGAGTCTATTCTCTGTAAACCTAAAAGGTACTGATACTGCAAGTATAGCAAGAGTTATTTGAACTCTGAATGGGGTCAAGTCTTATGACGAGATGATAGCAGTACATCTCTGGAGATGCCCAGTTAAGCGAATGTAATTGTGTGGTCGCAATTAGGGGAAAGGGTTATTCCTTGAAACATTCGACGAACAGGATAGAGACATGACCATTAACGTCTCAAAGCCGTAGATCGACACCATAGCCTTTGGCTTGTCGTCGCCTATGGAGTGTGGTTACACCCAAGGATAAAGATTCAAGGTGAAACATTCCATCTATATCCTGTAGCCATCGAAGTAGGGGACTTAGGAGGGTTCAAACCCGGAAGGGTACCGACTCTGAAAAACAAGTCATGATGAGAATTGATATGAATTTCTGTATGGACTAGTGGGGGATTGTTAGAAAATTAAAAGTTTGAGACATATTTTTTAATATGTTCTTGATGAAATTTTGTAAACTAACAATCGGAAGTTGTTCTTTGTAATGAGGACTTAAACTTTCATGTTTGGATCTAAGTAATTTTCTTAGTGTAATCCATAAATAAATTGAGTTGAAAGTGCTAGCTTGGAATTTAAATGTGGGTTAGTTTTGTTAATGAAACTAGTATTCCACATTGAATTGGTAATGTGAGTTTAGTGGGTATATATTATATCATGTGCAAGTGTAGTGTACAACTACTAAGGCATGTGAAGGTGCATGGTGATAAGGTGAGCCTCGCACACACACGCGCGTCGCCCGGCCGCCTCGCCATGCCACGACACGTCTCGTCTCGATTCGGGTCGGGTCGAAGGGCGTTTGGGCGAATGTCTCGGCGTCTCGCGTACGAGAGGCGACCTGGGCGGGGGATTTTATTACCTGTTTTAATTAAAAAATAATAATTAAATATTGTTTTTATTAAACATAATTTATATCAGAATTTAATTTTAATTATGATTGAATTGATATGTTTGGCTAAATTAAAACTGAAATAATTATTATTTGATTAATTAAATGTCAAAAACGTGTTTGTAGTTTTTGTTGCTTCCAGTGTGTGAGTCAAAATGGGGCTGCTCCCCGCGCTTTGAACACACTGCAACTTCATCTCTCTCTGTGAACTCACTGAAAAAGAAAATACAGAGCTTACGGACAGATTTTCTGGCGAACTGGGGTGTGGATCGCCGTTGACCTTGCAGCAACTGTGTGCTATAAGGGAATTTGCGAACCCATCAAAACGGTAAGTGGGGCGAATTTCTCTTCAAGAACAGTCTAGTCTTCTTGAAGGGCTAGGCGACTCAGCTTGTGTTTAATTGTTCTTATCGGTTTTTGGATTAAGCGAAAACTGTAAGTTCTTCTTTTCGAACTTTGTCAAATTAATGTTACTGATTCTGTTATCCTTTGATTCCTTCATTGTTTGGTTGTCTTTGGTTTCGAACTATTCTTGTGAATTAATATATATATATATATGACTGCCTTGTTATTACTATAATTAGTGATAATTACCCGACCCTTTATGTATATTTGAGCCTTTTAAGGAGAACATTGCTACTCAAATACAACAATTAATTTTAGAGATTCTAAAACAACGCAATCAAGTATTGACATGGAGAACGACACCTTATCCAAGTTCCTACTTCTTTCCTCCATACATTCGTCCATCAGTGTCAAATGAGCGTGATGTTTCCTTACCGACACAAAACACTTCTCCATCTTCTATGAATGCCTCAGAAAGAGACAGCTGTCCTGATAATAATATGACATTGCCTTCTGATGGTGGTAGGCATAAATCTGTGTCTTGTAGAAAGGAAGGTCAATTACAAGGCACTGAGGATCCCATGTGGATGCCTTATATAAATGGCCATGTACTGTCCATTTTAGATGTTGCTCCGCTGAATCTAGCTAAGAGTTATATGGATGAAGTCTCTTCTGGTATGCAATCTTGAAGGAATTATGCCTGCATTTAAACTTTTCTATAGGTTTTCTTTAGTGTGTTCTGACATTTATCATGTGATTGGCATTGTTGACAGCTGTCCAAGAGTATCAGAGGCGACATGTGGGAGATGCTTGTGATACTCGTTTTGAGAAGGAACCCTTGTTCCCATTGAAGACTCTCCACGTTTCTGCTGATGAAGTACAGAGAGGGTCTGAAGCTGTCAGCGGAAAGCCATCTTCAGGGAATGATCAGGGACCTAAAATGACACTAGCAGGTACTCTTATTGAAAGGAGCAAGAAGCAGTCTGTGGCTCCAGTCCCGAAGCAAATTAGCCCAGAGATTTTTTCCCCTATTTAATCCTGCCTTATTCCCACATAAACCACTCCCTGCCACTGTGGTAAACCGGGTGCTTTTCACTGATGCAGAGGATATGTAAGTTGTGTTTTCTGTTTTATGTGTTTTCCTGGCCAAAATGTTTGTTAGCTCATTTTCAACTTTGTTCTAATAACCCACCTTCCATCACTTGGTAGTTCGCACTCTTAACTTTTTCTCCACATCTCACTGTTTGTGGTTAGTTTTGCCTATTTACAATATTAATATTCCTGGTTTTGTGCCTTTGCTTTAAAATCACTTGCAAGGCCTTGCTGCACAGTCTTCGGTTTTGGTATAATCACATATTTTTGTCTAGTATTATGAGTTCTGAGCAAGATATGTAACTCATGTTATGAATAAGTTTTGACCAAAAACACTATAAAATATTCCATGTTATTGCGAATTAGATTTTTGACAAATGATCCCCAACTTAAAGTTTCTACATGTTCCCTTCTTTCTTTTTGATTGTATTAAGATGATGGAATTAGCTGCCAAGGGTTTTCTGTCCTTAAATCAAAGTTAACTATACAACCTATTTATACACTTTCAAAGTCAAGGGACCATGGGGCTCATATTTAATTGAGACATGCTCTCAAGAGTCAATATTCAGTATGTCTGAAGTAGACATGCTGAGACACATATATGTAAATTTAAAGATTTTATTGTCTTTGTTAAAATAATTGTGAAAATATGCCAGATTTTTTTTGATAACATTCATGGAAAAATGTTTCATTGTTGCCCTGAATTTGTGTGCTATAAGCACATAAAAACCAAATCCAACTGGGAAACAGTAAAACCTTTAGCGGTTCGAAAAAGGAAAAGCCTTTCTAAGCAAAGTTAAAACCTTGTAAGAGTAAAATATGCTTAATCATAATGTAATATTCTGTCTAGCCTAATTTATCAGCCCATATTGGTAATTAAGCTAACCACCAGCCTTGTATTATTTCCCAATCAATCCTCATGGACAGAAGTCGAATGAAAATAAGTCCAATTATCCATGAGAACAAGTACATCAGCCTATATTGTTCCTGCATCATCCTCTTTGACATAAATATCCTAATTCCGTGCTCCGGGTTACACAGGTACAGTGATATAATTGAAGAGCTGGGTTAACAAAGCCCATCAAGTATTACTCTTACTTCGTGGCAACATATTTGCTTCATTTAAGTGTTCAACTATCTGTAGATGTAAATTATAGGTTCTCACAAGTTGTGTATCGAACCCAAGGTTCTTGTGTAGAATTGTTGAGACATTAAGGTCTGAATACTTCAATAGCTTTGTTACTAGGATTTGGCTGGAAGTGTGTAACATGAATGCATGTCCAATTGTTGGACCCGTCAGTATTTGAAAGTTTTACATGTTTTTAGCCTATAACAAGTGTCCGAGTGTCCATGTCATGTTCGAGTGTCAAGTGTCCATCATGGCTGCTCGGGGCAAAAATGATGAGCCCGGGTAACATAGCTAAATGGCCTACAAGCAAAATGAAAGCTTATACTTTGTTTTTGATGAACTCGTCCTGCTTATTCCGGTGAATATTGTGAGGTGATGCTGAGTTGTTGACTTTTATCCCCTTGGCATGGTTGACTGCGCTTGGTATTATTTAATTTTTTATCTATTAATTATATAACAATGTACCATGTTGCACTTGAATTTTATTGTAGGTTACTAGCGTCGGGTTTGATGGAATATAATAGCGACTGGAAGTTAATCCAACAATATTTTCTTCCTTGTAAGTCGAAGCATCAGGTAACTTGTGACATGGACTTCACTTTGTATTTGTTAAAAGTCTAAAACGAAATTTAGAAGAGGTTACCTGACTAGGAAAATATGTAAAATATGAACCAGTTTACCTGTTTTAATAATTAGTTCTGTCAAAACTAAAGAAAACTAATCTTAGGCTTAAATGGTTAGTTGGGAACTCATTGAGCCACTGGTGCTAAGTGTGGTTTATTTATCCCAATTCAAGTTGTTAAAAGTCAATTCAAGGTGGATCTAAAGTAGAAATTCTTTACTTGGCCATCTAATATATATCTACACAGGGAGTTTTAAGTATTTTTAATGAGGGTAGATTTGTACAAATTCTGTTGCACTGTTTTGTTCAGACTACTACCGACTTTAATAGAAACTACTTACTCCGTATATAATTGCACTGGTCTATCCCGTTGCTTTTGCTTACAAACGCTGATTGGCAAATCAATTGCTCTGCTATACCGGCTTTATAAGTGAGGTGGATCTATAGTAACAATTCTTTACTTGGCCATCTAACATGTATGCACACAGGTTTTTTTTTAAAAAAAATTTGAAGTAAAATCTTTTGAATTTAGAAATTTTGGTGATCTTTGTATGCGTAATTGCGTTTCAGATATTCGTCAGGCAGAAAAATCGTGCATGTTCTAAAGCACCAGAGAATCCAATTAAGGTATGTGACTAAGCGCTGATTCCTACTGCAAATTTATGTATTCTTCATTTATTTGGAAGCATTGTAAGTTTTGTTCTGATTTTCTTTTGTAGTAATATTTGGTTTATTATTCTCCACTTTTAATTATAATAAGGTGGGATTAGTAACACATTTCAAGAACAAGAGAAATTTTATGTTGAGAATGTTGACGTGACTTTTTACTAACATATTGCAGGAATCTAGGATATTTAGTATAGTTTAGGAATATTATTTATTAACATTTCTGAGCAAAATAAAATTGAAGCGATTGAATTGTGAGGCTCATGTGTTAAAATCCAAAATTTCAAATTTATGCAATATTTGCTGATATAAAAATAAATCTCCCCTTTTAAACTGTCCTCCATCAAAAATTCTCATTTTTAGCAATCAAGCGAAAATTACCAAAGTTAACCTCAACTATTAACATCTTTAGGGAAAAAGTAACATATTTAATAGTTAATTTGCTTTAATAAGGAAATGTAGCCAATACTTTTGGGACATGTAAAAGAAGAATAGTGGTCAAAATAAATTGGACGGAGGGAGTACAATCTTTTGTCTAAACACAAGAATTCTATTCTAAATGCAAGGCACCTCTAATGTTGGTGAATAAGATAGACTTATGCTCCATTTGGTTGGAGAGAAATATAATGGATAGGGAAGGATCTTGAACAAAACTAAAGGAAATGAGTAGGAAGAAGGAACGGAGGATTCATTCTAAATTGGTGAGTCTGACCTGGAGTTTTTTGGTTTAGATTGATAGGAATTAAGGAATGTAATGGAGGAAGGAATGGAAATGATAAATGCCTATGTAAAGGATTAAAATTCATTTGAAAGCAAGAATTTAAATTGAGCACAGCTTGGGTGTGTCGTAAAGTAATAGTCGTGTATAGTGACAAAACACCCCTATTGTGCCTTAAAATCAGCCAAAAACTTACTAGAACTTCGATATGGAACCAGAATAGTGACAAAACACCCCTATTGTTAATTTTGATGATTTTTTTTCTTTCTAGTTTCTTTGCTGAAATGTCAATCTTAGTTCCTTTAACAACTTGGTTGACGGGATTCTGTATTGATTTTTTTTTCTTTTCTGATCAAGTGTGGGTCTGTTGTGAACACCCAGCATGCATGATGACAAATCTTGTACACTGACATGTGAATCCACGTTTATAAGCATTCACTTGGGTTAGGCTTCACCTAAAATTAAGTTTTGTTTTGTAGTTCTTCAGGAGGTGGTTGAGATTCCAACGAACTCATTACATTAATGGTTAGAGGGTAAAAAACAAAATAGAATTTTCATTCCAACATTTTTTTCCTTATATGTTATTGGTCTTCTTGTTTTCTACATCAAATATATCTACATTCCTGTTTTGTCTAAACAAAACAGCATTCAGCAAGTTACTAGCAAATGAATGGTAGTTGGGGTAGTACATGCAAACTATTTAAAAGCACTTTGAATATACTCAGTTGTAAAGTAGTTTCTAGGAGGCTTGATTAAATTATGAGCTCTTGATTTTTCTGTTGGCTACTTCTTTTTATTTGCTGCCAAGTTGCAAGTGCTTTTTAAGGACAAATATGTATGTCTCTGTATGTATCTATCCTAGACCTGTATTTATGAAATACTTGATATGATAATACAAGTTTCCCTTTACCTACATTTTTATTGCAGGACTGTAGCGCGCTGGCGAGGAAAATAACAGTGGAAATGATTGCATTGACAATGAGAATGAAGCTTATGTTCACGAGGCATTCTTTGCAGACTGGAGGCCAGATACTTCTGGTGTTTCCTTGGAATTACCAACCTCGAATTCTGTGGTAAAATCCATACCTTCTCTCTTCTCATCGCAGGAGAATTGCCACAACAAAGAGCAGAGTAACAGTAGTAGTTTTCGAGATTTGCAGTGCCAAATTGGTCAACAGTTTTCAGAGTCCTTGAAGCATTCTCAGTTCCTTGCATCATCTGATGGTACTCAAGCTAAAAGTGTATCATCCAATCATTTGAATAACCCCTTTCCTGACGTGCTTCTAAAAGCCTCCACATCCCAAACCTCTTCGTCAAAATATCAACCACGTAGATGTAGGAGGCCCCGTCTGGCCGTCTGGTCAAGCTAGCACCAGGTTTACCTCCTGTTTACCTTCCACCATCTGTCCGTGTTATGTCACAGTCGGCCTTTAAAAACTACCAGGGTGATACATCGAGTTGTGTTTCTAGTTCTCAAAATGGTTTTGCTGGTCCTTCAACACCATACACTGTTAGTGAACTTCTTACTGTTGCACAGTCAGGATCCATCGATCTAACAAAATCTGGACGTACCAGTATTCCCTTGCAGAATAGTACATCTCATATACATCCAGAAGAATCAGTGCTCAGAAATAGAGGTACCATAGAAGACCAAGATGGGTCAGATCTTCACATGCATCCTTTGTTATTTCGGACCCCTGAAAATAGGCGTTTGCCATATTACCCATTAAATTGCGGTACTAGTGCATCTAGTTCTTTCAATTTTTTCCCGAGAAGTCAGCCTCTTTTAAATCTCAGTCTCTTTCATTATCCTAAACAAGCAAACTACACGGTTAGTCAATCCAGGAAGCCTTCAAATTCGATGGGAAAAGGATTTTTTGGTATCGACTTCCATCCACTTCTTCAAAGATCCAGTGATGTGAATAGCAGCTCTATATCTGCACGTCCAGTTGCCGAGCAATCTCACCCTGCTGAATTGTCTGGGATCCAGCATGCTCGATCTCAGAAGTCAGTTGATGCTGCAGTGAGTAATGTTATTCCAGTGTCTACCCAAGATATCCCTTTTAATCCAATTCGAAAAATGAATGAACTGGATCTGGATATTCAACTGAGCTGTACATCCACAAAGCAGATATTCGCGGAAAGCAGGAATGGTGTCAAAGAAAACATGACAAGAGAAGCACCGAATGCTCATGTATCTGGAATAAAAGATATTCAAGACACTTCAAGTTTAATAAAGCACCCCACTGGATCTTCTGCAGAAGCTATTCCTCCTGTGATTGGCCAAATTGTTGATTCAGTTACCCATGCACTACTTCAAAGTTCAAACCAATCAATATGTAAGTACAGAAGTTGAACATAAGATGGAACAGGAAGAGTTGAGTGATTCAGAGGTTGAAGTTACAGAAGAAGTTGAATTTGAATGTGAAGAGATGACAGACACCGAAGGAGAAGAGACAGATGACTGTGAACATATTGACTCCCGAGGCATTAAGGTAGTTCCAGCCTGCAATCTTTGTTTTTGAAATATATGAGCCATTCAATGGTGCTAGATATGACGAAAAAATATTGCTAGTTTACCAAACCGAAAAATTTTCCATCTTTGGATTTTAAATATAATAGTATAGATATAATATAGATATATATAGAAATCAAGATCTGTTTATATCAAATTTTAATTTAGGTCAGTTTAGTCATAATCTTATCTCCTTTACGTTTCTTTGAGAGAGATTGATGACGTTTTTATGCGGCCACAATACTTTACGAGTCTACGGAATAATAGGTGGGCTACTTGTTATGTTCAATGAATAAATGGACGTAGGAGTTATATCGTTGTGTCTGATCACTCGGTAGACATTCGGCTTGTTGGGCCTAAGAGACGACCATTGAAATTGTTTTAAGGTTGATGGGTTCTTGTCAACAAGTACTCCCTCTGTCCCATTCATTTCTTTACAATTTCCTTTTTGGGATGTCCCATCAATTCTTTACATTACCAAAAATAGTAACTTTTAACAATAAAATACATTACTACATCTACTATTTCACTTCACTTTTTCAACACTTTACACTATTACACCCACTACTTCACTTATTTTAACAATAAAATCACTATTACACCCACTACTTCATTTATTTTAACAGTATTATACCCACTATCCTTGGTCTCCGTGCCCAGCCCCCATGTAAAGAATTGGCCGGGACGGAGGGAGTATCACATTAGTAAAACTTATACGTATACCACAATATTGTTGGAATTGAAGAAAAAATATTATTATAAAAAATTCATGTCAAAAAGTTTTGCACATGCTAAACAAACAAGATATATTTTTGATTCAACAAGAGTGTAAATTGTGTTAATGAGAGTAATGGTAATAAGTAATTTTGAATAATTATTTTTATTTATATTAAGATGTAACTGCTACAATTTATAAGTCTATACTATATCTATACTATTATATAAAAGCCGAAACATTAAAAGTTTGGTTGGTTGGTCGGTCGGTCGGTACAGTACCTGTTGATTTTACTTATTTACCCTTACTCAATTACAGATCTACTCACTAATCAATTTCCTTTTTCAAGTTATACATATTATCTTTTTTATTTTATACAATATCTTTTATATTTTCTTGAACTAAAATTTCAAAAACACTAAGAGAAATTTTATTTAATAAAATAACATAATTATATTATAATTACTATTAACTAATCACTTACCTTTTTCAATTAAAACATGTTACCTTTTCACTTTTCTCTAACTAAAATCTCTCTTTTTTCAATTATATCATGGATAGTTATATTTTTCAGCCAAAACACGTTACCTTTTTTCTTTTCTTTTACTAAAACCTCTCTTTTTCCTATTATATCACGGGCGTTTCCATATAATTAAAATAAAATAATAATATTATAATACTAATAATTAACCGATTAATTTTTTCTAATCATATCACGGGCATTCAATTATATTATAATTACTATAAACTAATCAATTACATTTTTCACATAAATCATGTCATCTTCACGTTACCTTTCTATTTTCTCTAACTAAAATATCTCTTTTACCAATTATATCACGGGTGATTCTATTTAATAAAATAAATTAATAATATTATAATATTATTAATTAAACGATTACCTTTTTCACGTATCATATTTTCTAAATTTCTAACTAAAATCCCTCTTTTAATAGAAATATCATGAACAGTATTAATTTCTCCTTTTCTAAAAACAAATTAACTAAATAATTTTCCTTTTCAGGTAAAATAGAATATCTTTTACATTTTATCTAACTAAAATTTCACCTTTTTAAAAAACTACGAGCAATTTTATTTAATAAAATAACATAATTATATTGTAATTAATATTAACTAATCAATTACCTTTTTTAGTCAAAACACGTTACATTTTCTCTTTTCTCTAACTAAAATATCTTTTTTCCAATTACATCATGGACGGTTACCTTTTTTAGCAAAAATACGTTACTTTTTTCTTTTCTATTACTAAAACCTACCTTTTTCCAATTATATCACGGACGTTTCTATTTAATAAAAATAAAATAATAAAATAATAATACTAATAATTAACCGAGATATATCATCTTTTCAATTTTTTCTAATTAAATTCCTTTTTTTCTAGAAATATTACGGGAAACATTAATTTCGCATTTTCTAAAAACTATGAACAATTTTATTTAGTAAAATAACATAATTAAATTATAATTGCTATAAACTAATCAATTACCTTTTTCACATAAATCATGTCATCTTCACGTTACCTTTCTATTTTCTCTAACTAAAATCCATTTTTTTCAATTATATCACGGGTGGTTCTATTTAATAAAATAAACTAATAATATTATAATATTATTAATTAACCGATTAACTTTTTCAACTAAAAGGTATCATCTTTTCTATATTTTCTAACTAAAATCCCTCTTTTAATAGAAATATCATGGATAATATTAATTTCTCATTTTCTAAAATCATTATGAGCAATTGTATTTAGTAAAATAACGTAATTAAATTATAATTACTGTAAACTAATTAATTGCCTTTTTCACCTAAAACATATTACCTTTTTTTTTTTGCTAAGATGTATGTATACATAGACTAAAAAAGGAAACAGGGAAGAACCCTTGCACTATGACCAGTGTTGTAAAAAGCGAAAATCGGACTTAATCGGTGGAGGCACCGTCCAGGGATTAATCGGGTAATCGGGGATTAATCAGAATGATTAATCGGATCATTAATCGGAACTAATTTAATATTATTTTTAAATATAATTATTATTAATATACATAATTATTTTATTATTTTGATTATACATGAATAATTATCATATATTTATACAAATATATTTAAAATACATAGCATTATTAAAGTAAATATAAATTTTAAGGTCTAATTTTTGAATTGGGGTCAATATGATAGAAAAAATTGATAAAATTCATTATTTAACCGTTTAAAATATTAGTTTCGTATATGAGAATAATAGTTTTCTTAAAATTTATTCAATTAATTACTTTTTGAATTTTTTTAATTTTTCTACTTATTTTTCAATTTTTTATCAATAATGCCGATTTTTGACCGATTAATCCGATTTTTGATCGATTAATCCCGATTTTTTGAAAAAACGATTTTTTGGCCGATTTTTGTAAAATCAGTTCGGTTCCTTACCGAACAGCGATTAATCGCCGACTTTTAAAACATAGACTATGACAGGCCATAGAGGATTCTGATCATATCACGAGCATTTTATTTCATAAAATGAAGCAATAATTTTATAATTACTAATAATTAATCGATTACTCTTTTTAACTCAAAACCTATTATCTTTTCTATATTTTTCAACTAAAATTCCTCCTTTCTTGAAATATCACGGGTAACATTTATATAATTATTATCAAATCATATCATATAAAAATGTAATACTCCAAAATTCATGTTTTAAAAAAATTAATTTAAATTAATGAATTTTTTTATATAATATTAAAAAAAATCCGTGCATCGCACGGGTTTTAGGCTAGTTATAAATTAATAGCCAAAACTTTAAAAGCTTAGTCGGTCGATCCTATTTCTTTTACCTAATTACCTTTATTTGTTATAGCTTATACCCCGTGCAACGCACGGTTGTTTTTCGAATATCTATAATTATTTTTATCTAGAGAGAACATGCTTAAAAAGAGAACGAGAGAACAACTTAAAATATTGATTTTTAAAATTCAAAAAAATTATAAATATGTTTATATCATTAATACAATTCTAAAAAACACAATTATGAACAACAAATACATGTGTAAAAACTATTTGTGAGATTCTAAAAGAGATTCTTCAAAATTTGTGAGATTCTAAAAAAGATTCTTAAAAATTTGTGAGATTCTAAAAGAGATTAAAAAAACAAAATTCCCATAAATATTTTTTTCCACAAAAAATTATTCAAGTTTGAGAATCATAAAATGCATCTAAGAATATTTATAATTTTTAAAAAAATTTAAATTAATTTTTTTGAGATGTTCTCTCGTTCTCTTTTTAAGCATGTTCTCTTTAGAACCTTGGTCTATATATATATATATATATATATATATATATATATATAAGATTTTACATGTTCAATTTACTATGTATTTTATCTTAAATTCATAAAACTTGACTTAGACGATTTTATACCCCACATGAAATTAAAAAAATAATCTTTAATTTAGTGATGATTTAATAATTATTTTTCGATTAGAACATCTGTTCTAAAAAGCGGTGATTAATCGGGATTAATCACCGATTAATCGCTGTTCGATTCTTATCCGAATCGGGATTAATCGAAATTAGTTGGGATTAATCGGTATTAATCGCTGATTAATCGTTGTTCGGTGTCTCAGCCGATTAAGTCTGATTTTCGCTTTTTACAACACTTAAAACTACAAAGAAACAAAAGAGATAAGATTAATTAACAATTTTTTATGTTGAAAATTCTATTTGATTTGATCTACGGTAGTACTCCTATATTATCCCTCAAGGCTCCTTTTTCAAATCTATAATTATATTTTTTTTAATTTGATATGTTATTAATTTACATATCAAATTGTTGTTAAAAAATTGATATATAAAAAATTTTACATACGATTTAATATTTGTATTGTATCTTGAATTCATAAAAATTTTATTTGGACAATTTTATAGCCCACGTGAAATTAACAAAATAATCTTTAATTTAGTGATGGTTTAACAATTATTTTCCAACTAAACCTACACGAAAACAAAAGAGAGAGACGATTTTTTACGTTGAAAATTCTTTTTGTTGATGAATTCTACTTTTAATTCGTTTTAATTATCAAAATACTCTTGTTATTATTTGAAGATAGTTCTACTAACAACTAAATACAATTTGTAATAGAGATTTTAAGACATTCGAGACGATTATGTGGAGAATTCTTGGCTTCTTTGAGGAGTTTAAGAATTTGGGTTTTATTGAGAGGTGGTTTCGGTGTTGGAATACGATCAAAGTTGTTGAGAATACACCAAGATTGGATCAACCGACGAAGAATTTGTTCTTGCATGTCAATAGACATTTCTCGATGTGCTCTCGATCATAAGTAATGCCCGTGGATACTATGAGGTGTTTGGGATTGCTTAAAATAAGTTACTTTTGATTTAATGGCGGTGTTTTTAATTTAAAGGAAAAAGTGAAGTTGTTTAGTTTAAGTTGAATGAAAGTGTTTGGGTAATTTTACTTAAAGTTAAATGGGAGTTTAATAATTTTGACTTAAAGTGAAATTTGACTTAAAAAAATTTTAAATTCATAATATTTAAACTTTACAAGAATTGTGAATAAAGAAAAAAAATCTCCATAAATCATAAGTCAAAAGTACCTAAATGGAACTTATGACTTAAAGCAGTTTTTTAACTTAAAATCGGCTTAAAGCTAATATTGCCAAACATCCCAAAACAACTTAAAGCCTATTTTTCCTTTAAGCATGTTTTGCCAAACAGGCGGTATAAGTGGATCTTTCATGAGTGCATGGAGATTGGACATAGAAAATGAGACGGAACTTCAATTTCTTGCATTGTTTTGAATACTCGAAAAAGGTACACAACAAAAACCAAATTAGATCTTTCGAAAAAAAAAAAGTAAGATCAAAATATGTAGAAAACTCTTAAAATAAGAATTTTATCATATGCTTTATTAGTATATTTAAAGTTATAAATATTAAATTTAATTATGTTGTTGGTGATAGTCGAACTCTTGACCTATTGTAGTACTCGCTTATTATCTCTTTTAATCTTATTATATAATAGGATATAATTGATAATTATACTTAATTACCCTTACTTAATTTTTTATAATTATTAATAACTAATTAAATTTTTTTTTTATGTGAAACATGTTACCATTTTTATTTTTTTGATAATTAATCAATTTCTTTCTTAGTTAACACACATTATATTTTATATTTACTTTCGTCCATATTTGTTGTAACTTCTTTTTTAGTCCATCATTCTATTTAATATAATAAAATAATAATATTATAATTACCAGTAACTAATTAATTTCTTTTTTCAGGTAAATTATGTTGCTTTTTCAATTTTTCAATAACTAATCTATTTTTTCAAGTAAAACACAATATTTTTTATATTTTATAACTAGGAAAGCCTAGCTACTTAGTCGAGTAGCTTCATGGGGAATAGCTAAAAATTTTCCTTTTCTAAAAATATTACGATCAATTCAATTTAATAAAGTAAAATAATTATATTATAATATTTATAACTAACCAATTACCATTTTCAGCTAAAACGTGTTACCTTTTTATTTTTTTCCAACTAAATACTATTATTTTTCAATAATATCACGGGTAGTTTTATTTAAATAAATTAAAATAATAATATTTAAATAACTAATAGCTAACAAATTAGCTTTTGAAGCTAAAACATCATATTTCCTGTATTTTTAAACTAATTTTTTTTTCTAAAAATATTGCAACAGACATATGCATAATTATAACAAATTACATTTTTAAGCTAAAACGTATCATATTTACTATATTTTCAAACTTAAATTCATATTTTTCTAAAAATATCGCGGACAACATATGCATAATTATTATCATATAATTTCATTTAAAATTTTAAGCATATAAAATTCATGTCTTAAAATTTTCAATTCAAATTGTAAAAGAAATTATATAATAAGCACGTAGAAATATGAGAGGAGAGCAAGATAGTGTAAAAACTGTGTGCTTACAGTATGTGACTAAGTGAGGAAAACTACTACTCCGTACAAGGGAAGAAAGCTTAGTGAATGCGGGAACAAATGATTCTAGTAGCACGTGATGGAGAGCAATGAAGAAAGAATGGATTTCATGACCTAAATTCATCCGATTCATTATAGCAAAAACCCGAGCTAGGGAGAGTTGGTCTATTAAGCTACTCCTACGCAAAACTTTTGGCAGTCTAGTGTGAAGTGTCAATGATGTATCTGACATGTCCTTAATACTTCTATGAGCACTGCAGTACACTTCTAAGTGTTGGAGGTATAAAGTCACAGTTTATAATTAGACAAATAAAACTTGCAGCATTATACAAGAGATGAAGGAGACTTGATTTCTGGTCAAAAGTTATGTGCCCAAAAAGTGGTGAGCAAATATTTGTGTGATATGTACTCCTGCCAAGGAAAAAAATACCACAAATTATCTTAACTTTAAGACAGGTTATAACAGATATCTCAACATATAACAAAATAAATTAAGCTTGAAAGTACCTTACAATCTATGACATCAGTCATCCAAATAATATTCTGCTGAATATCATAGCACCAAACCACTTATTGGATACAAACCTAATAACAAGAATAAGAGGAAATTTAATGCAAATTGGCTCAAGAATAAGTGTCGGCTAAAATTAAATTATGTCAAGCACCCGAAATACAAAAAAAATTGCCAACGTATGAGGAATTGAATATTTTGAGCCATCGACCTTGAGGTTCTGTCATTTCCCCATTCTTGTCTGTAATACTATTTGACTAGATTTATAAAAGCTGTTTTCCTATTCAAATCATGTGCATGTAAAATTATTGTACATTTTAGTAACTAGACTCACTTTCGGTTACAATCAGCTCGAGATGATAGGTCGACTGTCCAAATTTGCCATGCTAATTGGCCAGAGGCAGCCGTTAGAAATACGAAGTATGGCCATCTTGCCCCATACAAAATAACAAAAAGGAGATATAAATTTCACTGCAAGTATACTAAGTTGCTAGTGCTGAGTATGTAACAAAGGAAAATCTTACCAATCTTTGCATTATATCCACTAAGAGCAAGGCTACCAATGCAAGCTGTTCCAAACCCGCTAACCCATTCCTTTGTGGAATCCCCAAACCGGAGATCCGTAAATTTAACACCTACTTTCAAATCGTCTTCTTTATCCTAAAGAAGTAGCAAGAGAATAGTTTTTTTTTTACGCAGGTACATGATATATTCATAAATCATGACATTTACATCAATAACTATATATATTCTAAGCGCAAATGTGTTCCCTCACTCAGATTCCAAGAACATATGGAACTCCACAAAAACTGATTCAACAACATATATAAGCTTTCACTAACATAACAATAAGTTTGCATTTAGAGATACAACGGGTGAGTTACATTAAACATCTAGTACTCTATAGGCAAAAAAAAATAGTAAATAATGGTGATATAAGTTATTACCAAAAATGTAAACCGCTTCATGAGAGGATAAGTAAAGACCAGCAACAAGGATGAAGCTCCTAATATTTGACTGTCAGAATGAAGACAAACCACACACTCGTGTTTTGTGGGTAAAGAACATAAAGACATGTAAGAGATCTTAACAACATCTAAGCAAAAACAGTTCCTTACACTTCGAGTTTGTTTATGGTGATAGTAATATTACTATCACAGTATCGCTACTCAACACAGGATTATAAAAGTAGATGCCTGTTCTTTTAATCTCGGTTACCCTGACTGTTCAAAATTATCTCCGTACTCAACACTCGAATATGCAAGCATGCATATTTTAAACAATAGACAAGTGAAAATGAACTTTGCTAATTTGTGCATGCAAGCATAATCTTTACCGGAAACTCAAAAAGTTTATTTATGCGGCAAAAAAAAGGTCATAAAATTTACTAAATGCCATAATAATGCCTTTAGACAACGAAGAAATTCCCATCATTCTCAAGTTACAAAACTGAGGCATAACCAATTCCCTAAGGTTTCTATGACAACTAAAAGGACTTTTTATTATAATAGCTATAGAATCAATGCTATAATAGGATTGGTAGAACAAACAAATCAAACAGTTAGAGGCAAACCTATAGGAATTCAGTTGAAGAAGGATGCCAAGACCCAAGAACAGTTGAATTCCAAGAAAACAAAGCCCTTGATGTTGGGAATTATGACTAAAACAGCAACATGGAGGCAGTTATATATCGTATTTAACAAGTCCAGGCCAAGCATACAATTAGCGAAACAAAACACGAAGGTAAAACACATGAATGTCAGTAACTGATAGAACAAAGAGAAGGCAGAAAACATACCAGTAGCCATAGCAAAATCAGTATGTTAAACAAGTAAAATAAACAGCTGAGTCGTCAGGATTTGCTAGAAAGCCTGACTGCTCTTGAAGAGATAATTGCCCCCACTTACAACTGTGTTGGGATGCTTGCAACACCTCTCCCAGGATAAAACAGCTCCGAGTACAGTGATCACAGCAATCAGAATACTCAACTTCGACTAGCACCTCAGTCGCCGAAAAACCCTAAGTAATATATACTATAACAGGTGGAGAACAGAGAGTGCAGAGAAGACAAGAGAATGTAGGGTGTGGTCTGTATATTCAGTATATCCAGTGTGTAACAATCAGTAGCTTAGGTCTCTATTTATAGGAGAGACCAAACGTAACTGATGCCACCCAATTAATATTGTAACTGCCGATTTACATTTAATAAAATGAAACGGCTGATTTAATAAAATCAAAACGGTTGATTTAATAAATCGTAACTGTTACGTTATATTTATCCACACATATCAGTTTTTATTTTAATTATACGAATATATATATCATCAAATTCTGACCCAACATCAGGATCTGATCCATCAGGATTTTTCGTCCGTCAGGATCTGATGTCCATCAGTATTCCCTCGCCCAGGTCGCCTCGCGTACGCGAGACGCCGAGACATTCGCCCAAATCGCCCTTCGACCGAGCCGACCCGAGTCGAGACGAGACGTGGCGTGGCGTGGCGTGGCGTGGCGTGGCGAGGCGGGCGGCGGCGGCGCGCGCGTGTGTGTGTGTGCGCGCGTGGAGCACACAGTAACACCATGCACCATCATACACCTTAGTAGTTGTACACTACCCATGTGTGTGATTCTATATAAAGCCAACAACCCCCTTTATTCATTTCAATGTGGGACAAATACACATTCTCATTTCAAGCTTATTCAAGCTACTAACTTCATCTCCATTTCTCTATGGGTTTCACTAAGAAAATTACTTAGACCCATATATGAAAATTTAAGTCCTCATAACAAGGAACAATTTCCAATCGTTAAAATCCGGAATTAACATCAAGAACATAAAATCCTTATGCTCTAAAAACTCCATTTTCTAACAATCCCCCACAAATCCATATAGAAATGTTTCAGGTTTTCCATCATGACTTGTTTTTCAGAGTCGGTACCCTTCCGGGTTTGAACCCTCCTAAGTCCCCTACTTCAATGATTACCGGATTCAGATGGAATGTTTCACCTTGAATCTTAATCCGTTTGTTGTAACCATGTTCCATAGACGACGACAAGTCAAAGGCTATGGTGCCAATCTACGGCTTTGAGACATTAATGGTCTTGTCTCGATCCTGTTCGTCGAATGTTTCAAGGAATAACCCTTTCCTCTAATTGCGACCACACAATTACATTCGCTTAGCTGGGCATCTCCAGAGATGTACTGCTACCATCTCGTCAAATGACTTGACCCCATTCAGAGTTATAATAACTCTTGCTATCTAGCAGTATCAGTACCTTCTAGGTTTACAGGGGATAGACTCAGATACAACAGTATCATCTATGTAGCAAAGGTACTACCAGTTCATCCTTACAGCTTGTTATTACCACATTGAATACACTTCAAGGGATCTCCTCTCATGTGTATTG
The DNA here is from genome assembly GCA_037693485.1 of Kitagawia praeruptora. NCBI lineage: Eukaryota > Viridiplantae > Streptophyta > Magnoliopsida > Apiales > Apiaceae > Kitagawia > Kitagawia praeruptora. The sequence continues at coordinate 19,715,788 of CM075347.1, forward strand.
GGTTCCCACTGATGATGAACTATGATGGGTTGACAGCCCCATCCCCAACCTTGACTTAAGGACCACTGCAGGTTCCAGTCCTTTAGTTAAAGGATCAGCTATATTATTCTGAGTTCCTATGAACTCTACAGCAATAATCCTATCAGACACTAAACCCCTAATAGACTTTAGTCTAACTTGGATGTGCCTCTTGGTTTTAGCATTATACTTTTTACTGCTAATCTTGTCGATAGTTGTTTTACTATCACAATGAATAGCAAGCGCAGGAAGCGGTCTGCTTACTACAGGTATCGTGGACATAAGTCCATGTAACCATTCAGCCTCCGTCCCCGTGGCATCAAGTGCACACAACTCAGCCTCAAATGTAGACCGAGTTACTATAGTCTGTTTTGTCGACTTCCAGGATATTGCTCCCCCTGCTAAGGTGAACACGTATCCAGTCACTCCATTGGAACCAGACTTCTTAGCTATCCAACTTGCATCACTGTACCCCTCAAGTACACCAGGAAATCTCCTATAGTGTAAACTTAGGTACATTGTGCCTTTCAGATATCTAAGTACTCTATCAAGAGCATCCCAATGAGTTCTGTTTGGACAGCTTGTATATCTAGCCAACTTAGACACAGAGTATGAAATATCTGGTCTAGTACAGTTAGCAAGATACTGCAAACTCCCTATAATCTGAGAATACCTTAACTGAGACACAGGTACTCCTGAAGCATTCTTAACAAGGGCAACTTTAGGATCATAGGGTGTACTAGCGATTCTACACTGTGAATAACCATATTTCTCAAGTATAGATTTCTCTATATAATGAGACTGCGATAGAGTTATTCCCTCAGCTGACTGTGTCAGTTTGAGACCAAGAATCACACTAGCCTCACCCATATCCTTCATTTCAAAATGCCTTTTCAAGAAAGCTTTTGTATCGTTAATAATCTCAATATTGGTTCCAAACAATAGTATGTCATCTACATATAGGCACATGATGACACACTCACTACCTTTAACTTTGGTGTAGACACACTTGTCACTATCATTAATATCATAACTGAACGGCACTATAGTTTCATCAAACTTTTTATGCCAATCCCTAGGAGCTTGTTTCAAGCCATAGATGGATTTGATTAACTTACATACTTTCCTTTCGTTACCAGATGCAACAAATCCCTCAGGTTGATCCATATAAATCTCTTCTTCAAGTTCACCATGAAGAAAAGCTGTCTTTACATCCATTTGATGGATGATAAGACCATGTACGGATGCCAATGCTACAAGCATTCGGATTGTTGTCATCCTAGCTACAGGAGAGTATGTATCAAAGTAATCAATACCCTCCATTTGCTTAAAACCCTTAGCTACCAGTCTAGCTTTGTACTTATCTATTGAGCCGTCAGGATTCAACTTCCTTTTAAATATCCATCTGCACCCGATAGTAGAACACCCAGGAGGGAGATCAACTAACTCCCATGTTCCGTTAGAAACAATAGAGTCAATTTCACTCTTTACAGCGCCCTTCCAGTGCCTAGACTCTGAAGAATCCATAACTTGTTGGAAAGTTAAAGGTTCGTCCTCGACATTGTAAGTGATAAAATCACTTCCAAAATCCTTGACTACCTTTGCACGCTTACTCCTTCGTGGTTCCTCTACCTCCTTAGGAGTAGAGCTACTACTAGGTTCCGCCCCCACATTTGTCATCTTTTCCACATGATCAGGAATAGAACTTGATGTGTGAGTAGGATCTTCATTAGAAGTAACTAGAGGCATACCAGTCTTCATAGGGTAAACATCCTCAAAGAATGTAGCATCACGAAACTCAACTATCGTATTTGCCACTATACCATCTATGTCAGATTTTAATACTAAAAATCTCATAGCTGTAGTGGTCTCAAGATAGCCCAGAAAGATACAATCAACAGTCTTCGGACCTAGTTTCTTTCTCTTGTGTTCAGGGACAAGTACCTTAGCAAGGCACCCCCACACACGAAGATACTTAAGACTAGTCTTCTTGCTCTTCCATAACTCATAGGGTGTCTTATCCATGTGTTTCAGAGGTACTCTGTTCAGAATATGGCAAGCCGTATTCAGAGCTTCTCCCCACATGTATTTAGGCAACCCAGAATTAATAAGCATACTATTAATCATATCTTTAAATGTTCTGTTCTTTCGCTCAGCAACCCCATTAGACTCAGGTGTGTATGGTGGTGTAACTTCATGAACTATACCATTGCTTGCACAAAATTCATTAAAAGCGTTACTCGTATACTCACCACCTCTATCAGATCTCAACCGTTTAAGTACCTTACTAGTTTGTTTTTCTACTTCAGTTTTATAAATAATGAATTTACTAAGTGCTTCATCCTTATGTCTAAGTAAATAAACATAACAGAATCTACTACTATCATCTATAAAGGTAATGAAGTATCTAAACTGGTCCTTAGTCAACACACCACCAAATTCACAAATATCAGTGTGTACTAAATCTAACAAGTCTGAATCCCTAACAATATTATGAAAAGGTTTCCTTATTTGTTTAGCAGACACACATACTTGACATTTAGAATTCTTTTCTATAGTGTGTTTTGGAATCAACTCTAAGTTCATCATATTCTTAAGAGCACCAAAATTTAAGTGACCAAGTCTAGCATGCCATAAATCAGAAGATTCAATACAATTAACAGAAGGAGTAATATTATTAATCAAACCACCCAAAACGGGTTCAACATTAATCACAAATAAACCATTCGACAAGTAACCCTTGCCAAAAAATGTACCAGTATGAATAAGAACTACTTTATTACATTTGAGAGAAACTTCAAAGCCATTAGCTACTAAACAACTACCACTTATTATATTTCTACGCATGTCGGGAACATGATGCACTCTCGTCAGGGATAGAATACGTCCCGAAGGAAACTTCAGGTCCACGTTTCCTACTCCATGTACTTGAGCAGCACTTGCGTTCCCCATCGTCACTGTCAAGCTATGACTCTGTTGATAAGATACAAATAAACTAATGTCAGCACAAATATGCACATTAGCTCCAGTATCAATCAACCATTCATTTGACAGATAAGTGGAAAATAGTACAGGGTTGTAGGTAACATACCGGTCTACGTTGGTTTCAGAAGCCAAAGCCTCACTAACAACCATGTTCGCTACAGGCCCACTTGAGGTTCCAAGCACAGCATTCGCTTGAGCTACCCCCTCGGCTTTCTTCGCTTTCTTTGTAGGGCAGTCCTTACTCCAGTGTCCAACCTGCCCACAAGACCAACATGGTTTGTTTGCCTTTGGTTTCTTGGCCTTATCCTTGTCACTCTTAGGTTTATTACTATTACCCTTCTTAGAGACAGCCTTCCTTTTCTGTCCTACAGTTGCTACGTTTACCTTCGAGCTTCCATGCTCAGTTGGCATCACATGTCCCTGTTTGGACTTGTGTTGTTCTTGCACCGAGATGTCCAGCATAAGGTTGGTCCAGGTGATCTCTCCTTTCTGTCTTTTCAGGGAGAGAGAGAACTCTTCCCAAGACTTTGGAAGCTTTTCAATCACACTCATCACCTTAAACTTTTCGGGGAGGTCCATTCCAGACTCATTCAAAGCATGCACTATCATCTCGAACTCATGCACTTGCTCAGTCATGGACTTATTGTCCACCAGCTTGAAATCAAGGAACCTCGCCACAGAATACTTTTCCAGACCTTGTGAGTCAGTATTGTGTGTTTGGTCCAGCTTCTCCCATAAGAGTTTTGCGGTGTAGGCATCAGAGGAGTACACATCAAATAATGTGTTGGTTAGAGCAGCCAGAATTGCTACCCTAGCAACCCCATCCTTCTCAGCCCACTTCGCATAACTCTTAACTGATTCAGCCTTCTCTTGATCCACAACCGGCTTCTCATATTCCACAACAGGCCATAAACCCTTTACAGTCAACCACAATTTCATCCTTTTCTGCCAACGAGAAAAGCCAACGCCCCCATTGAATTTCTCAGGCAAGCCAGTCAATTCAACGGGTTGTGGAAAACTGTAAGTGGTCCAATCAATGACCCCAGCAGATGCAACCGAACTACCACTAGCAGGAATTTCACTCTCGTTAACCATTATGCTAAATACTATATAACAAATTATCTCTTCAAGAATGTTGGGAATTATGACTAAAACAGCAACATAGAGGCAGTTATATATCGTATTTAACAAGTCCAGGCCAAGCATACAATTAGCGAAACAAAACACGAAGGTAATACACATGCATGTCAGTAACTGATAGAACAAAGAGAAGGCAGAAAACATACCAGTAGCCATAGCAAAATCAGTATGTTAAACAAGTAAAATAAACAGCTGAGTCGTCAGGATTTGCTAGAAAGCCTGACTGCTCTTGAAGAGATAATTGCCCCCACTTACAACTGTGTTGGGATGCTTGCAACACCTCTCCCAGGATAAAACAGCTCCGAGTACAGTGATCACAGCAATCAGAATACTCAACTTCGACTAGCACCTCAGTCGCCGAAAAACCCTAAGTAATATATACTATAACAGGTGGAGAACAGAGAGTGCAGAGAAGACAAGAGAATGTAGGGTGTGGTCTGTATATTCAGTATATCCAGTGTGTAACAATCAGTAGCTTAGGTCTCTATTTATAGGAGAGACCAAACGTAACTGATGCCACCCAATTAATATTGTAACTGCCGATTTACATTTAATAAAATGAAACGGCTGATTTAATAAAATCAAAACGGTTGATTTAATAAATCGTAACTGTTACGTTATATTTATCCACACATATCAGTTTTTATTTTAATTATACGAATATATATATCATCAAATTCTGACCCAACATCAGGATCTGATCCATCAGGATTTTTCGTCCGTCAGGATCTGATGTCCATCAGTATTTGATCATTCATCAGGATCTGATACCGTCAGGACTTGAGGTCCATCAGTATTTGATCCAGCATCAGGATCTGGTAGTACCTTCAGGATTTCATCCCAATATATATATATTTATTCTAATTAAAATATATTTAAACACAGAAATAAAATCCCTCGCCCAGGTCGCCTCGCGTACGCGAGACGCCGAGACATTCGCCCAAATCGCCCTTCGACCGAGCCGACCCGACCCGAGTCGAGACGAGACGTGGCGTGGCGTGGCGTGGCGTGGCGAGGCGGGCGGCGGCGGCGCGCGCGTGTGTGTGTGTGTGCGCGCGTGGAGCACACAGTAACACCATGCACCATCATACACCTTAGTAGTTGTACACTACCCATGTGTGTGATTCTATATAAAGCCAACAACCCCCTTTATTCATTTCAATGTGGGACAAATACACATTCTCATTTCAAGCTTATTCAAGCTACTAACTTCATCTCCATTTCTCTATGGGTTTCACTAAGAAAATTACTTAGACCCATATATGAAAATTTAAGTCCTCATAACAAGGAACAATTTCCAATCGTTAAAATCCGGAATTAACATCAAGAACATAAAATCCTTATGCTCTAAAAACTCCATTTTCTAACACTTGAAACCGTGTCAAAGCACCACTTGCAATTGGTCTCAGCCTTGTGCGTTCAACCTGCAGTATGTAATTGTGAATGCAGAACGACACACACGCCTACAGACAATAAGAAAGGTCATGACTCATGAAACAGATCTATGCATAACTTAAGAATAAAGGCATCTTTATTTCAACATCATCTACAGTGACAAGCTATCTAATAGAACAAAGGAGGAATATTGACAAGCAAATCGCCTTGAAAATACATGAACAGAGGAATTCCTGTGGTTCTCATTTTAAAGAAAAGGACTTGCAAAATGCATAAAGATATACTACCATCAACCTATGTAATATTTTTTTCTATTTGCAAGAAGTCGTGTAGAATTATGGCACCTTAGGCAAAAGTATGAATATAAAAGGCATATTACTTTTGTACAAAACAATTGTTATCAGAATGTATACAAGATACGAAGAGAACAGATTTGTCTAAAAAAAATAAAAAATTTAATAGTGCATGCATATGTTTGTCGAAATGTACAATCTTCATAACAAATTACGTATGTATCGAAACAAACTTGATTGTTAAATACCTTTGTATCAATATCACGGTCAAGGAGATCATTTATTGTGCATCCTGCACCTCTCAGCAGAAAAGCCCCGCAACCAAAAAGGGCCATCATCTTGAAATCATGGAAGCTCCCAGGCGATTGTTAGGCAGCAGCCTTTAGGCAGCAGCCATATTATCTTACCAAACATTTTGCCAAACCTTCACCAACCCTCATGCCACCAACCCCCCTCCTATAAATACCCATATCCTTATTCCATATTTCTTACACCATAATTCTCTCTTCTCTCTCTATAGCTGCTAGATAGTCCGTCTAGTAGGGAAGCCGGTTTAGCCTGCTTTCAGGAAGTGTCGGGATAGAAGGTCCTCGTGCCTAAATTATTCCTTAGGGTATTTGGGTCTGACTGCAGCCATCGGAGGTGGTCCCGCTGCAGGGGTCTTTCTATCAGGTTGTGTGGCACTGTCCGGGTTGGGAGAGGGAGAGAAGAAAAGGTTGTCGGGAAACAGTGATAGGGGGAGGTTTTGAGATAAACACTTCAGTGAGTTGGGGATATACATAATAGGTATTGTAGGGTTGAATTTTTGTATGAAATTCAAGGGGCCGGATACCCGGATATTGTAATCTCTTTTATCTAGTGTGAAGTTGTTACTCTTGTGGATGTAGGCAGGGCCGAACCACGTTAAATCTCTTGTCTCTTTTACTGTATTGTTGGTTTGTTGCTTCATTACTATCACGTATATTTGTGGGATCTAAGCGCACACATTTACCAAATCGCTTCCGCATTCGCAGGGAATCGGGCAGATTCCTAACAGCGATGCTGCCAAAGTTATTGACCTAAACTAGCAAATGAGATATATTTTTCATTCAACAAGACTACTAGAAAAGCGGCTAAATTCAACGGGTAAAATTCTGTTGAATTTAGTTTAATACAACAAGATTCCGTTACATTTACCATAAATTCAACTGAATCCTACCTGTTGAATATAAGGCCGTTGAAATTAGCATTTCGGTTGAATTTAAGGTTAAATTCAACGACTTCCCGTTGATTTTGTTGGAACCATGTTCAACCATTTTCCGTTGAAAATGATCATGGACATTTTCGAAAAAATTTGAATTTTGAATTTCACCAAAATTTCATTTTCCCGCCAACGATAATATAATCAACCGAAAATTGTTAAAATTCATTCCACCATAATCAACCAATTTCCGTTGAAATTATAAATTTGGCAAAAATATTAAAAATTTTGAATTTTGAAAATTTTAAATTTTGGCATCTAAAATGTATTAAATTCGACCAAATATGGTTTAATTTAATATAAGAAATTCAACCATATCTAGTCGAATTTAAGATACCAGAATCATAAAAAAAAATAGCAGCTTCTTGTGCTGCTCTTTTTCACAAGCAATTACCAAATAGTTAAAAAATAATGAATTCGACAGATCATGTACGTGTAATCCTTCTAGCAAAAGATCAAAGATAAGAAATATCTATGCTGCATTATTACAGAGAAAAACAAGAGTTCGAAATATACATCATATCCTCCTGAGGGTCTTAATTAACCACTCTTGAGTCTTGAAGCATCTAGATTATAAAAAGTATGAGAAAAAACAGAAAAAAATTGGCAGCCTACGCTTGATGTTATCCACTAATAATCCACTAAATGTCTCAACCCATTTCTTTCTTCCTCCGCGTCACAACCACCAACCCAGCACCCCGTTCGCCTTTTTTTTTTTAGATAAATGATACAGAGTTCTTAGACTATTATCTTTTCCCTGTGACTCTATATGAAGGTACTTTTCAAGGCTATTGGTAAGACAAGATGGTTTTTATTCTTTGAGAAGGATGACATTAAACTAAACCTTACAAATAAATCACTCAGCCAACCATTAGCCGAACATACTACTTTAAGGACTAAAAGCATAACAATGACAGGAGTACAGGAAACTTCAACGAGATACGGTTGCATTTTTTGTGGGAATTTTGTCGGCCCATGAAATAAAGGCATAAAATAAATTCAATGAGATACGGTTGCATTTGTTTTCGGCGGTTTTATTATGTTTACTTTAACTTTAGGTGGGAACCGTGTGAAATAGTGGCATAATTAAATTCAACGAGATACCGTTGAATTTGATTTCGGTTGATTTTATTCCGTTGCATTTAGCATCGGTTGAGTTTGTTCCATTGAAATTGATGCTTAATCAAAGCTCACTGGACATTGTGTTGGATTCGACGGGATCCAATCCATTTATTTATGGCCCATCGGGTATTATTGTTAATCTTTTAAATAAAGACTTGAGCCTAATGAATAATTAAATATATTAATAGCACTTATTTATATATTTAATTATTACATCTAATATATATCTATTTAGATATATTTATTTATAATGGCTTAAGTACCCAAGCCCATAACTTTGATGGACGGTTATGGGTTTAGCCCATTAGGGTTGGTCCCATTATTCCCTCTATATAATGAATCTTATGTGAAAAGAAAAGATATGTTTCTCATAATATTCAGAAAATACACACATCCCATCCTTACGTATAGAGGAGAATAGTGAAGATCAAAACCCTCAAGTACTTACATTCTTCGGACTCTCTCACGATCATTAATGGCCTCTTTTGATTCAGGTACGCTTCCTCTATTAATTATACTCATAGTTTTGATCAGGAGATTCATGTATATTATTATGTATATTATTATGTTGTATATATACATGATTTATTCTAACAATTGGTATCAGAGCCGACTCCTTGATTGATTCTTTGAGTTAATAAATTATTATCCGTATTACGTTTGTTAAAGCCCGTGTGAATGAATTTGGTTGTTTTATATTTTAATGATTAATTTGGATACACGTGGACATGTACCGTAAACAATTTTGATGGCATGGTACAAGATTATTTTGGTTGTAATATGTACTAGCTACGTATGTTTTTCATTAACTGTTAAACAAAACTTATGGATATAAAAAAGTAGTATTGCCATCATGTTAGTTCTGTGCCATTATCATGTCATGCTTAATGATTTAGTCATTAGAATAATGGACTAAAAGTTACGAAACTTCCTGCCATGTTAATCATCTGATTAAAGAATCATGTTTTGATCACGTTAAAGAATCATGTTTTGATCACGTTAATTCTGTAATCATTGTTATATTTAATTATTTATAAATTATATTTACTAAACTTATGTCCTTTTAGTATGTATTGATTTATAATAATATTAATTTTAAGGGATACTTATGAAATATATTAGTCTCTCATGTAAAATATATTAATTTATTTATGGACTAATATAGTGATTTCTTAATTATTAAAATATTAGATGGACCAACGAAAATCTTTTATTTTAATTATTTAAGAGAATGATAAATCACCTAATGTACGTGTGCAAGTTGATGTACGAATCGGCCCAACGGAAGATTTGTATATTAATTTTGTAAACGGAATTTTTAAAGTTCAAATTATGGAATTTAAATTATTTTCTGCCCAACGGTGATATAATTTAATATTTTACTTTTTGTAATCTCATGTTTAATGACAAAATTAATTTAGTATTGATAATCGGCCCAACGGAAGATATTAATATTAAATTTAATTTTGATTGTAGGAAAATTTTTGTGTATTTTATTTTTCCTATTTAAATAAACTGTTTATCCCTCGGTTTATTTAACTTATGTGTTACTTGGTGAACTAACTATTTTTCATCATGTGGATTATATTTATTGTACTTGTTGTACTTATGTGCATGACTGTGATTAACTTTGATTCAGCATTTGGTCCTGTTTCACTTACCAACTACTTTTCACACATTGAACCATTGAGTGGCTCTAATTTTAAGAAGTGGAAAGAGCAAATTGATCTTACGTTGGGAGTTACTGCCCTTGATTATGCCATAAGGGTTGCAAAACCTGCTGTCATTACAGCCGAAAGCTCTGCTGAGCAAAAGGCTGATTATGCAAAATGGGAGCATAGCAACCGTGTTTCCTTAATGATTCTTAAGGGCTCCATTACTAGTGCAATTCGTGGAGCAATTCCCGAATCTGATAATGCAAAGGAGTACCTAGCGAACATTGAGGAACAATTCAAGGCTTCCACTAAGGCTCAAGCCACTACACTGATCTCGAAAATGGTCACTCTCAAGTATAATGGTTCAAGTGGTGTTCGTGATCACATTATGAGAATGAATGATATGGCTGCTCAGTTAAAGGATATGAACATGGAAATCTCTGAAGGTTTTCTCGTCCACTTCATAATGACTTCTCTTCCTGCACAATTTGGTCCTTTTAAGATCAACTACAATACGCAGAAAGAAAAGTGGAAGATGAGCGAGTTGATTTCTATGTGCGTTCAAGAAGAAGAACGCCTTAAGTCTGAGAAGGTTGAAAGTGCTCATGTTGTGACCACGACACCCGCTAAAGGAAAAGGAAAGAAATATGGCAATAGTCAAAAGAAAAAGGGAATTGATGCAGCTGTCACAAAAGACAAGGGACAGACTTCTGGCACAAAGAACTTTGGAGGTCCTAAATGTAACTTCTGCAGAGCTAAGGGACACATAAGGAAAGAGTGTTCCAAATTTCGCGAGTGGTTAGATAAGAAAGGTAATGCATCTATTTATGTTTGTTATGAAGCATTTACATCTGAAGCTCCTTTAAATACATGGTGGATAGACACTGGTGCAACTGTGCTTATAACTAATTCATTGCAGGGATTCCTTTCCGTGAAGAAGCTAAATAAAGGAGACCGATATTTACTCGTTGGAAATGGAGAGAAAGTACAAATTGAAGCTGTAGGAACTTTCCGACTTATGTTGGAAAGTGGTTTTAATTTGGATTTAATGGATACTGTTTATGTTCCCAGTATTACTAGAAACCTTATTTCTGTTTCAAAGTTAGACGCTTATGGATATTCGTTTAAATTTGAAAATAAAGGGTTTTCTCTGTTTCTTTATTCTGAGTATATTGGCTCTGGGCTGTTAGAGGGGAACCTTTACAGATTATGTTTGAATGCTTCTTTTAGTGAATCCTTAATTTCAATGAATGTGCAAGATGAAGTTGCAACTGGTTCTAAAAAGAGAAAAAGAAATGATGAGAATTCCTCAAAATTGTGGCATGAACGACTTGGTCACATATCCAAAATTCGAATGGAAAGACTTGTTAAAGAAGGACTTCTTCATCCATTAGATTTCTCAGATTTTGACACATGTATTAAATGTATTAAAGGAAAATTTGTAAAGACAAACAAAAAGGGTGCAACTCGTAGCACTAAGTGTTTGGAGATAATCCACACTGACATTAGTGGACCATACACTCCAGGCATAGGTGGTCATAAGTATTTTATTACTTTTATTGATGACTACTCACGTTATGGCTACATTTATCTTTTGCATGAAAAATCTGAAGCACTCGATATGTTTAAAATTTATAAAGCAGAAGTTGAAAAACAGCTTAAATTAGATATTAAGGTTGTTAGATCTGATAGAGGAGGAGAGTATTATGGAAAATTCTCTGAATCTGGACAGAATCCAGGACCTTTTACCTTATTTTTGCAAGAGTGTGGCATCGTTCCTCAGTACACAATGCCGGGTACACCCCAACAGAATGGTGTTGCTGAGAGACGAAATCGAACTCTTATGGATATGGTTCGAAGCATGATATGTCAAAGTACGTTGCCAGAATTTTTGTGGGTTGAAGCCCTTAAAACAACTATGCATATCCTTAATCGGGTCCCAAGTAAGTCCGTGCCTAAAACACCTTATGAAATATGGACTAAAAGGGAACTCAGTTTTGGATATATGCATGTATGGGGTTGTTTGGCTGAAGCAAAAATATATAACCCACACATCAAGAAATTGGACCCTAAGACTATTACTTGTCATTTTATTGGTTACCCCGAAAGATCTAAAGGTTTTAGATTTTATTGTCCATCACACACCACTCGAATAGTTGAGACTAGAAATGCAGTATTTTTTGAGGATGCTGAAGTCAGTGGGAGTACATCTCGAAAGATAAATCTGGAAGAGATTCAGGAAAATGTCCCTATTCCTATCATTCCAGATATTGGTGCACCAGAAAATGATGATAAAAATGTTGGTGCAAATGAGAATGTACATCAAGAACCACCTCAAGATGACAATAACACTACTGAACCTCTCAGGAGGTCAGAAAGAGTAAGACGATCAGCAATCTCGGATGATTATATTGTGTATTTAGATGAAATTGAGTCTAATCTTGGCATGGGACATGATCCTATTTCTTATAAAGAAGCTATTGCTAGTAACCATTCAACTCAATGGCTTGTAGCCATGGAGGATGAGTTGAAATCCATGAAGGATAATGATGTATGGGATCTAGTTGAGTTGCCACAAGGGGTCAAAGCTGTAGGCTGCAAATGTGTCTACAAAACTAAGCTTGATCCTAGTGGTAACATCGAAAGATATAAAGCTAGATTGGTTGCAAAGGGCTTCACACAAAGAAAAGGAATTGATTATAATGATACATTTTCCCCTGTTTCGAGTAAGGACTCATTTCGTATCATCATGGCTTTAGTAGCTCATTATGATTTAGAGTTACATCAAATGGATGTTAAAACTGCTTTTCTTAATGGTGACTTGCATGAGGATGTCTACATGTCACAACCGGAAGGTTTTGTAGTCAAAGGCAAGGAACACATGAAATGTCGGTTAAAGAAGTCCATATATGGATTAAGGCAAGCTTCTAGAGAGTGGTATATTAAATTTGATGATGTGATTGGAAAATTTGGGTTTAAAGAAAATTTTGTTGACCAATGCATATATCTAAAAGTGAGTGGGAGCAAGCACATTATTTTAGTACTATATGTGGATGATATTCTACTCGCTAGTAGTGATATGAATTTAATGCATGAGACAAAGAGATTCCTTCATAAGAATTTTGATATGAAGGATCTGGGGGAAGCATCTTATGTCTTGGGCATTGAAATTCATAGAAATAGATCTCATGGAATTTTGGGTTTATCACAAAGAGCTTATATTGATAAAGTTCTCAAACGTTTTAACATGCAAAATTGTTCTCCAAGCGTTGCTCCTGTTGTCAAGGGTGACAAATTTAGCTTGAAACAATGTCCTCAAAATCAGCTAGAATTGGATCAAATGGAGCATATTCCTTATGCTTCGGCAGTTGGGAGTCTTATGTATGCTCAGGTTTGTACTCGTCCAGACATAGCATATATTGTTGGAATGCTAGGACGATACCAAATAAATCCAGGTCCGGATCATTGGAAAGCTGTTAAAAAGGTCATGCGGTATTTACAAGGTACAAAAGATTTTATGCTCACATATCGAAAGACGGATAACCTTGAAGTCATTGGTTATTCGGATTCCGATTATGCTGGGTGTAAAGATGAGTTGAAATCCACTTCAGGTTACATTTTTATGCTTTCTGGAGGAGCTATATCATGGAAAAGTGCTAAGCAGTCGCTACATACCTCTTCTACAATGGAAGCTGAATTTGTGGCTTGCTATAAGGCAACGAAGCAAGCTCTATGGTTGAGGAATTTTGTCACGTATCTCAAAATAGTTGACACTATTTCTAGACCACTGAAAATTTATTGCGATAATAAAGCTGCTGTTTCTTTCTCTAAAGACTACAAGATAAGTGATGCGACAAAACACATAGATATAAAGTATCTTGTAGTGCGAGAAAGAGTTCAAAAACAACAAGTGTCTATTGAGCAAATTAGTACAGTTGCTATGTTGGCGGATCCATTGACAAAAGGTTTACCGCCCAATCTCTTTCGAGAACATGTTGCTAGCATGGGTTTGGTTGATAATCTTTCTTATTGATTCATGGATTTTATTGTAAGACACTAGTATTGTGATCACCTTATGTTATGGTTTTTGGACAAAGTATTTAGTTTGTTACTTCTATTATTGTGCACATTCGAAGTTTATGGAACAAACAATTATGTAAGGACCTCATGGACATATTGATTTGCTATTGATTATGAAATATTATGTTGTTCATGACTTAAGCTATATCTTCTGTTAAGTTTTATAATTATACTTGGATTGTAACTGGAGGACGGTTTCATATTTGTACATGAGTATGATACTACCTTTAATTCTATTTTAGCATGATGTAAAATTTAGCCTTTCTTATGGGATGTAATGCTCAATAATAAAAGTCTTGTTATATGTATGTTGAAGATATAATGACCCTTGGCCAAGTGGGAGAATGTTGGATTCGACGGGATCCAATCCATTTATTTATGGCCCATCGGGTATTATTGTTAATCTTTTAAATAAAGACTTGAGCCTAATGAATAATTAAATATATTAATAGCACTTATTTATATATTTAATTATTACATCTAATATATATCTATTTAGATATATTTATTTATAATGGCTTAAGTACCCAAGCCCATAACTTTGATGGACGGTTATGGGTTTAGCCCATTAGGGTTGGTCCCATTATTCCCTCTATATAATGAATCTTATGTGAAAAGAAAAGATACGTTTCTCATAATATTCAGAAAATACACACACCCCATCCTTACGTATAGAGGAGAATAGTGAAGATCAAAACCCTCAAGTACTTACATTCTTCGGACTCTCTCACGATCATTAATGGCCTCTTTTGATTCAGGTACGCTTCCTCTATTAATTATACTCATAGTTTTGATCAGGAGATTCATGTATATTATTATGTATATTATTATGTTGTATATATACATGATTTATTCTAACACATTGACCATAAAACCAACTGGATCTGGTTGAATTTATCATCTGTTGAATTTATTCCGTTGGATTTAACCACTTTTTCCAGAAGTGAGTGTAAATTGTGTTAATGAGAGTAATGGTAATAAGTAATTTTGAATAATTATTTTTAATTATATTAAGATGTAACTGCTACAATTTATAAGTCTATACTATATTATAAATTAATAGCCAAAACGTTAAAAGCTTAGTCGGTCGATCCTATTTCTTTTACCTAATTACCTTTATTTGTTATAGCTTATACCCCGTGCAACGCACGGTTGTTTTTCGAATATCTATAATTATTTTTTTTTAATATTTATTTGTTATTAGTTTACATATTAAATTATTGTTAAAAAATTGATATATATATATATATAAAAGATTTTACATGTTCAATTTACTATGTATTTTATCTTAAATTCATAAAACTTGACTTAGACGATTTTATACCCCACATGAAATTAAAAAAATAATCTTTAATTTAGTGATGATTTAATAATTATTTTTCGATTAAAACATCTGTTCTAAAAAGCGGTGATTAATCGGGATTAATCACCGATTCCGGATCCTTATGTGCTTTTTTTGTTATACTAGTGGCGGCCGATTAATCACCGATTAATCGCTGTTCGATTCTTATCCGAATCGGGATTAATCGAAATTAGTCGGGATTAATCGGAATTAATCGGTATTAATCGCTGATTAATCGCTATTCGGTGTCTCAGCCGATTAAGTCTGATTTCCGCTTTTTACAACACTTAAAACTACCAAGAAACAAAAGAGATAAGATTAATTAACAATTTTTTATGTTGAAAATTCTATTTGATTTGATCTACGGTAGTACTCCTATATTATCCCTCAAGGCTCCTTTTTCAAATCTATAATTATATTTTTTTTAATTTGATATGTTATTAATTTACATATCAAATTGTTGTTAAAAAATTGATATATAAAAAATTTTACATACGATTTAATATTTGTATTCTATCTTGAATTCATAAAATTTTATTTGGACGATTTTATAGCCCACGTGAAATTAACAAAATAATCTTTAATTTAGTGATGGTTTAACAATTATTTTCCAACTAAACCTACACGAAAACAAAAGAGAGACGATTTTTTACGTTGAAAATTCTTTTTGTTGATGAATTCTACTTATAATTCGTTTTGATTATCAAAATACTCTTGTTATTATTTGAAGATAGTTCTACTAACAACTAAATACAATTTGTAAGAGAGATTTTAAGACATTCGAGACGATTATGTGGAGAATTCTTGGCTTCTTTGAGGAGTTTAAGAATTTGGGTTTTATTGAGAGGTGGTTTCGGTGTTGGAATACAATCAAAGTTGTTGAGAATACACCAAGATTGGATCAACCGACGAAGAATTTGTTCTTGCATGTCAATAGCCATTTCTCGATGTGCTCTCGATCATAAGTAATGCCCGTGGATACTATGAGGTGTTTGGGATTGCTTAAAATAAGTTACTTTTGACTTAATGGGGATGAGGGTGTTTTTAACTTAAAGGAAAAAGTGAAGTTGTTTAGTTTAAGTTGAATGAAAGTGTTTGGGTAATTTTACTTAAAGTTAAATGGGAGTTTAATAATTTTGACTTAAAGTGAAATTTGACTTAAAAAAATTTAAAATTCATAATATTTAAACTTTACAAGAATTGTGAAAAAAGAAAAAAAAATCTCCATAAATCATAAGTCAAAAGTACCTAAATGGAATTGTTTGGTAGTGAATGGTTGTGGTGAAGAGTGGATTAGGGTTTGGAATTGGGGGAGATAAAACGGGTCGGGTCAATGGGAGAAGGAGAGTTGAGGTTCGGAGCCTGCGTGTGGCTTTAGACAGGCGGAACAGAGCCTCCATTGGAGTGAGATTTTCTGTGTTACAGTGTTCATCATTTCCATGATTGCTAAATGCAATTACATGATTGCTAAATTCCCTGGCTTTAGCAAGGCAGGGTCGTTAGCTTAAATTACATGATATTAACAAACCAACTCTCTCTCTAAAAAACCCTATGAGAGTCGACTAAGCAGCCGCCGCCCCCCTCCCCCTCTCGGCCTCTCCCCCCTCCCCCTGCCCCTTTTCTTCGCCGCCTCCCTTCTTCCTATCTACCCATCAACCATCTCCCTTTATTTCAACCTTCTCCTCCTTTCACCAATCCATTTCTCTCCCTCCATTCTCTCATCCGAACCCATAATTTCTATTTTTGTTTTTATTCAATAAACTTGTGCTTTTGTTCCAAAAGCTATGATCTTTGTCTTCATCTTTTTGGCATGTTTGATGTATGGGTCCGGTCCCCGGCAAACGCAGGCCAGGGACGGGTTAGTTGGCATACGGCTTTTAAGCCGTTGGATCGTTGATTTAAAAAAAAAATTCGCACCGTACCGCATAAACTTTATGCGGTACGGGCAAATTACCAAAATATCCTTACTATTCACGTACCGCAGAAACTTTCTGCGGTACGGTGAACAGTAGATTTTTTATATGAAAACAGGGGGCATTTTAGTAATTACTCCGTACCGCATAAAGTTTATGCGGTACGATACAGTTTTTTTTTAAATAACAGCCGTTGGATCAACCATCCAACGACTGAAAAGCTGTATGTTAAATAAGAAGTCCCTGGCATATGTTTGCCAGGGACCGGAAGCCTTGATGTATTTGTGTTTAGTTGTTTGGTTGTTTTTATGTATGGTGTTGTGGGGTATTTTGAGATGAATTTAATGGTGTTTTGGGAAATATGGGATGGTCATGTCAACACTTGGTCTATATCACAAGAACTTACCTATTAGAGCATTTACAATGGTATTAGCTAAAAATAGTTGGCTAAATCAGATAAAATACTGATTATGTGTAAAATTTGTTGAACTTGTAAGATGTTATGCTCCAATGATATATTGGCTATAATGTTTGGTTATATTGTAAATATAGCATGTTATTATTATTTCAGCTTGTTATAAATAGAATATAATTTTATAAAGTAATAAATCATAAAAAATCTTTTTTACAGGTCTATAGAGCTTGGCCAAATATAACCAACGAATACAGATTATCTAAATTTTTTGCTAAGGGTAATGCCCCATTGGAATGAATTTTTTCTGGTATTATTTATTTTATTTTAACTAAGGGGTCTTCTCCATTGGAGATGCTCTTACAACGAAAGATTGTTCAATTAATGGGGTCATCTGTACCTCCAGCCTCAGTTGGTGCAACTGATGGATCTGAACATTGGATTATCTTCTGTTTTTTATGTGCCAAGATCAATTGTGATGCTACTATTTTCAGGGATATTGGTGTCTTTTGGATATCTCGGGCATCCTTTGTATTCATTTTTAGCGTCAAGAATATTTGTATTCAGTGTGTTAAGCAATCCGGAAACAAAGCGGCTAATTGTTTAGCTCGTCTATTTGTTTTTCAACCTGGTTGCATAGTCAGTTGGGGGTTTGTCCCGATTGAACCTTATTCAAGTTATTAATGAAATCTCATCTAAATTTGTCAAAAAAAAAAAATTACATGATTGCTAAATGCAATTACGCTTTACTTTATGCAATTGTGTGAGATTACATTTTTAACATTAACTGCTTTTTACTGCAGTAGTATTTACACAGGAATCTATATACATAAATAACTTATGTCACAGCATATCAATTCATTCTATCTTTATATATATATATATATATACTAGAATGTGTGCCCGCTGCGCGGGGCTTATCAAGCAAAATGAATTTTTTTTTAATTTGATTTAATATAATAAATTGATCCGCTCCGCATGATTTTGATTTATTCTAAAATAATGGTTTAGTGATATAATTACATTTATATTAAGGGTTTCATGTGCCTGAGGATGACCTCAGGTTAGAACCCTGAGTATAGAACAAATCAATACAAAATTTAAGGTCATTTATGTAAATTACTGATAAAAAATTTAAATTTACAAAACTGCCCCTGCGGGGCCCCTTACTTTATAAGCAATATTTCTTATAACCTCAGGGGAGATCCCTGAGGTTGTCCTCAGGCCCAGTTTTCTCTTATATTAAAATTTAAATTTTTGTCTATATATATGACAAAGATATTTTTTATCCCTGTTTATTTATTGACTCCTCTATTGACTGACTTATTTGATTTAAATTTGATTGGAGAACACTTTTTTTTTTTTGCTAAGTTGGAGAACACATTTTAAAAATACAATTACAATAAATGGAAACATGAACATTAAAAGTCGATTTTTTTCTCAATTTTATTTTGTAATACAATTTGGTACTTGTATGTACTAAAGCATTGGTGACCACATTACTACCTGAATCATCTATCATCATATTTTTAAAAACTTGCAACTATAACAGATACCACCTAAGATGAATAAAAAAGAAGAGTGAAGAAATATGTAATCATGAAACTGAGATTACACTTTTAGTGTCATACAAAAATAAATTATTGAACACTAAAAAAAAATCAATCTCTATGTTTAGAATTGCAGCTTAACAACACCTTTTCACTAAATGCAAACATAAAGATACTTGTGTAGTTGTGTTGGTTTCTATATAAATATCAACACATCAAAATGATGACTTTCCATTAAAATGACTTCTAGGATTCAATATTGTTGAGCACATTGCACTCTCTCAGCTCCTCCGTGCATATCATCAACCTCATCACATTTAGAGTACGATTAGATACATAAATGAGCACGATTATTAGTTTATATAATAATCTAAAATTCAGATTTATGTACCATGATTGACTTATTGGCATTTTGAGGATAAGAAACTTTAATTGTCCATTCATATAAAGGCCTTTCATGAAAGTGGATTCCGATTGACCTGTGAAAGAGAAGATATATTTGATTAAAACTATGATCTAGGCAGAGACAAAAATCTTCATAGAGATGCAACAATGTTTGTCACTGCAATAAGCCTAAAGCATCAATTAATTCTTTTTAGGCAGTAACAATATCTATACTAATTTTATACCGTGCAATTTGTTTTATCAATATTTTGTAAATATTTTTATAAAAAATAATTTTTTTAAAGTTTTATTATACGGTTTTAAATTGTATTTTTCACTTTTAATAAAAATAATATATATGTATTCTGTAACTATATATATATATACATATATTTATATACTAAAATAATAACAGAGATACGTTACTTTATAATAATAATTAATTAATTTTTATTTTAGTAGTTTCAATCTAGATTATTTCAATTTAAATTTTATTGTTGTTGAAATTTATATTTTTTTAACTTTTAATTTATTAAATTTAAAATTTTTGTTATTGTATAATATTTTAATTCTATTTATATTAATTTTTTTGGTTTCTTTGGAATTTTCTTTTAATCTACACCTACAATTTTCGCAAAAAATAATATGACAAATGAAAATATGATTTTTTCAATAAAATTACATTTTTTGATTGATTTTTGTCTTTTTTTAGCGTAAATTTAAGAAACGTTTTTGTTATATAACTTAAATAAATATTTTATGATATTTATTAGTTAAGATTTTTCCTCAAGTACCTTTAAGCGATAGTTTTTATTTTTGTAAATTGTATTATAAAATTTAGCCTAATATATTTTGTAATATATCATTATTTTGGGTTATCTTGGTTTTAAATTGTTAGATTATATAAGACATATTTGAAACATGTTAGGTAGTGTAACTATTTTTTTCTATTTTTGTATTAACTAACATACGTGGGATTATCTAAAAAAATTTTAGAATTTTCGTTATTGTATTTTTTTTATGTATTGGTGGTGCTTTTTTTCTTAATGTTTTGAATTATTTTGAAATTTTTTATTGATTTTAAAGTTTTTTGTGAATTTTAGTTGACTGAATTTAGTATTTATTTAAAATTAGCATTTATTTTGTAAAATATATTTTGGTAAATCAAATGAATTTTGGTGTCATTTCTTATTAAATGTTTTTTTAACATTTTTGAACTCTTGGTTTACCAATTTATTTCTAAATATATTTTAAAAAACATTTTTTCTTTGTGATTTATTAAATGGTCGTTAGGCGCCCATAAAAAGGATCGTCAAACCTAGTTGTTCAGTACACAAAATAAATTAAGATTTCTATTCATGCTACAAAGATGAATTAATTTCAGACTTGTATATAATGTAGTACAGTTGGGAGGAGTAGTTAATTATATTTAAAACGTGGCTTCAAGTTTAATGATTCAGGGTGCTAAACGTAATTGCATAAAGCAAACTCTAACTGCATATAGCAACATCATTAAATTATATTTTTTAATTAAACTGTTTACGATCAATATCGTTTCAAACATGTAATTAATTTTCATAGAATTCATCTTGTTATTGATCTATGCGGTTATTGTGTACTCCCTCAATCCCACCCATTTGTTAACATTTCAAAATAATAAGATGTCTGCATTTTATGGTGGATTTTAAGGACGGTTGCATAATTTATTTTTAAAATTTTTTTTGTATAAAAATAAAACAATCCTATTTTTATACAAAAAAGAAAATTTTAAAAATAAGTTATGGAACTTTACTTGAAATTTACCTTAAAATACGTGTCAAAAAGTGACAAAAGAAGTCTTAACAATTGGATGGAACGGAGGGAGTACTTACTTAAATATGTTCAAATTTGTACTTTGAAAACTAATTATATCCTTATATATAATAAGCGTAAGAGGGATCTTATCCATAATTTTCGTCACTGTACTACCAAAATAATTTCAACCATCAAATCTAATATTTTTAAAAATAGACGATCAAGATTGTATAATATTAAAAGAGAAAATAATAATTTAAAATCGATATAATTAGAAAAGGTTGCATTAAAAGTGAATTTTAGAAAGAAAATTATATTTTAAAAAGGATACAGTTAAAAAAGTGTGTATTAGAACTAAATTTTAAAAAGAAAATAAGATATAATTAAAAAAGGTTGTATTATAATTAAATTTTTTTAATTTTTATTAGTATAAAAAAATTATATTTACTATTTGGACTCTATCTTGAGATCTAGAAATCATATTTGGATGATTTTACAATTCACGCGAAACTCATAAAATTATCTTTAATTTAGTGATGATATAATAATTATTATTCAAATGGAAACACTTAGAATATCAAGAGAAAATATAATTACGAATTTTTACATTAATCCTATTAAATGTAGAAGACATACATTGATCTATTCAATGTACAAAACCTAATCTATTACTATATATTATAAGGTGACACAAGGGCAAAAGTTGCCAATTTAATGGTCGTGAAATTACAATTTTACCCTTATATATTTAAAAATTACAAAAATACCATCCTTTAATAAGTATGTAAAAAAAGGTGAAATTGTGTTTGTGTTGGGATTCGAACTACTAACCCTCTTCTATTAAACTTATGCCATAACCAACTTTGCTACATTTAATTTTGAGTTTTGTCCAAAAATCCTATAAGATAAGCCACATCTTCTATTCTTGTCCATTCTTCTTTTACCATTTTTTTGAGTAAATAAAATATTGATTTATATTATTTCTAAAATATTGGATAGATAAACTTACAAAAAATATTCTAATAGATTGAGTATACTCTACAATTCTCTTTTGTCAATTAAGATTATACATACTTTAACCGAGTACAAAAAAATTTATTTATATGCTTCTCCGATCCATGTAAGATATTAAATTCTTGAAATGAAAAATAAAATTTGGTTTTAAAAAATATGTAAATTTAATATTTTAATTATCAAATCATACATATATAATTAATAATTGCATCACATTAGTTTTAGGTATATAAAAATTTAAATATGTGAGTTATATTATGGGGTTTGATCCACCAACTATTTAAACTTTCAACGAATAAAATATATGATTGGTATATATATATATACACGAAAAAAATGAAATTATGTTAAAAATATGAGAACTCTAAAAATATGATCTATGTTATATATAAAAAGTAACATAATTAATATTCAATAAATTCAAAAAATGTATAAAATTTTAAATCATAATTATTACAAAATTACAACAATTATTTATATTGATCAATTAGACTATAACTCGACTATGAAGTGTGGTACATATGAATATTTATATAATTTGACAAATTGATCAATATAATATATAATAGTTGAGTACTTAGATAAATATAAGATAAAATCAAAAACATTGATTGTAAATTTATTATACATGCGCTGATCATTGAGGTCGCTTTATCATATAACATTAACTGAAATTTTAGAAGAGAAAAGTGGATGTCATTTTTGAAATAAGGAAATCCATCCCATGCATTTTCAAAAATAACATTCGAATAGTATTATAATATATCTTAACTTTAGGTAATATCTACAGTTAACTATAAAATCATTAAGCCCTATTTAGAAAATTTTAAAATTGAGTTAAAAGCTAATTAAAAATGTAATATAAAAAATTAGTATGCAAAATTATAAAATAATTATAAAAATATTAGATAAATTGAAATCTTATAGTTTATCATATTTTTAATTACGAGAAATAAGTTCAGTGCCCGTGCCTTGCACGGGCTTTTACGCTAGTTATATATGATTTTAAATCATTGACATACAATTTTTCGTATTTCACTATAATTTTTTTAGTTTATAACATGTTAAAATATTAAATATTTTTTTATGTTAGATCCAATAGTTTTCATCTGTTTATTTTAAGATCTAACGGTTCTTATTTATTTTGTCGTACGGAGGACCAGACTATCCATTATCAAAGTTTTGGATAAAATCTCTCATACACTTATCATTAAAATTGTATTTGGTTGTTAGTAGAACAATCTTCAAATAAAAATAAGGGTATTTTGATAATTAAAACGAATTATAAGTAGAATTCATAAATCGAATAGAATTTTTAACGTAAAATATCATCAATTTCTTTTCTCTTTTGTTTCTGCGTAGGTTTAATTGGAAAATAATTGTTAAACCATTACTAAATTAAAAATTATTTTGTTAATTTCACGAGGGCTGTAAAATCGTTGAAATCAAATTTTAAGAATTCAAGATAGAGTGTAAATATTAAATCGAATGTGTAAAATCTTATATATATATATATATATATATATATATATATATATATAATAGAAACTAGAAACTAAACCTAAATTAAATATTTCAAGCTAATCTAATGACCAAATTAGGGATATCCCAATACAAAAAACCTTTAAAATTATTGGCTCTATTCAATAAAAAAATTAAAAAAAATTTAAAAAAATTTAAAAAAAGTTACTGTTCACGTGATGACGTGGCACGTGAACAGTAACTTTTTTTTTATTTTTTTTGTTTAATAGAGCCAAGAATTTTATAAGTTTTTTGTGAAGGTGCCCCTAGCGGGGCCATTAAAATAAATGAAATATAATTTATTTAGTGTAGGTTTCTAGTTTCTATTCTAAGGTTAGTTTCTATTTGAACGCTAGCCTATATATATATACTCCCTCTGTTTTTTTCAATAGTTTATATTTGCGGACCAATTTCCGGCACGGATTTTAAGGTGCATTTTAAGGATAGTTCCATAATTTATTTTTGATATTTTCTTTTTTTGTATAAAAATTGGATTGTTCTATTTTTATACAAAAAAAGAAAATATTAAAAATAAGTTATATAACTATCCTTAAAATGCGTGTCAGATACGCAGTTTTTTATGTAAAGAAATGGATTGGACGGAGGGAGTATATATATATATATATCAATTTTATAACAACAATTTGATATGTAAATTAATAACATATAAAATTAATATAATTATAGATATTAAAAAAGGAGTCGTGCGTTTCACGGGTTATAAACTAGTACTAAAAATAACTGATTATCTTTTTCAGTTAAAACGTATCATCTTTTCTAGTTTTTCTAACTAAAATTCATTTTTTCTAGAAATATCATGGACAACATTAATTTCTCATTTTCTAAAAATACAATGAGCAATTTTATTTAGTTGAATAACATAATTAAACTATATTTACTATAAACTAATCAATTACCTTTTTCACCTAAAACATATCACCTTTTTAATTTTCTCTAACTAAGATCTTTTTTTTTTCAATTATATCACCGGCGATTCTATTTAATAAAATAAAATAATAATTTTATAATTACTAATAATTAACCGATTATCTTTTTCAACTAAAACCTGTTATCTTTTCTATATTTTCTAACTAAAATCTCTCCTTTTCTAGAAATATCAGAAACAACATTTATAAAATTATTACCAAATCAATCTTATTTAAAAATTTAAGTCTCCTAAGTTCATGTCTTTAAATTAATTTAAATTAATGAAAAAAATTAATTAAAATTAAAATTATAATTTGAGTAGTATTGATAGCAATCATGCCAGTTTTGGATTTTGTTGTGGGTCATATAATATAATTTGAGTATTTTATGGGTATTGTCTAATTATTAATTAAGATGATTTTTCAGAGCACCTACAATCCTAAAACCAAACCAAACCAAACAAACCCAGTAAATCCCGTTCGGAACAGGGTTTGGGGAGGGTAAGATGTACGCAAACCATGCCCCAACTTCTACGAGTAGGGAGGCTGTTTCCGTGAAGACCCCCGGCTTAGTGTAGGACAAGTAGTGAAATATATATATGCAGAGACAAACAAGAAAATGAAAAAAAAACTGTAAAACCATACTTGAGCCCAAGGGTTACTCCACATGGGACTTGCCTTAGAGGCTTTTTTAAAAAAAAACCCAAACATACTCAGTTATAATACCACTAAAAGTGGTGTCTGAGGAGGGTAGATGTACGCAGACCATGCCCCTATACAATAGGGAGGCTGTTTCCGAAGGACCCCCGGCCAAGTACAGAATTACAAATATAGAAATACAAAACTTGATGCACTCTACTCTGCCAAAAAAAATGTTGATTCCGCACAAAACCCCCTGCAAAAGATAGACCACACGCACAAAAAGACAAGTAGAAATATCAAAAGTACTACGCCAAAACTAACCTAGAAAATCCCATCCTGAGACTCTCTACTACTAAACCACTCCCTAATAGAGACTCCACAACTCTGATCTGACGTCTCCAAGAACTCCTATCTGATCTGACGTCTCCAAGAGCCCCTACAATTCTAAACTTTCTTAAAAAATGATGCATATATTTAGCTGGATCTACAATAATATTCAAGTTAGAAACTTAATAGTCTTCAAGATGCTGCATTCTGAGAATATGTAGGTTTCAGTCCTGATTCTAATCAAAAACCTTCGTAAATCTTCTAAAACTTCTCGGATCTTGCGCTTTTACTTTTTAAAACTACATTTCTAACTATTTTATTTGTTTTCTTCTAATTTTTTATTTTAAGAATTCTTTGCCTTTATTTCTCTTCTGGTTTCCGTCTGATTTTCATTAAGTTACCTCCATAAATAATATATAATATATTATCCTTTTTTTCTATAAAATATCATATTTTAAATTGAACATTAACTAATTTGTATATAAAAAGTAAGGTGTTATTTGTAGAATTCGTTTTTTAAGCCAAATATTTTTACGACCCGAATAGTTTGACAAATAAATTATTGTATCTTATTTAGTAATATACAAATTTCATTTTACGTTAACACCTCAATATTTTTACTCTAATATATTGTTAGATAATATCCATTATATTAATTATAATATCGGTTTATAACCCATTTGTGTATTTTACATAATTCTTTTATCGATAAATGATAACCATTAAAGAGTCCAAAACTCATTTAAAATGTAGTAATATTTAATTAATAACATTTAATCAATATCACACACATACATATTGTGTGTATGATTTAAAATACATGTGAATATGTGGTCTAATGGTATGAAGATGCACAATTTAACTCGGTGATCCACGTTTGATTATCATTAAAAATAATACTTCTACATATTAATAGGAACTTAGGGGTAAATTGGTGCTTTCAAATAATTAATAAAGTACTTTAGTTATTGACTTGATCTTATATGTAATATTTTTCTTTATATAAACCAAATATTACTCCGCTTAAGCGGTACACACAGAGATAGCATATGTATTATTGAAAACACTATAGATGAGTGCTTAGGTTGTTTAAGGAAATAACTAAAGTACTTTATTAGTGATAACTAAAATACTTCAGTTATTCAAAAAAGTTTCAAAAACTTTATTAGTTATCACTAAAGTACTTTATTAGTTATCACTGTACTATTCAAAAACTTTCAATTGGGTCACCAACCCAAAAAAGTTTTCAATCGCATAATAAAGCACTCAAAAACTTTCAATTGGGTCACTGCCGTTAGTCATTGCCGTTACCTTTAACGGAGAGACGTCAACTTTCAATTAGGTCATCATTATCAAGTTTAACTTTCAATTAGGTCATCGGTATTATAAATTTTGAATAAATTTTTAAATTTTGATAATCAAAACGAAATGTAAGTAGATTTCATAAATCAAACAGAATTTTCAACATAAAAAATTGTCAATTTATTCTCTCTTTTGTTTCTGCGTAGTTTTAATTGGGAGATAATTGTTAAATCATCACTAAATTAAAGATTATTTTGTTAATTTCACGTGGGTTATAAAATCGTCCAAATCAAATTTTAAGGATTCAAGATAGAGCACAAATATTAAATTGACGTGTAAAATTATATATATATATATATTAATTAATTTTTTAACAATAATTTGATACGTAATTTTTAATAACATATAAATACTTAAAAAATTAATATAATTATAGATATTAGAAAAGGAGATGTGTGTTGCACGAGTTATAAGCTAGTATTATAAAAGATGAAACATTAAAAGTTTTGTTACGGTACTTGTGACGCCCCCAAATCCGAGGTCAGAGATTCAGGTCGTCACATCACCATCCAACCATATCCTACCTGTATTAACTTTACAACTCAACAATACATCAATCCAGACCTCAATCTTACGTACATACAAGTTAGAGCCTCAGAAACGATAATCAAAAGTAACACTAAATATTACAATTCATCTGTACAATCCGGAATCTTACGCACTTCCACTTATACAACTACACTTGAAGACGAGTCTTACTATTACAGTTGAAAACCTATCAGACTTACTCTGTAGTATTTATCTGGAACTAAATCATCTCGGGGTAAATCTTCTACTCCTCTTCTGCTGGTGCGGAGTTAACTGACCAAATTCTTCTCTTTCTGAAAAGTTTTTATAAAGCAAGAATGAGCTACATAATGCTCAGCAAGTTCGCCAATTTGAAAAATAATAATGTGCTTTATTTCGAAAACGTTCCCAACTGTATGGGTATATATATCTCAGATTTCAAAACATAATTCGACAATATATATGTCCGAGTTTGAATAAAACATTTATACTCGCTAAGGAGCTTTAAGAATAACATATGAGTCCTTTATAAGGTTCTCATTTCAATATATCTCAGGTTTGAAAATATATACATATTAGTATATCATTTTCGGCAAAACACTTTACGGTTAACATACTGTACAGGGAATACATTATTGCAAAACCTCTTTCCTTCCATTAGCTTAGAAGGTTTCTCATTCAAAAACATTTCATTCTTTGAAATAATTGCAAGAGTACACTAACACGTGCCAATCTTTATAGGAAATCTTGCAGTTCTAGATACTACACGATGTCAATACTTTTCTTATCAAAAACTACACTATCGGCAACTTGGCACTTAGGCCCAAGAAGCAGTGTTTGAGTATTTTTCCAAAGTGGAGGATGGGACTGGAAGAAAACATAAAAACCTGACAAGGATTGACGATGATCAGTCGCCACAACCAAGTCCAACAATCCGCGGGTCTTCTC
Organism: Kitagawia praeruptora; assembly: GCA_037693485.1. Classification (NCBI taxonomy): domain Eukaryota; kingdom Viridiplantae; phylum Streptophyta; class Magnoliopsida; order Apiales; family Apiaceae; genus Kitagawia; species Kitagawia praeruptora. The sequence goes on from CM075347.1 coordinate 19,744,358, forward strand.
TACTATTAGAAGGATAGAAACTACATCCGTAACTACCCTTGGGTGAAAACTACATCCGTAATCACCCTCGATGAAAACTACATCCGTAATCATCCTTCGGCAACACCTGGGCCGGAATAATAATTGATGGACCGCCTGGCTCACGGCCGCTTACACATCCCGGGAATCGTTCGTCAACGATTCCCACACCTGCCAGAGTCCCCTTTTTCTTTTCTTTTCAAAAATCATTTTGATAGAAAATTCGAGTAGTTGAAGTTCGACCTCAGTCGACCGATAATTCTTGAAAAACGTACAAGAAGCAAAACCTGACCGGGGGTTTTCGAAAATGTTTTGGGTTCGAAAGTGTTCGAGTTTGAAAACGCTAAAGGCATCTTGGATTAGTTTTGTCTTTAAAATTATGAACAATAACTAATAAATAATATTTTGAGATTTAATATAAATAATTAATAAAATAATTATTTAATTAAAATAAGCTTTTAATCCAAGATAGATATTTTTGAGTACTTTTAACAACGTAAAAATAATAAAGACTTAAGTATACGATACTTCCCGAATGACTCTTCGGGTTTTCGCGATTTAATCACGATACAACAATATACCGCTCCCCGGTCAATAGTATATTTGGACCGCTACGACCTCTATTGCTAGAGTCGTTGTCCGAAGAAAACACTTTCATTCTAAGTTCAAGGGTGTACAAACACATATGCATATATCTCAAACTTCAACATAACTTGTAAAGCATAAGCATATAATACGTTTGGAAGCTATAAACACAACAGTGAAAATCCTTATATATAAGTTTTGAAAAGTAAACTTGCATAGATAAAATCAAGAATATAATCTTTTGAAATTAAATACTTAGGGATGGAAAACTTGCCTTGGTGAGGTTGGGGTGGTCGGCTCGCGAAGTGGAATGGAAATCTATACATAATCAATATTTGTACGTTAGTACCTTAACAACGCTACTTAATCATAAGGTTTTAAAAATCGTAAGACCAACTTAACGACTCCACTTGTGACCACTAACCCTCTCATATGACCATGTCGTCACATTATCACTTTTGTTACCCATTCGACTCAAATCTATTCCTCGAACTCGAAACTCAAGTGAATATCCTTAAAACTACTTTAAACTAATCCCCTAAGTGGTTTTTCACTTGCGCACACCTCGCTCTAACATTTTTATAAAATTGGAAAATTCGAGTTTTAATCAGATTCTTTTTGGGTAGCCTTCACCACTGCATTTCCTAGCTTCTCTAATTTTTCCATGATCCCACATAAATTTTTAGGGGTTTAAACAAGGTTCACAAGGGGGTCACTTACTGCAGTCAGGAATCCAAAAACACAATCCACTTCTCCGGCCATAACTAAAAATCTATACATCACCTAGTCATGAACCTTACATTTCCAGAAACTACATTCAATTATCTTTCCATCAATATATGGTAGGACATCAGGGGACAACATTTGGGGGTTCAAAACCGTGTTACAAGACAGGTCAATGCTCCTGGAAAATCTCAGCAAGCACATACTACTTAGATTAACCATTTTTCACAATTCCACAACACAACCAACACTTAATACACCTAGTTCATGGTTCATAACACTCATGGAGATATATATATTATCCATAATCATAAAAGTCACAATCTCAACATCAAAACTCAAGATCCATGTCATCCAATACTTATACAACCAAGATTAGCTCACAAATACATGGATCTACTACCAAACATTATAAATACTACATAACCAAGAGGGTTAGGGTTTTTATACCTTCTTGATGTTCTTACAATCTCAAACAAGCTTGGTTAACCTTGGGGAAGCCTTACTCTATGCTCACCATCTTCAATCTCACCAAAGAAATCAAGAACATGGAAGTGAGTTTCCTGATTGGAAAAACACGCCCCAAATATCAGCCAAAACGAAGCCCTTGCACTCGTTTTCTGGTCGAGGCTCCTGAATGAAAGTTGTAGAGCGTCTTCACAGCTTTCTAACCATATAAAGAACAAAAAATTTCATTGAGTAATGAAGTCTCTAGGCCCGTTTTACTGAGAGGGTGTTCTGCTGGGTAGAATTATTTTGTTCTTGTTTTATGTTCTAATAATGCCATACACTTGATATATATCTATTTTTGGTTGGATGCATCTCATCCTTGCTAGGTGGCAACCTCTCATTGGCTCCTCTAGATTTCTTATCCACTTAAATTGCAACCAAGTCCTTTGCTAATTGCAACCAAGTCCTTGTCTCTTGTTTCTTGCACTTAAGTCCTTTTGTTTTGTTTTCTTTTCCACCGCTTTGATTTCCTTGTCGTTTCTTGAATAAAATAAATACGTTACAACTTATACGTTGCATATTATTGCTCTAATATAGCACAATACCTCGAACGAATATTAATTCCAACATCCCTTGTTTATTTCTCTTTATCTCAGAAAAATTCTCGCGGTTTCTCAATTGTTCTCATTTCCTTTAACTCTAGGATTTTATTCTCAATTCCATTTTCCTCTCATAATATATCCTTCCTTGGACTTCTAATATTTACTATTCTCAATTCATGATTCGCTCGCTTGATCGCTTAATCTCGTTGTAAAGTTTCAGCGGTTTCTAGAACGTTTGTTTCACTTCCTCAGTGGTTTTCGTTCCAAATTCTCAAATCACTTATAATAAAATTCCAAAATATTAACTCCTCAATTCCTCACATTAAATATCTCATTTCTTGATATTACTGATATATAATTCACTGCTCGGTCAAATATTACACGAAAATAGAATTTGGAATTTCTGAATTCCGATCACATTTACATACACTTATTTACTCCGTAGATTACTAGTATAACTTCGGAATATCCACACTACGTCTCGTACATAGGTGGCATGAAAAATTTTCTTAATCCTCAAAATCACTATTCATTGATGCACTTCATCATAATAGGAAAAGTTTTAATTCTACCAAAATTTTGGGTTCTTACAGTACTTACCTTATCTATATATACTATTATATTAAAGGCAAAACATTATCCTAATTATTAAAAAAATAATAACATAATATAATTAATGGTAATTTGTCGATCAATTATTTTTAGTTTAAGATATTACCTTTTATAAACACCTAAAAATATCAATCGTACCATATATTCCCGTCATTAATATTTATATTAAAGCCGAAACATTATCCTAATTATTAAAATATATAATAACATAATGTAATTAATAGTAATTAGTCGATTGTCTTTTTTCTAATTTACTTTAAGTTGAAGATATTGATAGTGTTATTGCCCTAGAGAGAATGTAATTGTGTTTCTAGGAAAGACTATTTTGTTACTTAATGATTGTGTTCCATCGATTATTTCTATGATGATTTATTATGTCTTCACTTACTGCGAAATAATTGTTAGAATAATAAATGTCCTTGGAATATGTAACACGTATTTTATATCTTTAAGTATGTGACTTAAAAATGAGATTATATGAATAGTGTTAATATTCCTAAATATCCCTAATCGAGCATTAATAATATGAGACAATTATAATGCATAAAGATTAGTATGTTTGTTGACAAGATGACCACATCTCATTGGTCATAGGTATAGTGATACTAAAGTCAAGAACATAGGTGCATGTAATATTCTACATGGCACTGGATAGACCCACTGTGAGGTTCTACATGTTGATAATGTCATTAGAAAGGCTCACAGTGATAATTGTGTAATGATCCTTAGACTTGAGATCATTATATTTCTATACGAGAATTAATATATACTTTGACTACATTAAAAGTTACCTTTGACCGGGTAATGATAAAAGTGGACATCGGGTATATTATGAGACGTATGAGAAATATAAATGATAGATAAATGATTTAACCCTCCTATTATTAGGAGAGATATTATTGGCCTTTTGTTGAGTGAGACTACGAAAATGCATGACCATGCTCAAATATTGATTTGTTTTAATAGTCTACTCATTGATCAAGGAAACCCGGATTAAACGTTGAAGAGGATGACTAAATACATGACTCGAGTTTAATCTATAATATATGGTTAAAGGGATTATATTACACGAAAACATTTATCACGAAAGGTTTAATTGGATCACCAATTATTATTGCTTGGGTAGCAATGATGTATTACTAGATGCCGCTCATTGTTTATAATTTTATTATTATATATTAAAATTATTGCCAATGTAATAATAACTTAAAAGGTCAAACACTTAGAACGTTTAAATGGAGTTTTAATTTAAATTCGGAATTTAAATTAAACATTTATTTAATTCGAAATTGATTATTTAATTAATTAAGTTGGAATTAATTAATTAGATCATAAATCCAATTTTATAATAATAACCCAATCAGTTTTGGTTTTATAAGAAGCCCAAAACGAAATAGGGTTTTAAGCCCAATTTCTCTTATACAAATACATATAGTGTATTGTTTTAGCGTGAACTTTGCATAAATCGTTTTTGTAAAAACCCTAGCAGCTCTACATCAAGAGAGGTTAGAGAGAGAGAGATTGAGGGCAGTTATCGGCTAGTACCGACTCCGATGATTGTAGAGACAATCAGGTGTTCGTGTGGACTGATTAAAGACGCGGATCTTGCATCAGGGGCTGCGTGGTGAATAAACGACATTTAAAAAGGAACCAGTTATTAAAAATTAAATAAAATTAAGATAACTACTTATTTGAGCCATTTATAAAAGCATAATAATAATAATAATAATAATAATAATAATAATAATAATAATAATAATAGATTATTATTATTATTATTAATTTTTCGTCAAAAAAAATAATAGATAATAGATAATAATTTGGAATTAGGGTCAAAGTGGGCATTAGACTAGACTATTTATAATGATTGCATTTGCAACTCATGGGAGTACTCTTATCTAATTTGGGTAATCGAATAATTGACCCTAGAATTGAAATTGCAGGGGAAGAGAGAGAGAGAGAGAGAGAGAGGATGAACGGCGTTAAAGTGTTTGGCTTGTTGACACTCGCAATTCCTTTGTTTGTCATGGTTACTCGTTGTTATTGCTCCAAGCACCAGCAGCACTTTGAAGAAGAAGAAGAAGAAGAGCAAGAACAAGAACAAGAACAAGTGAAAGCAGCAGCAGCCTCTGTGTATTGGGCTGAACTTGAGCGGGATGTATTGGGGGAAATACTTGGCAGGCTGTGTCTCACTGATCAGGCCCGTTTTCGTGCTGTTTGCACCAACTGGTTAGTTGCGTCCAATTCCCATTCCAGTTCCGTTTTAAAAACCAAATCTTTACCATGGCAAGGTTGTAAATATCCATATACCCGTGAATTCCAAATTTATGACCCATTATCATCATCATCATCATCTCCCAACCATCATCTAGCTTCACGACATATTTTTACGTGGTCTGATTTTGGTATTCAATCTCCGGATTATGTAATTTTGCTTGGTATTGAGCACAATTGGTTGATTATTTCCCTTAGAAAATCAAACTGCTTCTTTTGGAATCGTAGCTTTGTGTTATTGTTCTCTCCCTTGACTAAAAGAATCATCACCCTCCCTAAATTTGACTATCCCAACCGATTTAAATTTGTTGCAACGTTTTCCACCCATCCCGATTCACAAGATTGTGTCTTTTGTTTGCTAGACGCCCATCAAGTTGACAAAATTCATGTTTTAACATATCGTTATGGTGATAAAGAATGGACTGCTAAACAATTCAATAGGCATCCTGATTTTCTCCCTTGTTTTTCCGGTCCTCACATTATTAGTGGAATCCTCTATATTCTTTCTCCTCTTGTAGGACAAGTAGCATCCTATAATATCCTTAACGGAGAATTCAACTTTGACCGTTTGCTTCTAGACGAGTTTGTTGTTCAGAATTCTTCTTATAGGGTAATGAGATCGTTTGTGTTGTGTGGGGAGTTAATGATAATATGTTACAACCGGGATGTCAAAGAGGATGCTGCTGCTATTCCAGGACAACAATTTATAAGAAGGTATGATCGGTTATCCAAGGTTTGGATTCCCGTAACAACCTTGGCGGATTACGCTTTATTTTTCAACACAAGCTTTATCAACGTTTCACTAATCAAAACAAAGGATGATATGACATGCAACGGAGTATTACCAAACAAGGTATACCGTTTTTTCAATGGTGGGTGCCTTGTTTACTCCTTAGAGGACGGTCAATTAGTACAGTTTAAGTCTATAAATTCAAACTTGTTGGAGGATGGTGGGGACAATCTACCTGAATACAAGTATAATTATGCTTTTCCAGATACACGTAAATCTTATTGGTTAGAAGCACCTCGCATCCGCTCCTCCTCAGACAATCAAGGTGAATGTACATTAATCTTATTCATTATGTTTACTATGTTTATATTTGAAGTTACTTGACTTGTATCCATCTTATTTTCCATGGTTGTTTTTGATTGACTTATATTATGTTGTCATGATGTTGACTACGTCTATATTAGCATAGCGGTAACTTCCCTGTTCGTATTGATTAAAAGAGTTCGGGTAGTCATGATTGTGTTAGTATTAAAGTTTTTTAATTGACCATGATTGTGTTACTTTTAAAATTGGATGGAGGTTCTGATGTTATTGGGCTATTAATATTGGATGTGTTTCAGTTTTAAGACAAAGAATTACGGGATGAGTTTGAATTAAATTCGTTTGGAAGAGTGTAAATTATTAGAACCATTGCACAACCTGGTTTTAGATTCTGATTTGTGGGCATGGGGTCGGACTGAACAGAGTTTGGAAGAAATATTGAAGTGTTCAATGGATTTGGATTATAAGTTTCAAAATGTATTTGCCATGTAAGAGCTTGGAATTACCTCGATGGAATATTTGGCGACGAAATTGTCCATGCATAATTTGACAGACATTTATTTCATTGACGAAATTGTGTCGTAGCCCCTTAACTACTTTAAAATATATATTATGTCCATGAAAATGTTGACTTCATAAAACTAGCCATTAAAGTACAAAATAAAAATAGCACAGGCACCTAAATTGCAATTTGTCACTCATTCAATAATTGTATTTTTAATTGCTAGATACCTTGCAATTTATAGTATAGCATACAGTTTAGGAAGAATCATGTAGAAATAAGCAGGTCCAAAACATCAAATAGTTTATGTATTATATATCTTTCTTGTTTAGTCATACTATGCTTGAACTTAATTAGACGAAACAGATTATTGAACTTTTGTTGAATGTGGGCGTGTATCAGTGAAGAATATTATATTCTGTCCCTAAAGTTTATTTACTTCGGTTAAACTGTTATTTGATGAGGTCCCAGTTTTCTACATTACTATGTCAATCACTATTGTTGGCCTTGTAGCATATTTAGCAACAGTTATTCACAATGTCTTTGTGATCTCGTGTAGAGGTACGTAGCTTTAGAGACGAGGGAAAGCAAGGCACAATACGTGCCCTTGGATGACGAATCAGAATTTCCTAGTCAGATTTTACATGTGGATATCCAAGTGCAATATCTTCTTGATGGATAATGATCTTGGCAAATTGTATGTTTTAGTACTTCACCCGTGCCTTTGGTTAGAGCCTAGAGGCGCATAAATTATCTACAAGATACAGTTGTCTTGGTATATTGTATTGGCTTATAACTTGGGCCAAGCAACAGTGTAGAAAAAATTAAGTTAGTGTATTTGATACAAAACTTCAGTGTAGTTTGACAATATTTTATTATCTCATTATTCGTTCTATTTTTTTTAATAGTTTTTTCTTCTCAAGAAATTAGTCTTAACTTATCTATCTATTATTATATATTTAATACTGCAACTAAGGGTCCCACGAGCTGTTTTATTTCACGTCAGATCCGTTATTGCTTTGTTATACCTCTGTTACTGCAACTAAGGGTTCCGTGATCCATTTTATTCCACGTCAGATCTGTTATTGCTCTGTTATACCTCCATTATCTACTCTAGGTATACTTCACCTAATCTAAAATTTCTCTCGTCTCTAGCGCAAATAGCCCTATCAAGCATCAAGTTCATTTCACAAAGGAGATGGCGTGGCACCATCCACATGAGCCAAACTACTACTTAGACAAATATCAGGTATGCCAAGTATCTAGTGCCACTAAGTGTTTGCTTAAAGTTCTAATAAATTGATTTTATATGTTTGATGAAAAACAAATACACATACTGGTTGTAGTTGTATCGGAGATGCATGTGAAATCGCAATTGCTAGGATTTATAGCTTCAGTTCTTGTTTTCGACAATTCCAAATCCCAGGCGATGCCTTGTCATTAGTTTAGTTCAAATGTGAATCAAAGATGATGTCCGGTTATTCTGATTACTACTCTACTGAGATCGTATTAGAAACTTATTCTTCACATCAGTACCAAGAAAAGGCCTCAAGAGTGAGTCTATGACTCTGTTTTTTTGGTGTTTGTTTAAGAAATATAATCAGAATCTAGTTTTAAATTGTTATTAGTAGCTTCACGCTTAGTTTGAATGATAATGAAATCAGGATCCGTAGAGTATTAATTTAATCATCAGGATCCGTAGAGTATTAATTTCCGGGCAATTCTAGAGCAATGATGGAGTTTTAGATATCAATTGTTACATGAAGAGACAATTGTGATTACATGATATTTGATAATATGTGTTGTGTTGCCTTTCAAATCCTCAGTTCTTATGCTTTTCCTTATAATCATAAAATTTGCAATTCAATGTGATATGTATTCGGTATTATTTGCTAATTCATTATACTGTCCCGTGATCAGCCACATGTGAACTACCATTCTCCTTTCCCTTTTCTAATAACCAGTATATAATTACGTGTACGAGGTTAGAAAAAGGAGTCAACAAGATAGTTGGTTTATGATTGAAATTTAGGCATTGCCTGATACAAGGAAGGAGTCTATTTTTTAGGAGTTTGCAGTAGATAAAGTGACTTGGCTAAGATGACTGAGAAAAACATACTATGGCTATTGTATTGCTCTGATGATGGCCTTTCGCTTCTACTGAAACCATAAATGAGGTTGTTTGTGTTATTTTCTATGATTTTATTTAGATTTCTCAAGCTTTTTATTTATTCAGGATGTTTGCTAATATTTTTGTGTTATTTTCTATGATTTTATTTAGATTTCTCAAGCCTTTTATTTAATCAGGATGTTTGCTAATCTTTTTTTCTGCAGGTACTGATAGATGCATTTTTTTAACCTTTAGACTGGCTCAGACGTTCACTGCTTATATACACTTAGAAACTATAGATACATCATTCTTATTCCTTAAATGGGCTCATCTGAGAAGGATATGATTCTGAGACACAAGAACTTGGGCAAATAATTATTTTTTAGAAAAGCAGATCATGCAAGGAAAGAACAGCTTCATATCTACTCGCTCCTTACACTCTCCAAGTTTACTCTGACTATAGTTGGCTACGGTATGTTTTATATGTAAGCCTCCTGATTGAGGATTGAAATATCCAGCCATTGCTTTGCAGTGAGCATTAGATGCAAGCTTGCTTAACAATATGATGTGAATTGCGTTTTGTTTTTTGTCTTTTAATTGTTTCTGGATTGGCTGTCTTTTTTCTAGTGGTAATATTATAATGATTATATATTGAGATAGAGTTGGGCTCCATGGAGACTCATATTACTTGGAGACCATAGCGACCATTCCTATAACCCTTGGATCAATTTCTATCCTACGATTGAGATTAAAAGCAAAAATGTTGGCAATTTTGTAATTTATTTTAGTAACAAGCGCAAAGTCCTGCAACGTGTAAATATTGTAAATTATATACAAATAATCTGATGTGATAGTGTTCAAATTTCAGTCATTATCCTGCACTGATAACTCACTCAGCAGTTTTAACAAAATTTGAAATTTCATCCACCCACCCAATTTATTGTTTTATCTCGTACAAAGAGAGAAAGAAAATCAAAATTCTGCAGTCTCTTGGGGTAATATTGCAATGTTTCCGAAGTAAAGTGCGGAACGACGACTAGGATGAGTCACTATGAGATGAATCAACACATGATGATTATGATTTTGTGTTACCCATTTAATGTTAGTGAAGGATTAATCATTTTTTTAGAGTTTTGCATCTATTGTTACTGAGTACAATGTGTATGTTCTGCACTTTATGTAGTTATTGATCTTTGATTATTATTGCAATGTTTCGAAACACATCTTCCTCATGCGGGTCAAATGTCCTGCATAGTGGGTTCGAGATATGTTTATGTCCTTTTGATATCTTGCATTTCTTTGTTAATATTGACAATTGTGGCAACTAAAACTGGTGTGAATTGCAGATAGAGAATTTGATAAAAACTCATGTGCATTGGGATGCAGAAACAAAGAGGAATTTTACAAGGGCACTTCCATTTCTCATTTTAAGTATAAATTTAATAGATTGTTGTGTGATTTGTAATTTTGTAGTGTTAGTGTATAGCGACTTGATTTTGTATTCATTTTTTTGGTGTAGTGCTTGTATGTTAGCCAAGTGCGGAATAAGAACTAGCATTGTGTCTCTTTCTTTTCCTGCTTTCCCAGGCTGGTCCTATGTGTTGTTGCGGGAGTGTCATAAATTTCAATGTTTTGGAGAAGGAGAAGGTGAATTAGTTAGCAGATCTAAGCATGCTGAGGTAAATGCACTTTATATTTTTTCATTATGAATTTTTGATAATGAGAAGCCAGTTGTTGATCTGAAGGATATTATCCTAATATCTTACTGAAGGGTTGTTAGGGAATAATGCTGAACAGTCCGAGGATAAAACTTGCTTGATGTTGAGACTGGAGATTATAAGGTTGGTTGTATTCATCATCTCTTGTTGTCGTGTGCGTAACTATAAACTAATTACAATTAGGTATACAATTTTCTTTCTACATATCCAGAGTCCATTATACTACTGTTGCCGAGTGCCTAACTATAAACTAATTACAATTCTTGATAGTCATCTGTTCCAAAAGCAAAATATCCTTAGCAGATCATGTCATTGGCAAATCTGAGTATCATTGTAACAAGACTTGCTAACTATTAATAAAGATTATATATTGAGTATTATTTATATTTTAGATAAAGTATATAGAACTTTTGTGTCTGACAGTAAACTTAATTTAGCATGTCAATGCAATTGCTTATTGATCCATTTATTTCTTTTCACATTACTACCATTTTGCATGCTGGATCATATCTTTTATAGTTTGTAAAATATATTAACGGAGATTTAATAGCTTTCCTGGTGTCCATCTTCATGATTGATCTTGTGAAGTTGAACAATTACTCCAAAACATATATTAACAACGGAGATTTAATAGATTTCCTGGTGTTCATCTTCTTGATTGATCTTGTAAAGATGAACAATTACTCCGTCTCTACCATTATAAAAGAATTAATTATTTGGTAAGTTAGACTTGATGTGATTAACTACTGTATGCTATCAGTAATAAAAAGGAGGCAGATTATATTGGGATGCTGGAATGGCATCAGCTGGTTATGATCTTCCGATGGCGCGTAAGGTGCATATGATGTTACACAACTCTGAGATTGATTTGTATTCGCATTTTCTTGGAGACAAGAAAGCTGATGATGCGTCCTGAAAAAGAGAGATGGAAAAAGCAATATCTGGATTTCTTGAAGCCACGATCAAGGTATTAAATATTTGGTTTATATATGTTAATCAACTAATCAAGTAAAATGTGTACAACTAGACTAAAATTTCTTAAATCTAGAAAATTAATCTAATTAATGCACAATTAGACTAATTTGCATGTGATTATCTACCATTGCCAATCATCAGTGACTACTAACAAAATAATTATAATCTCCTGAAATGAAGAATGAGAATCTCTAATTTATTATATGAAGTCATTTGCTGATATGGTTATTCTTTTTTAGAGAGGAACACAAACCCTGAGCAATGATAATGAAGATTATATGTAATGATTATGTCCTGTGTATATTTCAAATGAGTAGCCTGTCAGAAGACGACATTGAAAGTGCATACTACTCTACTATCTATCTATCTATACTATATTATTATAAGCGGAATGGGGTATAAATGGTTGGTTTGGTTGGTTGGTTCAAACCTTCCAAAAAAGATATTTAACCCTTTCCATAAATATATATATATATATATATATATATATATATTTCAAATATAACATATTATTATCCACTTTCTGCACAAACAAAAAAACTATTTACACGTTTTATTACTATTCCCACTCCAACTACAATTCTTAAATCCCCCGCTACCCAAGCCCCGTCTCCTTCTCTGCTCCTCTGTACTTCTTAAACATACCACTAGATCGATTATAAATACATTTTTGTTTTGTATCAACTTCAGAACATGATTCTCCAGGATATAAAAGTTTAGTTCTCAAGGTATTCTAAAAAGTGTATGCAATGATAGAGCAACGAGTTCAGGAAAATCCTTAATGTCCTACTAACGTGTTATACTATGGTTCTGTTAGTGATGTCTCTTTTTCTTAATTTATTCTTTTTTTGTTCTACTTTAAACACGAAAATGACTGCCTTTTTCTTTTACATTGACTGCCTTTTTCTTTTACCTCACTTGCTAAACAAAACATTCCAGCTTATGCGCTGGAATCTGAGTACCCTTAAAATAAAATTTCCCTGCATAATTTAATAATCTAAAAATACCATCTTAAGGACAAAAGAAGCTACTTTTTTCTGTAGAACTTTTCTTTTAAGATAGCTTTGTGTTATTGTAATTACTGTTATACTTATAATCAACTATGTTGTTAAAGTGAAAGGCGGGGAAGAACCTTATATCTGCACACAAGTACAAACTAACTTGCACCTCTCATCTGTCAAGGTACACCCTCACATACCATGTTAGTTTTTATATTCCACCCGGATAATGAATAAAGCATGCGTATACATGAACGATTGTCTACTGGTGTTTAATATGCCCATCGTGTGATAAGAAATAATAGGGAACAGCTTGTCCTCCTGCTTCTTTAGAGACTGAACAGCTCTAGAATTACGGTCCATTTGAGCCGTGGGATCTAAGGTTTTTTTTCCCTCTCACTCTTCCTTGCTCCCACTGGCACGTTTGTTCAATAACGGACTTAAATGCATCTGCTAACATTTTTGGTGTCTTCAAACTGCTGTTTTTCCCTTGGCAGCTAAATGGAACAAGCTTAAAAAGGAAGTGACAGGCCAAGGTTGTCGTGTCTGAGGCCGTTGTCGAGCTAAGAAGACTGTCTAAGCAACGCATCAACACTGCCAGTGTAAATAGTAAGTTCTGTGTATTTATCCTTGAGTTTTTATTGCCTTCCCTAACCTAAAGCATTTCCTCCATGTGTACACTTCATGCATGTTTCTTTCACTAGGAACTGCTCCGTTTGTCCCCTGCCAACCAGGTGTATAACAAAACTATTCATCCCATTAATCTATGACATAATAAACATCTTTCAAACTGAACAAAACAATTAGGTTTAATAAGTATTTGGAGAAAAAGTAACAATGAGATTATTTTGAAACGTGACATACCTATTGCAGATGAGAGGTATCTTTCATGTATGTCCGAATAAATGGTGTCCTTTTTGCATTAAGAAGGCTGTTGCGGATATTGCTGATGAAGCTCCGTAGTTGCAATTAAATCCCTAAAAGTTGGAAACTTTCAAGGTAATAATAAAATTTCTATATCCATGATGTTTAACACATGTGATGCATAGAAAAATCAGCTATATGTTCATGTTATAGGTTTGTCTTTTTCTTTATTTAAGCAGAGGGGCTAAAATGATGGATTAACTAAGGTAATTAACCAATAAAAGAGTCATTGGAACAAGCATGTATAAATAACGTATACAGAGTAAACACATTGCTTTGATGTATACTATGTTATTTTTTTTTCCTAGTTATAACTTGTAAATACTAAATGTTTACTAGGTTTTCTTTGTTTTGGCCTATTTTTTCCCACACGATACTTTAATATTTTTTATGTGGATTGCTTTTGGTGTCTCTGCCGGTTCTTTATTCATTAGGTTTACACACACATGTATTAAATGATTTTAAAATTTGGTTACTATACGTATTGTGCTTAGGTTTGTGTGGCCATTATAGTAGTTCAGTTAACTAAAAATGTTTCTTCAAGAGATAACAACCAGATGCCTTTTTTTTTTTTGCCTTGTTGATTTTCATGATGGCAACACATGTGTTCTGATTGTTACCTCGACCTTGTAGATGATTATGGGTGTCCATGGCTTGTGCAGAAAGGATTTAAGATGCCTTGCTTATTGTGGATTTTAGTTTTATTTTTTCTTGAAATTTACTAGCCAAATATGTGTGGCATCGTTTACATATTCTGACTTGTATTTCTGATGTATGGTTTTAAACCCTATTGCAGGTCTTTCTCTTTTATTATATATGGGTATTAGCCTTTAAATAACACTTTTAAAGAACCTTAGTGTGTGTGTATATATATAGGGTCTTGCTCCAGTGAGAACCATATCTCAGCCCCACAATTTTTAATCTTCTTTTCATCACAGCCACACAAATTAAACTACCACATATACACTGTATACATGCATACACCCCCTCTGCTTCTCCCCGCCCCTTCCTCCTGCCCAGTGTTGCACGGATCGCGGGTCGATCGGGTGCGTGGTACGGATACCGGTACGTGGGACGTTAGTTTGCATGAGTGGGGTACGACTAGTTGTGAATCGGGTTAGCGGATCGATATAAGGATCCCCTTCTAAACTTATTTTTTTTACTAGACATTATATATATATATATATATTAAAAAAAGAGTACATATATACACACATACACATATATATATAAACACCAGGCTTAACTTTTCTGATTATTTTTTGATCTCCCATTATAAAAAAATATACACTTGATTAACTTTACTGAAATACTGTATTTATTGAGACTGTTTAAATCTATGAATAAATATTTTTATTATTATTTCATTTAATAATTCTTTCACTATAAGCAAATTGAAAAAATTACAAAAAAATAATATTTTATATATATATATTTAATTTAAAAAATTTTGAATAAGAAAGATCTTTTTCATAACATATTTAAATTAGTATCACATAAAGGAAAACATTTTATTATATTCTATTAGATTTAATTTTCTTATGAAATGGTTTTATTGAATCAGTATAAACATGATATTCTCTTCTCTTACAAATTCATATTATTGAAGCACTCATATAAAATTTTGTTAATTCAATATTGTAATAATTAATATTTATATAACATTCTTATATTTACAAAATATACAAAATAAATCTTTCAAATATATAATCTCTTCAAATTGTATTCACAAAACAGTCCTTTCAAAAGTCATTTCCCAAAAATTAAAATCAAACATCACAATGTAAATACATTGCACCTTGGAATACGTAGAGCTTATTTACACGGTCGTAAAAGTCATTGCACGCTCAATAAATCCTATTATATATATTGCTCAAAACAAGACTGTTTCATATTCTAAAGAAATCAAACCACATATCTGAAATCAAACACAAGTTCTTCATTCTAACAGGAAAATGGCAAATATATTGAATTCTCCATTAGAAGTCATTCCTCTTATCTTCTCACACCTAATTTTCGATACAGATAGCTTCTCCTGCTTTGCTAAATTGCTGATCATTATACATTACTACTGCACCTCGAATCCGAATAAGCTCAAAATAGAGTAACAACTAAGCTCACAATCTCCGCGAAATACAAATACATAATTCCTACTGCACCTCGAATCTCGATATTAATACTGAAGATAAGCACCACAAATATAAAAGAAACTCGAAAAATCGATTAACAACGAAACTTGAAATCAGAATAGTCATAACTACATAACTTCTTCTATAAATTAAAACGAACTTAATACAAACAAACGACAATTAAGCTCGAAATAGAAACAATTACAAGTACTTAATTAATACACTTCAACTATGATAAATATCTCCTGCCGCATGATATTCCCCCAACAGCCCAGCAAGCCCCACCGGACGATGCAACACAAGCCCCGCAGATCTGGCACCAGCCGCAACACAAGACTGGCAAGCCCGGCACTTGCAATTGCAAGCACCGGTGGACAAAATTCTCTTGATCAAAAGCACCAGCAATCCACCGACACACAGCAAAGCCGATCCACCGGCACACAGCAAAGCCACAGATTTCGGATCAACAGCATGGACAACAGTAAATGAATCCGACGCCACAGAACCGGCGACCATGACGTGGACAACACGAAAATCCGTAAACCCCCAATTCTTCTTCCACATTTTAAGTGTAAGTGTGACTACTGTGTGAGTAAGAGTACTTCTTACTCACACAGTAGTCACACTTACACTTAAAATGTGGTACTCTTACTCACACAGTAGTCACACTTACACTTAAAATGTGGAAGAAGAATTGGGGGTTTACGGATTTTCGTGTTGTCCACGTCATGGTCGCCGGTTCTGTGGCGTCGGATTCATTTACTGTTGTCCATGCTGTTGATCCGAAATCGGTGGCTTTGCTGTGTGCCGGTGGATCGGCTTTGCTGTGTGTCGGTGGATTGCTGGTGCTTTTGATCAAGAGAATTTTGTCCACCGGTGCTTGCAATTGCAAGTGCCGGGCTTGCCAGTCTTGTGTTGCGGCTGGTGCCAGATCTGCGGGGCTTGTGTTGCATCGTCCGGTGGGGCTTGCTGGGTTGTTGGGGGAATATCATGCGGCAGGAGATATTTATCATAGTTGAAGTGTATTAATTAAGTACTTGTAATTGTTTCTATTTCGAGCTTAATTGTCGTTTGTTTGTATTAAGTTCGTTTTAATTTATAGAAGAAGTTATGTAGTTATGACTATTCTGATTTCAAGTTTCGTTGTTAATCGATTTTTCGAGTTTCTTTTATATTTGTGGTGCTTATCTTCAGTATTAATATCGAGATTCGAGGTGCAGTAGGAATTATGTATTTGTATTTCGCGGAGATTGTGAGCTTAGTTGTTACTCTATTTTGAGCTTATTCGGATTCGAGGTGCAGTAGTAATGTATATGTTGACATGTACGTTGGTGTTCATGTAACATCTTTTCGACACAACTGCTATTGCTCGTGATTCTGCTGCTGTGTTTGCCTGGAAAGGCGAGACGTTACAGGAGTACTGGTGGTGTACTGAGAGAGCATTGGATTGGGGGCCAGGTGGTGGGCCTGATTTGATTGTGGATGATGGTGGTGATGCTACATTGTTGATTCACGAGGGAGTGAAGGCGGAGGAGGAGTTTAAGATGAGTGGGAAGATGCCGGATCCTACTAGTACTGATAATGCTGAATTTCAGATTGTTTTGACGATTATTCTAGATGGACTTAAGTCGGACCCGATGAAGTATCATTAGATGAAGGAGAGATTGGTTGGGGTTTCGGAGGAGGCGACTACGGGAGTTAAGAGGTTGTATCAGATGCAGCAGAATGGGACGCTTTTGTTTCCGGCTATTAATGTTAATGACTCTGTTACTAAGAGCAAGGTAATTTCCTGATTTGAGCTTTATGTTTAGTTGTGCTAGATTTGATGTTTTTGAACTAATTTGTGCTTGAATTAATCTGAGGTTACATAATTTGGGGATGTGGATTTGATCGAGAATAATTTGAAGTTAAATGTTATGTATTTACAGGCATTTTGATTTTTTTAGATATGGTGATGTTGGTGTTTTGAGCTACAGAGCTTGATTTAGTATTTCATTTTGATTGTTTTAGGACTACAATGATATTGCTGTTATTTTGGCTTTTGTTTTGGTTTGACTTGAGATTTGAGATTGATATAATTTGTTAGTATGTTGATTTTAATGCTGATACTATGAAGTTTTTGGTATATGTCTGCATTATTATTTGTTTCGTTATTCTTGTCGTAGATTAGTGTGCATACTCTGTATTTTGCCGTCTATCAGTTCTCATTCTGTGTGCGATATTAGTGCCATGCTGATGAGAATTGTTTTAATATAAGAGCATGAGAACTCCCTTTAAAACCACCGGATTTCATTGTTAAATGTGGCTCATATGTAAACCTATTTTGATGTCGGCAGTTATAACATGGTGTTTCTGACAATAAAATTGTCTCAGTTGAATATAAGCCCATGTTTGTTGTACTGAAGTGTCTCCCAATTAATTACATTGGCTCATTTAAATGTTACTTTGAATCCAGGCTGTTAAAACATTTAAATGGAGCTTTAATCTTGTGCTCGATGCTAGTAAACAGGCTTTTACCGTCCTGACACTTTTCTTATATTTTTTGACTTGATCAAATTGATATGATTTGTACATTGATTCATTTTAGTATTTTTAAACCATGACTAAATAGTATGTTATCTGTCCCCTTGTGTTTAGAAGAAACACATGTCTTAAATCCCTTTTGCGTTTTTATTGGCTGATAATAATCTTATTATATATATATATATATATATATATATATATATATATATATATATATATATATAGGGCTACTCCAATACAAACCTCCTTAAAATACAAACCTACAAACCAAGCATAATCTAATATTTCAAGCTAATCTAATGACCAAACTAGGGGTATCCCAATACAAAAAATGCTTAAAATAATTGGCTCTATCCAACAAAAATAAATAAATAAATAAATAAAAAATCATTGTTCACGTGATGACGTGGCAGTGGATTTCACTGGTTAACGGTGCTTCGCACCTTCTTGTACGGCGCTTCGCGCCTTTATCATTCTAAAGTTGTAAGGAATGACAATCAATGGTAAAGGCAATAGACGATTGACGGGTGTGTCGAGAGCCTTCGGCCCTCATGACTACCTAACTCATCCGTTTACTGTCTTAAATGCTTCGCATTTCCACGACAAGTTTTTTTGTTTTTTGTTTTTTGTTTTTTTTTTTATGGATAGAGCCAATTATTTTAAGCATTTTTTGTGAAGGTACCCTTGGCGGGAACCTTAGAATAAATGAAATATAATTAATTTAGTGTTGGTTTGTAGGTTTGTATTTTAAGAGTGGTTTGTATTTGAGCACTTGCCTATATATATATATATATTCATGGAATTGTGCATTCTTCACATTCCTAATTGTTTTTTCTTGACATGATCAGTTTGATAACTTGTATGGATGTCGCCACTCTCTTCCCGATGGTTTGATGAGAGCTACCGATGTTATGATTGCTGGAAAGGTTGCATTTATTGCTGGTTATGGAGATGTTGGAAAGGGTTGTGCCGCAGCCATGAAGCAAGCTGGAGCTCGTGTGATTGTTTCTGAGATCGACCCAATTTGTGCTCTTCAGGCTACCATGGAAGGCCTCCAAGTTCTGCCCCTGAAGGATGTTGTCTCCGAGGTTGATATCTTTGTCACCACCACTGGTAACAAAGACATCATCATGGTTGATGACATGAGGAAGATGAAGAGCAATGCCATTGTCTGCAACATTTTGACAATGAGATTGACATGCTTGGCCTTGAGACATTCCCTGGCGTGAAGAGAATCACAATCAAGCCCCAGACTGACAGGTGGGTCTTCCCTGACACTGGCAAAGGTATCATCATCTTAGCTGAGGGACGTCTGATGAACTTGGGATGTGCTACTGGTCACCCCAGTTTCGTGATGTGTTGCTCTTTCACCAATCAAGTGATCGCCCAGCTGGAGTTGTGGAATGAGAGGACTTCTGGCAAGTATGAGAAGAAGGTGTATGTATTGCCCAAGCACCTTGATGAGAAGGTCGCAGCACTCCATCTTGGAAAGCTTGGTGCTAACCTCACCAAGCTCACCAAGGACCAAGCTGACTACATCAGTGTACCAGTTGAGGGTCCATACAAGCCTGCTCACTACAGGTACTGAGCAAAGGACTGCGTTTGTTAGTATTATGAAAATCAAATTGTGACCTTGTTGTGTGACTCCGATACTCTGTTTTATTTTAAGATTAATATTATTAGCTACTATCTCTGAGTGGGTTATTGGGAAAAATTGGTAAGCTGGATGGAAGAAAAGGACTGGTCTTTGTGAAAGATCATGTTGGATTGAATAAAGGCTGTGTTCTGTAGTAGTTGCAGTACTGCATTTTTATCTTCACCATTGATTGAAAAATTTGAAAAAACAGTTATGTAACCAATTCTCCAGTTTATTACCTCTGAGATTATTTTGATACTCATATATGCCATTTTCTCTTTCCATATACTTTTAAGTGCAAAGGTGTTTTAGTATGCTCAAGTTTTGATAGACTTGAATACTCGATAAAGTGCAGGTCATTAATTTTGCCTATGGTTTGGCTAGCTTCTTATTATTGGCCTTTCAGGCCATTTAGTTTGTGGTGTTTACTCCTATTTGAATGTGTAAACGCCCTGCTTTGTTCTCGTGAAACTCTTTTCCGACAATTTCTGTACATGTTATGAGAATTGCGATGAAACCCAAGCCTGTAGGTAAGGCAGGCTCAAATCCCGTCTTTTCTCTGTCCTTGCAATTTCATCTTATTTACAGCAACCCTAGGCTCATTCTCAACAAAAAAGCGTCATCTTTAATTCTAAACAGATTCTGTTGGATTTTAATGGATTAATTTATCAAGATTTTTGTGGACTAAAAACAATCCCAAAAATTTTTTTGGATTGATTTTGTTTTTTATTTTATTTTAGGATATCCAAATTTTAATTAAAACAATATTATATATAATTCAATATAGTTATTTATCTAATCTAACTTTCCATCCACGTGTTATTTGTTCTCATTATATTTTTTTATCATCATCCTTTACATTTGTCGTAGTACCAATAAAATACGAGAATATTATCTTGTAATTTGTGGATATATACAATCGATTAGCAAAATTACAATCTAAAAAATAAAAATTTTCGAAACATAAGTATTTTTCGTAGTGATGCAAAAATAATAATATTAATATTGGATTAGGCTCTAGAGAGAACACCCTTAAAAAGAGAACGAGAGAACACATCATCTAATCATTGAATCTATTAGATCTAATGGTCCCGCCAACAACACCCAATACAAAAAGTCTTATAATTCTACCCTCTATCCATTCATTTTAAAAAAATATAAAAAAAAATTTTTGAAAAAAATAATAATAATGATGATGTCACTGTGATGTCACAACAGGTTTTTAAATTTTTTTTTTAAAAAAATTTAAATTTTTTTTTATGAATGGATAGAGACTAGAATTATAAGACCTTTTTGTATTGGGTGCCCCTGGCGGGGCCATTAGATTTAATAGATTCAATGGTTAGATGATGTGTTCTCTCGTTCTCTTTTTAAGGGTGTTCTCTCTAGAACCTTGGCATATATATATATATATAGGCCTTTGCTCCATAAAGAACACTCTTATATAACAAACAATAAAGAACACTATAAAATCATTTATTCCAATAGATCCATTGGCCCCGCCAGGGGCACCCAATACAAAAAGTTCTTATTTTTTTAGGCTCTATCCATTCATAAAAAAAAAAAAAATTTTGAAAATTTTACTGTTCATGATGACGTCATCGATGAACAGTAAAATTTTCAATTTTTTTTTTTTTGCTGGATGGATAGAGCCTAAAAAAATAAGAACTTTTTGTATTGGGTGGCCCCGCCAGGGGCAATGGATCTATTAGATATGAGGTGTTCTTTGTTGTTTGTTATATAAGGTGTTTGCTATGGAGTCCAACCCTATATATATATATATATTTATATATCAGAGTTCAAAAATGAGGTCGAAAAAATATATATATATGTAGGGATGGACTCCATAAAGAACACTTTAAATAAAGAACAACAAAGAACACCTCATATCTAATAGATCCATTGCCCCTGGCGGGGCCACCTAATACAAAAAGTTCTTATTTTTTTAGGCTATATCCATCCAGCAAAAAAAAAAAAAAAAAAAAATGAAAATTTTACTGTTCATCGATGACGTCATCAGTGACGTCATCATGAACAGTAAAATTTTCAAATTTTTTTTTTTTTTTTTTTTTGCTGGATGGATAGAGCCTAAAAAAATAAGAACTTTTTGTATTGGGTGCCCCTGGCGGGGCCAATGGATCTATTGGAATAAATGATTTTATAGTATTCTTTATTGTTCTTTATATAAGAGTGTTCTTTATGGAGCAAAGGCCTATATATGTATATATATATATCAGAGTTCAAAAATGAGGTCGAAAATGACATTTGAAAAATGAAACATGAAATCAGAAATTTAGTTGCATGTGGTTGCATTCAGTTGAATGTGGTTGCATTCAGTTGAAAGTGGTTGCCCCTGCGGGGCCGTGCAACCCAAATCCACCAAAATAGCATCCCACCTTTAAAAAAAAAAAGTTGCATGTGGTTGAATGTGGTTGCATTCAGTTGCTGATTTCTTGTTCCATTTTTCAAATGTCATTTTCGACCTCATTTTTGTACTCTAATATATATATATATATATATATATATATATATATATATATATATATATATATATAATATCATGGTTCTAAAAATCCCCGATTTAGCCGATTAATCCCCGATTAATCCTCTATAAGATAACCAACCGATTCGATTTTTGAAATCCGATTAATCCTATGAATTTACTTAAAATGATATGTTTTAACTATAAATTAGACTAATATATTAAATATTATTATAATATCCGATTAATACTCCGATTAATCCTTCCGATCTTAAATCGGTACCTCAACCGATTTATGCCGATTTCCGATTTTTACAACCATGTATAATATATATATATATATATATATATATATATATATATATATATATATATATATATATATTAGAGTACAAAAATGAGGTCGAAAATGACAAATGAAAAATGGAACATGAAATCAGAAATTTAGTTGAATGTGGTTGCCTTTAGTTGAAAGTGGTTGCCCCTACGGGGCCGTGCAACCCAAATCCACCAAAATAGCATCCCACCTTAAAAAAAAAAAAGGTGTTGAAAGTGGTTGAAAATGCTGGGCAGGCCGGGCAGGGGGAAGGGGTGCCCTACTTTCTAGTATTTTTGAAATTTTGAAACTTAAGTTAGTAAAATTGCAAATAGTTTAGTAAAATTGCAAATAGCTATTCTTAGCAAAAGTAAATGTGCAAAAATTTACTTTTTACTATTTATTTATGAAAAAAGCTCATAATATTTTTAGAGTTTTCATTTTTTTAACATAATTTCAATTATTTTTTGTATATATTTAAATATTTATGTTTTTAGATCAATCATAGATTTAAATCGTTGAAAGTCTAAATAATTGGTCGACCAAAATTCTCACATATTTAAAATTGGGATATTTAAAAGAGCTTACGATCTGATATACGTTAGTCATGGATGTATATTTATAAAATGCTCAGACATTTTTATTTTGAACAGTGTGGGATATTACAACTGTGAATTTATTGGAGCTCATGAAAACACATTCGTGAATCGTGATGGTGTAGTACTGCACTGAAACTTTTTTTAAAAAAATTATCACTTGTGAAAATTATTCAATATTTCCATATTTTAGGGGTCATTTGTTAAATTTGAATCATATTTCCTGAATGATTAAAATTCTGAACGAATGAGTAATCTGAATGCTGGATGAATAATGATATTTGTTAAATTAATCTTCAGTTTTTCTGAATGAGAGACCTTTTGCACATTTTTTTGTTATATTACCTTGTAATTTATATATACTTTTTATTAATATGAAAAATCATGATTAATGGCGTAAAATAGTATTAAAATACCAAATTTGATTATCAATTAACTCGGAATTGATTACTTCCAACTACATAATTATACAAGATTTATTTATTTAATTGTTTAAATTTCACCTTGTGTTCAATTCTCTATAACTACATATTTAAATAATTCTTATGGATTATGTTTATTTATTTATTTTATTTTTTTAATTTCACCCCGTGTGCGATTCTTTATAACTACATAATTAGATAATATTTATTTATTATTTACTTTTAGCATTCAATTTTCTGTAAGTATATATTTAAATAATAGTTATTAATTATATTGATTTTCAATAGTTTATTAATACTCGATCCATGTCCGTCGGGTTATCATAAAATTTTATTTGGGTAAAGAGAATCTACGTGACACGGTAGAAAAATTCTCTATCTATGCGGGTTCAAATTCATATTTTCAATAGTTTTCACGAAAATTTAATTGTACAGATTAAAAGATTAAGCAAAAATTAGTGGACATACAAAATTACATAGAAATTAATTTTGTATATAATGCAAATTTTAATCAAAAAATGATATAAAGCTGAGCCGTTACATTCATATTGTAAATCATATATAATATACCATGTTAAATTAAAGGTATTCTTAAATGATAAAATTTATAAAATTTTGTACACCTACTTATTTTTGCATAAAATTTCCATCAATACGGTTAGATTTACAAAAAAATTAATAAATATATGATTTTAAGCTGCATTGGTAGAGGAGATTCTCTTTATCCATTTTATTATTGTATACTATACTCCTTTTGTCCCGATACGTTATTAACATTATTGTTGGATACGGAGTTTAATATATAACTAGCGTAACAGCTCGTGTAAGACACGGGCCTCTATGTGAATGCCTCTAATTTTGTTCTAAAAAAGAAGGTAGCGGTTGTTTAATAATTTTTGGACTGAAAACTCGTAATTATGAAGTTGTAATATGAGTAGTAAACGAAACCTACTCAGTTATAATAGCACTCAAAGTGGTGTAGGGTAGATGTACGCAGACCATGCCGCTATACAATAGGGAGACTGTTTCCGAAGGACCCCTAGCCTAATACAGAATTACAAATACAGAAAGGAAACCTAATACAAACTAAGAAACTCACGCACACGCAGGAGTCGAACCCCTGACCTCCTTTGAAGGAGGTCAGTGGCTCAACCACTGCACCAACATATTGTTGGCTTTGTAATATGAGTAGTGATATGTGTTAATAAGGAATGCCAATAAGGACTATATACACACCCTAATAATAATATTGTTGAGTATGATATACAATTTTGAGTTATGAACGTGAATCGTGTAATTATAATTTGATAAAGTAAGATGATAATCTTTGTCTTTCGATAGTGATAGATATTGTTTTCCATATCAACACGATTACAACCATCCATAGCATACTCATTAAAATATGTTAAGTGAAAATGACATGATTTATCTTATAAGATTTTGCTTCCTTTAAAATATTTAATGTCATCTCTATTGCATGTCTATAATGCATGTTCTCACACCGGTCATAAACCTACAAAAACAAAATTCCTATAGGAAATAGATTGAGGTTGAAAAGAAGAATTTAAAAAAAATGGCATGTAAATAAATAATAAAATTATAGTTCATATCATTCTACATCAGATCATGCCTGGAAGAAACATATTTTAGTAATATTTTTAATATTATATTCAAAAGGAGATTAGGTATTACGTAATATTTCGCTAAACAATCACATTCTTTCAGGATAAATGTAAACTTGAAGATATATGGTTAGCCAAAATTTTTTTTTCCCAAATAAATTGTATTTTATTTCAATAGTTTAATATATACATAAAGATAAATCTTTTTGAATTTTTTAAAATCCAAACTTAGTAACATTCATGTATAACCAAGAATTTTATCTTAACATTTTATTTACATGTTAATCATTTATAATGACAAAGAGAGTGTATATTATTTTAGAAAATATAAACAAATGATGTGTACATTCTGAAAAGAAAATTCTTAAAAAATTTATGTGATGAATATATAAACATGATTATTGTATAATTTAAAAATAATTTTAAAGCTAATTTTCTTAATTTAGAATGATAGAAGTAATGAATAATGAAATACATTCCATATACTATATTCCTTATATTAGATCAAATTTAAATATTATTTTTTAGGTATCCATTATCAACTAATTCAAATAAAGTATGATCAAAGATATAATATAATATAAATATATGAATTACAAATAACATATTTAATATAAATTTAATCGAAAAAATACAGGTGTATTAAAATTTATAAGATGATTGAGTATATAGATTAATAAAACTACGAAAACTGAAAATATGAAATTATATAAATATTGTAAACTAACATTTTATCTACTCAAAAGTAAAAACAAAAATGAAAATAAGTTTAAGTGAAAATAGCGTGATATCTTATAAGATTTTTATGGAAACTCGAAAAATAATGTAATATAGTACGTGGCTGTATCATGAACCTCTTAAAACGAGATTGGTGGCTCCCAAAAGCTAACCCAAATTCTTCCATTTTTTACATGGATTTTAAAGGGATGGAATAATTGTTATTTCCTAAAAATGAGGGTGAAATAGTAATTTATTGTAATAACCGTAAATTTTTCGAATAAATTTTTCGAATCTACTCGATATTTTTATTTAAAAATATTTTAGAAAAGATGCACTAGTATATATTTTTAATTAGTACGTTTTATAAATTTTAAAATTTATATATTCGTATTATATTAAATATTAGTGTTTATTAAAAATTTGAGAAAAATAGTATTTTTAAATTTTGAGTCGTATTTTTTTTAAGAAACGAAATTAGAATTTCGTTTTAATTTATTAGGCGGGGAAAAACGATATCTTCTCACCAAATATTTCATTTAATATAAACATAATCATTATTTTATTTTTAATTTTCTGCATTAATTTTTGTCTCCCATTTTAATTATTTAAATTGTCCACTAAAAATATTAATGGAGCACTAAAATTCCATTGTCTCCCACAATTAATTCTTTTTAATTATTAAATAGCCCATTTCATTTTTGTCCCCCACGTTGTTAATTTTTTTTTTATTCAATAAACAAACCACCCCATTTTGTTTTATAATACAGATACATTCATAATCTTTTTACACAGAAGCATAACACAGGTTTTACTTTTCTCTCTATTCATAAATATCGACCCATTTCATATACACACAAAAACATAGCAGGTAGTTTAAGTTATTTTCGGTTAATCTTCTTTGTTTCATTTCCATTTTCGTGTAGTGTAAAAACCGGGTAGGTTTGATTGTCATGTGTATGTCTCTGTGTGTTGATTGGGTTTGTAATAATTGAGAGGAGGGGTGAGATGGAGGAGGTCGATCGAGGGGGAGGGGATGCGGAAAGATTGAGGTTGAGGTGTTGGTTTAATTGTTTGTTGTTGGCGGAGTATGGTGTGGTGGTGATGATTGTTAGTGGAGGAGGGAGAGATGGAGACAGGAGAGATTGAGGGCAGGGGAGAGATAGAGATGAGGGAGATGACCGGAGTTGTGGTTGGTGGTGGTTAAAGCCGGAACGGAGAGAGAAGAGAGTGGGGATGAGGAAGGAGAGACGGAGAGAAGCGAGAAGAGGAGAGGTCGAGTTCGAGAGAGATTAATAGAGAGAGAGAGAGACAGATTTGAGAGAGATGAGAAGAGAGGAGGAGAGATGGGTGAGAGAGGCAGAGAGAAATTGAGAGATTGGGAGAGAGACATAGAGAGATGTTCGGGAAAGATTTCAGAGAGAGTGGAGAGAGATGTACGAAGGGAGAGAGGGAGAGAGTGGTCGAGAGAGATTGATGTCGAGAGAGATTGATGGTAAAAGAGAGAGACGCAGGAGGGGGAGGAGAGGTGGGACAGGTGGGACCCACACGAGGTTGTAGTAATAATAATAATAAAATAATAACGTAATGATAAAATGGATGGTTGGGAATTATAATCGGAATTTAATTATTTGAATTATTATTAATTTGATTAGTAAGTAATAATTTGATTAGTAATGGTATAATTGATTAATGGAGTTATTTAGGAATAATTATGGATTTAAAGGAATTATTTAATAATTTTGTTGTGAGATTAATATTAATTAAATTAGAGAATTTTTGAGAATTTATAAGAGTTAATTTAAATTAGAAGTGCAATTTGAATAGTTAGATATATTTAATGATTATTTTGACGTAATTTAGAGATTTAATAATTCTGAATAAATAGAATTAAATACGGTATTATTTTAGAAAGCTGATATTTAATATTTGAGGATTTATTTATTTAATTCGAGGATTAATTGTTGTCTTGAGGATTTATTTATTTAATTCGAGGATTAATTGTTGTCTTGAGGATTTATTTATTTAATTTGAGGGTTAATTATTGTCTCGAGGATTTATTTATTTAATTATGTTTATTTATCGTGGAGTAAGATAAATATTGAGGATTATTTATTGATTGAGTTTTTATAGGATGTCAGTGGTATTATTTTAGAGGGTTGATATTGAGCATTTTCGGATTATTTTAATTAATCGGATCGAATCAGATTATTTTAGACTAAAATCGGATTTATTATTAAATTATTATTTGTGAGATTTAAAAATGGAAAAGGTTTCGTATAAAAATGTTGAGTTTTAGAATTACTCGAGGAACCATTTTGGGGTAGGATTTCGGAGGAGTTAGGAGACTCGTTGGGAAAAGCTTAAGGAACGATAGTGTAGATATGCAAAGGTACTATATGGCGGTGAATAGAAATTGATTGAAAGGTGATCAGAAGTGGAGTTAAATTATAGCTGAACTAGGCCGGAGAAGGTGAAATGCTGGAGAACCAGAGACGCGGAGCAAGTTAATTGGAGTATCGTACCACAGAACCAGGCAAGTTTATTTATGTATACTCTATCGTTCAGAGTATCTGTATTTTAAATATATGAAATGTGTTAAATAGATTTAAATCCATAATTGCAAGTTTACTAATTCGTACTCCATCGTTCGGAGTATTTATTTTAAAATATGCTGATTAAATTTTCGATATACAAAATCAAATATTCTCTCTTGTGGTTTATATCAAAATCTATTATTATCCGAGGTGTTGATATTATTATTTGAGATGTTGATATTATTATTTGATGTGTTGAAATTATTATACGAGGTGTTGAAATCTATTTCATGAGTTGGTACATTTATTGAGATACTTCAGTCGTATTTGTAGAAGAGATGATAAAGATATATTTAATAAAATTTTCATACTATAGAATATTTATATTTTAGAGTGGGGTTATATATAAATTGCTTTGTGAATTATTGCTTTTGAAAGCAAAAGTGACCGGAGTAACGCACCGGCCCAATCGGTTATTGAAGAGTGATGGGCACGAGAAAGACGGGCTCACTCTTCTGATATCATTAAGGGTGATGGGCACGAGAAAGACGGGCTCACCCTTCTGAGAAGTATTTAGGGTGGTTCGAGACGTCGACCATCCTTTCTATCGATAGAATTGAGTAGTGACAATGGATTGATCATCCATTACTTGAGTAGGCGTTATGAGCAGAAATCCAATCTTTGACATCCTAACGGTTAACCGATGCCTTTGTGGTTCTGTTAACTAGAGGGTTTGTAATAACCCTAACTTCAGTAATGCTACAGTGGTCACATGAATAGTAAATTTCGAGGATTTAGAGAAATGGTATATAGGAACTCTATAAAGGAAATGGAAAATGAATAAACAGAAACCATAGCAGTGTTGTACAATGGAAATAAGTGACTCGAAATGACGATAGATTCCAGAAATTCCTGAAACATGGATTTTGAGGATTTTGATTACGAATAAGCTTCTATTGGACATTAAGGAGCATGGAAACATTATAAGAATGACAAATTGAGGGATTAGTGAATTTAGATTAAACCAAGGGATTATTAAGTTAAGAGAATACCAAAGGAAATTGGATTCGTAAATGATTTCAAAAACCACTGAGATAAGGAGGTATACTCGAAACGAACCACAATTAGACGAGTATGGAATCCAAGCAACCAAGATTTGTAATATAACAAGGATACATACCACATTATTATCTACCAATGTGATTGGCATTTTGCTTAGGAAAACAAGAAAAGAGATTAGAAAATTCAAGTGGTGTCATTAGCCATTAATTTGTTTTTAAGGGTAGATTAGTCTTTTAACACCTAGATTTTTTTTACCAAGCTTCCAAGACAAGCTACACAAACAAGTAAGTAGTAAGATTAAGATGAGATCAAAGAAAAACACACAAAAATTTCTCCCCCTTTTCTCTTATACACCATTCGGCCACATCCAAGAAAACAAGAAAATCAAAATCAAAAACCCTAGCTCTCTTCAACTACAAATCTAAGGAAAATTCATGGGTGTTCTTGGAGGTTAGGAAGGATCATCTACAAAATTTCAAGGCAAACCAACATCATTTGCATAGGTAATAAAATCATTGAAGTTGATGATGAATAGTGATGAATAGTGATTTCAAGAAACTAACTTGATTTTTCATGGTTCTTTTAGTTGATTTAAGCTAATATAAGGTGACTTAAGGTGTATCCAAGGCTTGTTAAGTGTTGTAAAGCTTCAAGAAGGTATAAACACTCTTGCCCCTTTTTATGTTTATGATGGATATAGTTGTGTTAGTGATTAAGTGGTATAAATGTTATGATTATGATGTTATAAGTGTTTGTAAGTGATTAAAGTTGATTTTGGAAGGAGTGTGTGCTTGTAACCATGGTTGGTAAGATGACCACATGGTGTAGGTGATGGTGTATAAGGTGGATGATTGATTTGGAGGAGTTTGATTTTGGAAAGTATGAAATTACAGCAGTTATAATGTCCGATTTTCGTTAGAACTACAAACTGCCCTGTTTTTGGACACCAATGCAGTACGGTACCTTACTGTCTAGCACACTTAGTGACCATGAAATGATAGAGTTTAGTTCATAGATCGTTTTGATATAAGGTGCGTTAAAATCTGACGTACGGTTTAGGAGAAAAGTCAGTTTTAGTGAAAGACGTTCGAAAGTCGAGAAATCGTAATTGTACCAAATTTGAAGTTATAGTTACCATACTTTAACATGTTTAAAAGCCACGAAATTTTGGGATATGGTAGTAGTGTGGTCAAAGAACTAATACCAGTTGACCTTGCATTAAAATTCGAATTCTAAAATTTATAAGAAATTTTACAGTCGAGTGTGGTTGTTAGGGGAAATGGTAAAAACCCCTGAAACTTCGATTGAGCTTATAAATGGTTAAGTTCTTGAACCTTTGGGATAATAATAACACATTAAACATATGTTGAAGTGTAAAGGGTTTTGTTATACAAGAGGATAGTGAGTAAGAGATGTAGTGTTCTAATGACGGTCCTTTTGTGTTTATAGAAATTCCGGAGGAGGAACCAGCCCTACTGTCAGGATACAGAAATCGAGGCAAGATCCTTCTATCCCTACTTTAAAAATTATTTATCTTCGGAATAATAATGATATCATGGCATATATTTATGTATATGTGATGCTTTTATTGCTATATTGCAAAGAATATATTTTCTTGATTGTGGGAAGTTAAAGAGAGATGAATATGTTTTCTGAAATATGAATATAGTGATGATTATGAATGGAGCGAATATGCTCTAGAGTAGAAGAGATATGAAAGAGAATGGTATCAGTTGTTATCTAGGGTTATATGATTTATAATGCTATATTATAAACATTCTTTTAGTGTATGTTATATACATATATTTTATAGAAGTAATGTGCGAGAATGGAAATGAGATAAGTGAATGACATATGGAAATGTGAAATGGTGTTGATAAATTGAATAATGATCTTATAAAAAGGGGGATTAGCAACAAACTTGCATAAGAGGCTATGTCAGGGCTGTGTGCGACATAGTCTAGTATTCATGATTCGGCACGAAGATGCCAAGGGAGGATGTTAGCAGGTGCCTTCCTCCAGGAGGATGTTAGCAGGTGCCTTCCTCCAGGGATGATGTTAGCAGGTGCCTTCATTCCTTCTACTAGTAGTAAACAGAGAGCGGATACGGTCAGGCGACTGATCATCGTCCTACGTATCTGGCGCCAGTATATATCCCCAAAACTTGAAAGAAAGAATTGAAAATGGTTTTCAGATTTCTATAACTGAAAACAGAAAAGTGATATGAAACGATGGAATTCTTGATATAGATGAAGAGAAACTGATTTTATATTAATTTATAAAAATTACTGTACAGGAGGAAAATGAGAAGATGATAGTGAGAGATTTACTCAAGTATTTATGTTATTTTAAATATTACACTAAAAGGGTATATTGGTTGTTATAATATTTAAGAAGAGAAACTGATACTGTATTACCTTAGATTTCTTTCTTATAATAGTAAGTGAATGATGTATTATTAAATAAGAGTTTTATTCTTCCTTAAAGTTTATAAATTGGTTACATTTTAAATCTAGTTTTCAATATTATCTTGCTGAGCTATTATAGCTCACTCTTGCTACTTATCTATATACAGCTAGGTATGCCCATACTACGCAGAACGCCCCGCAAGAGGGTAAGGGAAAGGCGACCTTCTGAGAGCTCGTTAGCATCAATTCCCGAGGTAGATGACCATCGCAAGGGGTTTAGTGGGCTTATGTATATTAAGTGTGTAAGTTTGAAAGATTGTAATAAATTTGGTTGTTGAAATGCTTCTTGTAGAAGCATCACTCAACAATGTACTGAAGTATGATTCTGGGTTGTAATAACTTTTTAATTCTAAACTCTTATTATGGTGAATGTTGTTCTCTGAGCATATGACTGGTGTGTGTGTGTGTATTACTGTGGGGTCATTTGCATAAGTATTAATTATAAAAAAAAAACCCAAGAGATATTGATTTTGAATGGAAGTTGGTCCGTGATAGCTCAGATTCATGACCCCGGATTTGGGGCTGTCACAGTTGGTATCAGAGCTAAGAGTCATAATGCTCAGGAACAAGAGTGATAATAATAAATATATCAGTATTAATAGAAATTGTGAACTCACATCGAGTTCAAGGGGGGGGTTTATCGAACGAAGCGTTTATTCTAAGTCGTAATTATAATTTTATAGATTATTGCTAATAAAGGTGTTATTATGCCAAAAGTGTTAAGTTTATGTAGCACGCGAGATCGATATGAGGAAGGAAATACTTGATGTATCGGGAAGTGTACGTTAGATAACTTCGTGAGTAATTCCAGGGTGACCTATCATCTCTTATTCAAAAAGGGGCCGGTATCTTTTCAAAACTTTCTGGTACCTTTGGAATGTGTTTCAAAATTGTATTTTATCTATTTTAGTCAAAATATTTCCCTAAGATTATTTTCGGAAGATGGTATTTATCATCGTGATTTAAATTTCCCTCTATATTTCTTACTCCAACTAAGAGGAACAGCCCTATATGTATACACAAGGACGATCTGTCTGTGTGATAGAAAGTCGGAGGGGACGCCCTCACTTGTGTGACGTACGGGTTCTTCCATCATATTGATTTCTCAAATATCCTTTTGTTTCAAATAAAAGTTATTTAAAACTCTTAATTTTATAAATTATTGTGGGACCCTTGCTTATATCTGGGTTCGTTTAAATTTAAGGTCTCTTAAATTCTATCAATTGTTTCGAATATAGAAGATTTCAGTAATGGATGGGATAAGGGAAGCAATGTTTAGAGTATATATACGTGATTATACAAGGGAACTGGAGATTCAAAGGGAAATTTCAATAAGAGATAATTAGAGTTAGAAGCGTTTCAATATAAGAGAGGAAGGAATTTTGTGAGAAGAAATGAGTATATTTGATGATTAGTAAGAGAAAGGAATATGAGGAATTTTAAGGCATAATTGAAATGTACTATTGAGAGTAAGGTGTATTTTGAGGATAGAATTAGAATAATGATAAACAAAGGAAGTGGGGATAATTAATGAAGTTTGTGTATTCTGTCTAAATTCTATTGTATTTTGATATTAAATGTTGAGATTTAAGGATATTGATGTATATAAGGTGATTGACTTAAATAAAAAGGTTATTGTACTAAAGGTGATACGCTTATTTGCTAAAGTTGAGTTGAGAATACTATGGTATATAAATGAGTTAACTAGGGATATAATTGTGTATATGAGAATGATGTATGTGAGAATGATGTATATTATACCCTAAATTGGGTGATTAAAGAAGAATATTGTTATATACAGAATCATGCCGCCTAAGCGTAATAATAGAGCAAATGCAAAGGAAAATGAGAGAGATGAAGGAAGACGAAATAGACAGAATGAAAATGCTCATAACGAACAAAATCAGATGGGGTGAGAAAGTAAGAAAAGGAGATGTGAGAGTCAGAAAGGAGGTTCAAGCGAAGGAAGTTATTTTAACAAGGTTGGTAAGGGACAAAAATCTCAGTTTGTGGGAAAGACAGGGAGTAACAAGACTGTTAGTGAGACGGTGAATCAGGGTGGTAGATCCACAGGAACCTTTCAGTCTAATTAATCTCGAACACCATTTCCAGACTGTAAAACGTGTGGTAGGAAGCATACGGGAGTGTGTAGGAGGTCGAAAGTAACTTGCTTTAAGTGCGGACAGAAAGGACACTATTATAATCAGTGCACATCAACTGACAAGATTGATATCAAGTGTTATCAATGTGGGAAACTAGGACACTTTGCTAGAGATTGTCGTTCCGGTGGGTCATCTGCGCCGGGACAAAGTATGACTGTTTCAAATAAATCTACTGCTAGAATATATAACATGACTTTAGGAGAGGCATTGGGAAAGCCGGATACAATGCAGGTGAACATTTTTTTCTAGTATTTAAATTTTTAGTGTAAATGTTTGGTTAGGAATAAATGTGGTCAATGAATGGTATATGTAGGTTGACAATCTAGATAAGGAAAATCAGTATCTGTTAGGGGTTAAAAATTCTATGAAAATGAGAGTAATGATATTTTTGGGGGTAAACCATAGACTTGTTTAGATACGAACAGGAAATATATATTATAGGAAGTATTTTCTTACAATTGTTTCAAGGAATTCTATTCCAGTCGGATTTCTGGAAGATTTTACAGAGACGAGATATAATAAGATCGAAGTGTGTATATTTTATGTCATGATAGAGATCAAAATAGGGATAAACCATAAGTGAGATACACTACCATTCAGGGGAGGCCAATGTGGTGGCCGATACCCTTAGCTAAAGGAGGAATGAGAGATTAACTAACGTAGAATAACAAATCAAGAGGAAATTGCAAGATAAAGATAGTGAAAGCACTGCTATTGATAAGCTAAATGGTATGTTGATGAATGACAAGCAAGTTTATGTTGGGGTATTCTGTGCAAACAAGATAGAGATATTATGAAGG
Organism: Kitagawia praeruptora; assembly: GCA_037693485.1. Lineage (NCBI taxonomy): Eukaryota > Viridiplantae > Streptophyta > Magnoliopsida > Apiales > Apiaceae > Kitagawia > Kitagawia praeruptora. The sequence continues at coordinate 19,779,372 of CM075347.1, forward strand.
AAAAAGGATGGAGAAGGTGGTGTAGAAGTTATAAGGTGTAGATGAAAAGGTATCTATAGACATTTCTAACGTGATTCCGGGACGGAATCCTTTTAAGGGGGGAAGGATGTAATAACCCTAACTTCAGTAATGCTACAGTGGTCACATGAATAGTAAATTTCGAGGATTTAGAGAAATGGTATATAGGAACTCTATAAAGGAAATGGAAAATGAATAAACAGAAACCATAGCAGTGTTGTACAATGGAAATAAGTGACTCGAAATGACGATAGATTCCAGAAATTCCTGAAACATGGATTTTGAGGATTTTGATTACGAATAAGCTTCTATTGGACATTAAGGAGCATGGAAACATTATAAGAATGACAAATTGAGGGATTAGTGAATTTAGATTAAACCAAGGGATTATTAAGTTAAGAGAATACCAAAGGAAATTGGATTCGTAAATGATTTCAAAAACCACTGAGATAAGGAGGTATACTCGAAACGAACCACAATTAGACGAGTATGGAATCCAAGCAACCAAGATTTGTAATATAACAAGGATACATACCACATTATTATCTACCAATGTGATTGGCATTTTGCTTAGGAAAACAAGAAAAGAGATTAGAAAATTCAAGTGGTGTCATTAGCCATTAATTTGTTTTTAAGGGTAGATTAGTCTTTTAACACCTAGATTTTTTTTACCAAGCTTCCAAGACAAGCTACACAAACAAGTAAGTAGTAAGATTAAGATGAGATCAAAGAAAAACACACAAAAATTTCTCCCCCTTTTCTCTTATACACCATTCGGCCACATCCAAGAAAACAAGAAAATCAAAATCAAAAACCCTAGCTCTCTTCAACTACAAATCTAAGGAAAATTCATGGGTGTTCTTGGAGGTTAGGAAGGATCATCTACAAAATTTCAAGGCAAACCAACATCATTTGCATAGGTAATAAAATCATTGAAGTTGATGATGAATAGTGATGAATAGTGATTTCAAGAAACTAACTTGATTTTTCATGGTTCTTTTAGTTGATTTAAGCTAATATAAGGTGACTTAAGGTGTATCCAAGGCTTGTTAAGTGTTGTAAAGCTTCAAGAAGGTATAAACACTCTTGCCCCTTTTTATGTTTATGATGGATATAGTTGTGTTAGTGATTAAGTGGTATAAATGTTATGATTATGATGTTATAAGTGTTTGTAAGTGATTAAAGTTGATTTTGGAAGGAGTGTGTGCTTGTAACCATGGTTGGTAAGATGACCACATGGTGTAGGTGATGGTGTATAAGGTGGATGATTGATTTGGAGGAGTTTGATTTTGGAAAGTATGAAATTACAGCAGTTATAATGTCCGATTTTCGTTAGAACTACAAACTGCCCTGTTTTTGGACACCAATGCAGTACGGTACCTTACTGTCTAGCACACTTAGTGACCATGAAATGATAGAGTTTAGTTCATAGATCGTTTTGATATAAGGTGCGTTAAAATCTGACGTACGGTTTAGGAGAAAAGTCAGTTTTAGTGAAAGACGTTCGAAAGTCGAGAAATCGTAATTGTACCAAATTTGAAGTTATAGTTACCATACTTTAACATGTTTAAAAGCCACGAAATTTTGGGATATGGTAGTAGTGTGGTCAAAGAACTAATACCAGTTGACCTTGCATTAAAATTCGAATTCTAAAATTTATAAGAAATTTTACAGTCGAGTGTGGTTGTTAGGGGAAATGGTAAAAACCCCTGAAACTTCGATTGAGCTTATAAATGGTTAAGTTCTTGAACCTTTGGGATAATAATAACACATTAAACATATGTTGAAGTGTAAAGGGTTTTGTTATACAAGAGGATAGTGAGTAAGAGATGTAGTGTTCTAATGACGGTCCTTTTGTGTTTATAGAAATTCCGGAGGAGGAACCAGCCCTACTGTCAGGATACAGAAATCGAGGCAAGATCCTTCTATCCCTACTTTAAAAATTATTTATCTTCGGAATAATAATGATATCATGGCATATATTTATGTATATGTGATGCTTTTATTGCTATATTGCAAAGAATATATTTTCTTGATTGTGGGAAGTTAAAGAGAGATGAATATGTTTTCTGAAATATGAATATAGTGATGATTATGAATGGAGCGAATATGCTCTAGAGTAGAAGAGATATGAAAGAGAATGGTATCAGTTGTTATCTAGGGTTATATGATTTATAATGCTATATTATAAACATTCTTTTAGTGTATGTTATATACATATATTTTATAGAAGTAATGTGCGAGAATGGAAATGAGATAAGTGAATGACATATGGAAATGTGAAATGGTGTTGATAAATTGAATAATGATCTTATAAAAAGGGGGATTAGCAACAAACTTGCATAAGAGGCTATGTCAGGGCTGTGTGCGACATAGTCTAGTATTCATGATTCGGCACGAAGATGCCAAGGGAGGATGTTAGCAGGTGCCTTCCTCCAGGAGGATGTTAGCAGGTGCCTTCCTCCAGGGATGATGTTAGCAGGTGCCTTCATTCCTTCTACTAGTAGTAAACAGAGAGCGGATACGGTCAGGCGACTGATCATCGTCCTACGTATCTGGCGCCAGTATATATCCCCAAAACTTGAAAGAAAGAATTGAAAATGGTTTTCAGATTTCTATAACTGAAAACAGAAAAGTGATATGAAACGATGGAATTCTTGATATAGATGAAGAGAAACTGATTTTATATTAATTTATAAAAATTACTGTACAGGAGGAAAATGAGAAGATGATAGTGAGAGATTTACTCAAGTATTTATGTTATTTTAAATATTACACTAAAAGGGTATATTGGTTGTTATAATATTTAAGAAGAGAAACTGATACTGTATTACCTTAGATTTCTTTCTTATAATAGTAAGTGAATGATGTATTATTAAATAAGAGTTTTATTCTTCCTTAAAGTTTATAAATTGGTTACATTTTAAATCTAGTTTTCAATATTATCTTGCTGAGCTATTATAGCTCACTCTTGCTACTTATCTATATACAGCTAGGTATGCCCATACTACGCAGAACGCCCCGCAAGAGGGTAAGGGAAAGGCGACCTTCTGAGAGCTCGTTAGCATCAATTCCCGAGGTAGATGACCATCGCAAGGGGTTTAGTGGGCTTATGTATATTAAGTGTGTAAGTTTGAAAGATTGTAATAAATTTGGTTGTTGAAATGCTTCTTGTAGAAGCATCACTCAACAATGTACTGAAGTATGATTCTGGGTTGTAATAACTTTTTAATTCTAAACTCTTATTATGGTGAATGTTGTTCTCTGAGCATATGACTGGTGTGTGTGTGTGTATTACTGTGGGGTCATTTGCATAAGTATTAATTATAAAAAAAAAACCCAAGAGATATTGATTTTGAATGGAAGTTGGTCCGTGATAGCTCAGATTCATGACCCCGGATTTGGGGCTGTCACAGGGTTGATCTGAGCAGTTGGTAAATTTTATTTATTCAAATCAATTTAACAGTTCTGAGGAGTATTTTTGAGTTATATGAGGAGTATTTTGAGAAGTTATTGAGATGTATTTATTCTTTCATATGAGTAGTATTTTGAGAAGTTATTGAGATATATTTGTTATTTCATATGAGTAGTAATTTTGAGAAGTTATTGAGATATATTTATTATTTCATATGAGTAGTAATTTTGAGAAGTTATTGAGATATATTTATATGAGCAGTATTTTGAGGAGTTATTGAGATATATTTATACTTTCATATGAGTAGTATTTTGAGATTTCTGAGTTGCTCTCTTTTCAAAAGTAGATATATTATAGAATGATACAAAACATATTTTTGTCGAGTTTTTGTCGTATTATATGATATCTATATATACTTGCTGGGCATTCTTTGGCTCATACTTGCTATTTTAAATATTATAAAACAGTGGCAAATCAGAATTTGATCTAGTACGACGAACCGTGATTAAGGAAAGAGGAAGGCAACTGATACAGCATGTTAACCTTAAAGCATCTGAGGAAAGTGCAGGTTCGGAAGGTGTTGGTATAATGTTTTAGTATCTAGTTCTTTGGAGTTGTAAAAGTATTTTAGAGATTCTGGGAAGTGCATTTGAGAGGTAATAACTTTTGGAACTATTGAGTGCTTGTTCTAAGACTATAACCCGTGGAGTAAAAGATAGTGTGTATTATGAATATTATGGTAGATTATATTGTGAGCAGGTGATCGAATATTCCGCAAGAGATGTGACGACCTAGATTCCTGTAGGGGATTTGGGGGCGTTACATTTATAACCAATTTATTGGCACTTTTTGCACTTATATTGAGATTTAATACATAGTTTAAATAAAAATAATGGGACAATGGAGATAATGGGGTTTATCTATTCAGATTTTTAAAATACACTCAAAACTAAGTGTAAAAGGTAGTTTACTTACTTAGTGTCCTACGCTAAGAGCACTCACATCCCTTCCCCCATCCCCATCCCTATAATTTGAGGATTTGTTCAACTTTTCTTCTAAAACACTCCTCCATCACATTCCCCATTTTAGGGTTTGATTTTGGGGAAATTTTTTGAGTCCCCATATATAGGGACCAAAGTTGATGCCTCATCCCCATTCTCATACACTCTCTCCTCATATAATAATATTAAATTGTATTTATAATAGTGGGTGAGTTTTGGTAGTTGAAATTGTAAGTGAAAGAGAGAGAAAGAAATAATATAAAAAAGAATATAGGGATAGGGGGATGGAAAATGGGGAATGAGATGTAGAATTGTTTTCATGATTTTAGGGATTTACTATTTTAGTTTGAGGATTTACTATTTTTAGTAAGTTTTTGGGGATGGGGATGAGGGATGAGTTGTGAATGCTCTAAGGTGTAGTAAGAGATGGTTATGACATGAGTTTAGGAGTGGAATGTCAGGAGTTCGATTCTCAACACTGACATAATTTTAACAAATTTTTACACAAATAATAAAATGATGGCACTTTTGTTAATTTTCAACAAATAGGGGCAAAATAGTAATTTCACGGACATTAAAATGGAATATTTTACCCTTGTGTTGATGTATAATATATAGTACTCCGTAATAGATAATAATAATAATAATAATAATAATAATAATAAAACTATTAATCTATCTATACTATACTATTATAAGCAAAATAGGGTATATTTGGTTTGGTACTCTTTTTTTGGTCACTCTTTTTTGGTACTCTTTTTTTGGTCACTCTTTGGTTTGGTTAAATCTCTATTATTAATAAAATTCAAAAAAAAAAAAAAAACACACATAGCCTAAATAATATGTATTAATATTAATATGCACCACATACACAAATATAATAATTCAAAATACAACTATAATAATTCAAAATATAAGCAAAATAGTGTATATTTGTTTTGATACTCCTTTTTTGGTCACTATTTTTTTGTACTCTTTTTTTTGTCACTCTTTGGTTTGGTTAAATATCTATTATTAATAAAATTAAAAAAAACACACATAGCCTAAATAATATGTATTAATATTAATATGCACCACATACACAAATATAATAATTCAAAATACAACTATAATAATTCAAAATAAATAATTTTAATAATATTTATATACATGGGATTATAAAGTTATAAATTATTTTATTAATAAAAATATATATACAACTTAAAACTTTAATAATAAAATATAATTAAAAAATTTACAAGCAACCGTGCATCGCACACGGATTATAGGCTAGTATTAATAGTAATTGAAGTATCAAATAAGATAGTGTGTATGATAAAGTAGATTGTTTTTTTTGGTAGGGCTTTTTTCATAAATATATATAAAAAAGTAATATTTTGCAATTTTACTTTTGTTAAGGAAAACTATTTGCAATTTTACTAAACTAAGTTTCAAAATTGCAAAAATACTAACACTCCCCCTCCCCCTCCCCCTTCTTTCCCAGCCGCTTCAACACTTTGTTTTTAAGGTGAAGTGCTATTTTGGTGGATTTGGGTTGCAACTGAATGCAACTACATTCAACCACATTCAACTAAATGCAATCACATTCAACCTTTTTTTTAAGGTGGGGTGCTATTTTGGTGGATTTGAGTTGCAAGACTCCGCAGGGACATATTTAACTGAATGCAACCACATTCAACTTTATTTTTTAAGGTGGGGTACTATTTTGATGAATTTGGGTTACAAGACCCCGCAAAAACATATTGAACTGAATGCAGGCACTGATACGTTAGTCCATTATAAATGGACTAATATAGCATCAGGGTCAATACCATGATTGTAACGACCCGAAAAATTACGTGTAATTTATTATATTAAAATATATTTTTAGTTGATTTTAATGTGTGTTAGTTTATTTTTAATGCAGTTAAACGCATTATGATTTTTATTAAATAGGAAAATTATCCCATATGTGTTATGTGACTTCTGTGTATCATAGAATATTTTATTCTATTTTTCTGTAATTTTTATATTTTTAGAATACAGTTATTTCGTATTTTAATTTTCGGACCCAGCCCCTGTATTGAATTCGAGACCCTGTTTTTCATAAAACTATTTTTATATAATAATGGGATGTTAAAAAATGTAGTATTTTGTAATTTTTGTAATATTCGAAATTTTTGGGAAATTTTGACATTTATATTATATTTGTTTTAAAATAAAATTTTTACATTTTTATCCCATAAAAATTATTTTTAAGGCTTAATGATTTTAATTAGGGGTTAAAAATATTTTTGGGGTATTAATTTTCAGATTAATATAAATAGCAGAATTTTATTTCTAATTGTTAAAATTAATCAAAAATCAGATTTTTGATTTTTATTTTCTGAAAATTCTTTGAATATTGTTCTTGGTGTTCTTGGAGATCAAACACACTTTTGACAGTGATTCCGGCATCCAAATCGATCATGTGAGTAACCAAACTGAAGCTCTTGATCTCTACTACATGTTTATGTAGGTATTCATAACCAAAATTGTCTGATTCGAAAATTTGTTTTTTTTATTTTAATTTTCGAACTTGTTTAATTTGCTGTGGATTGTGTAGTGATTTGTTGTTGATGTGGTTAGTGTCTATAGATTGTATATAATCCCATGAGCATTATGATAATTTTTGTTTGATTTTTAGTAGCTTAAAACTCGAAATCGATTTTTGTGGGGGTGAGAATAATTTTCAATTTTCCGGATTATGTGATGATTGTTTGATGTTTTTGATGATTGTTATGAGTCATTGAACTCCTGGGCTTTGATTTGGTATATAGAACGGTTGATTTGGTTGAGAATTGAGCAATATCGAATTTTGCCGGTGAGGTCACCGGACTTTGTTCGAATTTTAGCCGGATTCTTGTTTTGGTTGATGCTGGGTTTGAACGAATGGTGTGGTTGTGTTTAGGAGGTGATTTGGAGTGTTTTTGTGATTTAAAACGTATCGAATGGTACGTTTTTGTGGTCGCCGGAGTTCGCCGGAAAAAAATTCCGGTCACCGGTTTCTGGGAAAACTGCCATTGATGGTGGTGATGTTCTTCGAGCATTCATATGAAGAACAGTGAAGATGGTGATGAATAGTAACCTTTTGATCTTCAAAATCTGAAACCAATTTCTGAAAAATGATTTTGGAAAATTATTTTCAAAAATTTATTATAAATTCGAATTTTATTTTCAGAAATTCGAAAAATCATTTTTAAATTCCGAAAATTTATTTTTAATTTCGAAAAATAGTTTTAAAATTTTAATAAATTATTTTTATTCGAAAATTTATTTTATTTGATTATTTTAAATTTATTTAGCTAATATCTTAATTAATTTAAATTGATTGGTTAATTAATATTAATCAATTAATTTAATTAATTAAATATTATTTAAATATAATTGAAAATAATCAGATTTAATTATTTTGGAAAATAAAATGATTTATTTATTTTCTAAATATTATTTTACCTTTAATATTTATTTCTTTATTTGTTTTATTTGTTTAAAATGTAATAAAAATTTTTTAAAATTCTAAAAATAATCCGGGAACGGTAAAAATAGTTTTAAAATTCTAAAATTATTTATAAACCCGGATTTGATAGTTATAAAAATATTTTGGGGATTCAATAATTACCCGGAGGGTTTATTAGCGATCCTTTTTTATTCAAAAATGGTTAATTAAATCTTTTAAAATTCTTTTAGTGCTTTAAAAATATTTTTTTAAAATATTCTAAAAATATTTTGAGTGCTCTTTTAATGGTGAGTCGTATCCGCGCTATGTGTTGATTGGTTACGTGACAAGTATATATGTATTTGATTTGAGGATTAATGATGTATCTCCAGGATTAATTATTGTTTCGAGGAATAATCCTGTCTTGAGGATTAAATGATTATCATGTTTCTTTATCGAAGAATAAGATAAATGTTTTGAGGATTATCTATCGATTGAGTTGATTAATAAATAATTAATTTGAATATTCAATTAATTTAATTATTAATTGAATTATTCTTATTAATTGCGTATTAATTAAACCGTTTGTCCGTTTTCAACGAGAAAAGTATTTCTGGAAATTAGAAAAATGACCCGGTTCTTATAAAAATAGTTTTAAGTTAAAATTCAACTTTTAAATTTGGATCGACTTTTTACCAAACCTTTTTATTGAGTCGGTTATATCCGATAATTAGGATTTTGAACCGTTTTCTGTTTTAAAAATATTGGATAAAATCTTTTTATGATCTGATCAACGTGCTATGTGATTATGTGATCTATTTACTGAGTCTCTTTACGTGCAATGTGAATTATTAAGGTATTAAGTATCGAGAGTTATGATATAAATCGAGTTTTGATCGATATATATAGTTATGTGTGTTAATTGTTTATATGGTTTATATTATAAGATGTCATTAAGAGTAGACGATGTTTTCTTTGATTTACTGGCAACAATGGTCGGATATCGTTTATTTTCGCAAGGATTAATTGGTGAATATTGACTTAGGTTTGTCAGCGGAGATAAGTAAATGTTTAATAAAGGAAGTTGGAGGTGGATGAAATATTATTTGTGGATTATGAGGAAGGTGGGAGATGGATGCAGTATTATTTGTGGATTGCTGGTTTACTTGTGAGGTGTTTTAACACCGGGAAAACGTCTATGTTCAAAGGGGACATTTCCAATTATTTTCTTCCGACAGAGACATTGGTAAGCAGGGTTAATACATTCGAATGGAATTTGTAAGTGTTTATAAAAGTAGAACTTGATGTCTGAAGACTGAAGTACCAGCTTATGTTTAACTATAGAAGTAGACGCGCGGGCTCGATGTCAACGGATCAGACTCGTGGCAATCGCAAGAGCGTCTTACCAACGAATGATTACAACAGAGGATGTGATGACGTAAGATAGAAGAAGAAGGTGGATGTGTTACCTCGACTTTGCGTAATAGCTAAGGACCAGAGGCAAGTATTTTCTTGATCATCTTAAACACTTTTTATTTTATGTTTCATTGATTCATATCATGACGAATAGCTATTGTTCAGAGCTATTTGTGATTCTTAAATATTTTTGTGCGAACACAGTTGCTTGATATTGATACATTTGATGTGGGGAATTGTGTAAGAAAAACTCTTCATATCCTTATTATCGTAGTAATAATGGGATATGACCTGTATTTAAAACTAAGCATTTCCTGTTGAATTCGGAAATTGCTCTATTGGATTGGAAAATGGTAAAGCGTAGGAGGCCACATGTCGTAGTTGGTCCGGCTATATTTAAGGAGGATATGGTAACCATACCATCTTCCTATAGGCTAACATTACTTGCCTATTTTGGGTACCCCAGAAATCCGAACTATACACACACGAAAAAAAAAGAGAATACCGGTGGAGTATAGAGGGTCCCATTGCCTTAGAACCTGATCAGGGGGCAATGGTGTTTTATTAAAGTGTATCCAATCCATATCGCCAGAATGGCTATTATATATTGTGAATTGGCAGATGATTCATTTTTATGACATGCCAAATGATTTCAGTTATGATTTGAATTATATCACAGTTGTTGATTCAGTTTCTCTATAAACTGTTATACATTTCAGTTGATTTTTATGCCCCACTAATCCTGGTTTTATATCAAAAATTTTATACGCTTGCTGAGCATTTCTTTCGCTCATACTTGCTGTTTTGGATCCTAACATTTCAGTAAGGTAGTTTGGCGAGATGTATCCGCACAACTCAGAAAGAGAAGAAGCGTGATGCTATTTCGAAGATGACTTGGCTCAGGACGTCTGGATTTAGAGTAAGATCTATTTTATATAATTGAGTTTTAATATTTATTGTTATTATGTGATGGTCTAGTTGCCTGGCGTACTTCTTATCGAAGTTACACCAGTGGTTTAAGATTTGATCAAAGAATGTTGAGAATAAATGCTTTTTATCTAATGGAATTTGGATTCTTGTTTCTAGCCCTATAACCTTAAAAGATCTTGGTATGTTTGGGGTCACAGATGTTATATTTCCAGTGTTGGACAATCACAAATGGATGATTATTATTAACAAGATGTTTTATTTTGAGGATTTTTGTGTGACAACCAAATCTTCTGACCCCGGATTTGGGGGGTGTCACAGTTGGTATCAGAGCAGGGTTATAGTAAACTGGAAACGAGAGTGTGTAGGAGTGTGTATAGCTAAGTAAGGAACGTCAGAGCTCATGTAGAGTTCGTGTTGGACTATTGGATATAGTACCAATTAATAAGTTAATATTGGGGTACTCGTTTGAGATAGTTGTGCTAAACTGGATAGACCGCCTTGCGATTGGAGATGTCTACTGTGGAATCTTCAGAGATTATTACGAGGTGACGATGACGAACGATATCAATATCCTTAAAACGTGGAAAGGTGGAGGCTTAAAATCGAATGACGAGCTATCGAAGGAACTGACAAAGAAGGCATAAGTAGAGACCTTGGCAATACCTTTTCTTTCTATGAATTATTTTGATTTCCCTCCTAAAGAGGTATTCGTTAAAAGATATATCTCCTCTTCTAAACAGTGACATTTTGATACTTATGTTCAATCTCCATTTTGAATCTCAACTGTTTCAGTGGTTACTATGAAACCTATTTTTAAATTTCTGAGACTTTCAACTTTTTGTTTTCTCCAATGATTAATAACCTTATTTGCAATATAGTACCACTTGTTCGGTACTTTCTTCCTGGTTCTTCTTTTCGGAAAATAACAAATTTGGAATTCCTTTCATATTTCTCTAATCCTACTGAGACGAACAACCCTATTTATAGGGGACACCAGGTATATCTGTCTGTGTGATAGAAGTTGGATGGGACGCCATCACTGGTGTGTTGTGTATTACAAGAAGGCTGATCACCTTTAATTGTAAATGTCGGAGCTAAGACACACAACGTCGGGTTCATGTGATCATATTGATCTCTCAGTTATTCTCTTATTTCAAATCAGGTTGCTTTAAAAATTCGTAAATTCATAACCACAGTTGTGGGACATTTGCTATGATACGGAATCTGTTCTCTTCAAAATTTCATGATTCTCGATATCTCTATTGAATTTCAAGGGTATGCCAATCAGGTCAGGATAAGCGAAATTCGCTGATAGAAGTTAGATTCGCAACGGAATCTCCAAGAGTAAGAACGAGTCCTAAAATGATTAGAATATCAGTGACATATCAATGGAATCAATTCTCTCTCTCTCTCTATCAAGGATATTATGTTAATGGAAAGTTGGTCGAGCCATATTTGAAACGAATAATGATGGGTTGTAAGATTCCCGTGATAACTGTGTCAGATAGAGACCCTTTAATTAAATTGAGATTTTGGAGAAGTTGTTACGGAGGAACACTATCCCCAGTTTTGTAAAGTAAGTGTTGATGATGAAGGAGTTAAGGAACCGCACTAGTTGCCTTAGCTGATTCCGAGGACGGAATCCTTATAAGGGGGGAAGAATGTAACGACCCGAAAAATTACGTGTAATTTATTATATTAAAATATATTTTTAGTTGATTTTAATGTGTGTTAGTTTATTTTTAATGCAGTTAAACGCATTATGATTTTTATTAAATAGGAAAATTATCCCATATGTGTTATGTGACTTCTGTGTATCATAGAATATTTTATTCTATTTTTCTGTAATTTTTATATTTTTAGAATACAGTTATTTCGTATTTTAATTTTCGGACCCAGCCCCTGTATTGAATTCGAGACCCTGTTTTTCATAAAACTATTTTTATATAATAATGGGATGTTAAAAAATGTAGTATTTTGTAATTTTTGTAATATTCGAAATTTTTGGGAAATTTTGACATTTATATTATATTTGTTTTAAAATAAAATTTTTACATTTTTATCCCATAAAAATTATTTTTAAGGCTTAATGATTTTAATTAGGGGTTAAAAATATTTTTGGGGTATTAATTTTCAGATTAATATAAATAGCAGAATTTTATTTCTAATTGTTAAAATTAATCAAAAATCAGATTTTTGATTTTTATTTTCTGAAAATTCTTTGAATATTGTTCTTGGTGTTCTTGGAGATCAAACACACTTTTGACAGTGATTCCGGCATCCAAATCGATCATGTGAGTAACCAAACTGAAGCTCTTGATCTCTACTACATGTTTATGTAGGTATTCATAACCAAAATTGTCTGATTCGAAAATTTGTTTTTTTTATTTTAATTTTCGAACTTGTTTAATTTGCTGTGGATTGTGTAGTGATTTGTTGTTGATGTGGTTAGTGTCTATAGATTGTATATAATCCCATGAGCATTATGATAATTTTTGTTTGATTTTTAGTAGCTTAAAACTCGAAATCGATTTTTGTGGGGGTGAGAATAATTTTCAATTTTCCGGATTATGTGATGATTGTTTGATGTTTTTGATGATTGTTATGAGTCATTGAACTCCTGGGCTTTGATTTGGTATATAGAACGGTTGATTTGGTTGAGAATTGAGCAATATCGAATTTTGCCGGTGAGGTCACCGGACTTTGTTCGAATTTTAGCCGGATTCTTGTTTTGGTTGATGCTGGGTTTGAACGAATGGTGTGGTTGTGTTTAGGAGGTGATTTGGAGTGTTTTTGTGATTTAAAACGTATCGAATGGTACGTTTTTGTGGTCGCCGGAGTTCGCCGGAAAAAAATTCCGGTCACCGGTTTCTGGGAAAACTGCCATTGATGGTGGTGATGTTCTTCGAGCATTCATATGAAGAACAGTGAAGATGGTGATGAATAGTAACCTTTTGATCTTCAAAATCTGAAACCAATTTCTGAAAAATGATTTTGGAAAATTATTTTCAAAAATTTATTATAAATTCGAATTTTATTTTCAGAAATTCGAAAAATCATTTTTAAATTCCGAAAATTTATTTTTAATTTCGAAAAATAGTTTTAAAATTTTAGTAAATTATTTTTATTCGAAAATTTATTTTATTTGATTATTTTAAATTTATTTAGCTAATATCTTAATTAATTTAAATTGATTGGTTAATTAATATTAATCAATTAATTTAATTAATTAAATATTATTTAAATATAATTGAAAATAATCAGATTTAATTATTTTGGAAAATAAAATGATTTATTTATTTTCTAAATATTATTTTACCTTTAATATTTATTTCTTTATTTGTTTTATTTGTTTAAAATGTAATAAAATTTTTTTAAAATTCTAAAAATAATCCGGGAACGGTAAAAATAGTTTTAAAATTCTAAAATTATTTATAAACCCGGATTTGATAGTTATAAAAATATTTTGGGGATTCAATAATTACCCGGAGGGTTTATTAGCGATCCTTTTTTATTCAAAAATGGTTAATTAAATCTTTTAAAATTCTTTTAGTGCTTTAAAAATATTTTTTTAAAATATTCTAAAAATATTTTGAGTGCTCTTTTAATGGTGAGTCGTATCCGCGCTATGTGTTGATTGGTTACGTGACAAGTATATATGTATTTGATTTGAGGATTAATGATGTATCTCCAGGATTAATTATTGTTTCGAGGAATAATCCTGTCTTGAGGATTAAATGATTATCATGTTTCTTTATCGAAGAATAAGATAAATGTTTTGAGGATTATCTATCGATTGAGTTGATTAATAAATAATTAATTTGAATATTCAATTAATTTAATTATTAATTGAATTATTCTTATTAATTGCGTATTAATTAAACCGTTTGTCCGTTTTCAACGAGAAAAGTATTTCTGGAAATTAGAAAAATGACCCGGTTCTTATAAAAATAGTTTTAAGTTAAAATTCAACTTTTAAATTTGGATCGACTTTTTACCAAACCTTTTTATTGAGTCGGTTATATCCGATAATTAGGATTTTGAACCGTTTTCTGTTTTAAAAATATTGGATAAAATCTTTTTATGATCTGATCAACGTGCTATGTGATTATGTGATCTATTTACTGAGTCTCTTTACGTGCAATGTGAATTATTAAGGTATTAAGTATCGAGAGTTATGATATAAATCGAGTTTTGATCGATATATATAGTTATGTGTGTTAATTGTTTATATGGTTTATATTATAAGATGTCATTAAGAGTAGACGATGTTTTCTTTGATTTACTGGCAACAATGGTCGGATATCGTTTATTTTCGCAAGGATTAATTGGTGAATATTGACTTAGGTTTGTCAGCGGAGATAAGTAAATGTTTAATAAAGGAAGTTGGAGGTGGATGAAATATTATTTGTGGATTATGAGGAAGGTGGGAGATGGATGCAGTATTATTTGTGGATTGCTGGTTTACTTGTGAGGTGTTTTAACACCGGGAAAACGTCTATGTTCAAAGGGGACATTTCCAATTATTTTCTTCCGACAGAGACATTGGTAAGCAGGGTTAATACATTCGAATGGAATTTGTAAGTGTTTATAAAAGTAGAACTTGATGTCTGAAGACTGAAGTACCAGCTTATGTTTAACTATAGAAGTAGACGCGCGGGCTCGATGTCAACGGATCAGACTCGTGGCAATCGCAAGAGCGTCTTACCAACGAATGATTACAACAGAGGATGTGATGACGTAAGATAGAAGAAGAAGGTGGATGTGTTACCTCGACTTTGCGTAATAGCTAAGGACCAGAGGCAAGTATTTTCTTGATCATCTTAAACACTTTTTATTTTATGTTTCATTGATTCATATCATGACGAATAGCTATTGTTCAGAGCTATTTGTGATTCTTAAATATTTTTGTGCGAACACAGTTGCTTGATATTGATACATTTGATGTGGGGAATTGTGTAAGAAAAACTCTTCATATCCTTATTATCGTAGTAATAATGGGATATGACCTGTATTTAAAACTAAGCATTTCCTGTTGAATTCGGAAATTGCTCTATTGGATTGGAAAATGGTAAAGCGTAGGAGGCCACATGTCGTAGTTGGTCCGGCTATATTTAAGGAGGATATGGTAACCATACCATCTTCCTATAGGCTAACATTACTTGCCTATTTTGGGTACCCCAGAAATCCGAACTATACACACACGAAAAAAAAAGAGAATACCGGTGGAGTATAGAGGGTCCCATTGCCTTAGAACCTGATCAGGGGGCAATGGTGTTTTATTAAAGTGTATCCAATCCATATCGCCAGAATGGCTATTATATATTGTGAATTGGCAGATGATTCATTTTTATGACATGCCAAATGATTTCAGTTATGATTTGAATTATATCACAGTTGTTGATTCAGTTTCTCTATAAACTGTTATACATTTCAGTTGATTTTTATGCCCCACTAATCCTGGTTTTATATCAAAAATTTTATACGCTTGCTGAGCATTTCTTTCGCTCATACTTGCTGTTTTGGATCCTAACATTTCAGTAAGGTAGTTTGGCGAGATGTATCCGCACAACTCAGAAAGAGAAGAAGCGTGATGCTATTTCGAAGATGACTTGGCTCAGGACGTCTGGATTTAGAGTAAGATCTATTTTATATAATTGAGTTTTAATATTTATTGTTATTATGTGATGGTCTAGTTGCCTGGCGTACTTCTTATCGAAGTTACACCAGTGGTTTAAGATTTGATCAAAGAATGTTGAGAATAAATGCTTTTTATCTAATGGAATTTGGATTCTTGTTTCTAGCCCTATAACCTTAAAAGATCTTGGTATGTTTGGGGTCACAGATGTTATATTTCCAGTGTTGGACAATCACAAATGGATGATTATTATTAACAAGATGTTTTATTTTGAGGATTTTTGTGTGACAACCAAATCTTCTGACCCCGGATTTGGGGGGTGTCACAATGATGGATCATGTTCTTCTCATTACACCGAGTAATGCAATTTTCGAAAAGGACAAAAAGAGCTCGTTGCCAACAATAAACGAAACGAAACCTACCCAGTTATAATACCACTCAAAATGGTGTATGGGGAGGGTAGATGTACGCAGACCATGCCCCTATACAATAGGGAGGCTGTTTCCGAAGGACCCTCGGCCTAGTACATAATTACAAATACAGAAATACAAATACAGAAAGGAAACCTAATACAAACTAGGAAACTCACGCACAATCAATAACAATAATCACCATCTCATTGAATTATTCTTTATTTCACTCTTTAAAACATAAGCAACACAAATTATTTATCGTACAAAACCATGAATTACATAAGGATGTCAAACTATAATACGGGGTAGAATTTTGTTTGATTTTAGGGAAACATAACAAGTGCTCCACAACTGCTACACAAAACCTCATAGGTATCTGGCATTTTGTACTCCATCGTAATTACATCAGCTGCCTCATTCTCTTCGTCGTTTTGAGGCTGACCATATTCAAGGTAAAATTGTTGTCTGTTGTATTCGATTAGTTGACTGACTTCTTGTGGAGTCATTTTTTTTTTACGCCATTAATCCGATACTGCTTATCACCTTCCGGACCATCTCTGAGTATCTCTAGCTTCTTCGGCACCCTGTTCTTCAAATACTCCTGCCTTGCAGCTCTTCTTAGGGCCTTCACCTCATCCGTTTGATTAAGTATTCTTTCAACCCCATCCATTTCCGTTTGATCAAGTATTCTTTCAATCCCATCCATTTCCTTGGTTAATTACAAGCCTTGCTTCACTGCAGACAGAGAATTAGAGCCAAATTAGAAACACAAGTCGCAATTAACCCATTACATCTAAACTTGTGTCCGTTCTTTTCAAAATATCACCCAACAAACAATAATATTCATAAATTGTATGATTAAATTTCATATTATACAAAAAAAAAATCCTTCATGTCAAAAGTAATGCTAAAAAATCTGTGTTCTAAGATGTACGAAAACCTTAACTATTATCTGTATTCTAAACAAATAGAGATGTTGTTTCCGCAAAGATACCAACAAGAATACCAACAAGAATCTCAAACACTTGAATGAATCAAAGATCATCTATATATCACAAACCTAGCCCAACACAGACACGTGCATAAATCTTTTAGATGATCAAATATGCCATACAAACATGCACGTCGTCCATAAAAAATATATATAGGCTGATTAATAGACAAACTTCAATTCAAAACATGAGATTTAGATCACATAAAACTTAAAACGGGGAAATTATGGTTTGGGAATACTTGATAAAGCTATGCGAAAGAGACAAACAAAAGTTCTGTGATAAAATTTGGCCCAGATAATTAAGTTCCAAATTCAGCAAGGGTTTCATTACTTATTCAATTGTTCTACCATCTGGTCCCCCAAGAAAGTCAAAAGAAAATCTCTATATGGTCATTGTCATTCCTCACCTGTGCTCAAAATCTTGTTATGTGCATTAGCTTCTGGCCTATGTCTCAGGAATTAAGACTGTTAAAGAAGCTTGATACTTCAATAAAAAAAAGAGTTTAACCCTCAATTCTTCGTTATCAACAAAGTTTGTTCGATACTTAGAAAAAAGAACGAAGTTTTTTTTCTGCTAAATGAAAAAAAGAACAAAGTTCAATTGAATAAGAGTACAAAGAAAACAAAGGTTATATTTCATAATTATGAATGTAAATTAAATTCAAATCACACTTAAATGCATATAAATATCAGATCATAAGAATTTCAGGTTCAATATGTCCACGTTAAACAAAGCTCTTGTAAAGAGCCGAAAACTACTAAACTAGCTACAAAGGAAAAATGGCTAATCAGGAAAAAAAAACCATTAAAATAAAAACCATAATCAACAAACCAGACAAACAGATATCAACATGTACTCCAGAGTTAACTATAGTAGAGCATAATATTCCTAGACACAAGAATTGTAGGTCTGTTCCAGTACTCCAAAGTTAACTAATAACCAAACAATATGGATGGACAGAGGCACTTGCGTTTAATGAAAAAAAAACTAGAACATATTACAAAGAAGGATGCTTGGAAAATGAAATTACATTGTAATCAGTTACCCTTGGTCCTAACAAACACAACCTCAACATTTCTGTAAGGGCAAGGAAAGGATTCAACTAATCTTGCTTGGAAAATTTTGGCGGCATTCTTGTCAAGTGAAGAGGCTTCAAAAGTAATATTGAAGTTTGTACCCCCACCACCAGATGTCATTGCCTTGAGCACTTTGATGTTATCAAAGTTTGAATACTCCTTCATGTTATAGATGCAGAGAGCCAACTGACAGAGATGAACTAATGCATTCATATCAGTAGCACACAGAGTCGTGTTTGATCTGTCGTAAAATTTAAATATCCAAGTACCATGAATTCCTGCAGCTTCCATGTGTGGATAGTATCCAACCTCAAACCCATCACTCTTAGCAACGTCATCGTTGAAACTATCAATCTCTTTAATCAACTCAGAGCCTTCTCTGGAATACTTGTTCAACTGACTGAAGAGTTTGGGACCACCAAGAAAGTAAGGGGAAACTGTTTTGGTGTGTTCCTCATCAAATTTGGAAAGATTTTCTTGGGAGTCCTTTTGATTGGGTTGGTAGAGATCATCTTGAAAGTCATTAAACTTGCAAAGATCTTCTTTAGAGTCCTTCTGATTAGATTCGGAGAGATTTTCTTTGGAGTTAGATTGGGAGAGATCTTCTTGGGAGAGATTTTCTTTGGAGTCTTTCTGGTTAGATTGGGAGAGATCTTCTCCGGAGTGTTCAACGTCATCAGATTCAGGTAGCCTTTCATCATCGTCATCATCATCATCATCGGATTCAGAGTAATGTACAAAAAAATTATTTGCCTCGTCACCTAGCCCCCCCTTGATAGAAAGGAACTCTATATTTGTAGTTTCATCTGCACGAGTCACAAGTACTTTTGTAACAAAAGTATGAGTTGTCTGATCAGCTGGCAAGAAGGCTAGGAAAGTGATATCGTAGGTTGTAGAGTTGTCAACAGCAGAAACTAATGTACAAGTGTTGACAACAGAA
Source organism: Kitagawia praeruptora (assembly GCA_037693485.1). Lineage (NCBI taxonomy): Eukaryota > Viridiplantae > Streptophyta > Magnoliopsida > Apiales > Apiaceae > Kitagawia > Kitagawia praeruptora. The sequence goes on from CM075347.1 coordinate 19,798,671, forward strand.
ACTCGCTCATAAAATTCTTCCTTGTTCAACCGAAAGCAGGCACCAGCATTCTTCTTCCTGTTAACTTGTTCAAGAGCAAATTCAGAGAGACGCAAAGCCAGCTTGCTTTCCACATGTAATTTTATACGTTTGTTGTTGCAGTTCCGAGCTTCATCAAATTCAAATTCATCGTCTAATCTTCCGCGTTTTCTGTTACTCCACCAACAATCATCTCGTATCGCAGCTCCGACAATTATCTCCATATTTTCGAACCCTAATTTCCCAGGTTTGGGGATGTTTTCTCGACTAGTGATTTAACACCCGACACCCTCCCAAGCTGTGTATTTATAGACGTCCTACACTGCAACTTTAGATTTGATTTAATGAAACCCCAGGCCCATTTTCCTTTTACACTTCCTATTTCAAATTGAAATTGATTTTTAGAATTCTTTTCTTTCTTAAATTTATTTTTATTTCTTTCTTTTTTTCTTTTTCGATTATTTTAAACTGAACTGAACTATACTATGCTATTATTATTATATTATATTATAAAGGACGAAACATTAAAAGTTTTGGTACGGTACGGTACTTACCTTATTTAATTGTTTTACTTTATTTCCCTTAATTATATAACTTAATTATAAAAAATTTAAACCTTTTACAAATAAAAGGTAATATCTTTCAACAAAATTGATTATTCCAATTAATGAAATAAACTAATAATATAATCACTAATAACTAACTTATCCTTTCTATACTCCTAAATAATTAATAACCAATTACCTTTATCAGCTATTACTTTTTTTAGCTTTTCTAACTAAAATATATTCTTTCCAAAAATATGATTGTTTTAATTAATGAAATAAACAAATACTATTATAATTACTAATAACTAATTGATTATCTTTTCCAGCTAAAAGGTAATATATTTTCTAACTAAAATATCTCGTTTTCTCCTAAATAATAAGTAACCAATTATCTTTTCAAACTTTTCTAACAAAAATCTTTTCTTTCCAAAAATATGATGAGATAAACTACTTATATTATAAATATTTATAACAAACTAATTACCTTTTTCAACTAAAAGTTAATATATTTTATATATTTTCTAATAAAAACATTTCATTTTCAAACTTGATTTTTTACTTAATTATCATTACTTAAATATTTACTATTGGTAGAAAAATGTATTTATATTTTATAAAATCAAATAATGATATTATAGTTTAAAATAACTAACCAATTACCATTTTGAGCTAAAACGTATTATCTTGAAATAATTGACTAAAAATGCTAATTACATTTTTTATTTTTAAATAACTTATTGACTTCATTTTTATATTCTAAAAATACTAGGGCAACTATATTTAATAAAATAAAATAATTTTATTATGATTACTAATAGGTAATAATTAACAAATTACATTTTCAGTTAAAATAGTAAAAATCAATTATAGATAAAATCCATCCTACTAGCTAATCAATTTCCTTTTTGAGGTAAAACATATTACCATCTCTATTTTTCAATAACTAAATTATTTCCCTTTTTAGGTAAAATACAATATTTTTTACATTATATCTAACTAAAATTTCTACTTTTTTAAAAACACTATAAGCAATTTTGTATAATAAAATAGCATAATTATATTGTAATTACTATTAACTAATCAATTCCTTTTTAGCCAAAAATATGTTTCATTTTCTCTTTTCTCTGAATAAAATCTATCTTTTTCCAATAATATCATGGTCGTTACCCTTTTCATCTAAAACATGTTACCTTTTTCGTTTTTCTTACTAAAACCTCTCTTTTTCCAATTATATCATGAGTGTTTCTATTTAATAAAAATACAATAATAATATTATAATACTAATAAGTAACTGATTACCTTTTCAGCTAAAACATATCATCTTTTCTATTTAAATTCCTTTTTTTCCTATAAATATCACGGGCAACATTAATTTCTCATTTTCTAAAAACTATGAACAATTTTATTTAGTAAAATAACATAATTAAATTATAATTACTATGAATTGATCAATTACCTTTTTCACACAAATCATGTCATCTTTTCAATTTTCACGTTACCTTTCAATTTTTTCTAACTAAAATCTCTCTTTTTATATCACGGGCGATTCTATTTAATACAATAAAATAATAATAATATAATATTAATAATTAACCGATTACCTTTTTTTTTATATCTAAAATGTATCATCTTTTTTATATTTTCTAACTAAAATCCATATTTTAATAGAAATATCACGGACAATATTTTTTTTAACTATTTAGGCTTATATAGTTACTAGCTTATAACTCGTGCAATGCACGGGTTTCTTGTATTATATTATATAAATTTTATTAATATTATGATTATGTTTTTATATAATCATTATTTTTAATAAGTTTTTTTATTTTAATTTGATATAATATAATATATATACTCATGTTTACGGATTATACTAATATTTCGTTATTATAAACAATGTATACGATTTTTAATATATTTTATTAATAATTGAGAAATATGGTGTGATATTTTCGGATATATATTAAAGATTGTAAGATTTGTTGTAAATTGAAAAGGTAATGTATTTGAATTATAAAGGAAATATTAATGATTGAAAGATATGATACGATTGATCTTTTTAGGTGTTTATAAAAGTAATATCTTCAACTAAAAGTAATTGTAAAAAAGGCAATCAACTAATTACCACTAATTATATTATGTTATTATTTATTTGAGGCCTTATATTTTTCTTGAAAATTATATTGTGATATTTTATATTAATGATTGTAAGATTTGTTTTAAATTAAAAAGGTAACGTGTTTTAATTCAAAATAAAATATTAATGATCGAAAGATGTGATACGATTGAAGTTTTTAGGTGTTTATAAAAGGTAATATGTTCAACTAAAAGTAATATGAAAAAGACAATTGACTAATTACCATTAATTTTATTATGTTAATCGTTTAATTACCATTAATTGTAAAGTATTTTAATTTGAAAGGAAATATTAATGATGGAAAGATATGATACGATTGATGTTTTTAGGTAAAATACTAATGATTGAAAGATGTTAGGTGTTTATAAAAGGTAACATGTTCAACTAAAAGTAATATAAAAAAGGCAATCGACTAATTACCATTAATTTTATTATATTAATGTGAAAAAGGCAACGGACTAATCACCATTAATTTTATTATGTTAATCGTTTAATTACCATTAATTATAACGTATTTTAATTCGAAAGTAAATATTATTGATGGAAAGATATGATGCGATTGATGTTTTTAGGTGTACAAAAGGTAATATCTCGACTACTTACCATTAATTGTATTATATTATTATTTATTTTAGGTGTATTTATTTTTCTTTATAATGAAGTGTAAATAAGTAAATTCACTTAGTACCAAAAAACAGGTACCAAAACTTTTAATGTTTCGGAATTTATATAATAGTATAGATATGCCTTACAAATGAGTATATGTTCTAACAAATCTCGGAGGTGAGCAATTCATCCTTTTCTAAAAACATTACGAGCAATTGTATTTAGTAAAATAACGTAATTAAAATATTATTACTCTAAACTAATTAATTACCTTTTTCACATAGAACATGTTACATTTTTAATTTTCTCTAAATAAAATCTCTATTTCCCTTATCATATCACGGGAATTCTATTTAATAAAATAAAATAATAATTCTATAAATACTAATAATTAGCCGATTACCTTTTTCAAGTAAAACTTATCATCTTTTCTATATTTTTTAATTAAAATCCCTCATTTTCTAGAAATATCACGAATACATTTATATAATTATTATCAAATCATCTCATATGAAAATTTAAGCGTCCCAAATTTATGTTTTAAACAGATTAAATTAAATTAATGAAAAAATTCATATAATATTAAAAAAATATGTGCATCACACGGATTTTACCGTATGGTAATTACCTTATTTAATTGTTTTACTTTATTATCCTTAATTATTGAACTTAATTGTAAAAAATTAGAAGAAATTTTTTTCTTAAAATATTACACACAGTTCGTCCGAACACTTTCCCCCTAAATAATAACTAACCAATTAATTACCTTTGTCATCTATTACCTTTTCTACCTTTTCTAATTAAAATCACTTTTTTTCCAAAAATATGGTCATTCTTTAATGAAATAAACTAATCATTTTATAATTACTAATAATTAACTGGGTAATATCTTTCAAAAATATGATCTATATAATAAAGGACGAAACTTAACTTATTTAATTGTTTTACTTTATTATCCTTAATTATTTAACTTAATTATAAAAAATTAAAACACAATCTTTGTTAGTTACAGAGGCATGCCTGTACACATCTAATAACAAGCCTAATTGTTTGTAATGCTTTGCATTACTTACATGACCTCTTAACTGAGGGAACCTCTAGTTGTAGAGTTTCTGTTTGTATTGTACTTGTAGTAGGCATCAAATCCTAGTTGTGTAATTGTACTTATAGAGTCTAGAATAATGCTTGAAAGAAGTTCCAAGGTTCATGCCTCAAGCAAGGAGTTAAAGACTGTCAAATAATCACAGTTGGGATTTGAAGAAATGAAGAATTTGCCTAAGTACCAATTCGATAAGTATATTTGTCTATTCGAGAAGTCCAGCATTCGAGAAGTCAGGGATTCGATATCTCAAGACACTATTCGATATCTCTGAATACACTGTTCGATATCTCATTCGATATCTCAGGGATTCGATATGTCTACTACTCTATTCGAGAACTCAAGAAGTCAACAAGTCAAAAGTAGTATTCGAGTTCTCAAGGAGTCAACAAGTCAAAGTTCCATTCGATATCTCAAGGACTCAGAAAGCTATTCGATATCTCAGGGATTCGACATGTCAAAATGCTTTATTCGACAACTCAAGGATTCCTAGAGAAAAGAGCTATTCGAGAAGTGATTCGATATGTCATATAACAGTATTCGAGAACTCAGAGTTATCGATCAAGTCAATCCTAGTTCTCGAATCACTTACTTAGTCACTTCTCGAATGCATTCTTGGAGACAAAATACTGAAGAAATTGTACAAGTCAGAAACCTGCAACAAGCCAATGCACTTTATGGACCACAATCTGTAACGTGCTCTGGAAAGCCTACAAGGAAGCTTGGAGAGATATAGAAGAGACAAGGAGCTAAAGAAGTGGATCTAAACAGGCTTTGCAAAGTCAAATCTGTAACCGTTTGGACACTTACTCAAAAAGGATAGACAGACTAGAAAGTAATTTGTTTAGCTACCTTATTTGCAGTAAGTAGGCTGTATCCATGTTCTATAAGGACACAGTCTCACTTCATAACTTAGTAACTTTGTGAGAGTCAAGTTTTTCATACACTGTAAGCTATATCTCTCTGAGAAAAACGAAGCTGAGAATACTATCATTTGTATTCACAGATTGTAGCAACCTTTATCTAATAATACATTAGATTAAAGTGATATTGTGTTTTGTGTTGTTCTTTATCCGCATCTACATCTCTGCACATACAATACTTGTTTGCTATACAGACTCAAGGCACGAAAAGTTCAAGAATCCATTCACCCCCCCTCTGTATTCTTTCTTTGTGTTCAATACTCAACAAGTGGTATCAGAGCGGGATGTTTATTCAAAAACAGAAAAACGATCATGAGTTCGAATACACCAAAGACTACAGGAACGGTGAAGGTCCCTAAGTTTGACAAAGAAAACTTCAACCTCTGGAAGATAAAGATGATGTTGTTCATTAAAGCCTCTCATCCTTTGTATCCTGAGATTCTCAAGAATGGTCCTTTTGTTCCACAACAAGAGATACCAGAAAAGACTGTTGGAACCACAACTATCCCAAGATCTTATGAGGCTAAGGATCCATCAAAATGGACAGAATCAGAAAGGGAGAAGGTTGCTCTTGACAGCCACCTCATGCTGCTTATCATTGATTCCATGGACATGTCAATGTTTGCAAACATTGCATCATGTACATCTGCCAAAGAGATGTGGGATCACATTGAGGTGTTGTGTGAAGGAACTGATGAGGTTAAGGAAAACAAGAAACAGATACTGGTCACACAGTATGAAGCTTTCATGGCACAGCCCAAGGAAAGCATCACTGAAATGTTTGAAAGGTTTCACAAGCTGGTTACTGAATTGCAGATGAATGGCAAGGTTTACAGCACCAAGGAGTTAAATATGAAATTTCTGTTGTCTTCACCAAATCATCTAGAGCAAAGAGTCATTTCTCTAAGGGAGAGAGATTTGAACAAAGTCACCTATGATGTGCTCTATGGAGTTCTAAAGACTCATGAACTTGAGTTGCTTCAGAAAAGGGCTATCCAAGCCAACCAAGGTAGAATGATAAACACATCATGTGCCTTGATTGTCAACAAATCTATTCTGGACCTAGAAGCATCTACAAGCCAGCTAAGGATAGAGGAGGTAGCAGATGATGAAGAAACTGAAGCTGGGGTGAGTGAACCTGTTGAGGAAAAGGAGGAAGAAGAAGAAGAGTTTTACACTCTGGAAGAACTTGATGGGATGGAAAATACTTCATATGCTTTCATGGCCAGAAAATTTCCAAACATCAGATTTAAAAGAAATCAACCCTTCAAACCCAAAACTCAAAACCATTCAGTCAACAAGAACAAGGCACCTGTGAAACCAAACAGAAATAAATTCAAAACCAGTTATGTGGATAGGTCATCTGTAAGGTGCTATAGATGCAATGACCTAGGGCATTTTGCCAGTGAATGCAAGAAGCCTAAGAAGAAGGATAGAGATTATCTTGAGCTCGAAGCTAAGTATGAGGCCCTTCTGAAAAAGCAGACACAAGGTAAGGCCTACATAGCTGAAGGGAAGTGTTGGGATGATTCTGAGAGTGATGGAGAGGAACAAGAATTCTGCAATTATGCCTTGATGGCCAACTCCAAGGATGACTCATCTCCATCTGATTCTCAGGTACCATCTCTCACTACTATAGACATGTCTGTTTCTGAGTATAAATGCATGATCGAACAACTATCTGTTGAAATGTTTAATATTCATACTAGTATGACTGCTGCTAATGAAGAGATTGCTAAACTGTCTACTAGAAATGAAATATTAACCAAAAAGAATGAGGAACTTGAGCTAACTGCTATGCAAGTAGAAAACCTTAAAAAAGAAGTTGAATATTTGCAGAACAAGGTTTTATGTGCTAGTCAAGTAGAGAAGGCTCTTAGGGATGAATTAGCTGAAAATGAATTCAAACTGAAAACTTTCAAGAAATCATCTGGTCTAGTGCAATCCTACTGTGAGAAAATTGAAGCTAAACCCAAAGCAGCTATTGGACTTGACTATGACTCTCTCAAACAGAGGAAAGGCTATGCTGTCATTGAAGAGGACACAGCTGTTCATGAGAAAGTGCCTCACATACTGAGAAAAACTGAAAATCCAATTTTTAAGGAATCAACATTTAAAATTGATGAGGATGCCTTACTCATCAAACAAATGTTGAATGATGAGGATGAGGCACAATCTAGTGAACAACAAGCATCCTCTAAGAGTGAGAGTGTCAAGTCAAAGACCAAGGAACCAGTAGTTGATAGGCCAAGACCTAAGAAGTTTGTTAAGTTTGTCTCAGCTGGGAAGAGTGAATCAGAAAAGAAAGTGACTAAGAAGAAACAGAACAGAAATGGCAAGTTAGGGATTAACAAGGATAACAACTATGCTTATATGCCTAATGCCCCTAGGAAAACTTGTCAGAACTGTTTCAGTACCAATCATTTAACTCATGCATGCAAGAAACCTGTTGGTAGTGTGCCTAAACCTTTCTATGATTGTTATGTGTCTCTAAGTCATAGAGATGCACCTTTTTGTGATAAATTTGACTGTATGCCATGCAATATGAATGTTATGACTAGTTGTTTTAATTTAAGAAGGCAATTCATTGATGGTTGTATCAGTCACAATTCTCACACACACTACACAAGGTCAAAGTCTTCAAGTCCTCCTAAAGTTAGGAAGGTACCTCTGTCACCTAAGTCTGAAACTTCAGGTTCTAAGACTTCCAACAGTGACAAGAAGACTAACACTAAGAAAGTTGACAAGCATGTTGTTTATGATAAAACTGTCTCTAAGTCACATGGACCCAAACTTGTTTGGGTACCAAAGGAAAAGTAATACCTTTGTGTTTGCAGGGCAAAGAAAATGAAAAGGTCATGTGGATTTTGGACAGTGGATGCTCAAATCATATGACTGGTGATATGGCCCTGCTATCACAGTATGAGGAAAAGGCTGGCCCAATGGTTGCTTTTGGAGATGACAGCATGGGTAACACATTGGGATATGGCAAGCTGAAAGTTGGTAATGTCATCATTGAAGATGTAGCACTAGTCAAGGGGCTCAAGCATAATCTACTAAGTGTTGGTCAGTTTACTGATAGAGGATTCAAAGTGAATTTTGACAAAGATGAATGTTTGATCACCCACAAGAAGACTGGTGATTTTGCTCTATCTGGAGTGAGGAAAGGAAGCCTGTTTGTAGCCAATATGGACTCTGCAAACAAGGACAAAATTTGTTGCTTTTACTCAAAAGCATCAAATGAAGATTGTTGCCTGTGGCACAAGAAACTATCACACCTGAACTTCAAGGCCATTAATTCTCTAGTCAAAAGAGAGTTAGTGAGAGGCATGCCCACACTTGAATTCTGCCAAGAAGGAGTGTGTGAGGCTTGTCAAAAAGGAAAAATGAAAAGATCAAGCCACAAGTCAAAGACAGTGACATCAATAACCAAGCCATTACAACTCATTCATATGGATTTGTTTGGGCCTGTCAACATTATGTCACTTGGAAGAAAGAAGTATGCCCTGGTAATGGTTGATGATTTTTCAAGGTATACATGGGTGGAATTTCTGGCATCAAAAGATGAGGCTCCACAAGTAATTATTGAGCATATAAAGAAAGTTGACAATGAAACAAAGGCAAACGGTGCAAGTGTGATTGCACTGAGGAGTGATAATGGAACAGAGTTCAGAAATGCCATACTCGAAGCATTCTGTAAAGAGAATGGTATTTCTCAGCAATTCTCAGCTCCAAGGACTCCACAACAAAATGGAGTTGTTGAGAGAAAGAATAGAACTCTAATTGAGGCTGCTAGAACAATGTTACTTGATGCAAAAATGCCTACATGTTTTTGGGCTGAGGCTGTGAGTAATGCATGCTACATTCAGAACAGAACCCTCATCAACAAAAACACTGGAAAGACACCTTACAACTTGATGACTGGAAAGAAGCCTACTCTAAAGTATGTTCATACTTTTGGAAGCAAGTGCTTTGTACTAAAGGATAATTCTGAATATGTTGGAAAATCTGATGCAAAAGCATTTGAAGGAATTTTTCTTGGCTATTCTATGGAAAGAATTGCATACAAGGTTTATGTCATCAGTCAAAATAAAGTTATGGAAAGCACAGATGTAACATTTGATGACAGCAAACTACCTGGACTAGAAGAAGCCAATGATGAAGACAAAGATCCATTGAGGTTTTATAATCTAGATGATTCTGATGAAGAGATTGAAACTGGAGTTGAAACTCAAGTTCAACAAACTCAAGTGAATAATGATACAAGAGAAGAATTTATGCCAATCGATAGTGGAGAAACAAGCATCCAAGACACACCTGTGAGTAATGGCAACTTCACAGGGGGAGGAAATGAGGATGACCATGATGTAGATGATGAAGCAACATCAAGAATGAGAAGTCAGGCTGAACACTCGAGGAAATGGGATAGATCACACACTGCAGAGCAAATCATTGGAGATCCTAATGCAGGAGTAAGGACTAGGAGAGCAACTCAAAATGAGTGCCTCTATGGATGTTTTCTATCACAAGTTGAGCCTAAGAAACTTGATGATGCACTGTTGGATCCAGATTGGATTATTGCTATGCAAGAAGAGTTGAATCAATTTGAAAAGAACAATGCCTGCACCAAAGAATAGAACCATTGTTGGAACAAAATGGGTTCTGAAGAATAAGATGGATGAAGATGGTGTAATAATAAGAAACAAAGCAAGGCTGGTTGCAAAAGGATACTCTCAACAGGAAGGCATTGATTATGATGAGACATTTGCTCCTGTTGCTAGATTGGAAGCCATCATAATATTCTTGGCATTTGCTGCTCATTCAAACTTTAAAGTTTATTAAATGGATGTCAAGAGTGCATTTCTGAATGGAGAGTTGGAAGAAGAGGTTTATGTGCAACAGCCACCTGGCTTTGAGGATCCACATTTCCCAGAATTTGTCTACAGACTGCTTAAGGCACTGTATGGACTTAAGCAAGCTCCAAGAGCATGGTATGATACTTTATCACAATTTCTTCTTGAAAATCAATTCACTAGAGGCACATTGGACAAGACACTGTTTACAAGAAGCATGGTGATGATATTATCCTAGTCCAAATTTATGTGGATGATATCATTTTTGGGTCTACAAATGAGAAGCTATGTGAGAAATTTTCCAAACTCATGCAGAGCAGATATGAGATGAGTATGATGGGAGAGTTGACATTCTTTCTTGGGTTGCAAGTCAGTCAAAGGAAGGATGGTATCTTTATCAGTCAGACCAAATACATCAAGGATCTATTGAAGAAGTTTGACTTGGAAGACTGCTCACCTGCAAAGACACCCATGGCCACTGCAACTAAGTTGGATGAAGATGCTAAAGGCAAGAAAGTAGATATCTCAGTCTACAGAGGCATGGTTGGTTCACTACTCTACCTCACTGCAAGTAGGCCAGACATCATGTTTGCTACATGTCTATGTGCTAGATTTCAATCAAATCCAAAGGAATCACATTTGATTGCAATAAAAAGGATCTTTAGATATCTGAAGGGCACTCCTAACTTGGGCTTATGGTACCCTAAGGACACAGGGTTCAATCTGGTTGGTTATTCTGATGCTGATTATGCTGGATGCAGAGTGGATAGGAAAAGCACATCAGGAAGCTGCCAGTTTCTTGGACAAAGGTTAGTTTCTTGGTATAGCAAGAAGCAACAATCTGTGTCAACTTCTACAGCTGAGGCTGAATACATAGCTGCTGGAAGTTGCTGTGCTCAAGTGCTTTGGATTAGAAATCAACTTAGAGATTATGGACTTGTGTTGGAAAGAATTCCAATCATGTGTGACAACACAAGTGCAATCTCTATAGTTGCCAATCCTGTCAATCATTCTAGAACAAAGCACATTGACATCAGATATCATTTCATAAGAGAACATGCAACTAATGGAACCATTGAGTTGCATTATGTCTCTACAGATAAACAACTAGCTGATATATTCACTAAGCCATTAGATGAAGCCACATTCACAAGGTTGGTAAGTGAGATTGGAATGCTGAATTCTTCAGATTCTGGCTAAGTGAATACAGCATCTAGATTGTTGCAGCAGTAAACACTTACTTTATCTAAATTCTCAATATTTTTGGAGTAAGTGTTGGCTGAAATATGATTTATAAATATTTCAAATCTGTTGCATATGTTGAAAATCATATTTCTATTAACTTGATATTTCTATGAAATTTTGAGAAAATCACTATTTAATTTGCTAGGATATTCTTCAATGAATATGTCTGGTAAATTTTCAAAAGATAGTGAAAATCAAATTTTTATGAGTGATGGGTATAGTTCGATAAGTCAGACTTCTCGAATGATTCACTATTCGACATCTCTAATAAGTCTCATTAGAGTACTCTTGAGTTCTCGAATAGAGTCTTTCTGAGATATCGAATAGAGGCATTCTTGACTTCTCGAATATAGTAACTGAGTTCTCGAATGATTGAGTTCTCGAACACTATATTTGAGTTCTCGAATCATTTGAAAAGGCTGAATTCTCGCTGAATTTTAACCGATTTTGGACTCTTGTCTAAAAGTTTAATTCACTCATAAAAACACATTTTATTTAATTTAGAATTATTTCTAAGTTAGATAACTGCCAGCTGTGAGTTATAATCTGCTTGAGTTATCGATTAAGCCTTTCTTGACTTCTCGAATAGTTGTTTTCTACTTCTCGAATGACTGACTTGTCGATACAAAACATACTTCTAATCGACAATTCAAGTACTTCATACTTATACAATTTCACATCTATTCGATTCATTTCATTCGATTTCTCAAGCATCTACACTCTCTAAACCTCTGAAACCCTATCTACGAAAAGCCAAATTTCTTCTTCAACCTTCAATTTCTTTCCTTTCTTCTACACAAATGGCAACAGTAAAGTTCAACACCAACTTCATCGCTCTCACTAGTGATGTTGAAGCACCCAATGCCAATTTTAAGTGCTTTGTGAAATGGATGGCTGAGTCATACATCAAGGATGCACTCTCGGCCAACCCAACTCTGTATCTAGATATCCTGGAACAGTTTTGGGGTACTGCTATTGTGGAGGTTGTAGCCCTAGAAAACGCAATAACCTCATACATCATCTACTGCAAGATTCAAGATAAGGAAATCACTATCACTCCTGCAGACATGAATCAAGCACTGGGCCTACAACAAGAGTCATTTGACAGACTGGCCACTAATGTAGAGTTAGAGGAATTCTTTGAGTTCATCAACTACTCAGATGGGATCAATCTTGGAAAGCTAAATAGAAAGAATCTGAGAAAGGAGTGGAGCTATGTGTTTGTAACTCTTCTTCAAGTCTTCACTTCCAGGAAATCAAGCTTTGATCAAATCAGTGCACCTGTGCAGCAAATTGGATATGCATTGGCCTATGGAAAGAAGATAGATGTTGGCCAAATCATCCTCCAAGAACTATATGGGAGACTTGGTAAGAACACAACCAAGAGAGGTACTGATATTTTCTTCCCTCGCTTTATTCAATCTGTACTTAATTTTAAGAATGCTTCATTGATTGAATTGCCTGGGATTGATAAAAATAGAATAGGCTATCCTAAGTCCATGACCAAACTCATTTTTGGTAATTTGGAGACTAGGAATGATGTGGATGTAAGACTGAACATAACTCCCCATATGGAGAGTTTGTTTAGAACTTATCCCCACAACATGCCAACATTTGATGCAAAATCCAAGTTAGCACAGCCCAAGCAAGTAGAACAAAATGCTAACCCAGGGCCTGCTAACCAACCCTCTCAACCAAACACTCTACCACACACTGAGCCAACTGCATCATCCTCTCAAAAGGGTGATGTTAGTAAAAAGAAGAGAAAGGAAGTAATGTCTGCACCACTGAATATATTATCTGAAGCAGCATTGGCTGTGGAACTAGGGCTAGAAAGTGAGGAACCTGAGTCACCCTTACAGAGGCCAAAGAAGAAGAAAACTAAGACCACCTCTTCAGTCACACAAATGGCTGAAGTTGTAAAATCAGGGGCACACAGCTCACTAGGTGTATCCTCTCAACAGGGTGCACCTATAGAATCAAGCATCCTCCCCAATGCACCTTCTTGTACAGAGTCAGCACATGGGAGTGATAAGGCTGGCACTACACTGAGTGGAGAGCACATCACACTTGAAACTCCCTCTATCTCTCAGGGGGAGTTGCCAAAATCTACTCTACAACACACTTCTCTTCCAGAATCTAACACTAAAATTTCTTTGGAACCTGCAACTCAGGCAACTGAGATGCAAGGCATTGATCATCAAGAATTCTTTTCTCTTGATGAGCCAATAATTTCAAGTGACTTAGTGCATGACACTTTGCTCACCACCCAGGACCCACATTTAGATGGTGAGGGAATGCATGCTGGGGCATATCCTAATGACACCATCACAAACACAGAGGCTTCACTAGTTTTACTAGAGACTCTGTGCCTGTGTTAACTACTGGTGTAACTCATCCCACTCCTGTGGAGACACCAGTAGTAGAGTCAATCCATCCGATTACAGAAGTTGCATCTGTAACTGAGGGGTCTAGCTTGCCTAGCTCTAGCTCTGACTTTATGTCACAATGGCTGAAGCCTGTGCAACATGACAGTGCTTCAGGATCAGGGTCTGTTCCACAAACATTGACAGTTGAAGCACTTCAAAGCTTAATTGTGGATCAGATACCTGAGTTTGTAAAGATAGCTCAGAACCTTGTCACCTCCAATATCCCTAATCCAGACTATGAGGCCATTCTACTATGCCATAGGGATGATGTGGAGATGCAGAAGGCCAAGATTATTGATGATGCTGAGAGAGATGGCAATGTAGATGCCTGGCTGCAAGGGAAGAATGATGTAACTCTCAGTGAAGCACTTCAATATCTTAGAGAAGAATACATCACTTCACTGGGCTCAAATGCAAAATCCCTGTCTCCTGGTGAAGTGTATGAAGCTGTCAATGATTCCTACAAGGGTTTCCTCAAGGCTGCACACTATCTTGGCAAGGAAGTCAAAACTGAAGTCAACAGGGTGTGTGACAAAATATCCACTTCAGTAGCAGAAGTCAAGAGGGCCTTTGATGCTAAATTTCCTCAACTAGACAGTGTGGTCAAAGATCTCAAACACTGCAACACCACCTGCACAAAGATGGACAATGGCCTAGCCCTCCTCAAAGATACAGTCACAGGCCTAGGAAGCAAATTTCAAAATCTATCTGACCAGACTACAGAGGCCAATGCCATGCTGAGGACAATGTTCAAGAATCTTTATGGAGATAGGCTAGTGACTGAAGTCCCTGTGCATGAGCTGTCTAAGTATGAAGTGAAGAGGCTGCAGGATCAATCTTTGTCTGATTTCAAGGCAAATGAGCTATTCACTAAGGTGAACACTCTTGAAAAGGAGGTGGCTACTCTCACTGAGTCAAATGCTCACCTTACAGACAAGGTTGCCCTTCTCCATGATCAGTTGGACACTCAAGCAACCACCACAGCTAATGTCCTTCTGCATCAGCAATCCATGTTGACTGCAATGATGAAGCACATGGGTCTCCCTCTACCTGAAGAATCTTTCAACCCACAGGTGATTTCTACAGCCTCTGTGCCTGACAACAAGCCTAAGGGGGAGAAAAGGGCTAGAAACTCAAATCCAAAGGGGGAGAAACCTAAGGAGAAGGGCATACAGATAAATGAGGGTGGTGGTCATCACAGAGCACAATCTACAACCAATGTGCCAGGCAAAGGCAAATCCAAAGTTGATGAGCCTCCTACCTCACTACCAGTTGTTACTCTACCAACTGTGCACATTACTACTCCTGGTGGTCAAAAGCAATCCATAACTACCACAGTGGTTGCAGGGAGTATGCCTTCTGACAAACTTCCATCCTCCATACCTGAGAGTGCCAAGCCTGTAGAAGTTAAAGTTATTACTAAGGCCAAGCTACAAGAAGTTGCTAACTCAAATGTTTATCATGATAAAGCCTTCTTGGAGTTTCTGAAAGCCACAAGGGAACAGGTTGGTGACACTCAGTTCTATCTGAGGGAGTTGAAGAAGCAGATTGACTACATCACTGTCATCCCCAAGAAAGTCAATAATCTATGGGTCAAGGAGATAGTGATGATATCCAAATTGAAGATATGGCATCTAACATACAAGACTCTACAAGACCTAAAACACTCAGAGATAGATGCCATACTTGAGCTTATTGAGAAGAAGAATGAGAACAACAAGAGTCTGTTTGATGACTTGAGGAATGGCCAACCTTCAAGGCTACCAGAAGTGATCAAGAAGCCATGGACAATCATCTATCAGTCTGGCACCAGAATTGAAGACATCAAGCAATTGGTCATTCCCCATGATCTCACTTCTCGAAATCACAGACTGGTCATTGCTATCATTGATCAACTACAGAAGAAGGTTGGAGCCAGAAATGCTGAAGAAATTGAAGCTCTGCACATTCTCAGATCTTTTATAGCAACTGGTGAACCTCCAGAGAAGGCTCAACCTAGGAGAAATAAGGATGATGATTCTGAAGACAAAGGTGATGGGAGGAGAAGATATCACAGGAGTGATAAGGGTGATGAAGACAAGAAGAAGAAGGGTGACAAGGATAAGAAGAATGATGATGACCAAGGCAAAATCTATGAGAGGAAGATTGGAAAACAGCAAGCCATGAACATTACTAATGACACTCCTACCACAACACTAGGCTCAATGTCTAGGGTGGATGTCACTAGTAATGATTCATCAAAATTTACATCTCTGGCCTCTGCAAATGTTATACTACCTCAAGAAGAGAAGGGGATTCAAATCAAGAAACCAGGTGTATGTATCCATAAGCAAACTGCTAGTGGAGTACTACAATGGTCTTCTAGCAAGGGTCACAAGTTACTGCCTGGCAACCATGTAAAGAAGATTAAAGTCAAACATGCTGCAAGAAGAGTGAAGCTATCCAGGTCAAGAGCCCTAACAATCATTCCAGGATTGAAACTCCAGCCACTTGATGAAGACTTTGATGAAGAGCAACTGCAATTTCTAAGATCTCAAAAGATATGCTATGCTGCAATTGTGGATGACCACCTTGAAATCAAGTACACTGATGGGAGAAAAATGAAATTCAAACAAGGAGGTTGTCAAAATTGGGGTAAATTGTATGAGATAGAAAGAATCATTGCATTGATGGACTCTAGAGACAAGGTGGAGAAAGTATGGAAGCTGGAATTGATTGACTTTGTGAAAATGAAGAGAGATTATGCTGAAAAGATGAGAAAGGGTTGCTATGAGAAGTGGTTAGAAAGGGAGAAAGAAATTGACAGACTGGAGATTGAAGCAGAAAAGCTAAGGGCAAAGGGATTGTGTAGAGTTCAGTTTGATCCCTATGCGGTGAAGTATAGGAGAAGAAATGGAGACAATGTCAATATAAGAATGAACCTACTCAGTCACTATCCTGCCAACATTCTGAAGCCAGTGCTTGAAGATTTCAAAAACTCTATCATGATTGAAGAATTGGATGCTATGGCAGAAATCATAAGAGCAATAGATGAGAATGCAAGAAAGGAGAAAGAAAGGAAACAGAAAGCATATGATGATCTACAAGCATATGAGAATGCAAGAAAGGAAATAACTAAATTATTTCCTTTTTTTAGGTAAAATACAATATTTTTTACATTATATCTAACTAAAATTTCTACTTTTTTAAAAACACTATAAGCAATTTTGTATAATAAAATAACATAATTATATTGTAATTACTATTAACTAATCAATTCCTTTTTTAGCCAAAAATATGTTTCATTTTCTCTTTTCTCTGAATAAAATCTATCTTTTTCCAATAATATCATGGACGTTACCCTTTTCATCTAAAACATGTTACCTTTTTCGTTTTTCTTACTAAAACCTCTCTTTTTCCAATTATATCATGAGTGTTTCTATTTAATAAAAATACAATAATAATATTATAATACTAATAAGTAACTGATTACCTTTTCAGCTAAAACATATCATCTTTTCTATTTAAATTCCTTTTTTCCCTATAAATATCACGGACAACATTAATTTCTCATTTTCTAAAAACTGTGAACAATTTTATTTAGTAAAATAACATAATTAAATTATAATTACTATGAATTAATCAATTACCTTTTTCACACAAATCATGTCATCTTTTTAATTTTCACGTTACCTTTCAATTTTTTCTAACTAAAATCTCTCTTTTTATATCACGGGCGATTCTATTTAATACAATAAAATAATAATAATATAATATTAATAATTAACCGATTACCTTTTTTTTTTAATCTAAAATGTATCATCTTTTTTATATTTTCTAACTAAAATCCATATTTTAATAGAAATATCACGGACAATATTTTTTTTAACTATTTAGGCTTATATAGTTACTAGCTTATAACTCGTGCAATGCACGGGTTTCTTGTATTATATTATATAAATTTTATTAAATATTATGATTATGTTTTTATATAATCATTATTTTTAATAAGTTTTTTTATTTTAATTTGATATAATATAATATATATACTCATGTTTACGGATTATACTAATATTTCGTTATTATAAACAATGTATACGATTTTTAATATATTTTATTAATAATTGAGAAATATGGTGTGATATTTTCGGATATATATTAAAGATTGTAAGATTTGTTGTAAATTAAAAAGGTAATGTATTTGAATTATAAAGGAAATATTAATGATTGAAAGATATGATACGATTGATCTTTTTAGGTGTTTATAAAAGTAATATCTTCAACTAAAAGTAATTGTAAAAAAGACAATCAACTAATTACCACTAATTATATTATGTTATTATTTATTTGAGGCCTTATATTTTTCTTGAAAATTATATTGTGATATTTTCGGGTATATATTAATGATTGTAAGATTTGTTTTAAATTAAAAAGGTAACGTGTTTTAATTCAAAATAAAATATTAATGATCGAAAGATGTGATACGATTGAAGTTTTTAGGTGTTTATAAAAGGTAATATGTTCAACTAAAAGTAATATGAAAAAGACAATTGACTAATTACCATTAATTTTATTATGTTAATCGTTTAATTACCATTAATTATAAAGTATTTTAATTTGAAAGGAAATATTAATGATGGAAAGATATGATACGATTGATGTTTTTAGGTAAAATACTAATGATTGAAAGATGTTAGGTGTTTATAAAAGGTAATATGTTCAACTAAAAGTAATATAAAAAAGGCAATCGACTAATTACCATTAATTTTATTATATTAATGTGAAAAAGGCAACTGACTAATCACCATTAATTTTATTATGTTAATCGTTTAATTACCATTAATTATAACGTATTTTAATTCGAAAGTAAATATTAATGATGGAAAGATATGATGCGATTGATGTTTTTAGGTGTACAAAAGGTAATATCTCGACTAAATACCATTAATTGTATTATATTATTATTTATTTTAGGTGTATTTATTTTTCTTTATAATGAAGTGTAAATAAGTAAATTCACTTAGTACCAAAAAACAGGTACCAAAACTTTCAATGTTTCGGAATTTATATAATAGTATAGATATGCCTTACAAATGAGTATATGTTCTAACAAATCTCGGAGGTGAGCAATTCATCCTTTTCTAAAAACATTACGAGCAATTGTATTTAGTAAAATAACGTAATTAAAATATTATTACTCTAAACTAATTAATTACCTTTTTCACATAGAACATGTTACATTTTTAATTTTCTCTAAATAAAATCTCTATTTCCCTTATCATATCACGGGAATTCTATTTAATAAAATAAAATAATAATTCTATAAATACTAATAATTAGCCGATTACCTTTTTCAAGTAAAACTTATCATCTTTTCTATATTTTCTAATTAAAATCCCTCATTTTCTAGAAATATCACGAATACATTTATATAATTATTATCAAATCATCTCATATGAAAATTTAAGCGTCCCAAATTTATGTTTTAAACAGATTAAATTAAATTAATGAAAAAATTCATATAATATTAAAAAAATATGTGCATCACACGGATTTTACCGTATGGTAATTACCTTATTTAATTGTTTTACTTTATTATCCTTAATTATTGAACTTAATTATAAAAAATTAGAAGAAATTTTTTTCTTAAAATATTACACACAGTTCGTCCGAACACTTTCCCCCTAAATAATAACTAACCAATTAATTACCTTTGTCATCTATTACCTTTTCTACCTTTTCTAATTAAAATCACTTTTTTTCCAAAAATATGGTCATTCTTTAATGAAATAAACTAATCATTTTATAATTACTAATAATTAACTGGGTAATATCTTTCAAAAATATGATCTATATAATAAAGGACGAAACTTAACTTATTTAATTGTTTTACTTTATTATCCTTAATTATTTAACTTAATTATAAAAAATTAAAACACAATCTTTGTTAATTACAGAGGCATGCCTGTACACATCTAATAACAAGCCTAATTGTTTGTAATGCTTTGCATTACTTACATGACCTCTTAACTGAGGGAACCTCTAGTTGTAGAGTTTCTGTTTGTATTGTACTTGTAGTAGGCATCAAATCCTAGTTGTGTAATTGTACTTATAGAGTCTAGAATAATGCTTGAAAGAAGTTCCAAGGTTCATGCCTCAAGCAAGGAGTTAAAGACTGTCAAATAATCACAGTTGGGATTTGAAGAAATGAAGAATTTGCCTAAGTACCAATTCGATAAGTATATTTGTCTATTCGAGAAGTCCAGCATTCGAGAAGTCAGGGATTCGATATCTCAAGACACTATTCGATATCTCTGAATACACTGTTCGATATCTCATTCGATATCTCAGGGATTCGATATGTCTACTACTCTATTCGAGAACTCAAGAAGTCAACAAGTCAAAAGTAGTATTCGAGTTCTCAAGGAGTCAACAAGTCAAAGTTCCATTCGATATCTCAAGGACTCAGAAAGCTATTCGATATCTCAGGGATTCGACATGTCAAAATGCTTTATTCGACAACTCAAGGATTCCTAGAGAAAAGAGCTATTCGAGAAGTGATTCGATATGTCATATAACAGTATTCGAGAACTCAGAGTTATCGATCAAGTCAATCCTAGTTCTCGAATCACTTACTTAGTCACTTCTCGAATACATTCTTGGAGACAAAATACTGAAGAAATTGTACAAGTCAGAAACCTGCAACAAGCCAATGCACTTTATGGACCACAATCTGTAACGTGCTCTGGAAAGCCTACAAGGAAGCTTGGAGAGATATAGAAGAGACAAGGAGCTAAAGAAGTGGATCTAAACAGGCTTTGCAAAGTCAAATCTGTAACCGTTTGGACACTTACTCAAAAAGGATAGACAGACTAGAAAGTAATTTGTTTAGCTACCTTATTTGCAGTAAGTAGGCTGTATCCATGTTCTATAAGGACACAGTCTCACTTCATAACTTAGTAACTTTGTGAGAGTCAAGTTTTTCATACACTGTAAGCTATATCTCTCTGAGAAAAACGAAGCTGAGAATACTATCATTTGTATTCACAGATTGTAGCAACCTTTATCTAATAATACATTAGATTAAAGTGATATTGTGTTTTGTGTTGTTCTTTATCCGCATCTACATCTCTGCACATACAATACTTTTTTGCTACACAGACTCAAGGCACGAAAAGTTCAAGAATCCATTCACCCCCCCTCTGTATTCTTTCTTTGTGTTCAATACTCAACAATCTTTTCTCAAAATATTACACGTAGCTCTTCCCAACATATTCTCTAAATAATAACTAACCAATTACCTTTGACACATTTTCTAACTTTTATAATTAAAATCTTTTTTCCCAAAAAATATGGCCATTCTAATTAATAAAATAAACTTACAATTTAATAATTACTAATAACTAACTGATTACCTTTTATAGATAAAAGGTAATATTTTTCAAAAATATGATCGTTCTAATTATTGAAATAAACTAATAATATTATAATCACTAATAACTAACTGATTACCTTTCTAGCTAAACCTCAATATTTTTTCTATACTCCTAAATAATAACTAATAAATTATCTTTTCCATATATTACCTTTTTTAGCTTTTCTAACTAAAATATATTCTTTCCAAAAAATAATTAATGAAATAAATTAATGATATTATAATTACTAATAACTAACTGATTATCTTTTCCAGCTAAAAGGTAATATATTTTCTAACTAAAATATCTCATTTTCTCCTAAATAATAACTAACCAATAATCTTTTCAAACTTGTCTAACTAAAATATCTTCTTTCCAAAAATATGGTCGTTCGAATTAATGAAATTATATCCTATTATATAATAAGGGTAAGAGGGATAATAGGCGTGTTTTACCATAGGTCAAGGGTTCGACTCCTATAAACTACACAACAAAAAATATTTAAATATATATATATATCCCTTTATTATTATATCCTTATATATAATAAGCGTAAAAGGTATTATTATTATTATTAAAATTGTATTTGATTATTTATAGAATTATCTTCAAATAATAATAAGAATATTTTGATAATAAAAAAGAATTATAAATAAAATTTATAAATCAAATAAAATTTTGAACTAAAAAATCATCAATTTCTTCTTTTTGCTAAAAAATCTGGGTGATGGCCCAAAATATTCATATGGGAGCTATGCTGGCCCTTTTTACTGACTAGACACGGTAGACCGTGTACCGTGATATGGGGGGTGTTGCGGAACACGATCTTCCGTATCATGCATAATACGGTACATCGTGTTCCGTATCATGCACGAACACGGTACACCGTGTTCCGTATCATGCAGGAACACAGTACACCGTGTTCCGTATTACGTTAATACGGAACACGGTGTACCGTATTCAGCTAATACGGAGGCCGAAACTCCGTATCCCGTCTGTATTCCGGACCATTTTTTTTTTCAAAATCAGTATTTTAGGCAAAAATTTGTAAAAAATAGGCATTTTGGTAATTCTCTCAAAAAATCTAACGACTTAATGAGAAAGATATAATAAAATGGGTTTGATGTTCCTGAGGTAACCTCAGGAAAATTACCTGAGATAACATAGATTTCCCATATTAATGCACGAGGGTATAATTGTAATTACAGGATTTTAAAAAAAAAATTCAATATTTACAAAAATGCCACAAATATTTACACTGTTGCCTCAGGTAACTCTCCTGAGGTAACCTCAGGGCCCTTTTTCTCTAATAAAATAACATAAGATACTAAAGAAATTGAAATCTGAGTCCGATGGTAGTTAGTAGCTTAAACTTATTAAACACGGATTCAGTCTCATGAAAAACATTGATGCATATTAAGGTAATTTTTTATGTGAATCCATTAACAACTGATGATGATTTTAAATTTTTCGCTTCACCAATTAATATTGGTTTATTATTGATCATAATTTTGGTCATTATTTTCTAAATAATTTTAATCATCGAATTTAATATTTTTAAAAATAGATATTCAAGATTATATCATAGTTAAAAAAAATTATAACTTAAAAAATGATATAATTAGAAAATCTTACATTAGAAGTTATTTTTAGAAATAAAATAATATCTAAAAAGGTTATAATGAAAAAAGTTGTATTAAAATTAAATTTTAAAAAGAAAATTATAATATGAAAATGATATAATTAAAAAAGGTTGTATCAAAAGTAAATTATGTACACTAAAAATTGTATTTATATTCAATTATGAAAATGTGTATGTAAACCAAACCAAACATACCCAGTATATCCCGCACAGAGCAGGGTCTGGGGAGGGTGGGATGTACCCAGACCATGCCTCTACCTTTTACGGTAGGGAGGCTGTTTCCGTGAAGACCCCCAACTTAGTGCACAACAGAAAAAAGTGTCATATTTACAAAGGCTTCATAAATTTTGGAAAAGATCGCAGCCATACCTGAGCCCATGGCTTTGATGGACTTATCTACGCGGGGGTTATCCACTCCGTTCTCGAAACACTCTGATCTAGGATGACTCCTCATACAGATCCCTGTAAGAGCAAAACCAATAACAAAAGACATTAGGTAAAGTAAAAAGACCAAAGCCAAAGCCGGCTCAATAAGTCAAAGCTAGCCGAGACAGCCCAACCCTCAGACTCTCAAGAACAGAGCCACTTCCTAAAAGAGAATCCACCACTCTGATCTGGCGCCTCCAAGAGCACCTATCAGTGGTCATGGTCTCGTTTAGATTTAAGGCTTTCAGATCTAACCTTAGTTGCTCATCCCACGACCTTCTCGGTCTGCCTCTCCTTTTCGCCCCAACCACCGAAAGGCTCTCGACCTTCCTCACTGGAGCTTCAGCCGACCTCCTGCGGATGTGGCCAAACCAACGCAATCTCCCTTCCCTAACCTTCGTAGAAAAGGGTGCCACTTCTAATTCATTCCTAAATACCACATTCAGGATTCTATCCAACATCGTGGGGCCACACGACCACCGCAACATCCTCATTTCAGTCGCTTCCAACTTACACTCAATTGCCTTCACGAAAATGTGTATGTCAATGACTTAAATCATATATAATTTACTTATCTACATTGAATAAAATTATCATTGTAGGTCTTCTACACTTAATAGAATTAATGTAAAAATCGTAGTTATATTTTTTTCTTGTGATTCTAAGTGTTTCCATTTCGATAATAATTGTTAAATCATCACTAAATTAAAGATAATTTTATGAATTTCGTGCGGGCTGTATAATCATTCAAATCTGATTTCTAGATCTCGGGATAGAGTCCAAATAGTAAATATAAAATTTTATAATATTATAAAAAATAAGTAAAATTCAATTATATCCCTTTTTAATTATATCCTTTTCATATTATAATATTATTTTTAAAATTCAATTACAATATAATTTTCTTTAATTATATCCTTTTTAGATTATATTTTTTTAAATATGATTTTGATCGTCAATTTTTAAAAATATTATATTCGATGGTTGAGATTATTTTGGTAGTATAGTGACTAAACCAAAGGTTGTACAGTGAGCAAACCCAAATTATGGATAAAATCACTCTTACACTATTATATATAAGAATATAATTTATTTACTTTTTGTTAAATTATGAGGGTATAATTGTATTTGGTTGTTAATAACCTATCTTCAAATAATAATGAAAGTATTTTGATAATCAAAACAAATTATAAGTAGAATTCATAAATCGAATAGAATTTTTACCATAAAAAATCGTCAATTTCTTCTCTATTTTATTTCTGCATATTTAATTAGAAATTGTTAAAAGATCAATAAATTAAGGATAATTTTATTAATTTCATGTAGGTTGTAAAATCGCCCGAGTCAAATTTAAGAATTCAAGACAAGGTACAAAGGAGAACCATGCTTAGGGGGAGAACCTGAAGACCTATGTAAGAGCATCTCCAATGGGAGAGACTAGTTAGGTAAAATTCAAAATTAATTACCATAAATAATAATTATAAAGAATGTGTAAAAAAAATTGTACTCCAATGGGACAAAATCATTATCTATAATTATAGATAATCTCTTGATATTGGCTATATTTGTCGAACCTCTAGAGACCTGTAGTGAATTGTCACATAACTTATTTTTATATTAAAATTATATATTCCATTAATAACAACTTGAAACATTAATTACATACCATTTTTAAAATATAGCCAATCATTATAGCCAATACCATCGGAACACAATGTCTTACATGTTCGATAAATTTTACATAATCAATATTTTATATAATTTAGCCAATCATTTTTAGCTAATGCCATTGGAGATGCTCTAACAACCATTGATTAGACATATATTTAACGGTCCAAAAAATGTTAAGTTTTATTAATTTAATAAATCAACAATTCCTTATATAAGCAACAAGGGTAAAGCAGGGATATAAAATACACTTGTAAATCTACATATAGTCTTAAATCAAATCAATTATTTACTTTAATCTTTCTATTTTTATAGTTGTACATTCTTAGTTGTCACGATATTCCAAAAATAAATTTATTCTTTCTCTACGTATGAAATTTTGGAAAGTGAATATTTTTAAAATCAAATTGATCTTTATTCAGATTAGGAAACTCATGGACAAAAAATATATATACAAATGTGACATTCCTTATATTTAGTCTATAAGTTTATTTGCATTTTTTTTAACCGCTATCATGATGAGCTATTTAATGAAGAGTAATAGATATTAAGAATCAATCAAGAGATTTGAAATATTGAGAACATAAATTTTTTTTTAAAAAAACATGATTTTTATTGCAATATCAAAGATTTCTCTTTCCATAAATAAAGATTCTGTAAAAGATTTAATTTATAGTGAGTGAATTTCTTTTAACTTATATACTATTAGCTATAGTTTTAAACCAATATGAGGGTTCATGTACTCTACAACTATACTATATATGGACTACTTTATACTTTATAGAACCTTTAAAAGAATATGGACTACTTCATAGAACCTTTAAAAGAATCTTGTAAAAATAGTTTATTTATGCAAGTAAGTTACTTCATAATTAATATATTTTATTTTAGAGAATCTTGTAAAAATGATTTGTTCATACTAGTAATACTAGGGACCTATGCCCGCGCTACCCGTGCTAAAACCATCAATACATCGTTAATTGAAATCATTAATTGGCCAATAATATTCATTGGCCAATAGTTACTCCACAATAATCGTTAATTGAAAAACATCGTTCAATAATATTTATTGGCCAATAATTACTATTTAAAAAATAGTAAAATTATTTAACATATAAATCCAAAATATTCAACAATGGAATGTAGGAAAAAAACAATATCAATATTTAATTTTTTATAATAAACTTGGCTTGTTTAGAACATCTCCCGCTGAAAATCTCACAAATATCCTTGATCACGAAGCCTGAGTATAAGAAAAAATATTGTTTTCAATAGAAACAGATAATTAATATTTTTTTAAAAAAATTAAGGTTGTTAAAATCTTACTTTTGCCTTGTCTGATTCACATCTTCATAGTCAATGTTGAAGAAGATTCTTGATGATAGATAAGAGCTAATTTGCATTTTACCTGTATTGTAGAAACACTATTACTTAACCAAAGATCCAAACATATTAGCAATATTACAATTTCTCATTACTAACTTTCAAAAAAGATATGTTACCTTTAAAAATACGTGATCTCATAGTTGTTAACACACCAATTGACAAAACATTAAAATTGGCATTAAAAATCGGTTCCAGATTTTCGATAATTTCATCCCACAATGTGACCTTAACCGATTTGCTAGATATAACATCATAAGGAATTATTTTTTAAAAACAAAAGTTTATCGTTTAATAAGTAGGAATGTTTGAACTATCAAATTAAAATGTGCTCTTTGACGAAGTTATATAAACAATATTATGATTTTATAATTTTCAAAATTTTGTAAGAAAATGCAATAAAATGCCTATTATTTAAAAAAATATTATTTTATTATTGACTGCAAATTAAAAATTTATTTAAAGTAGGGTGTGAATTTTAAAATTGATTTTTTTTATATATATTAAATAAAATAATTTAAAAAATCTTTAGAATATAATGAAAAATTAAATTTTTTTATTTGTCGAATAACATTTTAGTAGAGAATTTAAAATAAAAGTTTATAATACTTAAAAAAAATAATTACATATATCAATTTATACATTTTTTAAATCTTATAATCTTATAATTTTTCTAATTTGTACATAAATCTAGTTATGACATGTTTTACCTAGATTAATGTGTAAATTAAATTTAAAGGTTTTTAAGACATACACAATATTCTATATTACAATTAATTGTATAGCTACATCCCAATCTACAAAACTCTCTCTTGCATGCAACTGTCTTCAACTTCACCCCGATTCAAGATCGATCAAGCTTGGACTGTAGGGAAGACTTCAATCTCGGATCAATAGCTCTTTCAGGAATGGAGGTTTTTTCTAACACTTATCCACGGAAAACATCGGATTCAACTATTAGACATTATAATTACGATTACACATCTAATATACATGTTCTGCATCTAACATTGATGTTCTGTAATTGATTTATAATTGTATTATAGAGACGTATATGTTTATGATTGAATCCATCTTTGAAAGTGATGCATGTTCAATCGGACTTTTGGTTTATGTAATCGATGTTGAGGATTAAACCTTTTCATTGATGAATAATGTTACTTATATTTATAATCGAAATTTGCAATTTGTGAATATGCTTTCTGTCTTGTGATTTAGGATTCTTGGTAAAGTCTTGCGATAGTTCATAATCATGAAGAAATATGCACATAGTGATCTTATATCTGACTAAGTACTTCTTTATCTATTAGGAATACCATTATATGCTTTTGCTTCATATTGTAAGTGTTAATCACTAAATGTGATTAACTAAATTTTCTATACCCTGATGTTACTTATCCCCTGTTCTTATAATAATTGAATAAAATTAAGAATTCTTGTTATCTATAATTAAATTAGGTAAATTGAATATACGAATGTTTAATTAATAAGAAAGAGGTTCATACAAACCAAATTACCTAATTAAGCATAATTCATATCATATTTTGTATTTTTCAGCATGGATGCAAATCGAAAATGGAAATTCGTCCTGCGAAACACAAAGGTATGATTTCAGATTACAATAAAAATTATTTTTATAGTTAATAAGATAGATTATAGAGTATAATGAAGTTCAATGTGTATTTTTAGGGGAATCATTTCCAAAATCAAGTTTTGTATCAGCAAATGTTGAATGCCTACGTTTAGGATCATTTGTAAGTTTATCGACCGTTTAGCATTGTCAAGCATGCTTTAATATCATGTTGGAACTTTTATCATACTTTACAGATTCTAAAATAATGCATTCATGTTCACAGAGGGTTCCTTTGCCTTTTCATAAACAATTTGGAAGGAAATTACCATCTCTTTTGAAGATCAAGTGCAAGTCCAATACATGGACAACTAAATATGATACTGAATTTAACTGCATTTATGGCTTGCGTACCTTTGTAAAATTTTATGGCATTAGGATCTTTAGCATAGTTCAGTTTGACTATTATGGTGGTGGCTTGTTCAATGTAAAGATTTATAAAGAAAGTGCAATTGAATGTCACTATCCTTTGAGTGATCCAATAGCATTTAAAAAAAGTGAAGCTGCAAAGGAGGTCAATGAAGATCAATTCTTAGTTAATTATGATTCTTTGGAGTATGATAAGCGTCTAGCTCTAATGACGTTTAATGGATTTATACTTGATCCACACTATGTTCAGATAGATATCATGTCAATGGACATTGATCCCAAAAATAAAATCCTGGTGAGTTTGCATAACATACAAAAATTTTGAATTAGACCAAATTTAATGTGAACATATATAACACATGTCATGTACTTTGAACATTCAAAACAGATCTTGAATCCAAGTCTGGAAAGCTTTTAAAAAAACTGGGAGCATGGAAGTAAGGTCAATCTTAGATTTCTTAAAAGGACATGGGAAATCAAAGTTGAATGGAGAGTTGGAAGATGTTTCTTTCGGAAGGGATGGCTGGATTTTGCAACAGAAACAGAGCTTGCTGCTGGGGATTCGTTGATTTTGTATAAATTTACAAATGATGATCAACTTTTGAATGTTTGCATCTTTAAAGGCGATGAGTACGTAACTGATCATGCTGAAGGTTAGAAATCATTGTCTTTAATAGAAAATTTTTGTCTTATAATAGGATACAACATAATGTAGTTTAAATGTTGACTATATTTATAGCTAACTACTAAGTGATTCAATGTTGATCATGATATTTGAAACAGGAGCCATGATTTTCCCAAGATCATTCTACAAAGTTGTGTCACCTGTCTCTTTGGATGATGGACTAATTTTAAGAAATTAAACATTTAATATACTGATTTACATATCTTATAGTGTCTGCAATATTGCTTTGGATCAGTTCGATATATAAAATATTTAGCATACTAATTTAGCATACATATGTCTTTGCATTATCAGATTGTACCAAAATTGGTGAAAGACAACTACTCTGAGAACCTTAATCAAATCAGTGAAATAGAAGTTTGTGGTGTGAAATCGTCGGTTTCCTATAATCAGCGCAAGGGCTGTCTTAAAGGATTGAAGAAAATTACGGACATGTTCGATATCCGATAAAAAGAAACAATTTTTTTCACCATGGAACAGGACAACAACATTATCACTGCAAGAGTTTATGGAGTTGATGGAATGGAGATTGACTACTTAACTCGTCCTCTAGGATTAATGGATAATTCTGACCATGTTTGGTTCTGGCATATTGATTGGCCATCCGATGATGGTACTACAACTTTAATATGAAAAAATCTAACCAAAATTATTTACATTCTGATTTTATAATTGTTTCATTTTTTACGCCGAATCAGAAACTGAAGATAGCGTGGAGGAAGAAGTACCAGTGGTCGAAGCTCCTATTATTGAAAATGTTGTGGTTGCTATAGGAATCAACAACGATCTCCATTCTTTTTCTACAGCTCTGTCAAAATGCCATGTCCATAATAGGACCCAAGGAGTGGTATGTCAAAGTGCCATTCTGTTTGCTTGATAGTTTTATTAAAAGATTACTATTCTCAGTTGTTTATTGCTTTATTACAAAACATTCCAAGAAATATAGCTCCTGAAAATCGAGATTGGATAGCAGGTGAAAGGGTTTTGTTGAGGATAGAAAATAGATCATGGAGCATTGGTTTGGCGGTGAATAATGGGAGAGCTAGATTCTCTGTTGGATGGAACAACTTTGCCAAGGATAATGAGTTACGAAAGAGACAAATCCTGGTTTTTAATATGATTGAGGGAGCAGAAGGAATAATCTTTGATGTTACAAAATAAGTTAACTGATCTTTTACTTTAATCACTAAGTACGTTGGCTTAACAAACCTTGGTTTTTGCTACGATCGAAGGAGTAGAAGGAATAATCTTTGATGTTACAAAATAAGTTAACTGATCTTTTACTTTAATCACTAAGTACGTTGGCTTAACAAACCTTGGTTTTTGCTACGATCGAAGGAGTAGTATTCAGTCAGTGGTGGAATTAGTAAACTTATTCAATTTCTGAAATATTTTAAGTTTGTAAGCTATACCGCAAAGTATTTGTTTTGATATGAATTAAGCAATTGGTGCTCTATATCTGATATATCAATACACTTGGCAAAGAAGCTGTTTTTTTCTTAGGCACTATTATGGCATTGTGCAAAGATTTCCTTTTACAGTTGATAATAATGCAATATATTATATGGAAATTATGTACTATTAAAAAAACAAATATAGATTAAAAGGAGTTCGAAAATCATTTAAACGTGATTGCAAATTGTCAATCAATCCACTGAGTTCAAAAATAGAGTAAATAAAGATAAGTAGCAAAGAACATTTCTGAAAACAAACAATTGCTCATTCATTGTTTTATTTATTCTGAACAGGCTTATATTGCCAAATTGCTTCCAGCATCAAAGAAATACACATGCTCTCAATCTCAGCACCACCAACTTAAGCTCATCACCAAGGATTAAGGTTTCTATATTGAATTTAATAAACTGCAGTTAGTATACATTCCATTAACAGAAATAAATAGTACTATCATATAGTAACCAAACAACAACTTTACACAAACGATCAAATATAAAAATGAATGTGTGACCTTCTTAATTTTCTTGCTTACAGATGTGCTTGATCCTGGAGTTTCAAACAACTCAATTCCATCCAAAATCTAAAAGAGTAGACCACAAATATATTAGCTTGCTTTATTGCTGAAATTAGTATAAGGTAACAACTTGGTAGATTGTATTAATTATTTTCTCACCACGGCTTGACTGAAAGAAGGGGTCTTAGGCATTGGTGAATTGTCAAGATCCTTTGACGCTATAATGGATGTATCATATAGATCAACAGCCTTATAGATGTTACTATCACCATTAATATTAGCTTCAGAAAGCTTTATCTTAACTGTGATTTCTTTTCCAACAATATGCTTCAAGATAGCAGGCATGACACTATTTGAAGCAGCCTACAAAAACAAATTCATGGTCATAAATAGGTTGAATTTTTAAAGGTACAAACAGATTTACGTTAAAATTTGAAAATCTTACTTTCTTGTTTTCATTTATGAGGTTAGTTGCTGTAGTTGCCACAATGTGCTTAACAACACGATCCATGAGTATGACATTACACGCAAACGTGTTGTCCTCAGCCATAACAAAAATCCTAAACTTGTGCTCACAATAAGTAATTAAATTAAATCAATACCAAGAACCTTTGCAACATTGCATGTTATATGTTAATAAATAGTATTACTATTTAATTATTTACCTTTTTTCGGCATATGGAAAATTACGTTTACACTCATCACATCTAAACTTCTTCTCAATCTTCTCAACCTCATCATGGCATTTGTTGCAGCTATTGTACCACCAATTTTCTTCATCTTCAATCTTGCTTATTTTGAAAGTGACAACTACACATTTCTGAAAACAGAGATGTTAGTATGTTACTAAGAATAAGAATAAGAATATTATAAATGTTGAACAACCATGGAATGTATAATCGAAATGTAATATAATCTATGTATGCATGGCCACGTTTATGCATTGTAAAAAATTCTTGACCAAAGGACACCTTTTCAAAATAGGCAGCACTATTCTCATTCAATTCCTTCAGTGAGACGTTCGATATGGGAGACTCATTTTGCAAGACTTCTATTATTTCGCAAGACCCTTCTTCTGATTTGTATCCTTCTTCGTCTAACCTGTTAGTAATGGTATAAATTAGTCGACATATGTAAACCAACAAACTTAAAGCAGTAAAAACATTCTGTACCGTTCTCGCAACTCATTAACAGGATCAATGTCTAGATTCAAATCTTAGAAGAGGGCAATGTAGCAATCTGGACTTCATCTGTGTCATACATTGAACGATTATACACTAATTGAATAACATATAATAAACATTGAAACGGGATAAAATAAAAATTCATTTTACATACTTCTGAATAAAGTTAGCTTAGTGCTTGTGATGATGGCTATAACACGTTTGTCCACTTGCTTTTCATAGTCCTCATTTACGGTTCTAGCTAAATCTCCCCAAACGCTAACTTTGTGAGACACGCTATAAATGTGTAAAATAAATATCTCAAGTCAGTACGATCATAAAGAAAACAATAAAAAAACTTATAATTATTTAACTATGTTTTGAACAAAAATTACAAACCTTCCATCATTTATTTTAAAGCGCACAATTTCTCGTTGGACAAATTTGGTTGTAATTGGCTTTGCTCTCTCAAACTTTTCAATAACACCAATCACGTCTGTAATGTATAACATAGAATTAATGTCAATTGAAAAAAGTCATATTACCTGGTTGTATAATTATTAAAAAATTAATGGAAATATGACCTCTAGAGGCCCGACCGCGGCTGGGACAACAAAGAGTTCTCAAAAGGCTTATGCCAGAGAAGTAATGCAGGTTGTTGGAGAGGCACCAAAGTGTGCAAGGACTGAGATAACAATTGGATTTGATGATTTAGACCTCGAAGGGGTGAAGTTCCCCCACGATGACCCCCTGGTCATAACACCCGTGATTGGAAATTCAGAGGTGAAGCGAGTCTCGATAGACAATGGAGCTTCCGTTGACTTCTTGTTTCATGATGCATTTGTGAAGATAGGGTACAATGATTTTCAGTTGACCCCCAATAACATGCCTATATATGGATTTAATGGAGTAGAATCCAAAGTTGAAGGGACTATTCAGTTGCCTATAACTATTGGACAGGAGCCCGAGGAGGCCACTCGGATGTTGAACTTCCTGGTAATCAAGGCGGTTTCAACGTGCAACGCTAACCTCGGGAGGACTGGACTTCATGCATTCAAGGTTGTTGCCTCAACTTATCATATGAAGATCAAGTTCCCAACCAGGAATGGTGTTAGAGAACATAAAGGTGATCAAAAGACGGCACGGAGCTGTTATGTAGCCTCGTTAAGGCTTGATGGAGTCGGGGGGCAGGTCCTTCCGATTGAAGACATGGATGTCCGCAGTAATAAGGAACACCAAGAAGTCGTGGGGCAGGATTTAGTACCCCAAGCAGGAAGTGAATTTCAGAATAAGAAGGAGGAGACCATAAGGAGTGGTGGGTGCTCTATTTTGATGAAGCATCAAAAATCGAATCAAGTGGTGCAAGCCTAGTCTTGCAAAGCCCCGATGGGCTCAAGTTATCCTAGTAGGACTTAGCTTCATATTTATCTAGTAGAAGTAGAAATAAGGTTCATTGAAACCATTGCAGAGCATGTTGCTCTGAGTAGGACAGTAGTACTCTTTGTAAGGGTTGAACCCATTTCAAATTATTAATGCAAGTTTGATTTACATTCATTGATTGTGTGATTTTATTTATGTGCCAAGCACCTAATGAGTGCAAGTCAAGGATGACCGAGTACCGAAAATAAAAAATACACGGATGGAAAACAAACAAATGCATACCCCGAAGGGTCAAGAGTTAGGTTACAGCAAGACCAAGTAAAAGTTTAAGTCCGTGAAGGACCCTGGATAAAAGACAAGCAGGTAAAAGCCACACGCAACAATCAAAGCCATGCAAGGCCGAGGATGTTAAGGACTGACTACTCTTCAATATTTCTTAAGTACTTTGGTTGAGAATCCAAGGATGAAGACTAACAGAGAACATTGCATTATTAAGGGTCCTTGAACAAGGATTAAGAAGTTCAAGCAAGTTCTCGTCTTAGAAGTTTAAAAGGCAAGATGCCCATGGGATTGCATTTATCAAAATCTAAATCGAGGAATCAACCCCGAATCCTAAGTTGAGAAACACAAGTTATTAGCCATGAAGGCCAAGATTAGCCATGAAGGCCAAGATTAGTTATGAAGACCAAAATTGAGGGGGTCATGAATCTCCAATTAAGATCCAAAGGTTGAAACTTGAAAACCAACATGTAATTTTGGATTCTCGATCCAGAACACCGACGTTGAATATCTGAACACCAGCGTTCAACACTTGAATATTAACCCTGAAATGGAGATTAAAAACTTCCTAGGGAAGGTTCAAGACCTCGTGGGGCTAATCAGAAACCCCATGGCCTTGGACCGGCAACTCTGATAGATATTTCCGTGATTTAAAACACCCTTGAGATTGAAAACCCTTGATTTTAAACATTGGCGTTCAACCTCCGAACATCGACGTTCAACACTCAAGGCCGAACACATGCCAGCCGAGAGGCCGCCTGAGAAGCCCAAGACTAAGACAAACATGGAAGCCATGACGATCGAGCGAGTTGAGAAAGGTTATTTTAGAAACTCTAGGTTGATGTCAATCCAAGATGAGGAGTCTGCAGGAGCCACTTACCAAAGGCTAATAAGCAAGATTTTTGCACCCTTGACCGGGAAGACCATGGAGGTCTACGTAGATGACATGTTGGTCGAGAGCTTATTCAAGGCAGATCATATTAAGCACCTCAGAAAGGCATTCGAAGTGCTGAGGCACCACAAGATGATGTTGAATCCAGCCAAGTATGCTTTTGGCATTGGATCAATAAATGTTTTTGGGTCTGATGGTTTCAAAGAGAGGCATAGAGGTCAATCCTGATAAGATCAAAGAGATTTTGGACATGGAACCACCCCGCTCTATACGAGACGTACAGAAATTAACGGGCCGAGTTGCAGCCCTATGAAGATTTATATCCAAGTCTGTGACAAATGGTTGCCTTTCTTTCAGGCATTGAAGAAGGTAAAAAAATTTGAGTGGACTTCTTAGAGCCAACATGCCTTTAAACAATTGAAGAAGTACATGGCTGAAGCCCCATTGTTGGCTAAGCCTAGTCCTGGGGGGACTCTTTATTTATACCTGGCGGTATCCGAACAAGCATTGAGCACCGTTCTCATTCGAGAAGAGAAAAATGTTTAGAAACCCATCTACAATGTTAGCAAGATGTTGCATGGAGCTGAATTGAATTACTCTCCCATCGAGAAATTTTCTTTGGCATTGGTAACAGCCTCGAGGAAGCTACGATCATACTTTCAGGCACACAAGATTAAAGTCTAGACGGCCCAACAGCTGAGAAATATATTGCACATCCCAAAAGCTAGTGGATGGCTAATCAAGTGGGCAATTGAGTTAGGAGATTTTGACATCACATACAAGCCTCGGACAACCATCAAGGCTTAGGCATTGGTTGACTTCGTGGTTGAATGTACCATTGGCAACCAAGAAGTCAGGGGGCAGGAGATAGTGACCACCCCTAGAAGTGAGGATAAAGATGAAGAGCTTGTACCTGATCAGAAGGAATATTGGGTGCTCTACTTTGATGGAGCATCAAAAACATATCTAGTGGTGCAGGCCTAGTCTTTCAAAGCCCTGACAGGTTCGCAGTTGAGTATGCTTTAAAGTTGGACTTCCTAACAACCAACAACGAAGCTGAGTGTGAAGCCTTGATAGCCGGATTGGGCTTGGCTAGAATCATGAGTGTCAAGGAATTCAAAGTTTGTGGAGATTCAAGACTGGTAGTCTCACAAGTGAATGGTGAATTTGAAGATAAGGATGATGAAACTATGGCAAAGTATTTGAGAGTTGTGAAGGCTGTTATGACTCAGTTTGATGAATGCTATGAGGAGCACATTCCGAGAGAAGAGAACTTTAAGGCCGATGCCCCATCTAAGTTTGCCTCTTCTAAGATAGAGAATTATGTGGAGCCTGAAGACCCCACCATCGATTTGAAATTGGTAGCACCAATTGATGTAAGCTGAAGAATAGACCCTCTTAAAGCTCATCTTGAGACTGGTTGGCTCCTTGATAATGCCTTGAAGGCACATAAACTATTAGTGAGAGTGTTGAGATAAGAGGTCCTTTGTCATTCCATACTTAAATCTTGAATCTCAAATCCCGACATAAAATTTAAGCCTTGATGGCTGAAAAGGCTGTCTGCCTCCAATCGAGCTTGTCGTTGAGTTTAAGGACTTGAATCAAGAGCCGTCAATCGAATTCAAACTAAAGCAAGGTCCTGTGAGCATAAGAAGAAGGTTGAAAACCTAAAATCAAGATAAAAGGTTAACAACCAGCCAAGGCAAACCAGACTTGAAGTCAAGTGCTGAGTGGCAAGTGAATTAATTTCTTGAACGATCAACCGAGAAGTAAGACCTCCACCATATGAAGCAAAGGGGAAAGAATTAAAGGACTTCATCATTTTTTACATCTTAGAATGAGAGTTAAGGGTTGATGATAGCCAACAACCACGAATGAATTGGTTTTGAATCAAGGACTCAACAAGCGAGTTAAGGCCCAGAAGGTCATGAAAGTTGTGAGAGCTAATTTGAAGTCAAGGATGTCTATTTGGTCATCGACTTTAAATAATGACATTCGACGATCGAAAACTGACAATGAGGTCCAAATATCGATGTTCAAATACTGACATTGAGGTCCAAATATCGACGTTCATATACTGACGTTGAGGTTCAAGGACCGAGGTACGGCCAACCGGGTAGCTCAAGGTAGCTGTCAGCCGACCAGCTGCCAAGGGAGCCCTCCGTCGAGTAGCTATCAGATGAGCAGCAGCCAAGGGAGCCCTCAGTCGAGCAGCTGTCAGTCGACCAGCTGCCAAGGGAGCCCCCTAGCCAAGCAGCATCAGCCGAGAAGGCCCCTAGAGACATATCAGCCGAGATGCCAAGGCCGGAGTGCCTCCAAGAGGCCTCTAGTCGAGGTGCCAAGGCCGAGGTGCCTCGAGACAATCCCTAGGCTGAGCAGACCAGGCCGAGAAGCCCCCGTGAGGCCAACAACCGAACTGCTATAGCCAAGGAAGCCTCACAGCAGCCCTTGTCCGAGCAACCTCAACCGAGAAGACTCCAAGGAGATGCTGGCCGAGCTCCCTCATGAAGGACCTCAAGGCCGAGCAGCTCAGGCCGAGGCACCTCAAGGAGGGCATCCGCCGAAGACTGCCAGTCGAGGTGACTCAAGAAAGATTCAAGGCCGAGCAAGCAAGGCTGAAGACACCCCGCAAGGGCCTCAGCCGAGCTCCCCCTCGAAGGGCCTCAACCGACCTGCTGCAACCGAGCAGCACCTCAAAGGGCAACGACCGAATAGACCAGGCCGAGAAGCTCCGAAGAGAGCCCCTAGCCGAGCTGCCCTAGCCAAGCAGCTTCAGCCGATAAGGCCCCTAGAGACACATCAGCTGAGATGCCAAGGCCGAGGTGCCTCCAAGAAGGCTCCAGCTGAGGTGCTAAGGCCGGAGTGCCTCTAAGAGGCCTCTAGCCAAGGTGCCAAGGCCAAGGTGACTCCAAGAAGCCCCCAGCCGAGGTGGCTTGGCCGAGGTGGCTTGGACGAGGTGGCTTGGTCGAAGTGGGCATGGAAAGGCATGGCCGAGAAGAAATCTTACCTGCCTTGACCCCCCTTTTGTTTGCCTTGAATGCCATGATTGCCTTGTTTGTCTTGTTGATCTTGGCCTCTAGTCGAGTAGAATGGGCTGAAAAGCCTCTTTGAAGGCCTCGACCAAAGTGCCCGGGCCAAGGTGGTTTTTGGAGGGATTTGGCCGAGGTGGATGATGACTCCCCTTGTCTACCTTGACTACCTTGTTTGCCTTGACCACCTTGTTAGCCTTGGTGGCCTTGTCCCTTGATCCCCAATCGCTGTTTTAGCGCCGTTTAGCGCCGTTTAGAATCGTTTAGCACCGTTTCATGCTCATGAAAGGCATGGACAAAGAAGAAAGGCAAGGAGGCCCTGAGAAGGCCTCAGCCGAGGTGGCTTGGCCGAGGTGAGCATGGAAGAGGCTTGGCCGAGGTGGAAAACAACCCCCTTGAATTCCATGATTGTCTTGTCCTCCTTGAATGCCATGACTACCGCAACCGAGGTGGCCTGGCCGAGGTGAGCATGGAAGAAGCTTGCCCGAGGTGAGAAACAACCCCCCTTGTCTACCGTGACTACCTCGTTTGCCTTGTTGGTCTTGGTTTCACCTAGTGACGCCCAACTTCACCTAGTGACGCCCGGTTTCACTTAGTGATGCCCAGTGCCGTTTAGCGTCGTTTAGCGTCGCTTAACAACGTTTAAGCATCGTTTACCGCTGTTTAATATCGTTTAAGCACAGATTGGAGTTGATCGTTTAAATTAAACTAAGATGCAAATTTTAAAACTAAGAATTAACTAACTGACAAGAATTAAATTCGAATTACTTATATGGGAACAACATGGAATCCTAGTTTCATTATCTACTTCAGTTAGAGTTGCAGCCTTTAATTAATACATGCGATGGTTTTGATATCTGATCGAATAACACGAAAAAAGTAAAAGTTACCTCTCGGTATACTAGTACCAATCTACGCATACATCCACAAAAGAGATAGAAGGTGAATAGTCACCTATTATGTTTAGACCCTATATCTCTATAGAATTTGAAAACATAAAGGTTTAAGCACAAGTTATCCACTTAGATCACATAGGGTAGCATAATATCTCTATTGATGCCACAAATCATGATGTTAAAACATCAACCTATCCTATGCTAGCATGGCAAGTTCTAAATCTCAAGATCCACTCTCGTTTAGCAAGAGATTAACATATTAGATGTTCGCGACGCACCTAAATACAATAAGCACAACCATACAAGGATATCAAGAATTCACCACACATAAATCTTTAAGGCATGCAAACTACTAAGTTACATAGATAAATCCACTAGGATCCCACGATAACGATTAGTTCATAATCGAGCCTCTCGTCACCATGGGATTTGACGAAAGCATGGTATTAAATAAGATAAAGAAGATGAATAAATCAATAATAGAATAAGGTTTAGCGAACAAATCCGGAAAAGTAACAAGCATCCAAAAGATACGCCTAAACAAAGAATACAAGAAAACTATGACTAGATCTTCTTGTTGTCACAATCCTCGCCTTGGCTTCTCTCTCTCGTGCTCTGAACGAATTATAGTGAGTAGATGATCGTGTAGGTGGTGATTTTGATGTGCCCCAAGGTGTGTATTTATAGCCCCAAGTGCCCTCTTGTCCAAGCAATTACCGTCTTTGAATTAGGATAGAATTCCGGCAATTTCCTTTCTTGAATGGATTAGAAGTGCAATTCCCATGTTTAAATTAAATTCCAGAAGCTTCAAATCATCCAAAACAACTTCCATAATGATTAGGAGAAGAATTCTCAACAATTCCCTATTTGAAATTGAAATCAGGATGTTTCTGTCGACCAGGCGCGGCCGCGCGCGTTTAGTGCACAGATCCAGCGCGCCCGCGCGCCTCCAATTTACAGAATTTTGCATTGCGCGCCCGCGCGCATATGTATAACAATCTGGGAGCGCCCGCGCCAACCACTGCTCAGCACACTGATTTTTCCCATTTTCTGATTTCTTCTCCATCTTCGAACGCAGCTTCTAGCACATGATCCCTTGGCTTCACAACATCCTATAAGCATTGAAAATTCCATACTTGTACCTGGAAGTACATCCTGCACAATTCTCACAAAAATGGATTAAAACACACCAATACTTGAGATACAAAACACCAATTTAAGCCGAAATGGAATGATCCAAGTGAATATAAATCCACTTATCACACCCCCAAACTTAAACCGATGCTTGTCCTCAAGCATAAACAAACAAAAATATGTACAACTAACTAGTACCACTTCCGTAGGTGATCACGGTTGCATTTGGCATATGCAACAAGCCCTTTAAACCCCTAGGCAGCCCTAGTGGACGAGTAAGGTCTCGTGAGGGCCTATAGTGAATGTACCTGATAAGTGGATTTTATATCCACTTGGAATGCCTCCGTTCGGCTTAAATTGATTGTTTTGGACTCAAGTTTGTGTAGTTTTGATGTGTTTTGTGTAGTTGTGCAGGTTTGCAAGAATATCTAAGCTTTTGTCGTTTTTGGAGATTTAATTGATTAAAATTCGGATTTTCCGGGAAGGTTGCGCAGCTTATACTGTTTTGGCCATATCTGGAGTTCTAGAAGTCCGTTTTCAGCGATCTTACCGCCCACGCGAAGCTTGAGAGATTTTATACAACCTGGGATAGGAAACAAGCGCAAGAAATATGCTGAATTAAATCGCGCACGTGATCTTGTTAAAGAAGGCTTGGAATTTACTGTTTTGCCATTTTTCTAATTCTAATTGTATTCTGGGCAGTTTTGGGTACCTTCTTTAAATCCTAATTGTAATAGAAGGCAATTTCTTGCTAGGAAAGATATGTAGAGCCTATATAAACACATCCTACCATTGTAAATCATAACAATTGATAGATAACAATTCATAACTTTTAATCGTATCAAGGTACTTTCGATCTTCAATTCTTTCTTCAATATTATGTTTTCATTCATTATCATTATTATTATGTTTTCTTTATTAAATATGCGTAACTAATTCTCTAATCTGAGGATTGGGTAGTATTCCTTGGTATTCATGCATGCTTGATTACGTGATTTTCTGCTTTGCTGATCTGTTAATGAGATCTTAACACAATTAGAAGAGTAGCTAACTTTTGATTGTATTCTAGGGATTGTAATAAGCTCGGGAGAGAAGTTGCAATCTTAGTACATGATTTAACAGACATAATTTGAATATTAGATCGGGAGATTAATAGGAGAATTGTGAGACATATAATTCTTGGCACTTAACAGTTTATAGATATACTTTGATTGTATCACGGGAGTGACAATTAGGGTGTAGCTGTAGGCACTATATTGTAACCTGGGAGGGTACAGTATAACTTTAGAAGAATTGTTTTCAGCAAGGTAGGAACACAGATATCACATTAATATTGAGCATGTATTGAGACCAAGTGAAGAACCCCAGTTCTTAGATTGTTTTCCCATATATTTGAATCTCAGTTTAAAATCAATTCTTAGTGCTTATAATTAGTTCTTGGTTAATTTAGTTAATACACAAACCCAAAATTCTTCTCACACACTTCTAGACGTAAAGAGATAAGAAACCTGAACTTGATATTACAATTCAGTCCTTCCCTGCGAACGAACACACAAAAATACTACTAACAAATTGGCGCCGCTGCCGGGGAAGGCAGTATAGTTGAGTTTAGGTTAATTGTTTCTTATTGTTTAGATTTTAATTGGTTCCACAAGTTGTTTTGTTGGTGATTTTCAGGTGTATGCGACGTGCATCTTGCGTTAGAAAATTGGAATTTGACCCTGAAATCGAGCGTACTTTGAGAAAGATCAGAAAAGAGAAAGCTAAGATGGCAGAGCCGACAGTTCAAGCTGTTGTTAATGATAATGTTGATCAGACTTCTATTTGGGACCATGAGACACCTAATCCTGCCAATTGCATGTACAAAACTCCAGAGATTGGTGCAACCCAATTCAACATTAATCCGAGTTTAATTCAGATGATCAGCAATCAAGCTTTTGAAGGAGATATTGAATTAGAGGACCCACACAGACATCTAGAGCGTTTCGTGCAGATGTGTGGCTCATTCAGAATCACTGGTGTTACGAGTGATCAGATTCGTCTCCATATGTTTCCCTACTCTATTAAGGGAAGAGCTTTGGAATGGTTTCAACAACTTCCAAACACTACGGTTGCTACATGGGATGGTCTTTCTACTGCATTCTTGTCCAAATATTATCCCTCTGACAAGACGCAACAATTGAGGACTATGATTATGAGTTTCAAAGCACAACCGGGTGAAGGTCTATATCAGGCATGGGAGAGATTCAAGGCACTATTGAGGAAGTGTCCACATCACGGCTTGGAAGATTGGCAGATCATTAGTACTTTTTATGGGGCCATGAATGCAGATATTCGTTTGAGTTTGGATGTGGCTGCTGGTGGAAATTTCAAGAAGGCACCAACTACACAGGCTAAAGCACTTCTTGAGGAATTGGCATCTAATAATTATTCATGGGCACCAAGTGGTACGAGCTCAGCAAAAGCTGCACAAGAATCTGAGATGATCAACATGCTGGCTCAAAAATTGGATACTCTAACTCAGGAGGTGCGAGGACAAAGAGCAAATGTGAATGCTATTTCTTCACCTGTGGAGGGATATAATGATTATGGTGCTAGTCAGAACTCTTATGTGCAACAATTTCCAGAAGAAGCATCTTTTATTCAGGGAAGACAGCCGTGGCCTGTTCAGAATAACTCCTACTACAATCCAAATCAAAGGCCAAACAACAATCTTTCTTACAGTAATAATCATGCGGCTAATCCTTCTTATGCATTTCTAAGGCAGAATCAACCTTCTGGTTTTCAGTCACGACCACCGTATCAAGCACAGCAGCAGTATCAACCTCCGCCAAAGAAAGAACCAGCTGATTGGGAGGTTGCACTAAATAAGATTATGCAAGGAACTTCTGGGGCATTGGCTAATATGGAATCAAGAATAGAGCAGATGGCATCATCTCAAAAGATGCTAGAAACACAGA
The DNA here is from genome assembly GCA_037693485.1 of Kitagawia praeruptora. Classification (NCBI taxonomy): domain Eukaryota; kingdom Viridiplantae; phylum Streptophyta; class Magnoliopsida; order Apiales; family Apiaceae; genus Kitagawia; species Kitagawia praeruptora. The sequence goes on from CM075347.1 coordinate 19,841,428, forward strand.
TTGGACAGATTGCCTCCAAGATGGGTGTTCGTGAGCAAGGATCACTTCCTAGTCAACCCGACCAGACTGGTAAAGAGCAATGCAAAGCAATTACTTTGAGGAGCGGGAAAGAGTTGCCCGAGGTTGAGGTTCTTGAACCTAAAGAGAAGGATGCTGAAAAAGAAAGTGAGATAGTAGAGATCGATGCAGAAAAGTCAGAGAAAGTAGATGAAGAGAAGAAGGAAGAAGAAATAGAAAAGCCGTATGTTCCTCCACCACCTTATGTTCCTCCTATTCCATTTCCACAGAGACTTCACAACAGGCAGTTAGAGAAGCAGTATGAGAAGTTCTTGACTATGTTCCGGCAGTTGCATGTCAATATTCCTTTGGCTGAAGCTTTGAATCAAATGCCACTCTATGCTAAATTTCTTAAGGAGATGTTGACAAAGAAGAGGAAACTTGAGGATGCAGAAACCATTACTCTCAATGCTGAATGCAGTGCAGTCATCCAAAAGGCCATTCCTCAGAAATTGAAAGATCCGGGAAGCTTTTCTTTGCCTTGCACTATTGGGAAGATGGAGAACATGAAAGCCTTGTGTGATTTAGGGGCTAGTGTGAGTTTGATGCCATATTCAATCTGCAAACGACTTGGTCTTGGAGAGCTTAAAAAGACACGGATTTCACTTCAGTTGGCGGATCGTTATGTTAAATATCCGTTGGGGGTCGTTGAGGATGTGGTAGTCAAAGTGGATAAATTTGTCATACCTTGTGATTTTGTGGTGTTAGAGATGGATGAAGATGTCGAGATACCCATTATTTTGGGAAGGCCATTCGTGGCTACTGCTGGCACTACAATCGATGTTAAAGCTGGAAAATTGACATTGAATGTTGGCAAGGACAAAGTGGAGTTTTATCTGAACAAAGCAATGAAGATGCCTCCTTTTAGAGCAACTTGTTTGACTGTTGACATAGTTGATGAAAAGTCAGACGCGCGCATGATAAAGCATTCCATCAGTGACTCCATTGACGGTTTTTCAGTTCGAGATCTTTCGAAAGTAAAACTTGGGAAACTTCCACCACATTTGAGGTGGACACCAGATGATAAGGAAGAAGAAATTTTTGTTCATCCGGTTGAGTCGGAGAAGCACCTTAGAGGTGTGAAGAAGAAAAAGAAGAAGATTTGGCCGTTGGGTAGTAAGATCGGGTGGAAGTCTGATGAAAGAGATTTATGGAAATCAAGCAATCAAGATGTCAATGTTCGTATGAATGGTTTGTCTGTTGAAGATGGTTCAGTTATTCTTTTGAAACCACCATGAGTTGAGGAAGTAACGTCAAGCTATTGACGTTAAAGAAGCGCTTCGTGGGAGGCAACCCACGCATTAGTGTGAAAAAAAAAAATTCTGTTCAAAAAAAAAAATCGAATTTGAGCAATTTGCAGGTCTGTAACGCAAATTGCCCCTGCGTTACTGACCTGGGCGCAGACTGCCCCCCTGTTGCGCAAGTTGCGCCTGCGCAACTGTCCTGGAAGCAAATTGCCTCCCAGACACGCAAGTTGCAGCGGCGTGACTGCATTGAGAGCAAACTGCCCCTCACGTTGGCAGTTTGCGCGTGGACCAGAATGAAAAAAAAAAAAAAAAAATTCCCAGCCTGTCACTGTTGTGCCGCGTTTTGCTGTTGTCCAAATAAATTTTTTTTTCTCACCCCAATTCTTTTTATACTCTCATCTTTCCCCTAAATCTTTTCCTATTTTAATTCCAAAACCCCTCATCTCTCCTAAAAAAATTCAAATTCCTATTTCTTTTCTAATTCTTTTTCTTTTATCCATTAAATATTTTTTCTATCCTAAATCAAATTCCAATTTCCACCAAAAAATTTTCCTTTTCACATTAAAATTCTTATATTCATCCTATCACTCCATGGCCTATATATACCCATACATACACACCCAATTCATTATCTTCTTCCTCTACATCTCTTAAAAATTCAAGTTTGGGGGAAAATTAGTACAAGTTCACCTCTTTGATTCGTAGTGGGATTTCTTCTCTATTTTATTTTATTACGAATTTGTGTTCTTGTAAATTGGGGTTTTTGTATTATTCTTGTTACTTGGGTATTTGTGGTGTGATTTTTCTTGGTGGTTTTTGGTGGGATATTTCTTGGTGGTTGTTGGTGGTGCTATTGTTGAGGGGGGTTTTGATTATTATGGCGCCTAAGCGAATGAGGAGTGGTTCTTTTAGGGTGGAGAGATTTTCTTCTCCGGATGCGGAGGTTGAGTATAATCGGTTGTTGTCAAGGTCGGTGGCGAAAGAAAGGGGGTTTTTGCCAATTCGTCATTATGGGTTGGTTGATGTGATTAGTGAGTTACGTTGGGGAGAGATTTGTAAGGCACCTGCTCCGGTTCCGGTGAATGTTGTTAGGGAGTTTTATGCCAATGCTAAAGGTGAGCCGGATGAGGTGTGTGTGGTTCGAGGTAAACAGGTGGATTATAGTGTCGATGCTATTCGTACAGTTTTGGGCCAACCACCTAAGCTTGTGGGGGATGAAGATTGGGCAAGGAAGACTAGTAAGGATGTGGATTTGGAGGCAATTATTCGTGAGTTATGTGTTCCTGGTACAGTTTGGAAGTATAAATTGGGAACCACTGAGCCAGTTAATTTTCTGTCTTCTGCGATGAATAAATTTGCACGTGCATGGTATGCGTTTCTTTGTGCGAATATTATGCCTACTTCTCATATAGGTGAGGTCACAGTTGATAGAGTGATTCTTCTTTGGGGCATTCTAAAGGGGAAGTACATTGATGTAGCTTATATTGTTCATCAGAATATTCTGCGGTTTTTAAAGTCTAATGCACTATCAACAATGCCCCATGCTTCTGTTATAGCTGGTTTATGTAAAGATAGTGGTGTTATCTGGGGTGCGGATGAGGAGTTGCAGTCACCTTTGGCTACCATTACCGATGTGTCTATTGATCGAATGCCTGACTGGCAAGGTGGGGTTCCACATCCGAGGGGGCTTGGTTATATTGTTAATGGTGATGGTGCTAGTGGTCAAGGAGCGGGCGCTCAGCCACGTGTTTCAAGAGTACCGAGAGTTTTGGATGCCCACTTTAGGCGTTTGTACAGGCGGATGGATGCTATACATGCTTGTAACAGGGAGTATGCTCAAGATATGGCTACAGCTTTGAGAGATGCAGGTATTCAGGCAAGGTGGCCAGTCTATGGAGCTCGTACGCGGTATCCGCCACCAGATTCTGATTCCTCCGAGGAGGAGGACGAGTAGGTATGTTTTCTGCTATCCCTTGTATTTACTTCCATTCAATGCGGACATTGAATATTTTAAGTTTGGGGGTGGTTTGAGGGATTAGTAGTTGTTGTTGTATTATTTGTTCATGTAGGATTTCATGCTTTGCATATTAGTAGTAGTAAATTATGCATATTTGTTCGTGTTATCTACGTTTGTTTCATATAGGACATTCTGTTTTTATGTTCGTATATCATGTGAATTCATAATAGTTGCATTTGCACCCATGCTTGAGAGGAATTTTGTGTTGTTGACGCTTTTGATTGAGAAGTGATATGCTTTGTTCTTGTGCACACACATACACTAGTAAGTTGAAGCTAGTAGACTTATTGAATGTTGTAAGTAATTAGAAGGACATGAATATGTGCAAGATGATTTAGTTTGCATGCTTTGAATACAAGTCGTTGCGTTAGAGAGATTTTTTCTTGGGATTGAGTATGTTTTTCCACCAAGTGAGTTTTTGAGCCATATTGCATATTTTTTGCAATTTATTCGTTTGCTTGAGTGTCCACGGATTGTTTGCATTGCTAGCAGTTGTTTGAGGTCTTTCTTGAAACGCATGACATTATTTGACGATTAAAATGATAAAGGCATTAGGAATAACCACATATTTTCCCATATTACCACACCATATTAACATGATCAATTAGTTACCCATTGAGCTTAATCCTATTTTTCGGTGACATACCACATTACTTGCCTAGACCTTTTTCTTGTATTGGCTTTACATTAATTTGAACCCACATTGTCAAAGGCTAGTATAGTGCTTAAGGGAGTAATAAGGTGTGCATGGAGGGGTTTATTGTTGGTCATACTTTTGGGGAAATATTGAAATTGGGTTTGTTTACTTGATAGTCGGCATATGTAATAAATTGTGGGATCATTGTTATTGTTTATATTATTGTTTTATTTAGCTCTCGAAAAAAAAAGAAAAAAAAAAGAAAAAAAAAAGAAAAAAGAAAAAAAAATATTATGAGAGCATGTTTGTGTTTGTTATGATCCTACTTTAGTCGACTAGTCGAGTGTTCTTAGTAAAATTTATGTGGGAGGAAAATAGGGTGTTGTGAATGGTTCGTTATGGTACTTATTAGCTTTTGACACTTCACCTGTTTTTGGCTTATTTGACATACCTTGTCCCTAGCCCACGTTACAACCGAATGAAGACTTTTTGATTATCGTCATTGATGTATGTTGTGTTAAGAGATAGATTGATACCAAATGTCAAGCATGTTTATGATTTTGTTGGAATTGAGTGATACACTTACCCTTGTTCTTGAGTGAATATTCTTTTATGAGTGGATTGTGAGTGTTTGCTTGTTTTTGCGTATGAGATCCCGAGTTTTGTCTCAAAGATGTGCTCTTGTAGGTTTAGCATGTTTACTAACTTATTCTTACACTTGACATGGACTTGTGAGAACTTATGCATGTTCATTGAGTAGACTATGTGAATACTTGCACTTTCGACACCAAGACATTGCGTATTTACTTTGATTCTTAAGTTGATATGGCATGAGAGGATTTGAAGGTATGGTAGGCTAGATTAATTGCATTTTGCATATTAGTTGCATTCATGCATTGCATTGCATTAGGTAAATGGATTTTGTGGGTACATTCGCTATAGGCCCTCACGAGACCTTACTCGTCCACTAGGGCTGCCTAGGGGTTTAAAGGGCTTGTTGCATATGCCAAATGCAACCGTGATCACCTACGGAAGTGGTACTAATTAGGTAGTTGTAATTGTTTATGCTTGAGGACAAGCATCAGTTTAAGTTTGGGGGTTTGATAAGTGGATTTTATATCCACTTGGAATGCCTCCGTTCGGCTTAAATTGATTGTTTTGGACTCAAGTTTGTGTAGTTTTGATGTGTTTTGTGTAGTTGTGCAGGTTTGCAAGAATATCTAAGCTTTTGTCGTTTTTGGAGATTTAATTGATTAAAATTCGGATTTTCCGGGAAGGTTGCGCAGCTTATACTGTTTTGGCCATATCTGGAGTTCTAGAAGTCCGTTTTCAGCGATCTTACTGCCCACGCGAAGCTTGGGAGATTTTCTACAACCTGGGATAGGAAACAAGTGCAAGAAATATGCTGAATTAAATCGCGCACGTGATCTTGTTAAAGAAGGCTTGGAATTTACTGTTTTGCCATTTTTCTAATTCTAATTGTATTCTGGGCAGTTTTGGGTACCTTCTTTAAATCCTAATTGTAATAGAAGGCAATTTCTTGCTAGGCAAGATATGTAGAGCCTATATAAACACATCCTACCATTGTAAATCATAACAATTGATAGATAACAATTCATAACTTTTAATCGTATCAAGGTACTTTCGATCGGAGTTTAATCGTTTAAGCACATATTGGAGTTGATCGTTTAAATTAAACTAAGATGCAAATTTTAAAACTAAGAATTAACTAACTGACAAGAATTAAATTCGAATTACTTATATGGGAACAACATGGAATCCTAGTTTCATTATCTACTTCAGTTAGAGTTGCAGCCTTTAATTAATACATGCGATGGTTTTGATATCTGATCGAATAACACGAAAAAAGTAAAAGTTACCTCTCGGTATACTAGTACCAATCTACGCATACATCCACAAAAGAGATAGAAGGTGAATAGTCACCTATTATGTTTAGACCCTATATCTCTATAGAATTTGAAAACATAAAGGTTTAAGCACAAGTTATCCACTTAGATCACATAGGGTAGCATAATATCTCTATTGATGCCACAAATCATGATGTTAAAACATCAACCTATCCTATGCTAGCATGGCAAGTTCTAAATCTCAAGATCCACTCTCGTTTAGCAAGAGATTAACATATTAGATGTTCGCGACGCACCTAAATACAATAAGCACAACCATACAAGGATATCAAGAATTCACCACACATAAATCTTTAAGGCATGCAAACTACTAAGTTACATAGATAAATCCACTAGGATCCCACGATAACGATTAGTTCATAATCGAGCCTCTCGTCACCATGGGATTTGACGAAAGCATGGTATTAAACAAGATAAAGAAGATGAATAAATCAATCATAGAATAAGGTTTAGCGAACAAATCCGGAAAAGTAACAAGCATCCAAAAGATACGCCTAAACAAAGAATACAAGAAAACTATGACTAGATCTTCTTGTTGTCACAATCCTCGCCTTGGCTTCTCTCTCTCGTGCTCTGAACGAATTATAGTGAGTAGATGATCGTGTAGGTGGTGATTTTGATGTCCCCAAGGTGTGTATTTATAGCCCCAAGTGCCCTCTTGTCCAAGCAATTACCGTCTTTGAATTAAGATAGAATTCCGGCAATTTCCTTTCTTGAATGGATTAGAAGTGCAATTCCCATGTTTAAATTAAATTCCAGAAGCTTCAAATCGTCCAAAACAACTTCCATAATGATTAGGAGAAGAATTCTCAACAATTCCCTATTTGAAATTGAAATCAGGATGTTTCTGTCGACCAGGCGCGGCCGCGCGCGTTTAGTGCACAGATCCAGCGCGCCCGCGCGCCTCCAATTTATAGAATTTTGCATTGCGCGCCCGCGCGCATATGTATAACAATCTGGGAGCGCCCGCGCCAACCACTGCTCAGCACACTGATTTTTCCCATTTTCTGATTTCTTCTCCATCTTCGAACGCAGCTTCTAGCACATGATCCCTTGGCTTCACAACATCCTATAAGCATTGAAAATTCCATACTTGTACCTGGAAGTACATCCTGCACAATTCTCACAAAAATGGATTAAAACACACCAATACTTGAGATACAAAACACCAATTTAAGCCGAAATGGAATGATCCAAGTGAATATAAATCCACTTATCACACCCCCAAACTTAAACCGATGCTTGTCCTCAAGCATAAACAAACAAAAATATGTACAACTAACTAGTACCACTTCCGTAGGTGATCACGGTTGCATTTGGCATATGCAACAAGCCCTTTAAACCCCTAGGCAGCCCTAGTGGACGAGTAAGGTCTCGTGAGGGCCTATAGTGAATGTACCTGATAAGTGGATTTTATATCCACTTGGAATGCCTCCGTTCGGCTTAAATTGATTGTTTTGGACTCAAGTTTGTGTAGTTTTGATGTGTTTTGTGTAGTTGTGCAGGTTTGCAAGAATATCTAAGCTTTTGTCGTTTTTGGAGATTTAATTGATTAAAATTCGGATTTTCCGGGAAGGTTGCGCAGCTTATACTGTTTTGGCCATATCTGGAGTTCTAGAAGTCCGTTTTCAGCGATCTTACCGCCCACGCGAAGCTTGAGAGATTTTCTACAACCTAGGATAGGAAACAAGTGCAAGAAATATGCTGAATTAAATCGCGCACGTGATCTTGTTAAAGAAGGCTTGGAATTTACTGTTTTGCCATTTTTCTAATTCTAATTGTATTATGGGCAGTTTTGGGTACCTTCTTTAAATCCTAATTGTAATATAAGGCAATTTCTTGCTAGGCAAGATATGTAGAGCCTATATAAACACATCCTACCATTGTAAATCATAACAATTGATAGATAACAATTCATAACTTTTAATCGTATCAAGGTACTTTCGATCTTCAATTCTTTCTTCAATATTATGTTTTCATTCATTATCATTATTATTATGTTTTCTTTATTAAATATGCGTAACTAATTCTCTAATCTAAGGATTGGGTAGTATTCCTTGGTATTCATGCATGCTTGATTACGTGATTTTCTGCTTTGCTGATCTGTTAATGAGATCTTAACACAATTAGAAGAGTAGCTAACTTTTGATTGTATTCTAGGGATTGTAATAAGCTCGGGAGAGAAGTTGCAATCTTAGTACATGATTTAACAGACATAATTTGAATATTAGATCGGGAGATTAATAGGAGAATTGTGAGACATATAATTCTTGGCACTTAACAGTTTATAGATATACTTTGATTGTATCACGGGAGTGACAATTAGGGTGTAGCTGTAGGCACTATATTGTAACCTGGGAGGGTACAGTATAACTTTAGAAGAATTGTTTTCAGCAAGGTAGGAACACAGATATCACATTAATATTGAGCATGTATTGAGACCAAGTGAAGAACCCCAGTTCTTAGATTGTTTTCCCATATATTTGAATCTCAGTTTAAAATCAATTCTTAGTGCTTATAATTAGTTCTTGGTTAATTTAGTTAATACACAAACCCAAAATTCTTCTCACACACTTCTAGACGTAAAGAGATAAGAAACCTGAACTTGATATTACAATTCAGTCCTTCCCTGCGAACGAACACACAAAAATACTACTAACAAATTGGCGCCGCTGCCGGGGAAGGCAGTATAGTTGAGTTTAGGTTAATTGTTTCTTGTTGTTTAGATTTTAATTGGTTCCACAAGTTGTTTTGTTGGTGATTTTCAGGTGTATGCGACGTGCATCTTGCGTTAGAAAATTGGAATTTGACCCTGAAATCGAGCGTACTTTGAGAAAGATCAGAAAAGAGAAAGCTAAGATGGCAGAGCCGACATAAAGAGATAAGAAACCTGAACTTGATATTACAATTCAGTCCTTCCCTGCGAACGAACACACAAAAATACTACTAACAGTACCCACAAAATCTATTTAACCTAATGCAATGCAATGCATGAATGCAACTATTATGAAAATGCAAGATCCCCTTCAAACTCACCAAAACCAACTAACAAGAAAATATCTCAAAGAATGCAAATAAATCCAATCAGAGCTCGACTAAATCCCCGTATACTAACAATACATGAACAGAAACGTGCGTGTGTGCGATGCTCATCAGAAATACTCCCAAAACTAGGTCAAAAATCATACATGCTTTCCGTCAAGACAATCACAGGTTTATAACTAGAATAGACTGTAGACACTCCATAACCTAGGAACACCTCCACCCTTATCCAAGGTAGACAGAAACTCATGCTTTTATTACTATGACACATAATACTATATACGCATGCTTATTTAACCGTGCAATGAATGAGACCCCAAAAGGCTTATACAATAATACCCATGTAGCGAGCGTTAGGTCAGCAATCCCAAACCATAAGGGCTTTAGGTTACTAGGACTAAATCCCCTCAGACTTAATTACTCGAGTATTAAAGAGCTCACTCGTGGTTAATTTTGCATTTAACAATTGGACTTTTTGTAACACCCCCAGATCCAGGGTCAGGGATCTGGTCGTTACGGTCTCAATATCCAACCATAAAACCAACATAATTTAAATTACAACCTTGTGACCCAAACCAACAACATAAAACACACCTGTTATAGTCCCAGAGATGAAATCAGAGTAACCATCAATATTATTAATCACAAGTTTGAGTTCTTACAACCCAAAGAATTACAATTTACCATTATATACTCTTTGCCATCCATTGGTATATGCCATATAATAAATACGTTTGATGTGCAAATGCTAACAACTAGCCTACCAGAAGCTGCATCATCAGCAATGGTAGCTATGACCTCAGCGGTTAATCCTCTAGCGGTTGACACCTGCCTATGCTGAGTACGCCTTGCGCGGCCATCTGATCTAGCTGTTGTTGTAATATAAATAAATAAAGCAAGGGTGAGCAATAGCCCACCAAAAATATAATTGAACGGCAATAATATATGACAGTTCAAAATATCTTTGAAACCACATGCCATGCATTAACGAACGTAGTACCAATATAAGGTATGAGATGAAGTTACAAGGTAACTCAAAATATAATTGTTCCGAAGAAATATCTGCTATGTCAAAGATAAGCAAGATATTATCAAATTTTCATAATAGAGGAACTTGCAGGAAGAATATTGCAATTCCAGTTCGAACACTTTTCAAACCTGCCAACAATGATAATGTTGCAGAAAATTTCCCAATTTGGAAGATGAACTAATACGGGAGCTTGCCGCGCCAGGAGCCACAACATTTACGATGATCAGTCGCATGTCATGCTCCCCATCATTTGTTCTCTAAATGTAGAAGGAAGCACCGACGGATCGCCCGCCCTCTGGAACCCCCCGGCCAACGGTTGGGCCATTAATTGCTGGACCGGCGCCACTCGGCCACTTACGCGTCTCCTAGTTCTAATAACATCCATAACTCTGAAACATAAAGTTCGTCCCCCTTTCCCCAAGTATAGTACTTGTTGATAGGACTCCACAAAGTAGTCGTATCTAATTGGAAAGGAAAATTTCACCAATATTTCCCAAGCTGATGCTTGTTAATGGATAGACACTTGTTCCGTCAATCTTACCCCTCGAGCGTTGAGGAGGTAACCAAAAAGATTCATATCGATGTTTGAAAGAATCAAGATGTGAGTGACAAGATAGTTTAGCAAGTATAGGACCGGGCAGTCCAATAAATAACATCTCCAAGTGAGGTCCCCTTATATATTTTTGGAAGTTGAGCGAGTATTTAAATCTTCTTATAAGATAGATTTAAATGGAAATAAAGTTTTGGGAACCTCCCCTCGATAAAAATAGTCATAAAATACTCCGAACTATTTTACACCATATCTGAAGATGAAAGATAATCTTTGAATAATATGAATTATTATAAAAAGAACTTAAAAGAATTTAAATAAATATTCCAAGAATATTTATTAAATCAATAATAATTAAGGAATATGATTAAATCATAATATTGCTCGTAAGTAATCCTCGAATAAATACATAGAATTATTTACTAAATAACTCTCTTCTTTAAATGAATATTCAATATAATATTCATTAATTAAATAAACTCAAATAAATATTTAAAATAATATTCACTAAATAAATCAAACCTTAAATGAATATTTGAAAATAATATTCATTTAATAAATAATATACTAAATGAATAGCCAAATAATATTCTTTTCGTAATCAAAACTTTAAAGGAATATTCGAAACAATATTCCTTAAGTAAATAAAACTCCAAATGAATATTTTAAAATAATATTCATCAAGTACATAAAATCTTAAATGAATATTCAAAATAATATTCATTTAATAAATAAATCCCAAATGAATATTCAATTGATATTCATTAAACAAATAATGTTCTAAATGAATATCCAAATAATTTTCATTTAACAAATAATATTCTAAATAAATATCCAAATGATATTCATTTAGTAATCAAAACCTTAATATTCGAAATAATATTCCTTGAGTAATTAGAACTTCCAAAGAATACTTTTAAAATAATATTTATCAAATACATAAAACTTAAATGAATATCCGAAAGTGATATTCATTTAGTGAATAAAATCCCAATGAATATCAAAGTAATTATTCATTAATAATCAACTCTAATGAATATTCAAAAATAATATTCATTTAATATTTCTCGACTGAAATAATACTCAAATAACGTTTCTCGAAAGATTTCCAAGTATTTGATACTTTTATGGAAATATAAATAATGTTTAATAATAACATTCCTAAAAATGAATACTACTCTGTCGCTGGAATCCCTCCGGGTTTCCACGACTATCTATATAACACAAAATACCGACTCCCGGTCTCATATTTAAAGAATAAATATCATACGCCCTTCACTAAGGGTCCTAGAAACACAATCCTGCTTATAACTGATAATCCATATCTAGTCTATAAGCCAATATTAATTCAGGGAACAAGTATTCCAATATACTTTGAAAACAAGCATGCATGCTATGGCATATGTATAACAACAATCATATATATTATCACAACAACAGTTCCAAGGTATTGGAAACTTTCCTGGTAATCCTGTAGGGGTAGTGTGCCTCGTGTCAATCCAATGATCTATAAATAGTCACAATAACCTAGGTCAATCACTTAACATTTCGAAAGGCTAAGTATAACTTAACTTAAGTCGAAACACGTTTTCGAATTATCTCGATATACCCCTCTTAGTGTAACTCCCTTTTATTATCATTATGACCCGACATTCGTCCACTACTAAGACACGTCACTATACTTACACTTGGTATATACTTAAGTCATGTAAGTTTTAAGGTCGATCATTTACAAACCAAGATTATACCTCGAGATTTATCGCCCGTTTTCTAAGTCATATACCAAAGTCATACTTTTAAGGGGTTCGTTCGCGTTTAACCTTGATTCGAACATTTTTATAAAATCGGAAAACGATCCCTTCTACATGTGGTTTTCTCTCACACCTTCCTTTTTACCTCTAATATTTAATTATCAAGATTAGCCACTGATTTCGTAGTATTAAAGGAATCCAATTTCAGTTACGAACTTGCAATTACGGTTTCGAATCACTTTTAGTAAATCGGCTATAATTCCTAAACCGTAAGTCCATTTCACATGATCTTTATATCAAATCGAAGCTTATAACATAATCTACCTTAACATGGCAGAATACAAAGCTAGGCCGTGAGTTAAAGCTACTGTGATGCATGGTTTTCAAGGTTTAACGAAAATCGGGCATTACGACGGCTATAAATCGGATATTTCCAAATTCCAAACTTTCCAATAATCATAATTTCCACCCCAAACAACATATACATGTTATTCAACCATGAACTAAGGCCAAGCAATGCCTTTCCTTTTATCTAAAACATTTAACATTTAACAAAGCCCAACCATGTCTCTAAGGTAACATACATGCATAATATCACTAAAACTCACTTAAAACTCATGATCCATCAAGAACATGCTTAAACTCAAAACAAGATCTAGGGTTTCAAGTTGTTATACCTTCTTGGGAGTATGAACTAGCCTTAAAAAGCTTGGTATAGTCCTTAGGAGTGTTTAAGCTTGCTAGATCAACCAAAGAAATCAAAGAAAACAAGATTAGTTCATGAAGAACACTATTCACCCTCATCTTGGATGATTTATTTGAAAATGGAAACAAAGGAGTTTGAAGCTAATATTTTTAGGAGATCATTTTTATGAAATTTAATACTCACCATAAAAATTTGGAGATCAAACAATGGTTGGAAGTTGGATTTTGAAATCTCAAAACTTCAAAAATTCGAAGTGGGTTTTTCAAGGGGAAAAACAGAGCGCTTTTGTCGAATTTATTTGACCACTCAAACGATCTTCAACAATTATGAAATTAAATCCACAACTTCATCTTGATGTGTAGAAGCTTCGTGAATTTTTTCATGATTTTTAAATGAGTAGAACCGGGTGAAAATAAATCGTAAAGATCCCCCTGTCCTGGAAAACCAAACTGATGGAAATGGGGGAGAAAGAGTATTTGCTTGGTTGCCTTTGTTTGCTCTCATCCAAATGAATTATTGTGATAATATCTTGTATAAAGTGACTTTATTAAAGTGGTGATGCAATGGATGAGGTGTTTGGAGAGACAAGTGTTGATGATTTGGTGGTAAGATGATAAAGTGTTGCTAAGTACTAGTTAGCTTTCTAATCTTGCTAGTTGGTATTGTAACTAGCTTGGTTACTTTGATCTTATCTTGCTTAAAGTGACTATGTCACCTTCCACTAGCTCATCACACCCCTTGGTTCTCTGCTTGTCTTTTTGTCCGGTTATTGCTCAATTTCATTTGATCGTTCATAGGAATATCTCAAAGGTTTCTAGTTAGGGTTTTACCGAAAACCTTCTTAACAATTATAATACCATTCTCCATCTTTCTTAATACTTCTCGAATTTAAATTCCTTAAATCCCTTACTTAAATCCACAAGTCTTGCAGTGTCCAGGGAAATCTCGGAGAAAAATAAAAGTGCTATTTTTCTGAATTCGATGTCGTTTACATACACTTATTTCACCCCTGGATCATGAATACGAACTCAGAAATCCGTTCTGAATACTTCTATACAGCGTCGTCTAATAATATTCTCATTTCTACCAAAAACACTATTCATTCTTTATTCCATCTTTATTACTTATATTTATAAAAATGTCCTTGTTCTCTTTCGGGCATTCCTTAACCCTTTTTCGAAACCACTGGACTAACAACAGATATTGATTTGGACGACACAAGAATATCTCCTTCCTCTTTGGAGTGCCATAACTTATTTCTTAGGAGATAGATTATTCTAATCTAGGTTGTCAACCCATTGCATTCTTCATGACATAAAATCATTTAAATCTATACCCATTCACATTCATTGTTAATACCTTGTAGTCGGAGTCACTGTTCATTCTTTCATCAATATATAAAAAGTTTTAATTCTACCGAAAATTCGGGTTCTTACACTTTTGACTCTTTTCTCTTTTTTCCTTTTTTTTTCTTCTTTTTTTTGATTTTTTTTTTCATGCAATCTGGAATGAGCCTTTCTCATTTCCAACCCTAGACTACTCATATAAATATGAGCCGACTACTAGCCATTTGACACCTAGCCTTTATTAACAATTATTACAACTAGCATGAAATTCCTGGTTTCCCCCAAACTTAGACTTTAGTGCTCCTACGCCATCAAGGGAATAACGAAAATTCTAAATATAATCAAGTGATTAAATCTCAAAACATCCAAACAAGCATGACCCTAACCTAGCCCAAAAGCACCCCAATGAGACTGTGTAATTAGTTTTGTTCCCGTAACATGCAAGTCAATTCCTAGGAACTATAAATCAGCCCTCTACTCATCATTACCACACTCAATTAAACATCTACCTACCAATCAGAATCAGCTCGTCCTAAGGGATCATGAATTATGCATGCCATGAAAATGCAACTAACATGAACTCACATGGTATAATAAACAAAAATAACAGAATGTCCTATATGAAACACACTTAGATAATACGAACATATATGCATGAATTACGACTAATATGCAAAGCATGATATCCTACATGAACACATAAATACTACACATAAACTACGCATCCCCCAAACCACCCCCAAACTTGAAAGATTCAATGTATGCATTGAATGGAAGTAAATACGAGGGATAGCAGAAAACATACCTAAAAATACCGAAACACATGGGTTGCCTCCCACGAAGCGCTGTCGTTAACGTCATTTAGCCAGACAAATATGATTCAAATCATGGTGGCTTGAAGATCGCATTTGACTTGTCCTTAGCAGAAGAACCATTCACCCATTGTCTGACAACCTTCTTGCTATCTTCCCACATCTTCTCTAAATCATACTTCACTTTGCCTCTTCCACCAATCGACTTCTTCGTCTTCTTTTTCTTCCTTACCCCTCTAAGGTGTTTATCCCTCACAGTTGATTGATAAGAACACTCTTCTACCTCATCATCCATGATCCACCTTCTCAACACATTATCTTGACACACTTTAAAAATCACCAACTCATCATTCAGAAGGACATATTTCAAATGGGATGGAAGTTTTCCAAGCTTGACATTCGAGAGATCTCGAACTGAAAAACTGTCAATGGAATCACTGGTGTGATGCTTTAGCATGTGTATATCCGATTTTTCGCTCAATAACTGATCAAACTTCTTTCTCTGACCTGTATCAACTATTTCCACACTGTATCACTCTTCATCCTCTGTTGGAAATTTCATGGCCTTGAACACATTAAAGGTGACATTCTGATCTTGCACCCTCATTGTAAGCTCTCCTTTTTGCACATCGATCAAAGTACGACCCGTAGCTAGAAAAGGCCTTCCCAAGATTATGGGAATCTTCTTGTCTTCTTCAAAATCAAAGATAACAAAATCAGATGGGAAGATGAACTTATCAACTTTTACCAAAACATCCTCTACTATACCCCTCGGGTAAGTGATCGTCCTATCAGCCAACTGCAAAGAAATGTTAATTGGCTTTGGCTCCAGTAGACCAAGTTGCTTGAAAACAGACAAGGGCATGAGATTAATACTAGCTCCCAAATCACATAAGCATTTGCCAAAAGACAACTTCCCAATGGTGCATGGAATTATAAAGCTTCCTGGATCCTTAAGTTTATGAGGCAATTTCTGTTGCAAGACCGCACTACACTCCTCTGTCAAAGCCACTGTTTCAAATTCTTCCAACCTTCTCTTTCGTGACAAAATATCCTTCATGAACTTTGCATATCTCGGCATCTGCTCTAATGCTTCAACAAAAGGAATATTAATGGACAATTTCTTGAAGACATCCATAAATTTCTGAAACTGTTTCTCTTGACTTTTCTGCAAACGTCCAGGAAATGGAGGAGGCGGATAGATCTGATTATTCTTTGAAGATTGCTCCGGAGTAGACTTTTCAACAGGATTCTTGCTCTTCTCACCATCTAGCTCATCAGCTACTAAGTCAGATTTCTCAAATTCAGGCACTGCAGATTTTTCATCTTGCTGATTCTGCACTTCCTCATCTCCTTTAGCTGCTGATTTAGGATCTGATGTAACCTTTCCCGACCTCAACGTCACAGCTTTCACCTACTCATGGACCTCCCTCCTACCTGGATTAGTCTCTGTGTCACTAGGTAGAGTTCCTGGTTGCCTACTAAGTAAGGCACTTGCAATCTGTCCCACCTGGCTCTCCAAGATCTTTTGAGAAGCTTGCTGATTCTTCACCATCATCCTCAAATCATCCATCTCTGATTTTTCATTAGAAGTTTGCTCCGGATGAGCCTGGGGCTGTTGCTGCTGAAATCCTGGAGGTTGATATGGTGCCCTCTGAGCATAAGGCTGTTGATAGCCTTGATTGAATGGCTTTGCTTGCTGATAAGGTTGTTGTGCACTCTGATTGTTGCTCTAGCTGAAATTGGGATGATTCCTATTGCTAGGATGATAAGTAGCTGGAACTGGTACACTAGATCTCTGGAAATTACTCACAAACTGTGCTGATTCAGAAGCGATAGCACACTGATTCGTCTCATGTGCGCCCGCACATAGCTCACAAACACTAGCCACCTGTTGAACTGCATAATTTGCAAGAGAATCCACCTTCATAGTCAAAGCCTTCAACTGAGCTGCAATAGCTGAAGTTGTATCCAACTCAAACAAACCCGCTACCTTGCCTTGAGAAAGCCTCTGGGTTGGATTCTGATATTCATTAGCAGCCATCGTCTCAATAAGTTCATAAGCTTCATCATAGCTCTTAGCCCACAGAGCTCCTCCTGATGCTGCATCTAGCATAGGTCTTGATTGTGCTCCCAACCCATTGTAAAAACTATTGATAACCATCCAGTTAGGCATGCCATGATGTGGACACCTACGAAGCATCTCCTTGTATCGTTCCCAAGCCTCACACAGAGATTCTCCAGATTGCTGCTGAAACTGAGTTAGCTGGTTCCTTATTGCTGCAGTTTTCGCCATAGGGAAGAATTTAGTAAGAAACTTCTGAGCAAGATCCTCCCATGTAGTAATGGAACCAGGTGGTAGAGAGTGTAACCAGCCCTTAGCCTTATCCTTCAGAGAGAATGGGAACAGCCTCAACTTGATAGCATCATCCTACACACCATTGAATTTGAATGTATCACAGATCTCGATAAAGTCCCGAATATGCATGTTAGGATCCTCCGTAGGAGCACCCCCAAACTGAACCGAATTCTGTAGCATCTGAATAGTGCGCGGCTTGATCTTCGGCTGAGAATACTCCTTCAAAGCCTTAGATGCTGCTGCATCTGCCATTGCTATTGTAGTTTCAGCTTCCTCGTTCTTATTCTCTGAATTCTCTACAAGATCGTCTTTTGCCAGTTTTTGTAAACGAGCTTGCAAACGTGTTTGCATACAAACCTAAGTACCTGCAAACACCACGAAACAAATAAACAAATTAAGAAATCTGAGTCAGTGAACGCTAACGACCACTATTGACAAGCACATAAACTAAAAATAAAACACCGATGATCCCCGGCAGCGGCGCCAAAAACTTGTTATGCTATAATTACGCAAGCGCACGTAGTCACAAGTAATATAATTAAAGTTCGTTCCACAGAGATCTGGTTAAGTTTTACTCAGAAAATATGCCTATGCAACAATGTATGGTTTTAATTCACTGCTAAGAAAAATAACAAATTGGAGTTGATCATCTAAATTAAACTAAGATGCAAATTTTAAAACTAAGAATTAACTAATTGACAAGAATTAAATTCGAATTACTTATATGGGAACAACATGGAATCCTAGTTTCATTATCTACTTCACTTAGAGTTGCAGCCTTTAATTAATACATGCGATGGTTTTGATATCTGATCGAATAACACGAAAAAAGTAAAAGTTACCTCTCGGTATACTAGTACCAATCTACGCATACATCCACAAAAGAGATAGAAGATGAATAGTCACCTATTATGTTTAAACCCTATATCTCTATAGAATTTGAAAACTTAAAGGTTTAAGCACAAGTTATCCACTTAGATCACATAGGGTAGCTTAATATCTCTATTGATGCCACAAATCATGATGTTAAAACATCAACCTATAGCTAAAACACACCAATACTTGAGATATAAAACACCAATTTAAGCCGAAATGGAACGATCCAAGTGGATATAAATCCACTTATCAGATGTCCAATTACACGACACAAAGCCAATGAATCCTTGAAGTATTGAGACATGTAACGTTTAGATCCAGTGAATGAAGCTGGTAAAATTATGCATTTTCCAACATGATCTGGATCATTATCTCCCTTTTTTATTGCATCACGCACTGAAGTATACAGATCTGACCGAATTGTGGTCTGATTTCTACTAATCCAATCCAATCGGTACTGTTCAATAGCTATAAATGCATCAACCACATATTGTTGCCACAATCTTCCACCAAGATGAGGAGTTAATCCTACGTATTCATTAAAAACCCAATAAAAGAAAAATGGTAAAAGTATTAATATTTATACATTTATATGAATACAACGTGTAAAAAGAAATATGTGTGTTAAAAATATATGTGTTTTTACCTTCAGTAAGACGTATCATTAATTTGTAGCAGTAGTATTCCTTCATTGAAACAAATTCTCTATGCTTTTTCTCTTCATCTTCATTGTCATCTTCTACAACCATTCTTTTCTGTTTTTTTATATTCTTCAATGGAATTTTTGTATGAAAACCATCTTCTCCATGTGGGAAAAGAATTGGATATTGGAGTTGCATAAAGAACAAATCAGTCTCTCATACTCGTTTAAGAACATTTTGGCGTGTCTGAACAACAGTATCTCTAAAACCTGGGGTGTCTTCATTTTTATTCACTATCAAGCCTCCAACTTCATTTGATGGGCCAATTATGTTAGATCTGCCACTCGCTGATTCAGAAGAAAGTAGAACCAACCTGAACTCATCCAACTCATTGTCTTTAAATCTTTCACGTGCAGTAAGAAATTGAGCAACAACTTTGTTATGTTCGTGCAACATCCGCATAAGCGCATCAACAATAGTATGGTCAACCTGATCTCTAACTTCACCAATTGCATTCAGTCTATTAGGGAGCTCATTCTCAGTGTCGTAAATATATAATTGACAGAATCTAGGAGTTTCTCCTTCCAATGGAAGTAAACTTCCAATAAAATGTAAATTCTGACCTCTAATCTTGAAGCAATAAGGTGCTCTCCCGTTGTTTATCCTATGATCAATCTTACCACCACTGGAACACATTGCAAACATATAATTATATACTCTTATGTTCAGTCGAAAATGAGCTGAATTACGAAGAAGAGAGGCAAGAGGTTCTGGTGGATGTCTTTCTTTCGGAAGCTCTACTTGACCATTTTTACAACAAAGAGAGAAGGTTGGCATGGCATTTTTGTTTGACTTGTTGTTCCGCTCCATATTCCACATAACGGCACCACACTTTGAGCAAAGAGCATCAGGGCCTCCTAAATTATGATATCCTTCCCAAATATCTATATCGGACTCCTCAGCGAAATCCATATAACCTAACAACAATCATAATACTTTGAGCTTTTTTGGACATCTTTGTATGATTACACACTTAATTTATAAATCAGAATAAGGATCTCGGATTATTATATCAGCTTACCTTCATCAATTGATTCATCATTATACTCAAAGACTTCTTCAACGTCATTAAAACTATCAAATAAATTCTTAGTTCCCGAAGATGATGACATAGGATTTGCATGTATATTCTTATCGATATTCAAGCAATCTTGCTTACTATATGTTTAAGTAAATTAAAACATTAGACAACATTTTGAAAACTTGTAAAATTATTAAATTAATATAAATTATTTACCTGATATAATGATGTTTGTTTTCACAAAAGAAGAAATTCGGACAGACTTTTTTGGTCGTGAACCTGTTACCAAATGCATATCAAGTACCATATTTATAAATTAAGGTTATAAAGTATTAGTTGTTTAAACAAAAAATAATACTCTGAAGTTTACCTATTATATCATACCTGTTTTGTTGGAATCATTTGGTATACCGAGTCAGATTGCTTTTCCTTTATGAGAGTGTTTGTGTGATTTGTTAATAACTTGTGTCATAACCGATCCTTGTCCTGCTCAAACGTTATTGATGTATATTAAGTAACTGGAAAATAAATGAAACATAGTAAGAAAAAATTTAAATACCATTAGTGGGAGTGCTATAATTCAGTTGTTTGAGGGATGTGATATTTGAATTTGTGGATCAACATTCTCTTGATTACTATTTGTTATATGTCCTCTAGCCTTTAAACCTGAAAACTTTAGAGATAAGCATGGAAATTGACATGATGAGATTATAGCACTAAACTTTACCCCGTGTGGTATGTCTCGTAAATTCCGT
Source organism: Kitagawia praeruptora (assembly GCA_037693485.1). NCBI lineage: Eukaryota > Viridiplantae > Streptophyta > Magnoliopsida > Apiales > Apiaceae > Kitagawia > Kitagawia praeruptora. The sequence continues at coordinate 19,862,263 of CM075347.1, forward strand.
ACTCCGAAGCATTTTATCCATGGATGGAAGAGGTGTTTTTGCAGACACTGAGAACCAAGCAACCGGATACATTGCAGAAAATATAATCGTATAAAATAAACTAATCAATAACATTTGGTAGATAAACTGTGATTAAACATGTGTAGAACTTTGACAAACTTACAATTAGAAATGCACGATAGTGGAGTACTTTGGGTGGAAAAAGCATTCTTTACGGTATTCTTGGATTGACAAAGACTGCCTCGAGGTGTAGTTACGGGTGCAATCTTATTTGCTGCTACATTCGTGTGATGTTCTGTTTATAAAAAATATCGCAGTTAAATTTATACAGATTCATACATGTAGATCATTATCGGAGTAATAGGATCACAACATGGATTATATGATTCCAATAAACTTACATTGGACATCTAGCACAAAATGAAGGAATGAAAAATTCCCAAAATCATAACATACAGTAAAAATTTTACCTTGTTTGTGAAAACAATTTTCTACACTATTAGTAATATCAGACATTACCAATGGTCTTCTAGGATTAGAATCACCAACAGTATTAGTAACATCATTCATTACCAATGGTTTTCTTGGAGTAGAATCACCAACGACTTGCTTTCCTGCATGTTTAACAATAATGCAAAAATCCTTAATCACCGAATCAAAACTACAATACAACGGAAGCTTCCAACATGATATATTAATACATTATGATATGATATAAAAATTATGATAGGATAAATTTATAATTTGCAGAATAATACCATGTTGTTTTGAAGAAATAATGTCAGAAACATATTGAACATTCAGCTCTTTATCCCTCTGCATATTAATCATCCTATTACGCAAGAAAGTATCCAAAGCTAACCCATTTTCTCGACGTTTAGCAACTACTTGAAGATCAGAATAGAGTAAAAATCATATACATCACATACAGTTTAACATTAAATCAACATGGGAGAATAAAAAATTACCATTTAAGAAATCCGTGTAAGAGTAATCTACACTTCGCTTTCGACCTAAACAATAAGTTAGCACCAAACTTATGCAATCAGGATAGGAAAACAATCAACAACAACAGACAACACAACTCATTCGTGAAAGAAGAACATCATACCTCTCTCAGAATCCGTCTCCGAAGCCGACGTTTTTTGGCGTTCCATTACAATGAATTAAGTGTTATCGATTATGCAGCATGAGAAGATAAGAACTTGATTTTTCGGCGGTATAATAATAAAGAAATCCAATTTTGAATTCTGAAAAGAAAACCAAGAATGTGGAAGATACCACACAAACCATTTTGGAAAGTTTATTAATGAGGAGAGTAATTAGGGGAACAAAATAACAATTAGAGTATATTTTGGGAAAGTTTGTTATCAACGTGTGTTATTACAGCTAGGCATTGGATGATATATAGATTCAAATCACAATAATTTTGGAAAGTTTGTGAATAGCGTGTAAACCCCATTAGACAAAAATCAATTTTTATCAATTTTTATTAGTATTATGAGTAACTAAATTATTAAAAAATGATCATTAAATGGGATTAAATTGATTAATTTTCAAAAAGAAAATTACCTTAATGCCCTTTTCTATGTAAAATTGAAGGAGTCTTCACTAGTGTTCATTAAGAATATATTGATATTTTAAATTATTATTGTATTTTTACTAAAACAATTAAAAGAATATATTAATTTTTTAAATAATTTTTATTATATTTTTAGAGATTTTTTAAATTATTTTAAAGAACGTAAATTGTCCATTTATCAGAGTACTATGAAAAACATTCTTGTATAAATAATAATAATAAAAAAAACACCAAATCGTATTTAGATTCTAATTTTCACATAAAAAATAATAATATTTAATGAATAAAAATAGAATTTAACAAAAATAAGGATCAAATATAACATAATTACACATAATTTTTTTATTACAAAAATATATATAAGATTTTATAGTGGCTTCTATGTAACATTTGATTTTTAAATTATATAAGATTTTAGGTTAGATTCAATATGTTAAGTTTAATTGTTGTTAAAATTTATGATTCTTATCGTAACAAATCAATTTTTATGAAAAATAAAGTTTCACGATCTTGTTCTTTATTATTCTTTTATAAGGTGTTTTTCTTTGAGCCTATAATATATTCTCAATGATACATACTTAATCTTAAATAACAAAGTGTCCAAATAAGCATATTCGTAATAATATTTACGGAGATGTATTATTTAAAAATTTTTTGTCAGGAAAGGTGTATCATTTAAATAAATTGATAATAGTATATGAATTTGTAAAAATCATTGTTAATTTAATTATACTCGTCGTCTGATTGAGTTTATGTAAAATCTCCTAAAATTTTAATGATTAAAATAAAGTTTCTGGCAAATCCTTCAAAATTTTTGATCATATTTCAAAAGATATAAAATACACTAATAAATTCATCAAAATCCACAATTTTATGAAATACAAAAAAAATCATGGACTTTTGAATACCATCAGATTTTAATGGATTTTTTAGAATCTAAATTGAATATCATTTTACTGTATTTTTTAAAATCCAAACTGAATATACCCAAATTTTAAAAGCCTTTTTATAATATTTCTTATTGAATACCACCAAATTTTATAGGATTTTTCAAAATTCAGATTGAATACCCTCATATTTTAGAAATTCAAAACAATCCTTTAAAATCTCAATTGAATACACTCTCTAAATCTTGAGATCATTTCAAAAGTATTATTACATAAGTCATATCTTTTGGGTTTTTTTCAAAAATACCCTTCCAACTTTAGGTAGCATTTTGAAAATATTTAAAAAGTTAGGTATTTTTGTAAATAGCCTACATTTTTTTGGGTGAAGGCCCAAAATAATAAAAAATAAATAGTGTATTAGTTGTATACATTGCACGCAATTCTGTATTAGTTGGATACATTGCACGCAATTTCGTGTTATGAAGGATACGGAAGAACGTGTACAGTGATTGTGTTGCGCGCGCACCCGGATAACACGAAACACAAGACGCCATATTACACTAAACATGTTACCCGCTCTTCCGGTGTAATGTAGTGTTACGGAAGACGAAATCGCGTGTTAGACCATATATCACGTTACACAATTTAACGTGTTCCGTTGGTAAATAGGGCCAAATATGCTCAAATATGATTAATTTGGTAATTTTCTCCATCTTTTTTCTTATCTCATTTTTTTATTTTAACTTTTGTATAAATAGATATTTTTTCGGAATGATTAACTTATAAGTCTCTTTAAGGGAGCCCAAAATAATTCATATCCACACTTATTACAACATCTCCGGTGGAGAAGACCCCTTACATAAAATCATACGTTTAATATCATAAATAAAATTTATAGAAATTATGTAAAAAGGAAAAAATTTAGATAATCTCTCTAAAGACCTGTAAGGAAGATTATACATGATCTATTACCTTATAAAAATATATTCTATTTATAACAAGTTAAAATAATAATAACATATTATATTTACAATATAATAAAAAATATTTTATAAATTAAACAAATTTTATGTAATCAATATTTTATTTCCAACCATTTTTAGCCCATAGATACGATGGAGATGCTCTTAGTTCTCGAATCGAATAGGACCTCCTGAGTCCTGTCCATGACAAGCCTACACGAATTAGGGGTTAGGTTAAGCTAATATAAATTGCAAACATACTAGTATAAATTACACACATGTTATATGTTTTCCCGTCTTCTTCTCTGCCTTCAAGTCCCAGAACTGAACTGATGAAATAGCTGTTCTGTCTTCTTTTCTTTCTTTTACCATCAGCAGCGGATAGGAGAGTACTCCAGCACTACAGCGTGTGACCTAAAAGTTTGTGTTTCACAGCTCTTCAAATGAACATCGCAGGTGGTAAGCAATTATAGTAATACAACAAATAAAGAATTATAGTAATGCATGGTCTGCAATTTAGTTTTGAATTCTCTTCTGCACCTGCTTACACTCTAATACAACAGATAGACTCTAGAAAAGATAAAAAGCCTCACAATGTATACTTGGTTATAAACTTATGATTTACACGGTCTTCCTGTTTCGGTCTATTCAAGTACTGGCAATGTATACTATTCCCTGCCTTACTGATTCGTAAGGCTAAGCCACCTTAGTCAAAAAAATAAATAAATTAATATTTGCTTCATTTTTTGTCCCTGGTGGCTGATGCAGATGACATCGCTCCGATCAAGGGATGTCGTGATTTATACCGAGAATTGATGGCCGAATCAAGGAAGCTATGGTGCCTCGCTGGTCCTGTTATTTTTACTATTATTTGTCAATACTCGCTTGGCGCTATCACACAAGTTTTTGCTGGTCATCTTGGGACTTTCCAGCTTGCTGCCTACTCGGTCGAGTACTCCTTCATTTCTGGCCTCTCTTACGGTGTTTTGGTAAATGTTTCTTATGTTTGTTTTGATATTAATTTGACACATACGTTTAATCTGCGTTTTATCAATAAATTTCTGTTGTGTTTGTTTTCAATTCTCAAGTGTTATTTTGATTTTTGATGCATATATACTTCTTATCTTAAATGAAAAGTAAATGCGTGGCTCACCCATGTTCTCAACTGTTGCTCTAATTTTTTACACAAAACGATTAAGCTTTATCTGAACAATTGACCTATTTATATGTACTTTTGTAAAATAAAAATTAATGATTGGAAGCGACAACAAGTTTTAACTTGTATTTGTACCGATTTGAATGCAGCTAGGGATGGGAAGTGCACTGGAGACATTATGCGGACAAGCTTTTGGAGCAGGACAAATAGATATGCTGGGAGTATATATGCAAAGATCATGGATTATTTTGAACTGCACCAGTATAATCCTAATGATTTTTTACATATTTTCTGCTCAATTTTTGATACTGATTGGGCAAACTGAAGACATATCTCGAGAAGCTGGAAAATTTGCGGTGTGGATGATCCCACAGCTGTTTGCATATGCTATGAATTTTCCTATAGCCAAGTTTTTGCAGTCTCAGAGCAAGATTATGGCTATGGCTCTAATATCATTCGTTGCATTGGTTTTGCACCCATTTTTTAGCTGGTTGTTCATGTTCAAGTTAGGGTGGGGACTAGCAGGAGGGGCGGTGGTGCTCAACGGGTCATGGTGGTTCATAGTGCTGGCGCAGCTCATCTACATATTTAGTGGGACTTGCGGAGAAGCCTGGTCCGGCTTTTCTTGGAAGGCTTTTAAGAATTTATGGGGTTTCGTTAGGCTATCTGTTGCATCAGCTGTTATGCTTTGGTAAGTCTAAAATTATATATTGGTTCTGTTTACAAACTTTATCTGTTATCACTTTATATATTAAGGTCAAAACTCAAACTCACGACCTACACATGTCAAATTTCTAGAACTATTTCATGCTATATGAACTAGATTGGATGTTTATAAATTTAATTTTGGCTGGTCAAATAATTAAAACCAATAATTTGATGTACGTTTATGCAGCTTAGATATTTGGTATTATACGGCATTAGTACTGTGTGCTGGATATCTAAAGAATGCTGAAATAGCTGTGGATGCACTTTCCATCTGGTAAGTAGTATCTATTTTACACCCTCTTTAATTCATTGTTGCACATATTCTAATGCTTTTTCACGTGAGTCGTATGGGCTTTTTGTTAAGTACGAGTTGTTTCTGAGACTGCAAGTGGCTATTTAACAGTCAAACAAATATTTTGTAAAAAAAAACAATCAAACAAATACTTTAGATGGAAGGTGTTATATAATTTTGTTGCACTGATTCCATTTGCAGCACCAACATTGTGGGTTGGGGAGTGATTGTATCTATTGGATTCAATGCAGCTGTAAGGTACGTGCGGTAAAGTGGGGAGGGGTCAGAAGAAAATCAATATTATGTTCCAAAATAAAGATCTACACAAAACTTTTAATAAGACTTTTGATAATTTCATAAATTTTGTTTATGCGATCTGGAAAATTGTGCAGCGTAAGGGTGTCAAATGAGTTGGGAGCAGCACATCCGAGAGCAGCAAGATTTTCAGTTGTAGTGGTCGTTCTGACTTCAATTGTAATAGGACTCTTCTTCTCTCTAATTATCATCATCTTCCGGAAACAGTACCCTTCTATATTCACCAATAGTGAAGAAACCAAGAAAGTAGTTAATGGATTGACGCCGTTGCTAGCTGCTTGTCTTTTCACTAACAATATTCAACCCGCTCTCTCCGGTAATTGAATTTCAAATATTTTAGTCACTTTAATTTTGGAGCTCAATAGTTTTCCTTATCATTTGTAGTAATTATTAGTTTTTTCTTGAATTGCAGGGGTGGCCATTGGAGCAGGATGGCAAGCTGTTTTTGCCTATGTGAATGTTGTGTGCTATTACGTATGTGGAATTCCTCTTGGCCTTCTTCTGGGTTTCAAACTCAACATGGGAGTGAATGTAAGTACTTATTTGTTAAAAAGAGGTGTACGCAACTATGTAAGACAGATTCTTGTAATGACATTTTAATCTTTGCAGGGTATTTGGTTGGGCATGTTGGGTGGGACGCTGATACAAACACTTGTTCTGGTTTGGATGGCATACAAGACCAACTGGAACAAACAGGTAAACATCACTTTGTTACAACAAAGATCCATGGATTAAATTTATATGCGTGGACAAATCTTGATTCGGTTTGTCCTGCAGGCATCAATTGTGGGAAACAAAATTATTCAGTGGGGAGGGGAACCAGAGCATGCAGCAGAAATGCAGAATCAGATCACACACTGAATGATTATTTTAATGCATTACAATTTTCTAGAAAAAAAAACTAAATGGCCACCCTTGTTTAGTCACAAATTAGGGTTTATTCTCTGAGAGCGGCGATGAAGCAAAATCCGAATCAATGGGCGACTAAGCAAAACCCTAACAAGCGGCAAAGATGAGATCCTTGGTATTCTAGGGTTTTCCATTTCCCCTTTTGTGAGTGAAGCTTTTTATGGTGGAAGAAGAATACTCATCTTCCAATTGAAAGAAATTAGTTAGCAAAATGAAATGATTTAATTTTGGAGAGCAGTGGTGTCGGTTCGATAATTAGTTAATCGGTGTATTTTGCTGATATGGCTGGTTGTGGCTTCGATAATTAGTATAAATTTTCTTGGTTGTGAAAGCATGTTTCAGAACTGAATTGATTTAATATCCATGTATGGCTTTCTATGTTTATTATTCTGGTTTTCTCGGTTTGCTGAATCATAATAAATCTTTGCGAGTAAAAAGAAACGAAGTAATTGTGCAACTGTGGGTAATGATGATGGCTTTTCTCAGATCAGATAAACTTAACTTTGAAATTTAGTTAGAACAAATTAAGTACTGTAATTTCAAGTTTTTTCTATGCATAGCTGTAGATTACTAAGTATGGTATATTGCAGATTGTGAATAAATAAATTATAAAGAATGTCTAGTATTGATCTGTTGAGGTTTTATTGTTTATGATTCGATTCTTTACCACTTGTTACAAAGAGAAGAGAGGTGTCCACTAGACTACAATGCTAGGAATCGAGATTGACTGGTTCTAATGAGTTCAGATATTCTTTCTTTTTTCTGTCCTTGGCATATCATGCCTTATATGTTTCACTGAACTAATATTGTTTTGTTTTGTTTATGTATCTGTTGTTTGTTATCTAACCTATGTGAAGATTTCATTTAGACTTTGGAGAAGAAAAACCTGATCTGATGGCAATTTAGTTAATTCTGATCTGGAAGTCATGTGGTCCCATATACTAATTTTTATCTACTTTAAGATTCAATATGATGCAGAGGGTGTTTTTCCAGAATATGGTCAGGTAGTCCACCTATAGTGCAATGCGATGGGTGTTCAAACAGCTAGTTGTTGAACAGATTTTAGTTAGCGTGAATGTTATTAAGAGACTGTATGAAACGGAACCAAAGAACCGTAAGAACAAATCAAATGAAGATGGACAGATGGTTGAAAATGAAAGAATAAGCAAAATAACGAATCAAATTATATGCCCTGTGATTAACAGTGGTTATTACTTGCGTTTTTTTTTTTTGTACTGAGTATTTTGTTGAAAGGGCTGGATCATTTCTGGCTCTTAACTTTGAAATTTAGTTAGAACAAAATAAATACTGTAATTTCAAGTTTTTTCTATGCATATCTGTAGATTACTAAGTATGGTGTATTGCAGATTGTGACTTAAAAAAAAATGCAGTCAGGGTGCAAATATGAGGGATGAGGATGGCTTTGATTCTATTAGCCAGGTCAAATTTGAACTTTGTTTAATTCCTTATTACTATACAAATAAGATATCAATCATTTAACTCTTCAAATGGCATTTGAATTTCAGAAAAGACAGGACGGGTTTGAGATCACTAAGCCAACCATTGAGAAAGCCGGTTACAACGAAAATGTTAGTCACCTCTAAACTAACACTTTTTAATTATATGATAATTTTAGTTATACTGAGCAACATGAATATTTTGTAGAACTTTGTACTTCTGTGTGCTATTTTAAATGTTCTACACATCTGCTTGATTACTTGATGCTTTCTTTTGTCAAGCTTAGGTTTTAATGTTATGTTCCGCATAGAAAATTTCAATGCCTTGGTTAAAAACATAGAAATTTTCTTTGGGAAATTTTCTAATAGAAATAATACACAAGAGAAACTGCCTGGGTAATACTTTACCATTAGAGTTTGAACCTTCAATGCCTTGTTTAAAGTAAATTTTTTTATCAATGAGTGATTGTTAACTCAGCTAGCAAAACTTACTGGCCCCGTATCTTACCAAATGAGTTGGCCCTCGACTAAATTTCCGAGAATGTATCCACCAAGTAAAAAACATAGAAAATTCTGATAGCTTGCATTCAGAGCCAAAGCAACTCATATTGACTGAATGTTCAGTAATTCTTGGATACCTGTAGTAAAATAGTGAATATCATTGTACTCTGTAGCAGAACAACATAAGAGTTGGTGTTCGAGGTCTGAGCTGACCTCCAATTCTAATCCTTTTATTTCAACAAAATAGTAAAATCTTTTGTATTATTTAAGCTATATGCTGTTTGTGCATATAAATAGTGAATATCATTGTACTATGTAGCAGAACTACAAAAGAGTTGGTGTTTGAGGTCTGAGCTCACCTCCAACTCTAATCTTTTTATTTCTGCTCCTCTTCTACTCTTTATTATCATCATTGTCACAGGTATATAATAGGAAGTGCAAATATTAACAAAGTACCATATTGCTCTGCAATGTGCTTTGTGTATGATTAGTGAAAACTATTTCTGATTGATATAGATGTTCTCTCATAGATAGGATACTGAGGAGATATTTACAACTACTAAGATTTTTAAAGTTTACAACTATTTGGACACAATCCTTTTAAAGTGCATTGTATATAGGACTCTAGATAGGAAAATTAAAGGTAGTTTAATTTTGGGCAGAGGTGTGATCAAGTTATGGGGAGAATATAGCAGAGGTGTGATTAAAATAATATGTTTATATTAATTAATTAATTTTACCATTCGGTGCGTATCACGGGTAGAATGCTAGTTATTAATTAATAATTATGCTAAAAGAAAAGTATATATCAGTGACACCGTGGGGGTTTGGCTAAACAAAGAGAATTTGGAGAATCAAGAAACTCACGATTCTCATTAATCAGCCAAATCAACTGACTTGTATAGAAATTAAGAAGACAATAAGCTGAATATATAGGGGCCGTTTGGGAAATCTTAAAATAAGTTACTTAACACTTATATGAAGTAAGTAACTTATATGAAGTAAGTAATAAGTTACTTACAACTTATATTTTCGTGTTTGGGTGTTTAACTTATAAGTTGGTAAAATTTTTATTGAATAAAATTAAAAAATATTAATTATTTAATATAATAATCCCAGTACATGCATATGACATTTATAAATATAAAAGTAAAAATATAAAGTATTAAACAAGTTAAAAAATCAAGTAATACGAAATAAGTTGGAAAAAAGTACATCATTACTAACTTATCACTTATCAACTTATTTGGCAAAATAAGTCCGTTCTACTTGTACAGGCAAACGGTCCGAAATAAGTTGAAACGGACTTATCCTCATATAACTTATAAACGCATTCTAATCAGTCGGTACAAGTTAAAACTGTAAACTACTGTTGATGTACAGTATCACAGAGCTGAGAGATGGATTAGAGAGTATGAATACTTCATCAGAAAATAATTATTTGCCGAAGCTAATCTTCTGATCCACTTATCTGCTGAAGTTGGCTGTTATTGCATATCTAAATACCCCTGGCCTCTCAGATTAGAGCTGGAAAACAGATTCAACCAGGGACGGAGCTAACGACTTACAAGTAGCAGAAGTCTGACCTTAAAGTAGCAGGACATGAACTTATTCTACATAAATTGGTTGTTAACTAATAGCCTTTCATACAAAATCGATTAGGTTAGTATTCATGAATACGATAAATATCTGTGAATTTTCACTCAATACGCGAAAACATGCACAGAGTTATTTTCAAGATGCACTTACAATCAGGGTTGGACCTGCAACGGCCTTCATCCCAAAACTCACATATCATATTTAACATATTGAATCATGAGCTTTTAAATTTAAACTAATTTTGGTATTAATTGTAAATTTTACCATGAGCTCTAACGGTTATATAGAAGAAAGAAACCAACTACCAATGCCTCCTACAGAAAGAACACTTTTGTTCAGCTGACTTTCATACATCCAAGTTAAACCCTCTCATCCCCGCTCCAATTATCTTTCCATTTTGGCCCGGTAGGTCCTTCCTCACCTAATACTTCTGGAGGCAGACTTTTAACAAATCCGTCAAATTTATTTTTTAACATACCAGGCAACAATTTTTTCACTTTCCTCAACTCATCATTAATATTATAAGTTACTTTTGGTCCCCATTTTCTAGCATAATTCAACCAGGGTGGTTCAACAATCTTTGAAGAACCTAAATACTCTGCTCCAACCACCAAATATCTTGATCCCGTGTCCATCACAACGTTACCTTTAGAAGTATCGTTTCGTATCCCAATTGATGCCTTCCCTTCCATAACAAGCCCGGCCTGTGGATATGCTGCATGCCCATGCAATGAGGCATAGACCACAGGCTTGTTATCTTTCTCGAATTCCAGGTTCGAAACACTTACCCAAGTTCCTTTATTATGCTGTGAGAAATACACACTTTTTAACTCTCCATCAAAATTACTGATCCTCAATGTTACATGTTCCCAGTCGCCAACATGTTCACCGATTCTTCCCAGTGAAACCGTGAGAAATTCAATTTTAGCCCTTGCAGCCCCATTAAAAGGGTAAAATATCCAAACTGCGATATCAGTAAATGTGGCACCAAGAGCAGGCTTAATGTGTAAATATACCCCTGCATCTGGCAAATTACCTTTCTTTACATTTTCACTAGCCGTTTTGTCAGCTGGAAGGTCTAACCAATATGCACCATCATCTGTTCCATTTTGTGGAAGATTCGAGCCTGTGGTTTCAATCTGAACTGGTTTAGATTCTTGGCCTTTCGTGTACAATAATGCACCATTTTGGAAAAACCAGTTGACCGAGGATGGAAAATATTGTTCCTTGGGATGAAAGTATACTACTGGTGAATAAGCCTTAAACAATGCATGAATTTGATTTAAATTTGGCATGCTAGACAAATCATTCTTGATATTCTTTAAAGAAGACAAAGAAAGTGCATCCTTATCTTTCTTAGCCAAAAATGTTCCAATAGCTACACTTGAGGCTTGAATTCCTCTAACAGATGGCCTTGAGCAGTAAACGTTGAAGCTACTTTTTGGTCCCCAAATCCAATTGCCAGTTTCAATATCTTCCGTTAAATCTGATCGTACACAACGAATTTTATCTAGGGAAGGCTTCTGCGATGAATTTGTGACAACATGACCCACGGCTTTGTAACCAATTGATGGCACTGGTAGCCATATATAACCAAGCCCATCCTGCTTAATTTTTTTTGAGTCACTACTCCAAACAAGAGTGTAATCAGTTGGTAACGCTAGGGCTGGTCGAGATTGATCCTTTCTCGCAGCTTTAGCCACAATAACCCATCCATATAAAGGCTGGTTATTTGGCTGGCTATAGTAACCAAGTATTGAAAACCCTTGTGGGACTGAAATTGGTTCATAAAATGTAGCGCCAAGATTGCCTGGCCCTCCTTCATAGGCAGTCCAAACTTTGCTAAAAGTTGAGATATGAGAAACTTTTAGTTCTCCCAAGTCAATTGTTCCACTTGCAAAACCATTACCTGAGCAACACATTTTACAGGAAAAAAAAAAATCATTAAACATAAACTTTAATTAGAACGAAATTTTATACAAAACAGAAACAATGAATCAAACCTGACTATACATCACAAGACTTAAAATCTCTACATCAGGTATAAAATTATTATTGGAATAACCTGAGGGCCATTTAGGAATTGGTGCCGGAATCTTGAACGTTGTTTCAACAGGTAATAGCTTGTTTCCTTTCTTGGAAGTTATTATCCGAGAAAACGGGGGGTTTCGGCAGCTTACAAATGCTGAATCTAGGAAACATAACCTTGAACAATTGCAGAGTGTTAGTATGAACAATGTTGTGAAGAAAAAGACAGGGGAACAGCATCTAACAGTCATGAGGAGTTGGGTTAACTGTAAAGAAAAAAGAAGATATGTGGTACAAGGAAACCAATAATTAGTTATCCCCTACATTTCCTATCTGCTTCTACAAATTTTTATTTCTACTAATTTTGGTGAACTGTATTGACTTCTGGCTCTATTTAAACACACACTACTTTTTGATTTTCTTTACTTAACTAACATATAAACAAGTGCATCTTGAATGGAAAAATTTGATACAAACCACACCGCAATTTGATATATTATCATGACAGAATAAACCAAACATGTACTTCAGTACTTGTATCCCTCGGTAAAATGAGCAGGGTAAGATGTATGCAGACATTTCCTCGAAAATTAGTATTTACGCAATGTAATTTCCACCAACGGATGGAATAGACATGGAAAGGGCAATGCAGATAATTCCGAACCCTGTTGTTTTCCGGCCACATTTCTATAAAGATGATGGTGTTACTTCACAATTCAGGCAAGACAATAATAACCTCACTCTAATATACTCTCTGCAGAATATGTGAAACATGCATCAAAACAAACCAGTAACACAAAATTTCGTTACATGAGAAGGAATACAATGATTTTATGAAAATAAATGCCATGTAAATTATCCAGAAATATATGTATACCACATATTGATAAACTTAACAGGAAATATATACCTTACAAAAATTCAAGAATGAGTAATGAGATTTACGTACGTACCCGATAAAAACAACCAAAATGGAAAATGAATTCAGCTTGTCAATTCGCATCATGCATGAAGGATTAGCATGTATAACTGTAGAATATAATTACTCCTATATCTTTTGTATATGAATTTACATGTATAGAGAAATATTATATAGAAATTTGGATCTGATATGAATATTTCATGTAATGTTAATAAGAGAGTAGTTTAGTAGAGAAAGAAGAAGAGGATGGATCCGTGAGGAAAGAAGATAAAAAAAAGACCATAACGACAATGGATCTATTAATATGTTGTAGGTCTGTCACGGACGACCTATATGAGCCTCGATCTTGGTGTTTATAAATGTCCAGAATGTATAGTTAAATAAAATTTTTGCAAAATGTTACATATTTTTGTGTCAATAATATTTTTGTCAACTATCATCAATGTCTTTGTACGTGTTAAGCTGCAGCAATGAATCATTTGCCTTGCACAACTGTGTTTTGACATCCATGGTGCTCACCCAAAAATTATTAAAACAAACATTACAGGATAAATTTATAAGCATACTCAAATAAAAAAAATTAATAATAAGTGAATATAAAATGGTGTATGTAAAGCTAACAAACTTCTGGTGGAAATATTAGGTAAGAATCACTTAAAGATTCATCAATGAAATGAAAAAAATGTCTCAGCCACTACATGATTAAGATTAATCTAACAATTAAATTAGAAAAGATTCCAAGGTATGCAGAAACAAATGAATATTTTGCTGACATTCTAACAATCATTTTGGCATTTTCTAACTGGGTGCTCGTGACTACAAACGACCGATAATAATAAACACTATTATTTTACTAGTGAAATAAATAATAATTTATCAAACAAAATAATATATTATTTTCCAAAATAATAAATATTAATAATATATAGAAAATATATTAATTATATGATATTGCCAGAAATAAAACAAGTAACAATATAAAATTATTTGGACTCCTGAATACGTATAATGTGATGTAGGACAAGAGGCCCAGTTTTAATTTTTGAAGAAAGAATTTACAGGAAAAGGCTTGCAAGTAATTAAAGAAAAATAACGGCATGATCGCATTGAAGACGACATGATCATCACGATGTTGAGGATGCATGCCGACATGAACACACTATTGGCTTACAAGAGCATGCTATATAAAATAATTGGAGCAAGCGATTGATTTCTATTAGCACGATTAGGTTGATAGGCTACGTGATCATGCTAAAGCATGAAAATTTGGTCGTGGGAAACAAGAATAAAGCATGAGCACACTCAGTGTTGCATGATCATGTTGCTTTACAATAAATATTTTATTTTAATTAGAATTTATTTTATTTTGTTTTAGGGTTTTATATCCCTATGTAAACATCATATGATGTAACAATTATCATTATCTATTATCTTTGATTGAATTAAAACCTATATATTAACTAACATAGAATTCCGGAAGAAATGAGAATAAAGGGACGGAAAGAATTCTAATTATTCTAAGATTATAAAACATAGATTTCTAGAAGAAATATGAATATAGGGATTGAATCAAAAAATGGTGTAATCATAGTACCATTTAATTAAAAGTGGATTTCGCTTATTAATAAAGGTTATAGAAGGCTAACGATGAATAAATTGACCTTAAAGTACAATTAGGACGATTCTCCTTACTTGGAACTATAGTTAAATTTATTTCTGATTTTTAGCAAAACTCAACACAATCATACTGTTTTGCCGCTTCTTACAGTTATCCTCTTATTTCCCTATAAGAATTTTATAGGACCTTTTGTCCCTTCAAGTCTGGAATGTTGTACTCATAAATCCTTACAGTTTAAAAGTGTTCCTTTTTGCCCCTCGGGTATCAGAAATGTTTCTTTTTTATACAAAAACCGTCGTCTTTTTGACACAAAATCGTCGCCTTTTAAATCATGTCGAATTTTCTAATATGTTTTTAACAACTTGATATTACTCTACACTGATTCTGTATCAACCCTCCAGTTTAATATATCGTTATATTTAACTTGAACTTTATTTCAATTAATTCCGCTTAAATTTCTCTAAACTCAATTTAAATCGAAGCGGACAAATTTCTATAAAAGTATAACTTAATATTAAGTTGAATACGATGATCATACAGGCAACTGCTTCATCGGATGATCTTGATAAAGAAATTAACCTTTACGTAATGGTCAGGGAATGGTATTGTTGGCATTTTAGTGAGCATACAAAGACTGTTCAAGACAACATCCTTTATGTAAAGTTGGTGTAGTTGATTGGTTACCGTACAAATGCTGGAGAGCTCGATTTTTTCGAGATGCTCTTTAGTAGATTCAGACATATATGCACTGCTAAATTTCTACCACGCATCGAATAGTAAAATTAATTATTTAATTAATATAAACATTATTTTTTTAATCATTACTTAATAAAAATGATAATTTTATGTGAATAAAATTATTTTAAGTATAGAATTATTTATTCGTCATTTTATACCAAATGCAATAATATTAATATTATCAAGTGATTATCATAACATCCACATCCCCGTTGAAACGTTCTAAACCCCTCTTTATTGTATTTTCTTAATTTTTATTTTTCATTTGATTTTTTTTTCATTTTTCAGCATCTTTCTATCAAGTTCATAAGTTTTTTACCCATATTTTAAGTTTTGTTCTTCTAAAATTTGGTAAATTTAAATGTGCAGTATTATGGATTTCCAGAATTTCATCATATTAATTTCAACCAAAATATTTGTATGGATTGAGATCAATTTTTCGAATACATATTGAAAATTCATAACACTTATTTCTCACGACCGCTATAAGTCATTAGGGTGTCTCTCAAAAAAAAAATTGCACATTTCAGCAATGTGAATAAGGATCTCTACTGTGTTAGTTGTAACGAGTGCATCTATTTTACAAAGTGTGCATCTATTTTATAAAATGAATGGACAAAAATAAATTTCCATGTGCGAAGCACGGATAATATTGCTAGTTTAACATAATATATTAATTAATAAGATATCATAAAAAATAAAATTTCAAAAATAAATCGTTCAAAGTTTTTTGAAAATTGATCAACCGAAATTTCACAACATCCTATAAAGTATACAAAAATAATCTCTCAATCCATATATCTCTGAAAAGAAAGTGTCCTTCAGCTGATAAAGTTTTACCATATATTTGTTCTATTTTTCCTGTTATACTAAACACTAATTAACTAAAGAATTTTGTTTAAAAAAAACAATAACTAGGGATGACAATTTGTACCGATCCGATGGATACCCGATCCATTTCGACCCGAAACCCGAATTAATATATATTATTATTTCTATTATTTTATACATATTATTTAACATTTAATATATATTATCTATTATTATATATATTTAACATTTAATATGTAATCAAAATTAAAATATTTTATGTTATTTTTAATATAAAAAATATTTTTTTTTTTTTTCGGGTTTCGGGTACCCAGAACCCGTTTAGTATCCAACGGGTTCGAGTTTGGATTTATAATTTCGGATATTTTCGGGTTCGGGTTCGATCAAAAAATTCGGGTTCGGATTTGGATTTGGCAAAACCCGTTTCGACCGATCCGATTGCATCCCTAACACTAACTAAAGAAATTAATGATTATTTTCGAATTCGAAAACTTCGCGGGATAAATATAACGTAACATGCGAAGTATTTGACGATACTAAAAAGTGTTCGACTAGAAGTATTTGGCAATTTGCATCCGTGTTTATTCGAAAAGCGTATTCTAAGCCTAGTGGAGAAATGTACATTTATCATAAATTTAATGCTTATTTTCATTTAATAAAATATTGTTTAAATTCAACATAATATATTAATAAAATAAATCATTCAGAGTTATTGAAAATTGATCAACTGAAATTTCACAACCATGGTATAAAGTATAGAAAAATAATCTCTCAACCCGCATATCGAAAGAAACTCCTCTCCTGATATAGGTCGGTTTCGAGCAACACTTCTTGCCAAAAAACTCCTCTCCTGTTAGTCCCGTTTAGCTAATAAAGTTTTACTCCCTCCGTCCCAATGGATTCTTTACACTTACTATTTTGGGTCATCCCATTCATTTCTTTACATTCCCAAAATAGTAAGTTTTAACACTATTACACCCACTACTTCACTTTTTTTAACAATACTTTACACTATTACACCCACTACTTCACTTATTTTAACAATAAAATTACTATTACACCCACTACTTCACTTATTTTAACAATAAAATCACTATTATATCCACTACTTCATTTATTATAACAATATTACACCCACTTTATACTCACTTGTCTTGTTCTCCGTGCCCACCAGGAACGTAAAGAACCCAGTGGGACGGAGGGAGAGTATCATATATCTGTTGTATTTTCCTGTTATACTAAATAGTAAATACTAACTATAAAAATCACCTTGTTGATTATTTTCTAATCAGAAAACTTCGCGGAACAAGTATCATGCGGAGTGTTTGACCACAGTGAAAAGCGTTTGATTGAGTATTTTTTTCTTTTTTTTTGAAAAACAAAAGGATAGACTAAGGGACTAAGCCCAGAAACAACCAACACACAGCCCACAGTCGGCCCACAATCCAAAATCCAAATGACCTCAACAGGCTCGGGGTTTAAACGGATCAACAAAACAAAAAAAGATAAAAATAAAAGTCTGAACAGCTAAAAAACTGAAAGGGCCCAACTGAAGCTTCTGATACTAGAAACAATTACCAATTCTCCATGCCTACGAAAACTGCATTAGCTTGAACTTCTGCTTGACCATTAACAACATTTCCTTGCGCCTCCAGGAAATCCATTTCTTGCTGGGGATTCTCTACTTCCGCTTCCATAGCTTCCACATTCACTTCTTCCTCTAGAACCCTTCTGAACTGAGGACCAACCATTCCTAAACCCATATCTTGGCTCCATAGTTCATAAATACGACCAAACGATTTTTCAATGACTGCCATTTTCTTCCAGTTTGCTGCACCAGATAAGCAGCTAGAGCATTAATTATCAGCTGCATCTATTGTTTGATTGAGTATATTTGACAATTTGCATCCGTATTTATTCTGAAAGCAAATTCTAATATATATTTATCATTAATTTTATGCATATTTTTATTTTTATTTTTTGTTTTTGACGAACAAGGAATTTTATTAATATGAATCGGCTTTCAAAGCATTTTCTACACCAATAGGAACAAAACTCCTATCGAAACCTCGATCTGGAAAAGAATACGACACACGAGCAAGCTCATGAGCTGTCATATTAGCAGATCGTTTAATATATAACAACGACACTGTGTTTTGATCTTCCAAAAGTCTTCTACAATCCTCGATTATGCGCCCATAAGGAGATATCATATGAACTGTTGATACAAAATATGGACATGGATATTCGACTAAACTCAATATAATTGGGAATATAATAAACGAGGAAACTTAACATCTATAGGTGGCTTGCTCCTAAAGAATAGGAGTATGGGCCTAAACCAGATCCGATACCGAAAAGAACTACGTGGGCTTGATTCCTTATAAAGGGATACGTAGGCACCTTGAGAAGGGATCCCCGAAATTCTACGATCTCTTAGAATTAATTCTCTCAAGCTCAGCCCCAAAATTACATAAACCCTAATTCTATTACATAAACCCTAATTCTTCCCCTAAATCGCCATGTATATCAAATCCCTAATTTTATAGCTCTATACGAATACCCGATTATAAATCTAATCTCTCTATACGAATACCCGATTATAAATCTAATTTTGGAGCTTAGT
The DNA here is from genome assembly GCA_037693485.1 of Kitagawia praeruptora. NCBI lineage: Eukaryota > Viridiplantae > Streptophyta > Magnoliopsida > Apiales > Apiaceae > Kitagawia > Kitagawia praeruptora. Next base: position 19,881,394 of record CM075347.1, read on the forward strand.
CCGTGACGAAAATTGGCTTCAACATTTGGCGCCGTCTGTGGGAATCGTATAGAGAAAAATTGATGGTATTAAAGATTTTATGCAATTCAACAAATATTGGTGGGGGGCGGAAAAATATATTCGGACAAAAACAATCAGGATGATCTTGGTGCACATCACAAAATTATGCGTGTGGATAAAAGATGTTATGGATGTCATGTACACTCCAGCCGCCGAATACAAATATAAAGAAAAGCTAAGTGCATCAGCCTTTATCTTATATGTTAAATCATACGTTATGTGAGTACCATGATATCTACATCCACGATCAGTTCGCAAAGGAGCCACGGAAATTCACTACATAGGCAGTGATATGAATAAAATACAGGAGAAGCATTGAAAATGCAACAAACTTGCTGGGGCATATGCTAGAAAACACAACAGCTACCACATGGTTCCACAAGAAAAGAAAAAGAGAAGTTTAATCGGGTGAATTTACAAGACTAACAGTGTTGCGTTTTTATATTTGCTGACATGGACCTAATAAGTTAGCAGCTTTTCTGGAATAAAAATGTGAAAGATCATGAACATGCTTATGATTACATAAATATGGATTCTTGTATTATTCAGAATCTTATGAACAGAATGAAGGTGTAAATCAAGTAATCATAATGTATGTTGGAGGAAATATTCATAATATTCTGCGAGTTAGTGCATGCAAAGATGTTAAGGGTGTACTTTCGGATCGAAGTCTCTGTATGATCGATAGTGAAAGATGGTCAGATGGATATCACTCGAAAATAATTATGACTGGGTAAGAGATGCTACAGAGTTTACTTGCTAGATGTTTGACAGCGACCTAACAGAGAAGTTTAAACTTTGAATCCGGAAGCACATCAAAAAATTATATATTTACATCTACAAAAGAAGTCACCTGGAAGCTTATAAAGGTGTACAAGAATTTATGAAAAAATTGTAAAGCAAGAAAAGAAAATGAAGAAAAATTGGAAACACATTGTGGACATATTCAGTTCTTTTGACCAGGCCTTGTGCAGCGGCTCAGTTCATCTTCTCAGGAGCAATATAAATCTATAACAGCATCAGGAATGTCAGCAAATAGAGCCGCAGCAGCAAGCACAGGCTGTCAAACCAGTCACCACACCTTCATCATTAGTATGTCTACCGAGATAAAGAGATCAACCATTGAAGTCAGAAAATCAGTTTCTTATTTCTTCGCCATGACTATTGCAACCTGCATCATCACCTCAACACATATTTCCTCAGATTGACCAGCAAAGTATGCTCTGTGCTTTCACTTAAGCTGGTACTCCTTTGCAATTCACGAACTCACCATATGTTGTGCGGTCTCTTTAAACCCTCAGCATGTATCTGGAAAATTCCATCGGCTTCCATACTAAGTTACGAAAAGAGGAGTAAGTCCATATGAACAAGTGTGCTGAAAAATGTAAATTCTAATTCAGAAGAAAAGAATCATCCCGCAAGAGCCCTGGAGCTGCTGTCAGTAAAAGAATTAAGTTTAATGGAGCTGGCGCAGTGCAAATTGGTGCTCAAAAAACAAAATTATATGGATGAAAAAGCTTGGAATCCTGTGACATTAAAACAAATACTTGAATGGAGAACACACCTAGCCAAAGGAAGGCAAGCCAGAATAGTGAAAAGTAAAAACTTGATTTTAGCAACAGGCTATAGGCTTCAAGGAAGGTGCAACAACGAGACGTCAAATAAAACCATATCAAAAAAAAAAATACGTGCAGAAAGCAGCAATACGTCTTGCATGATTAAGAAGAATATTGTTACTGGTGGTGCAGAATAAAATGATATATCACATGGAACAAATCAAAGAAAGAATGTTCTCCGATGATAGAAAAAGCTGGAAGCATCATTGCACATTTGTAGCTATCAAGGAACTAGGAAAAAGATAAGGCTGAAGAAAGAGCAAAAATAAAAAAGGCAACGAAGAATACATGGCACAAAAGATGAAAATCTGGAGCAGAATTACTCCTGAGTTTGCAGAATAAACTGCTTTCATACAGAATTTTGGGGGCAGTGAATCATACACCATTTGAAAGGTCTCGGAGCCTAGTTTTTTATGCAAAAAACGGTTCGGGAAAATAAATTTTCTACAGGGAATTAGAGCTGATTTAGTGAGAAGTGGTCAAGCTGTCCAGGTTTCTGATCTTTCATCAATTGGCCACCTTTTTCTGCACTACACACCTTGTACCTTACCCGCTGTCCAGGAAGGATAAATGCGTGATGTTTGTACTAGTCAAGCATTGCATTAGCTCTATTTGAACAAGGATGTGGCTTCTAAAATGGTGAAGACAGTAGCATAAAATGAAGGTAGCAAACTTTGGAAACTATATCAAATAATTGGTTTGAAGAAATAAAAGGCAGGCACCAAATGTATCTACTTGATAATGAAGTTAGCAAACAGAAAATAAAAACAAATTACTGCCTCCAATTCTTAATGAAGAAAGCTGGAACAAGTATAATGAAGGGGGAATTTCATGAAATGCAGCATCAATGGTATCACAGTATTTTCCCAAGGATAATTGGGACCCAGAATCAAGGTCTCAGATGTGCTGATAAGCACAAAATCCATCTAATATGCAGATGTACAGGAAAGAAACGCTCGAACCAATATAAAGAAACAAATTGACTAAAGAAACAGAAAAGAGTTCTGGAGCCAAATTTCTGGTCACCTGAAGAAAGCAACTCTCTGCAGAATTTTTTTGAGTTATCTGTTTTGAAGTGAAAAAGACCAAGATGTGGCAAATAAAAATATAGGAGAAATGCAAGCAATTTTCAATTACATGGAAGCTTAAAGCAAAGAAGGAGAAATGCAAGCAATTTTCAGTTACATGGAAGCTTAAAGTAAAGAAGGAGAAATGCAGGGGCTGATAAAAAAAAACAGAGTAAAGAACATCGCGACAAGCTTGATTCATGAAAAAGAAAATATTTCAAAGGAGACATTTGCTGGCAGCAAAATTGATAACCAATTGAAATAAATTCCTTGGTGTTGAAGTTTGAAGAAGCAATCAGACATGCTCCTGATACAACTTTAAACTCGAGCAACAAACTCAAATACTCCCCTGAAGAACTTTAAAATAATGGCTAGGCCAAGGAACATGCGAAATTAGCTAGCACATTGGTCGGCCAGAAGTCCATCCACATGAAAGGCCAATGTGTATTGTGAAGCACATAAATTGCAGACACTGATATTGCTTGCGGCTTAAAAAAATATAGCATGAAACAGCAATACAATCAGATGCAGAAAAGGCTACTGAGACATCATAATAAAAATGGTTGCAGAGACCAGGATACTAAGATAAAAATTTATTGGTCTTAAACGTGGAAGAGAATTCTACAAATTACAGTATAGCAGCCTTTGAGTCCAATGCGTTAATTATTCTGCAACTTATAAGGCACCTTGGTCAAGCAGCACTCCATCCAACAAAACTGCAAAAGAAGAAAAATGGGGACAGTTTTGCCCAAACATGAAGAAACTCGTCTTGTTGCATGTACAAGTCAGCTTACCTCACAAACAACAAATTTTTGTTAATCAGAGGCAAGCAACCAAATGAAGTAAATAGCAGCTGGCTCGAATTTCCAAAAGGAAACAAAATCTGAACAGAACATGAGTGCACAAATTTCTGGAAAAAAAGTCTTGTCATGTTGATGTGAATAAAAGAAGGAATGCAGCACTACCGAAGAACTATTTTAGCAACAGAACTTAGCTTGCTCGGCAAAATCAAGATAAGTGTTATTTATCTTTAGCAATTACATATTTCATGTCGTGTAAAAATCAATTTTTTTCTCCAAGATTTATGTAGATATATTATGGAGGCAAAATTAATCCAACCCAAACAAGTGTTCACCGAGGGTCACTTGGGGGCAATAATTTCGTTAAAGTCCTGAACTAGTGACCCATCGTCCAAACACTTGGGGGGATCAAGCTGCTCTAATCCTACACTTGTGACCAATCGATAATCAACTAGGGGCAAAAATTTAGACCAAGTCCCGACTTATGATTTATCGACACTCACAAGACTCGTGATCTATTGACAGTCAATTGGGGACAAATATCAAATTTAATCCCGACTTATGATTTGTCGACACTCACTTGGGGACAAGAGAATCTTCTTTCGTACACTAGTGATATATCCCATCAAAATTGAAGCAATAAATCACTAGGGAACCGAGGATAGATCTGGCCGGATATACGCTTCAGTGCGAAGCTATGATGGTCAACCCGCCAACTTTTAAAGTTGGGAGATGAGAAAGTGGTGATCTATAGTTTTTTAGATTTAACATTTTATAGATCACAGAATATATCTCATCGTTGCACAATCTGAACCAAAGGTGATTAAAGTGACTTTTGAGGATTGGAAGCAGAAGCTGAACCGAAAAACTGCCATTTATGCTATGATGGTTCGGCCAAACAATAATCCGACCCAAACGAGTGTTCAACGAAGGTCACTGGGGGCAACAAATTTGTTATGTCCTAGACTAGTGAACCATCGTTAAATACTTGGGGGGAATAAAAATTCTAAACCTAGACTTGTGACCTATCGACGATCATTTGGGGACAACAAATTGATCAAATCCTAGACTTATGATCCGTCGACACTCACATGAGGGTTAGAAGCACAAAAATGAACCGAAAAATTGCTTTTAATGCTATGATGGTTCATATACCGGGGACTTTGTACCGGGAGATGAGAATTGGTAAGCAGAGTATTTTGACAATTTTGTGGCTTACGAACGACCTCTCATCAAACGGCTAACCTCACATCAAAATCAAGCAAAGTCAAGCAAGATTTTGTTTTATATAAATCAAATTACTTGACACTTGGAAACATATTCTATGCAAGCAAAATCTAGCAATGATTTGGGCCCGAATCAAATTTCTTGATGCTTGGAACCACATAGACAATCAGCAATCGGCAATCAGCATGGGGTGGAGGCGGAGCATACAAGCTGGCGGGGATCAAACAAGGTTGGAAGAAGGTAAGTAACAGATCTAAGGATAAACTCTATAGATCGGGGGAGCTTGAGATGGATGAAGAATGGTGGTTTCAAAATATGGAATCGATTGAGGATGCTAAGGTAAGATGGGAAAAGCGATTCAAAAATTGGGGTGATAAGAATCTGATTAGGTATGGGCAAAAGGATAAACACATAGAAAATCAACTGAGGGATAGGGTAATCGATAGAAATATTAAAGGGGAAGTCCGACTGAGATTTGCAGATGAATCTCCGTGGAATGAAGACAAAGAAAAAGAGTTGATTGCCAATATTGAGAGTATGAAGGCTGATGAAAAAAGGAAGGAAGAACGGTAAAAAGATAAACAAATCTTAGAAGATCTTAAGGGGGTGGTATGGATGAATGCGGCGTTAGTGGAAAAGGGGACTCTAGTTCAAATTCAGGAGGGAAGAGAGGAAGCTATATGGAAAGCACTGAATCAAATTCACAACAACAGTCTAGACAAGGGAGGTGTTGAAAAGAAGGAAGTGTGCAATGAGGGGAACCAGAGAAATGTTAGAGACGAAAAAGGAGGTAGGGTCGGGGAAGAAAAGGAAATAGAGGATGAGGAAGGTGAATGGAAAATAGTATCTTATCGTAGGAAAAGAAATATTACAGGAAGTACTATTTATGTGGTGGGAATTGCAGATAATGCATTGGCCAAGGATATATGGAAGGTCTTTTGTGAAATTGGAAATGTTAAAGACATTGTGCTACCAAAAAAGAGGGATAGGTTCGGAAACAGAATTGGTTTTGTAAAGACAAGCAACCTAGAGACAGGGAGGAAAATAATTGAAAGATTTGATGGTGCTACGTTATGGGGCAAGAAGATATCTGCTACAATAGCAAGGTCTAGAAATGGAGTGGGAAGCAAATATGTTACGAATAAGAAAGTAGACCAAGGGGGACAACATAAGGAGGAAATGCGCAGTCAGGCAGCTCAGATATATGAGAAGAAACAGAAATTGCCGCAACAAAATGTGAGTAAAGATAAGACAGGTACGGAGAATATTAAATCATGTTGTTTAAACATTGACGAGGAGCTAGTGAAACTGCTGGATAGAAGTATGATTGGCCAAACATGGGAAATGGAAGAAGAAGATATACTCGTGGAGAAAATTATAAATATTGGTTTCCTGAATTTGGAGGTTAGGAAAATCTCAAATAAAAAATTCCTTCTGTCTTGTGAGAACATGGAACATAAACATGAGATGGATTGGGAACTATTGGGCAGATGGTTTCAAAAAATATCAAAGATAGAAGAAAAAGATTTGATTCCTCCAAGGAAGGTATGGGTGGAGATTAGGGGTTTGCCATGGATACTATTCACAGAACAAAATATGGAGAAAATTCTGAGTGAATGGGGTGAAATAGAAGGGTGGAAAGGAAGCGTATGGGATAGTGGGAAAATCCAAAATCCTGTTGTTTGCATTGCCTCGAACAATTTATTAGAAATACAGGACAGTGTAGTAGTAAAGGTGGAAGATAGAAATTACCATGTGGTGATAAAAGAAATAGCTAATCCATGTCTGGGCAACAATAATGGATTATATAAGTGGGAAATAGGTAAGATGGGGAGCTCAACAGAGGGAGAAGATGGAAATGATAAGCATGAACTAAATGAACATGAGATAGTCCCAGATGAAGAGAAGACAGAGGGGAGCAACAAAGATGCAGATGAGATACTAAAAAGGAATAATGATGTCGTTGAGGAAAATTCACAAGATCCGAGTTCACTAGTATCCTGGGTACCGGAATCGATACAACAGTTAGGTGCCTATTCGCAGGAACATGCTGTTGGTGACTATAGGGAGAAATTTGATATCTCACACAAGATGTTTAGTTCAATGGAACAAAACCGTGGTGAGGGAATTGGTGGGAGATACGGTAATGTAAGAAGTCAGAACGAGGATAGTGATTCGAAAAGTGAGTATAGTGATAGTTCGGATACTTATCAAAAGGATTGGGGAAATGTAGAAGGCATCAATGAGACAAACTCTGAGTCACAAAATACAATATGCAAAGGATTGGGTAAAATGAAAGTAAAAAGCAATAGAGGTAGACCGAAAAAGGCTAAGAAGTTTTTAAGAAACCCTTTCGAGTTTGGTAAAGGCAAAGGAAAACAACGTGGAAGGAAGGGAGACTACATGAAAGCAAAAGATATCGGAGGTTTAGAAGTGTTGCAACAGGTAGATAATGTTGTGAACAATCATGAGTATAATGCCAAAAAGATTGTGGAATCTGCTGAATATATGGGTCTAGAAATAAAAGGGGGTAAAGATAATGCAATACAAAATATTGCAAAGCAGCTCGAAGATGGGGCTATTTAAATGGGTACACCCAAGCATATTAGCAGTCTTAAATGTATTCTTATGTCAATGGAGGATTTAGTAATAATGTGTTGGAATGTTCGTGGAATCAATAACGTCAGGAACAGGTCACATGTCCGTAATATGGCGGTAAAACTTCAGGCGTCCATTATATGTTTGCAGGAAACAAAGTGCAAAGAGCTGACTAGAATGATGAAAAATGAAATTTGGGATGTTGATGAACATGGATGGGCTGTTCAGAATTCAGAGGGGTTATCTGGTGGTCTTATCACGACATGGGATACATCACTTTTTGATGTATTGGTGATAGATAAAAATGAAAATTGGGTGATAGTGTCCCTCCGTTGTACAACTACCAGCCATATTTTCCACATTATCAATGTTTATGCTCCACAAGATTCCTCAGGGAAAAGAGATGTATGGAACAACCTTGGTGGTAAAATGGATTGTTGGGAAAATGAAGCGGTATGCATTCTTGGAGACTTTAATGCTGTGAGATCGCAAGGTGAACGAAAAAATTGTGTCTTTAGAAAATCTGATATAATATCTTTCAACAGTTTTATCAGAGACTTGAACCTTCAGGAAGTGCCAATGGTGGGAGGAGATTTTACGTGGTTTGGGCCATGTAATAAATGTAGTAAGCTTGATAGATGTCTGGTAAACTATGAATGGTTACATCATGGTGATTGGATAGTGGAAGCAAAACCAAGAAGGAATTCGGATCATAGAGTGATTTGTTTAAAAAAGGATAAATTGGATTGGGGACCGAAACCATTCAAGTTTTTCAATGTTTGGCTTAAAGACGAACAGTTAGAGGTGCGATTGAATGAAGTCTGGGATTCGTTTTTAAATAAAATAGGGGTCAGTTACACTCTACCTAAGATGTTGAGAGATGTCAGGGCCAATATCAAAGATTGGAATGTCAATGTGAATGGAAAAATAGGGGATAAGATTAAGGAGGTGGAGGAAAAGGTGGGGTTTTTGGAAGAAAGGGGAGGGGATACAGATAGTGTTAAGAGATTAAGGGAGTACCTGAATGATCTTTATGATAAGAGAATGCATATGTTACAACAAAAGGCAAGGGTTCAGTGGTTTTTAGAGGGTGATAAAAATACAAAATTTTATCACCAAGCAATCCAGAAGAGGAGAAAGAAAAATCTGATCAGGAAAGTTTGGTATAATGACAAATGGGCATATACACCTGCTCAGATCAAGTTTGCTTTCTTTTCTTACTTCAGGAATTTCTTCGAAAAGAAAAAGGAGAGAACTGTTTTTGAATTGGGAGAGCTGATTTCTACAAGAATAACAGAGAATGAAGCAATGTGGATGCAGGAAAAATTCAGGGAGGAGGAAATTCACAATGCTCTTATGCAGTTGGGGCGCAATAAAGCTTCAGGCCCTGATGGTCTGACTACTGAATTCTTACTAAAGTGGTGGGATAAAATAAAAGGGGTGTTTATGAGTACAATTGCAGACTTCGAATCAGGAAAAGGGGTTCCGAATGGGATTAACTCCGCCTTTATTTCACTTATTCCGAAAAAATTAAATCCAGAATTGATAAGTGATTTCAGGCCCATTAGTGTCATTAACGCTACATTCAAGATCATCTCAAAGGCGTTAGCTAATAGACTGACCTTGGTTATTGGGAATATGGTGTCAGAGACTCAATCTGCGTTCATTCGCGGTAGACAAATAACGGACGGAATCTTAATTCTTAATGAGGTGGTGAGTTGTTTGCAGCACAAGAAGTGCAGAGGGGTAATTTTAAAGCTCGACTTTGAAAAGGCCTACGATACTATAGACTGGGAGTTCTTGCTGAAGTTGCTAGGTAAACTTGGTTTTAAAGATTTATGGATCAATTGGATTGAGGTCTATCTCAAATCTGCGAAATCATCAATAATCATCAACGGATCCCCTACTGAGGAATTTAGGCCGAAGAGGGGTTTAAGACAGGGGGATCCCCTATCACCAATGCTTTTTATTTTGGTAGGAGAGGTGCTTAGTCAGATGCTAAAAGTGGCACGTAGTAATAATAAAATCAAAGGAATTATTATTCCAGGTGGAAAAGAGGTGATCACTCATCTTCAATTTGCCGATGACACGGTCCTTTTTTTAGAAGATAGTGTGGAATGCATCCAAGAAGTGAAGCGGATCCTACAATGTTTTCAGAATCTAACAGGATTGAAAATAAACTTTGCAAAAAGTGACCTAATTGATCTTCATAATGATGTGGAAACTGTGAGTAGGTGGTCAGATATATTGGGTTGTAAAGTTGGATCATTGCCATTAAAATATCTTGGGGTTCAGGTAGGGGTTACACCTAGGAAAAGGGTGTTTTGGAAACCACTGGTTGATAAGATCAAAGGAAAACTCGCAAGCTGGAAATGTAAATCAACTAATATGGCCGGAAGGCTTGTTTTGATGAAGGCTGCTATTGATAGTATTCCGGTGTATTGGTTTAACTTGTATCGTATGCCTAAATCTGTGTGCAAGGACATAGATATCATTAGAAAGGATTTTCTGTGGGGATGGAATTATGAAAAAATTCCGCCGGGTAGGAAAATGCATCTTCTGAAATGGGATATGTTATGCAAACCAAAGAATAGAGGGGGCCTAAACATCCAAAATCTTGATGATAGAAATGTGGCATTACTTGGGAAGTGGTGGTGGAGATGGAATAATGACAGAGGTGGACTTTGGCAACGTGTTGTTAGTGAAATCTATGATTGTAAAGTCGGTGATGGACTGGAATCCTTGCAAGGCAAGAATATTAAGTCTCAAATCATGAAAGGTATTGTCAGTATTTCTAGCTACCAGAACATGAGTGGTAGTTTAGGTTGTAGTCAATTTAAGTGGGAAATTTTGGGGGGTAATGAGTGTCTGTTTTGGAGAGACTGGTGGCACCCAGTTGGCATCTTGGAAGTGCGATACGAGAGATTATATAGTATCTCATGTGTTAAAGACTGTAGCATGAAGGATATGATACAAGTTATAAGAGATGATGGCACACTATGGAACAAGCTTTGGTCCAGACCTTTGAGATCGTGGGAAGTGGAGATCTGGGAACAAATAATTAACCAGTTAGATACAATTGTACTTCGCCCAGGGAGGGATAAAGTTATATGGTTTCCAACGGGGGATAAATATAGTGTGAAGTCAGCTTATACACGTATATCTGGGTTTGAAGGTGGGGTTGATCAGAGATGGTATTTCATATGGCAATTAAAACTTCCTCCTCGAGTTACTTTATTCCTGTGGAAGGTGGGGCATAAAATATTGCCAACAAAATATTTTCTTAAAGACAGATTAGGATGGAATCTAGACTGTCTATGCTCATTATGCAATGGAGGGGAGGATCATATCGACCATATTATGTGGGAATGTAAGATGGCTAAGTGGGCGTGGGAGTTTGTAAGTAATTGGTGGGATATCTCATGTGACATTAATCTCTTAAGGTGGGATTGGCTGTGGAATTCTGTACTGTCTTTCAAAGGTAAACTTATGAGGAATGTGTGGGGAATTGTAATAGCTGGAACGTTATGGTCCTTGTGGTTATGTAGAAATAATAGTACGTTCAACAATGTGAATTGTGGTATGATAGAACTAAGGTATATAATCAGAGAAAGAATTAAAATGTGGATGGTGGAACTGGACATGATATCGAAGGATTTGATTGAGGTGTGGAATGTGAATCCTATAGGAGCTATTCTTCTTCATAATAGAGGTAAAAGCAAGAGTTTGGTTCGAAATGTTATTGAGAATTTTATTGGTTTCGTCGATGGATCGTGGTGTGTCAATGAGTCTGGAGAAACTCTAGCTGGAATTGGTGGTTTGATTCTGGATGATAAGGGAAACATTGTTTTTATTGTTTCTGGACCGACAAAGGCTAATAGCCCTTTTGAAGCAGAGCTAGAGGCAGCTAGTTTCCTTTATGGTGAGTTTGCGGATAGTATGTACAGGAGCTATTCTCTAAGAATATTTTCAGATTGTCAAAAGGTAGTGAGCTGTTTTTACACAGAGAAATTTGGGTTGGAGAGAAATGGAAAAGCAAAGTCTTTTAAAAATCTGCATCGAAATTCACAGGTTCATATGTCATATGCAAATCGAGATATCATGGTAGGAGTTGATGGTTTGGCAAAGCAGGGAAGGGGTAGAAGAACTCTGCTATCTGCATGGTGTTGATGTATTTGACGGCCTGATGCAAGGGGTTCTACATCAAGTCGACAGGTTGTTGAGTTTTCTGAGGGGGTTGAAGAGGGGTTGGCCTTAAGCCAATTTATAAATCTATGACTGAACATTCCCCCCTATTTTGTGTTAGTCGTAGGCTATTCAAGTGGTTCTTGTTTTTTTGTGGTTGTTTTTTAGGTGGTGGTCTAATAGTCTGATTGTATGAACTCTTCAAATTTTTAATGAATTTTGCTTATCAAAAAAAAAAAATAATTCTCCCGTCCCATCTCTTGCAATCATACCTATACCTGAAGAATTAAACTCTCGAAATGTGGCTGCGTCGACTGAGACCTTGATCCGCATCATCTGTGGCTTAACCCAAGTCTAATAATCTTTTATATATAAAGGCACAACATGTCACATTTTATTCCTTGTAGAATTACTATTTTAACCCTTAGATCATATAAAATTGATAAAAATGATCTGTCTGAGCCAGGTTTTTATTTGGTGAATATACTTAGAATTATATGGTATGCATCTCTCATTTGAAAAATTCATACTTATTAAAGTCCATAAACAACCACAATTTTGTTCAAAAATATGAAGGAAAAATCACCTTTTTATTATAATTTTGTCAAAGTAATAATCACAACTATTAAAAACCAAAATCTTCAATAAAGTTAGAATATCCCGTACCTTGCACGGGAAATGAAGCTAGTTTAACATAAAATATTAATAAAAAAGATATCATAAAAAAATTCAAAAATAAATCTTTCGGAGTTTATTGAAAATTAATCAACCGAAATTTCACAACCATACTATAAAATATAGAAAAATAATCTCTCAATCCATATATGTGAAAAGAAAATCCCGTTCAAATGATAAAGTTTTACCATATATCTGTTCAATTTTCCTGTTTTACTAAATACTAACTAAAGAAATATTATTTTCGAATTTGAAAACTTCGTGGAACAAGCATAAAGTAACATGCGGAGTTTTTGACTAGTGTTTGGCTAGGAATATTTAGCAATTTGCATCCGTATTTTTCGGAAAATGAATTCTAAAATAAATTTATCATAAATTTTATGCTTATTTTTGTTTAATAAAATATTGTTTAATGTCTAATAATTTAACATAATATATTAATTAAAAAGATATCATGAAAAAATAAAATTTCAAAAATAAATCATTCGTAGTTTAATGAAAATTAATCAATCGAAATTTCACAACCATGCTATAAAGTATAGAAAAATAATCTCTCCCAATAGAAAGTCCTGTTCAGATGATAAAGTTTTACCATATATATGTTTTTCTTCCTGTTATACTAAACACTAACTAAAGAAATTATTTTGGGAATTAGAAAATTTTGCGAAATAAATATAACATGATATGCAGAGTGTTTGATTATATTGAAAAGTGTTTGACTATGAATATTTGGCTGCATCCGTGTTTATTCGGAAAGCAAATTATAAGCCTACTCACGGAATGTATATTTATCATAAATTTTATGCTTCTCTTTATTTATTAAAATATCTTTTAATATTTAATAATTTAACATATTATATTAAATTAAAAAGATATCATAGAAAATAAAATTTCAAAATTAAATCGTTTAAAATTTATTGAAAATTGATCAACTAAAATTGCACAACCATGCTCCAAAGTATAGAAAATAATAGCAATCCATATATCTGAAAAAAAAAAAAAAAGTCCCGTTCAATTGATAAAGGTTTAGCATATGTCTGTTATATTTTCCTGTTATACTAAATACTAACTAAAGAAATAAGCTTGTTGATTATTTTTGAATTAGAAAACTTGGGGAACAAGTATAGTGTAATATGCTAAGTGTTTGACTATACTGAAAAGTGTTTGACTAGAGTATTTGGCAATTTGCATTCATGTTTATTCGGCAATTTGCATCCATATTTTTTCGGAAAGCGAATTTTAAACATACTCTAATTCTAGATTAAGAATATTTAGCAATATTTGCATCCGTGTTTATTCGGAAAGCAAATTATAAGCATGCTCACGGAATGTACATTTATCATAAATTTTATGCTTCTTTTTATTTAATAAAATATTTTTTAATGTCTAATTTAACATATTATAATAAATTAAAAAGATATCATAAAAAAATAAAATTTCAAATTTAAATCATTTAAAATTTATTGAAAATTGATCAACCAAAATTGCACAACCATGCTTCAAAGTATAGAAAAATAATATCAATCCATATATCTGGAAAAAAAGTCCCGTTGAACTGATAAATGTTTACCATATATCTATTATATTTTCCTGTTATACTAAATATTAACTAAAGAAATAAGCTTGTTGATTATTTTTGAATTAGAAAACTTGCGGAATAAGTACAACGTTTTTTTGACTATATTGAAAAGTGTTTGACTAAGAGTATTTGGCAATTTGCATTCATATTTATTCGGCAATTTGCATCCATATTTAGGCAATTTGCATTCATATTTATTCGGAAAGCTAATTATAAGCCTACTCTAATATACCAGATTAGGGATATTTGTGTAAGAATTTTAAGCCTATCAAGGCTAATCTGATACGAGTACTAATTTTTTCCGTTAATAATAATATAAATCTTTTTAAAAAATAATAATTACTTATAATTTCAAAAGATGCTAAACTAAACACTCTTGAGACCTATTTTTCGTGAAAATATCTTCAAATATATTACGGGATATTGCCTCTAGTTGTCGTAGTCGCTTGTTTTTCAGAAAAAAATATATTTCAATCGTTTTGAAAAATGATATAGTAAATCAGTCAAAAAGATACGTAAACGGTCTATATATTATTAATCAAGGTGCATTCAGGCTTATGTATAATTCTATTTTATGAGAACAATTATAAGGAAAATGATGGACCAAATCACATTATACTCAACAAAGATGCATTGCCTAATATTGTTAAAACATAAATTAACAAGCAAAAAAAAAAGAAATTAAAAGAGGAAAGACCCTTACCGAATCTCATGCAAAAATTAGACTGCAGCCCTTCAATTTATCAAGATATGTCAGAATCTTGCTCGGACAAAACTTCTAACCGATATAATAGGTAGGGTAAGCAATCACTTTATAAATTCAAACAGAATGAACAAAAATTTTCCCAAATTTGTAGAATATTGGTGAATATTCCTGCATTACTGTCTTGAAACTCTGTGATCTTCGATTTCATTAAAAACACATTGTTGCCTTGTATCAAAAACTTGCACTTTCTGAAGAAACACCTTCCTTTCAATAAGTAATGGAACCTCAATATATTCCACTCGAAAAACTCATACCTATTTGCAATCACTTATATACACACACAAAGAGAGAGGGACACTATCGTAGAGCTTCAAAAACAATGACAGAAATTTGCATGAATGGCGAAAGCAACAAATTAACTGTGTTGATGTTTCCATGGCTTGCTCATGGACACATATCTCCGTTCCTAGAACTAGGAAAAAAACTATGCGAGAGAAACTTTAATGTGTACTTGTGTTCTACACCTGCGAATCTTACTTCAATCAAGAAAAGAATGGGAGAAGAATCTTCGATCCAACTAGTAAAACTCAATCTTCCGGATTTGCCGAATCTTCCGCCTTATCACCACACTACTAATGGCCTTCCTCCTCATCTCATGGATACACTTAAGTGTGCTTATGACATGGCCAAACCTGATTTTTCCGGAATTCTACAGACCGTGAAGCCAGACTTGCTCATATATGATTTTCTCAGGCCATGGCCAGCAGAGGCTGCTTCGGATCTATGTATTCCGGCTGTACAGTTTATAGCAACCAGTGCCACCATGACTTCTTACATGCTTCATACTTTTAAGTGTCCAGGTAAAGAGTACCCTTTCTCAACTATTTTCTATCGTGATTATGAGAATGCTCAAGTTAGCGGATTAGGAGAATGTCCGGAACTTCGTAAAGCTATTGAAAGCCTTGAAAAGTCTAATAAAGTAATTCTAATCAAAGGCATTAAAGAGATGGAAAAAAATTTCAGTGATTATCTATCTACATTGTCTGGGAAAAAAATAGTGCATGTTGGTCCGCTAGTCCAAGATCCTATCAGTAAAGATGAGAGTCCTGACATCATAAAATGGCTTAACAAAAAGAAACAACGCTCAACTATATTTGTCTCCTTCGGTAGCGAGTACTTCTTGTCAAAAGAAGATTTTGACGAAATAGCCCATGGTTTAATGCTGAGTAATGTTAATTTCATATGGGTTGTTAGGTTTCCTGTTGGGGAGATAATTCGCGTTAAGGATAAACTGCCACTAGGGTTTCTTAAGAAAGTTGGAGAAAGAGGGATGGTTGTCGAGGGATGGGCCCCACAAGCTAAGATCTTGGGGCACTCAAGTATTGGAGGTTTTGTCAGTCATTGCGGATGGAACTCTGTGATTGAAAGCATGCATTTTGGTGTTCCTATCATTGCCATGCCCATGCATCTAGACCAGCCTCTTAATGCTAGATTACTGAAGGAGTTCGGCACGGGAATTGAGGTTTTGAGAGATGAAAATGGAAGATTTAAAAGAGAGGAGATTGCCTCTGTCATCAAACAGGTTGTTGCTAAGAGAAATGGGAGATTGGTGAGGAAGAAAGCAAAGGACTTGGGTGATAGCATAAGGAGGAAAGGAGATGAGGAGATGGATGAAGTGGTGAAGGAACTGATGCAGCTTGTTTAAAAAAAGAGATGAGGAGATAGTTCAGGGTGTGAAGGAAATGATATAGGTCATACATCTTGATAATAGCTTCTGGCCATTTGTTTAATTAGAGCTATTGCTGATTGGAAAAATGATCTCAGGGCGACTCCAGGAGTACAATATAAATTCAAGTGCTTTCTAGCGAGTTGAATACATTACCTGAGATATTAGATTTTATATGTTATGTTTTATGTACATTTATTTAGTTAACATTATGATTTAAACTTTAATTTACTTTAGAGTATCTATATATATTTGTTTCCATCGCTTTTTAGTTACATTGTTGGTTCACGGGCAGGATAACATCTAGTTAAAAAGCATCATCCAGGATTTAACTACTACGACTTGTTAAAAGCATCATCCAGGATTGAACTATAAAACCTGAGGTGAACTGTGTTTACACACCAGAAAAAGATAGGAATAACCTACATTAAAAGGCACGAGTTGAATATGCATCAGGGTCCTATTCTATCCACGCACAAATGGATTCTATCGCACCACTTCGTACTCCACAACAACTCTGTAAGTCAACAAACCAAATCCATCACATGACCACAAACTTGCGATGCTTAGAGTATATATTTAGTCAAATACAATAGGAGTGGTTCCTCTCATTAAAGAGAAGCTACACTACTGGTTTCACTTATATTTACACTGTATTCAGTATTCATGTGTGAATGCATGCCCAGTAATGCAATTAAAATTATCAAACCATGGAAATTTGCACGACTTGATATTTATTCGACATCAAATTTACCTTGTGAAAAGATTTTAAACGCTGGGAAAAAGACTTCGGGAATCGTTTTCGATGTCAACCAAAGCTACCTTTCTACGATGCAGTAAACTAAACCATTTAGCATAGAGAACAAGATAAAATCATAAAAACATTGGAAACAGTTAAAATGTCGAGCAAACTGATGTAGTGAACTAAACCATTGAGCACAGGGAACATAATAAACAAGCGGGTCATTTGATGAAATGACCCCATAAATCAAAATGTAAAAATTGCAATAAATTAGTCCTCCAATCTCACCCACTCTGTTAGTAGAACATGTTAGAACTTGCAAGTAAAAAGGGTAAATAATTTAATATGTATTGAAATTGCAGTCACATGGCCACATATGCAGTAGGTGAATACCAAGAACATTTCACTAATAATCTAGAAGTAAATCACCTCTGTAGGCTAGAGAATTTTCGCTAAGCAGATTACCAAGAACATATAATCTAACTAGTAAACGACCTTGGTCGCCTAGAGAATTTTTGCGCAGATAAAACAGAGCATAAGAGATTCGGTAAACAACATTTATAACGATAAGTTGAACAATTTAATAACAGAATAATCTTAAATAACTAAAATTAGCCATATCAACTATATATAGTACTTTATTTATCAACATTTCATAGTAGATGAAATTAAAAGCTTAAGATTCATCTACATATCTTTATTTAGACAAGCCTCGCCACTTCAATAAACGTAACAACATTAACATACGACTCACTTTCCGCACATTAATCACGATAAATTTAAACCGATCAATCCTGCAATTTCTACTTCACCCACAAAAGCAACATAAACGAACCACGAAATCCAAATATCAAAGACCTGATTATAATTCAAAAAGTTTTATTCACGAAAAACAGTAGGACAATGTACAATGGACCTAAAGGGAAACCATTACTTTCCTTCGAAATACGCCCAAATCACATTATACAAAACAAATATACATGATAATTACAAGTTTACAACATAATTTAAAAAGCAAAAAAGGAGAGAACTTTACCAATTCTCATTGCCCCATTACACTTTCAATGACTCACAGCCCTTTGGTTGATCAAGATCCAACAGAATCTCTACCACACTTTGTAATAACCTCACAGCCTTTATTATAATGATTAGCCACTCCAGGTCCAGGACTTTTGCAATTGTAATAAGAAGACCCTCGTATATCACAAGGAACCAAATCTTTGTTCAAAGTATCAAAACTTGTGTATCTCTTTACAATCATCAAACTTCTCCTGTTGCTATCTGAATCCATCATTTCGTCATCTCCAGCCAAAATTAAATTCCCCCTTGCTTTTCTACCAAAAGCCCTTCTACCCATTATATCAAAATCACCTTTTGTTAGTGAATTGAGCCTCATAAGTGGAACCCCATTGCAAGAAATCAAGAGGGTATGCAAGAAAACCAGTAATATTAAAAGGGTTTTCATGGTTTGAGCTAGTTTTTGTATATGACTTGTTTTCCGGGAAATTCTTGATTTATACAGCATCATGCCATCATGTGTGTTGGTGCGTAAAAAGTGGGAACTTGGGGAGCTTGTGAATGTGACCAAAAAAGGAAAGGGTTAAATGACAGTTTCATCATTCAATGGATCACTAATTTGCAAATGGAATATTTAACTCTAAAGGTTTACAGTCAAATTATTTTTTGCATAAAATTTGTATTGGAGTAATGGCCCTAATTACCTAAAAATAAAAAAAAAGATGTTCTAAATATCTTAAAGCGGAAACATGATTGACAATGTTCCATAAATATGGTAATTCGTGTTATATATCATGCAAATTATTTATTTAATAATTTGTGGACAGAGTTTTAGAGGAAGATAGAAAAGTGGGTTCTATTTAGGCATGTTAATGGATCGGATATTCGACATGATTTAATTTGATCCGTAGTTAAATCAATGGGTATGAATCCTTCCAAAAAAAGTTTGATTCGTTAATGATCCGATCCGATAAGGAGCGGATATGAATTTTGTATGATTCGATCCGACAGCAATCTGATCCGAATATATTATATATTTATTATATATTTTATATATTTATATAATATATAATATATATTAAATATATATATACAACATATATAATATATATAATTTTATATAAATTATATTATTTTGGAATATAAATTTGGATTTTTCAATGTATATGTCATAATTTTTATTTTTATTTCGTCAAAAAAATTTAAAATACTATTTTTTAAATTAAATAAATAAAAAAGTTATTTTTTAAAATTTATTAAATGGATCGGAAGTCCAATCTAATAATCCAAAATTCGAAATCGAACGGATTGGATATGGATCGATCCAAAAAATATCCAACTCCTAATCCAATCCGATCCGAATCCCAAAATTCTTAATGAATTTGAATATAAATTTAGAGTATGCGACCTATTGAAAATCCTAGTTCCATGGTAAAAAATTACTTACATCCTTAAAATTGGAATGGAAATTACCTATTCTACAAATACGATCGGTTATATATCATGCAAATTAATTATTTAATAATTTGTGGATCGAGGAGGATAGAAAAGTGGACTCCACTATAAAAAAAATCATTTATAATTTGGATTTTGGTAACATGTGATTAATTATTTAATACATTTTGTTATATTTGCTTCAAGAATTTCAGGTGATTGAAAGTTGATTTTGTGCATTTCTTGGATTTTACCCTTTTAAGGTATCCAATTTTCTTGGTGTTGATGCTTTCAGCCTTTCACTGTTTCATTAACTGTACCTTTTTTTTTTTTTTTTTTTTTTTTTGCCTTTTAAGCTTTGTTATAGAAATCGGCCGATTTTTGAAAAATTGCCGATAAATCGACCAAAAATCGGTCAAAATTTTGGAACCGATTCGGCCGATTTTACAAAAATCGCCGATAAATCGCCGATTTTTCAACCGAATCACCCGATAAATCGTAAATCGGTACCTCAACCGAATAGTTCCGATTTCCGAAATCTGTAACATTGCTTTTAAGTATTTGTTCTAAAAAATTTCGATTTATCTAAAAATCCCTTATTAATTCTTATAAAATATTTTACCTTCCATCTAAAAAATTCCTAATTTATCAAAAATCTCTGATTAATCCTAAATAGGTTATTAATGGATTACTTCCAATTTTTAATTTGTGCAACAATGTTTTAGGGATCAAAGTCTTCTTCTTTTTATTCTGTTTACAGAAAACTAAAAAAATTCTCCAAAAATGTTTCCAAAATGACGTGTTATGTAATAAAATAGAAAGTTTTAACTGGAAAATTCATATGAACGCACGCGCGTCTATCAAATTAATTATTTAATTAGCCAAAAAAACATGTATCATTTTGGATACTTTTTTGAAATTTTTATTTGATTCCCTAACATTTTTCCTTTTTTTATTATGGATATTAAGTACTTATTTTTCTTCTAATATTGAAAAGTAAAATTTGCTGAAGGGGAACTGAGGGTGTTTTGACAAATCTCATTTTATCAGAAAAATAAGTATTTATTACGTTACTTTTTGAAATATAAATATTTATTCTGACAAACTAACTTCACTTATTTTGAAGAAAAAAAACTTTATAAATTTTTTTAAAAAAAATCGAAAGTATTTTAATTTTCTTTTAAAGAAAATACTTATATTTGGAAATTACAAAACCAAACCAGCTCATGCTTTCACTTTCTTTGAACATATTTGAAGCTTCATTTTCACTAGAGACTTAAAGAAGACAATACAGAAAGAGACTGATGTAAAAATACAAATGTATTCTTTCCAAAAAAAAAATAAAAATACAAATGTAGTACACTGATATAATTATAATACTCCATTGTCATCATTGTTAGTTTGTTACCACTTTTAAATGTGTTTTCAAATTTGTCCGATTTTTCAAAAATCTTCAATAAATCGTTAAAAATTATTTGACCGATTTGATATTAAAAAATTCGATTTATCGCTATAAAATATTTTTAAAT
Source organism: Kitagawia praeruptora (assembly GCA_037693485.1). Taxonomy (NCBI): domain Eukaryota; kingdom Viridiplantae; phylum Streptophyta; class Magnoliopsida; order Apiales; family Apiaceae; genus Kitagawia; species Kitagawia praeruptora. The sequence continues at coordinate 19,902,355 of CM075347.1, forward strand.
GATATATTATATTATTAGACTAATTTATTAAATATTATTAAAAAATTAAAATTTATCCGATTTTGTTTTGATTTATCATTCCTAAAAATCTCGATTTACCGATATATCACTATTAAATACCTAAATCGATTTGTTTCGATTTCGGAAATTGACAGCCATGCAGTTTTTTTTTTGATGAAAAGTGATAATTCAATACATAAAAGCCATACGGCATCTACAAGAATGATCGAATCGATCAAACATAGAACAGGAAGACACTGTTAGAAAATGGAAAGTTTGAGGCATATTTATAATATGTTCTTGATGTAATTTCCAGAAACTAACAAGTGGAGGTTGTTCCTTGTAATGAGGACTTAAACTTTCATGATTGGATCTAAGACATTTTCTTAGTGGAATCCATAGATAAATTGAGTTGGAAGAAGGAGATTTGAATTCAGGTTGCAGATGGAAATCATGGCCATGATATATATTTCATGATCATGAAGAGGCATCAAAAGAGGTGGGATATTCAGAAATGTTTCATGCCCATGAGAATGTTTTCATGTCCATGAATGTATACTTGGTTGGTCAGAAACGTTTCATGCCCATGAGGAAGTTTTCATGCCCATGATCTGCAACTGATTTTAAATTAGATATTGATTTATTTTAACTGGTTTCAGATTTATTTGTTACAATAGTACTAGAAATTTGGGTCAGTATTTGGATCAAATCCTGATGGAAATTTGGATCAGTACTTGGAGTAAAATCCTGATGGACTTGGTCAGACATCAGATACTGATGGGCTAAATCCTGATGGATATCAGTTCCTGACAAAGCACTGAATCCTGATCCTGATGGACATCAAATCCTGATGTTACTGATGACCAAATCCTGATGCTTATGTAACTGAAAATAAATCCTGATGTAGTTAATGCAATTAAATCAGAATATTTACTTTCCTTTTATGGAGTATCAGTTACGTTTATTTTTGGTATTATATATACAATACAGAAGGAAATAAATGTTATGTGAAGAGATACATCCTAAGGATTGTAACACGATTCGGTTTTTCTTCTTTCTCTGTTCTCTCACGATACATATAGGAGAAATACATAGTTTTTAGGCGAACTGAGGTGCTGGTCGCTGTTGATCACTGGTGTATTTGTGAACCCTTTGATCGGTGCTGTTTTATCCTGGAAGTGATATTGCTGCAACCCAATCACAACGTAAGTGGGGCAATATTCTCTTCAAGAACAGCCAAGTCTTCTCGTAGGGCTTGGTGACTTAGCTGTTCTTCTCTCTCTGATCAGTATTGCTAATAGCTTCTGTGAGAGATAAGCGTTTCTTACTTTTCTTGTTAATTACAGTTACTGATTATACTCTTGTTATGCCTTCGTGACTTGTTTCGTTATTTGGTTAATTGCCTGTTCTTGTTTAATATATATCACTGCCTCATTGTTGTGTTTAGTGTAAATTACCCAACAATCTTGAAGAGAATAATTGTGTTATATATTGTTAATTAACAAGATGGTTAACGAAACAGAAACTCCTGTTGTTGAGACTAGCTCTGGGTCTGGTGTTACTGTACCCACCATTGATTGGACTACGTACCGTTTCCCACAACCTATCGATATGTCAGGTATGCCTGATAAATTCGGTGGGGGTGTTGGTTTTTCTCGTTGGCAGAAAAAGATGAAACTGTGGTTAACGGTAAAGGGTCTATGGCCGGTGGTGCAGTATGAGAAACCAATTGTGGTTAAGGAGAAAGCTGAATCTGTTAAGGCTTATACCATGTGGGAGGAAAAGGATGGGGTGGCTAGGGCTGCAATTCTAGCAGCTTTGGCGAACACTCTATTCGATGTTTATTCATCTGACTCTTACACTGCTAAGCTCTTATGGGAGAAGTTTGACCAGACACATAATACTGACTCGCAAGGGTTGGAAAAGTATTCTGTGGCTAGGTTCCTTGATTTCAAACTGGTGGATACTAAATCCATGACTGAGCAAGTGCATGAGTTTGAGATGTTAGTTCATGCTTTGAAGGAGTCTGGTATGGACCTTCCTGAAAAGTTTCAGGTTATGTCTGTGATTGAAAAGCTCCCTAAGTCTTGGGAAGAGTTTGCACTCTCCCTGAAAAGACAGAAAGGAGAGATCACCTGGACAAACCTGATGTTGGACATCTCTGTGCAGGAGCAACACAAGTCCAAGCAAGGACATGTGATGCCTACTGAACATGCTGGGAGTTCGAAGGTGAATGTAGTGACTGTTGGACAGAAAAGAAAGTCTGTCACTAAGAAGGAAAACACTAAGTCTAGGGACAAGAACAAGGCTAAGAAACCAAAGGCAAACAAACCATGTTGGTCTTGTGGACAGGTTGGTCACTGGAGCAAGGACTGTCCTGAAAAGAAAGCTAAGAAACCAATTGTGGGAGCACAAGCTAACACTGTGCTTGGAACCACTGGTGGGTCTACGGTTAATATGGTTGTTGGTGAAGCTCTTGCTTCTGAAACTGACAACGGGTATGTGACCTACAACCCTGTACTTCTTTCCACCTATTCGTCTCATGAATGGTTGATTGATACTGGAGCTAATGTACATATTTGTACTGATATTACTCTGTTTGTATCTTATCAACAGACTCATGGAATGACTGTGACGATGGGGAATGCTAGTGTAGCTCAAGTACTTGGAATAGGAAACGTGGACCTGAAGTTCGCTTCTGGGCGTGTTCTATCCCTCATTAGAGTGCACCATGTTCCTGATATTCGTAGAAATATAATAAGTGGAAGTTGTTTAGTTAAGAATGGTTTTGAAGTTTCTTTGAAATGTAATAAAGTAGTTATTACAAATACTGGTGTATTCTTTGGCAAAGGTTACTTGTCTGATGGATTATTCTTAATAAATGTTGAGCCTGTTTTGGGCAGTTTTATTAATAATAATTTTGTTTCTTCTGTTAATTGTGTTGAATCATCTGATTTGTGGCACGCACGTCTTGGTCACTTGAATTTTGGTGCTCTAAAGAATATGATGAACTTAGAGTTGATTCCAAAACATGCCATTGATAAGAAATCTAAATGTCAAGTATGTGTGACTGCTAAACAAACTAGGAAACCCTTTCATAATGTTGTTAGAGATTCGAATGTGTTAGATTTAGTGCACACAGACATATGTGAATTTGGTGGTGTTTTGACCAAGGAACATAATAGATATTTCATTACTTTTATAGATGATTGTAGTAGATATTGTTATGTTTATTTGCTTAAACATAAAGATGAAGCACTAGATAAATTCATTATGTTCAAAACTGAAGCTGAAACACAAACTGGTAAACTACTTAAACGTTTGAGATCAGATAGAGGTGGTGAGTATACGAGTAACTTGTTTAATGAATTTTGCAAAAGCAATAGTATAGTTCATAAGGTAACTCCACCATACACACCTGGGTCTAATGGGGTGGCAGAACGAAAGAACAGAACTTTTAAGGATATGATCAATAGTATGTTGATTAATTCTGGGTTGCCTAAGTACATGTGGGGAGAAGCTCTGAATACGGCTTGCCATATTCTGAATAGAGTTCCTCTGAAACATATGGACAAGACACCTTATGAATTATGGACAGAGAAAAGGACTAGTTTAAAATATCTTCGTGTGTGGGGGTGCCTTGCAAAGGTACTTGTCCCTGAACACAAGAGAAAGAAACTGGGGCCGAAAACTGTTGATTGTATCTTTCTGGGCTATAGGGGAACCACTACAGCTATGAGATTTTTAGTATTAAAATCTGACATAGATGGCATAGTGTCTAATTCCATAGTTGAATTTCGTGATGCAACATTCTTTGAGAATGTGTTCCCTATGAAGACTGGTATACCTCAGGGTATTCCTGATGATGATCCCACTCACACATCGAGGTCCATTCCTGATCATGTGGAAAGGATGACAAATGTGGGGGCAGATCCTGATAGTAGCTCTATTCCTGATGAAGTAGAGGAACCTAGAAGGAGTAAGCGTGCTAAGGTAGTCAAGGATTTTGGAAGTGATTTTATCACTTACAATATCGAGGATGAACCTTTAACTTTTCGACAGGCCATGGATTCTTCAGAATCTAGGTACTGGAAAGGTGCTGTAAAAAGTGAAATTGACTCTATTGTTTCTAACGGAACATGGGAGTTGGTTGATCTACCTCCTGGGTGTTCTACTATAGGATGTAAATGGGTATTCAAAAGGAAGATGAATCCTGATGGCTCAATAGATAAGTATAAGGCTAGGCTGGTAGCTAAGGGCTTTAAGCAAAAGGAAGGCATTGATTACTTTGACACATACTCTCCTGTTGCTAGAATGACAACAATCCGAATGCTTATAGCATTGGCTTCTGTACATGGTCTTATCATCCATCAAATGGATGTAAAGACAGCTTTTCTTCATGGTGAACTTGAAGAAGAGATTTATATGGATCAGCCTGAGGGATTTGTTACCTCTGGTAATGAGAGGAAAGTATGTAAGTTAATCAAGTCTATATATGGCTTAAAACAAGCTCCAAGAGTCTGGCATATAAAGTTTGATGAAACTGTTTTAGAATCAGAATTTGTAGTTAATGAAAGTGACAAGTGTGTCTATTACATGGTTAAAGGAAATGAATGTATTCTTGTGTGCCTGTATGTGGATGATATTTTGTTGTTTGGAACCAATATTGAGATTATTAACGAGACAAAAAGTTTCTTGAAAAGGCATTTTGAAATGAAGGATATGGGAGAGGCTAGTGTGATTCTTGGAATCAAGTTGACTCAGTCAACTGATGGAATAACCTTGTCACAATCTCATTATATAGAGAAATCTATACTTGAGAAGTATGGTTATTCAAATTGTAGAATTGCAAGTACTCCGTATGATCCTAAAATTGCCCTTGTCAAGAATAGTTCAGGAGTACCTGTGTCTCAGTTAAGGTATTCTCAGATTATTGGGAGTTTGCAGTATCTTGCTAATGGTACTAGGCCTGATATTTCATATTCAGTGTCTAAGTTAGCAAGATATACAAGCTGTCCAAACAAGACTCATTGGGATGCTCTTGATAGAGTGCTTAGGTATCTGAAAGGCACCATATATCTTGGTCTGCATTACAGGAGGTTTCCTGGAGTGCTAGAGGGATATAGTGATGCAAGTTGGATAGCTAAGAAGTCTGGTTCCAATGGAGTGACTGGATACCTGTTTACCCTAGCGGGTGGAGCAGTATCTTGGAAGTCATCTAGACAGACTGTTATAACTCGGTCTACCTTTGAGGCTGAGTTGTGTGCATTAGATGCCACGGGGACTGAGGCTGAATGGTTACATGGACTTATGTCAATGTTACCTGTAGTAAGTCGTCCACTTCCTGCTTTTGCTGTTCATTGTGATAGCCGTACAACTATCGACAAGATAAACAGCAAGAAGTATAATGTGAAAACAAAGAGACATATCCAAGTTAGACTAAAGTCTATAAGGGGTCTAATGTCTGAAAGGATTATTGTTGTTGAGTTTATTGGAACTCAAGAAAACCTAGCTGATCCTTTGACTAAAGGGCTTGAGCATGCTGTAGTCCTTAAGTCTAGGTTGGGGATGGGACTGATAGCCCATAATAATTCATCTACAGCGGGAACCCAATACACATGAGAGGAGATCCCTCGAAAGTGTATTCAATGTGGTAATAACAAGTTGTAAGGGTGAATTGGTTGTACCTTTAACTACATAGATTGATACTCACGTATCTGGAGTCTATCCCCTGTAAACCTAAAAGGTACTGTCACTGCCAGAATAGCAAGAGTTATTTGAACTCTGAATGGGGTCAAGTCATATGACGAGATGCTAGCAGTACATCTCTGGAGATGCCCAGCTAAGCGAATGTAATTGTGTGGTCGCAATTAGAGGAAAGGGTTATTCCTTGAAGCATTCGACGAACAGGATCGAGACATGACCATTAACGTCTCAAAGCCGTAGATTAGCACCATAGCCTTTGACTTGTCGTCGTCTATGGAGTGTGGTTACACCAAACGGATAAAGATTCAAGGTGAAACATTCCATCTGAATCCGGTAGCCATCGAAGTAGAGGACTTAGGAGGGTTCAAACCCGGAAGGGTACCTACTCTGAAAAACAAGTCATGATGAGGATAGATATGTATTTGAATTTCTGTATGGATTCGTGGGGGATTGTTAGAAAATGGAAAGTTTGAGGCATATTTATAATATGTTCTTGATGTAATTTCCAGAAACTAACAAGTGGAGGTTGTTCCTTGTAATGAGGACTTAAACTTTCATGATTGGATCTAAGACATTTTCTTAGTGGAATCCATAGATAAATTGAGTTGGAAGAAGGAGATTTGAATTCAGGTTGCAGATGGAAATCATGGCCATGATATATATTTCATGATCATGAAGAGGCATCAAAAGAGGTGGGATATTCAGAAATGTTTCATGCCCATGAGAAAGTTTTCATGTCCATGAATGTATACTTGGTTGGTCAGAAACGTTTCATGCCCATGAGGAAGTTTTCATGCCCATGATCTGCAACTGATTTTAAATTAGATATTGATTTATTTTAACTGGTTTCAGATTTATTTGTTACAATAGTACTAGAAATTTGGGTCAGTATTTGGATCAAATCCTGATGGAAATTTGGATCAGTACTTGGAGTAAAATCCTGATGGACTTGGTCAGACATCAGATACTGATGGGCTAAATCCTGATGGATATCAGTTCCTGACAAAGCACTGAATCCTGATCCTGATGGACATCAAATCCTGATGTTACTGATGACCAAATCCTGATGCTTATGTAACTGAAAATAAATCCTGATGTAGTTAATGCAATTAAATCAGAATATTTACTTTCCTTTTATGGAGTATCAGTTACGTTTATTTTTGGTATTATATATACAATACAGAAGGAAATAAATGTTATGTGAAGAGATACATCCTAAGGATTGTAACACGATTCGGTTTTTCTTCTTTCTCTGTTCTCTCACGATACATATAGGAGAAATACATAGTTCTTAGGCGAACTGAGGTGCTGGTCGCTGTTGATCACTGGTGTATTTGTGAACCCTTTGATCGGTGCTGTTTTATCCTGGAAGTGATATGTTGGTCCAGGAAAGTATTGCAGAAGGGGGGTTGAATGCAATACTAATAAATTTCAAAAACTATTTCAACAACTTAAATAGAATTTGTGATTTACTAGTAGAAGAAATGCAAACACAAGTAAAATCAAATACGAGGATTTCACAAAATAAATGTTTTATTTATTTTGCAAAGTTTTGCTACAACCTTGAGAACAAATTAATTCTCAAGCTACAAATACTCAAGAGATTACAGTCGTTGAGTTTTTTCTCACTCTTAATATATAAACAGAGAGCTCTATTTATAGTGTGATAATCTACTGTACTATCATCATCAATGATTGTTGAGTTGCTGTTATATTCCTTTTGCAGCTCATTCCATGATTTATTCCCATGTGATCAGCACAAAGTAACTTAAAGATGCTTTCCACATTTGAGCCACCCAGATCTAGCCGTATTCAATTTTATCTGTTCTAGACTTTACAGGTTGTTCCATGTGATCTCTCGAGCTTCAGTTATAGACTTTCCAAGCTTGCTGTAAAGGTTGAATATTACAACACGCCTTCTTCTTTTGAACATATACTCTGTCGTTTAATTTGACTTAGAAAATTCCTAAATCAAGCTGATTCTATATGACAGTATGTTTGCCACAAAGTTTGCTGTCAATGGATTACGCTTTGTCTTGACAGTATAAATTTCCCGCAGATATTACTGTCAAGAATTTTGCTTTGTTTGACAGTATGAATTCCCGCAGAGATTGCTGTCAAGAATTGTGCTTTGATTGACAGCATGTTTTTCCCGCAGAGATTGCTGTCAAGAATTCCAAACTTACTGTCGTAAACTGTATATCAAAGTTGCTGTCATTAGAATCTTCCGCCAATGTTGCTGTCAAGTTGAAACTTGCTGTCGACTCCATGAAACTTGCTGTCGACCTCGGCAACATGATGTTTCCTTGTAACCTTACTGTCAGGGCTTGACAGTAACTTTTATTCCTTCTGTCGAACTCATGTATTTCTTGAGGCTTGAACATAATCGAACTTCTTCCAAGAATTACACTTATTACATGACAGTATTTATTTAAATTACAAGAACACATTTCAGGCTATGACAGTATGTTCTACTTAGCAAAAACTAAGTATACCAATAAAACTAGTTAAGTTGTCTATTCCATCACCCATAAATCCCAACAATCTCCCCCAATTTGTTTTTATGGATAATAAGGACAAATTTACAAATATCATGCTGACAACTTAACTAACATAGATCAGAAAGAATAAACTCTTCATTTCTGACCAATGATTAAACTGAATTGTTTTCAAACAATATATCACAAAAAAAAACTTTACTTATCTTGATTTGAACTTTTCACTTTGCTCCTTTTCCCTTAGAGCTCTTCTGAGATTTTCAATTAACTCTTTTTCTTCAGGGGACTGTGCATCATCTTCATTTTCCACAATGTATTTTCTGATCATTGATGAAGCAGTGTTTAATGTATCTCTGAGTTCCATCCAGTAAACATTTTGCTTTACAATTGATCTGAATTTTAGCACATCTCCCTCCATTTTGAATCTCCTGCCAGGAAACTGATTTAGAGTTTCCCTTCTTTGTTTTTCCAGGCTGGGATCCTCTCCTCTCCTCTGATCAAGAATCATATCAAGCTCCCAAGAACACAGTGTTTCAAGACTGTTAGTTGATCCAACCACTTGCCAGTGTAATTCTTTTAACACACTGGTCTTCAATTTAGAGAAACTATCTACATAAATTTCTTCTTTGCCATACTTGATTCTCAAAGGATTGTCCAGTACGCATGGCTGATAGTTGGATTCTTCACTGTTGATCTTATTGATTTTACTGTAATTTTTCTTCATTTCAGCTTCAATCTCATCTTCTATCTGTTGACGAGATTTTTTTCTTGATGCTAATTCTTCTTTGAACCTTTGCTCTGCTTCATACATCTTCATTTCATGTTCTGAATAAGGTTTCTCCATTTCTTTCCAGTTATACTCAGGAATAGGATTGTCTTCTTCATACTCCAAACCAAGGATTTGATAGACATCATCATCATTGTGAAGTGTCCAATCACCAAACTTCTCAATAAATTCAACATGCCTGGCTTCATAGTACTTGAGAACTTGATCCATGATCTTCTTTGAAACATTATCATAGGTTTGCAGTAGCTCAACCATCCTTTCCAGATTGAAGAAATCAATTCTTCGTTTTACTGTTTCAGAAGTTTGAATGAGTTTCTTGGAGATCACCTTTGATTTTGATATCTGAGTGAAGTCAGATTCCACTGTAATCAACTTTTCATTGTTTTGCCATAGAATGTATCTTGCAACTTCTTCTTTTGGTCCATCAAATTCTATGGATACAGAGGTGATTGTTTCTTTGGCTTTCAGCTGCATCATTTCAAAGCTATTCATTCTTCTCCTCATGATGGGTTTCTTGAGTCCCAATCCTGTAGCTTTTCCTTCTCCTTTGTAGACAGTCTTTCCCTTTGTTGGTCTTTTTGATTTTCTCTTGATTCTTACTGTCTTGAATGATTTGACAGTAGGATCGTTGACAGTTTCTTTTATAGGGCTTCTGACAATGTCTTCTTTGACAGTATCTTCAATGACTGTTACTTCATCCTGACTGACAGCATCTTTGTTGACATCCTTGACAGCATCTTTGTTGACAGTATCTTTTTCAAGATGTATACTGTCAATTTCCATTTCTTCTTGAATTCCTTTCAATGCTTCAAGTACTTCTTCCTCTTTCTTTTCACCAGCTTTCTTGCTTGAGCTAGAATTTTCAGAAATTTCCTTTGATTCTGCTTCTTTGACTTGAGTTTGCTCTTTTGAAAAGTCTCTCAGTTCTGTTCTCTTAGGTCCTCCAGCTTCACCTCCATCCTGATTGTCATCATCATCTTTTTCCAAGGTGTCATCAAAAGTACAGTTTCCACCTTGAGCATTTCTTCTTGAATTTGCTTTGGCAATGAGCTTTTTAATTCTGGCACTGTACTCCATGTTTCTCTTTGCCAAAATCTTGTGAATATCTTTAACTGCCTTAATCCTTTCCTTGGTGATGGGTGCATTCAGTAATACCTTAAGTACATCCATGATGACTTTGCTTTGTAGAGATGTTTTGCCTTCAAGAGTTAAGAATCCAAGACCTTTAGTTCCTTTGGCTGTTGTCTGTTTAAAGCTTACACCATATGGCTGGAGACTTACTTCTGGAAGTTTGTTGTTGACCATTGTGCCCAGTTGCATATAGAGACTTTCATCAAAGATGGTAGAGTTTTTCTTCACTAGAATCCCAAGGATATATTGCACTCTGGCAGAGAAAGTTTCCAACAGTTGAGTTGTTATGAATATTGAATGCCCACTTTTCAGGTACACTTCAACTGCCCACCTCTTCTCTGAGCTAATCTTTACTGACAGATTTACAATCTTTTCTCTCAAAGTTTCTGCCAACTTAGCAGGTTTTCCTTTAGACACTGTGATTGCTTCATTCACCAGATTATTGAATTCCTCATCTTTATTATTCAAGGTGCTCTCCATATGGCTTACTGTTATTAAGTCAGCTTCTTCTTGGGAATATGTACTTCCATCAGTCCAAGTGATAGGCTCTGAAGAAAACACATATTCAGGCAACTTGTCTTTGCCTTTACCCATCCTATTTGATTCCTCTTTTTCTCTCCATAGCCTCTCCAATGTGGATTCTTTCTTCTCAGGAACTGGTTCATTGATTTTGATTGAGGATGCTCTATTTCCTTGTATTTGACTTAATACCTCCTTGGATACTAGCATTTGTTCCCCATCTACTTCAGCTTCAAAAAGCTCCTCAGTTCCAGAGGCTATTCCTACTCTCTCTTGCTCCCCCTTACTCCTTTGCTCCCCCTGTCTTTTAGCTTCCCCTTGTAACTCCTCCTTTCTTCCTGGTTGCTCAGCCTCTTTCTGATCTTTTCCTTTCTCCCCCTTAGTTAAGTTTGCAGCATGAAGTAATGAAGAGAGTGACAGTAGTGTGGCTTGAATTTCAGCAAAACCAGTCTTCACAGTAGATGACAGGTTATCCAGTTTGCTTTCCATTGTAGCACATCGATTCTCCAGTGCTTGGAGCCTGTCATTTGAGGATGCAGAAGGACCACCAGACCTAAACCTTTTAGGAGGTAAGGGATAAGTCTGGGGCATGGAGACTGTTGGGGTTCTCACACTCTCAGTGTTTTTATAGATGATCTCATCATCTCTCACAAAAATTCCCTCAAGGCCTAATGCCTTTTCTGTATTGGCTCCCTCAAGTTCACTCTGGACATGCTCAAGTCCCTCTCCTTTTGCCAGCACATTTGGCTGCCTCTCATTTTTATACTCACTTCTCTTTTCTTTTATCTCTCCTTTCTTTTGCTCTCCCTCACTCACCCTAAATGCATGAGTATGAGCAGTACTAGCATGCAAGGAAGAAAAAGATGACTTAGATTTTACCTTAAAAGCCCTGTAGAGTGGTATGTCATCATCAGAGATGTCTTCAATTAATCCTTCTTGAAGTTGTGTTTGAGCAGGGATGACAGCATCTTTTGAAGGACTTTTGACAGTAACTTTTGTTGGAATGATACTGTCACTTGAATGTTTGACAGCACCTTCTGATTTGTCATTGACAGCATCTTTGGCTGTGACAGCAACTTCCCTAGGGTAAGATGCTTTAAGGGAATCGATCAAGATGCTGGCTGTTTCAATTTCTGACAAGTTTGCATCTTGATCTAATCCAGTGTTTGATGGAGTGGTATCCATTTCACTTTGAGAAATGGGTTCTTGTGGACCACTAGATGGGGGCTCATCCATGATTTGAGATGGATGATCAAAACCTGAGGGGTTGGTACTGTCCCCCTCTCTAGGTTGATTAGAAGAAACAACAGATGTGGGAATGAAAGAAGAAGATTGAATTTCAGATTGATTAATTGGCTGTTCCACAGAAAACGATTGTGGAACATCAATAGTATGAGTGAATTCCTCACTGTGCTCTATCTCAATGTGTGTATCTTCAAATACAGGTTCCTCAAGAGTGAGTTCTTGAGTTTGTGTAGACTCTTTACAAGGTGCCTTGGGAGACAGGCCAATTTCAATAGATGTCCCTTGTTGAGAAGAAACACCTAGAGGTGAGTTCATTTCCCTATCATCCTCTACAGTCTTTTGGGAAACTGTAGGGTGGCTGACAGTAACCTTGGCCCTTCTAGCTCTCTTCTTCTTAGGCTCAGAAGGGGCTACTGTGGGTTCTTTTTCACTACCAACCTTATTTGCTGCACTAGGTGCAGTGACTCCCTCTTGACTCTCAACTTGTTCACCAGTTGCACTCTCTAGGGTCCTTTTCTTGGATTCCTGTTTGGCCATTTTAAGGGCTTTTGGTAGTCTAGAGTCCCTAGGTGGAATGTATGGTGTAGAATGTGGATTAACTGAATTTGGGTCTAATTCAGCTTCATTCTCTATTGTGAAAACAGTGTAACCTGTTGGAAATGGAAAATCAAGGTTGGGCACTTGATTTACCATGTGTTGTGTGAAACATAGTGGAATATGTGCATTTAAATTTTGTGTGTTAAGAGATGTGTGTGTATTTTTCTTTAAAACAGGACATTCTTCAAAATCAGAATTGTCCTCAACATTTCCACAAATATTATTAATACACATAGTTAAAAAGCGAGGATAGATGGATACCTTCTTGCCTATTGCGCTTTTCAACTGTGCCATGATCAGTTTTCCAATGTTCACCTTGTATCCATGGACTAATGAATGAGTGAGCTTCTTGATGTATGATGGTATTCCATTCCATCCTGTAGTCTTGGTAGAGAATACTTTCACCATTACATCAAAAATCATACTCCACTCTTTTCTCAGAAATTTCCTGTCCATTTCACCTGTTTGATACCACTTATCAGAAGTTTCTTCAAGTTTAGAACCAGAATACCCAATCTTCAGAAAGAACTTCTTCAGAGTATCATCAGTTGCTAGTTCCTTAAAGCTTTCTTCACTGGTCAACACAATACCCAAAGCCTCATTGATATTCTTTACTGAAAGAGAATGACTTGCATCATCTATATTGAACTTAATGGTTTCATTCTCTCCAGTTCCTTGAGCACTTGCTGATTTCCAGAATTTTTCAATTCTAACAGCATCAATTTTGGGGGAAGAAGTTATTGCATGACCTAGGTAGGATTTATTCAAGAACGAAATAATTCCTTTGAAGTTTTCACCAGCATCACTAGGAGAAAAGATACCAGCAAAGTTGGTTTGAGCAATACTTTGTTTAGGTGCCATTGTTGAATGTTTTGAAAAATGAGAGAGAAAATGCGGTTTTTGGATGCAGAAGGTTGAGAGGTTTTTGCAAATGAGAGTGATAGTAGATTAAACGGTAGATTCAGTTTCTAATATGAATCGATTTAACCTCTCTTAATTGAACGTGTGATAATGATATTACCCATTAACTCCACTTGCTATATTACGTGGCAGTTGCTATTAGATCGTGGATTGGTGAAAAGAAATATACGTATGTATATATATAAAAATTAATATATATATATCTTTCCACTATCTTTGACAGCAACTTCTCGTGACAGCAACTTTCATTGACAGTAACCTGTGCGTTTTTCTTTCTCTACCAAATCTGACAGCAATTTCTTGTGACAGCAACTTTTATTGACAGCAACTTGTGCGCTAACAATATTTCTGTCAATCAGCTTCATGAGTGACAGTAAGTTTTATCTGACAGTAAACTTATCATAAGATCATGCTGTCACTGTTCACACATAACTTAAGTTAAGGACACATGATTTCTTAAAATCATTTTAAGACAGACATGTAAAACTATTTTAGCATAGTCATAGCAAGCATGATATCTAAAAATCCTTTTAGCATAGTCATAGCAAATATGATATCTAAAAATCCTTTTAGCATAGTCATAGCAAATATGATATCTGAACAAGTATCACATCGTACCTTAACTTCTCATGACAGTACCTCTAAAGTTTCTGTCATGAGCTTCGACTTCTTATAATTGATAAACCAGTTAGATGATCATACCTGATTTAGCATTCCTAACTCACTCACCAACCTGATAAATGTTGCTTCATCCAGTGGCTTGGTGAATATATCTGCAAGTTGCTTATCTGTTGGAACATAAACCAATTTTACATCTCCTTTTTCAACATGCTCCCTGATGAAATGATGCCTTATATCAATGTGCTTTGTTCTGGAGTGTTGAACTGGATTGTCTGATATGGCTATGGCACTAGTGTTGTCACAGTAGATAGGAATATTTGACAACTTTAGTCCATAATCCATTAATTGATTTTTCATCCAAAGTATTTGTGCACAGCAACTTCCAGCTGCAATATATTCAGCTTCTGCAGTTGATGTAGAAACTGAGTGTTGCTTCTTACTGAACCATGACACCAATCTCCCCCCAAGAAATTGACAGCTTCCTGTAGTACTTTTTCTGTCAATTTTGCAGCCAGCATAGTCTGAGTCAGAATATCCAATTAGATCAAATCCAGTTTCCTTAGGGTACCAAAGACCTAGATTTGGGGTGCCTTTGAGATATCTAAAGATTCTTTTAATTGCAACTAAGTGTGATTCTTTTGGATCAGCTTGAAACCTTGCACAGAGACATGTAGCAAACATTATATCTGGCCTGCTTGCTGTTAAGTACAGCAATGATCCTACCATGCCTCTGTAGGTACTAGAATCCACTTTCTTGCCTTTAGGATCTAACTCTAATTTGGTGGCTGTTGAGATAGGTGTCTTGGCAGGTGATGAATCTTCTAAGTTAAACTTCTTGAGAAGCTCTTTGACATACTTAGATTGACAGATGAAGATTCCTTCCTTCTTCTGATAGATTTGAAGACCAAGAAAGAATGCTAATTCTCCCATCATGCTCATTTCATACTTGTTTCTCATTAGAGATGAGAACTTTTCACACAATTTTTCATTTGTTGAGCCAAAGATTATGTCATCAACATATATCTGCACAAGAATGATGTCTTTGCCATGGTATTTATAGAATAAAGTTTTATCCACCATACCTCTTATAAATTGATTTTCCAGGAGAAAAGTGGATAAAGTGTCATACCAGGCTCTTGGTGCTTGCTTTAAGCCATATAGAGCCTTGAACAGCTTGTAGACAAAATTATGCAGTTTGTCATTTTCAAATCCAGGAGGCTGTTCAACATACACTTCTTCTTCTAATTCTCCATTTAGAAAGGCACTTTTAACATCCATTTGAAATACCTTGAATTTGCAGTGTGCAGCAAAGGCTAAGAAAATTCTTATGGCTTCAAGTCTGGCAACAGGAGCAAATGTTTCATCATAATCTATCCCTTCCTGTTGACAGTAACCTTTGGCCACTAGCCTTGCCTTATTTCTTGTCACATTTCCACTCTCATCTATCTTGTTTCTGAAAACCCATTTTGTCTCAATGACTGATTTTCCTTTTGGCCTTGGAACTAGTTTCCAAACATTGTTTCTTTCAAATTGATTGAGCTCCTCCTGCATGGCCATCACCCAATCAGAATCCAACAATGCTTCTTCAACTATTTTTGGTTCCATTTGAGATAAGAAACATGAAAACATGCTTTCAGCAGAGATATTCCTCCTTGTCCTTACACCAGTAGTGAGATCTCCAATAATTAGATTACTGGTATGATCTCTGTTCCACTTTGTTGATTGAGGCAAGCTACTTGTTTGATGAGATTGTCTTTCATCAATATGAGGATTTGATTCTCCACCATTTTCATTATTCTGCTCATTTAACTCAAATTCTCCAGTCTCACATTCTTGTTGATTGATGCCTGAAATTGTCTGTGATTGAGCTGAAGTTTGATTTAGATTATGAGTATTGACAGATTCTTTCTCATATCTCATTGATTGAATGAGACTTGGTTCTTCATCAACATATTCTTCCTTTTCCAAGTATCCTTGATTTTCAAATCTGAAGGGTTGCATTTGACCATCCTCATGTAGCCCTGGAAACTTGGTTTCATCAAACGTGACATTGACACTTTCTTCAATTGTTTTGTGCTCCATGATATAGACTCTGTAGGCAGTCCTTTCTATCCCATATCCCATGAAAATGCCTTCATATGCTTTAGTATCAAACTTGCCTTTTCTTTCATGGTTGTCTTTCATCAAAAAGCACTTGCTTCCAAAAATATGAAAGTACTTGACAGTAGGCTTCTTTCCTGTCAAAAGATAGTAAGGAGTATTGCCATGAGCCTTGTTGATTAGTGTTCTGTTCTGTGTGTAACAAGCAGTGTTGATGGCTTCTGCCCAGAAATATGTTGGTAATTTAGCATTACTCAACATAGTCCTTGCAGCTTCAATAAGAGTCCTATTTTTCCTTTCTACTACTCCATTTTGCTGTGGAGTTCTTGCAGCAGAGAATTGTTGAACAATTCCTTGATCTTTGCAGAAGTTTCCAAGTGTAGCATTTCTGAATTCAGTTCCATTGTCACTTCTTAGAAATTGAACTTTTGCTTCAGGGGTCCTGTCAAGTACCCTTATGTGATCAATGATTTCTTGAGCAGCTTCATCCTTTGATTCTAAAAATTTCACCCAAGTGTACCGAGAATAGTCATCTATCATGACCAGTGCATATCTTTTTCTGGATAGTGATTGAACATTCACTGGTCCAAAAAGATCCATGTGAATCAACTTGAGTGCTTCAGTGTTAGTGTTGACTTGCTTTGATTTATGCATTGCTTTCCTCAATTTTCCCATTTGACAATCTTCACACAGTCCTTCTTGACAGAATTCCTGTTGAGGTAGTCCTCTCACCAATTCCTTCTTCATCAGCATGTTCATTGTTTTGAAATTGAGATGAGAAAATTTCTTGTGCCAAAGCATGCTATCTCCAACACTTGCTTTGCTGTAGAAGCAAAATATTCTTTCCTCATTTGTTGAGTTTAAGTCTGCAACAAATAGGCTTCCTTTCCTTACTCCTTTCAGAGATAGGCTTCTATCCTTCTTGTGGTGAATTGAACATTCCATCATGCCAAAGTTTACTTTGAATCCTTTGTCAGTGAATTGACTGACACTGAGCAGATTATGCTTCAAACCTTCCACAAGAGAGATTTCTTCAATGACAACATTTCCAGCTTTTAAACAGCCATATCCCACAGTGTAACCTTTGCTGTTGTCTCCAAAGGTTATTGTTGGGCCAGCCTTCTCAACATATTGTGATAGCAGGGATATATCACCAGTCATGTGTTTGGAACATCCACTGTCGATTATCCACATGACCTGTTTACCTCTCTTTCCCTGCAAGACAGAATGAGTTTAATTTGCATTTGGTACCCAAGTCTTGTTGGGTCCTGCATACTCAGTATCATCAGAAACTTTATCAATATTTGAAACAATATTATCAGAAGATGGTTCCTTGACTTCTTTTATTATCCACTTAGTTTTTGTCTTTGACTTTTTCTTAGTGAGAGCAGACTTCTCACTTTCTTTAGTGGATTCAGAAGTCTTTGCAGTTTGCATATAAGCACATAATTCATTTGATGAAATTTGCAAATTAAAACATGTACTCATGGTAGTAATTTTGCATGGCATACAGTCAATGTTATTACAAACTACCAATTCTCTTTGCATAATGGGGGTTCTGTGTAAGTTCCCTTTCAACTCTGTTGCATTAGATATGCTACTAGTTGATTTCTTACAAACATGAGTTAAATGATGTGAGGAGCCACAATTATTGCAAAGTTTCCTTGGTGCCTGCTTAACATATGCATAATTATTCTTTTTATCAATGCCTAGCTTCCCATTTCTGTTTTTGGACTTAGAGACAACTATCTTGACAATCTGTTCAGAAGATGCTGTCGAACTATTTTTGACAGCATCTTTTGTACTTGCTGTCTTGACAGTAGGTTTGAAAGTTACTGTCTTGGATGACTTCTTGACAGTATCTTTTGAACACTTGGTTGGACTATTTAATACTGTTTCTGTCATAGACATTTTGACAAAATCTTTTTCTTTCTTAGATTCACTGTCAATCCTCTCATCTTCATCACAGAGTTCTTGATTAATAATTAGGGAGTTTTCATTAACCTCAAACTCTGTACTTTTGAAAATTGGGTTACTCACATTTTTGAGGATGTGAGGTCTTACAGTATTATTATCATCATTTTTCTGTATAACAGCCTCTTTACCAGGTCTCCTGCTATAATCATAGCCTATGCCTATTTTCTTACTTTCAGTATGATTCTCATGATACTCTTGAACTAACTTAGAGGAATTTCTAAATGCTTTTAGCTTAAATTCATTCTCAGAAATTTCTTTTCTTAGATAATCCTCTATCTCTTTAGCACAGATTAAATCATTTTTTAGTCTTTCGTTTTCCTGAGCTAAAGAATCAATAGAACTGGTCTTAAGCAACAACACATCATTGTTAGATCTGAGTACTTCATTTTCTTTAGTTAATCTAGCAATTTCTTCATTTGCAGCAGATAAACTAGTATGAATATTAAACATTTCAGTACTCATTTCCTCAATGGTTTGCTTATAGTCATTTAAAGACATATCTAGTAATA
This sequence comes from Kitagawia praeruptora, assembly GCA_037693485.1. NCBI lineage: Eukaryota > Viridiplantae > Streptophyta > Magnoliopsida > Apiales > Apiaceae > Kitagawia > Kitagawia praeruptora. The sequence continues at coordinate 19,920,966 of CM075347.1, forward strand.
CTAGAGATGGTACCTGACTTGACGAGGTTGATGCTTCTTCATCCTCTCTAGCCATCAAGGCTAAATTCACAAATTCCTCTTCTTCTTCATTATCAGATTCATCCCAGCATTTTCCTTCAGCCACATAGGCCTTTCCTTGTCCTTTCTTAAATTGACTCCCAGTTCCTTTCTCCATTCTTTGTATTTGTTTTGGTCTTTTGCATTCAGTAGCAAAGTGACCAAGTTCATTGCAATTGTAGCATCTAAACTTTGACCTATCTACCATTCCTGTTTTGTATCCTCCCTTGGTGCCAGTAGCAGGTTTTGATGAGCTTCCTTGGTTATACTTTGGAAATTGACCTTGAGGCTTATATGGCTTGTTCCTCCTGAACCTTATATTTTTGAATTTTCTTGCCATAAAAGCCATGGTTGGATTATCCATTTTCTCCATTTCTTCTAGAGTGAAGAATTCTTCATCTTCAACATCTTCTAGTTGAAGGACAACCTTTTCTTCATCTTCAATCACTTCTTCAATTTTCACAGAGGAAAATTGAGGTTGTTGATCATTTTGAATTTGCTCACTTGCTTGAAAATATGATGGTCCTTGAGCAACTAGAGCACCAGCCATGTTTGCCATCAATCCTTTGGATCCACTTTGTATAGCTTTCTTTTGATAATATTCAAGTTCATAAGATTTTAGAACTCCATACAATGTTTCAAGAGAAACAGAATTTAAGTCTCTCCCTTCTCTTATGGCTGTTACTCTGTGCTCAAGATGTTCTGGAAGAGTTAGCAGAAACTTGATATTGACTTCCTTCTTTTCATAAAACTTTCCATGAATTTGAAGCTCAGCTATCAGTTTGCTAAATCTTTCAAACATGTGGGTTAGCTCTTCTCCATGCTTGCCCATAAACGCTTCATATTGTGACACCAGTATTTGTTTTTGATTCTCTCTGACCTCTTCACTTCCTTCACATAACAGTTCTATCTTTTTCCACATATCCCTGGCAGAGTTGCATGCTATTATATTTCCACTCATAGCTTTGTCCAGGGTAAGTGCATCTAGTAGAATGAGTTGCAGATGATCATCCAGTGCTACCTTTTCTTTTTCTGAGTCATTATACTCAGAAGGCTTCTTAGCAACCCAATGAGCTGGGATTACTACATCATTTACTGTAGCAGCTGGGATTTCCTTTTGAGGAATGAAGGGGCCATTTTCCAGAATACCTAGGAATAGTGGATTCTGAGCTTTGATAAATAACATAATCTTCTTTTTCCATATGTTGTAGTTTTCTTTATCAAAAGCTGGAATCTTGATATTACTTGACCTTTGAATACTTGCCATTTGGATCTCAGATATGTGTATTAATCTGAATGCTCTGATACCAGTTGTTGGTCCAGGAAAGTATTGCAGAAGGGGGGTTGAATGCAATACTAATAAATTTCAAAAACTATTTCAACAACTTAAATAGAATTTGTGATTTACTAGTAGAAGAAATGCAAACACAAGTAAAATCAAATACGAGGATTTCACAAAATAAATGTTTTATTTATTTTGCAAAGTTTTGCTACAACCTTGAGAACAAATTAATTCTCAAGCTACAAATACTCAAGAGATTACAGTCGTTGAGTTTTTTCTCACTCTTAATATATAAACAGAGAGCTCTATTTATAGTGTGATAATCTACTGTACTATCATCATCAATGATTGTTGAGTTGCTGTTATATTCCTTTTGCAGCTCATTCCATGATTTATTCCCATGTGATCAGCACAAAGTAACTTAAAGATGCTTTCCACATTTGAGCCACCCAGATCTAGCCGTATTCAATTTTATCTGTTCTAGAATTTACAGGTTGTTCCATGTGATCTCTCGAGCTTCAGTTATAGACTTTCCAAGCTTGCTGTAAAGGTTGAATATTACAACACGCCTGCTTCTTTTGAACATATACTCTGTCGTTTAATTTGACTTAGAAAATTCCTAAATCAAGCTGATTCTATATGACAGTATGTTTGCCACAAAGTTTGCTGTCAATGGATTACGCTTTGTCTTGACAGTATAAATTTCCCGCAGATATTACTGTCAAGAATTTTGCTTTGTTTGACAGTATGAATTCCCGCAGAGATTGCTGTCAAGAATTGTGCTTTGATTGACAGCATGTTTTTCCCGCAGAGATTGCTGTCAAGAATTCCAAACTTACTGTCGCAAACTGTATATCAAAGTTGCTGTCATTAGAATCTTCCGCCAATGTTGCTGTCAAGTTGAAACTTGCTGTCGACTCCATGAAACTTGCTGTCGACCTCGGCAACATGATGTTTCCTTGTAACCTTACTGTCAGGGCTTGACAGTAACTTTTATTCCTTCTGTCGAACTCATGTATTTCTTGAGGCTTGAACATAATCGAACTTCTTCCAAGAATTACACTTATTACATGACAGTATTTATTTAAATTACAAGAACACATTTCAGGCTATGACAGTATGTTCTACTTAGCAAAAACTAAGTATACCAATAAAACTAGTTAAGTTATCTATTCCATCACCCATAAATCCCAACATGATATTGCTGCAACCCAATCACAACGTAAGTGGGGCAATATTCTCTTCAAGAACAGCCAAGTCTTCTCGTAGGGCTTGGTGACTCAGCTGTTCTTCTCTCTCTGATCAGTATTGCTAATAGCTTCTGTGAGAGATAAGTGTTTCTTACTTTTCTTGTTAATTACAGTTACTGATTATACTCTTGTTATGCCTTCGTGACTTGTTTCGTTATTTGGTTAATTGCATGTTCTTGTTTAATATATATCACTGCCTCATTGTTGTGTTTAGTGTAAATTACCCAACAGACACACTCGTCTTCATAATCAAAATGAGACAAATAAGCATATGCCTGAAAAAAATGATATATCTATAAATACTCGCTATACGCTCAATATCTTCGCCAAAATCCGTTTGAGCTAACAACCACAAATGCAGTTCCGAACAAGCTCTTATCGTTGAATCCGAACCAACTCTCAAAAATGAAGGAGAGAAATCCACACCTCTTACCAAGGAGAGAAATCAAAATACAAGCCAACAACCGAATAAAACAAACTGAAAATACAAAAAATTTAAAAAACTTAGATCTTACAAACGAAACCACAGATAGGCGGCTAACTCTCAAAATCCCCGCTTGAATCGAAGAAGAAAGATGGTCGAAAGCTCCGATAATGTAGATCTAAAAAAACAATCCAATGCAAACCAAGAGATAGAAATCCTTACCCAAATAGGGAGATTATTGAAAAATGTAAATAAAACAAAATAAAAGAAAGAATGTGGGGCTTTCCACCGGAAAAACCGGTGAAAGCCCCCGCCGGTTAAGGTGCAGAGAAGGAGACGGGAGGGAGGGAGAAAAGGGAGAAAGGGAGAGAAGTGGGAAAAATCATAACAACTCTATGTTGAAAACTTAAAAAAAAAACAAGTACAGCCATGCAGTTTTAATCCTCATTTTTTTTAATAATTTTGCAAAGAGGCCAAGTCAATAGTCATAAACAATCTTTGCTTTCAAGCAATTCAAAGTTGTTAACCAATTTTTCTCTGACTAGTATAATGCACGTACATTACGCTTTTTAGAGTGATGCTGGGTTAATTCTCGAAAAAAAATTGTTGTGCGGAAAATTTAAATATCAGAATCATTCTTTACAAAAAAGAAAAAAAAATCAGAATCATTATGCTTGGATATTTACAAACGACAACATAGAAAACTTTAAGCAAGAGTGTATTTTAGCACATGCAGTTCCCCATCTTCTAGAAAACTTGTACACACTTAATAATGTATATCTTGTACACCGAAAGAATCTCACCACATTATTGTTTTGCAAAACAGAGAAGCTCAAGAAAATCTTGATCAAACCTCACCCCTCATATCCTAGGACGAGTATAGAGAAACATTCCGTAAGAAACCTCGAACCATGAACCTTTCGCAAAGGGAGAATTATTCCATAAGAAACCTCGAACCATGAACCTTTCGCAAAGAAACTGTCTTAGCGAAAATGCCCGGACCATAAACTTCATATGAAGAGTTTGTTTCCGTAAAACCAACAAACCATAAACCTCACAGGTTAACACTATTGCAATATCGGACAATGCAGTCCAATTCATTAGGGACCTGGGAGTGATACAATAAGCAAACAAAAGAATGACTACAGAACGTGATTTATAACTGGCCATCTGATCTGGTTGAATTTCAAAGTGAATATCTCCAAGACATAGGTCTAATATGCACTAAAAAATTACCAGAAACTATAATGTATTGCACATAAGTTGTTGGCAGACAAGTTTAGAATAGTGCTCAACCTCAGATATGCTAATATACACTATGTTACACAGGTAGCAAAAAACCTGGAGAATTTTGCAAAATCTTCTTAACGATCCAGCAGGCAGCACTTTTGGCAGTTCAAGTGTAAGACGGACTACAGTTCTTCCGGATATCTGATTTTCTGATCTTCTGCCTTCTTGCTCATCGTGGAGGTTTGGCCTGGCCAAGGGGCTTGTTTGTTCAGTCTCTATAGTACCAGGTCTTTCTGTAAGGAACTGTTCCCAGAAAACATCATTTACCCTGGGTGGGGCATTTCCTGGTTCTTGGTTTTTAGTTGCTGTGTCATGCAAGGAAGACAAATTTGCTTCATATATAGTTAGAATTTTTTATTTTTTTTGCTTTTTTGAGGAACTCCGAACTCAACCTCGTTACTGCTAACAATAGACTTTGACTCTACAGATTTTTCACTGCCCTGGGAAAACCAAGCTGAATATTGACTTTTGTTCGCATGCAAGGAAAAAGATGCCAAAGTAAGATTCAACTGGCATGTGATATGACCTTCACCTTCCTCACTAGAACTCAAATTTTCTGCAATGATTGCAACTTCGGGCTGTTACAGGATCTTCCCTTCTCGGAAGGAGAGGAATCCATATTTAAAGGAAAAGATGTACCAGTATCAGAAAGCTCTAATGTCTCAGGAGCATATATAGTACCACCTGATCTCATGAGAACATCCTTAATGCCTCCTTCAAATACCCTTCGTGGATTTCCATCATCTTCGCTGGAACTTTTGTGTGCTACGCGACACCAAGTTGATATATGAAACAACTGGCGATCGCACAGTGTGAGCTTGTTTAAAAAATCTTGGTAAGAAATATTTCTAAACTTGGGTCTAGAGAAGCTATGGTTGTCAACGAAACTATCCTCTCGCAAAATTTGAGAATCTTCAATATGAGTTGAGTCGCCTTTTCTTGTTATATGCTGATATATCAATGGATTCCAATTTACATGCCAGATGTTCGACGAAGTCAGGATTCTGAACTACTTTTTCAAGAAAGGCTAGCAACTTCTCTTGTCTCTGCTCCATACCAATTACCACCTATTTGTCGAGTCCCCTCATACATTTCTTTATTTAGACAAGCCTCCTCTTATTTAATAGAAGTAAAACAATACTCACACCATGTAACAACATTAACACACTCAATTCCGAGATAAATTACAAACTATCAATCCTACAGTTTCTACTTCACCCATAAAAGCAACATAAAGGAATCACAAAATCCAAATACCAAAGACCTGCTTATAATATTAATATTTTTATTCTTGAAAACACTAGAACAATCAACAATGCATAATGGTCCTAAAAGGGAAACCATTAGTTTCCTTCACAATTAAGCCCAAATCACATTTTACATAACAAAGATACATGATATATTACATTACAAGTTAACAACATAATTAAAAAACAAAAAGGAGAGAACTTTACCAAGCCTCATTGCACAATTACACTGTCACATTCCTTCAGTTCATCAAGATCCAATAGAATCTCTAGCACACCTAGTGATAACTTCACAGCCTCTATTATAAGGATTAGCAACTCCAGAACTTCTACAATTGTAATAAGAAGATCCTGGTGTACCACAAGGAACTAAATCTCTCTTCAAAGTCTCATAACTTATGTATCTCTTTCCCATCATCAAAACTCTCCTATTACTCTCTGAATCCATCATTTCTTCATCAGCAACCAAGTCTGAACACTCCCCTATTTTTCTACCACAAGCCCTTTTAGCCATTACTTCAAAATCACTTTTTTTTAGTGAATTGAGCTCCAAAACTGAAACCCCATTGCAAGAAATCAAAAGGGTATGCAAGAAAATCAGTAATATTAAAAGGGTTTTCATGATTTGAGCTAGTTCTTTTGTATGATGACTAGTTTTCTTGGAAATTCTTGATTTTTAAACTGTGTGTGTTAGTGTGTGAAAAGTGGGAAATTGGGGAGGTTGTGAATGTGACCAAAAGGAAAAAGATGGAAACTTTAGTGGTTCTGTTAAGATTACTTATGAGCTGGAGAAGTCATTAATGTTAGTGAGGGTCACAATATCTTATCTCACACCTACTACTATGCTATGTTAGTGAGACTATACACTGATGTTTTTGTGGAGTTTTGTGGATAGAGGACAGAAGAGTGGGCTCTAATGTAAAAAATCCATTTATAATTTGGATTTTGGTAACATGTGATTAATTATTTATTATATTTTGTTACATTTGTTTCAAGAATTTCAGGTGACTGCAGTTGTTTATGGGCATTTTTTGGGTTTTTTTAGAGCAAGTCCAATAGTAACTCTTTAGTAAATTCTTAAAAATATAATAAAATAATGGTTTTTAATGATTTAACAACTTTGTTTTGTATATCAACTCCAACAACATTCCCTATATTCACTTCTTAGTATTATTATAATGATAAATTTTAAATCAATTAGAGAATGTGATATGGACAAATATTGAAAAATGAAGTGAAAAGAATTTTTTATTAATAGAAATTAAGTTAATGATGACTAGTGGTTCCCCAAAAGTAGGGAATGACTAGTGGTCCTTAGTATTTTAAGGAAGCATTAGGACATTGTTGAAGTGGTGTTTTACACTAAGTTCCTTAAATAATAATTTAAAAAGCAATATAGGAAAGTTGTTGGACTTGTTCTTACCCTTTTAACTTGGTGGAGTAGGAGTTTTCTTGGGATTGATGCTTTCACTGTTTCATGAATTGTAATGTATTCTTTCTTTTTTCCTTTATATACTACTCAGCTAATAGCTTGTCCAGTTGTCCTCTTTTTCTACTCCCTCCGTCTCAAAAAACTCTTCCCATTTCAAAAAACACGTTTATCAACGCACATTTTTGATCGTTAATATCTTCAATTTCGTATTAGCATTAAATATAAAAACTTCATTGTATTAAAGTACTCATAAATACGAATCCAACAAGATCACTCATGATTATATTTGGTCTTATAGATTATGCGTAAATTAGTAATTTATCTCATGTCATGAACAGTCCCGACATTGTAAAGGGGAAGATTATTAATGAGACGGAGGGAGTACCTTTTTTACCTGAGGGGATTGACAGTGGTTAGTTATCATGAATAATAAATACTTATTTTTTCTAAAAATGAAAAGTAAAATTTGTATAAGGGATTGAGGGTGCTTCAACAAATCTCATTAGAAAAGTATAATATAAGTCTTATAATTATAAATAAATTTTACTTTTCTTTACAATAAAAATACTTTGTATTTTGAAACACTAAATTAAACCAGCTCAATCTTTTAGAGTTTCTGTCTTTGTTTATGCTAATAACTTTAAAAGTTTTATTTTGATTTGTTTTTGATAATTCGGTGCTCAAATCAACTTTTACGTACCTCGATTCATCCGAAAGACTTCTAATACACTCGTATTCATGCATGTACATTTATTTCCGTACCTCCTATTGAAATCCAACCTTTTACCTTAAATTTATTTTGACTCGGAGACTGAAAGGAGACAATGCAGAAAGGACTGATATAGAAATACAAATGTAGTACACTGTACACATAATTATAATACTCCATTGTCATCATTATTACCACTGGGAAAAAGATTATAATCATTTCAATGGTAGGTGGAAGATGAAGCTACATTTCTCATTTCTGCTACTCCGTATAATTTTGCAATGAGGTCAACATAAACAATCTTAGCTTTTAAGCAACTCAAACTTGTTAAATAATATTTCTTTGAGTCACGTATAACCCACGTACATTTTGCTTTTAAGAAAAAGAGTCATGTTGTCTTAACTATTGAAAAAAAAAAAATATTATGCCAAATATATATACAGGCCATTATTCTAGAGAGGACCTCATTATATAGAGAATATGAGAGAATCAATCTAAATCATTTATTTCCATTTATTTCTTTGGGCCCCGCCAGGGGCACCTTCACAAAAAAGTCTTATAATTCTACCCTCTATCTATTTATAAAAAAAAATTTACAAAAAAAAAATTTAAAAAAATTATTTTTTTTTAAAAAAAATGATGACAAGGCAGCAGTTTTTTTAATTTTTTTAAAAAAAATTTAAATTATTTTTTTTTCGATAAATGGATAGAGGATATAATTATAAGATTATTTTGTAAAAGGGTCCCGCCAGGGGCCTTATATAAAGGACAATTTAAATGCATTTTAAGTGATTCTCTCATATTCTCTATATAACAAATTCTCTCTAGAAGGGAACTCTATATATACATTTTTTTTTTTGAAAGAAAAGCACTTTCATTAATTAAACAGATTCAAATACAATGCTCTCAGAAATAAACTCCGGAGGGATAACACTCCACTCCTGCAAATTTGACGTAGAAATCGTCGCCCTAGCTAACTTATGAGCGACAATATTCGCAGATCTATGAATAAACTTAACTAGCACATTTTCAAAGTGCTTAAAACAATCAACACAATCCAGGGCTAATGCGTGAAAATATGATCTTCCACTAACTCCATTGCACGCCTCTGCTAGTTGCTTTGCGTCAGTTTCAAAAACACAATTTCTAAGCCCAAAGTCTTTTACCCAAGATAGAGCTTCCCTTAAACTCATAGCTTCTATCTCTCTAGGTTGAAATAACCCCCCAATTCGCCTACTACGGGCTCTCACAAACTCTCCCCGATCATCCCGGATCACTGCACCCATGCCCACACAATTCATTTCCTCAAACCTGGCGGCATCCACATTTATCTTAAACCAACCCTGTTCTGGTTTACTCCACCGTCTGTGACTATTTTGAGGAGCTGCCATGGTTTTTGATGTCTTCTGGTTTGCCTTCCTCCAATCATCTAACATGTTCATTGCCCCTTGTCGAACCCCAAAAGCCGACATATTAATCTTATCCCAGACCCATTTGTTCCTTCGCGTCCATATATTCCAGCATATAACTGCTATTAACACGAGCTGGTCAGTAGTTGCAGTTACAGAAATACGCTCCATGACGCCAAGAATTGTATCACCTGGTAATACTTGGATCATATCTTGAACAGTAGTTGATTCCCATACTGATTTTGCAAAAGAACAAGTAAATAGCACATGAGTGTCAGCTTCGTTTTCCATCCTACACCAAGGGCATTTAACATCTATTTGTACCTTTTTTGATGCTAAAGCTACTGCTGTTGGGAGACAATTACAACAAGCTCGTCATAAGAAATTAGCAACCTTACCAGGTACTTTCATGGACCATACCTTCTTCCAACAGCATGTGTGGTGTGCTATGCTCCCCCTGAATTTTTCGATAGCAGCTTTTTACTGTAAACATGCCTTTATCATCTAAGCTCCAGAACCATTGATCCTCTCTGTCCACCATTGGCAAGGGAATCTTCTTGATAAGTTCCGCATCCCTTGTGTTGCATATATCATCTATTACTTCTTCATCCCATCTATACTCTTCAGGAACCATGAGGCTTCGAACAGTTATATTTTGTAATTGAGTTGGCATCTCTGTCGTCAACATACCATTATCTATACAACTTAGCCATGGTACTTTCCACACCATCGTACTATCTCCATTTCCAATTCTTTTCCGACATCCTTGCTTGACGACCTCCTGGGCTGCTAAAATGCTCCTCCACATATAACTAGGGTTATTTCCTAATGTTGCATTAAGGAAATCACCATGGGGAAAGTATCGTGCCTTCATCATACTAGTCACTAGAGTGTTCTCATTGTTTACAAGTCTCCACCCTTGCTTTGCTAGCATTGCCAAGTTAAACTGTTTCAAATCTCTAAATCCCAATCCTCCCTCTCCTTTACTCGAACACATTCTCTCCCATCTCATCCATCGAATCCCCTTCCTATCCCTTCCACTCCCCCACCAGTATCCATTAATTACACGTTGAATGCCATTGCATATGTCAGGTGAAATCAACAACAGATTCATCCAAAAATTTGGAATAGCTTGGGCCGCAGTTTTGAGCAAGGTAACTTTTCCAGCTCTTGAAACAGGTTTTTTTATCCAGCCCTGCAACTTCTGGCTAACTCTGTCTTTCAGGAAACTAAATACCTCGTTTTTTCTTTTTCCCACTCTCATTGGCACCCCCAAGTATTTTCCTGGATCAAAAACTTCTGTCACACCGAGGATATTACAAACTCGATTTCTATTCCCAGAATTTGTATTTGGACTAAAAACAACACTTGACTTGCTCAGATTTATTGCCTGACCAGACAATTTTTCATACCTTTGAAGAATATTTTTCATAACTCTTGCTTCTGCCTCTATTGCTCTGAAAAAGAAATAACAATCATCTGCAAAAAGCAGATGTGATACGGCAGGTGCGCCTCGAGCTATTTTGCATCCGTGTAACAGCCCGACATCTTCATTTCTTTTTATTATCGAACTAAGCCCCTCTGCACATAGAATATACAGGTATGGGGATATTGGATCCCCTTGACGAATGCCTCTCTCCGGTTTGACTTCTCCAAATTCATTTCCTTTCTGTATGAAGCTGTATGTCACCGTACGAACACACATCATTACCCTGTGAATCCATATTTGATTAAAACCAAATTTCTGTAACATTTCTTCAAGAAAACGCCATTCCAATCTGTCGTAGGCCTTAGACACGTCTATTTTCATTCCCACTATCCCATTTTTTCCTTGTCTTCGTCTCTGTATATAATGATTCAGCTCGAAAGCAATCAATGCATTATCCGTCAATAATCTACCTTCTACGAAAGCACTTTGATGTTTCGAAATAAGCTTCGGTAAACATTCTTTCAGCCGATTCGCCATCAGTTTAGAAACTATGCGCATCAACACATTGCACAAAGATATTGGGCGAAAATCTGTCATTCGTTTAGGATTCTTTACCTTAGGTATCAAGCATACCAATGTACGACTTACATCCTCTAATAGCTGTCCTGTTTCAAAGAAGTCCTGGCAAAATTTGACCACCTCGCCCCCAACAATTTTCCAATACGTTTGAAAGAACGCCGGGTTCATTCCATCCACCCCGGGGATTTCTCATTAACATCATTATGCTTGGACATTTACAAACGACAACAGTTGTTATTTCTTACAAACTGTAAAGAGCTTAGAGGAAGATGCAATGTAAAGAAAACTTTAAGCAAGAGTACATTTTAGTTTATGTAGTTCCCCATCTTCTAGAAAACTTTTACACACAATTAATCATATATATCTTGTACACAGAAAGAAAAGAACCTCACCACATTATTGTTCTACTAAACAGAGAAGCTCAAGAAAATCTATACTGAACAAATCAAACCCTTACCCCTTATCTCCTAGGAGTACAAAGAATTATTCCGTAAGAAACCTTGAACAACCTTTCGCAAGGAGACCATCTCAGCAATAATCCCCAGACCATAAACCTCACATTAGAATGGTTGATACTACTACAATATCGGACAATGCAGTCTAATTCATTAGGGAGTTGGGAGTTAAAATGATTATCAAGGCATAGCATGCCAACTGTATCCCAACTTACAAATAGTTACATCTCAAAATTATTACTAACATATATACATATAAGTAAACAAAAGAATGACTACGAAGTGTGATTTATAACTGGCCATCTTTGGTTGAATTTCAAAGTAAATATCTCCAAGATATAGGTCTAATATGCACTAAAAAAATTACCAGAAACTAATGTATTGCACAAAAGTTGTTGACAACCCAGTTTAGAATAGTGCTCAACCTCAGAGATGCTAATATACACTATGTTACACAGGTAGCAAAAAACCTGGAGAAATTTGCAAAACCTTCTTAATAGATCCAAGCAGGCAGCAATTTTGGCAGTCAAAGAGTAAGACAGTCCACAGTATTTATGGATATCTGATTTCTGATCTTCTACCTTCTTAATTGCTCATCGTGGAGGTTTGGCCTGGCCAAGGGGCTTGCTTGTTCGGTCTCTGAAGTACCAGGTCTTTCTGTAAGGAACTGTTCCCAGAAAACATCATTTACCCTGGGTGGTGGGTTACCTGGTTCTTGGTTTTTACTTGCTTGATTTATGTTTGCTTTTTTGAGGAATACTAAACTCCATCTCATTACCGCTAACAATAGACTTTGACTCAAAAGATCTTCCACCGTCCTGGGAAAACCGAGCTGAATATTGACTTTTGTTCGCATGCAAGAAAGAAGATGCCAAAGTAAGATTCAACTGGCAGGAGATATGGCCTTCACCTTCCTCACTAGAACTCAAACATTGTTGCAATGATTGCAACTTCGGGCTGTTACAGGATCCTCCCTTCTGGGAAGGAGACGAATCCATATTAAAAGTAAAAGATGTACCAGTATCAGAAAGCTCTAATGTCTCAGGAGCATACGTAGTACCACCTGATCTCATGAGGGCATCCTTTATGCCTCCTTCAAATACCCTTTGTGGACTTCCGCCCTCTTCGCTGGAACTTTGTGTGCTATGCGACACCAAGTTGATATCTGAAACAGCTGGCGATAGTTCTAGTGTGAGCTTATTTGAAAAATCTTGGTGAAAAATATTCCCAAACTCGGGTACGTCTAGAGAAGCTATGGTTGTCAACGAAACTATCTTCTCGTAAAATTTGAGAATCTTCAATATTAGGTAGTCGCCTTTTCTTGTTATATGCTGATATATCAATGGATTCCAGTTTACGTGCCAGATGTTCGATGAATTCAGGATTCTGAACTACTTTTTCAAGAAAGGCTAGCAACTTCTCTTGTCTCTGCTCCATACCACCTATTCGTTGAGTCCACTCTTCCTGCTGATGCTTCGCAGTAGGCTGCTGCTAATTGATCCTTAGAAGATTAGCTTCAAGTGTAGTCTTCTCACGTGATATCTTATTAATTTCTTCCTCAAAAGCAACTCTTTCTGGATCAACTGTAGAACTTGGAGGATTACTGTGACTGTGAATGGGTTTTCTCTTGTGCAAAATCCTCATTAGCAAATTCCCACCTTTCAGGATCAATCTTCCGGAAGCCCTGCCAATGAAAACACATTCATGTGATTAAATAAACATGATCTGCATGGACAATATGTGGGTGTTTGGGGTATCTTAAAATGAGTAGCTTATGACTTATAAGCACTTATGTCATATAAGTGATAAGTAGAACAGAGATTATAAGTCAAAAAAGTGTTTGGTAAATCATAACTTATAATCAGTAGACTGTTTGGGTAAATCAGAACTTATAAGTTAACTTTTTTTTTATAATTTTCAAAATATTTGTTTTTATATATATAACAATGGATATCAATGGATAAATCTCGATGAATAGAGAAATTTGATATATACATATCAATTTTCTAATGAATGGATCGAGAAATATATGGTTTTGAAGATTTGAAGGATATTATATATTACGTATTTCGAGAAATAAGTTATAAGTTCTTAACATTCAACTTATGGACTTATAAGTTATAAGTTGAGCTAAAACTTATTTTGACAAACACCCCCCATAAATGCTTATGGCCTTATAAGCCATAAGTCGGATGAAAAATGGGTTCCCAAACAGGCCCTATATATGGTCTCTTTTTATTTTCTTGGTGCTAAATCAACATCATCTTCGTAATATAAATGAATCTAAGGTTTTATTAATAATATCAAAGGGTAACAGAAATGTACAACACAAATATGGGAAGAAAAATTTCAAAGAGTTACGTCCATCTATTGTTGCAATTACGTCAGCAAGATACTACCTGTTGTAGGGAGAATTTCGTTACAACACGAAATTGGAGGTTGTTGGATTTATGGAGCAAAATACGAATATTTTGTTATGAACACGAAGAACATGGAAGGAGATTGGTGTTTGTTTGTGCTGATCTTGTTGATAGATAGTCAGGGGTGAGCTGAGGCGTATCCAAACAAGGTGCCTACTTACCCTATAATTATAGGGATCAAGCCTGACGTAATTCTTGGAGAACAAGTTACCTAGGCGGGCTAGGGTTTTAAGAGATAAGCCAAAGTCCAAGCCCACTTGTTTAGGGCTGATGTGGCAGTGAGTCATCAACCCTATCCGTGATCCATGGCCCAGCTGTGGAAGCCCATGGTCTCGCACGAACAGAGTTGGCTAGTAGAGAAGTAACAAGGGCATTGCATGCGACCTCGAGGGATCTGGCCATGCGAAGCGAACCCTAGTGTCCAGCTACTCATGCGACCTCGAGGGGTCAGGCCATGACCCTTCCAGAAAAGAGTGAGATAGCGATCCCGTGACGGGAGCCAAACGAAGCGATCCCCGGGTTGCGACCCCGGTAGATGCGACCCCGAGGCTGAGCTAGTATGATAGCGTAAATGCGATCCCGAGTCCGAGCTAGCATGAGAGGCGCAGAGGCCTAGCGTGAGAGGCGTAGAGGCCTAGCGTGAGAGGCGCAGGGGCCTAGCTTGAGAGAATAGACAAGGTGCTCCTGTAGCAAGGTGGCCTTGTTGCTAGAGGTGGCCCTGTAGCGAGGTGGCCCCGTAGCGAGGCGACCTTGTAGCGAGGCGACCCTGTAGCGAGGTGACCCTGTAGCGAGGCGGCCCTGTAGCGAGGCGGCCCTGTAGATGCGACCTCGAGGCCGGGCTAGCATGAGACGCCTAGAGGCCTAGCGTGAGACGCCTAGAGGCCTTGCGTGAGAGGACGCCTTGAGTAGCAGCAGGAGGTCATAGTGAGGCGACCCCTAGGGCGGGATCATGTCTTCGAGAGATTGTCTTCAAATAATATGATGAGATAAAGGTGAGGCGATCCCTGATCGGGTCTCACGCCTTTTTGATCCTTCTTCCATATTAAGCCCATTAATAGATAATTGAGCCCATTAAGAGAGGTGGGCCCCTTGTATAGTCGTTTGAGCCTGTTTAGGATCTATGCCGAGATTCGGGCATAACAACTACCCCCCGATTCCATATTGCCATTATGAATGCGATGTGGAATCAAGTAAAGTGGTGTCTTCCAATTGATGCAAATCCAAGTACATGTAAGTGATTGTGACCTCGAGGGGTCCTTCCAAGCGCGATGTGATCCCATAGAGACTTTGAGAAGCTGCCCTATAGGGCCTTGCAGTCATGAATTGTTAAATATGTCTTCTGTTTAGCTAATATATGAGCTCATGCTTTCACTTGTCTTCAAGTTCTTCTTAGGATATGATGAGAGGACTCTCCTCCGAGCTTACTCCTTGTTATTATGATGAGAGGACTCCTTATATGATGAAAAGACTCCCTTTATGTTGAGGACTCCTCATAAGTTGAGAGGACTCCCCATATGTGGAGAGGTATTCTCTTTCTGATATAATGAGAGGACTCCTCATAGCCTCCTATGTTGCGAGGCCTCCTTGCAACCTCATATGTTGAGAGGCCTCCTCCACGCAGCCTCATATGTTGAGAGGCCTCCTCCTCGCAGCCTCACATGTTGAGAGGCCTCCTCCTCGCAGCCTCACATGATGAGAAGCCTCCTCCTAGCACCCTCATATGTTGAGAGGCCTCCTCCTCGCAGCCTCACAGGTTGAGAGGCCTCGCATCACAAGATGTCGTGTTGCTAGAGGCCGGACTTGTAATTTTTTAAATGTTTTGTTGGAAGAGATGTTATGTAATACCACTACCCCCGAGTCCTCATTCTCATTATAGATGTGATGAGAAATCAACATGTTTCAGCATCCTTCTTGTATTATTTGAGGTTGACACCATTTGTAATGAAGAGAATTATGTGTGATTCCGCTATAAGCATACTTGACTTTTTCAACGCTATCCCAGAGCACTTGTATTCTTCGTTGTTGTGCCAACGCACTTGGCCACACCATCTCTATCCCGGGGCCCTTGGCCTCGTCATGTTATCCCGATGCCCTTGGCCTCATCATGCTATCCCGGGGCACTTGGCCTCATCATCGCTATCCCAGGGCACTTGGCCTCACCAATGCTAAGTGAGACCACTTAGCTTCTTCAATGTCATAATAGGTTTCCCGTTGTTGCACATGTAATAAGATATTGAGGTCTTGAGCTCATTTTGATCTTCAACTACTTTGGCTTCTCTCCTTTCATCTCTAGTGCGAGCTTGAGGCTAATTGATGAGGGCCTCGGGCTCAGCCTCGTTATTTGTTGCTTGCTCTTCCCAATGTCTTGAGATAGTCGATGACCTCCTCATTGCCGACGAGGATCAGGGGCGTCCCCCCTCTCCCCGACAAGGATCAGGGGCGTCCCCCCTCTCCTCGACGTAGAGGTATTTCACCAAGAAGAAGCATCTCATGTAGAAGTATATCATGTAGAAGTATCTCATTAGGAGGCATCTCAATAGGAGGCATCTCAAGATCTCGATTGTTACTCCATATTGGGGCCTCTTGATCTCGACGAGGAGATGGGGGTCTGTCGTCATGACGATGGGACCACTCACGATCTCCACAAGGAGAGGGGGTCTGTCATCATGACGATGGGACCGCTCACGATCTCGATGAAGCGATGGAGGTCACTTAGAACCTTGACCCTTGCCTTGACCTCTATCATTTATCCTTCTCGAACCCGGCCTCGCTACGCTAGGTGCAAGCATGGCCTCGCTACGCTAGGTGCAAGCATGGCCTCGCTACGCTAGGTGCAAGCATGGCCTCGCTCCTATGGGGTCGCAGTCCGGGGTCATGTGCTACCCCGGGGTCTCGCTCCTTGCAGCCCGGGGTCATTTGCTATCCCGGGGTCTCGCTCCTTGGGGGTCGCAGCCCGGGGTCATTTGCTACCCCGGGGTCTCGCTCATTGCAGCCCGGGGTCATGTGCTATCCCGGGGTCTCGCTCCTTGGGGGTCGCAGCCCAGGGTCATATTCTACCCCGGGGTCTCGCTCATTGGCCTCTCCGTTCTTCTTGTTCGAGTTAGTCATCGTTCTCCCAAATTAATGACTAGCACCTCCTTCTAGCGCCAATTGTTGTACGGAGAATTTCGTTACAACACGAAATTGGAGGTTACTGGATTTATGGAGCAAAATACGGATATTTTGTTATGAACACGAAGAACATGGAAGGAGATTGGTGTTTATTTGTGGTTGATCTTGTTGATAGATAGTCAGGGGTGAGCTGAGGCGTATCCAAACAAGGTGCCTACGTACCCTATTTATAGGGATCAAGCCTGACGTAGTTCTTGGAGAACAAGTTACCTAGGCGGGCTAGGGTTTTAAGAGATAAGCCAAAGTCTAAGCCCACTTGTTTAGGGCTGATGTGGCAGTGAGTCATCAACCCTATCCGTGATCCATGGCCCAGCTGTGGAAGCCTATGGTCTCGCACGAACAGAGTTGGCTAGTAGAGAAGTAACAAGGGCATTGCATGCGACCTCGAGGGATCTGGCCATGCGAAGCGAACCCTAGTGTCCAGCTACTCAAGCGACCTCGGGGGGTCAGGCTATGAGCCTTCCAGAAAAGAGTGAGATAGCGATCCCGTGACGGGAGCCAAACGAAGCGATCCCCGGGTTGCGACCCCGAGGCTGAGCTAGTATGATAGCGTAAATGCGATCCCGAGTCCGAGCTAGCATGAGAGGCGCAGAGGCCTAGCGTGAGAGGCGTAGAGGCCTAACGTGAGAGGCGCAGAGGCCTAGCTTGAGAGAATAGACAAGGTGCTCCTGTAGCAAGGTGGCCTTGTTGCTAGAGGTGGCCCTGTAGCGAGGTGGCCCCGTAGCGAGGCGGCCTTGTAGCGAGGCGGCCCTGTAGCGAAGCGGCCCTGTAACGAGGTGACCCTGTAGCGAGGCGGCCCTGTAGCGAGGCGGCCCTGTAGATGCGACCTCAAGGCCGGGCTAGCATGAGACGCCTAGAGGCCTAGCGTGAGACGCCTAGAGGCCTTGCGTGAGAGGACGCCTTGAGTAGCAGCAGGAGGTCATAGTGAGCAACCCCTAGGGCGGGATCATGTCTTCGAGAGATTGTCTTCAAATAATATGATGAGATAAAGGTGAGGCGATCCCTGATCGGACTCACGCCTTGTAGATCCTTCTTCCATATTAAGCCCATTAATAGATAATTGAGCCCATTAAGAGAGGTGGTTGAGCCCATTAAGAAAGATGGGCCCCTTGTATAGTCGTTTTAGCCTGTTTAGGATCTATACCGAGATTCGGGCATAACACTACCTCATAACTTTGAGAATCTTGTATTGTTGTAGTGTCAAAGAAAGATACAAGAGATATTTGATCAGAACAAAAGAAAACACCTAAAAATTAGCTCAATGCACCGGATGAACACGGGAAAGATAACTTACATTTTATAAAAGAGTAGTGCTACAGGTACCAAATTAAGTACCAAAATTGGGTACCAAATGACATGTGTCATTTTGAAATATTTTTATTGGATGGCCCGCCCATTGCAACTATAATCAATTAAAAAATAACACATAATTTATTAACAATTTTTTGGTACCCCATTTTGGTACCTCTAGCATTTTTCTTTATAAAAAAACTATATCCCTCTTATCGGAAAGGAAGAGCATGAAGTCGAATTCATAGCAACACTCATGAAGTATATACAGAATACACCTGTAACAAAAGCCCACAGTATAATGGACAATGTATAATGGACCTAAAGGGAAACCATTAGTTTCCTTCACAATTAAGCCCAAATCACATTATACATAGCAAACAGTGTTCAAGCGGTTTTCCGTCAAAGACAAATTAAATTTATTTTTAAGTATTCGGATAGAGATAATAAAAATGAAGATTTAAATATAAAAGTATAATTATAATTTTTGAGATGTTGAGTTTGTAATCGGCTGTGGTGTTCCGATTCTCTCCAGATGCCTTATTTTATAAGGATAAAGTTCACGTACTTTTATTTGATTTAATTATATTTTTGGTACTAGCTTATAATTCGTGCAATGATTATTTTTAATTTTTTATAATTTATTTATAGTATAATATGATATTATAATTATTAATTTTAATATGTTATTGAAAGACTTGGAATCTTAAATCTTTGTATATTATAATTTTAGAATTAAATATAAATTAATATGTTGTAGGTGGAAATCGAACTTTTAATATTTTGTATTTAATATGATCTATTTAAATTAAAAATCTAACGATTGTGAATAGTTTGATTAACCAAATCACAAATTATAAAAATCATTAATTTACTTATAATAATATAATATAGATAGTATACATGATTATTGTTCCAAAAAAACTTTCTTATATAGTGTAGTATAGGAGGGTAGATTAATCCTACATTGTAATCTTTCAATCTTCCGTGGATCAAGTTAACCCTTATTTTCGTAGACTTATATACTGTATACACTACTAAGAAGCTACACTAAAACCTCTATAAATTAATACTCGATAAATTAATAATTTCGATAAAATTAATAATTTGTTCAGTCCCAGCTTGGGACCGGTACAAAATTGGACCTCAATCGATAAAATAATAAGATAATAATTTCTTTTGAAATCCCAGTATATATTTATTGGTCCCAACGAAATTATAAATTAATAATTACTAAAAGATTCCAAATTCTAAGATTGTCTAGTAAAAAATGAATATATAGTCACTTGTTTTTTGTTGAACTTCAAATCTATATTGAGTTCATCTTTAAATCTCCTCATTACACTTAAGAGTTGGGACATTGTCTTCTTGTATTGCAACAAAAAGTTTGTTTTTTGTTGAACTTCAAATCTATATTGAGTTCATCTTTAAATCTTCTCATTGCACTTAAGAGTTGGGGTAATGGGCACTGTCATCTCGTATTACAACAAAAAACTTGTAATCATCCTCAAATTCAATTAATTTGTGAATGTACATTCATAGAATGTGCCTTGGAACTTATTTTTGTAATTTATTTTTCATCTCTAACTAATATACATTGTAACTAGTACATTGAACTTAAAAATTTAAAGGTCATACGTAAAATCTCTTTAAATTAATAAATTATTAATTTATCGATATAATAATATCTCGCTTAATTAATAAAATATCTTGGTCCCAACATTATTAATTTATAGAAATTTTACTGTACATGCAAAATAAACTTGTAAGAAGATTTTTTGTTTTGGTTTATCATACACGGATGCAAACATAGGTAAATTACGTTTTCATCTTTGCTTAAAATTCAATTTTTAAAATATTAATTAGTCATGGTCCGATTAGGATATTTGTTTAAAATTCAACTTATAAATAAATTTGTTGCTCATGAGAATCGAACCTATGTATTATCCCTCTTATTTTTTATTACTCCCTCCGTTCCTTATTTCTTTTCCTGTTAATCATTATCACGCTTACCAATGCACACTTTTAATCGTTAATATTTTTAATTTCGTTTTAGTACTAAATCTAAAAATTTCACTGTATTAAAGTACTCGTAAATACGAATCAAACAAAATCACTCAGGACTATATTTTGTCTTATAAATTGTGCATAAATTAGTATTCAATCGCTTACAATGAACAGTGCAAAAAGTCAAAACAGGAAAAGAATAAGGGAATGGAGGGAATATATAATAGGATATAATAGGATATAATGAGAAGTATTTTGAGTATCATCATTTTAGAATTAGGTTTCTTGCTTTATAATTTTTTCACCATCTTCATTGCATTCAGGTAATTTCGTGGACGGCTCATCGGATCCGGCTTTAATACATTTTTGGATCGTTGATAAAGATTTCGGGTACAATGTTGAAAGTTTTTGTGGTTTGTTTTTGATACGGTTATTTTAATTATTGAAATAAATAATAACATTATATAATTAATGTTAATTAATCGTTTGTTTTTTTCACGTTTACTTTTAGCTGAAAATATTACCTTTTATAAATACTTAAAAATATCAATTCTATTGTATCTTCCAATCATTAATATTTTTTTAATTAAATCATGTTATCTTTTAATTTAAAATTAATCTTCCAACCACACCATATATTCCAACCATTAATAAATATAATAAAAATATGTATACATTGTTAACAATAATAAAAAATGAATGTATAAATTTATATTAAATTAAAATTATAAATTTATTAAAAATAATAATTATATAAAAAAAATTTAATATGAAATAAAGTTTATAACATATTAAAAAAAATCTATGTATCGCATGAGTTATATGCTACATTATTAATATTAATGAATTCAAGTTCGTCCATCAACAATTAATATATCAAAATCTAACAATTAGATCTAACGCTAAAACGAAAAACTAATAAATTTTGAATATTGTGAACATCATATTAAATAAATATTATTCAATTTATATTAAAAAAAATTATTAAATATTTAATTTGCGAATCTCATTAACAACATATCAAAATTAAGCATTCAGATTTTTATTTTTCTAAATCAAGCATTCATACTATTTATTCTAAACATATCATAGATTCAATTCTATAAATCAATTATTTTTATAGTTTGAAAGAAATACTAAAAATCCATCATATGTTTAATATTCGAATTCCGTTAATAACATATTATAATTGAATAATTGTATTATTAGTTGTAAATACATAAAAGGTTCAATATCCTAAAATCAAAGTGTTATTTTACTTTTCAATGAATCCATTTAAAATTTAAGTATATATTAAAGAAAAATCTATACTATTAAAAGCCGAAACATTAAAAGTTTGGTTGATGGCCTATTGATCAGTTATTTATGCTTACTCAATTACATATCTATTAAAATACAATATTTTTTATATTTTATCTAACTAATTTTTTTTTCTTTATGAATCAATTTCCTTTTCCAGGTTAAACATATTTGTTGTGGAATAAAAACGAGGCTATTAGATTGCGGCTAGGGTTTATGTGTATTTATTGCTAGGGTTCACGAGCTTCGTGCTTTAATGGCTGCTTCTGCGTTCGAGACTTAAACGGTCCTCACAGAATGCCTACGTATCTCTGTATTAAGAGAATCAAGCCAATAAAACGTAGTTCTGAGTTGAGGGGTCTGACCCTTTATATAGGCTGAGAAGCCTCAGAATTAGGGTAGGGTTAAGTGACTTGGCGGACAAGTCAATCTTGAGGAAAGTTCTAGACCCCTTCCTTGTAGGAGTCTGTTTCCTTGTATGAGTGGATGTCTTGGAGGCTACTCCTTGTAGAGATAATGTTCTTATCTGACACTTATTGCTGAGCTGTTTATTATCCATAATATTAATTACGAAATTAATATTGTAAATAGGGTTTGGGCCCACCTGGTGGGCCCCACGTTTGGACCATTCCGGGTCTAATTAATGCCACATTAAATGTGTCTTTAGGGCTTACTTTTAGCCCATATCATTTGCCCCCCAACTTCTAGGAAAACTGATCAGGTTTTCCTTGAAGTTATAACGGCCTTACATGAGACTTGGGTCAGGGTTTATTGCTCTTACATGAGTATTTTTCAACTTATCATCTTAATGTAAAGCGTGGAGCGACCGACGCAATTTACGACGATGTTGAACGACACTAAGCGGTGTTAAATGGCACTAGACAGCGCTAATCAGCCTTAAACAATGTTTAAACAGTGTTAAACAGTGTTAAACAATGTCGAATGGCATAAAACGGCACTAATCGGCGCTAAACGGTGCTAAACCGGCACTAAACGGTGCTAATCGGCACTAATCGGTGCTAACAGGCACTAATATGTGCTAATCGGCATTAAATGGTGCTTAATCGGCACTAAACGGTGCTAGCGGGGGTCCGGGGGCGGCAGCCCCCGGGCGGGGTCCAAGGGGCGGCAGCCCCTGGCGGGGTCCAAGGGGCAGAGCCCCTGGCTGGGGTCGAGCTTGGAAATTTTTTATTTCTGAAGACTAGTACTATTCAGAAATTATCGTTTCGACTTATTTTTCTAAAATTTTATCACTAATTTTGCTTCCAAAATTGCATGTTTTTCTTCTTCTCCCTTTTTTTTTTCCAGCTCATTTTCGAGCTCAAACTTCGAGCTCAAACTGTCCCAGGTCGGGGCTTTTTTCGAGCTCATTTAGCTTATTTTCGACCTGGAGCTTTTCGAGCTCAACCAGTACAAATTCGAGCTCAAAAAACGAGCTCAAATAGGGCCAGGTCGTGGCTTTTTTCGTGGAAATCCAGTGTTTTTTCGACCTCAAATTTACGAGCTCAAATCTAGAGAATATCGACCTCACTTAGGTTCCAGGTCGTGAGCTTCGAGCTCAATTTGCAGTTGATTTTCGACCTGGAATCTGCGACCTCAATTGAAGAAGAAACACTCTTTAAAATGGTTCCAGGTCGCGCCTTTTTTGTAGGTTTTCCAGTTCTTTTTCGACCTGGAATTCACGACCTTGATTCAATGTAAACTCGACCTCGAATAAGTCCCAGGTCGTATGGATTTTCTTGAATTCCTAGTACAAATTCGACCTGGAATTTACGATTTCAAACCGTGTTATAACGACCTCAAAATTAGAGGCTACTCACGACCTCAAAATGAGTTTTCCAGGTCGTTTAGTCAAGCTCGTACTTACACTAAAAATCGAGGTCAAATGCTACGACCTCGTGCCCCCTTTTAATTTTTTGTCCAAGTTTTGTTGGACTTTAATGGGCCATGCCTTTTAATTTCCATGGGCCTTGGTCTTCAAACCATTTGGGCCTATCCTAATTATGTATTTGGGCTCTTCTTCTTGAAGCCCCAATTGACTTTGACTTGGGCCTTAACTTTTGGTCAACATGACCTTAAATTAAAACCTTAATTAGGTTTATCAATATGGGTTGGGCCATGACAGGCCTTTAATCACTTTAACTAAACTTGGGCCTTAACAAGCCTAGTGTTGTTGGGCCTTTTTAAAGTCCACTTTGTGTCGATGGCCAACAAAGATTTCCAATAGGCTACAGCCGGTTGACCTTCTCCCTCTTCTTTCGGGTCTTTCCTTGGTTTGTAGGACCTTGCCTTGGTTTTAATTTAGCCACTAGTTCCTGATTTTTAGGCCTTGAATTCAAACAACCAGCTTAATTTGAGGCAAACGGCCTTGTTGGCCATCAAGGCGAATGCGTATCTCAATGCTCTCACTGACAGTTTCGTGCCTCCAAGGCATTATCATAGAGCCAACCAGTCTCAAGATGAGCTTTGATGGGGGTCTGTCTAGCAACTTCCAACGTCGATGGGCGCCAACAATTTGCGCTCTATAGCGGGGTCTCCAAGACCTGATAGTAAACACTTCTAGTGTAATTCTCGATTTCAGACGAGGCGAATTTGGACAAGGCATCGGCCGTTATACAAGTTGGTATTCCTCGAATCATACCATACCAACTGTGATTTTACAATTTTCAGATATTTCAACATCGTTTCATCTTTGGCTTTTAGAGCTCTACTCACTTGGGCTATCACCAGCCTTGAGTCTCCATAGACTTTAAGATTTTTGGCCCTCATGGCTAAAGATGAGCCTAATCCGGCATTCAAGGCTTTATACTCTGCCTCGTTATTGGTTGTCGAAAAATATTCAACTTCAAGGCACATTCAATCGCGAAGCCATCAGGGCTCTGTAGGACTATACCAGCACCACTTGATTTTGTTTTTGATGCCCTATCAAAATAGAGCACCCAATGTTTCTCCTAAACTTTAACTTTATAAGTTCTCTCCCTCTTGGGGTGTCTCATCTTGCCCTTACTGGGGTGTTGTGCCTTCCTGCCCCCGACTTCTTGGTTGTCAATGGTATATTCAACTAAGAAGTCAACGAGTACCTGTGCTTTAATTGCAATTCGAGGATTGTACGCGATATCAAATAATCTGAGTTCTATCGCCCACTTAGCTAGCCTTCGGGTTATGCAACATGTTTCTCAGTTGCTGGTCCGTCAGGGTTTCAATCTTAAGTGCCTGGAAGTACGATCGTAGCTTCCTCGAGGCTGTCACCAATGCCAAAGCAAACTTCTTAATGGGAGAATAATTTAACTCAGCTGCATGCAACATCTTGCTCACATAGTAGATAGGCTTCTGAACCTTGTTATCCTTTCGAATGAGGATGACACTCAATGGCGCCAAATGTTGGCATTCTGGATTGAGGGTCCAAAATTTCAGATTGGTTTTCAAGCTTTGACTCGAAGTTTCAATCATTGGATCCTATCTGGAGGTTCACGACCCCTTCAAGTTTGGCCTTCATAGCTATCCCATGGCCTTCATGGCTAATAACTCGTGTTCCTTATCCTAGGATTCGAGGTTGACGTTTACATGTTCATCGTTGGTGTTCATATGTCGACTACCAAGTATTCACGACCTTTCTTTTGGATTGATGTCAAACTAAAGGTCTTTTGGATCCCTTACTTGACTTCATGTCTTTCACGGCTTGTCTCGAATCTTAGTTCTGATTTCAGGGTTTTCAAACCTATCTTTGCTTCTTGTTTTTTATCCGGGGTCCTTCAAGGACTTAAACTCTTAGTAACTCTCAACCTTTCAGGGTTTTTATTTATGCGTTTGTTTGTTTCCATTCGTGTATTTTTTTTATTTTCGGTACTTGGTCATCTTTGACTTACACACATCAGGTGTTAGGTACATAAATAAAATCACATAATCAATGAATGGAAAACAAACTTGCATTAATAACTTGAGATGGGTTCAACCCTTACATAGAATACTACTGTCCTACTCGGAGCAACATGCTCTGCGATGGTTTCATCGAACCTTATTTCTACTTCTACTAGATAAAATATGAAGCTAAAAACTACTAGGATAATTTGAACCCATCGGGGCTTTGCAAGACTAGGCTTGCACCACTTTGATTTTATTTTTGATGCTCCAATAAAATAGAGCACTCACTACTCCTTCTGGTTACCTCATTCTTATTCTGAAGTTCACTTACAGCTTGGGGTACAATCTCCTGCCCCTCGATTTCTTGGTTGCCAATGATGCATTCAACCACGAAGTCAGTTGACGCCTTAGCCTTAATGGCTGTCTGAGGTTTATGTGTGATGTCCTCTGCTGGCCTTTCTTGATGTTCCTTATCACTACAAACGTCCATGTCTTCAATCGGAAGAACCTGCCCCCGACTCCATCAGGCCTTAACGCGGCTACATAACAGCTCCTAGCCATTTTCTGGTCACCTTTTTGTTCTCCTACACCATTCCTGGTTGGAAACTTGATCTTCATGTGATAGGTTGAGGCCACAGCCTTAAAAGCATGGAGTCCAGTCCTCCCGAGGATGGCATTGTAGGTGGAAGACGCTTTGATAACCAAAAAGTTCAGCATCTGAGTGGCCTCTGTTGGCAATGACCTTTTAAAGTAAAGATCAGTGGTGCCGTGCTCCAGGGCTACCATGGCCACCTTGTTCTCTAAATCAGTAATATTTAATGTCTCCTTGGTGAACCTCTTAAGATAATCTCTCAGATTCTCATTCTTCCCTTGTACCACATACATGAGAGATGCAGAACTTTTTTCATGAACTCTCCCGCTGATAAATTGACTAACAAAAGCAGGACTTAACTCCTTAAAGGAGCCAATTGAATTTGCAGGGAGTCGGCTATACCATCTTTGAGCCATGCCCGACAAGGTTTGAGGGAACGCCCTACACTTCAAGGCGTCACTTGCAGGCTGTAGTAATAGTGCGTTCGAGAACGTCCTAACATGATTTGCGGGATCACCTGTTCCATCGTAAGCCTTAATTGTCGGCATCTTGAACTTCCTTGATATGTGGGCATTCATCACCTCCTCGGTGAATGGGGGCGTGGGATCATCAGGATCCCCAAGTGGCATCAGATCCTTGGGGTTGCTCTTAGGGGTTTCCACCCTTGTAGTTCTTCCAGTTGGGGCGGTAGCCCTTCTTTGCCTTCTTGAAGGCCTCTCCAGATCTATAAAGGGAATCGGTCCTAACGTGGGAGGTGGCAAAGTCTGATTTGATCTGGCTTGCTCCCTGGCCATATCTTCCTTTAACTTTAAGATCTCGGCTTCATAAGCCTTAATCCTCTCAGCAGCTGTTGAAGTGAGTCCATCATGGATAGTTCGAGTTCTCCCCATAGGCTCTTTACTTGCACGTCGCCTCCTCGGAGCTTCATCACGCTCGTAATCATCGCCAGAAGATGATTCATCTGTATAAGGACCAGAAAAATCGCGATAATCTCGATCTCGAATATATAAGGCATGACCACTCGGTCTAGCTCCGTAATTGGACATCCCATACATTGGATTGGTGCTTATGGGGAGATCCGTGGTGTGGATCTGAACCCCTCGTGTAGGGTTGTTGGGGTCTACAATCAGGGAAGAAATCCCCGGGTTAGTCCCTGGAATTGTGTGGACGATCGGAGGTAGCGTACTCTCAACATGGGTAGTCGTCCCTAGGGGTTGAGAAACTTGATATGGAACGATAGTCCCGGTTGTTGGAGGTACTTGCTCAGATGTCGGTAGCACTTGTTCAGTAAGGGGCGGAGCAGAGCTAAGAGGTAGAGCCTCGGTAGTGATTGGCTCCGTAGTGCTTGGTGCAGTTCTTCGTGTTTGAACCATGGTTGATGTCTTCTTCCCACAGACGGCGCCAAATGTTGTGGAATAAAAACGAGGCTATTAGATTGCGGCTAGGGTTTATGTGTATTTATTGCTAGGGTTCATGAGCTTCGTGCTTTAATGGCTGCTTCTGCGTTCGAGACTTAAACGGTCCTCACAGAATGCCTACGTATCTCTGTATTAAGAGAATCAAGCCAATAAAACGTAGTTCTGAGTTGAGGGGTCTGACCCTTTATATAGGCTGAGAAGCCTCAGAATTAGGGTAGGGTTAAGTGACTTGGCGGACAAGTCAATCTTGAGGAAAGTTCTAGACCCCTTCCTTGTAGGAGTCTGTTTCCTTGTATGAGTGGATGTCTTGGAGGCTACTCCTTGTAGAGATAATGTTCTTATCTGACACTTATTGCTGAGCTGTTTATTATCCATAATATTAATTACGAAATTAATATTGTAAATAAGGTTTGGGCCCACCTGGTGGGCCCCACGTTTGGACCATTCCGGGTCTAATTAATGCCACATTAAATGTGTCTTTAGGGCTTACTTTTAGCCCATATCAATATTACATTTTCTATTTTTCAATTACATATCTACTAACTAATCAATTTCCTTTTTCAGGTTAAACATATTATCTTTTCAATTTTTTCAAAACTAAATAATTTTATTTTTCAGTTAAAATACAATATCTTTTATATTTTATCTAACTAAAATTTCTTCTTTATATGAATCAATTTCCTTTTTCAAGTTAAACATATTACCTTTTCTATTTTTCAATAATTAAATAATTTCTTTTTTCAAGAAATTAGAATATCTTTTACATTTTATCTAACTAAAAATTCTCATTTTTAAAAACACTACGAATAATTTTATTTAATAAAATAACATAATTATATAATAATTACTATTAACTAATCAGTTATCTTTTTCAGTCAAAACACGTTAACTTTTTTTTTTTCTCTAACTAAAATCTTTCTTTTTCCAATTATATCGGTTACCTTTTTAAGCCAAAACACGTTCTTTTCCCAATTATATCGCAGACGTTTCTATTCAATAAAAATAAATAATAATATTATAAGACTAATAATTAATCGATTACCTTTTTAACTAAAATTTATCATCTTTTTTTTTCTAATTAAATTTCCTTTTTTGTAGAAATATAACTCATTTTCTAAAAATTATGAGCAATTTTAATTAGTAAAATGACATAATTAAATTATAATTATTATAAACTAATCAATTACCTTTTTCACCTAGAACATATTACCTTTTTATTTTCTTTAACTAAATCATCTCTTTTTCTAATCATAGGTATTCTATTTAATAAAATGAAGTAATAATTTATAATTACTAATAATTAATCTATTACCCTTCTCAACTAAAACTTATCATGTTTTCTATATTTTCAAACTAAAATCCCTCCTTTTCTAGAAATATCACGGATAACATTTATATAATTATTATCAAATTAATTTAATTTGATGAATTTTTTTATAATATTAAAAAAATTCGTGCATCGCACGGGTTTTAGGCTAATAATATTAGAAGCGTTCGATAACAAATTTTGAATTATTATTTTCTTGGGCTAGTTTAAAATCCTATGAATGAGATTTATTTATATTCTATTAAAATTATATTTAAATAACAAGTTATAAAACATGATAAAATCATGTTTTAATCATAATATATTATTAAAATTTATAGAATTATATAAATAGTAGAAAGTTTTTGCATTATACAACCTTATTATTACGACAACACACATAATAAACTGAATAAAACAACTAATAATATATCGAAAATAGTGGTATAATAAATAATTTAGAAATTAAACTTCAACAAGAAATATGTGAATATCATGGGTCTAATATTTAAACTATTTAATTAATCGAAATATTAAAAATTTGATAATATGTTGTTGGACGTTGGTCGATGGATAACTACCATACGGTGGTACTATTTTTTTTTTTTACTTGGACTTCAATACTTTACTTGGACCTTTTTTTAAATTTATTGTATTGGCCCAACTCTTTTGCAATTATGTTATAATTAAAACACATTTATTAATTTGAACACATTTATCGCCCTGCTTATTTTAAAATTTATTTTCACAAAAGTAATTATTTTAAAAATTAATAATTTTTGAAAAAAATAAATATTATAAAGTAACCCCTTTCAAATAAAGTAACCCATTAGGCCATTAAACTCTAAGATCAAGCAGCCCCTTTTCCACTTATTTCAGTCAGAATTAGGCTTCCAAATTTCACTTTATTCCTTTTTATTTATTTTTCAATTGAGTGAATAGTATACAGAAATTACACTCCAATTTTTTTCTTTTCATATAAATCATAAGAATGTTATATATTCTAAAAGAGAGGAAAAATCGATCATATACAGGATTTGAAGCTTTGTTATTAGGCCAAAATTTCATTTATTTTCCTGCAAACTTTACGCTAACTGAACAAATTTACTAATTTATTTTTACAAAATTAAACATGTTTATTTAAGTTAAATTAAGTGTTCAGTTAATTATAGAACGTACAAATTCTAAAATAAAAACAAGAACATTTATGGTATTGTGAATGTCAACAACTGAAGCATCACGTAACGAACCTTTTGATTACCGGAATTTATAAAAAATAATGAATAAAAGAAATAAAAATGAAATTCATGATTCCAATGCACCTCCTTATCCATATTTGCTTCCAATGGACAAT
The DNA here is from genome assembly GCA_037693485.1 of Kitagawia praeruptora. NCBI lineage: Eukaryota > Viridiplantae > Streptophyta > Magnoliopsida > Apiales > Apiaceae > Kitagawia > Kitagawia praeruptora. The sequence goes on from CM075347.1 coordinate 19,951,247, forward strand.
TTAAAAAATTTTCAATGAATATGATCTCTCCAACAATGATTATTAGAGCATCTTTAATGCAAATAGCCCAAGTCTGGTTTTTGAGGACCCATTATGATGCCACATAAACAAATGTTGTCCCAGGACAACAACCGGTCTAAACTTTCCAAAGCATCAAACCCAACTTGGAATATTAAAATATCTCTCTTCTCTCAATCATCCACTATCTCTCTCTCCGGTAGCACATACATTAGAGCACCTCCAATGTATTGCGCATACTGCAAATTCTGCACATTCACATAGAACACAGCAACAGCAAACAGCAAACAGCAACAATGCGCTTGTAGATTTAACAGCTGGAGGTAGTGCCATGTCAGACTGCAAGTTGACGAGTTAGTTAGCTCAGTAGATAGAGATAGCAAATTATATGTATAGAAGTTAGTTAGAGATGAGAGGTGATTCTTTCTGTATATATACCAAGAACATGTACACATTGTAACACACTTTTCTTTTCAATACAAACAGTTATTTTTTCTCATTCTCTCTGCAAAGTTATGCCTGCTTTTCTTTGTTTTCTTACTTAACCTAGCTGAGATGAAGAAAGTTAAGATGGTATCAGAGCCAGTGCATACGATCTTGATCTCCGGTGATTAGAAGCTATCTCCGACGAACGATTTCTTCATCTGGTGATTAGACGAGTTCTTGAGCTTGATTAAGTGTTCACAACTGAATTGCTTCGTTGTTATCGACTACATTTCATCATTTCTCGAATAAATCAGGTGTTTTCTTCTCTGATCTCAACTGATCTTGTTACTGATTGTGATCAAGAACTGATTCTTGATTAATTTCTCTGAAAACAAGTGATTCTTGTTATTTTTTCTCTGAAACTCAGTTGTTTAGTCGATCTGAAGAATTATTGTTTAGAATCTGTTTTGTTAAAGTTCTTTCTGTTGAAAATCATGACTGCAAATACAAATCAAGATCCAGCTAGTGCATTTTACATACATCCTTCTGATGCAACTGTTAATCAGTTAGTTTCGGTGAAATTTAATGGATCTGGTTATGCAAATTGGAAACGATGAATGATGCTTACTCTATCTGCTAAGAACAAACTAGGTTTTGTAAACGAAACAATTACTCAGCCTGAATCTACTTCTGTTGATCTTCCTGCTTGGGAGAGATGTAACTCTCTTGTAACTTCCTGGATTCTGTTTAATTTGGATGAAACAATTGCTAGAAGTGTTCTTTTTCTCAAAACTGCTAGAGACATATGGAAAGATCTTGAAGATCGATTTGGTTTTGTGTCAATGACACAAGCTTACTCACTGGAACAGAAATTAGCTGAAATCACTCAAGGAAAACAGAATGTTTCTGAGTTCTATACTTCAATCAAATCACTCTGGGATAATCTAGATGATGCAAGTCCCATGCCTAAATGCACTTGTGATAAATGCACATGTATTGTGAATCTGAAAGTGCAACAGAAAATCCAAGAACACAGATTGTTACAGTTTTTAATGAAGCTTAATGATCAATATTCTTTGGTGAGAGGACACATTTTGCTTATGAATCCTTCACCTACAGTTGCTCAGGCTTACATGATGATTGCACTGTTTGCACTAAAATCACGCAAGCGTACGTGGTCACAAGTAATATATGAATAAGTTGAGTTCGTTCCCACAGAGATCTGGTTATGGTTTTAATTTAGTAGATATGCCTATGCAACAATGTATGGTTATTATTCACTGCTAAGACAAATAACAAGATTTGGGTTTTAATTAACTAAAATTAACTAAGAAGTAAATTAACAAGCTAAGAATTAACTAACTAACAAGAAACTAAATCAAATTACTTCTGCAAGAGAAAACATGGAATCCTAACTTCATTAAATACTTTGCTTAGATCTGACGCCTTTAATCACTATATGCAATGGTTATGATATCTGATCGGATAACACGAAACAAGTACACGCTACCTGTCAGTATACGAATACCAAACTAAACATACATCCACAAAAGAGATAGAAGATGAATAGACACCAATTATGCTTAGACCCTATATGTCTATAGAATTTGAAAACATAACGGTTGAAGAGCAAGTTATCCATAATGATCACATAGGGCAATATAAGTATTCTCATCTCATACTACGAATCATGTTGATAAACAATCATGAACCTATGCTAGCATGGCAAGTTCTAAATCTCAAGATCCACTTTCACTTCACAAGAGATTAACAAATTAGATGTTCATGACGCATCTATCAATTAAGCATAACCATACGAGGATATCAGATATACATCACACACAGATCTTTAAAGCAATCAAGATACTAAAGCTCCATAAATAAATCCGTTAGAATCCCATGACAACGATTAGTTCATAATCGAACCGCTCGTCATCATGGGATCTGATGAAACCATGATAAAAACAAAGTATGAAAATATACAAATAAACCTAAGTAATTGATATGTAATAGTTCTACTCCTAATGATGATTATTTAATTTTACAAGGGTTGGATGTGTTTATATAGGCTTTAGACATCTTGCCCAACAAGAAAATACCAAATCAGAATTATAATAGAAGTACGTTTCCTAAACTGATGCTGATTTAAAGGGAAATTCGCAGCTGTCTTTTCTTCAGATTTTCTGGAACGTTCCAAACGTAATTGGACCTCTGGACCACCTTAGAATGATAGAAAATCTCGTTATCTTCGCGTGGACTGCTTACGGGCTGAAAACAGACTTATAGAACTCAAGATATGGCCCAAACAGTGTAGACTGCACAACCCTTCTTAAAAATCCGAATTTTAATCAATTAATTCCCAAAAAATTATAGAAGCATCCACCTTAGTCAACATTCTCGTAAACCTGCACAACTAAGCAAAACACATCAAAACTACAAGAAACTTGAGCCCAAGACAATCAATTTAAGCCGATTTAGAATGCTCCAAGTAGATATACATCCACTTATCACACCCCCAAACTTAAACCGATGCTTGTCCTCAAGCATAAACAATTACAACTAACTAACTAGTACCACTTCCGTAGGTGATCACGGTTGCATTTGGCATATGCAACAAGCCCTTTAAACCCCTAGGCAGCCCTAGTGGACGAGTAAGGTCTCGTGAGGGCCTATAGCGAATGTACCCACAAAATCCATTTACCTAATGCAATGCAATGCATGAATGCAACTAATATGCAAATGCAATTAATCTAGTCTACCATACCTTCAATTCCTCTCATGCCACATCAACTTAAGAATCAAAGCAAATACGCAATGTCTTGGTGTCGAAAGTGCAAGTATTCACATAGTCTACTCAATGAACATGCATAAGTTCTCACAAGCCCATGTCAAGTGTAAGAATAAGTTAGTAAACATGCTAAGCCTACAAGAGTACATCTTTGAGACAAAACTCGGGATCTCATACGCAAAAACAAGCAAACACTCACAATCCACTCACAAAAGAATACTCTCTCAAGAACAAGGGTAAGTGTATCACTCAATTCCAACAAAATCATGAACATGCTTGACATTTGGTATCAATCTAACTCTTAACACAACATACATCAATGACGACAATCAAAAGGTCTTTATTTGGGTTGTAACGGGGCTAGGGACAAGGTATGTCAAATAAGCCAAAACAGGTGTAGTGTCAAAAGCTAGTAAGTACCATAATACATCACTCACAACACCATATTCCCCCCACATAATTTTTACTAAAACAAACACTCGACTAGTCGACTGAAATAGGATCGCAACAAACACAAACATGCTCTCATAATATATATTTTTTCCTTTTCTTTTTTTTTCTTTCTTTTTTTTTTCTTTCTTTTTTTTTTCTTTTTTTTTTTCGAGAGCTAAATAGAACACAAACAATAATATAAACAATAACAATGATCCAATGAATTTATTACATATGTCGACTATCAAGTAAACACCCAAACCCAATTTCCAATATTTCCCCCAAAATTATGACCAACAATAAACCCTTCCTTGCACACCTTATTACTCCCTTAAGCACTCTACTAGCCTTTGACAATGTGGGTTCAAATTAATGTAAAGCCAATACAAGAAAAAGGTCTAGGCAAGTAATGTGGTATGTCACCGAAAAAATAGGATTAAGCTCAACGGGTTAACTAATTGATCATGTAAACATGGTGTGGTAATATGGAAAAATATGCGGTTATTCCTAAATGCCTTTATCATTTTAATCGTCAAATAATGTCATGCGTTTCAAGAAAGACCTCAAACAACTGCTAGCAATGCAAACAATCCGTGGACACTCAAGCAAACGAATAAATTGCAAAAAAATATGCAATATGGCTCAAAATCTCACTTGGCGGGAAAACATACTCAATCCCAAGCAAAAAAATCTCTCTAACGCACCTACTTGTATTCAAAGCATGCAAACTAAATCATCTTGCACATATTCATGTCCTTCTAAACACTTACAACATTCAATAAGTCTACTAGCTTCAACTTACTAGTGTATGTGTGTGCACAAGAACAAAGCATATCACTTCTCAAACAAAAGCGTCAACAACACAAAATTCCTATCAAGCATGGGTGCAAATGCAACTATTATGAACTCACATAAAATACGAACATAAAAACAGAATGCCCTATATGAAACAAACGTAGATAACACGAACATAAATGCATAATTTACTACTACTAATATGCAAAGCATGAAATCCTACATGAACAAATAATACAACAACAACTACTTATCCCTCAAACCACCCCCAAACTTAAAATATTCAATGTCCGCATTGAATTGAAAGTAATACAAGGGATAATAGAAAACATACCTGCAATGCCGAAGCATACCCAACAATTTTTTTCTCGCAAAAATCCCCTTTCCGTAGCAATTGGCCTCAAAACAACAGATTAAATTTAACCTCCACCGTCGAAAACGAAAATTTCCAAACATTAGCACTATCTCTCCCATGCTTACGAGCCAAAAGAATCAATACCCAACTCCCAAGAAGCTCCACCAAAAATTACCAAGCAATACCACACCAAAAATAGGCAAATACCTAGAATAATACAAAATCCCAATTTTTCAAGAACACAAATTCGTAATCAAAATAAAATTTGAGATAAGAAATAAACCCACTACGAATTGGAGAGGTGAACTTGCAATTAATTCCTCTTTAGAATTGAATTTTTGGAGATTTAAATAAATAGAAGAGGAATTGGATTTGTATGTATAGGTGGGTATAAATATAAGATGATGGATAGATGAGATTTAAAAATTTAGAGTGTAGGAGAGATTTGGAGAGGTTAGAATTTGATGTAGGATAGATATAGGGGTTTAGAATGGAAGAAATTTGAGTTAGGATTGAAATTGGGTTTGAAATTGTAGGCAAAAACATCAATTTTCGGGAAAAATTCTGGCAGAAAGGGGGTATAAGGCAGGCAGTGGCTGCGTTTCAGAGCTCTGGGCGCGGCATGGACAGTAACGCATGATCTACATGCGTGTTAGGGAAAAAATCAGGGGGTAACGCAGGCGCAACCTGCGTTACACGGGCGCAAACTGCCCCGAAAGCAGTAACGCAGGCGCAACCTGCGTTACAAGGGCGCAGTCTGCGCGAAAAACTACTGTTCACTCTTTTTTTTTTTTTTTTTTTTTTTTTTTTTTTTTTTTTCATACAACACTCAAATTTTTTTTTATTTTTTTTTTCTTTTTTTTTTCCTACACTAAAGCATGGGTTGCCTCCCACGAAGCGCTTCTTTAACGTCAATAGCTTGACGTTACTTCCAAGTTTCCATTAAGGATGATAATAGTTCGCCTGGTCCTCTCTTCGCAATACTTCATCATCATCTCGGCGACACACTTTTTGCTCCTTCTCCTTGCTTGATCTATTCGGGTAACAACCATGTCCTCTTCCAATGCCTTCATCTGTTGACCCAAAATCTGACAATTTGTAGAACAACACACCTTCGCGGGCTTCACTTGAATATAATGGAGGAGGGTAAATGTAAATTGCTGAAACCTTTGGTTCTTCAACGAGAACTTCCTCCATTGGCTCTAATGCGCTACCTCCATCTTTAAATTCTGAGACAAGTAGAAGACCTGCATCTTTCTCATGATCATCAACCTCTTGGTTCGCACATACCAATTCTTGAAATTTGCGTAGCTCATCAGTGTCTTCTAGATTCGCACAAAACAATTCTTGAAATTTGCGTAGCTCATCAGTGTCTGTCTCAAATAGTGCCCTTTCCAAATCATCCACCTCACTAGCTTGATCAAATTCCTCACATGGCTTATGAACACTCTCCTCCTCTTGGAATTTGTCTTCTTCAATTAAGCATGCAGTACCTTGCTCCAAGTCATCGGTATTTTCTGGAATTGCTTCTGGTATGAATTGCTGATTCTCTTGTTCCAAGACTCTCAAAACTTGAGCAGCTAATGTCCCCATAGATTTGATAAGCTTCTCATTATTCTCTGCAAGCATCCTAATCTCCTCCCTAATCTCCTTCAAATCATCATCTGACTGAAAAGCAGGAGTAGGTTGCTGATGTTGAAACTCTTCACTACCAAAGACATATGACATATCTGGAACATCTTGCTGGTACTGTTGCGGATAGTATTGAAAATATGGTTGTTCTTCATAACTGACGTATGGATCAACTCCTCCGTAGTAACAATATTGTGATGGATCATGAACGCCCAAATACTGCTCACATGGCTGAGGCTGTTGAATACCACCTTGGTTGCTCCAGCACTGATACGTCTCATGTGCGCCCGCACATAGCTCACAAACACTAGCCACCTGCTGAACTCCATAGTAAAAATCCATCTTTCTCTGACAAGTACCTGAAACACCAACGAACTAAACAAGATAGATAAGAAAAAGAAATCCGAGTCAGTGAACTCTAACGACCACTATTGACAAGCACATAAACCAAAAATAAAACACCAATGATCCCCGGCAGCGGCGCCAAAAACTTGTTTGCACTAAAATCACGCAAGCGTACGTGGTCACAAGTAATATATGAATAAGTTGAGTTCGTTCCCACAGAGATCTGGTTATGGTTTTAATTTAGTAGATATGCCTATGCAACAATGTATGGTTATTATTCACTGCTAAGACAAATAACAAGATTTGGGTTTTAATTAACTAAAATTAACTAAGAAGTAAATTAACAAGCTAAGAATTAACTAACTAACAAGAAACTAAATCAAATTACTTCTGCAAGAGAAAACATGGAATCCTAACTTCATTAAATACTTTGCTTAGATCTGACGCCTTTAATCACTATATGCAATGGTTATGATATCTGATCGGATAACACGAAACAAGTACACGCTACCTGTCAGTATACGAATACCAAACTAAACATACATCCACAAAAGAGATAGAAGATGAATAGACACCAATTATGCTTAGACCCTATATGTCTATAGAATTTGAAAACATAACGGTTGAAGAGCAAGTTATCCATAATGATCACATAGGGCAATATAAGTATTCTCATCTCATACTACGAATCATGTTGATAAACAATCATGAACCTATGCTAGCATGGCAAGTTCTAAATCTCAAGATCCACTTTCACTTCACAAGAGATTAACAAATTAGATGTTCATGACGCATCTATCAATTAAGCATAACCATACGAGGATATCAGATATACATCACACACAGATCTTTAAAGCAATCAAGATACTAAAGCTCCATAAATAAATCCGTTAGAATCCCATGACAACGATTAGTTCATAATCGAACCGCTCGTCATCATGGGATCTGATGAAACCATGATAAAAATAAAGTATGAAAATATACAAATAAACCTAAGTAATTGATATGTAATAGTTCTACTCCTAATGATGATTATTTAATTTTACAAGGGTTGGATGTGTTTATATAGGCTTTAGACATCTTGCCCAACAAGAAAATACCAAATCAGAATTATAATAGAAGTACGTTTCCTAAACTGATGCTGATTTAAAGGGAAATTCGCAGCTGTCTTTTCTTCAGATTTTCTGGAACGTTCCAAACGTAATTGGACCTCTGGACCACCTTAGAATGATAGAAAATCTCGTTATCTTCGCGTGGACTGCTTACGGGCTGAAAACAGACTTATAGAACTCAAGATATGGCCCAAACAGTGTAGACTGCACAACCCTTCTTAAAAATCCGAATTTTAATCAATTAATTCCCAAAAAATTATAGAAGCATCCACCTTAGTCAACATTCTCGTAAACCTGCACAACTAAGCAAAACACATCAAAACTACAAGAAACTTGAGCCCAAGACAATCAATTTAAGCCGATTTAGAATGCTCCAAGTAGATATACATCCACTTATCATGCACAAGAAGAAAATCATAAGGAGATGTCAAACAATCAGAATGATATCATGGCATTTGTAGCAGATAGAAAATTTACAAACTCAGGGAATTTCAATGCACAGAGAGCTGGTTATAATTCTGGAAATTTTGCTGGAAATTCTGGTTATAAGTTTGGAAATGCTACTGGAAACTCTGGAAATTTTGCTGGAAACTCTGGAAATTTTGCTGGAAACTCTGGAAATTTTGCTGGAAATTCTGGGAATGTCACTGGAAACATTCCAAATCGAAAACAGAAACCTGGTTCTAATTACTATTGTACTAATTGCAAAGTACCTGGACATAGTGTTGACAGATGTTTTAAAATACATGGATATCCTGCAGGTTTTAAGCCAAGAGATAGAAAATTTGCAGCTACAGCAACTTTTACTGGAGACAACACTGTTGGACATGAAGTTCCTTCAAACATGCTTTCTGATGATCAGTACAATCAACTTCTTAGTTTACTCTCAGACCAGAAACTTGTTGACAATAATTCTGACAATTCTAAAGCTCTTTTAGCAGGTAAACTATGTATGGTGGCATGTCTAGATTGCAAATGGTTGTTAGATAGTGGAGCCACTGATCACATTTCACCAAACTTGGATAATTTTGCTGATTACGCCATTGTAAGTGGATCTGACAATTATATAACCATACCAGATGGTAGAAAAGTACAAGCCATGCATGTTGGCACAGTAGATTTGGGTAATAACATTGTTTTAAAAGATGTACTACATGTACCAGATTTTCACTTCAAGCTAATCTCAGTGCACAAATTATGCAAAGACCTTAGTTGTCAACTGATTTTCAATAATGGCTCTTGTTTTTTACAGGACCTTTCTCAGAGCAAGCAGCCAATTCATCTTAGTGAACTGAGAAATGGTCTATATACTGTGGATTCAAGCTTTAATTCTCCTAAGCATTCTCTTACTGCTAAAGCTACAAATGAAGCTCATCTATGGCATCTCAGACTTGGACATGCACCTTATCAGCAATTGAAGATTTTACAACTTTCTAGTGATGTCACATCTGTCAAAGATTCTATCTGTCAAATTTGTCCATTAGCCAGGCAAACCAGAAATTCATTTCCTCATAGTACTATCAAAAGTACTTCTGTATTTCAGTTGTTGCATGTAGATTTGTGGGGGCCTTACAAGGTTAAAACTCAGTATGGTTGTACACAGTTTGTCACCATTGTTGATGATTTTAGTAGATACACTTGGATACATCTTGTTAAGTACAAATCAGAAGTTGCAGATGTTTTGGAAAATTTTATTCAATATGCAGAGAAACAATTTCAAACTTCTGTTTTGTGTGTTAGATCAGACAATGCATCTGAAATTTGTGAAGGAAAATTGAAGATGTATTTCCAAAAGAAAGGGATAGTTCATCAAACTAGTTGTGCATATACACCCCAACAAAATGGGGTTGTAGAACGCAAACATAGGCATCTATTAGAAACTGCTCGAGCATTGTTATTTTAATCCAGAGTTCCAGATCAGTTTTGGGGAGAATGTATACTCTGTGCTGCTTATTTGATTAACAGAATGTCTTTGTCAAGTATTAATAACCATACTCCTTATAATCTTTTGTACAAAGAAGACCCTTCTTATAACATACTGAAACCTTTTGGATGCCTTTGCTATGTTGCCACCTGCAAGGTTGGTCGATCAAAATTGGATCCAAGAGCATCTCCTTGTGTATTTCTTGGCTACTCACCAACTCAAAAAGGTTATAAGGTACTGGATTTAGCTTCAAGAAAATTAGCTGTTTCAAGAGATGTCATCTTTCATGAATTATATTTTCCATTTCATAAAATTGTTAAAGACACTCTCTTAACTGATTCTACTGCTATCCATATACCTGCCATTTCGAGTCCTAATTTTGATCTCTATTCTGATCTTATCTCAAATGTGACTAGTTCATTTTCTACACAGTCCACACAGAACACAGAGTCCACACAAACTCAGTCCACACAAACTTTGTCCACACAAACTCTGTCCACACAAGCTACAAATGATGATTCTATTTCATCATAGTCTACATCTGAGCATATTGATACTTCTCATACACAAAATAATAATACTACATCTGTTTCTGATATACCAGTCAGACATTCCACTAGAACTAAAACCCAACCTAGGTATCTAAATGACTTTCATTGTCATACTGCTTTAACACATCATACTGCTTTGTCATCTTTATCACAATTTGTTGAGCCTAAAAGTTTTAAAGAAGCTAATTTTCATCCTTTATGGAAAGAGGCAATGGACAAAGAAATTGCAGCTCTAAATGCAAATAAGACATGGGATTTGGTACCTCTTCCTAAAGGTAAGAAAGCCATAGGTCACAAATGGGTTTTTAAACTCAAGTTGAAAGCAGATGGGTCTCTTGAACGGTGCAAGGCACGCTTAGTTGCTAAGGGGTATAACCAGAGGTATGGTATCGATTATGAGGAAACGTTCTCTCCAGTAGTAAAGATGAATACGATCAGATGTTTAATTGCTCTTGCTGGTCATAACAATTGGCCGTTATATCAATTAGATGTGAATAATGCATTCCTTCACGGAGATTTGTCTGAAGAAGTATACATGACCGTTCCAGAAGGCATTCCAAATCCTAATAATCTAGTTTGTCGACTTCGAAAATCACTTATGGTCTCAAACAGGCTTCAAGAGAATGGTTTGATAAACTTCTTCATGAACTTACTGCACAGGGATTCGTTCAATCAAAGAATGATTATAGTCTTTTTATCAAGAAAGTTGAAAATCATATCACTATCATGGCTGTTTATGTAGACGATATCATTGTTACAGGTAATGACATTTCCTCAATACAAAGCATTAAGTCTCATCTGCATAACACTTTTAGCATCAAAGACTTGGGGATTTTACGATATTTTATGGGTATCGAAGTTTGATAAGTGGATTTTATATCCACTTGGAATGCTTCCGTTCGGCTTAAATTGATTGTTTTGGACTCAAGTTTGTGTAGTTTTGATGTGTTTTGTGTAGTTGTGCAGGTTTGCAAGATTATCTAAGCTTTTGTCGTTTTTGGAGATTTAATTGATTAAAATTCGGATTTTCCGGGAAGGCTGCGCAGCTTATACTGTTTTGGCCATATCTGGAGTTCTAGAAGTCCGTTTTTAGCGATCTTACTGCCCACGCGAAGCTTGAGAGATTTTCTACAACCTGGGATAGGAAACAAGTGCAAGAAATAAGCTGAATAAAGTCGCGCACGTGTTCTTGTAAAAGAAGGCTGGGAATTTACTGTTTTGCCTTTTTTCTAATTCTAATTGTATTCTGGGCAGTTTTGGGTACCTTCTTTAAATCCTAATTGTAATAGAAGGCAATTTCTTGCTAGGCAAGATTTGTAGAGCCTATTTAAACACATCCTACCATTGTAAATCATAACAATTGATAGCTTTTAATCGTATCAAGGTACTTTCGATCTTCAATTCTTTCTTCAATATTATGTTTTCATTCATTATCATTATTATTATGTTTTCTTTATTAAATATGCGTAACTAATTCTCTAATCTGAGGATTGGGTAGTATTCCTTGGTATTCATGCATGTTTGATTATGTGATTTTCTGCTTTGCTGATCTGTTAATGAGATCTTAACACAATTAGAAGAGTAGCTAACTTTTGATTGTATTCTAGGGATTGTAATAAGCTTGGGAGAGAAGTTGCAATCTTAGTACATGATTTAACAGACATAATTTGAATATTAGATCGGGAGATTAATAGGAGAATCGTGAGACATATAATTCTTGGCACTTAACAGTTTATAAATATACTTTGATTGTATCACGGGAGTGACAATTAGGGTGTAGCTGTAGGCACTATATTGTAACCTGGGAGGGTGCAGTATAACTTTAGAAGAATTGTTTTCAGCAAGGTAGGAACACAGATATCACATTAATATTGAGCATGTATTGAGACCAAGTGAAGAACCCCAGTTCTTAGATTGTTTTCCCATATATTTGAATCTCAGTTTAAAATCAATTCTTAGTGCTTATAATTAGTTCTTGGTTAATTTAGTTAAGACACAAACCCAAAATTCTTCTCACACACTTCTAGACGTAAAGAGATAAGATACTTGAACTTGATATTACATTCAGTCCTTCCCTGCGAACGAACACACAAAAATACTACTAACAAATTGGTGTCGCTGCCGGGGAAGGCAGTATAGTTGAGTTTAGGTTAATTGTTTCTTATTGTTTAGATTTTATCTTTGTATATATTTTTCTTTTCTTTCTTTTTGTGTTTCTTTCTTTGGTGTGTCTACAGGTTCTTTGAGGTAGACAACTTAAACAGGTTTTGAGGAGAGATACTAGATGGAGTACAACTTTGGTTGGAACAACGCTCAGAATTTCTACAACAGTCAGGAACGATAACAAGACTTCAATCCTTACCCACAATTCAATGCTTATGAGGATTGTAATGCATATCAGGTGAATTCGTTATATTCTGAGAACTCATTTTATGCTCCATATGCCCCTAGCAATGATTATTCATATTCGTTTGAAAATCAATATCATGATGATGTTTATCCATATATGTGTAATGATGTTGATACGAGTTTAACTCAGTCTAATCCTTCTTTACCTGCTGATTGGGAGATTGCGCTCAATAAAATGATTCAAGGAACTCAGTCTAATCCTCCTTTACTTTCTTTGGGAGTTTTTGATGAACCAACTTTAGAGATTGCTAGTGACAATGATATTCCATGTGATTCAATAGCTTGGTACGAGGAGAATGCTAAACTAAATAATTTTATTTGGGAAGTTCGAGCAGTGTGGTATGAAGGTTGTTATAGAACTCCTCCTTGTGTCAATTTTCCTCTATGCCATGATTCTTGTTTAGCAATTGATGATAATGTTGTGTCTGATGAGTCTACTTGTGTAGTTGATAATTGTCCCTTGCGCATTAATGATAATTTGGATGCAATTGAAAGTCTACCAAATCTAGAAAATTTTGAGCTTAATACAGTGGTAGACGAGATTAAAATTGATGAGTGTTCAATTATAAAAGAGAAGGAAGTTAAGATTGATGAAGTTGAAAATCTTGCTTTAGAATATAAGGATCCGATTTGGGAGGAGTATATGAGTCGTACTTATAATGATTATTCTGATGACTTTTCTAGCTATTTTGATGTTTCCAAGTCTCTTGAGCATGATAGGTTCTTGAAAGTTTTCGTACCTTTCAATGGATCTAAGGCATATATGCACATCATAATTTTATTACTAATTCGTAAATATGTGAATTTATTTGCTTTTTCTCCTCACTGAAGATTTTATGTGCAAATACGTCAAGCTATTGACGTTAAAGAAGCGCTTGGTGGGAGGCAACCCACGCATTAGTACAAGAAAAAAAAAATTTGAATTGTGTGTTTTTTTAAAAAAAAAATTTGCAGGATGCGCCAGCGCCAGATGTGCCAGCCAGCGCGCAGGAGCGTCCGGTTGCGCATAAACCACCCGCGCATCATGCGCCGTAGCTGCGCAGAAGCGCCCAGGACACGCCAGTGTTCAGGCAAGGTGGCCAGACTATGGAGCTCGTACGCAGTATCCACCGCCAGATTCTGATTCCACCGAGGAGGAGGACGAGTAGGTATGTTTTCTGCTATCCCTTGTATTTACTTCCATTCAATGCGGACATTGAATATTTTAAGTTTGGGGGTGGTTTGAGAGATATGTAGTTGTTGTTGTATTATTTGTTCATGTAGGATTTCATGTTTTGCTTATTAGTAATAGTAAATTATGCATTTATGTTCGTGTTATCTACGTTTGTTTCATATAGGACATTCTGTTTTTATTTTTTCGTATATCATGTGAGTTCATAATAGTTTGCATTTGCACCCATGCTTGATAGGAATTTTGTGTTGACGCTTTTGATTGAGAAGTGATATGCTTTGTTCTTGTGCACACACATACACTAGTAAGTTGAAGCTAGTAGACTTATTGAATGTTGTGAGTAATTAGAAGGACATGAATATGTGCAAGTTGATTTAGTTTGCATGCTTTGAATACAAGTCGGTGCGTTAGAGAGATGTTTGCTTGGGATTGAGTATGTTTTTCCACCAAGTGAGTTTTTGAACCATATTGCATATTTTTTGCAATTTATTCGTTTGCTTGAGTGTCCACGGATTGTTTGCATTGCTAGCAGTTGTTTGAGGTCTTTCTTGAAACACATGACATTATTTGACGATTAAAATGATAAAGGCAATTAGGAATAACTACATATTTTCCCATATTACCACACCATGTTTACATGATCAATTAGTTAACCCGTTGAGCTTAATCCTATTTTTCGGTGACATACCACATTACTTGCCTAGACCTTTTTCTTGTATTAGCCTTACATTAATTTGAACTCACATTGTCAAAGGCTAGTAAAGTGCTTAAGGGAGTAATAAGGTGTGCAAGGAGGGGTTTTTTGTTGGTCATACTTTTGGGGAAAATATTGAGATTGGGTTTGGTTGTTTACTTGATAGTCTGCATATGTAATAAATGGTGGGATCATTGTTATTGTTTATATTATTGTTTTATTTAGCTCTCGAAAAAAAAAGAAAAAAAAAGAAAAAAAGAAAAAAAAAGAAAAAGAAAAGAAAAAAAAAAGAAAAAAAAGAAAAAAAAAATAATTTTATGAGAGCATGTTTGTGTTTGTTATGATCCTACTTTAGTCGACTAGTCGAGTGTTCTTAGTAAAATTTATGTGGGGGAAAAAATAGAGTGTTGTGTATGATTTATTATGGTACTTACTAGCTTTTGACACTTCACCTGTTTTTGGCTTATTTGACATACCTTGTCCCTAGCCCACGTTACAACCCAATTAAAGACCTTTTGATTATCGTCATTGCTGTATATTGTGTTAAGAGTTAGATTGATATCAAATGTCAAGCATGCTTATGATTTTGTTGGAATTGAGTGATACACTTACCCTTGATCTTGAGTGAATATTCTTTTGTGAGTGGATTGTGAGTGTTTGCTTGTTTTTGCGTATGAGATCCCGAGTTTTGTCTCAAAGAGGTGCTCTTGTAGGCTTAGCATGTTTACTAACTTATTCTTACACTTGACAGGGGCTTGTGAGAACTTATGCATGTTCATTGAGTAGACTATGTGAATACTTGCACTTTCGACACCAAGACATTGCGTATTTACTTTGATTCTTAAGTTGATATGGCATGAGAGGATTTGAAGGTATGGTAGGTTAGATTAATTGCAATTTTCATATTAGTTGCATTCATGCATTGCATTGCATTAGGTTAAATGGATTTTGTGGGTACATTCGCTATAGACCCTCACGAGACCTTACTCGTCCACTAGGGCTGCCTAGGGGTTTAAAGGGCTTGTTGCATATGCCAAATGCAACCGTGATCACCTACGGAAGTGGTACTAATTAGGTAGTTGTAATTGTTTATGCTTGAGGACAAGCATCAGTTTAAGTTTGGGGGTTTGATAAGTGGATTTTATATCCACTTGGAATGCTTCCGTTCGGCTTAAATTGATTGTTTTGGACTCAAGTTTGTGTAGTTTTGATGTGTTTTGTGTAGTTGTGCAGGTTTGCAAGAATATCTAAGCTTTTGTCGTTTTTGGAGATTTAATTGATTAAAATTCGGATTTTCCGGGAAGGCTGCGCAGCTTATACTGTTTTGGCCATATCTGGAGTTCTAGAAGTCCGTTTTCAGCGATCTTACTGCCCACGCGAAGCTTGAGAGATTTTCTACAACCTGGGATAGGAAACAAGTGCAAGAAATAAGCTGAATAAAGTCGCGCATGTGTTCTTGTAAAAGAAGGCTGAGAATTTACTGTTTTGCCTTTTTTCTAATTCTAATTGTATTCTGGGCAGTTTTGGGTACCTTCTTTAAATCCTAATTGTAATAGAAGGCAATTTCTTGCTAGGCAAGATTTGTAGAGCCTATTTAAACACATCCTACCATTATAAATCATAACAATTGATAGCTTTTAATCGTATCAAGGTACTTTCGATCTTCAATTCTTTCTTCAATATTATGTTTTCATTCATTATCATTATTATTATGTTTTCTTTATTAAATATGCGTAACTGATTCTCTAATCTGAGGATTGGGTAGTATTCCTTGGTATTCATGCATGTTTGATTATGTGATTTTCTGCTTTGCTGATCTGTTAATGAGATCTTAACACAATTAGAAGAGTAGCTAACTTTTGATTGTATTCTATGGATTGTAATAAGCTTGGGAGAGAAGTTGCAATCTTAGTACATGATTTAACAGACATAATTTGAATATTAGATCGGGAGATTAATAGGAGAATCGTGAGACATATAATTCTTGGCACTTAACAGTTTATAGATATACTTTGATTGTATCACGGGAGTGACAATTAGGGTGTAGCTGTAGGCACTATATTGTAACCTGGGAGGGTGCAGTATAACTTTAGAAGAATTGTTTTCAGCAAGGTAGGAACACAAATATCACATTAATATTGAGCATGTATTGATTCCAAGTGAAGAACCCCAGTTCTTAGATTGTTTTCCCATATATTTGAATCTCAGTTTAAAATCAATTCTTAGTGCTTATAATTAGTTCTTGGTTAATTTAGTTAAGACACAAACCCAAAATTCTTCTCACACACTTCTAGACGTAAAGAGATAAGATACTTGAACTTGATATTACATTCAGTCCTTCCCTGTGAACGAACACACAAAAATACTACTAACAAAGTTGATTATCTTGATACTGGTATTACTCTTACTCGGTCAAAGTTTACGAGAGAACTTTTACAGGACTTGCCTTTTGATATTTCTAAGAAAGCTACTACTCCATTACCTCAGAATCTTAAACTTGCAGCTGATTCAGGGCCTTTATTTCATGATCCTGAAGCTTATCGTTCTTTAGTTGGCAAACTTAACTACTTAACGAACACTCGACCTGATTTGAACTATTCAGTTCAAGTTCTTAGTCAGTTCATGCATTCTCCACGTTTAGTTCATTGGGAAGCTCTTCAACATACTATTTCTTATGTAGCACATTCTCAGCATCAAGGCATTATTCTACGAGGTTCTGATCAGCTCACTCTCCAGGCATATTCAGATAGTGACTGGGCATCATGTCCTGATACACGACGTTCTATTACAGGCTATGTCTTATTACTAGGTTCTTCTCCCATTGCTTGGAAATCAAAGAAACAAAGCACTATTTCACGTTCTTCTTCTGAAAGTGAGTATCGTGCTATGGCATCTGCAGCTGCTGATGTTACATGGACTGTTCGTTTACTTGCAGAACTTGGGCTTACTCAACTAAAGCCAGTAACACTTCATTATGATAATCAGTCTGCCATTGCTATTGCTAAGAATCCGGTCTTCCATGAACGCACAAAACACATTGAGATTGACTGTCATTTTACTCGAGATAAAGTCATGGAAGGGTTACTACAACTTACCTATCTTCCTACCACTCATCAACTTGCTGATGTTTTCACAAAAATTTTACCGGCTCATCAGTTTAATAATTTGTTGTCCAAGTTGGGATTGTACACTAATTCCCCTCCCAACTTGAGGGGGGATATTGAGCATACTGCAAATTCTGCACATTCACATAGAACACAGCAACAGCAAACAGCAAACAGCAACAATGCGCTTGTAGATTTAACAGCTGGAGGTAGTGGCACGTCAGACTGCAAGTTGACGAGTTAGTTAGCTCAGTAGATAGAGATAGCAAATTATATGTATAGAAGTTAGTTAGAGATGAGAGGTGATTCTTTCTGTATATATACCAAGAACATGTACACATTGTAACACACTTTTCTTTTCAATACAAACAGTTATTTTTTCTCATTCTCTCTGTAAAGTTATGCCTGCTTTTCTTTGTTTTCTTACTTAACCTAGTTGAGATGAAGAAAGTTAAGACAATGCATGCCCAACTCATGCATTGGTGCTCGTGAAAATGGACTTGGCCAAAAAAAATAGGACACCAGCATTGGAGTTGGTCATAGAAAGTGTCCACTGCCCACTTTGGTGTCCACTGCCCAGCTTTTAATTGTAGCCAACTTTTGCTTATGTATGTATAATGTATGTGCTACCGGAGAGAGAGATAGTGGATGATTGAGAGAAGAGAGATATTTTAATATTCCAAGTTGGGTTTGATGCATTGGAGAGTTTAGACTGGTTGCTGTTCAGGGACAACATTTGCTTATGTGGCATCATAATGGGTCCTCAAAAACCGGACTTGGGCTATTTGCATTAAAGATGCTCTTATACTCCTTCCGTCCCGACCAATTCTTTACATGGAGGCTGGGCACGGAGACCAAGGATAGTGGGTGTAATATTGTTAAAATAAATGAAGTAGTGGGTGTAATAGTGATTTTATTGTTAAAATAAGTGAAGTAGTGGGTGTGATAGTGTAAAGTGTTGAAAAAGTGAAATGAAGTAGTGGATATAGTAATGTATTTTATTGTTAAAAGTTACTATTTTTGGTAATGTAAAGAATTGGTGGAACATCCAAAAAAATAATTGTAAAGAAATGGATGGGACAGAAGGAGCACATACATAAGCAAAAGTTGGCTACAATTAAAAGCCGGGCAGTGGGCACCAAAGTGGGCAACTTTCCGTGACCAACTCCAATGCTGGTGTCCTGTTTTTTTTGGCCAAGTCCATTTTCACGAGCTCCAATGCATGAGTTGGGCATGCATGGGAGGTGCTCTTAGAGCATCCACAATGCAAGGCCAGTTTAAGCATTGGGACACTAAAAGTGGACTTGGGCACTGGACATTTGCTATTTTTGCGTTGGAGCTGGCCAGGAAAAACAGGGCATGCCCTCTACGGTGGCCATGGCCAACTCTGTAAACTTGTCAGTTTTATTACTTTTCTATTTTAGTTAGCTGCATTGTAGTTGTATTTGGTAATAAAAAAACATTAAAGTCACCCACTAACTACTTAACTAGAGGCCACCCGGTAGTTGCATTGGAGAAGAAATTAATTTTCTTTGGCCATCCCACTTCCTTCCTACGTGGCACTGAATTCTGACAAAAATATTAGGTAACCGGCCTAAGCATTGCAGATGCTCTTAGGTCCACAATGATACTCTATTATTTTAAGCAGAATCGTGGCATCCAAGTTCATTGTGAACGTCACATCAATCAAATGTTAAAATATGTGAAAATATTTATGAGGTCTCGTTTTACTAATGGCTTAATGACCTTTTGGCCCTTCAAGTTTGTGCAGTTATACCCATAAAGCCCTCAGATTTAATGTCGTTCCTTTTTGCCCCTCCAACTTCAGAAATGTACCTTTTAGCCACAAAACCGTCGCCTTTTTGACACAAAACCGTCGTCTTTTAGAACGAATAGACGACGGTTTTTGGCAAAAAGGTACATTTCTGAAGTTGGAGGGGCGAAAAGGAACGCTTTAAAACTGTAGGACTTTATGGGTATAAATATGCAAACTTGAAGGACCAAAAGGTCATTAAGCCTTTACTAATTAGATTGAAATTTCTTTGCATCACATCCGTCAAGATTCTTTGAATTTGGCGGTTAATGAGTCATATGTTCTTCACCAATAAAGAATCTATGTGAAGAAGGTTCATAGAAACATGTGGACTGTGGTCCGAGAAAGAAAACAAATCATATACTCCCTCTGACTAAAAAAACATTTCCTGTTTTCTATTTCGGATCATTCAAAATACTTTTCCTATTTCTATTTTAAGTCATATAAAACAAAATCTAATATCCACTATTATACCCACTACTTCTTAAAAATACTAATATTCAATACCCACTACTCCACCCACTAATCATTACAAACAATATTCAATACTATTCCACCCACTAATCATTACAAATAATACGGAGTATTCAATACCCACTACTCCACCCACTACTCCTTAAAAATAATATTCAATACCCACTACTCCAAAAAAACAATATTCAATATTCACTACTAGTTACTACCTATTATCTTAAAATCCGTGTTTTTAGTCAAACAGGAAATGTATTAGGATACGGAGGGAGTAATACATTAATAATCGTATAAATGTATATATTTTATAAAATATCCTTATTAACTGATGTAACATATTTCATATGTCCTTTGAGCATCTCCAACAAGTTCTAACTCGGCTCTTAAAGTTAAAAATTGAGGAAAGTGATGAAAATTCAGCTCGAACAACCTCCTAAACCACCTCTTAAATTATAAGAATGGGTTCATCGATCCTCTCTACATGTCGAGACTCTCTCTCCTCTCCCTACTATATTTTTTATTAATATATTTATGTGTCTATAGCATCTAGCACCTTTCCCTCAATTTTATCATTTGCCGTGACTTGAAGTCACGGTAGAATGCAAGCAAAACTAGTGAACTAAACATGGAAACTAAACATGGAAGCTAAACATGGAAGCTGCCACATGTTTCTATGAATATATTTATGTGTCTACATGTTTATTTATTTATTGTAATAATTGGCTCGGTTCGCAGTTCTTTAGCACCCATTTAAAGAAAGAAAAGCGAAATAATAATTGTGAAATTTCAGAAAGTTGCATTGGTTTCATATATTATCAGATAAGTTTCTTTCGCTCAACATTTCTGAGAAGGGTATATGACCAGTGTAGTAGTAGAGTAGTAGCCGTGACTTCAAGTCACGGGTGCCGTGACTTCAAGTTACTGTGAATTTTTCGAATTGATAAGTATGTATAGATATAGTTAATTAGTAAAAAAATAAATAAGGAATAAGTTGAGGAGGATTGTTGGAGAAAAACCTTAATTTTATGTCCTAAATATTTAAGAACTAATTTAATAATATTATTTGTAGGGAGAATGGAAGGAACTGTTGGAGTTGCTCGTATTAACCGACGTTAGGATGGATATTTTATTTTGAATTCATATCATCTTTCTTTACTCTTTGGACATTTATTCTTGACTTCTTGTGAGCTTTAATCGTTTTCTAATCTTATACTTATTCGTTTGCTTCCCAGCTGCTCATGCTCTTATTCCACGGTGATCATTTACGTGACTAATAATATTTAATTTTAATAATTAATTTAATTTAATATATTAGTCAAAAGCTCATATATTATTTAAAACTAATAATATAAATTCTTAACTTTAATTTGTTGTTAACGGGATTCAAAGATATTTATTGAATTAGTACAATATGAAATATTACTTAATGCTAGAATCATATTATTAATAATTATCTTCTCAATGCTTATTATAGTTTAGCTGTTTAGCATAGATAATGATTAGTATTATTAATCTATTAATAATTAAATATGGAGGTGTTGCAGTTTTTAAAAAAATAAAAAGTGAAAAAATATGGGTTCCGCAATGTCGTTTTGTCCGTTGAAAATCAAAATTATATTAGTGTTGCTGTCCGTTGAAAATCAAATTCGTGTTGCTGAATTGATAGAACATTGAAAATTGATTGAACTTTGAAAATTGATGGCTTAAAAAACAATTTACTTTGAATTGATGGCTTAAAAAACAATTGATGGAACTTAGAATTGATAGATTTGTTGAATATATAGAAAATTTTGGTAAATTTTAGACAAACAATTTAGATAAAATGAATTTCATTTAATACAAATTTGGAAAATGCGTATCCGTTATTGTTAATCACTCTTCTCATTTCACAACTTTCTTGTTCTCGAAATTCACAGTGAACTTTGCGTCATTTTGTCGCCTTCCCCTTTCGTCGGTGTCTCTCATCCTCCTCCATTTCTGAGCACATCAAAACAATCATCACATTTGTCTCTCCATTTTTCCCAATCTCTTTGTCAAGATCTGAACTCGCAAGGACGTATAAATGAAACTTGAATAGCCAATCAAACATGAAAATCTGAAATTAAGGTTAATTTGGGGATTTCTAAATTCAGCATTAGAAATTAAAAATCGATACTATAAGATTATAGAGGATTCAATTACGAGTCGATTGGTATATAATATATGATTGGAAAATGCATAATGAGGTATTGAATTGGACGTTATCGGAATTTCAACGATAATCGTCCCAAAATCGCCTCTCTCGTCAATTGTAGAGAGACGATATGCGTATCCGCCAATACATGAAGTTGCGTATTCAAACACTGTCCATCGAAATCAGATTTAATTTTACAAAGTATATGCATACTGTCCATGCATATATTTTATACGCATCAACATTTTGTAAACCCAAAAGATATTTAAGACGGTTCGTATTGGACATGAATATTTTGATATATCAACTTTAAAATATGAATAATTAAGGATATCACCCATGCTGTGCTCGTAAAGTTCAAAAAATTTAAAAATAACAAACATAATAATTTTAATATTTTTTTATAATCGTGCTTCCGAGAGTTCTCAATTTTAATGAGCAAAGAGAAAAGCCAGTAATTTTTGTAGTAATGTGTGTGTAATTTTTGTTCCCACAAATGAATGCTTGGGAGAAAAACTATGCTACAAATTTTCAAAGAATTTCAATTATATCCTTTTTTAGAATTTTTTTTTCTCTAACTGCGATATATTTCTTCCATCCCAAAATAAATAATTTTTTGATTTTTTTACACATATTTTACAATACATAAAAATGATTTTTTACATTTTATTTTGGGAATTTTCTTTCCTAAATAAAAGTCTAAATATAATATTTTAACTTAATTTTTTCTAAAAAAAATAATAAAAATGTGTGTTTTGGGATGGAGTGAGCACGTGACAAAAATCTTGCCACTAAGGGGGTGTTTGGGGGAACTTATTTCCAGAATAAGAATATATTTTAAGTTGAAAGTTAAAATTCCTAACATTCCAACTTATTGAATCTCAAACATACATTAAATACTTGTATAAAAAAATTTATCAAAATATAAACTT
The DNA here is from genome assembly GCA_037693485.1 of Kitagawia praeruptora. Classification (NCBI taxonomy): domain Eukaryota; kingdom Viridiplantae; phylum Streptophyta; class Magnoliopsida; order Apiales; family Apiaceae; genus Kitagawia; species Kitagawia praeruptora. Next base: position 19,974,392 of record CM075347.1, read on the forward strand.
TTTACCCGAAAATAAATCCATAAGTTCTTGAAAGAAGTTTAGCTAAACAAGGCATTTATATTTTAGAAAAAAAATATTCTGATTTTAGATATTTATGAAATAACCCCTAAAATTTGCTTAAACACATTCTTAGCATAGTAATAAAAAAATATTATATCATATTATGAATAAAAAAATATTAAGTATTAAAATAAACTAGTAATTTTAATAATAAAAATGCTTGTATAATAACGTTAATGTGACTAATATTGAGGAACCATATAGCTTAAAATTTGAGGTAATATGGTCCAGAAGATTTTTAGGATCGTCCACGAAATGGAGTAGTTTAACAAATGATATGAAACAATCAAACTCTTTCGTCCAGTAAACAAATTGTTTAAACAAACAACCTGGACTACTAGATTGTTCCCATTCACTAATTTTAGTACTACCTCCGTCTCACTCATTTCTACCCCAGTTTTTTTTTCATTACTTAACACGCATTTTAAGGATCCTATAAAGTATAGTTCCACAACTTATTTTTAAAATTTTCTTTTTTTGAATAAAAATTGATAGGTCCACAATTCATCATATTTTTAATACCTATTTTATGTACGTTTTCATAATTTTATTAATTAATAAATTGTTTTATTTAGTTTTGTAGGAAAATAAATAAAATCAGATTTCAAGCAGAAAAAGGTGAAAAAAGGGCAAGGCGGTGGAAAATACTTGAAGCCAAAGAATTTGGAGGAATCGAATACTTATTGGAGAAAAAAAGGAAATTGAAAATTTATATTCAAGATCGAATTGTAATTAAAGGACACAAGCCCAAGTTTTTCCGTATATATATGGGGCTTCTCTCTTGTATTTGAGACAACAATTTAGACACCACTTTAGACACCAAATTACGAGTAAGAATAAATTAATATAGTTTTTTAAATTTCATGTTTCAAAGTTTCTTCGCAATTCAATTTTATAGCAGTAGCTTTCTCCATTCAGCTTTGTTTATTTTTTCTGCGCGCTGTACCTTGAGTTCCAGCCTACTTGGTCCATCCGTGTCTTTACTAAGTTTAATAACGGGTTAAATGGCGTTTTGGTCACTCAACTGACTATAAACTTTCAATTGGGTCACTCAATTGAAAAAGCTTTCAATCAGGTCACTAAACACATTAAAACTTTCAATCGAATCACTGGCCTTAACGGACGTTAAGAAATGGACGGAAAATGAGTCAGCTTGGTGACATGGCAGATTTCTATCCAGTTGGCATGTCAATTCTGTAAAATTAGGGTTCTTCATTCGAAATTATGGTTCTTCTTCCTTCTTCTTGCCAACTTTCGATTTTTACACATTACTAAACCAAACTCAAAGATTAATATCTCAAATCAAAGTTTAGAACACGTACAATCTATTCGTAGCTTCAAATTACATGAACAATCACTTGTATTCATGAACGAACGAATTAAAAATTCGAGTTAAAACAAAAGCTTAAGTCGAATTACATTAAACGAAAACAAAACATAGCAATCAAACACACCAATCGACTCTATAGGACAGGGCAAAGCTTAAGGAATCATCAAAATCACTGAACAATTAACCAAGCAAAAATCCCTAATTTCGAATGAAGAACCATAATTTTGCAGAATTGAAAGAAAATTCATATAAATTCGAAATTTTACCATCCATAAAAACTGATTGCAGATTGTGAAAGATGATGTTGAGAGCTTCGATTCGACTACTAGAACTCCAAATTCCGACATCGAAATCACCTCCAAATATGCGTTCGATCTCAAGAACGATATTTAAAAACATATAATTTGATCTGGGCGGGTTAAGAAGCTGATCTGGCAGCTGATTTGGCGATGATGTGGAACAAATAGACGGTCTTCCGTCTAAAGTCAACACTACTTAACGGTCATGAAAATTTTAATGTGTTTAGTGATTCGATTGAAAATTTTAATGTGTTTAGTGACCTGATTGAAAGCTTTTTCAGTTGAATGACCCAATTGAAAGTTTGTAGTCAGTTGAGTGACCAAAACGGCATTTAACCCGTTTAATAACATAACTTTCTTTTGCCATATGATAGTTTAAGTGTCACACATTTTTTAGGTTTGTTTATTAAATAAACTTATAAACGTATTAATTGTCACTTGTTTAGTAATTGTTTCATTAGTAGTAAATCGTTCGGGTGCCATGTTTATTAGTTTATGTCATTATATTAAGTGTTTTGTTAATCAAATAATTATGAGTAACTAATTTTCTTATCCTAGGATGAAGATGAAGTTAACTTAATTGCCCTTGATTTCTTCTCGTTCCTATTAATTGATTCTCATAATTTTTCTTGGTGCTTAATTGATCAATTGACAAAGTGATTTTGATATATTATTGTTACCGGATTTATTTTTCATAACCTATGCTTGCTCTTTGAAGTTTTGATAGGTTATTGTTAGATAACAAGTTTCATAGTATATGCTTGTCTCGTTGATTGATATATCTTATTTGTGAAGAAAAGAGGATTGATTTTAGGGCGAGTTGATATTAATTATGATTGATTAACGGATTCGGATTCCTAGGTTTTTTCCATATTATTTGATAATCTTTGCTAATTAGGTTAATTAAATCTCATCCCAAATCTTATTGTCTAGTTCGCCTGAGTTAATTGTTAGGGTTTTGAAAATTCATAGTCTCTGAGGATCGATCTGTATTTGCTACAACTAAACACTGTGCGCTTGCAGTTATTTTACACATCAAGTTTTTGGCGCCGCTGCCGGGGACTATTGGTATTTTTCACTCCTTGATATTAATTCTTCGGATTAGTTTCTTGTTTTCTTTTGTTTTTTTTAGGGAATTGTGAGGCGGAGAAAAGCTTGGACAAGAAGATCGTTGGAAGGCCTCGCTGTCTCTTTTGAAATTTTTGGAAGCGCTTTTCGGTATTCCGTATCACCTATCTCTATTTTTCTTTTCTTCATTATTATTGAAAAAACAAAAAAAAAATATTGATAATTCGAAAAAACCAAAAAATATTAGTTTGTTAATTGTTTGTTAAAAACCAATTTGTTGCCTCATTCATTCTCTCACATAGGATCACATCATCTATTTCTTTATTGTATTTATTGATTTTCCACGTAGTGTAGTGCATCTATAAGTGTTTATTTTCTTGTTCTTTGTGTGTTGCATCATTCAATCAATCTTAAGGGTGCCACCCAATTACAAGATAAGGTGAGGGATTTCATCACCCTTTCCTTGGCCCACAAATCACTAATTCGTTCATCTTGCATACCCTTTCCTTAATAAAATTAAGTAGACGTTGGCCCCTAGGATCTCGCGCTCAATTAGGAAGAGAATCTGGGAGAAACAAATCACTAAGTATTCTTTCGTTTGGTGTCTAGGCAAGCGTGACGCTTACCTGGCTAATTTGGATTGGTGTCTAGAAAGGTGTTTAGCCTCTTGGCAATGCTTGCACCTGACTGGCCAGTCAGGACGAATGCTTTTTGAGTTGTGACTTTTAGTAGTATCTTATTGTTAGGAGCAAGGTCTAGATTTTTCTTAGGATAATAAAGATTTTTCTTTTTTTAATTTTCCATTTTTTAGGTGTTAAATTATAGCTCTTGTCTGCTACGTGCTTATTTGATTACTTCTCTTGTATGCAAAGTGCTTGGGTTCGAGACACTACATCTAGATTAGCAAGACAAACCAATCTGTCATCTCCTAAAGTAGTAAGGCAACTTGAATTCTCTTCACCCACTAGAATTGAGTAAAAAGAATTAAAAGTTCAACCTGTAGTCATGGCTATTTCACTCAAAGACCGTTGTTACCCCGCTCGTACCGCTCAACCCTCATGCATAGTCTTACCCGCAGTAACCGCGAATAATTTTGAAATCAAACATCACAACATTAGCATGTTACCTAGGTTTGCTGGGGTAGAGGGAGAGGATCCATATCTTTTCATTCGAGAGTTTGAGGAAGTGTGTGCTTTGCAAAAACTTCAACAATTGAGTGAGGATTCTATTAAGCTCAGACTTATTAACTTTGCTTTAAAAGAAGATGCTAAACAGTGGTTGTATAGTCTACCCGTTAATTCTATTTCCACATGGGAGGAATTTGTTGCTATCTTTCTTAAAAAATATTTTCCAAACCATAAGGCAAACAGACTTAGGAATGAAATCAACCAATTTCAACAAAATCGGAATGAGCCCTTCTGGAAATATTTTGATAGATTTAAAAAGTTGTTGTCTAAGTGTCCTCAACATGGTATAGAAAAATGGAGACTTTGCAAAATTATTTATGAAGCCTTAGATAGCCAAACCACTGCTTTGTTAGAGTCTATGTACAATGGTAAGTTTATGGATAAAGATGAAGAAGAAGCTTGGAAATGTTTTGAGGAGTTAGCTGAAAGAACAATGTTGTGGGAGTCAACTAGGGAACCTAATCAGGAAGCTGAAAATTCTAACTCATCTAAGGGCTTACGAGTAGTTGGTAATTCTATTGCAACTGAAGCTAAGTTAGCTACAATCACTAGACGTTTAGAAGCCTTAGAAACCAACAATGTGTCATCTCAAATGTCTCTCTGTGCAAACTGTAGTTCTCCTAATCATGTGGTAGAGAATTGCCCTGAAATTGAACAAGTCAATGCCATGTTTCAACCTAGAGCTAGGAATGATCCTTATGCACCCACATACAATCCTGGTTGGAAGAATCACCCAAATTTCTCATGGAACCAAGGTCAATACAATCAATATAATCAAAATCCTCAACCTGCTTTTCAAAAGCCCAATCTTGGTCCATACCCAACTCAAAATACTAATTCATATCCTCCTCAAAATCTTGGTCATTATCCAAACTCAGTCCCCATGAATCCTCCTGGTTTTATTGAATCTGATAAGAAACTGAATTCTTTAGAAAAGAGTATTGAGGCATTATTGAAATCTCAAGCTAATCTAACTCAATCTCAACAATCTTTCATGCAAGCTATGACCCAAGATATGCAGCTATTAAATTCCAACACTCAAGCCATATCTAAGCTAGAGGTCCAAGTCAGTCAATTGGCAAACACAATCAGTGAGAGAGAGAAAAATCGATTTCCTAGTCAACCTGAGACTAATCCTAAATTTCATCCTAATCAAAAGTCTCATGAAAATGTGAATTCTGTTATCTCTCTAAGGTCTGGTAATCAATTCACCAATCATGCTGGTGTCAATACTCAAGAAGAAGATAAGCTAACATCTGAACCAAATCCTTTGCTCTTGAATCCTAGTCTTAAGCAATCTTCGTATCCCGAGAATTCTGAAGTAGATAAATCTGATGAGTCATCACCATCCGATGAACCACCTTCGAAACCCCACTCTGATGTGTCTAATGAAAAAGTCTTTAAACCGAAAGCCCCGTATCCTCAAAGACTTACTTCAAAAAAAACAATCCGCTCAATTAGACAAGATTTTGGGAGTCTTTAAGCAAGTCAAGATTAACATTCCTCTTTTAGATACGATTCAACAAGTTCCCTCGTATGCTAAGTGTCTAAAAGATTTGTGTACCCATAAAAGAACCACTCATGTTCCTAAGAAAGCTTTCCTAACATCTCATGTTAGTTTTATTTTGTCAAATCAAATCCCTGTGAAGTATAAGGATCCTGGTTGTCCTACCATCTCTTGTGTCATAGGTGATACTTTCATTGATAAAGCTTTACTCGATTTAGGAGCTAGTGTGAATCTTCTTCCATTATCTGTCTATCAAGCCTTGGGTTTAGGTGAACTTAAAAAGATTAGTGTCACGCTTCAGTTAGTTGATCGTTCTGTTAAAACTCCAACGGGTATAGTGGAAGATGTGTTGATTAAGGTTGGTGATTTTGTCTTCCCCGTCGATTTTGTTGTTCTAGAAACTGAACCTGTCACAAATCTCAAAAATCAAATTCCTATCATTTTAGGTATGCCTTTTCTTGCTACCTCTAATGCTTTGATTAACTGTAGAAATGGTTCGATGAAACTCACTTTTGGGAACATGACAATAGATCTTAATGTCTTTAATGTAGGAAATCAACCTAATGAGCTTTTTGAACAACCTGTAGGAGTTAATTTGATAGATGAGGTTGTTTCATGGTCAACTCTTGAGGATAGTGCAATTGAGTCTTTTCTTGAGAAAGATGTTATGTTAGAGTATGATAGTAATAAAGAACTTCATGAGCTTTATAGGAATTTTTCTTCTGATGAGATGTTAGATGAATTGAATGCTATTTGTTCTAAGCATGAAACCCAACTTGAGGATAGTTCTTTTGATCCTAAGTCTGTTGTTAAGAATTCTGTAGGTGAGCCACCCACATTCGTTCCTAATCCATCTATTTTCACTATTGATCAGTCTTTGGTAGTTAATAATGAAACTCATGTTCTTATTTCTAGTGACATAGTTCATAACCAAAAATTACAAGTAATTAATCTGCTTAAACAACATAAAGAAGTGTCTAATTGGTCTATGAATGATGTTAATGGTATGAGTTTTATTATGGTATGTGATCTTATTTCTCTAGTGGATAATCAAGTATTTGTGGGTGAGTTTCAAATGTGTGTTGACTGTGTTACAAAGGTAGTTTTCACTCGATCTGGTATTGGTTAATATATCTTTTCGTAATGTATCTCCCATATAGTCAAGTTTAGGTATGGGGGAGTGTCTGTGACTGTGTGTGTGTGAGAATGAGTTTTTGTATTGTGTGTTTTTGTGTGTGTGTTCTAGGTAATAATGTTTCTCCGTCATGCCCTTATCAGGTATTCTCGTCCTTTTACTTTGTCATTTTTCTCTCATTTGCATACATTGAGGACAATGCATGATTTAGGTATGGGGGGAGGGATTTAGTAGTATTATTATTTTAAAAAATCCAAAAAAAATTATAAAAAAAAATCCAAAAAAATTGAAAAAATGAAAAAAATAATTCTAGCCTTGTGAAATGATTACTTGTTAAAAGTTGGCTTGATGCACCCTTACATGCTATAATACTCTTGTGTTTCTGATGCTTTTGACTGAGAAGTGATATGCTAAGTTCTTGTGCACACACATACACTAGTGAGTTGAAACTAGTAGACTTATTGAATAAGTAATTAAAAGAACATGAATATGTGCAAGAAGATTTGGTTTCTATGCTTTGAGTACAAGTAGGTGCATTAAAGAGAGTTTTGCTTGGGATTGACTATGTTTTACCACCAGGTGAGATTTTGAGCCTATATGCATATCTTTTGCATTTTATATTCGTTTGCTTGAGTGTCCACATATTGTTTGCATTGCTAGCACTTGTTTGAGACCTTTCTTGAAATGCATGACATTATTTGATGATAAAGGCATTTAGGAATAACCAATTATTATCCAAATTACCACACCCTTTATATATAAACAACTAGTTACCCCTTTGAGCTTTATCCTATTTTTTCGGTGAGACGCCACATTACTTGCCAAGACCTTTTTCTTGTGTAGCCTAACGTATACTTGATCCCAATTTGTCAAATGCTAGTAGGAAGTTGAGGGAGTAATAAGGTGTGTGAGATGGGGTTTACTTTTGTTCATTACTTTTGGGGAAATATTGGGTTAGAAATTTTTGAAGAAGGATTGTAGTTGTATATATATTATCTATCTTAGCTCTCCTAAAAAAAAGAAAAAAAAGAGAAAAAAAAGAAAAAAAGAAAAGAAAAAAATTGAAAAAAAAAAGAAAAAAAAAGTTATCTGAGAGCATACTTATGTTTTTGTGTTTGTGTGATCCTTCTTCATTCGACTAGTCAAGCATTTTGTTGGAAAAGAATAATAAATCCATGTATGGGGAGGATGTATGGTGTTGTGTATGATTTATAATGGTTCTTACTAGCTTTTGACACTTCACCTTATTTGGCCTTACTTGACATACCTTGTCCCTAGCCCCATTACAACCCAAATAAAAGACCTTTTTATTATCGTCATTGATGTATGTTGTGTTAAAGTTAGATTGATACCAAATGTCAAGCATGCTTATGATTTTGTTGGAATTGAGTGATACACTTACCCTTGTTCTTGAGTGAATATTCTTTTGTGAGTGAAAGGTGAGTTATTGTTTGTTTTGTACATATGAGATCCCAAGTTTTGACTCTAATGTGTACTCTGATGGGCTTAGCATGGTTACCAACTTATTCTTACACTTGACATGGACTTTTGAGGACCTATGCATATTTCTTTGAGTAGACTATGTGAATCCTTGCACCTTACACACCACGACATTGCAAATTCACTTTGATTTCTTAAGTTGATGTAGCATGAGATGACTTGTATGTGTGGTGTTGCATTGAGCAATCTTTTACATGAACTAGATGGATTTTGTGGGTACATTCACTATAGGCCCTCACGAGACCTCACTCGTCCACTAGGGCTGTCTAGGGGTTTAAAGGGCTTGTTGCATATGCCAAATGCAACCGTGATCACCTACGGAAGTGGTATTATGTGCCCGTTTGGCATAACTTATATTTTGGACTTATGGACTTATTTTCGGATAAAAAATTTATATTTTAATAAATTTTTTTATACAAGTATTTAATGTATGTTTGAGATTCAATAAGTTGCAAAAATAAGTTGAAAAATAAGTTTGGAAAGTTAGGAATCTCCAACTTTGTCTTAAAATAAGTTGACTTATTCTGGAAAAAAGTTCCCCCAAACACCCCCTATATATTAGATAGTATTTTATATTTTATTTTTCTCGAGGACGAGCAAAAGATAGGTATGGGGGCATTTGATAGGTCCATAATTCATCATATTTTTAATACCTATTTTATGTACGTTTTCATAATTTTATTAATTAATAAATTGTTTTATTTAGTTTTGTAGGAAAATAAATAAAATCAGATTTCAAGCAGAAAAAGGTGAATGTTGTGGAATAAAAACTAGGTTATCGAACTGCGGCTAGGGTTTGTGTGTATTTAATGCTAAGGGGTTGGTGAGCTTCGAGCTTTAATGGCTGCGCTTGTGTTTCGTGACTCAAATCGTGTCCTCACAAGATGCCTACGTATCTCAGAGATGAGAATCAAGCCAAAAAACGTAGTTCTGTTTATGAAGGAGCTGGTCCTTATATAGGTGTTGAGAACCCTTGAATTAGGGTAGAATTAGGATACTTGGTGGACAAGTTATTATCTTGGCCCAATTCTAGAACCTTCCAATCGATAAGAAGATGAGTATTAGAAGTATATGCCTTGGAGGCTACTCCTGATATGATTTAGTTTCCTTTTAAGACTCAATCTTGGACTTTAAATCTGCCTGATTTATTTATTACGAATTTATCATAATAAATAAGGGTTTGGGCCTCGTAATTGGGCTTTGACCCTGGACTAACTTAGGTTTATTTAATGTATCATCATATATTTTCTAGGGCTTACTTTCAGCCCATATCATTTGCCCCCCAACTTCTAGGAAAACAGATCAGGTTTTCGTTGAAGTTAAAAGGTTTATGTACACTAGTGTTTCACATGTATCGTCTTGAATGTAAAGTGTGGAGCGACCTACACATTTACGACGATTTGCCTTATTCGAGGTTAAGCAATTTTTCCAACAACTTTTGTTATTGAAATTTGCCCATTTATCTTAAGGAATTATTAATAAAATTCCTCATATTTTTTCATATTTCTCCTAAATTTTTAGGATTTTTCTGGTACCCACGGGTATTTTTCTTTATTTTTGACATATCAATCAAAAATATTAAATTGTGCTTCATGCATAAAATAATTTTTAAAAAATTATTTTTCTACTTTTCTGGAATTTTTGGAATTTAATTCCATTTTTTCCCATTTTGGAAAATAATTTAATAATTATTTTCCACTTTTCAGAATTTTTGTGTACCAACAGGTATTTTATTTATTTTTGATAAATTATCAAAAATAAAATACTTGGGCTCCTAGCCTTAGAAATAATTTTGTAAATTATTTCTTGATTTTCCAGAATTTTTATAGGATTTTAACTACTTTTATTTTCCAGAAATTAATCAAATAATTTCTAAAATATCAATTCACCCTTTATTTAGGAAAAGTTCACCTTTTATTTAGAAAAAGTTCACCCTTTATTTAGGAAAAGGGGTCAGCTTTGTTGTATAGCCTAGGCGGGGGTAATGACCGCCCAGGGAGCTGTATGCTTCCAACGCGCAGGGAACTTGCCTCCTTGGCGTGGCTTTCCATTTCCTTTTATATTTTTTTTTAAAAAAAACAAAAACAAAAACAAAAGAGAAAGGCACTCTTGTGTTGTTCCGAGCTTGGCGGGGTTGATAGCCGCGTAGGAGGCTCTTTCGATGCACGCCCAGAAGAAAAAGCCTGGGAACCGTGTCACACTTTCTTTAATATTTCTTTTTTTTTTAACCTTCCGGTTTTTATAAGTTTTTATTTTTGATAATCTTTACCAAAAATAAAATATTGGGCCTCATGCCTCATAAATAATTTTATAAATTATTCATCATCTTTTCTTGATTTAATAGGCATTTTTACTTATTTTACCATCATTTCTAGCCTATTTTCGGAATTTTTAAGGATTTTATTCCTTTCCGAAAAATGGCTTGTCGTTTAGAGTGGAGCTCTCGGCGTGGGTACCCCCGTTTAGGAGGCTTTTTCTTAAAGGACGCCTAGGAGATTTGGCTTCCTGGGCGGGGTGATTTATCCACTTGATTTTGTAAAGATGTTCTAGGCATTGGTACCCCCGCCAAGGAGGTACCTTGTGATCCAACGCATAGGAGAGTTGGCCTCCTGGGCGTGGGTTCTTTTTTACCTTTCATTTATTATTCTAGCCTAGGCGTGGGCATCCCCGCCAAGGAGGTACTTTGCGTACCAATGCCTCTGAGTTTTATCCTCTTGGGCGTGGATTTTTTGACTCTCTTCATGTGTTTCACCCTTGGCGTGGGTATCTCCGCCAAGGAGGGATTTCGTGGATCAACGCCTAGGAATTTTAGCTTCATGGACGTGGGTACTTTTAAACCCTTCATTATAGGCCATTTATTTGGCTTTTGTCGGGCTCCCAGGCTTATTATTTTTGATTTTTTGAGCTCTCTGTAGAACCTTCAGATGACCTATTTCTTAATTTTCGTGACCTTCAAGCCTTATTTCGTTTGCTGAGACCTTGATTTGAAAACGAGAATTCATTCAAGTTTGTTTGTTATCATCAACCATTCAAACTTTAATTCTCATTCTAAGATGTAGAAATTATGAAGTTCCTTAGTTCTTGCCCCCTTGCTTCATATGGTGGAGGTCTTGCTTCCTGGTTGATCATTCAAGAAGTTCACTTTCCACTAAGCACTTGACTTCAAGTCTGGTGTGCCTTGGCTGGTTGCCAACCTTCTATCATAATTCTAGGTTTCCAACCTTTTTCTTATATTCGTAGAACCTTGATTAGGTTTTAAGTTGCCTGACGCTTCTTGACAAGCTCGTTTGGAGGCAGATAACCTTGTTGGCCATCAAGGCTTAAATTTTGTGTTGAGATTTAAAGTTCAAGGTTTCAAGTGTGGAATTACAGAGGATCTCGTATAGAGGAGACCTTCAATCAATGCATATCTCAATGCTCTCACTGACAGTTTTGTGCCTTCAAGGAATTATCAGGGAGCCAACGAGTCTCAAGATGAACTTTGATAGGGTCTATCAAACAACTTCATACATCAAGCGGTGGAACCAACTTCGAATCGATGGTGGGGGTCTTCAGGACCTGGAAGTAAAATCTCCATGCATAATTCTCTATCTTACAAGAGGCGAACTTAGATAGGGCATCGACCTTGATGTTCTCCTCCCTTGGAATGCGCTCCACATAGCACTCGTCGAACGGGGCTATTGCAGATTTCAAAATCCTCAAGTATTTGGCCATATTCTTTTCTCTAGCCTCAAACTCTCCATTGAATTGTGAGACTACTAGCTTTGAGTCTCCACAGACTTTCAGGTTCTTCACCCTCAGGTCTCTGGTTAATCCAAGGCGGTTATCAGAGCTTCATACTCTGCCTCGTTGCAGGTTGTTTGGAAGTCAAACTTCAAGGCATGCTCAAGTGCGAACCCATCGGGGCTTAGCAGAACTAAACATGCACCACTGGTTTTTGTTTTTGATGCCCCATCAAAATAGAGCCTTCTTCTCTTCCAGGGGCTTCTTGAAAGAGTTTGTCCTAAAATCCAATCATGCATGATGATTTAGGGAGAACTTTCTTGTACTCTTATTTGATTGCATTAGTATTAATAAAAGACTTATTTGTTTTTATTACGGGCTTTATCTATTTAAAGTGTTTTAAATAAGATATTCCATGGTTTAAAGTAAAGCTTCTAGAATTATAATGAGATTATAATAGTGAGATCTAGAAGATGATAACTCTAGACCTAAACAGTTCCTGATCATAGGATAACTAATTGGAAGTTAGTGAATCCGCAAAGATTGGTACATACTATGCTTGCTCCTTTCAGGAAGATGTCTGTTCTCATAGGCATTTGTGTGGTGACACTATAGCTGGTATGTAGGTGCTTATTAGGGAATAAGTTCACTGAACATGACTCGATAAGTTGAACAACTAATGGAGTTTACTCACGTGTCGATAGTTGTTCACTGAGTGATAGTTGTACAAGTGTCCTTAGACTTGAGATCGTTAGAGTAATCTTGTATATAATGAACTATGCTTTGGTTTAGTCCTTAGTCTCAAGGACATCCATTAGGTCTATTCTGGGCATAGGGATTTGTGTATGGAGATAGTTAACGGTACTCAATAAAGGATCTACCCCTTCCAGTAAAGGAAGAGAATATCCTATGCTATTCTTATGATGCTAGTTCTGGAATCTCTGGCCAGAGTGTATGAAATTGGAAAGAAGTTTCTAATTTGCATTAATATGAACTTTGCATTATGAATAAGAAATCATATGATTAAATTTGATAGGCTTGACACGAGATCCATGCCTTGTATTTAATCGGGATATTGTAGGGTAGAAGGAATTGATTGTACGGTAACTAGCACTGACAGGTTCTTGGTATTCTAAGCAGTGAATTCATATTATCTGGATAGTCGCGATATGTTGAGAAGCATCACTCACGATGTAGAATAAATATAATTAATCAGTTAATTATATTTAATGAATTTTAGAATTCATATAAATAATAAATAAAAAGTTTATTATTATTTATTTCTACTACCGGCTTAATATTGAACCTACAGGGTCACACCATAAAAAGATTAATTTATTGATGAAGGTATTTTGAGAGAGCAAGTTGTTTTTAATAATGATTAAAATAGTTTAATTATTATTTAAACAATTTGTGGGATTTATATATATTAATATATACATGATATATTAATTATACTAAACCTACATGAGCCCTATATAAAGAATGAGATGAGAGGTGTTTTAGGGAGCATTGTGGTTTTGTGAAAACCCTAGTAGCCTCCACCTTCATCTCTCTCTCTCTCTCTCTCAAAAAGATCAAACCTCCATTTTTATAAAAGCTTAGTTTTATAAAAAGCTTCGTCGAAGAATTAATCTTGGTGGATACCGGTAGAGTGCTTCACACTCTGAGGAGCAACTGCTAGCAACCATCAAAACCATAGATTATAAAGCTTCGATTTTTCAAGGTATGGTTACGATTCCTCCGGTCTTTCATTTTTATATGATTTTCTATATACACGATACATGGTTTTTACGGAATAATTGTTATACCACGCTTCCGTTCGTCCGTAAATTCCTTCAATGGCATCAGAGCTAGGGTATGCATATAGAGATTCATATAAAAAATTTCAGATTTTTTTATGCATGTATGAATTTATTATGATTTTTGCAAGTTTATTTAGATTTAATTATGAATTAATTCGAAATAATGTTTGCATGAGATTTTGACCATTGATCTAGGTTCTACAAGTGTTGTGGATCATCTGGGTATTTTTTTCATAATTTTGTGATGTATAGATTATTTGTTATGAATTTTAAAAAAATTGTTTTAATTAAAATTCATAAAATAATCATGCATGTGAATATTATGAAATTAAAATTTGCACAAAGGACCCCTTGAAATTGTTGCTGCTGTTTGATTTCAGAAATCATATTATTTTGATTTTTTATTAATTTATTAATTAATTGTTAATTAATTTATTAATAGTAAAATAAAATTTATAATAATATTAATTGTTATTATTATTAAAGTGGCTTTAATGTAGTAATTGCTTCGGCAGTTTTTTTTGGGTTTGGCAAGTTACAAGAACCTGAACAACGTACATCTGCTGCAGCTGCTGCCCGCGCGTGTGGGACAACCGCGGGGAGAGTGATCGCGCATTCAGGGAATGCGTGACAGGTCTGTTACGCATTACAGTCATGCGTTACACAATTGAATAGCTTTTAATTGTTGTAACGCATATCATAAATGCGTTACAGATTTCTATCCACATTAAATTTGATTTTTTGGGAGTTTCGTAACTCCGTTTTGGGCGTGCAATATATCGTTGGATTCGTTTTTCCGAGACGGATCTAATGGAGTGGTCAAATATTTTTTATATAATATTTTTGAAATATTTATATTATCGGAAGTGTTTTAAAGCATATTTTAATTGTTTTAAATTGCTTTTAAATTCTATAATAAATCCATACATCATTATATCAATGTGTGACATGATATTGCTTGCATGCTTACTTATTTATTTATGTTTATATATGATATATATGCCTATGTTTACCATGAGATGATAGATTTAGGTGAACTTAAATCAAAATAAGGCGTGCGCTAGAAAATCTAGAAATAGGAATCGTTTCTTGCCTTAATAATAATATTATGAATACAATCATGAGATTTTTGTGTTTTTGAAACACGTAATTAAATATGAATTTTCAATATTGAGAGAAAGGATGATTCTGTCAAAAACAGATTTTGATCTGTAAGAAAGGGGTATTAAGTGACGCCTCTTGACAATGCTCCCCCCGATCCGGGAATCATCTTATTATCGATTATTGATTTGAAATATTTAATTGAAGAAAAGAATCTCTTTATAATATGATTATGATTGTTAAATAATATTAGTTAATTAATAATGGCTGATAATTATTTATTTATGAAATAATAATTAGTTAGCAATTTTATTAATTGATTAAATGAGATTTAATTTATTATAAAATAATTAAGATGTGATCTTAATATTATTAATTAGTTATTTAATTTATGAAATTGTATTAAGGGAGAGATTAATTTTCTAAAGAGTTTAGAAATAGAATTATTAATTAAAAGAGTTTTAATTATTGGTTTATAACAAAGAAGATGAGATCTATGTATTATATATGTCAAGTTGTAATCGGCCATAGGCACAAAAAGTTTTGTGTCGGTTATGGTCTTCCAACATGACAGAAAGTATTTCTTGTTTTCGGTGCATTGTCGTTTCGTGCTACAGCCGAGGACTTTGTTACCGATCAACATGAAAATACTTGTCTGTTACATTAGATGTGTACAAAATTAGATTTTAGTGGTCGTTACGTGCTACAGCCGTGGGCTATTGGAATATAATTTAATTGTACAAAATGTTGGATTTGACTTGACTAATAATATTGAGATTTTTCGTGTTTTGTTATAGATTTAGATTATCTATCAAACTTAAAACACGTTAGACTTATAGGTTTATATGAAAATGTTTCGTGACCTTAAAAAAAAACCTCTTTTATAAATATCAAGTAGTAATTGGCCAATGACACAACGGGCTTGTGTCGGTCATAGCCTTCCAATATGGTAGGAAAGTAGTTCTTATTTTTAAATCATTGTCGTTTCGTGCTACAGCCGAGGGCTTTGATTTCGAAATTAGAAATACTTGTCTATTACATAGAGATGTGTACAATGAATTAGAATCTAATGGTCGTTACGTGCTACAGCCGTGGGCTGTTGGAGACTGATTCAATTGTACGAAATGTTGGGTTAGACTTGACTTAGAATATTGAGTTTGTCGTGCTACAGCCGTGACTCAATTATTCAAGAGGCTAAAGTTTTATTAGGGAATAACATGAGATGTAATTGACAAGAGTTGTCTGCCTATTGAACATCACATGGCGTTTCGTGCTACAGCCGAGGTTGTGTGATGGAATGTAGGATCCTTATTCCCACTAGCATTTCGAATGCTTATTTATTCACTTAGGGGGTTGTATAAATTAAATAAACTAGTGGGAGCCACTTATGAATGAAGACCCGATTCATATAGTGTTTTAATAATGAAATTGAATATTTGCTAAGTGTTGTTATGTGTATATCATTTGCAGACTTAATATATATAGATATATACACTAGGTCTTCTGCACAATCACTCCGTAGCATACTAGATGCTCACATATTGACTGGTCCCAACTATGCTGACTGGCTTCGAAGTTTGAGAAAAGTTCTCAAGGGCTAAGAAGCTGGGATATTCTGTTTGTTTTCACTGTAACAAGGTGAGGCACTGGAAGAGGAACTGTAAGGTTTATCTTGCAGAACTGAAGGTGAAGAAGGCTAGTAAGACTGCCACTTCTAATTCAGATATGTTTATGATTGAAGTAAACATGTCACTAAATCAAACTTCTACTTAGGTATTAGATACTACTTATGGTTCTCACATTTGCAATTCGTTGCGAGGACTAAGGAGAAGTAGGGCTCTTGGGGAAGAGAAGGCGATTCTACGGATGGGCAATGGAGCAAGAGTTGCTGCCATAGCTGTAGGGTCGTTTGATTTACATATGCCTACGGGCAAGACTATTATTTTAAATAACTGTTATTTTGGTTCCCTCGATTGTGAGGAATATTATTTCTATTCCAATGTTAGACTTGGATGGATTTTCATTTATTATTCAGAATATTAAACATCTAATCCTTAGAGATAATGTTCTTTATGGTAGTGGAACTTTAAATAATGGTCTGTATGTATGTGACATAGAATATGTTTTACTTCATATTAAACAAAGAAAAAAAAGGATGATGAAAATCCTACCTACTTATGGCACTACAGACTTGGTCATATTAGTGAAAATAGACTTCGGACATTGCATAAGGGAAGGTTACTGGAACCCTTTAATTTTGAATCATATCCTACATGCATGTCTTGTCTATTGGGTAAAATGACCAAATCTCCATTTAGTGGACATGGAGAGAGCGCTAGAGAGTTGCTGGTATTGGTACACATAGATGTATGTGGACAAATGTCTACGGAAGCCATGGCAGGATTTTAATACTTCGTGACTTTCATAGATAATTGATCTAGATTCAGATATATGTATTTGATGAAATACAAATCTGAAGCCTTTGAAAAGTTCAAAGAATACAATTATGAAGTAGAGAAATAAACCAAACATAGTATTAGAGCTCTTCGATCAGATCGAGGAGATGAATACTTGAGCGGTGTGTTTCTAGATTATCTCAAAGAAAATAGTATAGTCTCCCAGTGGACTCATCCGGACACTCCATAGTTGAGTGGAGTATCTGAAAGGAGAAATTGAACTTTGTTAGACATGGTTCGATCCACGATGAGCTATGCAGATCTTCCAGTATCACTTTAGGGTTATGAATTGGAAACCTCAGCATATTTACTGAATAAGGTGTTTTCCAAATCTGTTCCTCAAACTCCATATGAGATATGTAAAGAAAGGAAACCGAGTCTTAAACACGTTAAGATTTGGGGATGTCCGGCTTATGTCAAGAAAGTTGACCCTGATAAGCTGGAATCTCGATCCGTAAAATGTAGTTTTGTGGGATATCCTAAAGAGACTTTAGGGTATTACTTCTATACCGATCATAGGGTTTTTGTCTCCAGACATGCTACCTTCTTGGAAAAATAGTTTATCCTTGAAGGAAACAGTGGGAGCAAAATAGAACTTAATGAAGTTCAAGAAGCACAAACTACTACGGTTCAAAAGGAAACTCCTGTTCACATTAAACAACCTTATGTGGCATAGTGTTGACTCAGAGAAATGGCAGAGTGCCATGAAATCCGAAATGGATCCTATGTATGCCAACCAAGTATGGACCTTGGTTGAAGCACCTGAGGATGTTAGACTTATTGGGTGCTAAAGGGTATACCAGAGAAAGATTGAAGTAGATGGCTAGGTGGAGACCTACAAGGCTAGGCTCATGGCAAAATGATTCAGACAAAGGCAAAGGATTGACTTTGATGAAACTTTTTGCATGTAGCCTTACTCAAATCAATTCGGATTTTGCTTGCGATCCATATATGGATTGAAGCAAGCTTCTCGTAGATGGAACATCCATTTTGATGAGACAATCAAATAGTTTGATTTTATCAAAAACATAGATGAACCATGTGTTTACAAGAAGGTTAGCGGGAGCGCGGTAACATTTCTTGTGTTGTATGTGGATGACATACTTCTTATAGGAAATGACATACCGATGCTGCAATCAGTCAAAGTGTGGCTATCAAAGAACTTTACTGTGAAGGACTTGGGAGAAGCATCCTACATTCTTGGTATGAAGATCTATAGGGATAGATCTAGAAGAATGATAGGTCTTACCCAAGGTACATACATCGAGAAAGTGCTTAAAAGGTTTAGCATTGAAAACTCCAAGAGAGGTCTCATACCGATGAGCCATGGAGTATCCCTTTCCGAGAAGATGTCTCCTAAGACACCTGAGGAAAGAAAGCGTATGAGTAAGATTCCTTATGCTTCAGCAATAGGATCTATCATGTACGCGATGTTATGTACTAGGCCTGATGTTGCTTATTCAATTAGTTTGACGAGCAGATATCAGTCCAATCCAGGTGAAGACCGTTTGAAAGCAGTTAAGAACATCCTTAAGTACTTACGAAGGACTAAGGATATTTTTCTTGTTTTTGGTGGATCTGAGTTGAAAATAGAGGGTTATACTGACTCTAGTTTTCAATCAGAAAGTGATGATAGCAAATCCATGTTAGGGTACGTGTTTACTCTGAAGGGTGGAGCGATTAGTTGGAAGAGTTCCAAACAGCCTACAATGGCTGACTCAACAGCGGAAGCAGAGTTTATAGATGCAAGTGACGCTACAAAACTGTTTTGTGGTGCTTTCTTTTGATTAGGGAAATCATTGAAAGTAGAGATGTCAACATTGAGAGAGTTGACACACATAACAACATAGCAGACCCACTTTCTAAGCCGCAATCTCAGATTCACTTCGATCATCATAATGAGTGAATGGGTATTAGATACCAGAGTGATTGGCTTTAGTACAAGTGGGAGATTGAAAGAGTTTGTCCTAAAATCCAATCATGCATGATGATTTAGGGAGAACTTTCTTGTACTCTTATTTGATTGCATTAATATTAATAGAAGACTTATTTGTTTTTATTACGGGCTTTATCTATTTAAAGTGTTTTAAATAAGATATTCCATGGTTTAAAGTAAAGCTTCTAGAATTATAGTGAGATCTAGAAGATGATAACTCTAGACCTAAACAGTTCCTGATCATAGGATAACTAATTGGAAGTTAGTGAATCCGCAAAGATTGGTACATACTATGCTTGCTCCTTTCAGGAAGATGTCTGTTCTCATAGGCATTTGTGTGGTGACACTATAGCTAGTATGTAGGTGCTTATTAGGGAATAAGTTCACTGAACATGACTCGATAAGTTGAACAACTAATGGAGTTTACTCACGTGTCGATAGTTGTTCACTGAGTGATAGTTGTACAAGTGTCCTTAGACTTGAGATCGTTAGAGTAATCTTGTATATAATGAACTATGCTTTGGTTTAGTCCTTAGTCTCAAGGACATCCATTAGGTCTATTCTGGGCATAGGGATTTGTGTATGGAGATAGTTAACGGTCAATAAAGGATCTACCCCTTCCAGTAAAGGAATAGAATATCCTATGCTATTCTTATGATGCTAGTTCTGGAATCTCTGGCCAGAGTGTATGAAATTGGAAAGAAGTTTCTAATTTGCATTAATATGAACTTTGCATTATGAATAAGAAATCATATGATTAAATTTGATAGGCTTGACACGAGATCCATGCCTTGTATTTAATCGGGATATTGTAGGGTAGAAGGAATTGATTGTACGGTAACTAGCACTGACAGGTTCTTGGTATTCTAAGCAGTGAATTCATATTATCTGGATAGTCGCGATATGTTGAGAAGCATCACTCACGATGTAGAATAAATATAATTAATCAGTTAATTATATTTAATGAATTTTAGAATTCATATAAATAATAAATAAAAAGTTTATTATTATTTATTTCTACTACCGGCTTAATATTGAACCTACAGGGTCACACCATAAAAAGATTAATTTATTGATGAAGGTATTTTGAGAGAGCAAGTTGTTTTTAATAATGATTAAAATAGTTTAATTATTATTTAAACAATTTGTGGGATTTATATATATTAATATATACATGATATATTAATTATACTAAACCTACATGAGCCCTATATAAAGAATGAGATGAGAGGTGTTTTAGGGAGCATTGTGGTTTTGTGAAAACCCTAGTAGCCTCCACCTTCATCTCTCTCTCTCTCTCTCAAAAAGATCAAACCTCCATTTTTATAAAAGCTTAGTTTTATAAAAAGCTTCGTCGAAGAATTAATTTTGGTGGATACCGGTAGAGTGCTTCACACTCTGAGGAGCAACTGCTAGCAACCATCAAAACCATAGATTATAAAGCTTCGATTTTTCAAGGTATGGTTACGATTCCTCCGGTCTTTCATTTTTATATGATTTTCTATATGCACGATACATGGTTTTTACGGAATAATTGTTATACCACGCTTCCGCTCGTCCGTAAATTCCTTCACTTCTCACCTTGCTGACCTTCCTGGTCTATTACCTCCTACCCCCCGACTTCTTGGTTGTCAATGTTATATTCAACCACGAAGTCAGCTAGAGCCTGGGCTTTGACGGCCATCCTAGGCTTGTACTAAATTAACATCAAATTCTCCTAGTTCGATTGCTCACTTGATGAGCCTTCCATTACATTGAACACGACCTATTTGAGCCTTCAATTGCATGGAACATGGCCTATTCGAGCCTTCAATTCCTTAGAGCTAGAAGCTTGTGGTTTCATCAAACCTTATTTCTACTTAGTCTGATCAGATGGAGTGTCTTAACCGGATGCTCAGATACGATAAACCTTGAGGTTTGGGGTGTGCCAAGTATAGGCATCATATTTCTTTCAAACAATTCCAGCTTGTAAGAGCCTCATTTTTGAATTGTCACCCATTTAAGGCTACAAGGATTGGTGGAAGTCCATATCTTCGTATCACACTTTTTCACAAGAATTGTATCATTTACTTGGTGGTTATCCAGGCTTGGATTTTGGCCTCAGTCTACTTCATGAAGGTATCAATTGCAACTATCAGGAACTTCCTCAGGACCTTCGCACATAAGTTCTAGCAACAACCATCATGCCTGGCTAGTAGAATCCAAATCGGGTCATCTCTTGGGCAAGGGTCCTGCCCCCCGAGTACTGCCCCCATATTTCCGGATGAGTTTCTTTTAAGGCTAAATTCACGTTTTGAGGCCTCAGTGTTCTTCATTACAACTTTCGTGCCTCCAAGGCATTGTCGGGTAACCAACCGGGTTCGTGGAGAGCCTCTGTAGGATTTATCCAACGGCTTTTGATACCTATAGGTGTTATCATTTTTTTATCAACGCTTCGGGTCTCCAAGACTCCTTGAGTACTGCTTCTGGATTCTCCTTCTCTAATCCTTTGCCCTCCCAGGGTACTACCTCCTGCCCCCCGACTTCTTGGTTGCCAATGGTGCATTCAACCACGAAGTCAGCGAGTGCATGGGGATTCATATCAGCGAAGTCTATACACATCCTTTATTCTCCGTTGGCTTTCTTGCCTCTGGGAAGCAAAGTTTCTTTTCTTCTGTTTCATCATCTCCCTATTCGGGTGGACGTCTAGTTTATGTAATCAATTGGGGATCGACCCTTGGCATATCAGCTTATGTCCAGGCAAACACAACATCGTCCTCATGTAGGAACACACACAATTTGCCCTTCAAGGGTTCACTCAACAATGCCCTACGTGGGTAACTTTTCAGGTTCTTCAAAAATTAGGGGAGTGGAAACCAAGTCCTCAGCAGGTTTTCCTCTTCGTTTATCATCTTCTTGGACATCCATGTCTACAATCGGGAGGTCCTGCCCCCCAACTTCATCTGGCCTCAAAGTGGTTGGGTAACAACTCTTTATTATTATTTGATCTCCCTTCTCTTCATCAACTCCATTCCATGTAGGAAATTTAATCATCATGTCTTATCTTGAGGCAACCGCCTTAAAGGCAAGCAAGCCTGTCCTCCCAAGGATAACTTTGTAAGCGGAAGTTGCTTTAACCAGCAAAAGGTTCGACATATGAGTGGCCTCCCTAGGCTCTCGTCCTATTATCATGGATAACCGAATAGTTTCTTTAACTCTTGACTCAACTCTATCGAACCCATAGACGGGAATGTTGGAGGGGGTCAATTGAGAATCGTTGTATCCCATCTTCGAGAATGCATCATGAAACGAGATATCCACTGATGTTCCATTGTCTATCAAGACTCCTTTCACTTACGAGTTGCCTATCACAGGTGTTATGACCAACGGGTCGTCATGGAGGCACTTCACCTCATTCCAGGTCAGAATCATCAAAGGCAAATGCCATTTTGGTTTTTGCTCGTTATAGAGCTTCTCCTATTAAGTGTATAGCTTCTCGAGCGTAAGCTTTATGAGAGCTCCTTGTATTCCCGACCGTCGTCGGGTCTTCAGAAATCATGTTTATCATCGGCCCCTAGGGCTATGGATTGCGATCCTGATCGTCATCCTTCCTTTTATAATATCTACGGCGCCAAATGTTGTGGAATAAAAACTAGGTTATCGAACTGCGGCTAGGGTTTGTGTGTATTTAATGCTAAGGGGTTGGTGAGCTTCGAGCTTTAATGGCTGCGCTTGTGTTTCGTGACTCAAATCGTGTCCTCACAAGATGCCTACGTATCTCAGAGATGAGAATCAAGCCAAAAAATGTAGTTCTGTTTATGAAGGAGCTGGTCCTTATATAGGTGTTGAGAACCCTTGAATTAGGGTAGAATTAGGATACTTGGTGGACAAGTTATTATCTTGGCCCAATTCTAGAACCTTCCAATCGATAAGAAGATAAGTATTAGAAGTATATGCCTTGGAGGCTACTCCTGATTTAGTTTCCTTTTAAGGCTCAATCTTAGACTTTAAATCTGGCTGATTTATTTATTACGAATTTATCATAATAAATAAGGGTTTGGGCCTCGTAATTGGGCTTTGACCCTGGACCAACTTAGGTTTATTTAATGTATCATCAAATATTTTCTAGGGCTTACTTTCAGCCCATATCAGTGAAAAAAGGGCATGGCGGTGGAAAATACTTGAAGCCAAAGAATTTGGAGGAAAAATCGAATACTTATTGGAGAAGAAAAGGAAATTGAAGAAATTATGTTCAAGATCGAATTGTAATTAAAGGACACAAGCCCAAGTTTTTCCCTATATATATGGGGCTTCTTTCTTGTATTTGAGACAACAATTTAGACACCACTTTAGACACCAAATTAGGAGTAGGAATAAATTAATATAGTTTTTTAAATTTCATGTTTCAAAGTTTCTTCGCAATTCAATTTTATAGCAGTAGCTTTTCCATTCAGTTTTGTTTATTTTTTCTGCGCGCTGTACCTTGAGTTCCAGCCTACTTGGTCCATCCGTGTCTTTACTAAGTTTAATAACAGAGGCGGGGCGAACAAATTTGAGACCCTGTGCGAGGTCTTAAAATTTGGTCCTCCATTTATATCTTAATATGAATTCAAAATACGATATAATTTAAAATAAACTCTAACAAATTCATTTAAATAGAGATGCTCTTCTTGCATGTTTTACAACAAAATTATTATGAAGTAATCGGAATTTTTTTATTCAAAATTTCAAACTCTCCCTACATATATATAAATATATATATATAAATAGGAAAAAATTTTGGGGCCCTATATTTTTGGGGACCCTGTGCGGTCGCTCACCCCGCGCACCCCAGCCCCGCCCCTGTTTAATAACATAACTTTCTTTTGCCATATGATAGTTTAAGTGTCACGCATGTTTTAGCTTTGTTTATTAAATAAACTTATAAACGCATTAATTGTCACTTGTTTACTAATTGTTTCATTAGTAGTAAATCGTTCGGGTGCCATGTTTATTAGTTTATGTCAATATATTAAGTGTTTTGTTAATCAAATAATTATGAGTAGCTAATTTTCTTATCCTAGGATGAAGATGAAGTTAACTTAATTGTCCTTGATTTCTTCCCGTTCCTATTAATTGATTCTCATAATTTTTCTTGGTGCTTAATTCATCAATTGACAAAGTGATTTTGATATATTATTGTTACCAGATTTATTTTTCATAACCTATGCTTGCTCTTTGAAGTTTTGATAGGTTATTGTTAGATAACAAGTTTCATAGTATATGCTTGTCTCGTTGATTGATATATCTTATTTGTGAAGAAAAGAGGATTGATTTTAGGGTGAGTTGATATTAATTGTGATTGATTAACGGATTCGGATTCCTAGGTTTTCCATATTATTTGATAATTTTTGTTAATTAGGTTAATTAAATCTCATCCCAAATCTTATTGTCTAGTTCGCCTGAGTTAATTGTTAGGGTTTTGAAAATTCATAGTCTCTGAGGATCGATCTGTATTTGCTACAACTAAACACTGTGCGTTTGCAGTTATTTTACACATCAAAAATAGAAACATTAAAATTTTATTTAGAAGAAAAAAAAATTAAAAATTAATTACGAATCTATACTTTTTAGTAATCTTAAAATGCGTGTCACATCCGTTCTCCCAATGGATAGAACCCAGAGGGAGTACCATTTATTTTTTTTTTGACAAAGCTTTAATATCATTTCATTAAATTAAATCAAGTCAAGTCGGGACAAACCCCAAACTGACAATGCAATCAGGTTGATAAACAATAAAACGAGCTAAACAAATAGCCGCATTGCTTCCAGACCGCTTAACACACTGAATCCAATGATTCTTACAACCGAAAATGAATACAAAGGCTTCTCGATTAATCCAGCCTACATCAGTCCCGAAAATGGTAGCTTCACAATTGACCTTCACAATAGTTCCATGGCTGTCGCGGTGTTCAGGCGACTCAGTTGAAAAAACTAAGCAATGAGGACCAAGAATCCTCGAATAATGAACAACTATAATTTGTGAAAGGTGAGCACATGCAGTCGCAGCCGTTCCAAGCATGATGCGGTAGTCCAGATCTCTCAAAACTCCATTCGAATCATTCAAACTGATAACACACAAGGACATAACAACCAAAAAATAACAACGCACAACAACCCAAACAATTGGGTACTATAACACACGCCAAAAGGCGAGACGGATGAACAAATCAGACCTTTAATTTCAAAAGATCTGATTTATTCAGAAAACAATCAAGCCCAAGCTCAAACCCGAAATAGATCTGAGACTAAAATTCGATTGGAATTTTCGAGTTAGAACAACACTCGATTTTATTGAATTAAAAACAAGGAGAGAGTGAGGGGCGGTGGGGCGGCGGGCCGGGGCGGCAGGAGGGGGAGGGGGTGCAGAAAAAAGGAAGAGAGGGGAAAGGGGAGAGGAGAGAGAGGGAGAGGGAGAGGGAGAGGGAGGGGGAGCGGGCGGAGGGAGGGGAGGAGGGGGAGAGGGCGGTAGGAGGGGAGGAGGGGAGGAAAGAATGAAAGAGAGGGGGGGAGGGGGGGTGGCGGCGGGGGAAGGGGGCGGGGGTCGACTCTCAAAATGGAGAGAGAGTTGTTTGTGTACCTGCTAGAGGGAGTACCATTTATTGGTTAACAAATGGGGCCAAAGTTTTATTTTTCCCACCTGCTTTCTTCCAGCTAATTCCATGGTGCACATGACCTCCATTCTTTACAATTTTAATATTTTATACGTCAATCGCTATCGTTAAATTTCGTTTTAACTTCCACCAAAATGCATCAAACTTTGCATCACAATTTAGAACGTCAAATTCGAAGTTGCCTCGACCATAATCTCAGGTAGGATATCAACAGTCTCTCCTTATAAATATCATTGTCAGTCGTCACTGCTTTATTAAATATTACTCAGCTCCCTCCGTCCCAATCAATTCATAGGAAAAATCACTTAAATTTTACATTTCAATATCTTGTTACATAATTTTTCATTTTACATTATAATTTAAATTTATTATACCTGTCTATAATTCATATTGTATTATAATTTTTAATTGTACACTATAATTAAATCTAAGTCAAATTACTCAAAGAGACCATTTTATTTTCATTCATAGGAAAAATTTATGCTGCATAATTATGGAGGAATTCAGAAGGCCAGCAACAAAAGGTGAGCAAAAATAAGATACAGCAACAAAATAAAAACCCACACTCCGAAATGATGCAAGAGCCACAAAATAAAATAGAGCTTCACAATTCGAACTAATAGGAAAAAGATAAAATTAAACATGTACATATTTTTTATCCAAATAAATCACAATAACGATACAAATTATAAAAGGAAGGGCCATTTGCAAGCATATACCGGGTTGGAAATGTTTATGATATGTGCAAGACCATCCTTAGCTCTAGTTCTGGCCTATCCTTACATCGAGCATTTAATGGTGCGAGTCCTTTCTGAGCTAGGTAGCTACAATTTATTCATGTCTCCTTCATTGTTTGTGTTGGAGACGATTGTATTTGAATTTGATTTGTGCAAAATCCAGGTTTTTCTCCTTCATTGTTTGTGTTGGAGACGACTATATTTGAATTTGATTTGCCTTAATGAAAAGCTCTTTGATTACCAAAAAAAAAAAGGAAGGCAAAATCAATCCTGAAAGTTTTATACATTAAAACAAATTCACCACATAAGGTGGCCGGCGGGCACATATTAATTTTAGTCAAAGATTTTTGTTGGGGGCAATTTTAGTCCAACAAGATTGAGATGAGAAGAGCGTGGGTTACAAGTGCACGGGTTAATAGTGGATATACGTGATTCCAAGAACTTTGGAGGATTGAGACCACAAATCATGTCCCTCACTGACAATATATTAGACGGCTTAAATGTGGAAAGTTGCCCCGTACACCTTTCTTTTTCCTTGACATATATGCAGTCCCGTACTTTTGGGCCCAAAATGCCCTTGTCAGAAAGAAAGGGCCCCATATATCGATAACATAGTACTCCATAACTTACGGTGATAACTCAACTCTTCAGAGCATCTCCAATTGGAAGAGACCCTTAGGTAAATTTTAAAATTAGTTACCATAAATAAGAATTATAAAAAATGTGTAAAAAATTTACACTCCAATGGGACAAAACTGTTATCTGTAATTATAGATAATCTCTCGATGTTGGCTATATTTGTCGAACCTCTATAGACCTGTAGTGAATTGCCACATTATTTATTTTTATATTAAAAGTATATATTCCATTAATAACAACTTGAAATATTAATAACATACCATTTTTAAAATATAGCCAATCATTATGACCAATACCCTCAGAACACAATGTCTTACACGTTCGACAAATTTTACATAATCAATATTTTATGTAATTTAGCTAATCATTTTTAACTAACGCCATTGGATACATTTATGTAAAGAAATTATACTTAAATAATTGTTATATTCCTTATTTCAATATATTTTATAACAATTTTTTCATATATACTTTTTTATTTCTAGTACCAAATCCTCTTATACCTTTTGAGCAGCATTAACGTACAGTACTCGCGTTTTGTGTTAACTTTGTTCTCCAGCCTTTCGAACTTGTCTAGTTGTCAATGTTTATGTTTCCAAATTTTTAAAAAATAGTAAATTTTACTAATTCCAAAATCTATAAATTCATTATATTTTAAGGGGGGTGTATTCAACTAGGATTTTGAAGGATTTTCAATAATCCATGGATTTTAATGAATTTCTAAAATCTACGGATTGTTTAAAATCTACAAAGATTCTACAAAGAATTTGTAAATTTGATGTAGAGTCTTTGAGATTTGAAAAGTTTTTTTAGAAATCCATCAAAATCTCATTGATTTTTGCAAGATTTCAAAACTTACAAAAACAACTAGCAAATCCACCAAAATCCATGGATTTTAATAAATCTAAAAAATCCATGGATTTTTGAATACCATCAGATTTAAATGGATTGTTTTAAATCCAGATTGAATACACCCAGATTTTAAAAGACTTTTTGAAATCCTAATCGAATACCCTCAGATTTTAAATGACATTTTGAAATCCAAATTGAATACCTCAAGATTTTAATGGATTTAAAAAAATCCAAATTGAATACTCCTAGATTTCTAAAATCCCTCGAAATCCTTCAAAATCCCAATTGAATACACCCCTCTAAGTTTATATTTTGCTGAATCCATGTTTTAGGTTTTAAATAACATTTCCTAATCTAGAGTCTCCATTTCTAATGTATAATTAAATATATGTAATATATAAAGGTCATTGATTCATGAAAATATATTTATCTATATATATGGAGTATAATTTAGACATTTAAAAAAATGGTTAAGAAACTCTCAGAAATTAACAATTACAGTACAATCCAATTGAAGATGCTGTCATTTCTACCCATTTTCTTTTAATCATTAATAGGCCCCACTCCTGTAAAACATTCGCCTCACAGTCAAGTTTGTTGTTTCCTCACGCTCTTGGAGGTCCTCTATCGTTCTGGAACATTCCATTCACCAATCCAATCTCAATCTCAATCTCTCCCTTGCCTCTCTAGTCTCTACTCCCTCACCTACATCACACAAACTAAAATATGGTCATTACCTCTGTGCCTTCCCAATTCAATGGGGAAAATGATCTTTTAAATTCATTAGAAAAGGTACAAACTGACAGTTTCAATAGGATTATTAATTTCTGACAGTTTCTGAACAATTTTTTTTTTTCTAAATTATACTCCTGTATAAGTAAAAAATATAAATAAATATGTATATTATGTATATTTAATGGCATTCTCTTTTAAAAGTATCCAAGTTGTAGATTTTTTTTTTGAAAATAAAATTGCAAAAATTGGGTATTTTTGGAATTTTCCTTATATATATAACAGTGTTTTTCAAATAAAAATTTATCCTACTGATGTGAAATAATGAAAAATTAAAAATTCAATGTATACGATGATTTACCATGAAATGATATTTTTAATATTAATATTCACTATTTTTTGAAAACTTAATACTGTAGAACCTCGATAAATGAATATTCGATAAACGAATAACCTCATCAAATGAATAACTTTTTCTGGTTCCGACATAATAAAGATAGTACATTTTTGACCTCGATAAATGAATAATCTAAAGTAATGAATAAAATTGTCCAGTCTCGAGCGTATTCATTTATCGAGGTTTAATTGTAATTTATTATTATTATTATTATTATCATCATTATTATTATTATTATTAATATTTGATTATAAATAAAAATAAATTTCAATATTTATAATAGTTGTTGGATGAAATAAACTAAACAATAAAAAAATGATATCTCATACCTTGTTTTTATACCCACCTTCTTTAGGGTATCAAAAACCTGAAAATTTAAGATATAGATTTGAAAGTAAAAAAATTAAATCAAATACTATGAGATATACAGTAGAACCTCGATAAATGAATATTCGATAAACGAATAACCTCATCAAATGAATAACTTTTTCTGGTCCCGACATAATAGAGACAGTATATTTTTGACCTCGATAAATGAATAATCTTGATTAATGAATAAAATTTTCCAGTTCCGAACATATTCATTTATCGAGGTTTAACAGTAGGTGTTGATCATTTTAAATACCTACCTAACTCCCTAATTTCTGACACCAACGAATCGACTTATCTTAACCCAAATGATATTCAACAACCAAATGAACAAATAAGACAATCTCAAACCTGTATTTAAAACCCTTACCAACCTCTCTACTCCTAAACTCTACTCCTCACATACACAAACCAAGCATGGCCCCAAAGAATACCCCCAATTCGGTCCAATTCGTTCCCCGTCCTCTCGTATTCAACATTCCCAAAGGCAAGTTATCATTGGTCAGTTCACCCGCAGAATTCACCCCGTGGTACTCATCCCATGCTGAACTCGAGAGAGCCATAGTCAACTTTCCCTCTCTGACAGCCTGTCAAAAGCACTACGGTTCATCTAAACCGTTAAACGGTGCCAAGATAACATGTTCACTCCACATCACACCCCAAAACGTGGCATTTGTGGGAGCAATAAACGCGTGTGGAGCAAATGTAAATTTGTGCTCAAGCAGCACCTCCTCCACCGACGACCACGTAGCCGCCGAGCTTGCACGCGCCATCGCTTCCGTGCTCGCGGTGAGAGGCCAGACTGTTGAGGAAAACTTGTCTTGTATGTCACGCGCCCTTGATGATGGTCCAGATTTGATTCTTGATGATGGTGGCGTTCTTAATCAGC
Source organism: Kitagawia praeruptora (assembly GCA_037693485.1). Classification (NCBI taxonomy): domain Eukaryota; kingdom Viridiplantae; phylum Streptophyta; class Magnoliopsida; order Apiales; family Apiaceae; genus Kitagawia; species Kitagawia praeruptora. The sequence goes on from CM075347.1 coordinate 20,004,746, forward strand.
TCATCCACGAGGGTGTAATAGCCGAAGAAGAGTTTGCGAGAACTGGAACATTTCCTGATCCGAAATCCAATGGTGATTCGTTTGAGAAAGCTATGCAGAAGGTTATTAGTGAGGATTTGAGGTCTGATCCTAGGAAGTACCACAAGATAGTGGATGGACTTGTTGGTTTTACGACCAACAATTCTAGAACCGTCTCTATTTTGTCGCAGATGCAGAAGGATCAGACCCTCTTGTTCCCTGTTATGAATGTCAGCAAGGTACTTTGTTGTTATTCTCTGTTTTTATACAAATTTTTGTTCAATTAATTTTAGTGCTTCTATATTTTGATATTTGATTGACCATTTAATTTTAGTCCACCGCACCGCCACCATTATCACTCACCAAAACTCAATAGTCGCCCCCCTTTCATTTGAAGTAGCTTTTAAGTTTCCCCATACTGAAGCTCCCTTCAGGAACTCTTCATTAATAGTTGAACATCCTTTATTGGATTTGAGACCAAACTACCCTCGTTGTGCATAAGGATGGCTTGAAGTTTAAGATGTACAAAGAGGATAATTTGGCCTCAAATCCAACAAAGGGTGTGCACATATTAGCTCCCTAGAAATTCTTCATCGGTTGTAGGTCAAAGGCTACGTTACTTGCAATACTAATATTTTGGAAGGTAAGTAGTACGTGCATTGAGTCATGAATCATGTTATGAATGTGATTTACTGCACTACACTTTATAACACTTATTTTTCACTTTTTATGCTCTAGTGGTAAAATATATGATAAATTGAAATCCACAAGCTGCACTGATTTTCATTCTGTATCTTAACCGCCCGCATCCCAATAATGCGTGATATGATTGTTGTTCAATAAGACTCCTACTATAAATTGGAGTTGTGCTGTTTTGGTATTTTATCGTGAATAAATTGCAAACCGGTGGCTGAACTTTACCCAAATTTACATTTTGATGGTTGTAATTTGAAATATCCAATATGTTGGTCATACTTTGCTTTTGCGTTTTAAAAGCGTGGTTACGAGCCACTTTTTTGAACTATTTTTTCTCAAAAGAGTGACCGCCATTAGCCACCCTTTTGAAGAAATGTAAAAGTAATGTCTGGCCAATATATTGCAAATTTCAAACCCTGATCACTAAAATGCAAATCTGGGTTAAGTTCAAGACAACTTTGTAATTTACTCTTTTATATCTTTATAATGTGCTAAAATAAAGGCCAACATATAAAATTAGTCTTGTTGTTCATGGTAGTGCCCAATGCTGACCATTCCCTTCACTTTTTGACATGACCAGTTTGCTGAGGGAGGTCCGATGAACTTGAGTTGTAACACTGGTCCCCCCAGCGTTGCTAAATCTTTGTCTTTGACTACCCAAGTTATTGCCCTGGTTGAATTGTGGACAGAGAGGAGCTCTGGAAAGTATGAGAAGAAGGTGCACGAGTTTCCCAAGGACCTTGCTGATTTGGTTAAAGCTCTCCACCATGAGAATCGTCGTGAGGACCAAGCTGACCACATCTCTCTTGAAGTTGAAGGTGAGCACCAGCCTGCTATCATGGTTCAAGTTGTGGGTGATAATCAGCCTGCTAACGACAGGGACGGAAACGGGCGGTGTCTGACAGTTTCTGGTGTCGTCGTATCAGTTTGTGGTGTCGTCGTAGCACTGATATTAGGAGTTCCTCAATTAGTTTGGGCCTATTTGCGTAATAACTGAAAAAAGAAAAGGAACACTCGTTGTGTAGGCTTTGTTGTTTGTTACTTGTTAGTTATTCTTAATTTGATGGAGTTTGTTAGTTATGTTGTAATGTAGTTTTTTGTTCACCTTCTCGCTTATTTTGACCTAATTTGGTTTTCATGGGTTGAATTAAACAAATTTTGATCTCAAATTATATTTTTACTTTTCATGTTCTTCTAAATTTGAAAGCTTATAATATGATAAATGTATTTTGTACTAGTAATTTTTAAAAAATTGTAATTATCATATAATTAAAGTAAATTTCATTTTAAAATGAATTAATTTGACCAAAATTTTGTCAAAATGACAAAATAAGTGGTTAATTAAGTTAATTTCGAAATCAATAAGCTCTTCGTATTTTTCCTATGAATGATATAGATATGATATAGAGACTGGGTACATCTCATGACGTATGCTTTATTTATATCTAAAATATACTAGTACTAGATTACTACGTAGTAGCTAAAAACGAAAGGAGTAAGAGCATCTTCAACGGGAATAGCTAAAATTGGTTGGCTAAATTGGACCTGTAGGACATTTTGTAAAATTTGTTGAATCTGTAAGACATTTTACTTCAATGGTATTAGCTATATTGGTTGGCTATATTTTAAAAATAGTATGTTATTAATAATTTAGGTTGTTATAAATAGAATATATCACTTCAATATGGTAATGAATGATGTGGAATCTTCTTACAGATTTCTTACAGCTATATAGAGGTTCGACAAATATAGCCAACCTGTAGAAATTATCTAAAATTATAGCTAACAGCTTTGACCCATTGGAGTTCAAGTTTTTTTTAGATAATCTCTATAATTTTTATTTATAGTATCTTTTATCTAATTTTAGCTAAGGATTTCTTGTGGTTGGAGATGCTCTAAGTAACTGTTTTGGAAGTGTCAGCTTAGTTTTCTTTGTTTTGTTTGTAGGAATTTATAAAAAAAACCACGGTATATTTTTATACTGGCATCAAAATCATTCCAATTAGAGAGCATTTTCATGAAAATATTTTTACTCTACATTTTTTGAATTTAAAAACAAATGTAAAGTTTTTGACAAAAAAAAACAATGTAAAGTTATTACATTTCACTTCATTTACTTACATAATAAATTTTCCGCTCTAATTCATTGAATTTTTTCATAGTTATTTATTCACACGCGAAAAAGAATACACACCTGTAATTTACCACCATTTAGGGGTATCCCAATAATTAAATCATTACGTGCATGACTTGTAAACTCGTGCGTATATATTCTTGCTTCCCGGTAAATGTATTGTGTGAAATATAGATTACAATATTTATCATGTGTTACATCCAAAATTTACATAGAAATATGTCGATTAATTCAAAAATATTTCAAAATATGTCTTTTCTAATTGGGTACAATAGAAAAATTCTCTATCAATGCGACTTAAAATCATGAATTTATCAATTTTTGTTTAAATCTAATCGAATCGATGAAAATTTTATGCAAAAATAAGTAGGTGTGCAAAATTTAATAAATTTATTTAATCCTTAAGAATACATTTAATTTAACATGATTTAAACTCCTCAGATTTTATATCATTTTTTGGTTATAAATTGCATCATATACAATATCAATTTCTATGTAATTTTGTATATACACTAATTTTGCGTAATCTTTTAATCTATATATGTTGGATTTTCGTAAAAATTATTAAAAATATGAATTTGAAATCGTATAGATACAAAATTTTTCTACAGGTTGATTGTGTTTGATTGTGTTTACCTTTCTTTGCTAGTTTAGATTGGAGATGTTACAGAAATTCTTCCAAGATTTGTCTTCTCCGACAAAGTGGATATATCACAAAGATTCCGTATGTAAATCTAGTCACCAACTGGTTGAAAACCCAGATGAATTATATTCGATTTGGGTTAATCGGCTAATTCATCATTGAACTGAACCTTAACTTGCAAGTGGGTAATTGAACTCAAAAAGTTTGCAGTAAACTCATCATACTAATTAAAACTTGCAATCTCATAACTGCCGTTAACTCATTTAACGGGACTGACGGAAAAATGACGTGGCAAGAATTTTAATCGGTAAAATGGCTAATTCATAACTGAACTGATCATCAACTTGCAGATGGGTAATTGAACTCAAAAAGGTTGCAATCAACTCATCAATTAGTGCTATAAAAATATTCTAAACAATAATATATAAAAATATATGATGGAACGATATTTTTTACTTATATTTAGTGTTATAAAAATATTCTAAACAACTAACTTATTAAACTAACTCTTTAGCCTTTGCAAAGAACGTAAATGTGCACCCTCCAAATTTTAATTATTTATTGATTTTCAAAAATATATCTAATATATTTTCAAAAATATATCTAATATATCTAATATAAATTTTATATATTTTTTACTTATTAAATATAATGTATAAAAAAATTTCCAATATTTGAGTTTAAATAATATGGCGTGCAAGAGATGTACATATTATATATATGTGTGTGTGAGAGAGAGAAATGAATGAATTTCTCACAATTTTATACCACCTAAAATCTAATTTTGTAATCACCTTTTGTGCTTGTAATTAATTCGGTTAATCGCGAATTAAACTTTTTTTGTCTAAGACACAAGTAGACATATAAGTCATATGAACATGTTTGTTCAAGTACAAATTGTAATATAAAAATATTGAAACACTATTAAATAATGAGATATGTGTGTGTTTTAATGTGTAATTTCAGTTATCTAGTTGCAAACCTTTTGAGTTCAATTACCTATTTGCAAGTTGAGGGTCAGTTCAATTATGAATTAGCCATTTTATCCCTTACCTGTACAAAATTAACGGACCTCCGTTAAAAGTCAACGAAAGTTAACGGTCGTGCAAGTTTTTAATAGTTTAATTATGAGATTGCAAGGTTTAATTAGTTTAATGACGTTAATGCAAGTTTTTTGAGTTCGATTACCCAACTGCAAGTAAAGCACGAGTTCAGTTATGAAATAGCCAATTAACCCTATTCGATTTTGCTATAATCATGGAAAAATATACAGGCCATTGTTCCATGGAGAACCATGTTACGTGGAGAACCACTTAAAATGCATTAAAATTGCTTTATATATAAGGACCCCGCCAAGGATACCTTCACAAAAAATGCTTAAAATAATTGGCTCTATCCATAAAAAAAAAAAAAAAAAAAAACTTGTCGTGGAAATGCGAAGCATTTAAGACAGTAAACGGATGAGTTAGTTAGTCATGAGGGCCGAAGGCTCTCGACACACCCGTCAATCGTCTATTGCCTTTACCATTGATTGCCATTCCTTACAATTTTAGAATGATAAAGGCGCGAAGCGCCGTACAAGAAGGTGCGAAGCACCGTTAACCAGTGAAATCCACTGCCACGTCATCACGTGAACAATGAATTTTTTTTTTCTTTTTTTTTCTTTGACAAATGGATAGAGGGTAGAATTATAAGACTTTTTTGTAAAGGGGCCCCGCCATGGGCCTTATATAAAGAACAATTTTAATGCATTTTAAGTGGTTCTCCACGGTTCTCCACGTAAGATGGTTCTCCATAGAGTGGGACTCAAAATATACATATTTGAAAGTCCGGTTCTATATTCCAAGAAGTTTTCTTTATTAAAGAATTAAAGGATACATTTTAGGGATCTCATCATTTTCCATTATTATATTTCGATAAATTATCGACATTAATTTGAGAGAACTTTCCCTATAATTAGATGATTTTTTTGTTGAAACGAATTTGATGAATTATTTTAATTGAGGATAATGACTCATTCATATATTTGGGATAATAAGTCATGAATCATGATTGTCTCGGCAATTGTTAAAAAAAAAAGAGTTAATAACATTGATGTTTTTTTTTTTATGAAATGTAGGAGGATATATTCATAAATCAAACCAATACAACATAAAATAGTGGGACAAACCCCCGACTGTCGATACGACAAGGTTGAAAAACAAATAAATTGTTTTCTCATCGTTTAACAAATTGAACTTAAAAGTTCTTTAATCTAAAAATGAATTCGAAGACATCCGAAATGATCCAAACAGTGCCAACATCCCTGAGAGCAGCGATGTTACAATTGACCACGTCACGTAAGATCCGTTGATACCCCAGTGTTCAGAAGCCTCAGTTGGAATTCCACTCCAGCTATCTACATGCCGGATACCAGCTATAGACATGCCAAAAATAGGAACCTCCCAAGGATGGGTAATACCCCAGCTATCTACATGCCGGTTAACAGCTATAGACATGCCGAAAGTAAAAACCCCCAATAGATGATGAACAATCTTTGGTTGTGAGTGGTGAGCTTTTGCAATAATCGTCAGCTTCCCAGCTTTGATACGGACATTCTAGATCCCCCAAAGCATCATCAAAATCATTCTTAGCAGATCTAACCAACCAAACATGCTCTCACAAGGAGAGAAAAACAAGCTCCCACACAAGCTTCCACAAGAGGAGAGAAAAACCCAAAAACACTCACAATACTCACCAAAGGATGATTATTATTGAAAGGAATTGAAAGTTAGACAAGAAAAGGGGCCTCCCCACCGCCGGAGGAGGAGTGCCTGAACAAGACGAAGAAGAAGTAGGGAAGGTAGAGAGCAAAACTTTGCTTTCAGTGGAAAAGTTAATAACATTGATGTTAGTTTGACTAGAATACTAGATAAGAGCATCTCCAATCATAGAAGCCCCTTAGCTAAAAATATGTCAAACATGCCATAAATAAAAATTATAGATATTGTGCAAAAAAAAAATCATCTCCAACCGAACATTACTGTTATCTAAAATTTTAGATAATCCTCTAAAATCCTATTATATTGGCTAATAATCCTCTAAAATCCTATTATATTGGCTATATTTGTCGAACCTCGAGAGACTTGTAGTAAAAATCCACATCATCAATATTACCATATTAAAATAATACATTCTATTTTTAATAATTTGAAATAATAATAACTTGCTATTTTTAAAATATGACTAATCGCCAACTCCATTGAAGTAAAACACCTTTACAGATTCAATAATTTTACATAATTATTATTTGAGAAAAATGGCCCTGAGGATGACCTCAGGGACCTTATATGAGGTTAGATTGATTTCAGTATAAATATTGGATGGCAATTTTGTAATAATAAAAGTCACCCTCCTGAATTTACAAAAATAACCTCCACTTATAACCTATTTTGTCTTCACCTCAGGATTCTTATATGAGGGTGACCTCAGTGCCAGTGAACTCTTATTATTTTATATTATTTTAACTACCCATCTTAACCACTACCATCGGAGATGCTATAAGAATCCACGAAATTCCTGATTACACTTTTCATGCCCATCGAGTCATCGACCATCGTAATACAATAGTACAATCAAAGAATCTCCCCGCGTTGTTAATACTTTGACAATATTACTGCATTTTAATACATTACTATCATTCTACCCGTGCTACGCACCGACCGATAAATTGTATTAATAAATTAATATAAATATGTTATTTTAAATTTTATTTAGAAAAATATATAATTTTATTGGAATGTTAATTAACATAAATATAAAATTACTTATCTATGAATTCATACCAACTGAATTAATATTAATATTATGAACCAATCAGGCAATCATCAGAACAAATACAACCCCCGTTGAAAAGTTCAAAATCCCTCTTTATTGTTTTTTTAAAATTTAGCTTTCATTTTATTTCTCTCTTTGTTAGAGAATATTTTTACGTATCATGTTAATAAATTTTTCACCCATATTCTGAGAATTTGGTATATTTATTAAATATCAAATCCTTAAAATATTTATTATATTAATTTATTGAAAATATTTGTATGGTCGTGGTTAATTTTTCGATTACATATTAAAAATGTGTGAAAACTTAATCCTCACGACTCCAATAAATCATTAGGTTGCATGTTTCAGTTATATGAGAAAAGATATCTACTGTGCAATATCTATGAAACAGACGTAGTTATAACAATAGAAACTATCATCTAATCTAGTTTGCTATGTGATTGTTCAATATAATTTTTACAAATTATATGTCCTTTTACAAACTATAAAAAAAATCATCAACTAAGCAAACAAATTCAATATATCGCGCTCTTGGAATAACATATAATTGTTAGATTTTATATATGGTTATTGCCCTTAGCTTATTTGTAAAGACAACTTAAAATGTGCATTTTCAGTTTAGAAGTTTGTTTTTGATTTTTTTATTATTTTCTAGTAAAACATGGAATAATTTTTAGTTTTCTTTTATTCTTAAATAAGACATATGAAAATAAGTATCACCTATCTTTTTTTAATTTGACTTACTTGTGAAAATAAGCTATTGTCCATTAAATTGAAATCAAGCGTGTAATATATAAACACATAATCACATTATTATATATATGTCCTTGTAATTCAGATTTTGGGTTAAATAACATGAAATTCATTTTATTTTAACAATGAGTTATTTTTCCTACATATATAAGAAGAAATAGCTTATGTAGACCTGATAAATCTTTTTGTACATTCATGTCATGTACTTTAGGGTCTTGAATGAAAATGATATGATATTAAATCGTGTACCCCAAATTAAAACACAAAATGACACTAAATTACACAAATTTTTTCGTGTACACGAAATGAAATGAAATACGCGAATAGAAAAATATATAACAATTATGTGAAATATTACTATGTATCCAATTTATGTAAATATATAATTATATGTATTAGAACAACATTGAGATGTTACAAAACAAAACTAAGAGTAGCATGCATGTGTAAAATCTCCCAAACAAAATGAAACTCTCCTTTTATTTTTTCTTATTTCTCGTTAACAAATATCTCTCTTTGTATGGAATTTTTGTACCAAGTTATTTAGTTTTTATAACCATTTTCTATGCTTTGTTGATATAAAAAAAATATAGTCAACCAACCAAGCAAATTCAATATATGCTCTTAGGTTAAGATATGGGAAGTGATATTATTACTTTAATTCAATAATACAAAATTCAAAAAGACATCCTTTTATTAAAATCAATATTTAATTTTAATTGTATCAACATTTTTATTTATCATTATTAATAATTTTTATAACAAAAACCGTAGTTGCTGCTCTCACTCTCTTTCTCCACCTTTCCCAAAAGATGATACACTAAAGTTTAGGAGCTGATGTCAATTTTTTAAGTTTATTTTTAAAATTTTATATTGATTTTTCTTTATTTTTCAATAAAAATATCGTTAAGAGTCTAGTACCCCGTTGCCCGTTGATGGATTTTATCTACCAAAATATTAGATTGTGTACTAACTCTTTGTAAATGATAAGTCTTATTTTCATTTCCTTGATTTTGCTTTGGCCTTCACTAAATATCTCTCTTTATTGAGAGCCTAATATCCTGTTCGTGGAATTTATCTACCCATATATTAAATTTTGTTATATTAATTCATTGATTTGGATAGTATAGATTCACAATTCTGGTCAATTTTTTGAATACGTTATGACAAATCAGATATACATATTCATCACGTTTATAACAAATTGTTAGATTATCACGCCGAAAAGACTGTATAATTTAGTGACATAAGTTAGAGATGTATCATAATTGAAGATCTGTTCAATGATTGGATAAAAGAAATTTGTGATACAATTTACTATGTGTTTGTTCAATTTTAGTTTTTGTAGATGTTGTATGCCCTTTTTTTTTAATGATTTTTGTAGGTTTGATTATTTTTGTGTATGACACATGTCCTTTTATTGATAAATTAATTATCAATAAAAATAGTGATTTGTAAGAAAATTTGTGCTAAATTGACCAATTTATTATGGAAATATTTACTAACAATATTTTCATTGATTCTGTAATATTTTTTATTTTTTGGTTGATAATTTATACACCAAATAATGTAAAATACTATTTAAGAGTACATTTAATATTTTGAATACTTCAAATATATTTTCAGGTCAATTTTTTATTTCATTAATTATTGTTTAGTTAAAAATTTCGTAATTAAAATGTTAAAAGATGATTAGTTTAAAATTCATTCTAACATTTTAATTGGTTGATTAACTTTTTTTATGACTGAATTATTTAATACTTTACGTAACTTAAATTTTGAATGTGTATCTTTATCTTGGATTAAGGATGAACATCTCAATGGTGCTTAGATTTTAGTGGAGTCGGATTCGTTACTCAGTGTCAAAGCTATCACGGAAGATAAGATAAACCTATTGGAAGTGGGTGAGGTGGTTGAAGACTGTAAGCAGAAACTTCTTAGTATGTCATTAGTTCTGTTCGTTTCATTCGGAAAGATGCTAACAGGTAGCTCATGTTATTGCTAGAACCCCGTGTTTAGCTAATTCCCAAATTATTTTCACATCTCCTTCTACGTGTTTTTTGGAGGCTGTCTTGTTTGATATTCTAAGTTGAATGCATTTGGTTTGATTTCAAAAAAGAATAGTGTGGTAAATAGTTTTATATTATTAATAAATTTTAATTCTTGATTTTAATTGTACCTTATGATTTTAATTTGAAAGTTTCAGTAATCAAAATATCTATTATAAATATAATAGATTCATGTATATATTAATGTATAAATTTTTAATAAATAATTATTGTATTTAGAATAAAATTGTTAAGTAATCACTTAATAACATTGACAACCCAACACTGTTAAAAAACATTTATCGATAAGCACACCTAATAATGTAAACAAATCAGTGTAATGTGATAAGGATTGATGCCTACAATTTAGTAAGTCGTTGAATTGTTAAAGTTTGCTACTGAATATTCTAATGGGAAGTAACTCTGAGAGAATCCGGACTGGGGATGATGATAACCTAAATCCTTTTTTTGTCAGAAACGTTTTTCTGTTGAATTTATTGGACAATTAAAATATGACATATACAACACATATATACAGTCGAAATAAAAAGATAATTTGTCCAAGTATAGAATGCCATATAATAAAAATATATAAAGTAGTAACTTAACCGAAATTAATTTGATTTAGCCATGAGAAGTATTGATGCATACACTTAGTTTATCAATGTTGGCTAAGTCTGATGGGGAATAGGGAATAAGCGGCTTAGATTTCCTGCACGGTTTAAATTGATATAATAATTATATTTTTTAGTTTGTAAGAATTTTATTTTATATAAATTGTTTTTTAGTTAACCACTAAAATAAAAATTAGTAGTTATTATATTTAGTTAATTGATATGAAAAAATAAAAATTAATTATTATTGAGTGTAACTTGATTTGAGTTTAGTAATAACTGAAACGTAGAATCTAGATCCAATAGAGAAACATGTTACATTAAGTTTAACTGATTTAAATTTAATAGATTATGATTGATGTTAAAATAATTCACAATCTCGTGATTGGTTAACTAATATAAGTTAGATTCGTGTATCCTTTATTATAATAAAGGATGTTCAAAAACAATTCATAATTAAAAGATATATAACCATATGTAATATACTGTTATGTGGATTCATAGAAAATAATATTTACGGATAGTAGAAATTTGTAAACTTAAAAATCATGTGATATGCGAAGTTATTAAATCAAGATATTTAATATTTAAATTTAATTTAATCGCGATTAGTAAATTAAAATAAGCATGGTAAATAATAAAATTTGTATATGATTGATTGATTTAAAATTTAGAAGTAAATTTTGATTGTCTCTAAAATAATTTTAATTTTTTGATTGGTGATTTATTCACCAACCAATAATAATACTTTTATAGAGTATATTTAATAATTAAAATAATTTTAAAATATGTAGTGTTCCTTTATATGAATTTATTAATTATTTTATTAACAAATTATGAATAAATAAATTTTTAAACCTTTTAAAAAATCGAGGTTTTAAAGATATGGATTTTATCCAAGCTATTTAAAATTTGTTCAAATCCAATTTTGTAGTGTTGGCTTATATGCATGTATTAATTAATTTTATTAACAAATTATGAATAAATATATTTTTGAGATTATAAAAAAATTAAAGTTTTGAAGGTATAGATTTTATCCAAGTAATTTAAAATCTGATTTCAAATCCGATTTTTTTTCATATTTTTATTTAAGTTATATTATAATTATTTAATATTGATTATAATTGTACAATATATATTATAAAAATCATATGATAATATGATTGTGATTGACTTTATATTAAAAGAATGGTTGATTTATGAATGATTAATTATGAAATTTAATTTAAAATATATAATTGTATAACGTGATTGATTTCAAATTAAAATTCTGATTTTCTAGTAATTATTTTTTGATTTAAAAAATGTGTATTTTTGGATATGTTTAATAAAATCAATATTGTATTTAAATCATTTTTATGAATTGATTAATTATTTTATTAACAAATTTTGAATAAATATTTTTTTTAATTTGATTTTATCCAAGCTATTTAAAATTTGTTCAAATCCGATTTTGTAATGTTGGCTTATATTCATTTATTAATTAATTTTATTAACAAATTATGAATAAATATATTTTTGAGCTTATAAAAAAAAATCAAATTTGTGAAGGTATGGATTTTATTCAAGTTATTTGAAATCTAATCAAATCCGATTTTTTCAGATTTTTAGTTAAGTTAGATTATAATTATTTAATATCTATTATAATTGTACAATATATATATTATAAAATCAATTTATAGTGTATGATAATATGATTGTGACTGGATTTATATTAAAAGAGTGGTTGATTAATGAATGATTAACTATGAGATTTAATTTAAAATATATATTGGTATATTGTGATTGATTTCAAATTAAAGTTGTGATTTTCTAGTAAATATTGTTTAATTTTAAAAATTGGTATTTATGAATATGTTTAATAAAATCATTATTGTATTTAAATTATAAGTGTTAACTAATCATGGTTAAAGAGGTATGGTGAGATTGTAAATAAGGAAAGGTCTAAATTTTAGGAATTAGCACTGATTGGTCATAAAATAATTCCTCGATTCTTATTGGTTAACTGACGTGTGGTAGACTCAGGTATGATAATAAAGTAATACAATTACAATATATGGTGTTGGGACTAATATGGTTAGTAAAACAATTGAATTATCTATATATTACTGTACAAGATAGCTGATCCATGGCCAGCAAATTATTTGTTCGCAAGAATTTTGTACCGATAGTTGAATTTCTTCTTTAAAAAAGTTAGTGTCAATAGACTTACGAAATTTCTTACCTTCATATCAATTTTTAATATTTATTCAAATTGATATTTATTCTAGCCATTTCAAAAATTTAAAATGTTCCAATATATCATCGCGTGCCAAGAACATTTTCAGTGGCCAGGCAGGGACCCAAACCCGAACCCGTATTACGAAACACCTTTGACAAAGAACAACTAGATTATATCCGGTGTCATGTACACGCCATAGTTTAAATTTAAATTTTATAATAATTATGATATATAATAATAACAATTAAATGAAGAAAATAATTTTATATTTAAGATCAAATAAATTAATATTGAAATAAATAATATTAATAAAATATTATTTTTCTATATTATAACAAATGCAATCAAAGATAAAAGAAGTTTTTGATAAATATATATAAAAAAGTAAATTTTCGCAATTTTACTTTTGTTAAGAAAAACTATTTGCAATTTTACTAAACTAAGTTTCAAAATTGCAAAAATACTACTCTCTCTGTCCCTCTCATTTCTTTACAGTTACTATTTTGAGGTGTCCCTCGCATTTCTTCACATTCCAAAAATAGAAAGTTTCTCCCACTATTACACCCACTATCTCATATATTTAACAATAAAAAACAGTATTACACCCACTACTTTTCTCCACTATCTCAAATTTATAATTAAATATTAATAGATCCCACCACTTTACCCACTTTTCATCTAACTTTACTCATTTTTTACACATTTTCTTGGTCTCCGTGTCCATCCCTCATGTAAAGAACCATGAGGGACGGAGGGAGTACAAATTAGGGCAACCCTTCCCCCTGCCCAGTGTAACGCCCCCAAATCCCTTACAGGAATCCAGGTCGTTACACCTCTTGCGGAATATTCAATCACCTGCTCATAATATAATCTACAACAATATTCATAACAACTCCATATTTTACTCTACGGTTATAGTCTTAGAACAAGCACTCAATAATTCAAAAGTTATTACAACACAAGTTCACCTCACAGAATCTCAGAAATATTATTACAATTTCAAAATACTAGATAATAAAGCATTAAACCACTTCTTCCCAGCTTGTACCCTCATTTGATACTATAAGGCTAATGTGTTGAATTAATAGCCCTTCCCATTCCCTTTGCCACGGTTCGCCATGCTAGTGTCGTCTCTAGATGCTTCTGATTAATAACATTTAAATAGCACGAATGAGCCATATATATATATATATATATATATATATATATATATATATATATATATATATATATATATATATATATATATATATATATATATATGGTATATATATATATACTGATTAATAACATTTAAATAGCACGAATGAGCCATATATATATATATATATATATATATATATATATATATATATATATATATATATATATATATAGGTCTTTGCTCCATAAAGAACACTCTTATATAAAGAACAATAAAGAACACTATAAAATCATTTATTCCAATAGATCCATTGGCCCCGCCAGGGACACCCAATACAAAAAGTTCTTATTTTTTTAGGCTCTATCCATCCAGCAAAAAAAAAAAAAATTGAAAATTTTACTGTTCATAATGACGTCACTGATGACGTCATCGATGAACAGTAAAATTTTCATTTTTTTTTTTTTTGCTGGATGGATAGAGCCTAAAAAAATAAGAACTTTTTGTATTGGGTGGCCCCGCCAGGGGCAATGGATTTATTAGATATGAGGTGTTCTTTGTTGTTCTTTATTTAAAGTGTTCTTTATGGAGTCCAACCCTATATATATATATATATATATATATATATATATATATATATATATATATATGGAATGGTTCAAAAGAGAACCTTTTTTTTAGAGGAAACCAAGGTACCTTTGTAGTCCCTTGATTGAACATCAATCCCACGGTTATTAATATTTCACTAGATTTGCCTTAATTTCATTTTAGAAACATATATATTTCTGAACAATAAATGCATACTTCAAAATATTTCCTTATATAAATGTAAATTATAAATGCATGTTTCAAATAATTTCCTTAAATTAAACATTGACTTTTATCTACCATATTCAATAAAATCATCCTAATATTTTTCTCAACTAATCAATCAATTAATAAAAAAAAATATCTCATTCATAATATAATTATTTAATCTATTCAGTAACATGTTGATACAATCAATTATCTTTGACTAAATTGGGTAATTTTTTCTCAGAAAAAAGGTGATATTTTCTCATTTACTTTGTGATGTATGTGCAACGAAATTTAACAAATTTTCTTGAACTTTATTTTTATTGTAACAACTACTAAAATATAAATAAGCGAATTTAGTAGCTTTTTAATTCTAATAAAGAAGAAACACATATATATGAGATTCTACTAGGTATTTTCGTAGGTGTTCTAAATAATAATTTTAAGATTCTACTAAGAGTTTTGATAAGTGTTCTAAATAAATATATATAATTGAATTTAATAGCTTTTTTGTTCTCTTAAGTGTTCTGAAAAATGTATATTTAAAATTCGACTAGATGTTAGGTGTTCTAAAATTTTAAGATTCTACTAAATGTTTTGGTAAGTGTTAGAAATAAATATGTATAATTGAATTTAATAACTTTTTTATTCTCTAAAGTGTTCTAAAAATGTATATTTAAAATTAAACTAGGGTTTCTCTTAGGAGTTCTAAATTGTACTAGGTGTTCTTCTAGGTGTTCTAAATATAAATTTTACTATTCTAGTAAACGTTTTGATAAGTGTTGTAAATAATATGTATAATTGAATTTAATAACTTGTTTGGTTTTCTTAAGTGTTCTAAAATGCATACCTAAAGTTCACTTCTCTTAGGTGTTCTAAATAAAAAAAATTTAAGATTCTACTAAACGTTTTTATAAGTGTTCTAAATAATATGTATAATTGAAGTTAATAATTTTTTTGTTCTCTTAACTGTTCTAAAAAAATGTATATTTAAAATTCTAAATGTTAAGTGTTTTAATTCTACTAGGTGTTTTTTAGATGTTCTAAATATAAATTTTACGATTCTAGTAAACGTTTTGATAAGTGTTCTAAATAATATGTATAATTGAATTTAAAAACTTTTTTGTTTTCTTAAGTGTTCTAAAAATGCTTACCTAAACTCCACTTCTCTTAGGTGTTCTAAATATAAATTTTTAAGATTCTACTAAACGTTTTTATAAGTGTTCTAAATAATATGTTTGATTTAAGTTAATAATTTTTTTGTTCTCTTAAGTGTTTTAAAAAATGTATATTTAGAATTCTAAATGTTAAGTGTTTTAAATTATACTAGGTGTTTTTTTAGGTGTTCTAATTATAAATTTTAAAATTCTCATAAACATTTTGATAAATGTTCAAAATAATATGTATAATTTAATTTAATAAATTTTCTGTTCTGTTAAGAGTTCTAAAAAATGTATTTTTAAAATTCTACTAGGTGTTTTCTTACGTGTTTTAAATGTAAATTTTAAGATTCTATTAAACGTTTGGATAATTGAATTTAATAACTTTTTTGTTCTCTTATGTATTCACAAAAATGTATATTAAAAAAAATATATATTCAAAATTCTACTAGGTGTTCTCGTACGTGTTCTAAATATAAATTTTAAAATTCTACTAAACGTTTTGATAAGTGCTCTAAATAGTATGTTTAATTGAATTTAATACTTTGTTCTCTTAAGTGTTCTAAAAATGTATATTTAAAATTCTACTAGGTGTTCTCTTGGGTGTTCTAAATATGGATATTAAGATTGTACTAAGTGTATTGAGAAGTGTTCTAAATGTACATTAATGCTATGATTTTTAACTGTTTTTATAATATGGATATACAATTTTTAAGATTTTACCAAGATTTTTTTAATTTTATTAAATAATTTTAACAAAAATGCATGCTATTCAAGATTTTAATAAGTGTTCCAGTAAATAAAAATATTTAAATTTTAAAGATTATATCTAAATATTCCATATCTAAAGATTCCATATTCTAACAAAGATTTTACAACAAAATTTTATACATTAATGAAAATTTTGCTAGGTGTTGTCGTAAGACGTAAGTATTCATGGTTATGATTTTTGAAATCAAGAAATAATGTATTTTTAGTAAGTAAATTATTTGAGTTCAATCAAAACTAATTGCATATAATATATTAATTGAAGTAGTAATTATTAGCCAATTACTTTCCATTTTAACGATTACATGGTTGCCATAATTGGTATTATACCATAACATTAATTATATTTATCATATAATAAAATCAACGGTTTAGATGGTGTTCTCTAAGTTTCCTATCAAAAATGGTTTTCTCTGGATCACTACTATATCTTATAATACGACAACAACTCGCTCAAAATATGTTTTTACCACTCTATAAGAGTTATCCTCTTATATAAATATATATACATTTGAAAAGAGATCAACTCGGAAATTTTTTATAAATCCCGAAATAATACTCAAATGAAGGAATAAATATGTCTCAATAACTTCTCAAAGTAATACTCGAATATAATTCAATAACTCATCAGAACTACTCAATTGATTTGAAATAATATAATATAACAATTGCTCAGATCAACACCCTAGTTAACAGAACCACAAAGGCATCGGTTAACCGTTAGGATGTCGATGATTGGACTTCTTCTCAGAACGCCTACTCAAGTAATAGATGATCAATCCATTATCACTACTCTTTTTCTATCGATAGAAGGATGAGCCGACGTCTCGAACACACCCTAAATACTACTCAATTGGGCCGGTGCGTTACTCCGGTCACTTTTGCTATCTCTAGTCCAGAATATAAGGTGTCGGAATCTTCGATCACCTTCAACAAGAAATTCGCTTAGGCATCACGGTAAAAGAACACGTGCACCTTTATTTACTTCTCAATAAAATACTACTCCAATATCGTTCAGAAACAATGAACGATAAACACATCAAATAATTTAGTTTTCCTCTCGAATAAAAAGAGGAAATATTATGAAAAAAACTGTTCTGATTATGGAGTCGAAATGAGGTGACCCATATCAGTATTTACAACTTACTTTATATATATAACCCCATCCTTAAATATAGATATTCTGTAGTATGAAAATATTAATAAATATATCTTTAACATCTCTTTTACGGGTACGAATGAAGTATCTCGATAAACGTCCCAACAACATGGACCAACTCATGAAATAAAGTTGGACATCTCGTGTAATAATAATATATCGGTCTCGTGTAATAATAATATATCGGGATAACAGCTCAACAATAATATATATGTATGTAAATTGCATGAATAAAATCCGGTATAAAAGACTAGATAGAATATTTGCGTTTGAAAATTTAATCAGCATACTTATGTATTTAAAAAATATAAATACTCCGAACGATGGAGTACGAATTAGTAAACTTGCCTTTGCTTTGCGGTGCGATACTCCAACTTGCTCCACGTCTCTGGTGCTCTATAATCATATAAAATCTCACTCAATAAATAATCCTCAAACAATTATCTTACTCCCCGATAAAGAAACATATTTAACCAATTAATCCTCGAGACAACAATTAATCCTTAATTTAAATAAATAAATCCTCGAGACAATAATTAATCCTCAAATTAAATAAATAAATCCTCAAGACAACAATTAATCCTCGAATTAAATAAATAATTCCTCAAGACAACAATTACTCCTACTTACTCAATTTAAAAACCATAATAATTATTCCACTTTAATACCCTCATCATTTTAAATACCTCTTTTATCAATGAATCATTAAGTCTCTAAATTATATGTCCCAATAATCACAAAATATTTCTATTTAATTGCTAATAATTAACTATTCAAATTACACTTCTAATTTAAATTAGCTCCTATAAAATCTCTAAAATTTAATTCATATTAATCTCACAACAAAATTATTCAAGGAACCATTTTTATTCACATTAAATCCATAATTATTACTAAATAACTCAATTAATCAATTAATTAAACCATTTTTAATTAAACTATTTAATTCTCTCATTTTTTTTATACGTTAACTTAATCGAACTGCACCACTTTATCAGAACGTTAATATTTTAATATTGTTTTACTACAACCGTGGTGTGGGTCCCACCTGCACTCCCACCACCACGCGCCTCCCCGGAAATCTCTCTCCATCCCGTCTCTCTTTCCCTCTCTTTGTTCTCTCTATCTCTCTCGTCCATCTATCCCTCTTTCTCCCTGTTTCTCTCTCTCAATCTCTCTGCGCTCTCAATCTATCTCCGCCTCCCTCATCTCCCTCTATCTCTACTCTCCCTTTTCCGTCGACTTCCGCCATCACCACCATCCTCTTCCCCGTTTCTTCGATGCACAACACCACCACCGCCACAATGGTGGTCTCCCGGCTGCACTGCGCGCACACACTACACACACACAACACTCATATATGCATACACACCTTCTTCTTCATCAATAATTCGAAACCCCCAACACAAACCCTTAATCTTTCCTTCAATTTCAAACCCCCATCCCCTTATTACTCCGCAGCAAACCACCACCAACCAACACCCATCATCTCTCTCGACCCACCTCCTCTTCTCTTCTCTCTTTCTCTCCGACCCTCTCTCAATCTCTCCCTGCTTTATCTCCCTCCACTCTCCCGTCTTCTCCATTAACAGCCACCACCACCACCTCTCGGTGGTGGCTTCTATCTCCAACACACAATCAGCAATCAACACAATACAATCCTAATTATATAAGTATTAATCAAGCTTATACACCAGATTATACTAATCGGAAAGAAAAAAGAGAAAAAGGAATAAGAACAAAAGAAGAGAAAACTACCTGTGTTTGTTCTGTTTGTGTTTATGACCCGAGTTTTGTTTTTAGAAAGAAAAATGGTCCAGTTTTGTTTTTGTGGAAAGAGTGTTGTACAACTCCAGCTAAATAAAAGATCAACACTCATTGCCATACGTTTATTTGATTAAAAAAAATATTAGTGCTCCATGAAACATAATCATGTTAAATGATGTATCTGTTTAGTGGATTTAAAAGGTTTCAACGTGGAGGACTGATAAGTGGATTTTATATCCACTTGGAACATTCTAAATCGGCTTAAATTGATTGTCTTGGGCTCAAGTTTCTTGTAGTTTTGATGTGTTTTGTTTAGTTGTGCAGATTTACAAGGATGTTGATTATGGTGGATGTTTTTGTCATTTTTAGAGATTTAATTTATTAAAATTCGGATTTATTGGGCTGCACGCGTGAGATTCACTGTTTGGGCCATATCTTGAGTTCTATAAGTCTGTTTTCAGCCCGTAAGCAGTCCACGCGAAGATAACGAGATTCTCTATCATTCTAAGGTGGTACAGAGGTCCAATTACGTTTGGAACGTTCCAGAAATACTGAAGAAAAGTCAGCTACGAATTTTCCTTGAAAACAGAATCAGTTTAGGAAACGTATTTTGCAGAAATTCTATTATAATTCTGTTTTGGTATTTTCTTGCTGGGCAAGACTTCTAGAGCCTATATAAACACATCCAACCCTTGTAATTGTAGGATCATCATCATAGTTTTTATTATTGTAACCTAGCTTAGATTTGCAAGGGAGAAAAGGAGAGAAGGGTTCAACGCTCGTGACAAGCAACGGATCTAGATCTACTTCATCCTTTGTGTTACTTTGGATTATAGATTTGTTTTCTCAAACTCTTGTTTATTAATATAATTACTTCTTTTATTCATATCTTGTTATTTACCATGTTTTCATCAAATCTCATGGTGACGAAAGGTTTAGTTATGAACTAATCGTTGTCATGGGATCCTAGTGGATTTATCTATGTAGCTTAGTAGTTTGCATGCCTTAAAGATTTATGTGTGGTGAATTCTTGATATCCTCGTATGGTTAATCTTAATGCTTTTGGATGCGTAGCTAACATCTAAATTGAATTGTTAATCTCTTGTGAAGTGAAAGTGGATCTTGAGATTTAGAACTTGCCATGCTAGCATAGGTTCATAATTGTTATCAATATGATTGTGGTGTGAGATGAAAATACTTATACTGCCCTGTGTGATCTTTATGGATAACTTGTTCTTCAACCGTTATGTTTTCAAATTCTATAGACATATAGGGTCTAAGCATAATTGGTGTCTATTCATCTTCTATCTCTTTTGTGGATGTATGTTTAGTTTGGTATGCGTATGCTGACAGGTAGCGTATACTTGTTTCGTGTTATCCGATCAGATATCAAAACCATCGCATGTTTTAATTAAAGGCTGCAACTCTAAGTGAAGTAGATGATGAAACTAGGATTCCATGTTTATTCTCATATAAGTAATTCGATTTTTATTCTCGTTAATTGTTTAATTCTTAGTTTTATAATTTGCACTTTAGTTTAATTTAGATAATCAATCTTAAATTTGTTATTTGTCTTAGCAGTGGATAAAAACCATACATCGGTGCATAGGTACATTAATTGAATTGAACACCATTCTAGATCTCCGTGGGAACGAACTTGATTTAATCATATATTACTTGTGACAACGTGCGCTTGCGTAAATTTTGCATAACAAGGACAAAATGAATGAAGCGTGCTTAGTGAAAGTTAAGCCCATGATTAATGATGTCTCCTCAATAATCTCGTTTCTCCCTGCTGGCTAATTAAAACGAGACTCTAATTTCGTTTCATAAAATAAATTCGGCCCAAAACTAAAATCATATTTTCCTAAATTTCCTGATTTTAATAAACACCAAATAAATATAATTAAATAGATATAATATAATATTTACTTACATACAGATATATCAAATTTCGAAATTTTACCAAAAACGCTTTAATTAAATTATACTAGCGCATCGCTCTTAATTAAAATTTAAATATCGAGCAGGAAAAATTATTCGAAAATTCACGGATATTAGAGTCTTCCCTCCTTAAAAGGATTACGTCCTCGGAATCAACGTAGGCAATAACTATGGTTGCTTATTTCGTACTCAACTTTCCAATATCCCCTCATTACTTTTTACCAGCTTTATGCTTTCATATTTCGATTATAAACTCCCATGCTATACTGACTATTCCATCTATGATTTCATTATTTAACATACCTCTATTTTCATACGGACTCATTATTTATATACGCATTTACGATATTAAGTAACCGTGTACCTGCTATCTCGTCCATCTCCTTTATGCCATCGGCCAACGTCATGTTAAAAATCCTAGCGGTTGATTGGTTGCTATTAACTCCACTGCTTTGTCGTGATGTCGTGGGTCCCGTTGCTGACACTTTACAGTCTCTAGAGATGTGACCCTCTTTTCCACATTTGTAGCAGACTACTCCCTTCCTGGGACAATTCATCCGTTGATGCCCTTCTTGACCACAATTATGACACCTACGTTCTGATTTTGCACATGCTCCTGGATGCTTCCTTCCACACACTTCACAGTCTTGCAGTGGTTGTCTTGGTGGCCTAAACTGGATCTCATTTCCCTGTTGTACTACTTGTACACTACCCGCACTTTCTGCTCGGTTAAACCCTCCAAATCTTGGAGACTGAAACCCGGGCCTCCTACCATGTTGGTTCTGAAATGTCCCACTAGTCGGATATCCTCCCCAACTCTCCGCTTTTCTTTTTTTCCCTTCATTTTCCTTTGGATCAAAATTACTTCCCGCTTCTATTACTTCCGCCTTGTTCACCACTTTAACATACTCAGTAAGCTCAAAAGCGGCCACCCTAGTTTGTATCCATGGTTTCAGTCCATGCTGAAACCTTCTCGCCTTCTTCTTATCAGTATCTACGAAATGTGGCACAAACCTAGATAGCTCAGTAAACTCCTTCTCATACTCAGCAACTGTCCTATTATTCTGCTTTAGCTCCAAGAACTTTATCTCCATCTTACTCCATATGATCAGGAAAATACTTCTCCAAAAACAACACAGTGAACCTTTCCCAGGTTACTATCCCTGCAGGTTCCATTGCTTCCTTAGACTCCCACCAATAATTCGCATCTTCCTTCAGCAAGTAGGTGGCAAAGATCGTCTTTTGCCCCTCTTCTACTCCTATAATCTTAAAGGATTTCTCCATCTCTTTCAGCCACGATCTAGCCTCGACTGGTTCACCAAACCATTTAAACTCAGGTGGTTGATTTGACTTAAAAGCCTTAAAAGCTGCTGCAGTTTGGTTCACCACATTGGGTATATGACCCTGTTGGCCACGGTCTATGGTTTGCCTCAACAAATCTACGAGTTGGTTAAGTCCTTGATTGTTCTGGTTGTTATTTCCCCCGGTAGAAGCCTCACATTCTCTGGAGTTAGCTCCGTTTCTCCTTGGCGGCATTTTCTAAAAAAAAAATTCATTTCGTTCAATAAAACTGCATATCCATGAAATATTTATTATGAAAACAAAACAATATATATCTGTACATATGCGTATATATATATGTATGCATCCATATATATATATATACCTACGTATACATACCTCTATATACTCATTATAAAAATTTTAAACCCAATAAATAAATCATGGAAATGCGCTTTTCTTGTCCCAAATGATTCTACTATCGGTATTGGTCGTCATGCCTCCACCCTAACTATTCCTTGAGATCCTACTATATATATAACTATCGATTCCTTGGCTTCTAAACTCTCTCTTATATAGTCATAACTCATCATACTCTCGTTCTAAGGTTTATAACCTACAGCTCTGATACCATTCTGTAACGCCCCCAAATCCCTTACAGGAATCCATGTCATTACACCTCTTGCGGAATATTCAATCACCTTCTCATAATATAATCTACAACAATATTCATAACAACTCCATATTTTACTCCACGGTTATAGTCTTAGAACAAGCACTCAATAATTCAAAAGTTATTATAACACAAGTTCACCTCCCAGAATCTCTGAAATATTATTACAACTTCAAAATACTAGATAGTAAAGCATTAAACCACTTCTTCCCAGCTTGTACCCTCCTTCGATACTATAAGGGTAATGTGTTGAATTAATAGCCCTTCCCCTTCCCTTTGTCACGGTTCGCCATGCTAGTGCCGTCTCTAGATGCTTCTTATTAATAATATTTAAATAGCAAGAATGAGCCAAAGAATGCCCAACAAGTATATATATATATATATATATATCATATAATACCACAACAACTCGCTCAAAATATGTTTTTACCACTCTATACGAGTTATCCTCTTATATAAATATATATACATTTGAAAAGAGATCAACTCGGAAATTTTTATAAATCTCGAAATAATACTCAAATGAAGGAATAAATATGTCTCAATAACTTCTCAAAGTACTACTCGAATATAATTCAATAACTCCTCAGAACTACTCAATTGATTTGAAATAATATAATATAACAACTGCTCAGATCAACACCCTAATTAACAGAACCACAAAGGCATCGGTTAACCGTTAGGATGTCGATGATTAGACTTCTTCTCAGAACGCCTACTCAAGTAATGGATGATCAATCCATTATCACTACTCGTTTTCTATCGATAGAAGGATGAGTCGACGTCTCGAACACACCCTAAATACTACTCAATTGGGCCGGTGCGTTACTCCGGTCACTTTTGCCATCTCTAGTCCAGAATATAAGGTGTCGGAATCTTCGATCACCTTCAACAAGAAATTCGCTTAGGCATCACGGTAAAAGAACACGTGCACCTTTATTTACTTCTCAATAAAATACTACTCCAATATCGTTCAGAAACAATGAACGATAAACACCTCCAATAATTCAGTTTTCCTCTCGAATAAAAAGATGAAATATTATGAAAAAATTGTTCTGATTATGGAGTCAAAATGAGGTGACCCATATCATTATTCACAACTTACTTTATATATATAACCCCACCCTTAAATATAAATATTCCGTAGTATGAAAATATTAATAAATATATCTTTAACATCTCTTTTACGGGTACGAATGAAGTATCTCGATAAACGTCCCAACAATATGGACCAACTCATGAAATAAAGTTGGACATCTCGTGTAATAATAATATATCTGGATAAGAGCTCAACAATAATATATATATATATATATATATATATATATATATATATATATATATATATATATGTAAATTGCATGAATAAAATCCGGTATAAAAGACTAGATAGAATATTTGCGTTTGAAAATTTAATCAGCATACTTATGTATTTAAAAAATATAAATATTCCGAACGATAGAGTACGAATAAGTAAACTTGCCTTTGCTTTGCGGTGCGATACTCCAACTTGCTCCACGTCTCTGGTGCTCTATAATCATATAAAATCTCACTCAATAAATAATTCTCAAACAATTATCTTACTCCCCGATAAAGAAACATATTTAATCAAATAATCATCGAGACAACAATTAATCCTTAATTTAAATAAATAAATCCTCGAGACAATAATTAATCCTCAAATTAAATAAATAAATCCTCAAGACAACAATTAATCCTCGAATTAAATAAATAATTCCTCAAGACAACAATTACTCCTACTTACTCAATTTAAAAACCATAATAATTATTCCACTTTAATACCCTCATCATTTTAAATACCTCTTTTATCAATGAATCATTAAGTCTCTAAATTATGTCCCAATAATCACAAAATATTTCTATTTAATTGCTAATAATTAACTATTCAAATTACACTTCTAATTTAAATTAGCTCTTATAAAATCTCTAAAATTCCCTAATTTAATTCATATTAATCTCACAACAAAATTATTCAAGGAAGCATTTTTATTCACATTAAATCCATAATTTTTACTAAATAACTCAATTAATCAATTAATTAAACCATTTTTAATTAAACTATTTAATTCTCTCATTTTTTTATACGTTAACTTAATCGAACTGCACCATTCTATCAGCACGTTAATATTTTAATATTGTTTTACTACAACCGTGGCGTGGGTCCCACCTGCACTCCCACTAACACGCGCCACCCCGGAAATCTCTCTCCATCTCGTCTCTCTCTCCCTCTCTTTGTTCTCTCTCTCTCTCGTCCATCTCTCCCTCTTTCTCCCTATTTCTCTCTTTCAATCTCTCTGCACTCTCAATCTCTTTCCGCCTCCCTCATCTCCCTCTATCTCTACTCTCCCCTTTCCGTCGACTTCCGCCATCACCACCATCCTCTTCCCCGTTTCTTCGATGCACAACACCACCACCGCCACGGTGGTGGTCTCCCGGCTGCACTGCGCGCGCACACTGCACACACACAACACTTATATATGCATACACACCTTCTTCTTCATCAATAATTCGAAACCCCCAACACAAACCCTTAATCTTTCCTTCAATTTCAAACCCCCACCCCCTTATTACTCCGCTGCAAACCACCACCAACCAACACCCATCACCTCTCTCGACCCACCTCCTCTTCTCTTCTCTCTTTCTCTCCGACCCTCTCTCAATCTCTCCCTGCTTTATCTCCCTCCACTCTCTCGTCTTCTCCATTAACAGCCACCACCACCACCTCTAGTGTTGGTAATACAGTGTTGCATTAAATAATACAGTGTTGCATTAGATTATTATCTAGTGTTGCAATAGAGAGAGGGTCCGACATGCCACGTGTCAGGTGGGCCCCCAAAATGCCACGTGTTAGGTGGGTCCCACATGCCACGTGTCAGGTGGGCCCCACATGTCACGTGGCAGGTGGTTCCCACATGTCACGTGTCAGGTGGGTCCCACATGCCACATGTCATGTGGCCCCACATGCCACGTGTCCTCTGTCTTTTTTTGGCTAAGCTATGGTAACACCTTTCTAGTGTTGCATTTGTTTGATTTAATGTTACTGTATAGCCCTCCCGGGATTCCGAAGACTCATTCTGACTAAAACAAGGGGCGGGTCTTTACCAACTTAAAAATCGTCGATTTTAGGGAAGCCAAAAAACGTGAGCAATGGTAGTTTTGAGTAAGACTTTACTCGCTACCTCTAAGGTAATACTTTTCTTAGTGTTACTATTGAGAACAAAAGCGTTACGTTAGAGAGCAGAGACAACATTAACGGATGAAATGGTGAAAAAGTGTTACCTTAGGCTTATTGTAACAAAAAACGTGTCTAATGCAAAAGTAGAAGTGCGTTGCGTCTGAGCATCTTTGGCGTAGTCACACTTTATCCATAACAACTTATTTCGCAACTAAAATTAAAGAAACACAATTACATGAACTGAATAGCAAAAATCATATTCACACCAAATGAAAATGTTCAAATAACAGGATACTCCGTATTAATAATTCAAATTCTACATAACCTATTTCATAACTATAAATAACCAAAATTAAATACTTTTTTTATTCAAACAATCAACAAACACTTAAAATGCGTACTACAACAAGTAGTACATCTAAACACTTCAAATAATTTGAGACATACAAGTTAGGGATTGCAACATACTTTCTTAATGATTTGGAAATCGGATAAAATCTATTAGCAATTTTTTAGTATCCGAAGATGTTAATTTGGAAGAAAATAATGAAGAACGTGACTTGAACCAATGCAACAACTAACGAATACTGTATGACGAAAATATGGTGATAATTTTTTTTTATAAAAAAGATGCTAAGATCTGCTATCAGCAAATTGAAAGTTATTAACATCATCAACTAAACTTTAAACGTTTTTTATATATGATCGTATTTTTGCAATTAATAAAGAGAAAATTGTATATATGCAAATAATTTTAAAAAGTGACCGTATTTGTTAAAATAATTATTGTAATAGTAGTGGTTTTAATAAAAATCCTAAATTTTTAACGTGACACTTAAATTTTTGAACATTTGTTTAGACCCGTGGTCACAATTGCTTCTCACAAAAGTACTTAACAAACGGTAAAGAATCTTAACGAAGTGCATTTTACAATCTCCGGCTTCTAAAACACTTTTCATATTGTTAGAAACCATTTCACCCAAAACCTTAAGGTGTTGGGAAAGGCCCTTTCAAGGATCTTATACTCATATATATTTAACATTCCCCCTCACTCGCAAGCCCACTATGGGGTAAGAGTGGTCACTAGGAACCCATACCATATTTGGAGCAATACCTTAATGCCAAATTAAATTGAGAATATTGGTGGTGGTGGGGTTCGAACTTGAGACCTCCACAAACACCAGAGTTCTGATACCATGTTTTTTTGAAAACCATTTCACCCAAAACCTTATGTTAGTAACCATTTCACCCAAAACCTTAAGGTGTTGGGGAAGGCCCTTTCAAGGATCTTATACTCATATATATTTAACATTCTCCCTCACTCGCAAGCCCACTATGGGGTAAGAGTGGTCACTAGGAGCCCATATTTGGAGCAATACCTTAGTGCCAAATTAAATTGAGAATATTGGGGGTGGTGGAGTTCGAACTTGAGACCTCCACAAACACCAGAGCTCTGATACCATGTTAGAAACCGTTTCACCCAAAACCTTAAGGTGTTGGAGAAGGCCCTTTTAAGGATCTTATACTCATATATATTTAACACATATCCATTGTGATACATTAGTAACTAAAGGATCTCCCCGCATGGCTAATAATTTGAGTTTTGACAGTATCGTGTACGTACTGCATTTTAATACATTATTACAGTATTACAGTATGGTGTTGGGATTAATATAACAATTGGATCCCAACATCTATAGATTACGAGACAGCTGATCAATGGTTGGCAAATTATTCGTTTGCGAAAAGTTTTCACAGATAGTTTAAACGTTTTTTTAAAAAAATTTAGACTCGATAGAGTTACACGGTTACTTACATTCATATCGATTTTCAGTGTGTATTCTATCCGTCGCAAAATATTTCTGCAGCCACGTTGTTCCAGCCATCACTTGCCGGGAACATTTTCGAGATTATTGCGGCCGGGCATCGGTTGCAACCCATATTACAGAACACCTTGACAGTTGTGTCTTTAAAACAATACTGACCAGACGAAATAGGAAAACAAAAGAACGACTTTGAAGCATGTGGTTTAGATTTTGGCTGGCCATCTCTACGTTAAATTTCATGATGAATTGTTTCCAAGATTAAGGTCTAATATGCACCAAAATGTTATATAGTACTATTTTTAAATAGAAACCAACGTATTGTACATAAGTTGTTGACAGCCAATACCAAGACCAATTTAGAATAGTGCTCAACCTCAAATGTGCTAATATACACTATGTTACAAAGTTCGCGCAAAAAACTCGGAGAATTTTGCAAAGCCATCTTAATAGTTCCAGTAGGCAGTAAATTTTGGCAGTCAAAGAGATAACTGGTCCACAGTACTCCTGGATATCTGATTTTCTGATCTTCTACCTTCTTGCTCAGCGTGGGGGTTTGGCCTGGCCAAGGGGCTTGCTTGTTCAGTCTCTGAAGTACCAGGTCTTTCTGTAAGGAACTGTTCCCAGAAAACATCATTTACCCTGGGTGGCGGGTTGCCTGGTTCTTGGTTTTTAGTTGCTGTGTCATGTAAGGAAGACAAATTTGCTTCATCGCTAGAATTATGTTTGCTTTTCTGAGGAATACTAAACTCAACCTCATTACCGCTAACAATAGACTTTGACTCTAAAGATCTTCCACCGTCCTGGGAAAACCGAGCTGAATATTGACTTTTGTTCGCATGCAAGAAAGAAGATGCCAAAGTAAGATTCAACTGGCAGGAGATATGGCCTTCACCTTCCTCACTAGAACTCAAACATTGTTGCAATGATTGCAACTTCGGGCTGTTACAGGATCCTCCCTTCTGGGAAGGAGACGAATCCATATTAAAAGTAAAAGATGTACCAGTATCAGAAAGCTCTAATGTCTCAGGAGCATACGTAGTACCACCTGATCTCATGAGGGCATCCTTTATGCCTCCTTCAAATACCCTTTGTGGACTTCCGCCCTCTTCGCTGGAACTTTGTGTGCTATGCGACACCAAGTTGATATCTGAAACAGCTGGCGACAGTTCTAGTGTGAGCTTATTTGAAAAATCTTGGTGAAAAATATTCCCAAACTCGGGTCTAGAGAAGCTATGGTTGTCAACGAAACTATCTTCTCGTAAAATTTGAGAATCTTCAATATTAGGTAGTCGCCTTTTCTTGTTATATGCTGATATATCAATGGATTCCAGTTTACGTGCCAGATGTTCGACGAATTCAGGATTCTGAACTACTTTTTCAAGAAAGGCTAGCAACTTCTCTTGTCTCTGCTCCATACCACCTATTCGTTGAGTCCACTCTTCCAGCTGATGCTTCGCAGTAGGCTGCTGCTGCTTGATCCTTAGAAGATTAGCTTCAAGTGTAGTCTTCTCACGCGATATCTTATCAATTTCTTCCTCAAAAGCAGCTCTTTCTGGATCAACTGTAGAACTTGGAGGATTACTGTGACTGTGAATGGGTTTTCTCCGATGAATGTTCTTCAAAAGATGTTTCTGGTCTTGTACAAAATCCTCATTAGCAAATTCCCACCTTTCAGGATCAATCTTCCGGAAGCCCTGTCAACGAAAACACATGCATGTGATTAAATAAACATGATCTGCATGGACAATATGGTCTCTTTTTATCTTCGTAATATAAACGAATCTAAGGTTTTATTAATAATATCAAAGGATAACGGAAATGTTCAATCACAAATATGGGAAGAAAAAATTCAAAGAGTTACGTCCATCTATTGTTGCAATTACGTCAGCAAGATACTACCTCATAACTCTGAGAATCTTGTACTGTTGTAGTGTCAAAGAAAGATACAAGAGAAATTTGATCAGAACAAAAGAAAACACCTAAAAATTATCTCAATGCCACCGGATGAACACGGAAAAGATAACTTACATTTTATATAAAACCACATTTACAAAACAATATATCCCTCTTCTCAAAAAGGAAGAGCATGAACTCGAATTCATAGCAACGCTCATGAAGTATATACAGTGGTGAATACACCGATAACAAAAGGTAGGAAGGTGACGAGCATTTTAAGCGTACAAATTGGTTTAAGGAAATGGCTTGAGTATCTGAAAATATCTCTCTGCAATCTGCATGCAGTGCAGAGTCAGGACTACACATACCGAGATCCAGCCAGAAACATAATCTGTTTTTTTTTGTATAAGAAAATATTTACAATATTTTTTGTTATATAATGTACAAAGATTATAATGTTTTATTCAAAAATTAGGAGGTACAAAAAATAGCACGCAAGTTAATGTCCACAAAGTGTATGCAAAACGAGAAGTGAGCATAATCTAGTAAGTAGTTAGTATATGTTTACCATCAGGTAAGTAGTTGGTATATGTTTACCATCCTTTTCAGCTTTTCCCAAGCCATCATTTTCAGCTTTTCCCAAATTTATTATATGATTTGTAACCTTTGTTTATTCATGCCCTTTGCCTTGAACTATGTAACTCTTTATATCTAATAAATAATTATGAAAATGCGTATATTTTAAATACATACAGAGAGAGATTAATAATAAAAAAAATCTTGTTTGATCTGGTGCCCCTACGGCCTACGGGATAACTGTGCACCTGCTCCTTTCAGCCCGGTATAGCTTCACAACAATAAAACTGTGAGGTCATGTGTAAACAATATATTGGCTGTCCTCTGGTGGTTAAATTCCTCAATTCTCTTAATTCAATTCAGCATAAATTTTGAAATTATTCTCCATAAAGTGTATGCAAAAGTGTGTGTAATCAGTAAAGTACAAAGTATATGTTTACCAGCATTTTTCCACATATACTGTATGCTTTATTTTTTGCCCTTGTTGTGAACTATGTACCTCTTAAAATCTAATAAAAGGTTTAGTATAATGTGACATTATAAATACCTATACGTATAGTAATAGATGGATACAAAAATATTATCGCGGGGGGTAAGTACCCCCATGGTATTATTGTGCATCCGCACCTCTATGCATGGGTCCTGACAATAGAACTGCGGGGTCATGCTTCAATACTATATTAGCTGGCTTCTGATCATAAATTCCTCATTTCTCCAAATTCATCTCATCACTGTGAATCACGAAGAATCGGTAAAAAGGCTCATACATTAGTATATCAAGGTGAGTGTTAGAGGACTTGTAGATAACCAGTCCCAGGCATCGGTTGCCACTGAATTCGGAAACAAGTAAAGGGTATGGAGTATGGATCAGAGACTCTGCAGGAAGTATTGGCTTTATATCTCCTGCAGAGCCTTTGATCCATACCCCAAACCTTTTACATGTTTCTGAGAACAGAACCAACCGATGCCTATGACTGGTTATCAATAAATCTTCCGACATTCACTATGATATAATCCTTTACTGGCCATCTATATATAGTGCTGTTTTTTGAACCCTGGGCAGTATTCTATGATATGGATCTTGTCTGGAGTCTGAATAGTATTTGATAGGATTATAACTGAATCAGACTCCAGCCATTAATCTTTTTACTGAACTTAGGGAGACTTGTAATTCGGATATGTTCTGAAGCTAATTGATACTTGAAAGTTAAAGAAGAATGGAACGTGGAATTCATATTTCATACTGGCTATAAGGAATCAAACAAAGCAGCAAAAGCTATGGCACTTGAGGGAATCAAAATGTTAAGGATGGTGCGACCAGCACCGAGGAGGCCCATGCAAAGTGAGCCAAATTCTTCGGGAGGACATGATAGGATAATTGCTGATAAATATCAATTGGCTTGACATGTTTTAGAAAATGTTCTGCATTAAAAAAAGTATCATAATTTGTAGCCCCTTGGTGGGGGACTGGTGCTGTCTTTGCTTGTTACTCCTCCATATATACCCAAGGACTCTTAATTTTCTCATCCATGTTGGTTTATCAAAACAAAAACAAAAATAGCTCGACTACAAGTTTGTCTTTCCAATCAATGAAGGACTTTTAACCCCGAGTTCATTTTCAAATTCTACAACCATGTTCATTTCTCTTCCGGTCACATGGTGGCACATCCTTTTTGTTTTCCAGGACTAGTTTTCTTCTTCGTATAGTGAAGGAAAGGACTATAATTTACTCCTAATAAGAACAGTTATCCTTCAATTTAAAATCTCCTATTTCTTTGTTCTACATTTTCTTACTAAATCATTTACTACTTGCCGATCACGTCTCTTCAGTCTTCACCATAAAAAATAAAAACAAAGATGTACCAAATTAAACAATAAAAAGATAAGCTTAGGTAGATTGCTTCACCGTAGAAAATCCACTACCCCAATGAGTTTTCGCAAATTCGCTACCCCCATGAGTTTTCAACCGTGGAAGGGAGAATACACAATGGTTTGCAACCCAAAAAATAAAAGGAAAATATTCTCACTACATTTATTTATTTCTTTTGTCATTGAAGACATATCTTAGTCTGTTGTATGGTGTATCTTTTTCACAATACATAAACCTACTACATTTGTACATAGGTCCATGCTCGTACAGGGGTGACAATTTCTGGCTTCAGATAGTGTTCCTGTTTGAAAACCTTCCAATCTCATGGCGTTCTATAACTGACAAAAATTTAATTTAATAAATGAATATATTCTGGTCAGTCGAGCCGTGCTGTGCAATTTTTGTGTCCTGTATCTATAAAATTGAGTATGGCTTCCAGTCGTGTCAGACATTGGCCTATCCTTTTAATAAAAAAGCCTTCACAAATAGAAATATACCACAAATATGTCAATGTATATGACCAAGTTAAACGATTTTTTTTAAAAAAAATTAAAAAAACGAAATCCATCAAATCCTAGCATATTAATACTATTACAGAACCCTTTTATATAGTATCACACAAAACAACATTATGACACACTTTATCATAAAAATCCAATCTTTTTTTTTTGCTAATCATAAAAATCCAATCTTAATCAGCCTATCATCAAATTCACAAAATTCAAGTCCCCCATTTCCCAAAAATCAAATCTTTCACCGAAGAACAAACAAAACATAATACAATATAGTAAATTACACTCCAAATTCATCGTTAATACCCAATCTTTATGAATTTAATCACTCAAATTCACATAATTCAAGTCCCCCAATTTACCAAAATCAAATCTTTCACCGAAAAACAAACAAAACATAATACAATATAGTAAACTACACTCCAAATCCATCATAAATTTCCAATCTTTATCAATTTAATCACTTAATTCACATAATTCAAGTCCCCCATTTTACCAAAATCAAATCTTTCACCGAAAACAAACAAAACATAATACAATATAGCAAATTACACTCGAAATTCATCATAAATTTCCAATCTTTATCAATTTAGCCACTCAATTCACAAAGTTCAAGAACCCCATTTCATCAAAATCAAATCTTTTACTAAACTACAAACAACACATAATATCATATTCCAAAAAACATATACAAAAACACATGTATTCATTAAAAAAATAAGAAAAAGAAGGGAAAGTAACATACATAAGTATTGAGCTGTCTGATAAAACTGGAGAAATTATTGTGTTTGAAGTAAGTAGGAAGCAACAAACGAGCAAACTCAGGTGGGTTCCACACAACAAAACTGTTTCTTGTTGAACTCCATGATACAATCTCATCAGTTGATCTATCTTCAACCATGTCGTAGGTTTTCAGCAAGAACGGCGCCGGACCGGCGCCGCCGGTGGCCGTAGCTCCGTCCATGAATTTTGCGATCTGGGGTTGTGATTTAAGGTTGTAATTTTGGGAGATAAGAGTCAAAGGTGTGTGTTGTTTGCTGGAGGAGAAAATGTTCTGTACATGTCTGTTTTTGTATCTACCGTGTTTGAAATAATTTACACAAAAAAAAAGTGTTTTTTTTTTTTTTTGTCATTTCTTAGAACCAATTGATCATTGGCACTTTCAACAGATTATTGAAAAAATTGTGGGATTGATCTCATCATTATAAATAATTATTGGGTATTTATTAAAAATATTATTTTTAAATTTTTTAATAATTTTATAATTTTCTAAAAATATTTTGAAAAAATATCAATTTTTATAAAATTTATAAAATATGTTTTGCAACCAAATTAACCAAATTTAATCTAATCAATTTTAGTTAAATTTACATATATGATTGTAAAGTAGATTGCATATAATTACATATGTGATTGTGTGAATTGTATTTGGTTATAAAATATATTTTCGAATTTTTTTTATAAAAGTTGATATTTTTGTAAAATGATATTTAAAAAAAATATTTTTATACAATTTCTAGGTTTGGCTATTTATAAAAAAATCTCACTATCATTTAAAAAAATATTAATTTAGATCGATTCTACTGTAATGCTTTAATAAAATTATTTATACCTTTTCAAATAAAAATTTGTTGAGTAATGCTGATACATAAACTAATTTTATGTAAATGATAAATAATTCGTATCAGTGATATTCAAATAACAAACGTATATTAAAATAGATTTTTGTTACTGTAACATTTTTCTAAGATTTTCGACCATCATTGAAAAACTTTGTGAGCATACATTATTGACGGTAAAACATCTCAAATTTTTTTACACATTATTTTAAATGACACATGACATTTCTTTATAAATGTTTATGTAAGAAAATTATCTATTAACGCATGATTTTCATTTTAAAAATTATCAATTGACATGTGACACACTATTATAAACCGAATATTGGTTAATAATAGTGGCTCGATGTTTGGAATATCTTAAAATATATAATTTATAATTAAATGAATAACCGTCATATAAGGATAAGTAGAAGAATACTTATAAATAATATAAATGTTTGGATAAATTTATTTATAAGTTAGTGAAATATTTATTAAATTAAATTAAAAAATATCAATTATTTAATATAATAAGCTCAATACATGCATATAATATTTATAAATACAAATGTTAAAATATAAAATATTAAACAAATAAAAAAATCAAATAATAAGAAATAAGTCGGGAAAAACTACGTTTATTAACTTTCAACTTATCAATATATAACTAAGTTGAGTTAATAAGTTGGGTACCTTCATAAATTGAAATAGACTCCTAAATCATAAGAACATCAGAGATCTTTTAGATAAAATTTGAAATCATGTGTAAAAAAATTTGCACTCCAATGATTCATACACTTAGTTAATATAGACAAACTTATTATATTGGCTATATTTGCTGAACCTATAGAAATTTATAGTGAAACTCCATATAATTTGTTGACATATTAAAATAATATATTCTATTTTTAATTACTTAAAATAATAATAACATATCATTTTAAAATATAACCAATTATTATAGCCAATTCTAATTAAACAAAATTTACATAATCAATACTCTAAGAGCATCTCCAACGGTAGTAGCTAAAATGGTTAGCTAAAATAATATATAATAATGGTTATGTAAAATTTACTGAATCTGCAAGGAATTGTACTCCAATGGGGTTAGCTATAATGGTTAGCTATATTTCAAAAATATTATTTTATTATTATTTTTAAATTCCAACTATATTCTCCGGCTATATTTTAACATCTATATTTTCAACGGCTACATTTTAATAGCTTTATTTTTTTAAATTAATTTTTTAACAGCTTTAATTTTTAATTTTTTTTCTAAAAAGAAAGATTTTTTATTTTTAAATTTTATTTCATCCTAAACCTAACTAAAAATTAAAGTCTAAAACATAATATTTTAAAAACATTATTTTAGGGCTTGTTGAATCCAAAGAGAAATAGCATGAGATGTCGTTGGGGGAGAGAAACGAAAGGATGATAGCTTACAGATGCTTCGTCGATCAACAAATATAGCAAGGGGCGAGCTAAAAAATTTAACTAACAGGATGGAGAGGAAATTTTTGGAATGATTATATATATATTTTCTTAACAGTTCAGATTTGGGAAGATTTGGGAAGATTTTGGCTAACAGATTTAGACGGTTGAAGTTGCTCAAAGTTCTCTAAATTTACATCATTTGAGCCAATCATTATAACCAACTAGTTTTGTAGCCCGTGCAAGTCACGGACATGCTCTAGATTACAATTATTTATTGTTCATATCTTCGCAACAATACAATTGTTGTGAGCAAATAGAATTTATGCAATACCCGATCGTGACATGCAAATGATAATTATGGTTAAATTAAATCTGTTTATATTTTACGCTATGTTTTGTTTTGTTAAAGCAAACTTGAATGATATGTAATAAATTGGTCAATGTTAAGATCATAACCGTACTTCGAAATATAAATATATAGAGTTAACATGGATGGATACAGAGATACATACAAGTATTAATTACATAATAATAAATGCATATTAGTTCATATCATTTATTATTATGTAATAAATATGTTAGTGTTCCAATACCCAAATAGCCCCCGGAAATATAACATAGATATAATTAGTAGGGGTAAATATAACTTTTTATATGAATAAATTTTCTCATGGAACCCCCCCCCATTTGCTCTATTATATATTTATATGTGTGTGTGTGTGTTTGTTATATTGTTTTGTGCGTTTACGTATTAAAGATGTGATTAATGAGTTTTACGATAGTTAATGTTAATACAAGTTTGTATTATATATACTTATATATACGCATGAAGGTTCTTTTTTTGTACTGTGATATTTTTTTATAATATTTAATTCGTAAATAATTACAGTAGATCTAAAATGATTAATAAGATATGGTATATGTTAGTGAATATTATAGTACATTATCACATATCCACAAAAATTTATATATGTATGTATTTATGCTTGTACATATGTATGTATGTATAAATATGCATATTAATTATACAATAATTAATATATTAAAAATAATGAAATATTAATATATAATACAACATAAATGTATGTATGTATGTATGTATCATGTATGTATATCTGCTATATAGTATGTATGTATATAATATTATAGTATATTATTATATATCTACAAAAATTTATATATGTATGTATTTATGTTTGTACATGTGTATGTATGTATAAATATGCATAATAATTATACAACAATTAATAGATTACAAATAATGAAATATTAATCCAGGTTCAAAAAAAAAATAATGAAATATTAATAGATTGTATAACATAAATTTATGTTTATATTGTATGTATGTATGTATATATGCATATAATTAATAATTATGTATGTATGTATGTATGTACGTATGTATGCATGTATAATTAATAATTATACATTAATATATAATTATCTACAACTATACATTATAATTAATAATTATACATTATTTGAGGTAAGCCAACTGAGATTTATCTACAAATTAATATATACTAGATTAAAACCCGCGATGCACGGATTTCTTTTAATATTACATAATTTTTTTATTAATTTGAATTCCTTTTTTTAAAATATGAATTTTGAAGGCTTAAATTTTTAACTGAGATG
Source organism: Kitagawia praeruptora (assembly GCA_037693485.1). Lineage (NCBI taxonomy): Eukaryota > Viridiplantae > Streptophyta > Magnoliopsida > Apiales > Apiaceae > Kitagawia > Kitagawia praeruptora. The sequence continues at coordinate 20,042,929 of CM075347.1, forward strand.
ATTTGATAATAATTATATAAATATTAACTGTGATATTTCTAGGAAAAGAGAGATTTTAGTTAGAAAATATTGAAAAGATAATACATTTTAGTTGAAAAAGATAATCGGTTAATTATAAGTACTTATAAAAATATTATTTAATTTTATTAAATATAATGTCGTGATTTACTGGAAAAAGAGAGGTCGTAGTTAGTGAATATTAAAAAAGAAACATGTTTTAGGTAAAAAAATAAAAGCTAAATGATTAGTATATAGTAATTATAATTTCAGTTATGTTATTTTAATATTATAATATTATTATTTTATTTTATTAATTAGAACCACCCCTGATATAATTGGAAAAAGAGATATTTTAGTTACAGAATAGAGAAAAGGTAACATGTTCGGCTAAAAAAGGTAATTTATTAATTAATAGTAATTATAATAAATTTATGTTATTTTATTAAACAAAATTGCTCGTAGTGTTTATAAGAAAAGAGAAATTTTAGTTAGATACAGTATAAAAGATATTGTGTTTTACCTGGAAAGGGAAATTAATTAGTTACTAAAAAATAGAAAATGTAATATGTTTAATCTGAAAAAAGGAAATTAATTAGTTAGCAGGATGGATTTTATTTATAATTAAGTATGGATAAATAAGTAAAATCTATGTTATTTTACTAAATTAAATTGTTCGTAGTGTCTTTAGCACCCGTAATATAATTGTAAAAAAAGATAATTTAGTTACAGAATAGAGAAAAGGTAACATTTTTTGGCTGAAAAAGGTAATTGATTAGGTAATAGTAATTATAATATAATTATGTTATTTTATTAAACAAAATTGCTCATAGTGTTTATAAGAAAGGAGAAATTTTAGTTAGATACAATATAAAAGATATTTTTAACTTGAAAAGGAAAATTAATTAGTTAGTGAAAAATAGAAAAGGTAATATATTTAATTTGAAAAAGGAAATTAATTAGTTAGTAGGATGGATTTTATATGTAATTAAGTAAGGGTAAATAAGTAAATTCAACAGGTACCGACCAACCAACATTTTTTAGATTATAATCCAAAAAATCAAACATTTTTAGGTACCGACCAACCAACATTTTTTAGTTAGATTATAATCCAACATTTTTTAGATTGTAATTAGTAAGGGTAACTAATTAAAGGAAATTAATTAGTTAGTAGGATGGATTTTATATGTGATACAACATTTTTTTAATTATATCCTTTTTTAGATTATAATTTTTTTTTAAAATTCACTTCTAATGCAACATTTTCTTATTATCTCAATTTTAGATTATAATTTTTTAAATATAATATAATTTTAATATTAGATTTAGTGATTGAGATTATTTTAATAGTTAGTGACTAAAATTATGGATAATATCACTCTTATACTGATTATATATAAAGATATAAATATAATAAGGCTATAATATAATAAGCTATAATTAATCAAATATATTGACCCTAATTCAAAAAGTTTAGATGAACTAAAATACAATGTAAATCATAATTAATTAAATTTGCTTTACCTTTGTAGGAGTACTTTGTAGAATTAAATTTATACAAATACACGCGCCGGATTTCTTTTAGAATTCGTAAGTGGCAGCCTGAATTCGTAAGTAGGGCAGGAATTATACGAGGTGTTTGGAATTTTTTTTCCAAAATCAATTTATTTTAAGATAAAGTTAAAGATTCCTAACTTTTAAAAAAAAAAATTAACTTTTTTACAACTTATAAAATCTTAAATATACATTAAATATTTGTATAAAAAAATTATCAAATTATAAAAATTTTATCCGAAAATAAGTTCATAAGGACTTTTTTAAGTTTTTCCAAAGAGGACCATAGTGTACATGTGCCCTTATACATAATGCATAAATAATACTCCCTCCGTCCCACTTATTTTGTCCTCATTTGACTTTCTTGGTCAAAGTGATAAAACTTTGACCTTAAATAATAATTTAATTATTTATGCTTTCATAAATTTAAAAATTGGATATTGTAATATGATAAGTGTACTTTGTGATAATAATTTTTAAAAAATTTATAATTGTCATATAACATAAGTAATTCTCATTATAAAATTGGTCAAATTGACCAAAATTTGGTCAAAGTGACAAAATTAGTGGGACGGAGGGAGTATTATAATATTAAATTGTTGGGGTAAGGAATCAATTCCCAAATTTATGGTAGTACTATTAAATTATCCTTTTTGTTTCAATTGAATGGACATTTTATCGGGTAAAATTATAGTCAATCTCCTGATGTTGGTTATATAAGATGAACCTACTTTTAGCTATATGTAGCAAATTCCACGTCATCTTATTACCTTGTTTAAATAATATTTTCCATTTAAAACAAAATCAAATAATATTAAAAAACTATTTTCAAAATATAGTCAACATCAAGCATCTCCAATGGTGTTGACTAAAATCTATCTATTCTATTATATTAAAGTCGAAACATTAAAAGTTTGGTTGGTTGGTTGGTTGGTACCTATTGAATTTACCTAATTACCCTTACTTAACTATTAACTAAATACATAATTTCCCTTTTCATATTAAACATATTACCTTTTCTATTTGTCACTTGTTATGCCCAAATCTGGCATAATAGCTAAATTGATTTAATTAGCTAAATTGATGGTTCATAATCTATGATGGGCCTAGAAGATGAAGATTGGGTCACAAAAGCCCATTACTGGAATCAGCCCAACGTGCCTTGGCAAAGGGATCGCTACAGGGCTGCGCCTCGCAACACAGAGCCTCGCTGGCGATGCCCATCAAGGGATCGCTTCGCTTGTGCATCACATTTATCACTTATGGCGAGATCATTCTCTCTTCTCTCTGGAAGGCTCATAGCGAGGCCTCCATGAGGTCGCTTGGGCAGACTGGGATCGCTTCGCATGGCCAGGCCTTCATGAGGTCGCATGCAAGGGCCCTGATGGATCTTTTGTTGAATAAGTCTATCCGTTCAAGGTCATGGGCTTCTAACAGCTGGATCATGAATTAAGGATAAGATTGGTGACTCATTGCCGTGTCAGCCCTAGATACATGGGCTTGGACCTTGGCTTATCTCTTAAAACCCTAGCCCGTCTAGGTAACTTGTGGCCCAAGAACTACGTCAGGCTTGATCCCTATAAATAGGGTACGTAGGCACCTTGATACGGGATGACAAACAGTTTACCTGAAATCACCTATCAAGTTCAGCCACATTCATACACACAAACCCTAATCACTCTTCTTCTTATAAGCAAAATATCCGTATTTTGCTCCACCAATCCAGCAAACCTCCGCAAACATTGTTATACCAATTTCTCCCGATAACATTTGGCGCTAGAAGGAGGGGCCTAGTCATTGATTGGGAGAACGATGACTAAATCTCACAAGAAGACGAACGGAGAGGGGGAGACCCCGGGGTCGCATAGGAGGAATAAAGACGACCCCCAGAAGAAGAACCCATCAGAAAGCGAGGCCCGTAGAGAAGGAATCGTGGAAGAGTTCGAGGAAGAATTTGAAAAGGAGCAGACCCCCCCTGTTGTCCAACAGACAGCCTTGCCTGGCGAGGTCATGTCGTTCTTGAAAGGCCTTGGTGATCAAATGATTGAGGTAAGGGCTTCGGTGGCCAAGATGGAGAAGCGACATAATTCCAGAGGCTTTAAGAGAAATACAAGGACAGGGGATCGCACTCACCAAGCAGAAAGCAGCAAGGGTCCCACCAAGAAAAGGCTAATTGGAGATTTTGATGATGTGGTGACGGATCGGACGAACCCTGATTGGGAGGAGGAAGTAGCTACAATTGATAAGGAGGGGTCGAAAGCGAAACCCGCCTCGTCAGAAGGACGGTCCGTTAGTGTCTTTGACCGTGTTGGAAAGAAACTCAGTGAGCACGATCTTCGTCTCAAGTTGGAAAAGCTCAAATCTAACAAAGATGAAGGTCCCAGAGATAAGAGTAAGGGCTCTCATCAACCCGTATCTCCTCGAAAAGATCGTGAGCGGTCATATCGTCGCGATGACAGACCCCCCTCTCCTCGCAGAGAGCGTGAGCGGTCCCATCATCGCGAGGACAGACCCCCTTTCAATCGAGAGCGTGAACGATCCCAACATCGCGAGGAAGACCCTATAAACAAGGATCGCAGGAATGACCAGGAAGAGTCTAGCGCCCCTAAAAAGACTCAGTCTCATCATGCAAGTACTGGAGGAAAGAAGGATAGGGACAAAGAGGGCAGGATTGGTGACTATAAGCTGGAAGAATTGAAAAAGGCCCTAGATGCAATGGATAGTGAGAAAGGAATTTTTAGTACAATGGGTTCTACTTCACCCTTTACACATGAAATTCGGACCGCTCCGTTACCCCTAGTATTCCGAGGTCATCACTCTGATATGACCTATAATGGGAATACTGATCCAGCGGAGTTCGTGGTTCGATTCAACAACGAGATGGATGTATATCAGGTCTCACTGCTCGCGAGATGTAGGTTGTTTGCGGCTTCGCTAAGAGGGAGCGCACAGCAGTGGTTCTCAAAGCTAGGAGCCCTGGTTGTCATTGATTCATGGGAGCAGCTCGTAGACATATTCATTAAACAGTTTCAATCCTCAATGCTCTATGCACCTCCTGTGTCCACATTGGCAAACATAAAGCAGAGGGAAGGGGAAACTCTCCATGATTACTTCAAAAGGTTCAATGCAGAGGTACCTCGCGTGCGAGGCGCAAATGACGAGGCTGTGAAGAATTTCCTCATTGCAGGGGTAAAAGAAGGAACTGATTTTTGGAAGAAATTACAGGAGCAAACCCCCAGCACACTTTCAGAGTTACATAAGGTCGCTGAGCCCTTTAAGCGTGTTGAAAAGTCGCTTGCAGATCTTAAGAAGAATGGTGAAAGAGGTAATTGGAATAAAAACAGGGGAACGAAGAGGAAGGACTCCAGAAGTCCTAAACGAAGGCGGGATCGAAGTAGGAGCCCCAGCCCGAAAAGAAGAGAGCGCGATCCGCCTAGACGATCCCCGCCTCGAGCTCGCCCTGCAAGAAGCGAAGACAAATTCATCCCTCTGGTGGCCCCAATTGATCATATCTATGCAGTCAATGCAAGCAAGGGAATATTCAGGAAACCTGCACAGATGGGCCCAAAGGGGACTGCGGACACTAGCAGGTATTGTGCCTTTCATGAACAAACAGGGCATGATACAACAACTTGCAGGGAACTCAAGCAACAGGTGGATCAATTAATTCGAGATGGGAAGTTAACTGAGTGGGCTGTTCGCGAGGTAAAGAAACACAATCCTAAGTCTGGTCTCGGTTACAATCAAGCCCCACCACCCGAACAGAATCCAACCATCAATGAAAGAGAAACGCGAGGAGGAAGTATTCATGTGATAATTGGAGGACCCCATATTGGGGGAGACAGCAATAAGGCCAGGGAGAGGTATGCTCGCGAGGCTAAGGAGCGACCCCTCACTAATGTCCACCACCTGCAGGAACGACCCCCAAAGCTTTTTAAGGGGGAAGACACAAATATCATGTTTACTGAAGAGGATGCGAAGTGGGTGCACCACCCCCATTCAGATGCCCTCGTTGTCCGAATTCGCATCGGATCGCAGAATGTTTACAGAGTCCTTGTGGACAATGGAAGCGCAGTGAATGTCTTGACCTACGAGGTCTATCAGAAAATGGGGTATGTGGACAAAGACCTTATCCCAACAGTGGGGCATCTTTATGGTTTTACTGGAGCATCGGTTAATGTCAAGGGGCTCATAAGGCTCCCCGTTACTTTAGGGGACGAGCCCTGTATCACCACCCAGCTCGCAGACTTCATGGTGGTTGATCAACCTTCAGCCTATAATGCTATTGTGGGGAGGCCGATTCTAAAGGAAATGAGGGTGGTCACTTCTATTTACCACCTCTCTATGAAATTTCCCACTCCGCATGGGGTTGGATGTGTCAAAGGGTTGCAACATGAATCTCGTGAATGCTATAACAAGGCCCTCAAGTCAGCAGAAAGAGGAAGTAATTCTATAACTGATAAAATGGAATGCGAAGAGGAAAACCGACCTCGCAAGGCAACTTTTGTACCTCCAACAGATGTTAACATGATCTCAATTGAAGAACTCCCAGCTGATTATTTTAATGATATGGGAATTCAAGTAGAACCAGTACAAGGTGCTTTGATGATGGGGGCCTCGCAGCCAGTGATGGTTCTCCAAGAAGGGATCGTTGAAGAAGCCACCGATAGTGACAGCGAGGAGAGCCCAGAGCAGGTCGCTGTGCGAGCCCGAAAGGGAAAGTGGGTTCGCAAGGAAACATCTACCTTGTCAGAACTGCCAAATGGAATTACACAAACAACAACTGTTGTTACGGAGTATGGGCATGCGAATAACAATTCTTGCGAGGCGGAATCAAGTCAGGTTCGTGAATATGATCTAGACCTTGATCCTCGCATCCCAGAACATGTAGAGCGAGCCGGGGCAGCTGAAGATACAATTCCTATCCTTGTTGATGGACAAGACCCCTCTAAGGTGTTAAAGATAGGATCGCAACTCAGTCCTGATTTGAGAAAGAGGCTTGTCGCATTTTTGAAGGCCAACCTCGATGTGTTCGCGTGGTCTCATGAAGATATGGTTGGGATCGATCCCAATGTAATGTGTCACAAATTAAATTTGGATCCAAACAAGAAGGGAGTCAGACAGAAACGACGACCTATTAGTGGAGAGCGAGCTCAGGCTCTCAAAGACGAGGTGGACAGGCTACTCAAAGTCGGGCTCGTTAGGGAATCATTCTACCCTGATTGGCTTGCGAACCCTGTCCTCGTGAAAAAGCCAAATGGAAAGTGGAGGACCTGTGTGGATTTCACTGATCTCAACAAACACTGTCCCAAGGATAGCTTCCCACTACCAAGAATCGACCAGTTAGTGGATGCAACAGCTGGGCACGCACTCCTTTCCTTTATGGATGCTTATTCTGGGTACAATCAAATACCCATGTACGGCCCCGATCAAGAACACACTTCGTTTATCACAGATAGAGGGCTCTATTGCTACATAGGGATGCCCTTTGGCCTCCTCAATGCTGGGGCCACCTACCAGAGGCTCGTTAATATGATGTTTGAAAAGCAAATTGGAAAGACAATGGAAGTTTATGTAGATGACATGTTGGTCAAGTCTAAGGAGGCTGGGGGTCACATCTCTCACCTCGCAGAGATGTTTGATATATTAAGGAAATACAGGATGAAACTAAACCCCCAAAAGTGTGTCTTTGGGGTCGAATCAGGAAAATTTTTGGGGTTCATTGTCAACCATAGGGGAATCGAGGCGAACCCCGCAAAAATAAAGGCTTTGATGGATATGCGATCCCCAAGAAGTGTGAAAGAAGTTCAGAGTCTAACAGGAAGGATCGCAGCCTTGAATCGGTTCGTTTCTAAATCATCAGATAAGTGCCATGAGTTCTTCAAGGCGATTAAAAGAATTGGAAAAAGCTTCGAATGGACCCCTCAATGCGAGGAAGCCTTTCAAAATATTAAGGAACAGTTGGGCTCGCCACCTGTACTCTCTAAGCCTAAGGATGGAGAAACACTCATTCTCTACCTCGCTGTGTCAGAGCATGCGGTCAGTGCAGTACTGGTTCGTGAGGAGGAAAAAGTCCAATATCCTGTATACTATGTCAGTAGAAGAATGTTAGATGCTGAGACCCGTTACACAAACATGGAAAAGCTAGCTTATGCCTTGATTTTGGCCTCACGAAAGTTACGGCCTTACTTTCAGGCTCATAGCATAGAGGTTCGCACAGCATATCCATTGAGACAAATAATGCACAAACCAGAGTCTTCAGGAAGACTGTTAAAATGGACAGTGGAGCTCAGCCAATTTGATATTGAGTTTAGACCTCGCGGTCCTATAAAAGGGCAGGCACTTGCAGACTTCATTTTGGAATTTCCTCCCCAAAATGAGGAAGGTAACTTGGCTATTGTCGCGACACCAGTGGACATTTCTAGCGAGGCCAAAAAGGAAAATTCCGCCTCGTGGTGGGAATTGTATGTGGATGGGGCATCTAACAAAGAAGGAGCTGGGGCTGGGATCGAGTTGGTAACCCCAGAAGGCCGCAGGATAAAGAGTGCAGTACATTTCGCCTTTGAGGCTTCTAATAATGCAGCAGAATACGAGGCCCTCATCATTGGTCTCAAACTTGCACTGGAGATGAAGGTTGAAAACCTCACAGCCTATAGCGATTCTATGCTAGTAACATATCAACTTTGGTGTGGATGGCAAGCTAGAGGGGAACAGATTGAGCTGTATCTGCAATGTGCACAAAAGTTGGTTAAAAGGTTCAATAATATCAGGGTGGTTCATATTAGAAGAGAAAAGAATCAAGGGGCAGATGCACTGGCCAAACTGGGGTCGCGCCGCGAGGCCACCTTACTTGGAATTATACCACTAGAGATTCAAACAAAGCCTTGTGTGCCAGAAGAGTTTGTCATGGAAGTAGCGACCCCAGGGGTAACTTGGATGACACCAATATGGGAATATGTGAAAAGTGGAATTTTGCCTCGAGATAAAAGAGAAGCGAGGAGGGTCAAGTATCAGGCTGCTCGCTATGTTATCTACGATGAGGTTCTGTATCGAAGAGGGTTCAATACCCCTTTGCTGCGATGTGTAGACGGTGAAGAATGCACCTATATTCTGAGAGAGGTGCATGAAGGAATATGTGGCAATCACTCGGGGGGTAGTTCGTTGGCACAAAAGATCCTTCGTCAAGGGTATTATTGGCCTACATTGAAAAGAGATGCATTTGAATTCTCAAAAAGATGCGATGCCTGTCAGAGGATCGCCAATTTCAGTAACGCCCCTGTCTCTCAGCTCACCTCTCTAACGAGCCCATGGCCCTTCGCTATGTGGGGCATTGATCTAATTGGAGAACTCCCAAAGGGTAAAGGAGGGCTTAAATATGCAGTTGTGGCTGTTGATTATTTCACCAAGTGGGCCGAGGCTGAGCCACTTGCAACCATCACTGCGAAAAAACTCAAGGACTTCGTGTATAGAGCTATTGTGTGTCGTTATGGGATCCCTTATCAGCTCATTTCAGATAATGGGAAACAATTTGACAGTAAGGAGATGAAAGAATTTTGTGAGAATCTGGGGATAAAAAAGAGTTTTTCAGCTGTAAGCCATCCCCAAACAAATGGACAAACTGAGGCCATCAACAAAATCATCAAGCATACTTTAAAGGCTAAGTTAGAGGAAAGCAAGGGCAACTGGCCTGAGGAGTTACCAAGGGTCTTGTGGTCATACAACACGACCCCAAGGACCACGTTTCTGTTATTGGGCCTCGCCCCACTCTTCATTCTACGGGCCTTGCCCCGCTTGTTAAAAAGAATTGGGCCTCGCCCCTATCAATAAGAACTGGGCCTCGCCCCATTTATTTGCATATGAGTTCACTTACTTTATGAAGTTGATTCTTATCTTGCGTATAAAATAGACTTGCTTGTTAGCATTTATGTTTTAAAATCCAAGCCATCTCAACGATGCAGGGATCATATTTTATGAAATCTTTGGGTTTTGCCCCTACTTTATCAATTGCAGGGTTATGCACCTATTCTGAGGAAAAAGCAACAATAATTCATGTTACAGGGTCGCCATGCGATCCCAAAAAAGTTCAAAAGTTAATGGACAAAATAATATTACATCTTGCGAGGTATTCAAAGGGTACCCGCATCCCTGGTTCAAGAATTTAAAGACATTAATATAAAGGGGGGGCTCAGGCAGCCTTGTCTTGACGAGTTTTGGCCGCCTCCTCTGCGAGCCGCGCCTCCTTAGCAATTCGCGCCTCCTCTGCGATCCTGGATTCCTCTTCAAGCCTGGCCTCTTCAGCATCCTCTTCAGCAATTTGCTTCTTGAGGGTCTCAGCAAAGTCAGCATTTCCAGGTCCAAGCAGATCCCAATCAAAATCAGGGATCGTTCTGATGAACCCCTTCATGAAAGAGACCTGGCCTTTGATCAAGAAAGCCTCCTCAGCAGTGGACAGAGTAGCATTAGCGGCAGTCAGGTCGTTTGTCAGCTTCGCGATCTCTTCATCCTTTTTCCGGCTGACCTCTTCACTGGACTTCTGCAGTTCTTGGAGGGATTTTTCAAAATCATTCCTTTCTCTGCGAGCCGTTTTTAGTTCGGTGCGGAGCTGTGCAGTATCATAAGATAGCTGCTTTTTGTACTCAGCCTCGAGGGATCGCTTGTCTTCAATTTTTTGGAACTCCAGGATCTTGTTCTTTTTATCGAGGTGGGCAAAATGTTTGGTGTGAGCAGCCTGGCGGATGAAGGCCTCAGCTAAGCATCTGGTCAGAGCTGTAGCATTGTCCTCTGGGTTCGCCTTCCACCATCCCGCGGTCTCAGCCTCGTCAGAGTACTGGGTCCCGAGTGCAGCAAAGAGGTGCTGAGAGGCTGTAGCAGTAACAACCCCAGGAGGTGGTCGGGTGGAGCCCTCTTTTAACCCATCGGTTCGGGGTCGCTTAAATGGAGTTTGTTCAGAGGAATCTGGAGCTTGTCGCGAGGCCATGTTGGATTGGGCAGGGGGATCGTTAACAATCTTTGTTTGAGGAACTGTTGGCTTAAGAGGCGGAGTCTTTGTAGCAGGTTGAATTTTAGCAGCAGGGTTTTTCTTGCCTTTCTTGGCAGTAAGGAATGGAGGAGCGCTTTGGTCCGACATACCTGTACAAAAGAAAAGGAATTAGAAACACAATTTAATAAGGCACGAAGGCAGGTAGTGATTATGCACAATACAGTATGCGAGGATGAACAACCAAGTATGAAGATAAATTAAGGAAAGTGCAAGTGTCATAAGGACGGGTCGCTATTATTAAGTACCCTCATCGGTTATTTTAACGTGAGAAGACGAGGCCTCCTCGTGTAATTTCCTTTTTCGCGAGGCTCGCTTCGCAGTCGAAGGTCCCGCTTTGGGAGAAGCGCTTATTCCTTCTTTGAGAAATCTACACTCTATTAAATTTTCTAGGGACAGTAGGGTTCTAATGTTTCTCTCTTCCTTGGTGGATTTAGTTAACACCTCGTCGGCTCGTTTTTTCTCCTCACCTTTGAGGGTAGTGCGAACTGGACAGACTGCGATGCCAAATGAGTTGTTAGTTTTAAACTTTTATGAAGAATAAGTATTACAACCTGCAAGAATAACTCACCAGGGAGGTAGTTGAAGCTTGTTTTAACTCGGGGGACCTCGTGGACATACAAGAAAGGTTCCTTCCACGAGCCCGCATTGCTAATTCCTCCGGGCAAGAGATTCTTTTTATTGAAATCAGGCCAAACGGAGAAATAAACGTAGCCAAAATCCTTTTCTCCGCATCGCTTGAGTTGGAGAAAGTAACCCATAGTCTTCGCGTCCATGGGTGGATATCCCAGCTTGTGGTAGAGGATGTAGAGGGCAATCATAGATCTGTACCCATTGGTGCTAATTTGGATGGGTGCGAGGTGGTATGATTCACAGACATCTCGAATAAAAGGATGAAGGGGCGAGGAGACACCAATCTTCATCAGGGGCACCGTCAAAACCATCCTCGGTACCCTGCCTCCATTCTCTTCATGGTTGAAGCGGTAGCATCGCATCTTCTTCTTGGGTAGGATGATTTTACCCTCAGGGCGGAACTTTTCAACCCCTTCTCTCATGGTCTTTTCAGTAAGGGTAGAAGACATGTCGCGACACGCGAGAACGCGAGGCTTGCCTGGTTTAATCTTCGAGCCCGGCTCTATATCTTCAGGGCGAGGCCCATCAACGTATATAACCCCTTCAAGTTCTGGTTGAGGAGTCGGTATGTATGGGTCCGGCGATGCCTCGGGAATATAGTTGTAATCTTTGAAATTTACAACTCTGGCCACTTCGTCAAGGCCACCATCATCAGAGGAGGGCTCTTCATACTCTGAGTCATCAGAATTAGCTTCATTGTCAGCCCCCCCTTCGATGTCATAGTAGGCCTCGCCCAGTGAATCTACTGGAGAATCACTAATTACAATAGGGGTCGCGGCTGAGCGACGAGGAGCTTTGTGGAGAAGATGCTCCACTGGCTTCATTATTTCCTTACCTCTCTTAAAAAGGTCCTCAATCTCTCTCTCTACTGAGGTAGGGTGTTGTGAAGAAGGTTGGTGAGATGAAGGGGTCTCAAGGGGTTGACTTTGCGACCTTGAAGGTTGTTTAGATCGCCACGAACGTAAGGGAACCTCCCTGGTATAGTCTTCATTGGACCATAAGGGGTCGAAGTATAATTTAAAAGAACTTTCACCAGTGCTCGTTGCTTTTGCAATATTAGCGGCTGCCGCATCGCTAATATGGACGTGGGGGTGAGGAGAAGGTGTCTTTGAACTGTCAGTCGACATCTGCAAAAGAGGTTGAGTAATTCAGTGTGTGCCCTTACAGAAAACAAAGGGGGATAAAGGGAGAAAAGAATAAATAAATAGAGAGGTTCTATGTGTTCTTAAGGAATCGCGTCAGGATCTATGAAGGGAACGTTGCTACACTTCCAAGGGAAGGATCGCAGATCTATCTCAACGAGGTGGGATCGCTACTTGAAATTAACGTGATAGGGTCGCGACTAAAAATGGCGGCATCGCATACGATTAAAGATATCTAAACATGCAATTGAAATGAAGAACAATTATTTAAATGCAAGAAGAGAGGAGAGACTTACTTTTTCTTGATGAAGATTTAAGAAAAGTGCAAGAAGGTTGGGATCGCTTGAGAGATTCTTTGCGTTTGATCTGGGAGCAAACTGGCAGCACTTCGACAAGGTGTTTGTGAGAATGAAAAAAGGAAATGATAGTGACAGGGTATATATAGCCCTCAGGAGAGAGAAAGGTGTGGGACACGTGTTGCAATCTCAGCCATTGGACACACATCTCAAGACACAACAGCTGTCAAAACCTTTTAGATTCTTGGGGTCGTGATTACTCCAACGGTTATATCTATTCTTGGGATCGCTTCGTGGTTACAATTGATGATTCTTGAGTCCATATCGCATCTCTAATGGCAACCTGGACTCGGGGGGTAGTTGTTATGCCCAAATCTGGCATAATAGCTAAATTGATTTAATTAGCTAAATTGATGGTTCATAATCTATGATGGGCCTAGAAGATGAAGATTGGGTCACAAAAGCCCATTACTGGAATCAGCCCAACGTGCCTTGGCAAAGGGATCGCTACAGGGCTGCGCCTCGCAACACAGAGCCTCGCTGGCGATGCCCATCAAGGGATCGCTTCGCTTGTGCATCACATTTATCACTTATGGCGAGATCATTCTCTCTTCTCTCTGGAAGGCTCATAGCGAGGCCTCCATGAGGTCGCTTGGGCAGACTGGGATCGCTTCGCATGGCCAGGCCTTCATGAGGTCGCATGCAAGGGCCCTGATGGATCTTTTGTTGAATAAGTCTATCCGTTCAAGGTCATGGGCTTCTAACAGCTGGATCATGAATTAAGGATAAGATTGGTGACTCATTGCCGTGTCAGCCCTAGATACATGGGCTTGGACCTTGGCTTATCTCTTAAAACCCTAGCCCGTCTAGGTAACTTGTGGCCCAAGAACTACGTCAGGCTTGATCCCTATAAATAGGGTACGTAGGCACCTTGATACGGGATGACAAACAGTTTACCTGAAATCACCTATCAAGTTCAGCCACATTCATACACACAAACCCTAATCACTCTTCTTCTTATAAGCAAAATATCCGTATTTTGCTCCACCAATCCAGCAAACCTCCGCAAACATTGTTATACCAATTTCTCCCGATAACATCACTAACTAATTAATTTCCCTTTTCAGGTAAAGCACAATATCTTTATTATTTTATCTAACTAAAATTTCTCCTTTCTTATAAACACTACAAGCAATTTTGAAAATAACATAATTATATTATAATTACTATTAACCAATCAATTACCTTTTTTTAGCCAAAACATGTTACCTTTTCTCTATTCTATAACTAAAATATCTCTTTAACTAAAATATTTTTTTTTACAAATATATCACGGGGTTCTATTTAATAAATAATAATATTATAATACTAATAATTATCAATTAACCTTTTCAACTAAAACATATCATCTTTTCCCTATTTTATAATTCAAATTCCTTTTTTCTAGAAATATCACGGACAACATTAATTTCTCAATATCTAAAAACACTACGAACAATTTAATTTAGTGAAATAACATAAATTAAATTATAATTACTATAAACTAATTAATTACCTTTTCCACCTAAAACATGTTTCCTTTTTAATTTTCTCTAACTAACACCTCACTTTTTTCAGTTAAGTCACGGCATTCTAAATTATAATTTTATAAGTACTTATAATTAAACGATTACATTTTTTAATACCTTTTTCACCTAAAACGTATCATATTTTCCATATTTTATAATTCAAATTCCTTTTTTCTAGAAATATCATGGGCAACATTAATTTCTCACAATCTAAAGACATTACGAACAATTTAATTTAGTGAAATAACATAAATTAAATTATAATTATTATAAACTAATCAATTACCTTTTTCACCTAAAACATGTCATCTTTTTAATTTTCACATTACATTTTCTATTTTCTCTAAATAAAATCAATCTTTTTTCAATTATATCACGGACGGTTCTATTTAATAAAATAAAATAACAATATTATAATGTTAATAATTAACCGATTAAGTTTAAACTAAAATTTATCATCTTTTCTATATTTTCTAACTAAAATATCTCTATTCTTTAAAATATCACAGGCAACACTAATTTTTCCTTTTCTTAAAACTTTACGAGCAATTTTATTTAGAAAAATAACATAATTGAATTATAATTACTATAAACTAATCAATTACCTTTTTCACCTAAAACATGTTTCCTTTTTAATTTTCTATAACTAACACCTCACTTTTTTCAGTTAAATCACAGCATTCTATTTAATAAAATAAAATTATAATTTTATAAATACTTATAATTAACCGATTACCTTTTTGAACTAAGATGTATTATCTTTTCAATATTTTCTAACTAAAATCCCTCTTTTCATAGAAATATAACGGATAACATTTATAAATTTTTTTTTGCTAATTAACATTTATATAATTATTATCAAATCATCTCATTTAAAAATTTAAACCTCCAAAATTCATATTTTAAAAAAAGTAAATCGAATTAATAAAGCATATCATATAATATTAAAAGAAATCCGTGCATCGCACGGGTTTTAAGCTTACTATTATATAAAAGCCGAAACATTAAAAGTTTTGGTACCTGTTTTTTGGTTCTTAGTGAATTTACTTATTTACCATTCATTAAAAAAAAATATTTAATATCTATACTATTAAAATAGTAAAATTAATTATAACATAAAATAATTAATGGTAATTACTAATTAGTCGAATGCCTTTTTTCACATTTACTTTTAGTTGAAGATATTACATTTTATAAACACCTAAAAAATTAATCGTATCATATCTTCCAATCATTAATATTTCCTTTCGAATTAAAACACGTTACCTTTTTGTTTTATAAGGAAACATTAGTATAATTCTTCATTAAAAAGAAAAATATATTCGATATTTATACTATTAAAACAGCTAAAATAAATAATAACATAAAATAATTAATGTTAATTAGTCGATTGCCTTTTTCGCATTTACTTTAATTGAAGATATTACCTTTTATAAACAACTGAAAACATCAATCGTATCATATCTTTCAATCATTAATATTTCCTTTCGTATTAAAACATATTACCTTTTTGATTTAAAACTAATATTATCACACCATATTTTTCAATTATTTAATAAAATATATTAAAAATTCCTATACGTTATTTATAACAAGGAAACATTAGTATAATTCGTAAATATGAGTATATTAAATTATATTGAATTAAAATTAAAAAGTCATTAAAAATAATGATTACATAATTGTAATATTGAATAAAATTTATAAAATAATAAAATAAACACCATATCAATAAATATTATTTATAACATAATAAAATTTTATTATAATTTTATAAATTTATATCTTCCAATCAGTAATATTTTCTCCTAATTTAAACACTTTGACTTTTAATTTAAAACATAATCTTGCAATAATTAACCCAATTGCTTGCTCTAAAGTGGATGAGCAGGCTGCTATCACTCATAATGAGGATGGAACTGCCTCAGTCATTTTCTCAACGGATTATTTGGTTCGTGCTCAAAAGCAATGGGAAACTAGCGTCATTGGG
Organism: Kitagawia praeruptora; assembly: GCA_037693485.1. Lineage (NCBI taxonomy): Eukaryota > Viridiplantae > Streptophyta > Magnoliopsida > Apiales > Apiaceae > Kitagawia > Kitagawia praeruptora. The sequence continues at coordinate 20,059,146 of CM075347.1, forward strand.
CATTTCATTGGGGGTAATTTTGCTTTTAAGTTTGTTCGTGAACAGGCTCAAAAATTTTGGAAAAACAGAGGTTTAACAGGGGTGTACTACAGTTCTAAAGGGTACTATACTTTCCGTTTTGGTACGATGGAAGAAAAAAATGCAGCCTTGAACCTGAACACGATTCAAATGGGTGGTAAGACTCTGTATTTGATGCCATGGATGGAGGGTTCGAAATTTAAAAGAAATGTGATTGATAAAGTTCCCTGTTGGATACGTCTTGTTGATGTACCATACACCCTTTGGTCTAAAGATAGTCTGTCAACGATTGCTCGGGCTGTGGGGCGACCCCTTAAGTTTGATGTTGATACTTCTAGGTTCGAACCTTTAAAATATGCCAATGTCCAAGTGGAGTTAGCCTACTCTGCCCCTAGACCAGACTATGTTTGGGTCAATGTTCTTGTGGATGGTAAAGTAGAGAAGGAGAAGATTGAAATCCAATACCCCCAACTACCTTACTCCTGTAACCTTTGCAAAGCGTTTGGGCATTCTTTTGCTCGATGTATCAATAATCCGGAGAGAGTTAAGAAAAAACCGCGAATGGATTCGAATTACTATGCATCAACTTCAGTCCCTGCTACAAATGTGACTGACACAACGAACTTGAACCCAACAAAAGCAGCTTTTCTAAGTAATATGGAGTTGGTACCATATGTGGTTGGAGATTTCTGTGGGTGTGACGTGGTCATGGATGACGACGAGATTCTTAATGAGATTGAAAGAGAGGATAATCTGGAAGAATTCGACAGTATTACACAAACAAACACAACTCACGATGACTCGAATCAGTTAGCAATTTACACTTTGCCTGAAGAGGTTGAACCGATTGCTACAGATAATGGGTTTGCTCCACTTTCGGACCTTTCAAACAAGTCTCCATCTTCGAAGAGAAAGAAAGGTAAGTCTCATGACAAAAACCATCATGACTTGGAATTAGTGGTTGACCTTAGTGTCCACAAAGGTCTCATTATTCCAAAGCCTCCCAAGTCTCGAACTATTGAAAAAGATGATGGTTTCACTCTAGTAACGAACAAGAAAAGCCCCAGGTCGGCAGGTGTGCCGAACATCCTCAAACGGTTAATATGAATTTTGCAGTTTGGAATGTCAGAGGCATTAATAAGAGCCCCCATCAAAAGGAGGTGGTGAATTTTATTGTTAAAAATAAATTATCTCTCATAGGTTTAGTGGAAACTAAAGTTAGGATTCACAATTCTATAGCTATCTCTACTTCTATCAGGAAAAACTGGAGTTGGATTTTCAATTACGAAGAGCGAGATTATGGCCGTGTTTGGGTTGGTTGGGATCCCTCGATTTGGAAAGTGCACTCTCACAGGAAATCTGCTCAGCAAATAACCTGTTTCGTGACTTTTTTAGAAAAACAAATCTCTTTTGGCATCACTTTTGTTTATGCGTTGAACAAACCTCATCAAAGGGAGCCTCTTTGGAGGGAGCTTCAGAGCCTCAGTCAGAATATAAATATGCCTTGGTGTGTGAATGGAGATTTCAACTGTATTTTGGCTTTAAATGAAGTTAAAGGAGGTCGTGAACATTGGACTCCGGACATGCAATCCTTCCTAGATTGCACTTCTAACTCTGCTTTGGGGCACATTAAAACTGTGGGTTCTCTGTACACTTGGACGAATAAAAGGGACTCTTCTCCTATTCAGAAACGTCTGGATCGTATGTTGGGTAACAAGGATTGGTTCAATATGTTTACTGAGGCTTTTGTCTTGGTTAAAAATAGGGGAATAATGGACCATTGTCCGCTTCTCTGTTCTATTCCTATGCAGTTGGAGAGGATCACTAAATCATTCCAGTTTCACAATTATATGACCAAAATTGATGGTTTTCTGGAAATTGTTTCTAAAGCATGGGAACCTCGCTGGTATGGAGACCCCATGGCAATCTTAGTTCGAAAATTGAAAGAGGTTAAATTTGCTCTCACTAAGTTCAACAAAGACCATGGAAACGTGCACAACAATGTCTCCTTGGCTCGTTCGTCTCTCTCGGAAATTCAGGATCTTTTACGAGATGATTGTCAAAACTCAAACTTGATTATTCAAGAATCTCAGGCTTCTCTCACTCTGAATGCTGAATTATTGGAAGAAGAACGATTTCTTCACCAGAAGTCTAGGGTGAAGTGGCTCACTGTTGGTGATGGAAATAATGCCTTCTTTTTCAATCGTATAAAAGCAAATTGGAATGTTAAAAAGCTAGTAGCTATTGAGGATGCAGCAGGGCACACAGTTACAGGGCATAAGAACGTTGCAAAAGTAGCAGTGGATTTCTTTTCTAGTACGATTGGTAATGCTCATGATCTTGAACCTTGTGACTTTGACAGTTTCGAGTGCCCTTCAATCTCCTCGTCTCAAGCCACTCTGCTTGAGGGTCCTGTAAATGATAACCTCATTCTGGCAACTCTAAGGAAGATGGGAAAGAACAAATCGCCTGGCCCAGATGGTTTCACAGTAGAGTTTTTCCTTGAGGCTTGGGACATAGTTGGATCGACCTTCTGTGATGCAGTTAAAAGTTTCTTCTCAACAGGCACACTGCACAAAACGATGAATGCAACGAGCATTGCTTTAGTTCCAAAGGTTCCCACCCCTGTTACCATGTCCGATTTTCGTCCTATTTCTCTGTGCTCAATTCCTTACAAGTGTATCGCGAAGATTCTGGCTTCACGTCTTAAAACGGTCATGCCAGATATTATTAATATTTCTCAATCTGCTTTCATTCCAGGCCGCAGCATTTCGGATAATATTTTGATGGCTCAAGAGATTTTTAGGGGTTATCATCGAGACACGGGCCTACCTAAATGCGCTCTAAAGCTTGATCTGCACAAAGCTTTCGATTCTATTAATTGGGAGTTTATTATGGGGGCCCTTCAAAAGCTTAATTTTCCTAACAGATTCATGAAGTGGATTTACTCGTGTATATCTACTCCTACTTTCTCAGTTAAGGTAAATGGTTCATTGTGTGGGTTTTTTGAAGGAAAAAAGGGTCTCAGACAGGGGGACCCGATCTCTCCATATTTGTTCTCAATTGCAATGAACGTCTTGTCATCTATTCTTGCAAAGTATCCTGCTAGTTTCAGATTCCACTGGAAGTGCAAGGAACTTAAGCTTAATCACCTACTCTACGCGGATGATGTCCTGCTGTTTTCTAATGGCGACATAGACTCTATTACTCACCTCATGGACTGTGTAGAGAAGTTTGCAGCAGCTAGTGGGTTACGTCCAAACATTGCAAAGAGTTCGGTATATTTTGGCAACTGCAACGAGGGTTTAATAAATTGGTTTGATGATAGGTATGCCATTACGCATGGGGATCTGCCAGTTCGCTTCTTGGGTGTTCCCTTAATCTCAACTAAGCTGTCTCATAATCAATGCATTCCGTTGATCGATAGAATTGCTGCGAGAATTTCTTCCTGGACTGCTGGTTTTCTTTCTTTGGCAGGTCGTGTTCAGCTTATTCGAGCAGTTCTGTTCGCAATTCAAAATTTTTGGACAAACAATTTTCTGCTCCCAAGTTCAGTTCACAGTCGATTGCAATCCATGTTAACTAGGTTTCTCTGGAAGGGGGATATTAATGCTAAGGGAGGGGCAAAAATCAGCTGGGATAACGTGTGTACTCCTATTGAAGAAGGTGGCTTAGGTCTCAAGCTCTCTAGAGATTGGAACCAAGCTCAAATTCTTTGTCATTTATGCAAAGTTGTCAACAAAAGCAAGGCTTTATGGCCCCTCTGGGTAAATACTACGATGTTAAAGAGACAGAATTTTTGGACCATGTCAATGCCAAACGATTGTTCGTGGATTTTTAGAAATGTCCTCAAGCTTCGTTCTTTGGCTCGACAACACATCTCCTATAAAATTGGAAATGGTCTCCGAACTTCTCTTTGGTTCGATCCGTGGTGGAACTCAACTTGTTTGGCCTCGAGCAAAACAGACCCAATTATTGCTCAAGCGAACCTTCCTTCCAATGAAACTGTCCACAACCTCCTCGAAACTGGTCGTTGGATGTTGCCTAGGCCCTCAAGCAGAATACATCATCTGCATCAAGGTCTGATCAGTTGGCTGCAGAACTTTAACTTCCCAATGTTCGACCTAAACTTGACAGATCAAATTTTCTGGGATGATCTTCAGCTTGGTAAGATAAAAACTTGGCATGTCTGGAATTCTACTCGTACTATCTCTACGCAGGTTACCTGGTTTGCTTTTGTCTGGCATAGGTTCAGAATTTTACGGTATGCTCACCTTGAGTGGGTTCTTTGTCATGGAAGATTACCAACCCTTCATAGACTTGCCTCTTTTGGTTTGGATGTTTCTCCGTTTTGCCACTTCTGTGTAGGAGGTATTGAGACTCATTCTCATTTGTTTGTAACTTGTCCCTTTACTAGCTTCATTTTTTCGAAATTAACTGGAATCATGAAGGTTGGTTTTGTTGGTCTGTCCTGGGTGGAGGTTTTAACCTCTCTGGGTGGCATTCAAGATCAAAACCTTCGGGACGTGGCTCTTCTCACAGCTCAGATCTTTTCATATCACATATGGAGGGAGAGGAATGCGAGGCACCATGAGAAAGGTGTGTGTGGCCCTAGCAATCTGCTGAAAGGCATAATGGTGGATCTCAAGATTAAACTCAGAAACACCACTTGGTATCGTCAAAATGAAAACCTAGATTCATATAGGTGGATCGATATTTGATCTTTTTGGATTGTGGGAGTTGGGGTTGTTCTGCCCTCGCTTCTTTTTTCCCTTCTAGTTCTGTAGTTTGCTTTTTGTTCTCTATAAGCTTGGCTTGGAGCTAGGGTTAATCCCTGTTTTTTGGCCTTTTAATATAATATAAACTTAGCAAAAAAAAATAAGATGTTTTACGTATGGAAGAAGTCCCTGTTTGTAACACCCCAGTCCCACATCGAGAAGATTTGGGACTTCTATTCAGTTTATAAGGCAAAATACTACTACTAAGTGCACCAATAAATCATGATCTTTTGGGGGCCTGTGGTGGGCTTGTGGATTACCCAAGTTGGCTGCATTTGGGCCAGTTTACTTTGGCTTATTTCGGATTCGCGATCGGGACTTGACCCGATTTTCGAAAAAAGACTCGGGATTTGACCCGAGTTGTCACATATGGTATCAGAGCCGACTCTCGAAAACTTGATTCGTCAAGTTGCCGGAGGTGGGGACACGAAGGCTGGTGGTATTATCCCACAATGGACATAGGTCCGGAGGTGGGGACACGAAGCCAGCCGGTATTATCCCACAATGGCTAGAGAGGAACGATCCGGAACCTATGGGATATCCGTTCAGCCTGACGAGGACGTCAGGAGTTTAAGTGGGGGAGTTTGTAACACCCCAGTCCCACATCGAGGAGATTTGGGACTTCTGTTCAGTTTATAAGGCAAAATACTACTACTAAGTGCACCAATAAATCATGATCTTTTGGGGGCCTGTGGTGGGCTTGTGGATTACCCAAGTTGGCTGCATTTGGGCCAGTTTACTTTGGCTTATTTTGGATTCGTGATCGGGACTTGACCCGATTTTCGAAAAAAGACTCAGGATTTGACCCGGGTTGTTGGGGACATCCGATAAAATTGGAACGATAAAGAGAAGATTAGCATGGCCCCTGCGCAAGGATGACACGCACAAATCGAGAAATGGTCCAAATTTTTTTTATAACATCCAAGCCCACAATCGAATGCATACCAGACCCAACAACCCACCACAGGTCAGTCCAAAAATGCTAGCAAGTTGGTATACATTAGCTCTTGACTTGTATCTATAAAGGCCCCAAACACTCTTATTTTGATCGATGTGGGATGTTACAAGCACCCCCTCTTATTGGGTCGACGTCCTCGTCGAGCCCAACTAACTAAACCCGGGCAGTGCCTCCGCACTTCTGGTCGGGCAGAGCTCTGATACCATATGTGACAACCCGGGTAAAATCCCGAGCCTTTTTTCGAAAATCGGGTCGAGTCCCGATTCCGAATCCGAAATAATCCAAAGCATACTGGCCCAAATGCCGCCAACTTGGGTAATCCACAAGCCCACCACAGGCCCCCAAAAGATCATGATTTGTTGGTGCAATTAGTAGTAGTACTTTGCTTTATAAACTGAACAGAAGTCCCAAATCTCCTCGATGTGGGACTGGGGTGTTACACTGTTGGAGCCCCAGTGGCTCAGGTTACTCCCAATCAATTGATGCTGTTAGAAGCACCTCCAATGGTTTATCCAGTTGTCGATACTATGTCGAAAGGAAAAGAAAAGTTGTACTCAGAATTTGCATTCCATCAAGATGGACTTCTTAGTCTAGAAGCTATCAAAATCCTGGAAGAAGGGAGGCTAAATGCTCCTTTTAAGGCATTTAGGAAATCTGTTCTAGACCTGGAAGAAGAAGTTGCAAACGGTCTCAAAGTTAAGCATGTGTTGCATGCGGCTGTTGAAGGATCTTTGGACTCACTGTTATCTACAATGCATGGACAGCGTTCTGGGGCTAGTAATATGAGCTTAAAAATCAATGCATCGTCGCCAGTGGTCCCTTCTTCCTAGAAGTTTGAGCCTCCTACTGCTGCTCTCAGTGAAGAATTTATGGAGGTGGATCAAGTTATTCTTCAAATGGTTTTGATGGAGGAAATCGAATCAAAGCGCAGGAAGCTTGAATAATCTACAAAGAAGTTATCGAGTGCTCAATTGGTGGAAAAGTGCTAGTCTGGATGGAAGTTTTGTGCTAGAAGGAATATGGGTTTCTTTGGTTTATTTGGTTTTGTGGTTAAGTACTATTTCCTAATTTGATAAGCTAGTTTTTCTTCCATTGGTTTTTGCTTTCTATCATGTAGTCCTTAGGCATGACTTGTTTATCCTTAATTTAAATCGTTCTGCTTAGCAAAAAAAAAGGATTAATGTAAAAATTCGTAATTATATCTCTCTTGAGATTCTTAAGTATTTCCATTTGAATAATAATTATTATTTTATTACTAAATTAAAGATAATTTTATGAGGTTCGCGTGGATTATAAAATCATCAAAATATGATTTCTAGATCTCAAGATAAAGCTGAAGGAATTTACGGACGAGCGGAAGCGCGGTATAACAATTATTCCGTAAAAACCATGTATCGTGCATATAGAAAATCATATAAAAATGAAATAGCGGAGGAATTGAAACCATACCTTGAAATCGAAGCTTTACAAAATGGTGTTTTAGCAGTTGCTCCTCAGAGTGTGAAGCACTCTACCGGTATCCACCAAGATTAATTCTTCGACGAAGCTTTTTATAAAACTAAGCTTTTATAAAAATGGAGGTTTGAGAGAGAGGGAGGGAGATGAAGAAGATGAGGGAGGCAACTAGGTTTTTCACAAAAACCAAAAGTGTGTAAACTCATTCTCATCTCATTCTATTTATAGGGCTCATGTAGGGTTTTCATAATTAATATATCATTATATATTAATATATAAATCCTACACTTTATCTTATAAAATGTTAAATAATAATTAAAACAATTTTAATCATTATTAAAACAACTTGCTCTCTCAAAATACCTTCATCAATAAATTAATCTTTTTATGGTGTGACCCTGTAGGTTCAATATTAAGCCGGTAGTAGAAATAAATAATAATAAACTTTTTATTTATTATTTATATGAATTCTAAAATTCATTAAATATAATTAACTGATTAATTATATTTATTCTACATCGTGAGTGATGCTTCTCAACATATCGCGACTATCCGGATAATATGAATTCACTGCTTAGAATACCAAGAACCTGTCAGTGCTAGTTACCGTACAATCAATTCCTTCTACCCTACAATATCCCGATTAAATACAAGGCATGGATCTCGTGTCAAGCCTATCAAATTTAATCATATGATTTCTTATTCATAATGCAAAGTTCAAATTAATGCAAATTAGAAACTCCTTTCTAATTTCATACACTCTGGCCAGAGATTCCGGAACTAGCATCATAAGAATAGCATAGGATATTCTCTTCGTTTACTGGAAGGAGTAGATCCTTTATTGACCGTTAACTATCTCCATACACAAATCCCTATGCCCAGAATAGACCTAATGGATGTCCTTGAGACTAAGGACTAAACCAAAGCACAGTTCATTATATACAAGATTACTCTAACGATCTCAAGTCTAAGGACACTTGTACAACTATCACCCAGTGAACAACTATCGACACGTGAGTAAACTCCATTAGTTGTTCAACTTATCGAGTCATGTTCAGTGAACTTATTCCCTAATAATCACCTACATACTAGCTATAGTGTCACCACACAAATGCCTATGAGAACAGACATCCTCCTGAAAGGAGCAAGCATAGTATGTACCAATCTTTGCGGATTCACTAACTTCCGATTAGTTATCCTATGATCAGGAACTGTTTAGGTCTAGAGTTATCATCTTCTAGATCTCACTATTATAATCTCATTATAATTCTAGAAGCTTTACTCTAAACTATGGAACATCTTATTTAAGACACTTTAAATAGATAAAGCCCGTAATAAAAACAAATAAGTCTTTTATTAATGTTAATGAAATCAAATAAGAGTACAAGAAAGTTCTTCCTAAATCATCATGCATGATTGGATTTTAGGACAAACTCTTTCAATCTCCCACTTGTACTAAAGCCAATCACTCTGGTATCTAATACCCATTCACTCATTATGACGATCGAAGTGAATCTTAGATTGCGGCTTAGTGAGTGGGTCTGCTATGTTGTTATGTGTGTCAACTCTCTCAATGTTGACATCTCTACTTTCAATGATCTCCCTATCAAAAGAAAGCGCCACAAAATAGTTTTGCAGCGTCACTTGCATCTATAAACTCTGCTTCCGCTGTTGAGTCAGCCGTTGTAGGCTGTTTGGAACTCTTCCAATTAATCGCTCCACCCTTCAAGGTAAACACGTACCCTAACATGGATTTGCTATCATCACTTTCCGATTGAAAACTAGAGTCAGTATAACCCTCTACTTTCAACTCAGATCCACCAAAAACAAGAAAAATATCCTTAGTCCTTCGCAAGTACTTAAGGATGTTCTTCACTTCTTTCCAGTGGTCTTCACCTGGATCGGACTGATATTAGCTTGTCACACTAATTGAATAAGCAACATCAGGCCTAGTACATAACATCGCGTACATGATAGATCCTATTGCTGAAGCATAAGGAATCTTACTCATACGCTCTCTTTCCTCAGGTGTCTTAGGAGACATCTTCTCGGAAAGGGATACTCCACGGCTCATCGGTATGAGACCTCTCTTGGAGTTTTCCATGCTAAACCTTTTAAGCACTTTCTCGAAGTATGTACCTTGGGTAAGACCTATAATTCTTCTAGATCTATCTCTATAGATCTTCATACCGAGAATGTAGGATGCTTCTCCCAAGTCCTTCATAGTGAAGTTCTTTGATAGCCACACTTTGACTGATTGCAGCAGCGGTATGTCATTTCCTATAAGAAGTATGTCATCCACATACAACACAAGAAATGTTACCGCGCTCCCACTAACCTTCTTGTAGACACATGGTTCATCTATGTTTTTTGATAAAATCAAACTCTTTGATTGTCTCATCAAAATGGATGTTCCATCTACGAGAAGCTTGCTTCAATCCATATATGGATCGCAAGCAAAATCCGAATTGATTTGAGTAGGGCTACATGCAAAAAGTTTCATCAAAGTCAATCCTTTGCCTTTGGATGAATCATTTTGCCATGAGCCTAGCCTTGTAGGTCTTCACCTAGCCATCTACTCCAATCTTTCTCTTGTATACCCATTTACACCCAATAGGCTTCACATCCTCTGGTGCTTCAACCAAGGTCCATACTTGGTTGGCATACATAGAATCCATTTCGGATTTCATGGCACTCTGCCATTTCTTTGAGTCAACACTATGCCACATAAGGTTGTTTAGTCTGAACAGGTGTTTCCTCTTGAACCGTAGTAGTTTGTGCTTCTTGAACTTCATTAAGTTCTATTTTGCTCCCACTGTTTCCTTCAAGGATAAACTATTTTTCTAAGAAGGTAGCATGTCTGGAGACAAACACTCTATGATCGGTGTAAAAGTGATACCCTAAAATCTCTTTAGGATATCCTACAAACCTACATTTTACGGATCGAGATTCCAACTTATCAGGGTCAACTTTCTTGACATAAGCTGGACATCCCCAAATCTTAACGTGTTTAAGACTCGGTTTCCTTTCTTTTCATATCTCATATAGAGTTTGAGGAACATATTTGGAAAGCACCTTATTCAGTAAATATGCTGAGGTTTCCAATTCATAACCCTAAAGTGGTACTGGAAGATTTGCATAGCTTATCGTGGATCGAACCATGTCTAACAAAGTTCAATTTCTCCTTTCAGATACTCCACTCAACTATGGAGTGTCCGGATGAGTCCACTGGGAGACTATACTATTTTCTTTGAGATAATCTAGAAACACACCACTCAAGTATTCATCTCCTCGATCTGATCGAAGAGCTCTAATACTATGTTTGGTTTATTTCTCTACTTCATAACTGTATTCTTTGAACTTTTCAAAGGCTTCAGATTTGTATTTCATCAAATACATATATCTAAATCTAGATCAATTATCTATGAAAGTCACGAAGTATTAAAATCCTGCCATGGCTTGCGTAGACATTTGTCCACATACATCTATGTGTACCAATACCAGCAACTCTCTAGCGCTCTCTCCATGTCCACTAAATGGAGATTTGGTCATTTTACCCAATAGACAAGACATGCATGTAGGATATGATTCAAGATATGATTCAAAATCAAAGGGTTCCAGTAACCTTCCCTTATGGAATGTCCGAAGTCTATTTTCACTAATATGACCAAGTCTGTAGTGCCATAAGTAGGTAGGATTTTCATCATCCTTTTTTTTTTCTTTGTTTAATATGAAGTAAAACATATTCTATGTCACATACATACAGACCATTATTTAAAGTTCCACTACCATAAAGAACATTATCTCTAAGGATTGGATGTTTAATATTCTGAATAATAAATGAAAATCCATCCAAGTCTAACATTGGAATAGAAATAATATTCCTCACAATCGAGGGAACCAAAATAACAATTATTTAAAATAATAGTCTTGCCCGTAGGCATATGTAAATCAAACGACCCTACAGCTATGGCAGCAACTCTTGCTCCATTGCCCATCCGTAGAATCGCCTTCTCTTCCCCAAGAGCCCTACTTCTCCTTAGTCCTCGCAACGAATTGCAAATGTGAGAACCATAAGTAGTATCTAATACCTAAGTAGAAGTTTGATTTAGTGACATGTTTACTTCAATCATAAACATATCTGAATCAGAAACGGTAGTCTTACTAGCCTTCTTCACGTTCAGTTCTGCAAGGTAAACCTTACAGTTCCTCTTCCAGTGCCTCACCTTGTTACAGTGAAAACAAACAGCATATCCCAGCTTCTTAGCCCTTGAGAACTTTTCTCAAGCTTCGAAGCCAGTCAGCATAGTTGGGATCAGTCAATATGTGAGCATCTAGTATGCTACGGAGTGATTGTGCAGAAGACCTAGTGTATATATCTATATATGCTAAGTCTGCAAATGATATACACATAACAACACTTAGCAAATATTCAATTTCATTATTAAAACACTATATGAATCGGGTCTTTATTCATAAGTGGCTCCCACTAGTTTATCTAATTTATACAACCCCCTAAGTGAATAAATAAGCATTCAAAATGCTAGTGGGAATAGGGATCCTACATTCCATCACACAACCCCGGCTGTGGCACGAAACGCCATGTGATGTTCAGTAGGCATACAACTCTTGTCAATTACATCTCATGTTATTCCCTAATAAAACTTTAGCCTCTTGAATGATTGAGTCACGGCTGTGGCACGACAAACTCAATATTCTAAGTCAAGTCTAACCCAACATTCTGTACAATTGAATCAGTCTCCAATAGCCCACGGCTGTGGCACGTAACGACCATTAGATTCTAATTCATTGTACACATCTCTATGTAATAGACAAGTATTTCTTATTTCGAAATCAAAGCCCTCGGCTGTGGCACGAAACGACAGTGATTCAAAAATGAGAACTACTTTCTACCATGTTGGAAGGCTATGACCGACACAAGCCCGTTGTGTCATTGGCCAATTACTACTTGATATTTATAAAAGAGGTTTTTTTTTTAAGGCCACGAAACATTTTCGTATAAACCTATAAGTCTAACGTGTTTTAAGTTTAATAGATAATCGAAATCTATAACAAAAACACGAAAAATCTCAATATTATTAGTCAAGTCAAATCCAACATTTTGTACAATTAAATTAGATTCCAATAGCCCACGGCTGTAGCACGTAACGACCACTAAAATCTAATTTTGTACACATCTAATGTAACAGACAAGTATTTTCATGTTGATCGGTAACAAAGTCCTCGGCTGTAGCACGAAACGACAATGCACCGAAAACAAGAAATACTTTCTGTCATGTTGGAAGACCATAACCGACACAAAACTTTTTGTGCCTATGGCGGATTACAACTTGACATATATAATACATAGATCTCATCTTCTTTGTTATTAACCAATAATTAAAACTCTTTTAATTATTAATTCTATTTCTAAACTCTTTAGAAAATTAATCTCTCCCTTAATTTAATTTCTTAAATTAAATCAATAATTAATAATATTAAGATCACATCTTAATTATTTTATAATCAATTAAATCTTATTTAATCAATTAATAAAATTGCTAACTAATTATTCATTTCATAAATAAATAATTATCAGCCATTATTAATTAACTAATATTATTTAACAATCATAATCATATTATAAAGATAATCTTTTATTCAATTAAATATTTTAAATCAGTAATCGATAATAAGATGATTCCCAGATCGGGGGGAGCATTGTCAAGAGGCGTCACTTAATACCCCTTTCTTACAGATCAAAATCTGTTTTTGACAGAATCATCCTTTCTCTCAATATTGAAAATTCATATTTAATTACGTGTTTCAAAAACACAAAAATCTCATGATTGTATTCATAATATTATTATTAAGGCAAGAAACGATTCCTATTTCTAGATTTTCTAGTGCACGCCTTATTTTGATTTAAGTTCACCTAAATCTATCATCTCATGGTAAACATAGGCATATATCTCATATATAAACATAAATAAATAAGTAAGCATGCAAGCAATATCATGTCACACATTGATATAATGATGTATGGATTTATCATAGCATTTAAAAGCAATTTAAAACAATTAAAATATGCTTTAAAACACTTCTGGTATTATAAATATTTCAAAAATATTATATAAAAAATATTTGACCACTCCATTAGATCCGTATCGGAAATACGAATCCAACGATATATTGCACGCCCAAAACGGAGTTACGAAACTCCCAGAAAATCAAATTTACTATGGAGAGAAGGAGTGTAACGCATGGCTTGGACGCGTTACAACAATTTAAAGCAATTAAATAGTGTAACGCATTCCGGAAATGCGCGACACCCTTCCCCCCGGTACAGACCACGCGCGAGTGATAGAGCTGCAACAGTTTTTTTTTTATTGTATGCCGACAGAGCCGTTGTACTAGCTTTATGACATTAACTATTACAGTACTAACTTCTCAGCAACTGTTACGAAAAAACAAAAACGCTACAGGCTTTATTAACCATAATAACTATTATTATTATTCTATAATTTTAAAATCAATAAATTAATTAACAATTAATTAATAAATTAATAAAAAATTATTTGGACATGATTTCTTAAAAATCAACAGCAGCAAAAATTACCAGGTAACTATGGGGTCCTTGTGCAATTTTAATTTCATATTATTCATATGCATGATTATTTTATGAATTTTAATTAAAACAATTTTTAAAAATTCATAACAAATAATCTACACATCACAAAATTATGAAAAAATATCTAGATGATCCATAACACTTATAGAACCTAGATCAATGGTCAAAACTTCATGCAAATATTATTTCGAATTAATTCATAATTAAATCTAAATAATCTTGCAAAAATCATAATAAATCCATACATGCATAAAAAAATCTGAAATTTTTTATATGAATCCTTATATGCAGAACCTAGCTCTGATGCCATTGAAGGAATTTACGGACGAGCGGAAGCGCAGTATAACAATTATTCCGTAAAAACCATGTATCGTGCATATAGAAAATCATATAAAAATGAAATAGCGGAGGAATTGAAACCATACCTTGAAATCGAAGCTTTACAAAATGGTGTTTTAGCAGTTGCTCCTCAGAGTGTGAAGCACTCTACCGGTATCCACCAAGATTAATTCTTCGACGAAGCTTTTTATAAAACTAAGCTTTTATAAAAATGGAGGTTTGAGAGAGAGGGAGGGAGATGAAGAAGATGAGGGAGGCAACTAGGTTTTTCACAAAAACCAAAAGTGTGTAAACTCATTCTCATCTCATTCTATTTATAGGGCTCATGTAGGGTTTTCATAATTAATATATCATTATATATTAATATATAAATCCTACACTTTATCTTATAAAATGTTAAATAATAATTAAAACAATTTTAATCATTATTAAAACAACTTGCTCTCTCAAAATACCTTCATCAATAAATTAATCTTTTTATGGTGTGACCCTGTAGGTTCAATATTAAGCCGGTAGTAGAAATAAATAATAATAAACTTTTTATTTATTATTTATATGAATTCTAAAATTCATTAAATATAATTAACTGATTAATTATATTTATTCTACATCGTGAGTGATGCTTCTCAACATATCGCGACTATCCGGATAATATGAATTCACTGCTTAGAATACCAAGAACCTGTCAGTGCTAGTTACCGTACAATCAATTCCTTCTACCCTACAATATCCCGATTAAATACAAGGCATGGATCTCGTGTCAAGCCTATCAAATTTAATCATATGATTTCTTATTCATAATGCAAAGTTCAAATTAATGCAAATTAGAAACTCCTTTCTAATTTCATACACTCTGGCCAGAGATTCCGGAATTAGCATCATAAGAATAGCATAGGATATTCTCTTCGTTTACTGGAAGGAGTAGATCCTTTATTGACCGTTAACTATCTCCATACACAAATCCCTATGCCCAGAATAGACCTAATGGATGTCCTTGAGACTAAGGACTAAACCAAAGCACAGTTCATTATATACAAGATTACTCTAACGATCTCAAGTCTAAGGACACTTGTACAACTATCACCCAGTGAACAACTATCGACACGTGAGTAAACTCCATTAGTTGTTCAACTTATCGAGTCATGTTCAGTGAACTTATTCCCTAATAATCACCTACATACTAGCTATAGTGTCACCACACAAATGCCTATGAGAACAGACATCCTCCTGAAAGGAGCAAGCATAGTATGTACCAATCTTTGCGGATTCACTAACTTCCGATTAGTTATCCTATGATCAGGAACTGTTTAGGTCTAGAGTTATCATCTTCTAGATCTCACTATTATAATCTCATTATAATTCTAGAAGCTTTACTCTAAACTATGGAACATCTTATTTAAGACACTTTAAATAGATAAAGCCCGTAATAAAAACAAATAAGTCTTTTATTAATGTTAATGAAATCAAATAAGAGTACAAGAAAGTTCTTCCTAAATCATCATGCATGATTGGATTTTAGGACAAACTCTTTCAAAAGCCCAAATAGTTTATTTAAATACTAATAAAAAAATAAATAAAATTTAATTCTAATACAACCTTTTTTTAATTATATCCTTTTCAGATTATAATTTTTTTAAAAAAAAATCAATTTTAATACTACGTTTTTTAATTATATCCTTTTAGATTATAAATTTTCTTTTTAAAATTCACTTCAAATGCAACATTTTCCAATTATATCCTTTTTAGATTATATTTTTATTTTTAATATGATATAATCTAGCAAAAAAAAATATTTAAATTTTAATATGTTATAAACTAAAAAGTATATTTATATTGGAATACGAAAATGTATATGTCAATGATTTAAATCGTATATAATTAGGTTTTCTACATTGAATAATAGTATTATCAATGTAGGAATTCTACGTTAAATAGGATTAATGTAATGTAACCAATGGGATGCGATAATTCCTGAGTGGAATGTTGCTAATAGTAACTTATCATTGGTGAATCAAGATGTTTTACGTATGGAAGAAGTCCCTGTTTGTAACATCCCAGTCCCACATCGAGAAGATTTGGGACTTCTGTTCAGTTTATAAGGCAAAATACTACTACTAAGTGCACCAATAAATCATGATCTTTTGGGGGCCTGTGGTGGGCTTGTGGATTACCCAAGTTGGCTGCATTTGGGCCAGTTTACTTTGGCTTATTTCGGATTCGTGATCGGGACTTGACCCGATTTTCGAAAAAAGACTCGGGATTTGACTCGAGTTGTCACATATGGTATCAGAGCCGACTCTCGAAAGCTTGATTCGTCAAGTTGCCGGAGGTGGGGACACGAAGGCTGGTGGTATTATCCCACAATGGACATAGGTCCGGAGGTGGGGACACGAAGCCAGCCGGTATTATCCCACAATGCTAGAGAGGAACGATCCGGAACCTATGGGATATCCGTTCGGCCTGACGAGGACGTCAGGAGTTAGTAAAATTTAAAATATTTTTAAAAAATCTTTTTATACACAAAAATGAAAATTTTATGTAAAGTAAAGAAAATTATATCTTAAATATGTCAATAAAATTTGAGATTGAGAAATAGAAGTTCTAATTACTAAATTAGTATTAACTCTTTCTAATGAAATATTTGAATAAAGATAAATAAAATAATATGTCTTACATCTAAAATATTGTATAAAATAATTTCAAATTATAATATTTTATTATTTATATATCGGGTTTCGATAGTGGATCGGGTTTCGATAGTGGATCGGGTTTCAAATTTCGGATAGGATATCGGTTCGGTACAACTTAAATCCAAATGCAAATCAAAACTATTTTGGGTTTAAAATTTATATCCAAACCTAAATTCCAAAATTCGAGTTCGGTATATCTAAAAGTCTATGGTTCGAATCGGGTACCATCATATCGAATTAATTTTCCTTCTTTATTTATGGGTTAAAAAAACTAATATTTAAACCATATTCTGATAGAAAAGAATACAAAATTCAACATACAAACTCCCAAACTGAATATACATATTTTAAGTTATCATTAAAAACAAGTTAATGGCTATCACCATAAACTCTAATAGTCATATCTAACTCAAAGAATGAGATATATTGGATTTGTTTGGTCAATTGATAATGTTTATTTTTCTGTAGTAAATCAATTTATTAATAAATGAACATAAAATTTGTAAAAAAGATATGGAACAAACACATAGGAAACTAGATTAGATGAAAGTTTTCCTTATCATAATTATGTTCGTTGTATTGATCTTGCAGAATAGTGATCCTTTTTCATATCGCTGCAACCTCTTTTTGAGAGACAATCTAATGATTTACAACGGTTGTTAGAAATAAGTGTTTATGAACTTTTAATACTATTCTAAAAATTGATCGCGACCCATGCAAATATTTTAAATATTAATATAATAAAATATATAGAAACCCATTGTACTGCACTCTGCACATTTATATATACCAATTTTTCAAAGTAACAAAACTTGGATAAATAAACTTATGAACTAGGTTGAAAGATTCTCAAAAATGAGAGAAATCAAATAAAAAATAAAATTATAAAAAACAATAAAGAGGGGCTTAGAATATTTGAGCGGGGATGTGAATGTTATGATAATTGTTTGATAATAATGATATTAATGCATTTGGTATAAATTGACGATAATTTTTTACTTAAATTTTAATGAAATGATCTTCTTCTTTTATATAAATAATGATTAAAATAATATGTTTATATTAATTAATTAATTTTATCATTCGGTGCGTAGCACGGGTAGAACGCTAACCAATCAAAATATGACAACTCACTCTTTGGGAAATTTTTTTGGACCTCTAGAATTTTTCATTTCCTATTTTATTTGCATTTAAAAAATGAAAAATATGTATTTGATTTATTTTTTTATTAATAATTATGTTTTCATTGTTCTCTACGCATGATCCTCGAAACATGATTATATCGAACCAAACTTTCTGTAAAAATAGCATAAAATGTTGTTAATTTACTTGGGTAAAAAATAAAAAAGAGTAAGAAAATTGATATGTATCTCAGGTAAATTTTATCATATATCAAATGAATGTGTTGTGATATTAATTTTTTTTATATACACAATTTTTCAAAATCGTTTAACACGCGTCCATACAATTACACATAATTTGAGGAAAGTTACTTGAGATGCACATCGGATTCGTTACTCTCAAAACAAAATATAAATAAATAATTTATTTTTTGATACACTATATATTTTTGTAACTATTTTGAAATTTTAAATTTGTTATATTTTGTTTTGAGTGTAGCGAACCCAATATGCATCTCTAAGTAACTTTTCTCAAATTATGTATAATTGTATGGATGCGTGTTAAAAAAAAATTAAAAATTTGTTTATAAAAAAAAAGATTAATATCAAAACACATTCATTTGATATATGATAAAATTTACCTGAGATACATATCAATTTTCTTATTCCTTTTTGTTTTTTCCCCAAGTAATTTAACGACATTTTATGCTATTTTTACGGAAAGTTCGGTTCAATATAATCATGTTTGAGAATCAGGCGTTGAAAACAGTAAAAACTTAATTAGTACTAATAGAAAAAATAAATCAAATACATATTTTTCATTCTATAAATGAAAATAAAATAGGAAATGAGCAATTTTCTGGAGTAATTTTAGAGGTCCCTAAAAAAATCTCAAAAAGTTAGTTATCATATTTTGATTGGTTAGTGTTCTACCCGTGCTACGCACCGAATGATAAAATTTATTAATTAATTAATATAAACATAATATTATTCAATATTTATAAAAAAAAGAAGATAATTTCATTAAAATTTAAGTATAAATTATCGTCAATTTATACCAATTGCATTAATATCAATATTATCAAACAATTATCATACCATTCACTTCCCAGCTCAAACATTCCAAACCTCTCTTTATTGTTTTTTCTTAATTTTATTTTACATTTGATTTCTCTCATTTTTTAGAATATTTCAACCAAGTTCATAAGTTTTTTATCCATATTTTAAGTTTCCTATGTGTTTGTTCCATATCATTTTTACAAATTTTATGTTCTTTTATTAGTTATTTGATTTAGTACTATAGCAAAATAAACATTATCAATTAACCAAACAAATCCAATACATCCCGTTATTTGAGTAAGATATATCTGTTAGAGTTTATGGTCAGTTTGTTTTTAATGACAACTGTTGCCCAGTAAATAACAATTGTAGAAGGGGGTTGAATACAATTGTATAAGATTTTCGACTTAAAACAAATAACACAAGTATGAATCAATAACAGCTTTATTAACTCTGATATAAAACTGTTACAAAACTCTCTTAAGAAATTCTTATGTTCTTAAGAGCTGCTAGGTTACAATATAACTCGTGCAAGCGATTACAAAATGTAAAACCTAAACTGTGTTTATATAGTGTACACAGTTGCACTATCAATTACAAGATATTCTAAATCAATATATATATCTCTGAATGCATATCTTGTATGATAGCTCCCTTCCTACAAATTAGGAACCGACATATCAATCTTCCTTGATCTCTGGTCTGATGAAAATCTTCATGGAATCCTGACCAGCTTCTAATCCTGATAGTCCAATACTGACGTTGTATTCCTGATGACGTCAGCATCAGTATCTGATCAGTAATGTCCAGATCCTGATCATCTCTTGAATCAATATCTAACAATCTCCCCCAATTTGTTCTTTATAAAACAAAGCACAAATTCCTTGATTCAAGATGTCAAAAACTCAAAACAAAATACCTTCTAAAAATCATCAGGAACAGTCTCAGAAATTCTTTGATAGAACAGATTCAGTCTCAAGAATTCAGATAACAATTCTTCTTCCTTGCTTTCAAGAATTTGAATCAGTTTCTTCTTCAGATTTTTGAGTTCTTCATCTTCCTCATTAATCTGATAAATAGCTGCCCTGATGTTCTGAATTGAGTTTCTCGGAAGATCTAAGTCACCTAGCAACACATAAGCAATTTCCTTCCCATCTGGATTTAGAGACAGTTGTTCCATGCCTAGATACACTTCTTTAATAGCTGTACCTTTCTTCATTTCAACCTCTATATCTCTTAAATTTAAGTACATGGGAATATAATTGCCATCATACCTTGTTCCTCCATCCATGAATCTCTGTCTAATCTTCATGTAAATCATGACACACCAATTTTGATAAACTTCTCTTTCACTAACATTTATTCTTTTACTTCTGAGAAGATACAGAACATATTTCAGTTCTTTTGCAGATTTACACAACAATTCATGAATAGGAATCTTCTTCACACTTCCATCTTTCATGAAGTACACCAGCTTATCTATTTTCTTTGCATCAACATGACAATCAGCAATGATAGCAACAGCTTCAAGTTTCCAAAGATGATCTACAGTTAATTCATCCCCAATCTTGTCAACTAGAGCATATTGATCAGTTTGTGCAATGAAAATAACCAGTGCATGACTATATCCAATTCCTCCTCTTGTGCCAGGTTCCCATCCTCTCAAGTCAGATTGCATACTCACCCATTTTGGTGGTTTTTCAGCAATAAAAGTAGTAGACTCTGTTTTAACAATCAGAAATTCATTGATCAAAGAAGACTCTTTTATCAATCCAGCTGATATGAACACAACTGGTTTCCTGTAATCAACCTTATCCACCTCCTTCTTCTTACTCTTCTTCTTTTCATTAGTTGGATAATCCTGCTGATGTTCAGGAACAGATCTATCTCTATCATACCATAACTTCCTGTCTGATCTATGAACATTTCTTAAGTAATCCCTGGTTGTTATCTTTTCTGCTTTTGTGGCTTTAGCTCTGATTTCACTTTCTCTTTCAAATCTTTTGAAGTTTTTTTGTTCATACTCCAATGTATCTTCAAAAACTTCCACATTGTGAAATTCAACCACAACCTTAAGAATCATAATCTTAAGTTCTTTTAAGATTTCAGTCTCTTCAGGAACAACATCAGGAATTGAATCAACGACTGACTTCTCATTAGATACAGTAGATTGAACAGCTACCTTACTCTTCCTTTTCAAAGGCAATATCTCCTCTTCAATTTCTTCAGGAGCATTGAATCTGTTATCTGGAGTTGATGCAAGAGATAGTGGAGTTTTCTTCTTTTCATTTTCAGAAGCATCTTCCAATTTGATTCCACTAGATCTTGTTTGCCTTATACTTGTTTGAGCAGATAATCTTCCTCTACTTCTGTATCTTCCTCCTCTGCCTCTTCCTCTTCTTGCAGCAAGAGTTTTATTCTGTTTTGCAAACTCTTCAAAGATCCTGTTTTGTTCTTCTAAGAACTCATCAGTAGTCATGTTTGGATTTTCTTCAGCAGATAAGACAAGTGCTTTCTCAGCATGATACTGTTGAACTCTTTTATCTTTATGAAATAATTTAAGAACACGACCATCCCCAGTGTCAAGTTCATGAAACAGATTAGCAGCAGCCTCATCCTGTTCCACATACACATCATCCTCAGGAATGGTTGACAGAGTTTGACCAGGTGTTACAACCTGTTCTTCTTTTGGATTCTGAGATTGCATCATTATTGTCACTGTCTTCTTACCAAATCTAGAAACATGAGTTGACTGCCTAGTTTGAGTAGATTGACTTCTCTTTGTTACTAAAGCAGCATCAGAGGTTTCAACTTTATGTGACTTATCACCACCATCATTTCCAGAATTATCATCATCCTTTTGTACAACTGGATCAGGTGAACATTTTGTTTTGACTATCTTTTCCCCCTTTTTGACATCAGTATCATCCTGAATGAAGAAAGACAATATAAGCTTGAGGGTTTCATCAATAGTATCAACTTTTGATTCCAAGACAGTCATTCTAGAATCCAATCTCTTATCAAGAGCTTTGATATCATCTGCAAGAAGACGTGCTTGAAAAGCAGTAGCAGATATAGAAACAGATGTTTGAATACCCGCTTGAAATTTATCTGTTGCAGCCTTCATAGAGTCAATCTCACTCCTCAATCCCTTTGCTAGAAGAGCATTGGTTTTGAGAAGAGCTTTAAGTTCAGGTGTCGGCATCCGCGTAGCAATATGACCAGAATGAAACAGAGCATTTTGAAAATTCATCTCAGCAGTTGGTTCATTCCATTCTGTATCCCATTCATGTCCCCTTGCAGCTCGAGTATCAGAAGGAAGAAGTGAACTATACTCCCCTCTGAATTCTTCTTGAGTCATTGACTGCATGTATCTACTTGAAGACCCATAAGTAGATTGGAGACTTGCTTTTATAGCCGCCTGCATTTGCTTTGTTTCAAGATCAGCATGATCATCATCATCATCATCATCTGAGCCACCACCAGCCTCAGGAAGTTTATGTTCAACATCATCATCAGGAAGCATAATACCTTTCAGTTTCAAAACACCAGTAGATACATCTGGTGAATCCTGATGACCTGCAGACAAATTAGTAACATTTCCTAAATCTCTCTTTTCTTTTAAAGTGATCTCATCACTTCTCACAATGTTACCTAAGTTACTTTCAATAGCAACTTCTACCTCACTAGAAGTTAATAACTTCTCACTCTTTTCTACCTCTCCTTTTGCCAGTTCAGGAGACTGCCTCTCATCACTCTTCTTTTTCTCTAAATGTTCACTCTCAATCTCACAAGAAAGGTTCTGGCTCATTAATTGTGAAGAAATAAGAGGTGGCTGAGAAGAGTGGTCTGAAGTCATACAGATAGAGGTATCCCTATTATCAGGTCTATCTGTAATCATACTATCAGTAGTAAATGAAGTAGAGAAAGAGATGTTACCTGATGAAGTAGTTAAAGAATCCATTGGCCTTGCTGAAATTGGCTCAATAAGCAATGGAATAAGTGGATCAGTAGTACTCTCATCAGGATTGACCACTGCAACTATAGCATGACTTGCATCAGTATTTACTACTGATGGTTCTTGTGTAGTCTGAGGTTTTGAAGCTTCTTCAACACTTTGAGTCAAAGGTTCTTGTGTACTTCCCTCAAATGCAGTGTCAGCAATCACTCTATCACATTCAGCAATGTGCAAATCATGAGCAACTTTTTCTGCCAGACTTCTAGCAAGTTCAATTTCAATTTCAGAAGCCCCTTGAGCATTGTCAGGAAACTCCCCTGCTGATGTGAGTTTGCCAGCATCTTCTCTTTGAGAAGATGGTTCTTGTGGGGCAGGAATATTCTTGTCTTCACCTTCCCTTTGAGAATATGGTTCTTGTGGGACTATTCCTTCAGAAATGTCTGCACCTACACTCTGAGTAGGTGGTTCTTGTGTGACTGGATCTGTAATAGCTTCTGAACTCCTTTGAAGTTCAGGTTCTTGTGGGCTTGATCCTCTCAGAGATGACACAGTAGTCCTCTGTTTCTTTTGTCTGTGAAAAACATTTGCTTCAGCAGTTTTTACTTCAAGAGGTGAAGGTTTAACACCCAGCTGAGCAGCAATAGCATTTACTTCATCAACAGACATCTCAATAATTCTTCTCTTTGGAGATTCAGATGCTGGAGAATCAGAAATCTCAACAGTCTTCATAGGTGAATTATTTGGAGTATAGATGTCAGGATTAGCAGTAGCGTCAGGAACTGATGATCCATACTGATTAACAACATCAGGATTGCCTTGCATATCATCAGTAAGATTCAGAAATTCTGTATGATCAACAAATTTGCCTTTGCTGATTAATCTTCTTCTTTTCTTTGGCTTTTCAGAGACAGCCACTTCTTTTGTATCAGCAACATCAATCTCCTTCTTTTTCAACAAGACTGATATAGGCATTGTATCATCATCAGAATCAGAAATAACTCCTTGATCAACTTTCCTTTTCCCTCCTGTTCCTTTATCCAAACCAGAT
This sequence comes from Kitagawia praeruptora, assembly GCA_037693485.1. NCBI lineage: Eukaryota > Viridiplantae > Streptophyta > Magnoliopsida > Apiales > Apiaceae > Kitagawia > Kitagawia praeruptora. The sequence continues at coordinate 20,083,201 of CM075347.1, forward strand.
GTTTCAAAAACCCTTTGTCCACCCCCTTGTGACTTCATTTGAGAATGAGTTGAAGTGGAGAAATCCTTTGACCCTGATTGCCTCTTAGACACATCAGATCTAGCTGATTTCTTTGATTTTACAACTGATGCCTTTTGTGAAACACCAGAGGTGGTTAACTGTTTAGGTAAGTGTTTAGGTTGTGTGCTTGTGTCAGGAATAGGATGTGTAAGGTCCTGTTCCATAGCACCAGTTGCTGGGCCATATTGAATAGGCATTCTCTCTCTTAAAAGAGACCATACTTCATCAGGAATGTATGGAGGTCCCACAAACTTATTTGCCTTATCAGAATTGATTAGACTCTTTATATTGTTTTCTGAGATTTTACATATTGGCAAAATTGTATCATTCTCAAAAACAGCATGAGGACATAAGTGAGAAAATATTAATTGAAAAAATCTAAGAAAGCAAACATAACCACATTTATCTGCTTTTCTTTCACTTAATGCCTTTAGTATAAAGGAACCATAATCAAATGAGAGATCATGAATTAGAGAGTACCCAATTTTGGCTGAACCTGTGGGTAAGGCATCAAAGTTTGACACTTTATTCAAGAAACATCTGCTGATAGTATCAAAGAAGAAATTCCATTCCTTCTTGAGCTTTGTCCTGTAGAGCTCTCCAAACTTCTTTGGTGTTCCATTGTAACCCAAACTTACAACATACTCAAGAAGTTTTGCATCAAGAACTTTGAATACAGGCTTACCAATGATTGATGGTAAGTGTAGGGCTTCAGTGACAATCTCAGGAGTCACATAGTATGTAACATTGTCATATTCAAAGCTCATTTGAGGATTCTCTGATGAATGACTTTTTCCAAAAACACTTGTATTCCAAACCTGCATCACAGACTTAAAAGATATCTTGGCAGGTTGGGTTAGAGCATAATTGATTGGGCTTGAGGCCAAAAAGTCCTGAATTATGTGGAAATCACTCGGCAAGTCCTGATGATCTAGAACTGCAGTGAAGTTATTGGTATTAAAAGTAACTCCATTGATTACCACCTTGCTGTTCATGAATAAGTTCTCCATTGGAATTTCAAACACAAAAGATGAGGTAATTTTGATATTAGGGTTTGAGAGTGCAGAGACAAAGAGAGACGATGCTTTACTGATAGTTTGAGAAAACTAAATCAATTAGTAAACTTAATTGATTTTAGACAATACTTGTAACTTCTCAAAAACAGGTGTCAGTAAATCATTCGTTTAGGCTAAAGTAATGGACCAAATTACGTGAGAGAGTGGTGAGGATTACACGCGTCATGACTTACATCTTTGACTGTATGTAAGCATCGAGTGAGCACACGCGCTACATATTATTCGGAAGAAAAAAAAATTGTGACCAAAATAAAACATGGTAATTTTGTTTTAAATAAAGAAATTTAAAACAACACAATCGAATAATACCTGGTACTTGCACCAGTAATATGAATCGTTTCATATTCTCGTGTCACCCTTCTCTATTTAATCTTAGAGACTTGTCCACTTACTTCTATAATGCTTCATTCTCTCCTGTAAGAAAAAATCAGAAAAACCCTTCTCATCAAAAGTTTTAGCAATATCGAACCTTACCATCATTGAGAAAAACCTCCATCTCTTAGAGAAAAGAGATATATTTAGTTATACTCGTGAAGAGTTTGATGCTTTCGACTGGGAAAGACAACTGGAGACTCTCTGGTTGCAGATGGATGCAGGTCTCGAAGAAATCAAGAAGGAAAAACCTGCAAAAGTGATCGACATAGATGCTGCCCTCCAAACAGCATTCGCATGGCTTTCATCTAAGGCATCCTCATCCAACTCCATCAACCATTGTTAATGAATATGTCAGCAAAAATAACCTTATCCCTGTCAACTTCCACCCAAACAAAGTGGCAAAGATGGGATCTGGGATGGCTATTAACAATGGAGTGGATTGGTTTCTTATTTCCTGTTGAATAGATTAGTAGATAGAGAGCACAAAAGATGTAATCTTTGAATGTAAACTCTTTCTTATTATCAATGAAAAATCTTGTTTATTCTATTCTATTCAATGTTTTTCCTGATTTAACATGTTATCTGAAAATAAATATGAGGACTAATTAAAGTGATCACATTATCAGGAATTCAATAACATTAAACATAGCTTGAATCAGGAAATTGAGATAAAATGAAGACAGTTAGATTCTGACAAAATACTGATTATCGAATCGTTGCATCAGGATTCGACGTTGACCATTGTCAGGATTGACTTTCCATCAGTATGTGCAAGTCGTCAGTATCTGATGGCTTCTTTTTCTCAGGAACTGCCATAGTTTACCATTCCTAGTTCATTCACCAACTTTGTAAAAGTAGCCTCCGGTAGTGGCTTGGTGAATATATCAGCTAACTGTTGATCAGTAGGAACAAAATGAAGTTCAATTGTTCCTTCCAGTACTTGTTCTCTTATGAAGTGATACCTGATGCTGATGTGCTTTGTAAGAGAATGTTGAACTGGATTTCCTGTCATAGCAATAGCACTTTGGTTATCACAATAAATAGGTATTTTTGAAAATGACAAACCATAGTCCATTAGCTGATTTCTCATCCACATGATCTGAGCACAACAGCTTCCAGCAGCAATGTACTCAGCTTCTGCAGTTGATGTGGAGATAGACTTTTGCTTTTTACTGAACCAAGAAACTAGTCTTCCTCCAAGAAACTGACAACTGCCTGAAGTACTTTTCCTGTCTATTTTGCATCCAGCAAAATCAGCATCTGAATAGCCACATAAACTAAAGTCTGATTCTCTGGGATACCAAAGGCCAAGAGAGGATGTGCCCTTTAGATATCTGAAAATCCTTTTTACTGCAATGAGATGTGGTTCTTTAGGATTTGCTTGAAATCTTGCACATAGACAGGTTGCATACATGATATCAGGTCTGCTAGCAGTTAGATATAAGAGTGAGCCAATCATTCCTCTATAGTTGGTTACATCTACTTCAGTTCCTTGATCAGGATCAAGCTTTGTAGCTGTAGCTATAGGAGTGGAAGCTGTAGAGCTGTCTTGCATGTTAAACCTTTTTAGTAAATTCTTTGTGTATTTTGACTGATTGATAAAAATCCCTTCATCAGTCTGTTTAACTTGAAGACCTAAGAAATAGCTCATTTCTCCCATCATGCTCATTTGGTATCTCGACTGCATTAGCTTTGAGAACTTCTCACACAACTTAGTATTAGTTGACCCAAAAATGATATCATCAACATATATTTGAACTAACAGCAAATCCTTACCATGATTCAAATAAAATAAGGTTTTATCAATTGTACCTCTGTTGAATCCACTTTCCAGTAAGAATTGAGCTAGGGTTTCATACCAGGCTCTTGGAGCTTGCTTTAGTCCATAAAGTGCTTTATCCAGTCTATAGACATGATCTGGATGTTTGGGATCAATAAATCCAGGAGGTTGTTCAACATATACCTCCTCTTCCAGTTCTCCATTGAGAAATGCACTTTTTACGTCCATCTGGAATACTTTGAATTTCTTGTGGGCTGCATATGCCAGAAAAATTCTGATGGCCTCCAGTCTTGCAACAGGAGCAAAAGTCTCATCATAATCTATTCCTTCCTGTTGAGAATACCCCTTTGCTACTAGTCTTGCTTTATTTCTCACAATTGTGCCATCTGAATCAGTCTTATTTCTGAATACCCACTTTGTACCCACAATAGACCTTCCTTTGGGTCTTGGTACAAGTTTCCAGACTTCATTTCTTTCAAACTCATTCAGTTCTTCTTGCATAGTTGTCACCCAATCAGCATCCTTAAGTGCATCTTCAACTTTCTTGGGCTCCTCCTTTGACAGAAAGTTATTATATAAACATTCATTTTGAGTTGCACTTCTTGTCTTAACACCTGCTTCAGGATTCCCAATGATTAAATCAGGAGTATGACTTTTTGTCCATTTCCTTGCTGATGGTAAGTCATTTCTTGAACTGGATGCTCCCCCTTGATTGGTGTTTTCTTCAAAAGAACTAGAGTTGCTAGAAGCTCCCCCTGAGATAGTGCTATCTTCTTCTGATGTACTATTTTGATTGTCACTTGAGTCTGTTTCTGATGAATCTCTACTTGATGTTTGAGTTGTATCAGCACTAGTGATGTCTCGCTCTTGCTCCCCCTCAACATTTGCATTATTTGAGTCATCATCAGTAACAGGTGTTTGATCAGGAATTGATCGATCGTCAGGATCTGATGGAATATCAGTATCTGACGTGACTTCATCAGGATTGTTGGTAGCTTCATTTGCAAAAGTCAAACTGTCATGAGAGTCTTCTTGTAATCCTGTTAACTTTCTATCATCAAAAGATACATTTATAGACTCCATGACTGTCTTTGTTCTTAGATTATAGACTTTAAAGGCTCTTGTTGTTGGATAGCCAATAAAGATGGCCTCATCAGCTTTTGTCTCAAATTTTCCTAGCTGTTCTGGATGAGGTCTTAGAACAAAGCACTTGCAGCCAAACACATGTAGATGCTTCAAACTTGGCTTCTTTTCCTTAATCATCTGATAAGGAGTTACACCATGTCTGTTGATTAGTGTTATATTTTGAGTGTAACAAGCTGTGTTGACTGCTTCTGCCCAGAAATATGTAGGTAGTTTAGCTTCTTCCAACATAGTTCTACCAGCTTCAATAAGAGTTCTGTTCTTTCTTTCAACTACTCCATTTTGCTGAGGAGTGCCAGGAGCAGAGAATTGTTGAACTATTCCTTTGTATTTGCAGAACTCTTCCATTGCTGTATTCTTGAATTCAGTCCCATTATCACTTCTCAGAATCTTGACTTTGTATTCCGTGCCAGTTTCAATAAGTCTAACATGGTCCAGCAGTATTTCAGCAGTTTCATCTTTTCTGTGAAGAAAATAAACCCAGGTAAATCTAGTATATTCATCAACAATGACTAGAGTATACCTTTTCTTACTGATGGACATAATATTCACTGGTCCAAACAAGTCGAGATGTAGCATGTGATATGGTTCATCAATTGAGGATTCAGATTTACTCTTGAATGATGTCCTTCTCTGTTTAGCCTTCTGACAAGCATCACAGAGTCCATCAGGAGTATATAGAGCCTTTGGTAATCCTCTCACCAAGTCTTTCTTAACCAACTCATTTATATTGTTGAAGTTGAGATGAGAAAGCTTCTTATGCCAATTCCAACTTTCATCTACAGATGCTTTACTGATGAGACATGTAGTTGGATTTTCAGTGTTGGTGTGAATGTTGGCTTCATAAATGTTACCATGTCTTTGACCTGTTAATGCAATCTTTCCAGTAGATTTGCTGATAACTTCAAAATGAGTATCATTAAAGTTGACACGATAACCTCTGTCTGTGATCTGACTAACACTCAACAGATTGTGCTTTAGTCCTTTCACCAGAGCTACTTTTTCAATGATGACATTTCCAATTACAATGCTGCCATATCCCAAAGTTTGTCCAATGTTGCCATCTCCATAAGACACAGTTGGGCCAGCCTTTTCCTCAAATTCTGATAGCAAGGTTTTGTCTCCAGTCATGTGCACAGAACATCCACTATCCATGACTAACACATTTTTCTTTTTACCCTGCAATCAGAATCACAAAGAACTCAGTTAGAATTTTTAAGAACCCACAGTTGTTGGGTTCTCTTTTCATGCAAATCAACATCTTTATCAATAGAAGATTTTCTTGTAAAGATATTTTCATCAGAATTAACTCCATCAGAATTAGTCTTTATCTTGACAGATGCATGTTTAGAATTAAAGTTCTTTGTTTTTCCAAAATTTGCACTTTTATTGAACTTAGGCAAAGGCTCATAATAATTATAGTACAAATTATGGTATTCTTCACATGTATAAATAGAATGCCATTTACTGCCACAATGGAAACAAGGATTCTGTGGTTTATAGAATACTGATTTATTCCTAATGTCAGACTTAGGAACTACAGTTGGCTTCTTTTTACTCCTCCTGCAATCAATAGCAAGATGATTAGAATTACCACAGTTAAAGCATGCTTTTCTTGGTGCATTTGGAATATACTTATAATTATTTTCCTTGTTTATTCCAACTTTACCATTCCTGTTCCTTTTGACAGTTGGAACTCTCTTCCTATCTGTTACCTCACAGATTCTGTCCCTTAATTGCTTCTTGGACAAAAGACCCACATTCTTGTTTTTGACAGTTCTAGACTCAGAATGATGTGTAGAAGTAGATCCCTCTTCTGAAGTTGATTTGGGAATCTCTGGATACACATAATTAACTGGCTTTAATTTGGTTTTGGTACTGTCTCTAACATATCTGTAGGTTTTTGGATTTGTTGAGTTATTAACTATAACTCTTCCAGGGTTAGATGAAACAACCTTTCCTTTGTCCTTTTTCTCATTTTCTGGCTTATACCCTAGACACTCTTTCCAGTTTTTATCAGAAATGATTTCATGAGTTTTTGTACCAGAATGTGTCCAGGTTCTGAGTTTTTCATTAGCATCTTTAAGTTGCCTCTCAAGTTCATTACATTTAAACTCCATTTCAAGTTTCATGTGTTTAGCATTATCACATTCTGCTTGAACTTCATGCAAGAAAATTAACTCAGCTTCTAGATGATCATTTCTCTTAACAACCTCTGCCATTTCAGATTTTATTCTTGTATTTTCAAGAGATTGACTCCTAAAACTAATATGCAGAGATTTTAAGAAAGATCTTAGCTCAGAAACATTATTAGTATCAAAATCAAATAAAGCTTCAGATACCTTGGTTTCACCAGCAGAAGTCTCATCAGTTTTAGCCATCAAAGCATAATTCACTTTTTCCTCTTCAGAGTCAGATGATGAGTCCATCCAATCCTTGCTTGAAGAAATGAGAGCTTTGATTTTGGTCTTCTTGCACTTAGTTGCAAAATGACCCATCCCATCACAGTTATAGCATCTGATTTTTGACTTGTCAAACTTGCTGCTTTTGCCTTCTTTCTTCTTGTACCTGTCTTTGTCAGCATTGAAGGTTTTCTTCTGGAATTTCCCTTGCTTCCTAGCCTTTCTGAACTTCATCTTTTTGAAGCCCTTGACTATCATAGCAACCATTTCCATCATATCAGAATCAGTAGAGTCATCATCAGTATCAGGATCAGACTCAGTATCAGTATCTGATGATGAGTCATCAGGAATTGACTCTTCCACTCTACTCTTTCGGTTATAAACCTCCTCAGCTTTTCCCTTTGATTTTGATTCAACATTCAAAGCAACAGATTTTGCTTTGACATTTTTCTTGTTCTTCCTCTGTTGAACCTCAAGATCATGAGTTCTTAGCATCCCATAGACTTCATCAAGAGACAGCATCTTCAAATCATATTGATGCCTTATGATTGAAGCTTGAGTATCCCACTCTTCAGTTAAAGCTCTGAGAAACTTGGTATTCGAATCCTCTGGATCATACTCTTTGCCAACCAGTGATAGATTGTTCAGTAAAGTCAAGAATCTATCATACATATCAGTAAGGCTTTCATCAGATTTAGCATCGAATTGCTCATACTCCTGAATCAACAGAGCCCTTCTGTTTCTTTTGATAGATTCAGTACCTTGACATTGAGTTTCCAAAGTATCCCAAATTTCCTTCGCAGTCTTGCATGCTATTACCCTGTTAGACATGACATTATCAAGACTGTTATGCAAAATATTCTTTACCTTTGCATCTTTGAGTACTTGAACCTTTTCTTCTGCCGTCCATTCATTCTTTGCCTTAATGACATAGTGTTCAGCAACAGTTTCTGTTCTTGGAACTAGTTTTGTTGGAAGAAATGGTCCATCATGGATCCTGTCAAGATAGTCAGGATCAGTTGCTTCCAGATACATCAACATTTTCACTTTCCAGGTTGGATACTCAGTCTTCTTGAGAATTGGAATTTTAATGCTTTCATACTTGCTTGTCGACATCTTAAGATCGTTTCTGATTTAAATTAATCAGTTCAACTCTGATACCAATTGTTGCCCAGTAAATAACAATTGTAGAAGGGGGTTGAATACAATTGTATAAGATTTTCGACTTAAAACAAATAACACAAGTATGAATCAATAACAGCTTTATTAACTCTGATATAAAACTGTTACAGAACTCTCTTAAGAAATTCTTATGTTCTTAAGAGCTGCTAGGTTACAATATAACTCGTGCAAGCGATTACAAAATGTAAAACCTAAACCGTGTTTATATAGTGTACACAGTTGCACTATCAATTACAAGATATTCTAAATCAATTACATATATCTCTGAATGCATATCTTGTATGATAGCTGCCTTCCTACAAATTAGGAACCGACATATCAATCTTCCTTGATCTCTGGTCTGATGAAAATCTTCATGGAATCCTGACCAGCTTCTAATCCTGATAGTCCAATACTGACATTGTATTCCTGATGACGTCAGCATCAGTATCTGATCAGTAATGTCCAGATCCTGATCATCTCTTGAATCAATATCTAACAACAACTTTAAATGTGCATATTTAGTTTGGGAATTTGTATGTTGAATTTTTTTATTCTTTTCTATCAGAATATGGTATATTAAATATTAGTTTGCTTTTACGCATTAATAAGGAAGGGAAATTAATTCGATATGATGGTACCCCATTCGAACCCAAACCCGAATTTTTGGATTCAGGTTTGGATATAAATTTTAAAATCGAAATAGTTTCGATTTGCATTTGGATTTAAGTTGTACTGAACCGATAGTCTATCCAAAATCTGAAACCCAATACACTATCGAAACCCTATACATATGTAATATAATACATTAATTTGAAATTATTTCATGTAATATTTTAGATGTAAGACATATTATTTTGTTTATTTTTTTTCAAATATTTCATTAGAAATAGTCAATACTAATTTAGTAATTAGAACTTACAAAGCGCAGGAAGCTTGAATAATCTACAAAGAAGTTATCGAGTGCTCAATTGGTGGAAAAGTGCTAGTCTGGATGGAAGTTTTGTGCTAGAAGGAATATGGGTTTCTTTGGTTTATTTGGTTTTGTGGTTAAGTACTATTTCCTAATTTGATAAGTTAGTTTTTCTTCCATTGGTTTTTGCTTTCTATCATGTAGTCCTTAGGCATGACCTGTTTATCCTTAATTTAAATCGTTCTGCTTAGCAAAAAAAAGGATTAATGTAAAAATTCGTAATTATATCTCTCTTGAGATTCTTAAGTATTTCCATTTGAATAATAATTATTATTTTATTACTAAATTAAAGATAATTTTATGAGGTTCGCGTGGATTATAAAATCATCAAAATATGATTTCTAGATCTCAAGATAAAGCCCAAATAGTTTATTTAAATACTAATAAAAAAATAAATAAAATTTAATTCTAATACAACCTTTTTTTAATTATATCATTTTCAGATTATAAATTTTTTTAAAAAAAATCAATTTAAATACTACGTTTTTTAATTATATCCTTTTAGATTATAAATTTTCTTTTTAAAATTCACTTCAAATGCAACATTTTCCAATTATATCCTTTTTAGATTATATTTTTATTTTTAATATGATATAATCTAGCATAAAAAAATATTTAAATTTTAATATGTTATAAACTAAAAAGTATATTTATATTGGAATACGAAAATGTATATGTCAATGATTTAAATCGTATATAATTAGGTTTTCTACATTGAATAATAGTATTATCAATGTAGGAATTCTACGTTAAATAGGATTAATGTAAAAAATCATAATTATATTTCTCTTGAGATTCTAAGTATTTCCATTTGAATAATAATAATTATATTATTACCATATTAAAGATAATTTTATAAGGTTCGCGTGTATTGTTAAATCATCAAAATCTAATTTTTAGATCTCAAGATAAAGCCCAAATAATATATTTAAATACTAATAAAAAATAAATAAAATTTATTTATAATGCAACCTTTTTTAATTATTTCCTTTTCAGATTATAATTTTCTTTAAAAAAATCAGCTTTAATACTACCTTTTTTAATTATATCCTTTTTAGATTATAATTTTTTCTTTTTAAAATTCACTTCAAATGCAACATTTTCTAATTATATCCTTTTAAGATTATAAATTTATTACATGTAATGTTACTCTCTGCCCAAGTTATCTAAGTATGTTACTATATAATTGAAAACAACATTGAATTACTACAAAATAAAACTAAAGTAGAGTACATAAAAATGAAGCCCTTTTCTTTAATTTTGTTTATTGTTAATAAATACCTCTGTTTGATTAGAATCTATCTACCAAGTTATTAATTTTTTTTACCTATTTTTAAGATTTTGTTTATATTAAAAATAAATATTATTAACCAACCAAACAAAATTCGATATGTCTGCTCTTAGATTAGGATATGAGAATTAAATATTATTACTTGAATTGAAGAATACAAAATTAAAATGAGCACCTTTTATTAGAAATAATATATAATTTTATATGTATCGACCTATCTAGTTATCAATAATATTGATTTTTAAACGATTGTTGTAGCCGTCATTCTATCTCATCCTCTCCTAAAAAATAGTAAACCCAAAGTTTATGGGTTGATATCTGCATCTTGGTTGATGATAAGCCCATTTTTATTGTTTTCCATGATTTTGCTTTGTTTTTCAATAAATATCTCTCTTTATTGAGAGTCTATTACCACGTTGGTGAGTTTTATCAACTGATAAATTGGATTTTGCACCTTCTCCTTGTGAATGTTAACTCCTGTTTATTTTCCTTGATTTTACTTCGTTTTTCAATAAATATATCTCTTTATTGAGAGTCTAGTATTCCGTTAGTGGATTTTGTCTATCAATATATTGGGTTTTGTTCTTTATATTTTGAGAGTAGGTTACTTTATTTTGGCATCTGGAATCTTAGATTTACAGGATTTTGTTATATTGATTCATTGATTTGGATAGTATAGAATCGCAATTTTGGTCAGTTGTTCGAATACATTCTCAGATATCACATATGTATTTCCCTCACGATTAGAATAAATTGTTGGATTATTTCCCCAAAGAGTATATATAATTCAAGCGAGTGATGTACCACAATTTAAGATCTGATCAACGATTGTAGTTTGGATTAAGGAAACCTTGTTACCTTGATATGATCTATTTTATTTTAATATGTGTTGTCCAATCTTGATTATTTTTGTAGATGTATGACATTTTATTGATAAATCATTTACCTAAAAAAATTAGTGATTTAAAAGAAAATTTGAATGATTATTTGTGTGGATGATAATATATGCCCTTTTGTTGATAAATAATTAACCATAGCAAATATAGTGATTTATTAGAATTTTTGCGCTGAGTTGACCAATTTGCTATGAAATAAAAAAAATGATTTTTTAGAATTTTTGCGCTCAGTTAACCAATTTGCTATATAAATATCATTAACAATATTTTTATTGATTCTGTAATGATTTTTTTTTGATTGATAATTTATACACCAAATAATGTCTAATACTATTTGAGAGTATATTTAGTATCTTGAAAAATTCAAAAATATCGTCAAGTCAATTTATTTTTCCCATTAATTCTTGAAAAATAACGATAAGTAAAATTTTAATGATAAATGGTTTAAATTTCATTTTTAAAATTTTAATTGGTTGAATTTAGCCTTTTTTTAATAATTGATTAATTTAAAAGTTTATATAACTTAAATTTTGAAGGTTAAGTAACCACGATAAGTAAATTAGGATGAGAATGCTATGATTAATTTAATTTTAGTGGTTAATTTTGACTGGCTCTTATATATATTTATGAAAATTAATTCGTAATATATAATAATGTTATTATGATTAACTATAAATCAAAGTGTGAAAAATTAATATTGCGAAAATTGCTTCATATTATATATTTATATAATCCTGATTGGTTTTGTTTTAAAATATTAATTTATTATAATTATTTTTTTATATTAAAAAAAAAAATATATACGGATATGTTAAATCAAGTAAGTTACTCTATTTAAATTTGAATTGTTAACTAACCATAGTTAGTATAATAGAATGAGAATGGTAAATAAAGAAAAATTTTAATATAATATGATTGGTCTAAAATTTAGGAATGACCTTTGATTGGTACTAAAATAATTCAAAGTTTTGCATATTTTATATTTGTATAATCCTGATTGATTTTGATTTAAAATATTAATTTATTATAATTATTTTTTTACATTAAAAAAATAAAATATATGGATATGTTAAATCAAGTAAGTTACTCTATTTAAATTAGAATTGTTAACTAACCATAGTTAGTATAATAGAATGAGAATGGTAAATAAGGAAAATTTTTAATATAATATTATTGGTGTGGTAGACTCAGGTTTGATTTCTATTTTAATAATTTTAATTATATTATGATTCTATTTGTAATTCTATTTAGGATTATAATTCAATTTTAAATATATTTAGAATGATTGATGGGTTTAACCTTGGTTAAAAGATAGCAAGTTAAATTATATAAGGAAACCGATTTGTTTTAATTTGATTGGTCCATTTAAATTTTAAATATATTTAGAATGATTGATGGGTTTAACCTTGGTTAAAAGATAGCAAGTTAAATTATATAAGGAAACAAATTTGTTTTTATTTGATTGGTCCATGATTTAGAAGTGATCTATGATTGGTTCTAAAATAATTCATAGTTTTCTGATTGGTTAACTGGGTACGTGATTAATTAACTGGATTGTGTGGTAGACTCAATTTTGATAATAAAGGATGTATGTATGTATATAATATTATAGTATATTATTATATATCCATAGAAATTTATATATGTATGTATTTATGTTTGTACATGTGTATGTATGTATAAATACGCATATTAATTATACAACAATTAATAGATTACAAATAATGAAATAATAGTAGATTTTATAACATAAATGTATGTATGTACGTTATGCATGTATAATTAATAATTATGTAAGTATGTATATATGTATGTAAGTATGTATGTATGTGAGTATGTACGTATACATGTATAATTATTTATGTATGTATGTGTGTATGTGTGTATGTATGTATGTATGTATGTATGTATGTATGTATGTATGTATGTATATGTGTATGTATGTATGTATATGTGTATGTATGTATGTATATGTATGTATAATTATTGGGATTATACATTATACAAATATTTGTGTATGTTTCTAATGATTTTTATTATTAACTCAAATGTTTACACAGCTCAACTGGTTATGGTGTTGCATTTAGTTATGCATATAGTTACCAAACAGGCCCTTAGCTATTGTTAGTATTTGATTATTACTAGCATAAAAGCCCGTGCAAGGCACGGGCACTAAACTGATTTCTCGTCCAAAATTGTATATATATTCAAATAATTTTATAAATAAAAATCTGATAAACGATTAAATTTCAATTTATCTAATATGTTTATAGTTATTTTGTAATTTTGCATACCAATTTTTTATATTATATTTTGAATTATTTTTTAACTCAATTTTAAAATTTTCTAAGTATTTTAATCGATGTTAACTTGATAAAACGACCTTAATGACCCATGCGTGTATATGAAATTCACAATCAATTTTTTTGATTTTATCGTATACTGATCTAAGTACTCAACCATTATATATTATATTAATCAATTTCATATTAGATAAAAATTCATAGGTACCGTACTTTATAGTCGAGTTATAGTCTAATTGATCATTATAAATAATTATTGTGATTTTGTAATATTTAGGATTTAAAAATTTATATCTATTTTTGATTTTATTGAATGTTAATTATGTTACTTTTTATAATATATAACATAGATCCTATTTTTAGAGTTCTCATCTTTTCAACATAATTTCAATTATTTTTCGTGTATGTTTAAATATTTATGTTTTTAGACCAATCATATATTTAATTCGTTGAAATTCTAAATAGTTGATCAACGAAGACCCCCTAATAGTAGTCACATATTTAAATTTTTATATACCTAAAACTGATGTGACGAAATTATAATTATAAATGATTTGATAACTAAAATTTACACATTTCTTAAAATCAATTTTTATTTTTTATTTCATGAATTAAATATCTACACGGAGACGCATATAAAAAAATATTTTTTTTGTACTCAGTTACAGTAGGTATAATCTAAAATTTAATTTTTATATCAATTATCTAAAATGGTAAAATAGAATTGTATAATATACTCAATCTATTAGAATATTTATTGTAATTTTATCTATCCAATATTCTAAAAATAATATAAATCAATATTTTATTTACTCAAAAGTAAAAATAAAAGAGTAATAGACAAAAAGAGAATATGTGATTTATCTTATAGGTTTTTTAAACAAAACTCAAAATTAAGTGTAGAAAAGTTGGTTATGTCATTAGTTTGATAGAATAAGGTTAGTGTTTTAATCTTAACATAAATATAATTTCAATATTTTTTACATAATTATTAAAAGATGGCATTTTTGTAACTTTTAAAAATATAGCGGTAAAATCGTAACTTCATAACTATTGAATTGGCAATCTAGTTTTATTTTTTTTTGGACTCGGTTACATTATGTATAATCTAATTTTTTTTATATATCAAGTATTTAAAAATGGCAAAAGAGAATTGTAGAGTAAGATGAATCGATTACAATATTTTTTTTAGTTTTATATATCCAATATTCTAGAAATAATATGAAACAACATTTCATTTACTCAAAAAAAAAAGGATGACATAAAAAGAAAAAGGAGGTGGTCTATCTTATAGGATTTGTAAACAAAACTCAAAGGCAACTATAGCACAATTGGTTAAGTCATGAGTCCTAACAAAAACATTATTTGACTATTTTTAACATAATTATTAAATCATGGCATTTTTGTAATTTTCTTAAAAAGAAGGGTAAAACCGTAACTTCACACCTATTAAAATGGCAATTTTTGCCTTTGTGTTGAAGTTTAATATATAGTAATAGATTATTGTATGGGCAGCTGACCACGTTGACTTGCTGCCTGTCGTAGTTTTCTTTTTTGCTAATCTGACCTCCGTAGCTCTTTGTTCAATTGATTACAAGATAGATGTCGTTAGAGATACTCTAAGTTGACTTTTATTATAGTTACCAAACAGGCCCTTAGCTATTGTTAGTATTTTATTATTATTATTGTATGGGCAGCTGACCACGTTGACTTACTGCCTGTCGTAGTTTTCTTTTTTGCTAATCTGACCTCCGTAGCTCTTTGTTCAATTGATTACAAGTTATGCTTGGATGAACTTTTTGAATTTGTTCCAAGTTATGCTTTCTTCTCACCTTTTTTTCTAAAATATTTATCAATAATCAGTACAAATCAGATCCAAACCAACCTGAATCGATGTATAATAAACAGGATTGAGTTACAAAATTATTTTTTTACAGATTTGATTAAAAAATTTCAAATCAATTAAATTGAATTAGGCTATCAAAATATCTCCAATTCCGCCAACACAACCCAACTCTCGCATAACTAGCATATATAATATTAGGAGAGTGCATCGTAGATCACATATTACACGAGTAATCGACAAGAAAATAGAGCAAAAACGGTGTCCTGTGTACATGAGTTTTTTTATTCCATTGCTAAGAAAGTAATACGGATTGCATGTATTTTGCCCATAGCTTCTCTTACATTTGTTCACTAGATTTGTATTGTACATGTTGGGCCTCAATATTAATATCCCATTTACAGAAAGGCCAAGAAAAGGATTAAATTTCAGTAGAAGACATGTATAATAAATTTATAACTGGATACACAAAAACTGTGACACTAGATTTGTATTGTACATGTTGGGCCTCAATATTAATATCCCATTTACAGAAAGGCCAAGAAAAGGATTAAATTTCAGTAGAAGACATGTATAATAAATTTATAACTGGATACACAAAAACTGTGATATTGCTTTTGATAAGAAAAAAATTTCAAAATCCTGTTGTTAGAGGCCCGTCTCGGCCGAACCAATAGTCCAGCGCCTCGAGCCCGAATGAAAGCCCATATTCATCCGGCCATGATATCAACAACGGTCATACCGTTCATCCTCCTGCGAACGTGGGACACGTCGGCACACGACGCCCACTCTTCGGGTAACCGCCTGGAGAGTATGTTAAAGTCAGGTTCATTCAATCACTTATACACAATTTTTACACACAACACAAACTCTCTACGTTCAATATTACTCATCAAAAACCGACTAACTTATTCTCACACCGGAGGTGAATCGGGGGGCCAAACCCTCGCATTCTTCTCATTTGCAGGTCCGACCGAACTCAGGTCCGGCGAAACACAGTCGTAACATTTGGCGCCGTCTGTGGGAACGTAGAGATACGTTTGTGTTGAATTATATAGTTAATAATGGCGAATGAAACCGAGATACCAACAGCTGACGATAGCACTATGGCCGGAAATAATCGCATCACTCCTCCCATCACCCCAAGGCTTTTGATTTTTGATGAAGAGGGAGACATACCGTCTCCCGAAGAGCAACGGGAGATTCTCATGAAGTGGCGAGAGGAACAAAAGGCCAAGGGTAAACGGAAAGAGATAGAGAAAGAGAAGAGCAGCAGGGAGGCCGAACGTCTGGCCAAAAAGAGGGAGGCTGACCGTTTAAGGCTAGAGGCCCTAAAGCTCCAAAGGGAGGAGATTGAGTTACAGGAGAAGGCACTCCGCGAGGCTCTAGAAGCCGAAGACCCGGGGTTGGATGACCGAAGAGACAAGAGGCAAAGAACCAGAAATGATGAAGATGAGTCAGGGGACTCTGAATCAAACTCGAGGAGAACCCGGTCAAGGGTAATTTATTCTTCCGATTCGGAGGAGGAGGGTCCACACACGGACGATCGCATCCGAAGGATCGAGAAGGCCATGTTTGGAGAGAGAAAGGTCAGCCACGAGCCAGTGGTGACCGAGGATGTTGAACATTTTCGACCGCCTCCCGGAAGGCAGTTCCCGAAGATGAATGAATTTAACGGAAAGGGTGACCCCGAAGACCACTGTGAGAAATATGAATCCCTCATGACTGGGATGGGGCACTGTGATGTGATGCTCTGCAAGATGTTCAAAACCTACCTAAAGGGGAATGCATCTATGTGGTACAGGTCATTAAGACCTAGGTCTATAGGCTCGTATGAACAAGTGAAGAAAAAATTCTTGAGGCACTACTCACATTTGTGCCGAAGAGAGAAGGATACGGAAGCCCTGATCCACTGCAGGCAGGGACCGAACGAAGATTTGGGTGACTACTTAGCAAGGTTCAAAGAGGAAGCCGGTATGGTCACCAACTTGGACAAAGTCAAGGCGGCTGGATTCCTCACAGCAGGCCTCGACCCTGTTAAAGGTAAGAAGCTTCGATCTTCTCTTTATGATATGCCTCCCAAATCTTTAAATGATATATATGTGAGAGGAGAGGCTATTAGAAGAAAATTGGAATCAATTGGGGGGTACAAGGAGAACAAGAAAAATGACAGATATGACAGGAGGGACGACCGGAGGGATGACAGAAGGGACGACCGAAGGGGTCGAGGAGACATTAAGAGCAGGTTGAATGATACGAGGCCCGACAAAGGGGCCGAACGAAGAAGAGATAGGGATAGTACTGTGTTCACACCACTAAACACACTTATCTCGAAAATTCTCCATGAGATAAAGGGTAAACCTGGGTTTGTCAGACCACCCAAGTTGAAGACCCCTGAGAATAGAAGAAGCGACAGCAAATATTGTGACTACCATCGGGACAAAGGTCACAACACCGATGAGTGCTATCATTTGAAGAAGTTAATTGAAAGGATGATCAAAGATGGGGAACTGACCCAATTTGTGGGCGACTTGAGGGACAAACTCGAGTCCAAGGAGAAAAGGAAGGAAGCTGAAAGTTCCGAGAAGTACCGAGGGGAGGTCAGAACAATTTCCGGAGGAACAGTGCTTGATCGGGACAGTAAGACAGCAAGGAAAAAGTACGCCAGACAGATCTATAACCTGTACCAGTCAAGTTCAGCCAAACAATCATTGCCTATCTCCTTCACAGAAGATGACTACGAGGATGTGATATGGCCGCACGAAGACCCACTTGTTATAAACCCAGTAATCGGGGAAAACAAGATATGGAGAGTGCTGGTGGACGAAGGGAGTTCAGTCAACATTCTATATCACCGAACATATTGCAAGATGAATTTGGGAGGCGAACAGCTGGAGCCATGCCACGAGGCACCTTTATATGGCTTCGGTAATCAGCCTGTACCGATAGAAGGGACCATTACCTTGTCTGTCATGATGGGAAAAGTGCCATACACTGTGGCGAAGGAAGCAAAGTTCTATGTCGTTCGGGTCGATAGTCCGTACAACGGAATTCTGGGAAGGCCAGCCTTATCTTTGTTCCAGGCTGTATCCTCTGTCCCCCATCTGAAGTTGAAGTTCCCAACAGAACATGGAGTCGGATAAATGAGAGGCGATCAGAAAGCCGCCAGAATAATCATGTTGGAGGATTTGGAAAAAGACAAAGACATCGAGATGACCGAAGCTGGAAAGAGGAAAAGAAATGAGACCGAAGCTGGGGGCAGCCACCAACTGCTGAACATTGAGTTGGAAAAATTTGGTGCCGACCTGTCAAGCCCGATTGCTGAGCCGGCTGCCGAGACCGAAGAGGTAGAGCTGTACGTGGGTCAGTCGGGAAAGATGATCCAAATTGGAAAGAGCATGGAGTAGGAATTAAAAGAGAAAGTCATCAAGGTCATTAGGGAATTCCACGACGTATTCGCATGGAATCCCGAAAATATGCCAGGTTTGGACCCTGCAGTGGCTAAACATTGCTTAAATGTAGCTCCCGAAGCCAAGCCCGTAAGACAAAAGAAGAGGAATTTCGCCATGGAAAGGCAGAAAGTAATTCAAGTTGAAGTCGAAAAATTGCTGGAAGCGAAGTTCATCGAAGAGATAGACTATCCCGATTGGTTGGCGAACGTAGTGGTGGTGAAGAAATCAAATGGCAAGTGGAGAATGTGTGTCGACTACACCGACCTGATTAAGCATTGTCCGAAAGACCATTATCCCTTGCCGAACATTGATCAACTGATAGATGCTACTTCGGGGCATCAAATACTCAGTTTCCTGGATGCATTCTCAGGATACCACCAAATTGCCATGAATGCCGAGGATGTTCCAAAGACAGCATTCATCACACCGAACGACACTTACGCCTATATAAAGATGCCTTTCGGCCTGAAGAACGCCGGGGCAACATTTCAAAAGATGATCAACAAGGTGTTCAAAGCCCAGATCAGTCGGAACATGGAGTGCTACGTGGACGATATGATTGTTAAGTCCCTTTTCAGGGATCATGCCGAGGATCTGAGGGAATGTTTTGAAACGCTCAGAAGAAACAACATGAGGATCAACCCGAACAAGTGTAAGTTTGGAGTAAATAGTGGGAAGTTTCTTGGATACATGGTTAGCGCCCGAGGAATTGAAGCAAACCCAGAGAAGATTAAAGCAGTTATTGACATGGAAGCGCCGAAGACGATCAGGGACATTCAAAAGCTGACTGGACGGCTAGAAGCCCTGAGGAGGTTCATTTCTAGATCGGCCGAAAAGGCCCTACCATTCTTTGAAGTACTTCGGGGGTCCAAGAATTTCGAGTGGGGGCCAAATTGCCAGAAAGCATTCGAAGAGGTTAAAGAGTACTTAGTGAAGGCTCCACTCTTAATGAGACCCGACCCGAAAGAAACATTGCAGCTGTACTTGGCTGTGAACGACCGAACACTCGGAGCCGTGTTAGTCAAAGAGCACGAAGGGAACCAGCACCCGGTGTTCTATGTTTCTCATATTCTCAAAGATGCAGAAACAAGATATCCAAATGCAGAGAAGTTGCAGAGTGGTTGCTTGGGCGATCGAACTGGGGGAGCATGATTTGAAATATACATCAAGGACTTCGATCAAAGCCCAAGCACTAGCAGATTTCATGGTAGAATGCTCTTTCTCGGGGCCGAACGACTTGGCTCCTGAAGAACAAATGATTTAGACACCGGGAAAATGGAAGTTGTTTGTCGACGGGTCGGTCGCCAAGGAAAAGTGCGGGGCAGGGTTAATTCTTACAAGCCCAGAAGGATTTGAGATTTGTCAAGCTATCAGGTTCACTTTCCCGTTGACGAACAATGAGGCCGAATATGAAGCACTCTTGGCAGGGCTAGATTTGGCAAGAAGTCTAGAAGTTAAGCACATTAGGGCGTTCAGTGATTCCATGTTGGTGGTAAAACAGTTCTCAGGATAGTATGGGCAAAAAGATCCCCGAACCAAGGCATACGCCCTTAAGGTACGTGAACAATCTTTGCTGTTTGAAACTTTCGAGTTAACTCAAGTAGCTAGAGAAAACAACAGTCGGGCAGACGCCCTCTCGAGGTTAGCTTCGGCAGAAACCCAGAACTTAAATGGGTCCATCTATCTGACCGAAGTAAAGACGCCTTCGATAGACAAGAAGCAGTGCATGGAAATTCATCAAGGGGTCAATTGGATGACTCCCATCAGGGCATTATTGGAAAAAGGCACCCTACCACTTGACCGAAGGGAAGCACAGAAGGTGAAGTATCGGTCGGGGAATTATACTCTGGTCGGGGGCCGTTTGTTCAGACGATCGGCAAGCCAACCATTACTTAGGTGTTTAGACAAAGATGAACAACAGCTTGCTTTAGAGACGGTTCACGAAGGGATTTGTGTAGAACATTTGGCTGGAAGATCGTTAGCCTTCAAAATTCTCAGGCAAGGGTTTTTCTGGCCAAAGATGAAAGAAGATGCATCCGAACATACCAAGAAGTGTAGACAGTGCCAACTTTTCAGCACAATACCAAAACAACCACCCGAAGAAATGGAGACGGTTCACGAAGGGATTTGTGTAGAACATTTGGCTGGAAGATCGTTAGCCTTCAAAATTCTCAGGCAAGGGTTTTTCTGGCCAAAGATGAAAGAAGATGCATCCGAACATACCAAGAAGTGTAGACAGTGCCAACTTTTCAGCACAATACCAAAACAACCACCCGAAGAAATGTCCTCAGTTCTTAACCCGATTCCATTTGCTATGTGGGCGGTTGATATTGTGGGGATCCTACCCACCAGCACTAAACAGGCGAAGTACTGTATTGTGGCAATCGACTATATGACTAAGTGGATAGAAGCAAAACCGCTTTCGGCCATTACCGAAGAGGCCGCAAAGAAATTCATGCTGGAGCAGGTCATATTGAGGTTTGGCATACCTATGGTGTGTGTGTCCGATAACGGTACTCAGTTCATTGGGAGCAAGTTCAGAAAATTCTTGGCTCAATTCGGGGTAAAACAGAAGTTCAGTTCGGTAGGGCATCCCCAGGGAAATGGGGCGATCGAGGCGGCCAACAAAATTATTTTTGATGGAATCAAGAAAAGGCTAGGGGAAGCTAAGGGACTTTGGGCTGAAGAACTACCATGGGTCCTATGGGCCTACCGAACCACTACAAGATCTTCAACCGGAGAAACGCCTTTCAAACTGGCCTTCGGAACTGATGCCCTTCTACCTGTCGAAGTTGGTTTAGAGTCTTACCGAACAGAAGTGTTTAACGTGGAAACAAATGAGTTCGGACTCCGAGCGAATGTGGACTTACTGGAAGAAGAAAGAGAGGCTGCCCACCAAAGAAACTTAAGGTACCAACTGCAGGCAGCCCAGTACTATGATTCGGGGGTGAAGAAGAGATCGTTCAAAGTCGGGGACTTAGTACTTCGGGAGTTAGCCACCTCCATGCCAGCCAAAAAGGGCAAGCTTATGCCCAAATGGGAAGGCCCATACGTGGTAATCGAAGTGGTTCGACCGGGCACTTACAAATTGGCCCATCCGGACGGCAGCCCAATCAAAAACACCTGACATGCCGCTCGCCTTCGCCGTTTCTACCAGTAAGCTTACTGGACAAATTTTATTGCTTTTTTACTTCAGTATTTTGTTTTATGCAACTTTATTCTGAATCCCATATGATAGCATCAATCTGTAATCGAATCTATGTAAGAGTTGCATGATTAATGAAAAGATTGTTTTGCTCCAATTTTTATCCGTTATCGTTAAGCTAAGTACATTTAAAGCCAAAAAGCTAAGTACGCAATACCAAGCTTAATAGACCCATGTTTGGGACCGACCGTATAAAACATGTGCCCTTTAACTTATTGGTAGTGTTCAAGTACATTGCGTTTTAAGCTACAAATACTTGGCAAATCCAAATTTGGGGCCGACCGAATGAAATTTGACCCCTCACAAAATTGTCTTAGTATTCAAGTTGCTTTGACATTAATTAAGGCCGGGAAGAAATATTTTTCAGCCGACCGAATGAGACCTTAATTATTTACAAAACCCTTTAAATACTGGGGGACAGCTAGGTTACGACCAAAAATGCACATAAATGCTAGGCCGAAGCCGAAGATGCACAAACATATGAATAATTATGCCAAGGCAAAATGAAGCCGAAGACGCATAAGAACAAGAAAAATTATGCTAAGGCCAATTGAAGCCGAAGATGCGTACAAGAAAAAATTATGCTAAGGCCAATTGAAGCCGAAGATGCGTAAAAGAGAAAATTATGCTAAAGCCAAATCAAAGCTAAAGATGCATGAACAAAGGCAAAAGCCAATTTAAGGCCGAAGCCGTCGACGCATAAAAAAAGAAGAAGAATATTATGCTAAGGCAAATTTAAATAAACAAGCCCGAAGGCAAAGTAAAGTATTACAAGCCCGAAGGCACGAATAGAGAGCCCGAAGGCAAAGTTAAACATTACAATTTCAAAGGCATTGAAAATCTACAAAATTACAAGGCTTCGTCAGCTGGAGGTTCGTCGGAAAGAGATTCATCTTCGCCCGAAGAAACCTCTAAAGGTTGATCAGACCCCTCTCGACCAACCGGATCCGTCATCCCGAGTGAAAGATCTATTAGCTGAGTATGATCGAAGCCTAGAGAATGTGCCTTCAGCACAGCGCCGTCATATCCCATCTGATAACATCTTTCTTCGGTCAGCTCAATAGTCTTCTTCAGCTTCCGAACGTTCTTCCTTGTAAGTTTGAGCTGTTTGTTTCTCCATTTGACCCTAGCCCTTAAGGCGTCCATCTCCTGCAACCTTTCCTTTAAGGAATCATTCTCGGCCTTCAAGGAGTTAGCCTGGCCGGTGACCCTCTCCAAGTCAGTGGTTGCATTCCGGAGGTCTTCTTCAGCCTTGACCACCCGAACTTCAACTTGGTCGGCCGCCTCCAGTTTGTTCTGTATCCCCTCCATCCGTTCGACCACAACGGCTGACCAGGAGACCCCTAGAAACAAACAAGGTAAAAGAATTAAACATTGAAGACAAGTGGAAGAAAAAATACCGAAGAAGAAAAAGCTTACCATGGAGAGCAGAGCCAACATCTCAGTACAAGCCTCAAGGTCGTTCGCCTTGGCAAACGTGGGCCTATCGGCTGGAAGGATGAGACCCCGGCAGAGATCGGGACCCACGATAGTAGATAGCTGTGGAGCAGGGACAATGATCTGATCAGTCTCGATGACTCCCCAAGGAGGAGAATACACCTTCGGATCGGCATTTCCCGACCGGAATCTCTTCCGGGAGTCGGTTGAGGTGACTTGGACGACACCATCCCCCCGATCCCGAGGAGGAGAAGAAACCAATGGAGTTTCGATTCTCTTCCCTTGATCAGGAGCCGACTCCAACTCCTTGCCGGCCGACTGAGCAGCAGCATCGGCTTCGGCTGTAGCAGCTACTGAAAGTTGAGCTGCCTTCTTGCGTTTGCGCTCAATGATATGCTGAAGAGAAGACACTGCACAAAAATACTAGTGTTAAACATGGGCAACTGGAAATGAAAATATAGCAAAGGAAGCATTCGGGATGAAAATGAACAAGGTAAAAATAAATGTTACCACTACCCCAAAGGGCGACCAACCAGTCGTTATCCCTGCCGTCCGATAAGGGAACCCTATTCATATCGAGTTCACAAAGAAGACGATAATCATGTTTGTCCGCCTCCAACATTTCGGGATACTGCAACCTTGACGGGTCCAGATCCTGCCAGCGACAATACTTCTCCATCTTCGGGCCCGAGATGAAAGCCCACCTCTCATGGGCTCCCCTATTGTTGGAGTTTGTTTGAGCCCAATCGGCCTTACCGGTTCGGCGAGCTATGGTGTAGAAGCCGTTGCTTTTGGAATTCCTTCGGAGCTCATAATGATGCCAGGACAGGGTTGTCCTAGGAGTCATATTCTTAGCTAAGCATCGAGCTTGGAATGCGTTTATGTGGAAAAAGCTGTTCGGATCCAACTGCCCTACGGCGATCCCGAGTTGCCTCAGCAATTTCTTCAGTATCGACAGCATCGGCAACCGAAAGCAGCATTTGAAAGCCATCTCGGATATGCCGGTGGCCACGCTTCCGCCGTAGAGGGGTGGAACCTCAGGATTATGCCAGATACGGTCTTTCTTCCTAGGTGTGAAGAAATACCAGACATTCCTCTCTACAAGGTATTTGGAATGGAAGTCTTCTATTTTTTCCTCGGTCAGGTGCGACCGGAAATTCGCCGCGGGATATACCTCGACGTCGCTAAATGGTGACACCTCCGAAGGACCGGCACCTTCGGTCGACCGATCCATGTCCCTGCATTTGGAAATGAAGAGACGGTTAGCCCTGTACTCGGATAAAGAAAAAGGAATTCAAAAGGAGAGAAAGGCCGAGTACAGTAAGCCAGGATCGGTCGGGACACCTACAGTCTAGGACGAAGGGATCCGAAAGCCTAAATCTTAGGGAAATTAGAAGGTTCCTAAGAAAGTTCTGAGCGATCGGAGTGGTCCGAAGAGTGTTCTCAAGGTTCGAAGATCCCGAAGAAAGTCCTTGCCCAGGCCTTTCTCCAGACCAGTTCCGTAATCTTAGGGAGAGACAATTAAAGGATAAAATGGTACATCAGAGGCCACCTAACTACTTGCAGGCATGTACATAGAATATTTGAGAATCACAGGCAAATTTATGTGTACATACGTATAAATACATACACGAATATATGGAGTGCAGAACAGTTATGGTAAAGAAGCGAGAAGGGAAATGTTACTTACTTGTTTGAAGATTCTTGAAGAGGCTGAGTTCTCGAGGATAAATTGCTTGAATGTAGACGTCCACCGGAGTCGGGGAAGAGAAGATGACCGGCGATGAATCGACGTTTCCAATCGTTGTTTGCGAAAAGCTCTGAGAAATAAAGATTTTGGCTCTGATGTTTTGTTTAATTGGTAGGCGTAAAAGTGGGAATGAATGGGTTTAGAAGGGTTATATACAGAGATGTGACGTTTGGACAGAGCCGTTTCATATTCAACGGCGGGGATTGAAGCGTGAATCTCGAGATTAGACAGCTGTTAACCACAAGGGGACACGGCTTCCAAGGAAACGTTTCAACCTTGTCCCTCGTCCTTATTATCTGAATAAGACGTCCGAAGAGCGAACTCCGAAGATGGGCCTAGGCTTTGGCCTCCGTCCTGAGGATAACTCCGAACGAAGCCCAGGGACATGTTAGAGGCCCGTCTCCTTAATGGGCCGAACCAATAGTCCAGCGCCTCGAGCCCGAATGGAAGCCCATATTCATCCGGCCATGATATCAACAACGGTCATACCGTTCATCCTCCTGCGAACGTGGGACACGTCGACATACGACGCCCACTCTTCGGGTAACCGCCTGGAGAGTATGTTAAAGTCAGGTTCATTCAATCACTTATACACAATTTTTACACACAACACAAACTCTCTACGTTCAATATTACTCATCAAAAACCGACTAACTTATTCTCACAGCGGAGGTGAATCGGGGGGCCAAACCCTCGCATTTTTCTCATTTACAGGTCCGACCGAACTCAGGTCCGGCGAAACACAGTCGTAACACCTGTATTCCTGTTAAAAGAAGAATTAAATTTCAATAGAGAACATTTACTATAATAGGATTACACAAAAAATGTGATATTGTTATGACGATATTGACGATATTTATGACAAACATTGAATGGATTGTAATATAAAGTAGCTTTCATGATAGAATTATAAGGTAATTTATAAGATTTCTTGTACTACTCCCTTCGTCCCAGTGGAATCTTTACATCCTAGCTGGGCACGAAGAACAAGACAAGCATATAATAGTGGGTATAAAGTGGGTGTAATATTGTTAAAATAAATGAAGTAGTGAATGTAATAGTAATTTTATTGTTAAAATAAGTGAAGTAGTGGGTGTAATAGTGATTTTATTGTTAAAATAAATGAAGTAGTGGGTGTAATAGTGTAAAGTATTGTTAAAATAAGTAAAGTAGTGGGTGTAATTGATGTATGATCTTTATGATCATACTTTCTTTACATTTTTTAGTTTATTTTGCACGAAATTGGATTGTTATTTAATTAATTTTTATGTTTTATTGTAGGAAAAAGGGATTCCTTATAGTAGAAGGATTGTGGCTTAAATTACAAAATTTGAAGTGAATTCTAGCAAAATTCGGATTTCGGATCAGCTTGCGTAGTGGTCACTGTTTTGGCTATAACGGGAGCTCCGGATGTCCGTTTGAGGCCCGTAAGCAGTCATTGGAAAGCTTGCGAGAAGACCTTTAATTCAAGTATGGTCTTAAATTTTATTGATGTTCCAAACTGTCCAGAAAAAGGCCAGAAGCAGTCAGCTCGAATTTCCTACATTGGAATCCTACTTTATTAAGGAAACTCCATTGTTTTATTATTAAATAAGTAAATTATAGTTTTATTAGATAGAAGTCAGTTGTATATCAGATAATATATATTGGATAGGAAAAAAAGACACGTACGACCGAGGGGGACAACGGTTACACAAAACAAACATCAAGGCACCTTATGGGAGTAAAATAAATTCATACAAACAAGATCAAAAATAACAACTAAATAACAAAGAAAATAATAGAATAGATAAAAAATTTACAAACTAACCGAACAAAATGCTTGGGTTGCCTCCCAAGAAGCGCCTTTTTATAGTCGTGGATTAGACTATTCACTCCCTTCGTAGCTCCGAAAGAGTGATGGATGAAACATTATGATCAATGTCACTACCCAAATATGGCTTCAACCATTGCCCGTTAACCTTGAATGTTCTCCCGGTATGCATATCTTCAACTTCAATAGCACCATATGGATAGACTTGCACAACCTTAAAAGGCCCGGACCAACGTGATTTGAGCTTACCCGGAAACAACTTTAGCCTTGAGTTAAATAGCAAAACCATTTGCCCCGGCTCAAGCTCCTTGGGTAAAATTTTCTGATCATGCCACTTCTTCATTTTCTCCTTGTAAATTTTAGAGCTCTCATATGATTTCAACCGAAATTCCTCAAGCTCATTTAACTGAAGAAGCCGCTTTTCTCCAGCTGCAGCAAAATCAAAGTTAAGCTTCTTGATTTCCCAGAAAGCTTTGTGCTCTAACTCCACCGGAAGATGACAAGCTTTTCCATACACCAATTGATAAGGTGATAATCCCAATGGTGCTTTGTAAGCGGTCCTGTAAGCCCAAAGACTATCATCTAGCTTCTTAGACCAATCCTTTCTTGTAGAATTCACCGTCTTCTCTAGGATTTGCTTGATTTCCCTGTTAGAAACTTCAGCTTGCCCATTGGTTTGAGGATGATAGGCACATGCTACCTGGTGACGAACTCCATACTTTGACAACAATGATGTGAATTGTTTGTTAAGAAAATGTGTTCCCTCATCACTAATAATAGCTCTTGGAGTCCCAAATCGAGTAAAAATATTCTTTTTCAGAAATTCAAGCACCACAGATGCATCATTGGATGAAGTCAGTTGTTATTGATGTTGAGTACTTGGTATGCGGATGTTGTATCGAAGTATTTATGGACCACGATCATTATATCATCCACGCCGGGCACTACCGGACGAGCAGGACGAGCAAGTTGTGGAAACTCAACATACATTAAAGGAACAAATTGCTGAAGTGCGCCAAAGCCAAGCTAAGCTACTTAAGGGGCAAGATGAGCTACAACAAAGTCATGCCAAGATTTTACTAAATCAGGAGAGTCTGGGGAAACAAATGGGCGAGATGTTTGCATGGTTGCAGCAGCATTTGTCACATCATTCATCATGATACCTAGGGGAGTTTTCTTTTCTTTTCTTTTCTTTAGTAGTTTTATTTGTTCTTATGTGTAGGAGTCGTTGTGTTTATTTTTGTGGTCATTTTCGAGTCATTGAGGACAATGCCTCACATAAGGGTGGGGAGGTGTTCTTGAAAAAAAAAATTGAAAAATTCTAAAAACCAAAATATAATTCTAGCCTTATAAAATAATGGAGATGATATGGTGAAACGTTGTTAGTTGTCTATCAAGTAGTTGATGCATTACTTGTTTCAAGTTGAGCTAAATGTATCCATGCAAGCTAAGTGATCTTGTGTTGTTCATACTTTTGTTTGAGGGATGCAATGCTATACTCTTGTGCACACACATTTTTCACTAGCAAGTTGAAACTAGTAGACTCATTTATTGTCTTTAGTAATTAAAATGATATGTTTTTGTGTAAGACGATTTGGTTTTCATGCTTTGAGTACAAGTAGGTGCATTAGAAAGAATTCTTTTTGTGACTTGGGATTTATTATCTTTTGACACCGAGTGAGTTTTTGGGCCAATATGCATATCGCTTGCATATTATTTTTGTTTGCTTGTGTGTCCTCATTGCATTTGCATTGCTAGCACTTGTCTTAGACCTTTCTTGAGATACATGGCATTGAATATATGATAACATGATAAAGGCACCTAGGATTAACCTTCCATTTTCCCATTTTGACATACCTTGCTTATGTGATCCATTAGTAGCCCTTTGAGCTTAATCGTTTTATTTGGTGACACACCACATTACATGCCTAAACCTATTTTCTTTAATGGCCTTATATAATTTGATCCCTATATGTCAAAGGCTAGTGAGATTAGGAGGGAGTAATAAGGTGTGATAAATGAGTTACTTGTGAGATCATATTTTCATTTTGGGAAATGATGAGGTTATTGTGTAAATGCTTAATTTGTGTTTTGGGACTTTTAGAGGATCATTGTGAATGTATATACGTGTTTGTTTCACTTTGCTTGTAGCTCTCGAAAAAAAAATGAAAAAAATGAAAGAAAAACACAAGGCCATAAAATAAATAAATGCCTTGAAAAAAAAAAAGAAAAGAAAAAGCGAGAGCATGTTCATTTGTTATTTATAGTTCTTGTGCTTTATGATCCTTTGTCTCGGGCTAGATAAAGTAATTGTGCTTAATGGTCTAAGTGTGGGGAAGGCATATGGGTGGATTGTGCGAATAAATATGGAGAATCACTAGCTTTTGACACTTCACCCTATTTGACTTTTCTTGACATACCTTGTCCCTAACCCCATTACAACCCAAATAAAAGTTCTTTTGATTATCATTATTCATGCATGTTGTGTTTTTAGTTGGATCGATGCCAAGTGTCAAGCGTGTTATTGTATATGATGGAATTGAGTGATGCACTTAACCTATTCTTGAGCGTAATTCTTTTGTGAGTGAAAGGTGAGGTATTACTTGATATAATATGAAAATCTCAAGTCTTCTTGATAGTGTACTCTTGTAAGTTTAGCATGATTACCAAATTTGTTTTGCACTTGACATGATCTTTTGAGTACTTTTGCACATTCTATGAGTAGATTATATGGATACTTGCACCTTTGACACCAAGACTTAGCATTTGCATCTTGATTCTTGAGTTGAGATAGTATGAGTGATCTTGTTTGTGTGGAGTTGTAGTGGCGTGCATCGAACCCTTGATAGATAAACTTACTTATTTCTATTATAATCTCTATTAGTTTACATGTGCTAAATGGATTTTGTGGGTTCATTCGCTATAGGCCCTCACGAGACAAAACTCGTCCTACTAGGGCTGCCTAGGGGTTTAAAGGCTTGTTGCATACGCTCAATGCAATCGTGTCACCTACGAAAGTGGTTTTAATAAGCTAGCTTGTAGTTTGGTTTGTGTTTTATTTGCCCGAGGACGTGCAAGAACTTAAATGTGGGGATATTTGATGTATGATCTTTATGATCATACTTTCTTTACATTTTTTAGTTTATTTTGCACGAAATTGGATTGTTATTTAATTAATTTTTATGTTTTATTGTAGGAAAAAGGGATTCCTTATAGTAGAAGGATTGTGGCTTAAATTACAAAATTTGAAGTGAATTCTAGCAAAATTCGGATTTCGGATCAGCTTGCGCAGTGGTCACTGTTTTGGCTATAACGGGAGCTCCGGATGTCCGTTTGAGGCCCGTAAGCAGTCATTGGAAAGCTTGCAAGAAGACCTTTAATTCAAGTATGGTCTCAAATTTTATTGATGTTCCAAACTATCCAGAAAAAGGCAAGAAGCAGTCAGCTCGAATTTCCTACATTGGAATCCTACTTTATTAAGGAAACTCCATTATTTTATTATTAAATAAGTAAATTATAGTTTTATTAGATAGAAGTCAGTTGTATATCAGATAATATATATTGGATAGGAAAAAAAGACACATACGACCGAGAGGGACAACGGTTACAGTAATAGTGTTAAAACTTACTATTTTGGGAATGTAAAAAAATGAATGGGACGACCCAAAATAGTAACTGTAAAGAATCCCTTGGGACGGAGGGAGTATTTTATAAATCACGTTTATCGATTGTAAGTTACAAACAAAAAATAATTCAATATAGTATTCATTGACTAATGTGGACAACCTTATTGTCAAATACTCCTATGTAGTTAGTATAGCTTTTTCATGTTATCTGTAGCACTCAAGAAGAAAGATAGAGATGAGGGTCAGAGTAAAATGGTTTGTCCGCATACATTTTTGTCAATACTTCTTACTATTTGCAAAGAAAAAAAGAGATTTCATTTATTAATTAAGAGGGGTGTATTCAATTGAGATTTTACTGGATTTCTGATAATTCATGAATTTTAACGAATTTTTTAAATTCACATATTTTTCAAATTCTACAAAGAATCTACTAAAATTGGTGTAGAGTCATTTAGATTTGAAAAGTTTTTTTAAAAATCCATCAAAATCTCATGATTTTTGCAAGATTTCAAAACTTATAGAAACAACTAGCACATCCACCATTTTAATAAATCTAAAAAATTCGTGGACTTTTGAATACCCCTAGATTTAAATGAATTGTTTTAAATCCAGATTGAATACACCCAGATTTTAATAGACTTATTGAAATTCTAATTGAATACCTCGAATTTTAAATGACATTTTGAAATCCAAATTGAATATCTCAAGATTTTAATGGATTTAAAAAAATTCAAATTAAATACCCCTAGATTTCTAAAATCCCTCAAAATCCTTCAAAATCCCATGCAATTGAATACACCCTCTTAAATCATTCATCAATACATTAATGAATTTTCGATGAGCATTGTCAATACTTCTTTAAAGCTCTACATTGTATATATAGGGAGTCAGGAGGGTCTTTTGTAGATCACACAAGTCATACACAAGTAGATATAACAAAACTGAAGAACATGGGTATTTCTTTCATTGCCAAGATACTTCTGATATGGATTTCACTTATTTTGCTCATCATCTCGCTTGGTATGGATGTTCATCGCGAAAATTATATACGCTTGCGCTTTTTTGTTGTTGCATTTGCAAATAAGCATACACACAACATAGTATTCACATAACAGATTCTAAATTCAAGAGTATAACGAAAATAACATGGTGTAGCTATAGTTTATTTAGTGTAGACTTTGATGCATGTATATCACTAAATGCGTATACTACTTGGTCGTATATAGATCAGCTTCAGAAAATTAAAAAGAGTTTTTCTAATGTGTGCCAAGGACAGATATAATAAAAGTATCATGAAAGTAAGTGACTAATGTGTTAGAAAGATCCAATTAATAATTCGTAATAATCGTGTTGTTTTCAGCGTCGTCTGCGACTTGGGAGAAAGGGAGTGCTGGAGACTGTTTTGGAAAATGCGCGAACCTGGGGATTGATTGCAAGGAGTTATGCAGAGACTCGGGGTATGCCGCAGGAGGTTGCATTCTAGGAGATTGTTGTTGTATTAAAATTTAAACTTTCATCTAACAAATGCGCATGTCATGAAAGCCATTTTTCTATGCATTGATGTAGATATAATGGCTTTTAAAACAAAATAATAAGAAGGTGTTTTCATATTCTTTTTGTATTTTGACATTCTGCAATACTGCATTCACAGAGCATTAAATTTTCCAAATTTTATATATGGATTCTTGAGGAGCGACATTCACAAAGCATTAAAATTTCCAAATTTTAAGACCTATATATGGATTCTTGAGGAGCGAAAAACAGAGCTCTATAATTTATTATAATTTATCGTTTAGTATTTCTTATAGACAATATACCTTATTTTCTAGATAGGGCCTTGTTTGTTTCACAATCTCTTCGACTTCATGATATTGTGATTGTCATTAGCGTAGTTGAGGTAAATAAAAAATTTTGATCGATGTAATTCGGAATGATGATGATGATCAACTAGGGCGTAAACGAATCGAATATGTGCGGATAGTAGTATAATTAAATTCGATTCGATTTTGTAGTTATTCGTTCGGATCCGGTCCGGATTCGATTTAAAATTTTAATCCTTTGTTCAAATTCAATTCGAATATAAATGTTTGTATTTGATTCGGTTCAACTCGATTGAAGACCGAATTACTCATTTTTGTATATTTGAATTCGAATTCATCTAGAATAATTTTAGAAAATTAAAAATATTCGAATGATTATTTTAAAATACTAAAATGTGCTCATGTGCAGAATATTAATTTAATAGCACATATTATATATATAATATATATTGTATATATAATTTGCGGATTCTAATCGAATACCTATAAGTTTGAGTATTCTAAAATTAATCGAACTACTCTATAAAAATATGATCGAATATTAGAGTGTTGAGATTTGACTCGATATTCGTTCGAATTATGAAATAGAATTCGAATTCGCTCATTTCTTATACGAATACAATCATATTCGTTGTTAACGAGTCGAATCCGGATTCGAATCCGGATTACTCGGATTCTTTTTCAACCCTGTGATCAACATATATAAGACATGGATGCTGATCCAGTCTCGGTTGAAAAAAAAAAGCAGTAATAAATTTTTTAAATAATCTGGGGTGAAATTTAAATATACAATAAAATTGATTTGTAAATCAATGTTATTAAATTTGTGTTAGGGATCAATTTTAATATCGGTTCCATCACTAAAAAAATTTGATATATATAATACTATCCGATAATAAGTTCCTTACTAATGCATTTACCTGACATGGTCTAAAATTAAAAACACTATGATGTTGTGAGCTATTGGATGCATCTACTATCAGGGATCGGAACGGGTCGGGTTCGGCTCGGGTTTTGCAAAATCCAAATTCAAATATTTTCGGGTTTCGGGTTTCGGATCGTATCGGATTTCGGATCCAAAATTCAATATCCAAATCCAAATCCATCGGGTTTCGGATCGGATCAGGTTTTTTTCGGGTATCCAAAATTAAAAATAGTATAAATAAGTTGCTTAACAAAAAAATAAAAAAATTGTGTAAGTAAGTTAAAAAATACCGCTACATCCATGATAATTTATTTTCTCGATCTTTCCATATCTTATGTCTCAAAGATATGTGTATGTATAATATGTATTTATAATATACATTTATATAATATATATATATATATATATATATATATATATATAATAGTGTATGTATAATATGTATTTATAATATACATTTATATATAATATATAATATATAAAATATAAAATATAATAAATAAAAGTCGGGTATTTTTCGGGTTTCGGGTTCGGCTCGGGTTTTGATCGGGTTTCGGGTTTCGGATCGGGTTTCATGAAATCCATATCCATATCCAAAATCTTTCGGGTTTAAAATTTAAATCCATATCCATATCCAAATCCAAAATATCGGGTTCGGATCGGATAAAAAATCGGATTTCGAATTGGGTATCCGTCGGATCGGATTTTTTTCCCATCTCTATCTACTATGTTTGGTCATAAAATAAGAAAGATAAGTATGTGACCATGACAAGAAAATATGAGAAATATTACTTAAAAAGATGTTATCACCAAGATGTCATTGCACTTTATATCTTTAGAGGATAGTACCATAAAATAGTTTTAATTTTCTTAGAAATCGGTAAATCGATTGTTTTCAGTTATAAAATATATTTTTAATATGATATATATAGGTAGTGCGTGAATGAGAATTATTAGGTGGAGTTATCAATTAGGATCGGATGCATTTAACATTAACATAATAATAGTTTATTAGTTTTATTTTATTAGGTACATTTATCTTATGATAAATTTTTTAATTATTCATATTTAATCAAAATGTTATCTTCGTCAAAAAAAAAATCAAAATGTTATCTAGTATCTAGTAATTTATTATGTAATATACAAGGGACGGAGCTAAGTTATGGTTCGAGGGTACTCTAAAAATAATACACTAAGTTGGATGTTGATAATATTTAGGATGAAAAATAATACATATGTCTAACCTGTTCTAGGATACATATATTGCTAAGAATTGGAGAACAATCGGAGGGGTTATAATTTTCTTGCCTATTGATAACTGGTTTCTAAGTTGAACAAGGATTAAGCTCAGCAATACTTGGCACTATACAGCCAAAATGGCTAAGCATGATCTAAATAAATAAAAGCAACTGAAATTTCAGGGTACGCGATGGGAACCCCTCGGTTCCACGTAGCTCCGCCCCTGAATATACGTACCCTTAATAAGAAGCCATAGTGATATTGACGGGGATTACTGATCAGGCGAATTGCATTTTGAAGTTGCGTATTCTAACAAAAATTATGATGGGGATTCCCAAAAAAAATTTCAATTTTTATTTTGATTTTTTGATTTTTTGGGTTATATGATTATATCCATTTGTCTGTACATGGGTATCCCTACAACTATCTTACGGGCATTTTTGGCCAAAATTTTCGAGACTAGTATTTTGTTAACTTTTCGTAAAGCGACCCTTTTTTTTTTTTTTTTTATATATAATCATTATCCAAAAACAAATATGCAGTCAAAGATTACAGCTATCTCTAGCGAGGAAATGCATGTCCACCAAAAGTGGGTAAGCAGATACGTAAAGATGAGTGTGGGTTATTAATTGGTTTGTCAGTATATACACTTGTCAGAAACTCTGGCATAGTTGCCTAGCTACTACATATTGTGTTCGCAGAGTACATTGTTGATCACTGCTGGTAATCGAAAAGAAATTAGAGCGAAAATGGTGTACATGAGTTCTTCTTCCACTGCAAAGAAGCTATTGATGTGGATTGCACTTGTTCTGCTAATAGCTATTCTTGGTAATATATGTTCATTGCGAGATCAAAGGATACACACACTTTCTTTTTGTTGCACACAAGCAGTCAAGCAATATCGATAGTTAGTTAACAAACTAGATATCGAAGACTGTGTCAAAATTTTCATTATGCAGTTTGTGAATTGTTGTGTATAGACTTTGGTTTATATTATGGTACATCACAATATGTGGACATAATAGTAATGATCTTTTTGGTTTCAGTGTCTGCAATCGGAGTGGAAGGGAGTGTTGGGGGTTGTTTTCAGAAATGTAAGGAATTGGACATGGCTTGCGACGACGTGTGCAAAGGCGAAGGGTATGCCGCAGGAGTTTGCCTACCACCATTCAGGGACTGTTGTTGTTTCTATTAGTAGTTGAACTCTCATCTAAGAAAATGTATCGTAGCCATTTCTCTATCCATGTACCAATGTACACACAATGGCTATTTAAATAAAATCTGAGAGGGTGTTCATGTTCTGATAGTCATTTTCTTATCATTCTGCAATATTTGCATTTACAAAATGAAGTATTAAAACTTTCCCCCCTCTTTAGGGTGGGGAGTGGCAGTGGAGCCAGTCAGCCATGATGTTATAGCTAGGGGGCACATCTCAAATTTATAACAAAATAAGCAATACAAAACAAAAGTGCAAAGCAACATGGGGGCAAGAGAGTAGTAGTATCCATATTTTAGTACTATAACTGTGTCGGTCAAACATATAAAAAAAATTCTTTAACTTATGGGAGCACGTGCACCCATAAGCCGCCATCTCCCTCCGCCACTGGGGAGTGGTGGCAAAAGAGGTGGTGTCAAATGAAATGACAACTATTAAATTTAATTAGTATTGTACGAATTATTAGGGGGAATAGAGTTTTCTAATTTTTCACTGACAACATTGTCATTTAAAGAGAATCGGTGTTTATGAATGATTTGATTGTAGTCTCGTGATGACAGAAGGGGTGGCGTCAGATGAAATGACGGCTACTAAATTGAAAACAGTATTGTACGGATGGTTAAGGACCGAAACAGACAATAATTTATCACCGACAAGTCGACAACAGATGTCAATTAAAGATATTTACTGTTTTTGAATAATTTGTTCGTTGTCTCATGAAGGCAAAAGAGGTGGCGTCACATAAAATGACGACTATTAAATAAAATAGTTTTGTACCGATTCTTAAGGGGAAAAATTGAGTTTTCTAATTTCTAACCGACAATAGATGTCATTTAAAGATATTTAGTGTTTATAAATAACTTCTTTGTCGTCTCATGATCTCTGTGATCCTATGATTATCAATGCTTCACTTGAGGTACTTGGAATTTTTTTAACCTCGGAGTTTATGATGATCAGCGCAATAAGTCTATGACTGGTAAATGTGTACTTGAAGGCCCTGACTGTTTGTTCAAGAATAGTTATCAGATGGTTTAGAAGAAACATGCTAAATATTTGTAAAACAATGTAGTTACAAGCTTAATCCTCTGTTCATGCTATTGCATTCACTTGACAGATTCTATGTTGTGCATACAAAAGAAATAAGATAAGTATATAACTGCAACAGAAAACAAAATGCAATAATCATAGCTAATATCAGTTCTGCTGTACATTTAGTCTGGAAGTAAAACTTAGATATACATGTAAAGCAAAAAGAATCACAACATAAATACATACTATTTTCGCACATTGTACAATCAACAGCATGGCAGCATCCTGATTATTTTGAGCTAGCCTTTGGCCCTTGGCATTGTATATATAAGATGTTCCACAAGAAGATCTAAAACTTTGATTCTTCGAAAGATAAATTTTATGTTATGATGGCGTTTGAACATGTATAAGCTACTAAAGTTTTTAATCAATGTAAAAAAATTTAGAACTAAATTCTTACTTCTGAGTTTTGAATTGAACTTCATGTTTTTAAATAAAAATAGATACGATTTATCTTAGTCGTGTGAAATCTGATTCCTTTTAGTCGAGAAACATGTGAAAGTGAATATATTCGGAACCTTATATTAGCTTCTTTTGTGTCAGATATAAATGAGAAACGTTTTGGTCCTTAAACTCATTAACACCCAAAATATACTAACACAATCAATGTGGTGAACTTTATCCTCAGTCCTCAGATGTTAACACAATACAAGTCTCTTTTGAAAAAATTACGCATCTTAAGAAAACATTAATTAGATGATACATTCCCTCTTATACCCATTATAAATGCATTGACTTTTAAGAATATGAACTATTTTATACTTTTAGTCATTCATCACTAGAGATGCACAAAAAGCCCGAGCCCGAAAATCTGGCCCGGCCCGATCCAGCAAAGCCCGGTCAAAGCCCGGCCTGGTCAAAGCCCGGCCCGGTCAAGCCCGGCCCGAGGGCCTTAAACGGTCCCTATATTTTTTGGTAAAGCCCGGCCCGGCCCGGCCCGGCCCGGCAAAAGCCCGGTCTTTTAAAAAGCCCGGTCTTCGGCCCAGCCCGATTAAAAGCCCGGTTCGGCCCGAAAAAGCCCGGGTAAAATTCGATTATTTTAGTATACTTACATAAATATTTATGTATTTACACTTCCTACAAATATAAAAATAATTTAAGTACATATATATTCACATATTCATTATTAATAATAAGATTATTTATATGCATATATTAAGATACATGAACGAAAACAAGTTAAGTACACGTGTAATCAATTAATATATCATCAAATCAAAAAGTAAATCGATAAATGTAATATTTGTATCGGTAAAATAGATTGTTTAACACATGTCTGCCATTATTACATAAAGAACATTCTTACGTAACATAAAATCTCGATCCGATTTGATCTGGAAAAAGGCCGATCCGGCCCGGCCCGCTTCAGGCCCGAAAAAAAGCCCACCGCGGCCCGCTTCGAGGGCCTAAACGGGCTCACATTTTTCACAGAAGCCCGGCCCGGCCCGGCCCGGTCAAAGTCAAAGCCCGGGCCGGGCTTTGACCAAAAAGCCCGGGCTTTTCAAAGCCCGGTCAAAGCCCGGCCCGATGGGCCTTTTGTGCATCTCTATTCATCACTAATTGCTTACAATTTTCAAAAAGGGTAATTTAGGAAAAATGATCACAATTTTACATTGAAATTTGGAAATGGATATGTATTATGGGAAAAAAATTCTCTCAAAAGAGACTACTATTGTGGGACGGAGGGAGTATGTAGTTTAATTAATTACGACACAACATAATCAATGTGGCAAACTTTGTCCTCAGTCCTCAGATATGGAGTTACAAATTTTATTGCAGTTATATCTAATTTCCGTTATCTGTAGTTGAGTAATTACACTTGAACAATTAATCTCACAAGGAATAGGAAATAGATAGAAATGAGGGTAAGAGTGAAATGGTTTATCAGTATATATAGTTGTCAATACTTCAAATCACATTAGTAATCCATTAGTAGATACAACAAAAATAGAAAACATGAGTTTTGCTTTCATTGCCACGAAACTTGTGATATGGATTTCACTTATTCTGCTAATCGTCTCGCTTGGTATGGATGTTCATCACGAGTTTTATATGCATTTGCTTTGCATTGTTTCTTTTTTGCATGTGCACATGAGCACACACAAACCATAGTATTCATTTTAAATAGTCTTCGATGTAAATCAATATATTACATGGTATAGATCAGATTCGAAAAAATAATAATTCATAAAATCGTGTTTGTTTCAGCATTTGCGATTAGTGAGAAAGGGTCTGCTGGAGGATGTATAGGAAAGTGCGCGGACTTGGGGGCTGATTGTGATGAGTTGTGCAGAGAACTGGGATTGCGTGGAGGAGCTTGCCTTCTGGGGAATTGTTGCTGTGTTAAACCTTGATTAAACTTTCATGTAACAATGCGTATGTCAAAGTCATTTTTCTATGTATTGATGTAGATTCAGTGGCTTTTATAACAAAATAATAACAAGGTGTACTCTTTCAAAGGAGGCAAGAGTTTAATACACCAACCCTTAATTTGTTGGCAAGGTGCTCTGATATTCATTCTTCTCTGACAATCTATAATGCCACATTCATAAAGAAAGTATTAAAATTGTCCATCTTTAAAATCTAGTAGACGGATTCTATTCTTTCTTTCATTCATTCTTTCTTTCTTTGTTTTTTTTTTGTTAAATTAATAGACAGATTCTTAATGGGCTGAAAAACAAAATTCTATAAAAAATTTCGTTTACATTTCTTACTGACAATATATGCCATTTTTAAATAGCGTCCTTTTGTATTATGGTCATTTTTTTTTTTGCTAAATTAATAGACAGATTCTTAATGGGTTGAAAAACAAAATTCTATAAAAAATTTCGTTTACATTTCTTACTGAGAATATATGCCATTTTTAAATAGCATCCTTTTGTATTATGGTCATTGTGATTGTTAGAAGTGAGACACATAAAAATTTTGATTTTGATAGATGTAAGAGGGATACATAAAAATATGACAGAAGATGCATTAAAAATTTTGATAGATATATGTAAGATACACATAAAAATATTGATAGATGTAAGACCCGACAACAATTACGCCTTAACAATTTCTTTGAAAATAATTAGAATACGGTGTAGAAAATCTAAAAGATATTACTAAGAAAAAGGGTTAATTGGCTAATACATAACTGAACTCGTGCCTAACTTGCAGTTGGGTAACTGAACTCAAAAAGCTTGCAGTCAACTCATTTAACTAATTAAAACTTGCAATCGACTAACTACCGTTAACTCCATCTAACGTCCCTGACGGAAATCTGACGTGGCTAGCTTATGTGTTAAAAACTTACACGTTGTCTGCTGAGTTGTTGAATCCGACCCTAACTATAGTACCCAATTACTTTCCCCCATCTGACCCGATCCAACTACAACGGATATTATCTATAAATTCACCAAATCAAAACATAATTCATTAATTCACTAAAATTGTGAGATATGAGTTCTTCAAGTTCAAGCAACAACAACTCATACAGAAGGTGCGTCGATCGTGGAGTGAAATGTAAGTGTGGGATAGCAGCTCCTTGCTGGGAAGCCTGGAAACATGGAACTAACGATCCCGGAAGAAGGTTCTACGGATGTAGCAGATACAAGGTAAGTATATGGGTACGGATTTCTGTTAAATGTTTTTGTTTCTGGTAACATTCTCGCAATTTCTTTGCTTTTTAGGATCCAGCCTTGAGATGCAATTTCTTCCAGTGGGCTGATCCCAAGTACACAGAGAGAGGGCGTGAGGTTGTTGAAGAATTGAGGAATAAATTAAGTATAAAAGATGATGAACTCTTAAGTTTGAATGATGATTTGAATCTTGCTGAAAAGGAGGTTTCCATCTTAAAGGAAAAGGTGTTTGTAGCTGAGATGAAGAACAAAGAAACAATGAAAATGTTGATGAAGAAGGACAACGACTTGGCATTCTTTAGAAAATTGTTCATTTTTTTGGCACTTATGTATTGTGTGTTGGTCGTTAAATTTGGTACACAATGATGTAAAATTCTGTTTTTACACCCCGAAATTAAGTTGGTTGAGTGATATTTTAGTTGCAATTCTACCTTGTACAAAAACAAATACTATGTGCAAAGATCAAACGAGTTCAGTCAATGCATTGAAACTGAAATGTCTTACAAAAGAACTACTACAAATCCACTTAACCATAGAATACTGGAGTTCCCATTAAACACTACAAATCCATAAAACTACCGAATACTACTTAGAGTTTAAGACAATGCATTAAAACTGAACGAGTACATAGGAATGGGTCACTTTTTCTGTTGCCTTGGTGGTGCAAATTTCTTCACATGCTTTGACACACCTGCACTAGCACTCCTTGTCATTGGCCTCTGTGTCTTGGACAACTGACTTGAGGTTGATGTTTGCCTTCCCTTTTTCTGAACATTGGGAGGTGTAGAAGCAGGTGGGGTGCTACCAGCCACAGCATGGGTGTTAATCCCTTTGCTTCCAGGTGTAGGCATCTATAAAATACACATAGTATCATAAAAGGCCAAATAAAAACAAACACACAGTGACAACTAAACTATAGAAATAGTTTAAAGGGAGAGAGCATACAAATTTCATTGCAGACTTCTGAGGTGGCACAAAACTTTCAACATTATCATCATCCAATCTTGGAATTGGTTCTTTTTCTTGTGTATCACTTTCCATCTGATTCAACAACTCATCCATCATTTCTGCTTCACCAGTTACAGATTCCTGAATTTGTAATTCTTTTTCAACTCTTGCCTCTTGTTCAGTTTCATCAACCACTGCTTCCTTATTTTTCTTAGGCCTGCCTCTTTTGTTGCCCCTTTGTGGAGGTGCATAACCTTCAGGCTTTTCTGTGCATTTGTTTATCTTGTGTCCTTCAGCACCACAGTATCCACAATGCATTTTCCTTCCCTTGAAACTCATTCTTTGGTATTTTCCACTACTCACACTCCCCTCCCACCCTTCTCTTCTTCTTAACTTCTTTGGCCTACCTCTAAGCGATTTCACAATCCTTGGTGGCAAGACAATATCCCCTTCGACATCCTCCCAAAATTCCTCCCCTTTTAATATTTCTAAGCAGTTAGAATATGTTTTCATGTAGGTTTCTTTTGTAAACCATTTAGCTACATAATCAATTGGATTCTTCCTAGCCTGTTGGATAGCTGTACATGCATGAGAGCATGGTATCCCTCTCAAATCCCAAACCCTACATGAGCATGTCCTATTACTGAGACTAACAGAACAACTTCTACCATTACCCTTCACCACATAACTGTCTCTACCATCCCACAATGCCTTATAACCTACACTTTCTTTAACAGCTTCATCTAGTATTTTTTTTCATTCTAGGCACAATTATGCAATCAAGATTTGACATCCTATCTCTGTTTTCATGTAATCTAGTCATGATCATATCATGAATCTCTATCAACATGTCGATAAGAGGCATGTACCTTGCTTTGAGTATCCAACTGTTGAAGCATTCACTCATATTATTTTCAGTGCTGTCAGTCATGGAATGAGTCTTGAAATATGCCTTTGACCACATACATGGATCCAAATCATTCATCTTCTCAAATGCTCCCTTGGAATGTCTTTGTAAGTCTTTCATGGCAGTCTTAAATGCCTGAGGATGGGTTGCAGTACTGGCATTCCAGAATGCATTCTTTACAGCTTTTGTGGGGTACTTGCTTGTGAGATTTGACACCAAGTGCCGTGTACAAAACCTATGTTCAACAAAAGGCAACAATTCCCTAATAGCCTTATCCAGCCCCTGGTAAGAACATTAAAAGAACAAGTTAAGAACAAGAAGTTAAAAGAACAAGAAATTTAAAAATACACAAGACTACAAGAAGTACCTTTTGTTGATCTGAGATTATAGTTTTGTTGGTTCCTTGTCCTAAATCAAGATCTACAATCAATAGCTCCAAGAACCATTTCCAGCTTTCATAGTTTTCAGACTCCACAACTGCCATAGCAACAGGCATGATGCAATTATTCCCATCTCTGCCTACAGCTGAAAGAAGCTGCCCTGCAGTTACTGTCTTTAAGAAACACCCATCAAGGCCAAGAACTGGTCTGCACCCCTCCTTCCAACTCTTTTTTAAAGCATCATAGCAGATATACATCCTCTGAAACCTTGGTTCATCCCCTTCTTGCAACCTAGTAGTAGAAATTTTTACTGTATTGTTTGGATTGCTTCTTAGGATCTCACCACCAAATTTCCTAACATTGGCATAGTGCTCCTTCATTTTGTCTTCGACCCCCCTTAAAGCCCTCTGTCTCACTCTACAACACTTCCACTCTCCAACATCAACTTTTAGTACCTTTTTAAACTCTTCTTGCATTTCTCCTAGCTTCTAGTTGGGATTTTTTCTGATTTTA
Source organism: Kitagawia praeruptora (assembly GCA_037693485.1). Taxonomy (NCBI): domain Eukaryota; kingdom Viridiplantae; phylum Streptophyta; class Magnoliopsida; order Apiales; family Apiaceae; genus Kitagawia; species Kitagawia praeruptora. Next base: position 20,126,447 of record CM075347.1, read on the forward strand.
TCCCCATATTTACTAGCAAGCCACTTAACAGTCACTAGCTTGTTGTTGTAGTTCAATACACAGTTGTGGTCATTTAATACAGTCTTCACTTGCCAACTCTTGGTGTTTTCAATGTAGGTGACCCACATCTTAAAGGGACAACCTTTAGCACACCCCACTTGCATTCTTTTTAAATCATCCACTACATAATTGTAGTACCTACCTGTTTCCATAGAACATGACCTAACAGCATCTTTAAATTCACCTTTACTAGCAAAAACAAGTCCTACTTTCCACTTAATTTCTTTGACAGTTGAATTGGGATTAAAAGAATCTGTCACTCATTTACATTTCTTCTGCTGAGAAGGTGTTGCATAACACACATTTTCATCACTTTCCTCATCAGTAAACCCATCAAAAGAACCACTACAATCAGAAGTATAAGACTCAGAACCAGAACCATGCAAAATTTCAGCTTCTCTTTCATACTCATTCATCCTCAACCTTTCGATTTTACTTCTTTTCCTAATCTCAACATATTCTTCATCACTGCAACTAAAGTTATCATCATCTAAAAAACATCATCAACCACATTCTCATCCAACAGATTCTCATCCCCCAGATTTTCATCCCCAAGATTTTCATCAACCACATTTTCATCAACCTGATTTTCATCTAAAATATCATCATCAACCTGATTCTCATCTAAATTATCATCATCAACCTCATTTTCATCCACAACAGCTTGTTTGCTTTCATTTTCTTTTTTAAGATTTAGGACAAGTTTGTACAATGTGTTTGGTGTAATGGTTGTCCCTACCCATATAGGGATCAAAGATTTGCCAGACAATCTTTGGAACATGGTAATTTTAAGTTAAATTACTGACATGGATTCATACGTGGCAAGAGATAACGGGGCACCGTCAAAAGTCAACACGATTTAACGGCGCTGCAAGTTTTCTCGTGTTTAGTGGTTCAATCGCAATAAATTATTAGTGTACTTACCTATTTGCAAGTTTTTTGAGTTCAGTTACCCAACTGCAAGTTAGGCACGAGTTCAGTTATGTATTAGCCAATTAGCCCCTAAGAAAAATGATGTCAACTGATGTTATTGCACTTGCACCTTTGCAGTTTGGTTTCGTGATACATAATTTATTTCAATAAAAAGAAAGAATTTTAAAATATTATATTATATGCAAGTAGTGCTGTAAAAATTGTGATGAGAATTAATAGGTGGAGGTGACAATTAGGTATTTATTAAAAAAAATTAAACATAGCAATAATCATATGCATTATAATATTAACATATTATTTAATTTATCAATCTTATTTTATTATTAGTTAATTAATATTTTTTATCGTTTGATAAATTTTATACTCATATATATTTAATCAAAATATATTCATATATCTATATATCTATACTATTATATTAAAGCCGAAACATTGAAAGTTTTGGTTTTCTCCTAAGTTTTGGTTTTCACTCTAATTATTTAATTTTAAATCTATACTCTTATATTAAAGCCGAAACATTAAAAGTTTTGGTTTTCTCCTAAGTTTTGGTTTTCACTCTAATTATTTAATTTTAAATTATTTATAATATAAAACAAATCAAATGAATTCCGTTAAACCAATACATAGTAGTATTTTATATTTACACCATTACTAATACAGCTAAACTTAAAACCTCCGTTGCCTTACAGAACTTTATTCTTCTAAACCTCATCTGCGCAATCTTCATCAATTCAATACACAATTTTCTTCGGCTTTTCTCTTCTTTTTCAACACCATATATCAAACATAAATACTTTTCACATAGCCGTTAGAAAAATAATTTAGAAAAATATAATAGTATTAAAAATATAATAGTATTTTAAATTACTAATCTATACTAATCTATTTACAAAAGTATTTAAAAGTAACCCGTGCTTCGCACGGGCTATAAGCTAGTATATTATAATGTCAGGAGATTGAAAAGTTACCAGATTCGTTTAGGATAGTTTTCTTGAATTTTCGTATTTTTGATTTTTTTTATTAAATTCCTTTTTTTTCAATGAAGAGCTCTTGACGATATCTTAATTAGTCATTAATTACACCTGTTAAATAGATATTAGTTTTACTTTATTGAATTTATTTAAAAATTAGCAAACTTTGTAAAAAAAAAAATAGTAAAATTTATATGTGTACTATAATTATTATTTCAATATATAATTATCATATATATATATATATATATATATATATATATATATATTTTAAGATAAAATGACGACTTAAAATTGTTTACATTTTGTTCTTTTTATCCCCTATTCAAGATCACTAATTCTCTGCAATTTCTTTTCAGGCGACTATAGCACTTAAGTTCTCAAACAATCTTTATTATTAATGATTGTGTAAATCGTAATAAATTATAGAAGCATATAGATCTTCGCTTAAAATTTGAAATTTGTATACAAATGATACAGATAAATTTTTACCTTCGCACATTATTAAATTACACATGGATTATGACCAAACCGGTTAAATTAAATAAACCCAACCATTTTTATCGGTAATTAAATCAATAAAAAAGTTGGAAATGGTAGTGGCAGCAACTTTGTGGTCTATTTGGTTGGCAAGAAATGAAACTGCGTTTGGAAAAGGTAGAGTCAAAAGGCCAACCATTGAATTGTTGATACTAACTAGAGTCAATAAATGGGGAAAGGCATCAAAGATAATGGATTTTGGTGAGGATCCTCTTTGGAGAGTAAATCCAAAAGGGGCAATAGCAATTCATCATTTTCAAGTTAATCGAAAGTTCTGGAGCTTCAGGTTTCAATCCTTTGATCTAGTATGTGCAGTGGATGGGTCATGGGATTTAAATTCTTATGGTTCAGTTAGGGAAGGAATAGGAGGAACAGTAAAAAATAAGTGTGAGGCTGCAATTTATTCTTTCTCTGGACCAGTTTCTGTCTCAAACAGTGTGCAAGCTGAAACGGAGGCGATCCTGCATGTTCTAAACATTATCTCAAAAATGAATATATCAAATGGTAAGGTAGTGATCTGTTCTGATTCAGTGGAAGCCATCAACATAACATACAGAGGCTTGGAGGGTTTTCTCTCCACACAAATCTCTCACACGGAAGTAAAACGTCTTCTAGGATCATCTGTTTTCCTTCAATATGTGCCAAGAGAATTGAATGAGGACGCGGATTCTCTTGCTAAAGCTGGCCTCTCAAGAGGTTCCATGTCCTTTTTCTGGGCTTGAACTATTATCTCTAAAGGCAAAGAAATCTGGTAACTGTCAAAGGTTTACACCCTAATGTCACTCGAAGCATGGGTTAAGTTATGATGGCCTGGGCATTGAATGACGCTGTGGAATTAAGGAAGAATCTAGCATTATCAGAAGGATTCTTCAATCTATTTCCTATTTATCCTAAATGCCTAGGCATAGATTAGATCTAGGTCAGTGGTCTAGGTCCTTCCCAGTTGTTGTTTTTTCCAAATTGTTATCTTAGGCTCTATTCAGTTTTCTCAGTTGTAATAGCCTCGCTTATTTTTCTATTGAATAAAATATCTGCTTATAAAAAAAATCAATAAAAAAGTTACATACCCTTCGTTTCATTAAATTGTCTCGACATAAATTAATATTCTAATTAAATAATTTTTTACATTATTATTAAACATGTATGTTTTGAAAGGGGTGTCGACTTTAAAAAACGTTATTGAGTTACTATTTTTATGTTTATGAATTTGATCGTAAAGATTGCGTTCATATTGTAATTACTATTTTTTATGTTTATTAATTTTTAAGATTATCAAAATTTTAGATATATAATGAGAGTCTTTTTAACTAATAATTCATGTGAATTGTTTTAAATCAATTTATTTAGGAAATTCTTAAAAAACCGATCAGTTTTTAAAACGACTAAGAATTGTATACATTAAGTCCCTTTTTATTCCCTATTCAAGATCACTCATTCACTGCAATTTCTTTTTAGACGACTGTAGCATAGACAATCTTAATTTCTTAAACAATCTAATCTTTATTATCAGTAATTGTGAAAATCATAATAAATTATAGAAATATATGAACCTTCGCTTAACATTTGAAATTTGTATACAAATAATACAGACATATTTTTACCTTTGCACATGAATAAATTACACATGAATTATGATAAACTGATTAAATTAAATAAACCCAACAATTTCTATCGGCAGATTTAATCGATTAAAAGTTATAAACCCGTTATTTCATTATATTGTGTTGACATACATAAATATTCTAATTACATAATTTTTTACACTATTATTGAACATGTATGTTTGAAAGGGGTGTCTGCTTTAAAAACCGCTATTAAGTTATATTTAATATTTATAATTTTTGATCGTATAGATTACGTTCCAATTGTAATTAGTACTTTTTTATGTTATCGATATTTTTAAGATAATCAAAATTTTAGATATGTAATGAAAGTAGTTTTTTAAACTAATTATTCATGTATATTATTTTAGATCTTTTTATTTTAGGAAATTCTTTAACAACAAGTCAATTTTTAAAATAATGAAATTAAATAATCTATTTTTATTATCTAAAATAAAATTTATAAACCGTGCGAAGCGCGGATAAATTGCCTAGTAAATATTATAATACCTGGAGATTGGAAACACACAAGAAGAGTTTAAGATATTTTTATTGAATTCTCACTGTTTTTATTTTTTTAATAAATTATTTTCTTGCATTAAGTAGCAGATTAATGGCATCTTAATGACATTTTAATAATCATTAATTACACACACACACACAAATATATATATATAGGGGCCCCTTCCATAGCCACAGTTGGATATTTTTGAATATCCAACCAACCCATCTATAACCATCCATTTATAAAATATACGGCTGGGATGAAAAGTATTACGCTTTATTATATAGCGTTTTACGCTATATAATAGAGCGTAAGCCTTTTTACCTTTTTACCCAACGATCTGCCACGTGCCGGTTTAAACTTACGCTCTATAATATAGCGTAAGACGTTCTACTATATAGCGTACACGGTTTTTTTCACAAAACCGGGTTTATTTTACAAAACATATAATATAGCGTATTGTGGTTGCAATATACTTCATTTTACAAAATATTAAGTTAGTAAATCATCCACAAACCACCGGAAAGCGCAAATCCACCGGAATCGGAAGTAATTTCATCATCATCATCATCAATTTCATCATTTCTTCATATAAAGTGAGTAATTTCGTGTCTATTTCTTGTATCTATATGTCATCTAATTGTTAAGATGTGTGTTAGATTTGTGTACATGTATGTATGTATATATCTTCAAAAATCATCTCATTGTAGATTTGTGTACATGTATACATGTATGTATATAATTTTTTATTAGGGTCGAATTAAGGTTCGAAATTGTGGATATTATTCGAATTAGGGTTGGCATTTGTTGATAATTTTTCGAATTTGTGTATAATTTTTGAATTAGGGTTCAAATTTTTGGATTAATTTGGAATTAGGGTTCAAATTTTTGGATTAATTTGGAATTAGGGTTCGAATTTTTGGATTAATTTGGAATTAGGATTCGAATTATTGTCGAATTATTGTCGAATTTGGGTTTAAATTTTTAGATTTGTGGATAAAATTTACATTATTGGATTAAAGTTTGAATTTTTAGTTTGTGTAGTTTGGATTTTTTTGAATGTATTAAAGTTTTATTGGATTAAAGTTTGAATTTTTTTTTGGATTAAAGTTTTTTGTATGTATTGGATTTTAGATGGAAGATTTTTGTGGTCCGATTGATCGTTCTCTCCTTACCGACCAAGATAACCATATTAGTAGTAGAATATGGGTTGGGGATCATCGAGATAGACTTACAATCCGTCAAAGTACCTCGTTGCTTGGTGAATGGGAATTAGAGCCATATCAAAAACGTCTTTTAGAACATTGGGGCTTCGGAATGTTTGCTAATCCGAGAGCCGTTATTCAAAATGATGTGACTTTAGTTACGTCATTAGTGGAGCGTTATAGGTCGGAAACCAACACATTCCACTTTACTTTCGGGGAGATGACGGTGACACTTGAAGATGTGTACATGTTGACGGGGCTTCCGGTTATTGGAGAGGCGGTAACTTTGAGTGAAACAATTGACGTAAAAAATCTTTGGTTACGTCATTGGCCGGATCCGACGCTCTCACTTGAGGAAAGGGAAAGTGATGAAGCTTGGACTAGAGGTGGCGTGAAATTAAGTTTTTTGAGGGAAAGATATTGCAAGTGCCCGAACAAGAATGATCGGGCGCTTCTAGAAATATATACACGGGGCTATGTGTTTTATTTGTGCGGGGCGATATTGTTCCCCACAAAATCAAACAATGTGGATCATCCAAGATTAATTCCCTTGTTGATTGATACTTCGAGAATTTATGGGTATGCTTGGGGTGCAGCGGCACTTTCTTATCTATATAGGAATTTATGGGAGGCAAGTCGTAAGGATTGCAAGTCCATTACGGGATGCATCACAATATTGATGCTTTGGGCACGTGAGAGGTTGCGCCCGGGACAACCTATGCTAGCATCTCATACCAAGTATATATGGCCTAGGGCTTTGGCATGGGCGGTTGATCCCGTTGGCCCCGGAAAATCTAAGTACTTTAATGTTCATCACAATATTGATGCATATCGCGGGATGTTTGATAATTTTGATGCCATATCTTCGCTTCTATCGGCAATATAATCCCCAATTTCAAAGGGCCTTTTTAGCCGGTGTAGCTCATGTGCCGCTTGTGTTTTTTGAAAATGTTGAACATCAACTTCCGGAAAGGGTGGGAAGACAATTTGGTTTTCCATTAAGCATTCCGCCACCGCCGCCGGATGATATGGCAATGTTGAGGGCGAGATCCGAACATTCTTTTGTGAATCAACATTATCTAAATTTTGCTCGATATGTAGTTCTTTGGAATGAATTTGTGCAAAATGGTGTTGGTATTTTGGGGCCACCTTTGGATGCCATATCTCTAGAGGAGTATATGGATTGGTACTTTAATGTTACTAAATTAAAGATTTTGCCGCCTTCAAAACCAACCAAGGATCCGAAAATATTCCAACAACCGAGAGACAAGTTCGACAATCCCAAGGCAATGGACTTGGTACGTATTTTTTATTTGAGATCGTTTCGTTGAATATTCTTGTATTTATATTTATACTTTGTCCTTCCTCATATTTATTGTAGATCATATGTACCGCGCGAGACATGAGTAGGCTTTGCTCTTATGATATGCCTGGGATTTTTCACGAGGAAATGTTGCCAAATTTCGTGAATAAATTTGATGAATTAATGCTCGAGACATATGGCCCGACATATGAAAGGCCCGATTTCAAGAGTTGCTTGCCTAAAAGAAAGGCAAGAAAGGCAAAACAGACCCAAGAAATTAGTCCCGAGAAGGAAAATTATTTCGAGGGGTATGAACGCTATGACCATCCTTATGATAATCCGGAAACTTTTATAGTTGGTCCTAGTGCTCCTCAAATTCATAAGCCTACTCAATTCGACGATGATCCTAGTGCACACTTCCAAATGGAAGAGGCTCCGGTTGAGGTATGATTTCTTATTTCTAATTTCACAATATCGCTTTTGTCAATTAGTAAGTCATTATTAACTCATTTGTTCACTATGTTCATTTTAGGAAATTCAATTTGATAAAGGATCCCTTGTAAAGCCGATTAGGATACATAAAGTTGATTGGTTGAATGTAAATTGGTGGGAATGTGCTAAACCTATAAATCTTCCAATCAATTGCAATGCAAAAGCGGTTGTTTCTTTGAAACCGGGCAATGAAGTGCTCGATACTATAGTTGATTGCTATACCGTGTTGCTTGAAAGAAGGGAAAACAGCCTCTTTGGTCATCAAGATGGTACCGTCAAATATTTCTTCATGTCTCCATGGTTCTTCCAACTGATGGGGGCTCATCATTGCAAACCAATGAAGAAGAATCCCGCAAAAAGGAAAGCTAGTGAATGGGCGGCCATTGATGCGGACTTCCACGCATATGGCACTAAGGAAGGGGCCACAATGGTGACCAATTGCGACTATATTATCATGCCGGTTGCAACGGGTGGTCATTGGATCCTATTCTTGTGGTCAATACATAATTTTAGAGTATCTTTGTTTGATCCTCTAAGGAACGATACTCCGTACATGAAGTTAAAAGAGATATACAAGACGGAGTGCTACATTGTGGTATATTTTATCTTTCTTTTTTTTAAAATTTCTAGTAGTCCATAATTATGTTAGTATTGTTTGATACATTACTAAGACAATTCATGTTTGTTTGATAGGAAAAATTGATCCCTGTCATGTTGCATCGGTTGGATCCTATCAAATTTGAACATGTCGTATATCCGGATGTTGAAAACGTTGTTGAACGACCCATGCAAACAAATAGTGTGGATTGCGGTGTCTTTGTAATGAAATATATTGATTGTATATTGACTTGCAATACCCAAGCTTGGTGTGGTGTCGAATGGAATGAAGATGTGATCACAAATTTCCGACGGCGCATTGGTTGGGAGCTCCATAAAAACGAAGCTCGGCATTTGACAACGTTTTCCTACGATTGTAGACTAGCGGGGTTGTAATTTAATAGTTGGACTTTTTGGAGATTGTATATTACTAGTTGCAATTTTTAGAGATTGTAAGTTACTATGTTTTTTTTTGGAATTGTAAGTTTACAAGTTGTTTAATTTTTAAAATGATTGTGTTTGAGCTTGATTGTTAGTAATTGTAGTAGTTTGAGCTTGATTGTGTTTAGTTTACAAGTAGTTTTTTACAGGGGACTGGAAAAAACAGGGGAAATATGAAAAAAAAAACATTCCTGAACTTACGCTCTATAATAGAGCGTACTACGCTATATTATATAGCGTAAGTGCAGGAATTTTAAAGTCTGGTACTTAGTTTTTTTTGGTACCAAAAAAAACTAAGTACCAGACTTTAAAATTCCTGCACTTACGCTATATAATATAGCGTAGTACGCTCTATTATAGAGCGTAAGTTCAGGAATGTTTTTTTTTTCATATTTCCCCTGTTTTTTCCAGTCCCCTGTAAAAAACTACTTGTAAACTAAACACAATCAAGCTCAAACTACTACAATTACTAACAATCAAGCTCAAACTACAACAATTACTAACAATCAAGCTCAAACACAATCATTTTAAAAATTAAACAACTTGTAAACTTACAATTCCAAAAAAAAACATAGTAACTTACAATCTTTAAAATCAATACAAAATCAAATCAATACAAAATCAATACAAAATCAAATCATTCATCTTGCGACTTTTCTTTTCTTTTTTTTGGGACAATTTCGTGGATCCTCAACTTTTTTAGGACAATTTCGTGAATCATGTTTAGCATCAAGTTCTTTGCAACGATTACATTTCCTTGGTTTTTTTGAGGTGGACATTTCTATGCCACTTTTCACTCTTTCCTTCTTGCGACCTTTAGTGGTGGAAATTATAGGGTCTTTCAAATCTCCAAAATCTTCAAAATCTTCAAATCCTTCAAAATCTTCACCTTCACGGTCATCCTCACATGTTTGTGTCTCTTTAGGAAAATTTTCCACATATTGTGTCTCTTTTTCAATCAATGCCATGACGTGTTCAAATCTTGGAATCGAACAACTTCCACGAGCCGCTAAATCTTGAAAGGCTTTGCACAAAGTTGTATATCGGGCGGATTGTGAGTGAAGAATATTGCCAATGATAGGAGGTTTAGATCCGGCAACTTTATTTGCTCCAATTGTCCATCTCAAGTTAATTAAATTTGAAGGAATCTCCGTCCATTGCATCATATTCAAGTATCGAATAATATGACGACAAATCATTCCCGAACTTTCAAATTTCCGATAAATACAATTTATCATATCATTGGCCACGGTTATTTGATACATTTTTCTACTTTCCTCCGCCACCGTGGTCTTATATGCTTCGTACACCTTCAATCGCATAGTACTCATGGAATCTTTCTCAATCACAACATAGGCTCCACTTTGTTTAAGTTCGTGTTGAAAACGTCTAAACATTTCCTTTGTATAAGTAGATGCCGCATGATTCTCTAATGAGGAGGATGTTATTCTTGACCTTTCTTTTTGCTTTGTTTCATAGTCCGCTTCTTTCTCACGAAGATATTGTTTCTCCAATGCTTTTTGTGAATTCTCTATAAACTCTTTCAAACCGGTGCTAGCTTTTACATACTCGTCAAAAAATGCATTCATTGACTCACTTCTCGAGGTAGTTGTTATCCCGGTAGTGAAATGAAGTTTAGTGTACACACGAACCCACTTATGTCGAACGGAATACATTTCTTGCAACCAACCATGATCGACCAAGTTATATTTTTCAACCAAATCTTCCCACCTATTTTCAAATTGTTCAACCGTCATTGACTTGTACAAACATAAGTTGAAATCTTCTTTGAAATGTGGTTCATATGTGTACAAACCGGATAACTTCTCCCCGAATTTAGTACTTATATGCCAAGTACAATAAAGATGGTTCGTGTTTGGTAAAACTTCGGCAATTGCATTTCCAAGTGCAATGTCTTGATCGGTGATGATTGAGATTGGAGGCTTGTTCCCTATAGCTTCCAACCAATTCTTCAAAACCCATATATAAGAATTTTCTTTCTCATCCCTTATTAGTGCAAAACCAAACAATATGGATTGGTAGTGGTGGTTCACTCCCGTAATAGGTACAAATGGCATACTATACCTATTGGTGCGGTATGTGGAGTCAAATACTACCACGTCTCCAAAAATTTTATATGCATTTAATGATCTTGGATCAACCCACAACATGGAACGCACCCGATTATCCTCATCAACATCTACTCGATAGAAAAATTCCCCAAAACTATTACATTTCAATTCTTGGAGTAATGTCAAACCTTCTTTGGCATCACTCGAATCAAATACATGATGTCTAATATCACGTAAAACATTCCGAATGTCTTGACTAGTAAATCCAATATTCTCTAAGCTTCCCGTAAGCTCACCCATTACATTCAAAGATTGTTGAGGCCCAATACCCGACTTACTCAAAATTATAATCAATTCTCGCATGATGGGTGTTATGTTTCTTGATCTTTGCATGAAATGTACCTTACTAGGTGAAACCATCTCATGATTGTGTACCAAATTAACCAATGTTACCTCCCACTTCTTTGATGTCTCTCTATGAACAACATACATTCGCGCCTTACATTTTGTTCTACCAAGAGAATCTCTATTTCTCTTTTTTTTCGGAACTTCATCTACATCATCCAAAGTTTTTGAGGCTAATCTCCCACCCTTTCGACATATATACAAACGCGAACAAATCATTTTATTTTTTGAACGTTTATGTGTAGTTCTAATTATTACTTCAAAACCAATACGCCTACCATAATCTCTATAAAACCTCTCCGCTTCATCTAAACTATCGAATAATTGACCAACACATGGGTAAACATCATTCAAATCATCCAAAGAAACACCATCACCATTACCTTCACCATCACCATTACCTTCACCATCACCATTACCTTCACCATCATCATTGCCTTCACCATCATCATTGTCATCACCATCATCAACGTCATAGACAACATCACCATCATCATCAACATCATCATCATCATTCTTAACATCTTCATTATTATCATCATCATCATCATCAAGATCTATTATTTTAGGGGTGTGTGGATTTTTGTTAACATCTTCATTTTCTATCTCAATCTCAATCTTACTAGGTGTCTTATTAGGAGATTTTAACTTTGAAAAAAATGAAAGAAGCCATGAATTAAATAGAGAGCTAACCTTAAATTCCAAGCTCAATCTTCAAAATCTTAATTTGGGATTGTTACTCCAAGCTCAATCTTCAAAATCTCGATTTGGGATTGTTACTCCAAGCTCAATCTTCAAAATCTCGATTTGGGATTGTTACTCCAAGCTCAATCTTCAAATTCGAAAAAAATTGGATAAATAAATTAAGATTGGTAGATTAGAAATAGGTATAGATTATATTTTAGATGGTGTAAAAGATTTATAGAAAAAAAAAACTCTCCAAATGATTTAAGATTGGGTATAAACTCAAGAACACTCACAAAATGATATTTCAAAACATAAAGGGCTGTTTGAGCTGAAATTGGGGTAGTTCTCGGCTAAGATATATAATAGAGCGGAATAGATAAGGGTAAAATGGGAATTTTGAAAAATTACAGATACGCTATATAATAGAGCGTATTACGCTCTATAATAGAGCGTATTACGCTATATTATACAGCGTATGTGTAATTTTTCACAACCGTTGATTTGCAGCTTTAACGGTATTAGATGGGTTGGTTGGATATTTAAAAATATCCAACTGTGGTTGGTGAACAGTTTCCATATATATATATATATATATATATAGGGTAAGGTTCTAGGGAGAACCTCCTTATCAAGAGAACCAAGAGACTAAATCCTAGCCATCCAAAAATTGAATTTTAAATATATTTTATAATACTGTGAGTAATGGCATTTGTGTAATTATCTTGAAAGTTGTAGGCTGATTAGAATTCAGTTACATGTATTATACGCTTACAATATTTTCATATAAGGAAACGACGACAACCGGGGGATTTGATTGTTGAATAGAATTTTTGTAGTTTTGGAAACAAATATCTTACTGAATAAAATTCCATCGCCGTGATATATATGAATATGCAATATATAAAAATGCGATTCAGAACACACTTTTTTGACCTAGATGAAAATGGTGAGAAAGGCTGAGGCTTCAAGGTACTGGTTTCTTACTTTGTACTGAGCTTACAACAGATCCATTCATAAAATTCCTAACAAGAATCTTTTTTCTTTTATGAAAAGTTATATGGATTCATCAAGGTATCAATGATATCTGAAAAAATAAGATTTGGAGGAAAATATCAGATGGCAGGATTTCAACCAGAGCTTTTGACAGATGCGATTTCTTCTTTGACAGATGATCAGAAAAAGTGGATTAATGGAATGGCTATGCTCGAATCTTGTTCTCCAGTACAAGTGAATATCCATTCAATATATGTTTGTTTGTTTTAAAATCTTATCAGCTAGATTCTTCATCAGTCCTTAATGAAATTTTTTGTTAAATTGCAGTTTAGGTAAGACTCATTAAGGTGTTCTTTTGGTGTAGGGTATATTGTTATTTAGATTAGCAGATTCCCTAAATTGTAAAGATTCATTAACGTGTTCTATAGGATATATATATAGCACTCTATTATATTCTTAGCTGTGTTCTTTATAAAAATCTCTTAGGTGTTTTGTGAATGGTACTGTATTTATGAAATCCAGAAATTTTCCTATGCAGAGGACTCTTATGGTGTGAGAATTCACTTGCTCAATTAACTTCTAATTATGTATTTTTATTTGTCTAAAGGATTTAATATGCTTTACAATAAGGTTCTGTTAAGTGTTGCTTTAAGTATATGTTATGATGGTGTGAAAAGAACTTATATGTTCTCGTAGGAATTCTTATACTAACAAAATCCTCGTGAATGTGTATATTGTTTATGTGGATCAGAACAGGAGTCATCCCTTTACTATGAGCCTGTAAATTTTTTTTAAAGAGAAGGAATTATTGGATACATGGAGGAGAAGATTAATACTTAGACTGTTATATATGCAAAGGCATCCATTTAAGCCCTATGAGAAGCCTGCCAAGTATATTGAGCATGACATAATGTTTGGAGAAGGCATTAAAGGTGACTTGCAATCTCAATTATGCATTTTACAAACTAAAACTGAAAAGAATTGCAAGGAAGCAGGAAAACTATGTCCGAGATTTTGAAAATTGATGCTAAGAATATGAAATAATTTTATATAAGGGCTCAAGCTTATGTCAACCTTGTTGATCTAGATTTGGTAGAGTCTGTATCAAGAAAGCTCCAGAAATTGATCTTACAAATATAGATGGGAAGTTTGAGTGTAATGTTCTGGAGGAGAATGTGAAAGAAAGCAACGAAGGCCATGCCAACAATGCCCCGGGAATATCTTTGGTAAAAATAATGAATAAGTTGGTGCATTTTAACATAGATAAACTAGATTCGAAAGAAGCATATCTGTACAATCAAGTTCTCTAATATGATGAGCGTTCATATTGTCATTTTGGTGTTTATGTGTTTTGATATGAACAATAAACTAGCTAACTTTTGAAGCAATATAGGTTTTGATATGAAAATACAGAGAGTGAAAAATTAAAAAACATGATTCTCAATTTATTTTCCAAGAAAAAAAAATGGTAAGGGTGAACCAATATAGGTTTATATTTACAAAGAATATTTTAGAAAATTTGTCTATTTTGAAAAATGCTTATATGAATACTATTAAGTGTCATTTTGAAGACATGATAAGATTTTCTTAATAACATTAAGATTCGATTAAGTGTTTTAAAAAAGTATATAATTGTTTTTTCATAAAAATATCTTAAAATAGTAAAACACTTACTAAAATCTTAAAATACTTTATAGAATCTTAAAATAAGGAGTTTTTTTCTATAAAATCTTATAAGGACAATGAATTTTTTCAATAAAATCTTAACATATACAAATTTTTACTTTTTTATCTAATTTTTTTTGTGTTTGACTTAAATTCTCTTAAGTGTTTAATTAAAAAATATGTTAATTATTCAAAATAATAACTTTCATAAATAAACAAAATTTTCGAATAGACAATATTCTTTGAAGTATTTTTTTAAAAAATATTAATCATAAAAAAACATTCATGTGTCATTTTTAAGATGGGAGAAGATTTTTTTAAGTGTTTCAACTTGAACACTAAAATTCTATTAAGTGTGGTGTTGTGTGATGTTCTCTTAAGTGTTCAACTAATATCAATCACAATTAATATGTTGAAACCACTTAGTAGAAAACTTAAAATATTATTTCAAATAGAAATATTATAATGCTTTGAAAAAACCCCAAAAGTTTAAACCAAATTTTAATATAAATATCTAATGAAATAATATAATAATTTAAATTAAATAAAAAAAGCGCCTATTAGAACCTTGGTCGATTACAAAATATTTTTATACATTTAAAAAAAACTATGCATTTCTTTTAAAATTAAGTTACATATAAAAATATCATTTAATACACCAAGATTCTCTTACGCGTTTCAAATCATTATATAATTTATTTCCTTTTATTATCTCTTTAAGATTATGCAATATTATGCAATAACTGATATATTGATTTGAAACGCATAAGAGAATCTAGGTATTTCATTATAGTTATATATTATGCAATTTTTCTTAAAAATAAGTTACATATAAAAATATTATGTAATACATCAAAATTCGTGTTCCCAATCAATAAAATCTAAATAAATCTAAAAAACACCTAAGAGAATCTTTGTGTATTACACAATATTTGCATATATTTATATTTTCAAAAGAAAATTTATACATTTTTTTTTAAAATTAAGTTACATGTAAAAATATTATAAAGTGCACCAAGGTTCTCTTACGTTTTTCCAATCAATATATCAATTAATTACTACCCTTTTGAGATTCCTTTGAGAATTTATTATGTGTTTCAAATCAATATATCAGTTTATTTACTTTTATTAAATTTTTGAGATTCTTTTTAGAATTATTTAAAATATCTAAGTGAATCTTTTTAGAAATTATTTTTGAGATTCTTTTTAGAATTAACAAAATATCTAAGAGAATCTTGTTATATTACATAATTTTTCTATATATTTTTTTATTTAAAAGAAAATTTATGCATTTCTTTTAAAATTAAGTTATATATAGAAATCTTAGTTAATACACCAAGATTTTTTTACGTGTTTCAAATCAATATGTAAATTTTTTATTATATTTTTTAGATTCTTTTGAGAATTATTTTAGAAAACTTGCTATAAAAAATTGAATTTTAATTCGAAAAATATTCTATAGATTTTCTTAAATGTTTGATATATTATTTATAGTGTGTACTTGTACATAATTATATTCGAAACTTATTATAGATCAATAAAGTATTTTTATAAAAAATTTATATTTAATAAATATTTATTTATAGTATCAGATAAATTATCATGTACATGAATTATTTATAGTGTTGGATAAATTATCATGTAATATTAATATGTCAATAAAAACAATTAGTATAACATGGATAAATTATCATGTAATATCAAAACTCTTTTACTTGTTTCAAATCAATATGTCAAATTTTTAATTATCTTTTAGAAATTCTTTTTGAGTAATTAACAAATACCTAATAGAATCTTGGAATATTACATAATTTTTTATATATTTATTTTTTTAAAAAAATTATGCATTTCTTTTAAAATTAAGTTATATATAGAAATCTTCGGTAATACACCAAGATTCTTTTACGTGTTTCAAATCAATATGTCATTGTTTTATTATATTTTCGAGATTCTTTTGAGAATTATTTTATTTATAGTATCAGATAAATTATCATGTACATGAATTATTTATAGTGTTGAATAAATTATCATGTAATATCAATATGTCAATAAAAACAATTAGTATACCTTAGATTCTACAAGGTCTTTTAATACTTATTTGGAAACAATTTTATTTTGTAATTTTTGACAATTTGTTTACATATATACTTATCTTCAATTATTTTTTAAAAAATAGTTTGACTATGTATCATGTTTAAAAATTATATAAAAAAGTTATTAAAATATAAATAAAAAATAAAAAAAAATCTTACACTCCAGATTCTACGTACTACTGTCTTGATATTTTACAATTTTGTTAAGTATTTTTTAAAATTCTAATTTGTAATGTTAAAATTCTATCAAGTTATATGTAGAAACGTTAATGCACCAAGATTCTTTTACGTGTTTCAAATAAATATGTCAATTTTTTTGTTATCTTTTAGAAATTCTTTTTGAGTAATTAACAAAATTTTTAAGAGAATCTTGGTATATTACATAATTTTTCTATATATTTATTTTTTACAAGAAAAATTATGTATTTCTCTTAAAATTAAGTTATATATAGAAATATTAGGTAATACACCAAGATTCTTTTACGTGTTTCAAATCAATATGTCAATTTTTTAAATTATATTCCCGAGATTCTTTTGAAAATTATTTTAGAAAACTTGCTATAAAAAATTGAATTTTAATTCGAAAAAATATTCTATAGATTTTTAAAATGTTTGATAAATTATTTATAGTGTTGTATTTGTACATGACTATATTCGAAACTTAATTTATATCAATAAAATATTTTTATAAAAAATTTATATTTTAAGAAATATTTATTTATAGTATTGGATAAATTATCATGTACATGAATTATTTATATTGTTGGATAAATTATCATGTAATATCAATATGTCAATAAAAACAATTAGTATAACAACTTAGATTTTACTAGGTCTTCTAATACTTATTTGGAAACAATTTTTTTTTAATTTTTAACAATTTGTTTACATATTTACTTATCTTCAATTATTTTTTAAAAAATATTTTGACTACCTATCATGTAACAAAATTAAAAAAAATATTAAATTATTAATAAAATTTTACACTCCAGATTCTACGTACTAGGTGTCTTGATAGTAGTTTTAAAAATATTCTATTTTGTAATGTTAAAATTCTATCAAAGTATATATAGAAACGTTAGGTAATGCACCAAGATTCTTTTACGTGTTTCAAATAAATATGTCAATTTTTTATTATCTTTTAGAAATTCTTTTTGAGTAATTAACAAAATATCTAAGAGAATCTTTGTATATTACATAATTTTTCTATATATTTATTTTTTCAAAAGAAAAATTATGCATTTCTTTTAAAATTAAGTTATATATAGAACTCTTAGGTAATACACCAAGATTCATTTACGTATTTCAAATCAATATGTCAATTTTTTATTATATTTTCGAGATTCTTTTGAGAATTATTTTAGAAAACTTCCTACAAAAAATTGAATTTTAATTCGAAAAATTATTTTACAAATTTTATTAAATGTTTGATAAATTATTTATAGTGTTGTATTTGTACATAACTATATTTGAAACTTATTATTGATCAATAAAATATTTTTATAAAAAATTATATTTTTAAGAAATATTTATTTATAGTATTGGATAAATTATCATGTACATGATTTATTTATAGTGTTGGTCTGTTGGATAAATTATCATGTAATATCATTTTTCAATAAAAACAATTAGTATAACACCTTAGATTCTACTCTTTTGGTATTTATTTGGAAACAATTTCATTTTGTAATTTTTGACAATTTGTTTATATATTTACTCATCCTCAATTATTTTTAAAAAATATTTTGAGTACGTATCATGTTAAAATTTTTTAAAAAGAAGTTATTAAATTATAAAAATAATTACAAAATCTTACACTCCAGATTCTACTAGGTGTCTTGATATTTTACAATTTTGTTAAGTATTTTTTAAAATTCTATTAAGTAATGTTAAAATTCTATCAAGTTATATGTAGAAAGGTTAGGTAATACACCAAGATTCTTTTACGTGTTTCAAATCAATATGTCAATTTTTTTTATTATATTTTAGAAATTCTTTCAGAGTAATTATCAAAATTCCTAACAGAATCTTGGTGTATTACATAATTTTTTTATATATTTAATTTTTTAAAAGAAAAATTATACATTTATTTTAAAATTAAATTATATATAGAAATCTTAGGTAATACACCAAGATTCTTTTACGTGTTTCAAATCAAAATTTCAATTTTTTTATTATATTTTTGAGATTCTACTAGGTTTTTCGAGATTCTACTTGATTATACGAGTGAATATATATCTTTACAATTTAATATGATGGAGTATATGATTATATTTGGTTCCTTTCATACAAAAATGTATTGTAAAGATTTTTGATGATATGCTTTGATTTGTTTCCTTTTGGAAATTAGAAAGAGGTTGTAATATAAATCATTGATTAATTCCTAATAAATAGGTTTTCAAATCTATTATTAAATTAAAACTATTATTAAGTTTCATGTAAAAATATTATTAAATTTATTTTCTACCTTTTTGGATATTTTAAAAATCAATTTTTAAGGTTTCAATCTCAAATTTCATTAAGTGTTTTTTCATTAACATATAAGTTATTTAATTTAATCCTAGATTCTGTTAAGTGATTTAAAAGATTTCATTACGTAAGATTTTGGTTAATTGATGCATCAAAATCTGTCTACACTTAATTTTCTTATTTTTGGATCTTTTATGGGTGTAATGATTTTTGGCTTTCTGCCTAACATGTCAAAACAAATATATTGGTTCTGGGAAGGAAACCAAATTTGCAGGAGATTTGAATGAATATCTAAAAGAACAATCAGGAACACTTAAAAAAACATTATGAACATGATCACATGTTCATGATCTTAATTACATATATTGAAAAAAACAAGAACCAACAATGGTACTAACACATTAGAATCAAACATCTAACTTATGTCTTCTTCTTCCGTATGGTATCAAGATAACTATTGTGTACAGTTTCGTGAATCACAAAACCAAGCGCTTCACAACCTTTTATGCCTTCTCCTAAATCCAACTTTCTTCACAACTTTTTCGTGAACCATGTATTGCTCGATCCTCATTCTACAATAATGGAGAAATAAAAATCAACACTGATCCTCAACATGGGGATAGACTGTTGAATATTAAAATTTCATTAAGATTCCATTAGGCCATGTCGTACATTACATCTGATACATGACCTGTATGAGCAAAGAAGTGAGAGGCCAAAACCTAAAACAACAACGGTGACTAGCAATTAACAAACTAGAACAACACTAAACAAACAAGAGCAAAAGATAGTTAAGATAACAATCATGAAACTTTCATTAAACATTTTTAAAAACACTTCAGAACACCTTCAATAACGTTTTAAGAACACTTCATTGAACACCTTCAATGTCATCTCCAAAACATCTGTAAGTAATATTTCTTGGACTCTTACATCTTTGCAAACGAAATTGCAGGTATACGATTCGTTTTTGTCTAATTTTTGTGTTCCATTGACAATCTGAAACCTAGTGTTCTGTGATGAAAAAAAAGAAAATGACAAGACGACTTACTTGTAGAACTGATAATGTAATGTTGTCATGTCAAATTAAATGAAATACAGGCAATCAACATAGCTGATAAACACGACTTAGTTGTAAAACTGATAATGTAATGTTGTCACGTCAAATTAAATGAAATAAAGCAATCAACATAACTGGTAAACATGTGTATGGAATGTAGAGCGCTCATCGTGCACAAGATCTCTGCAAAATCTTTACAAACATGGAAATGATTCTGTATAATACGTAAATGTACTTATTATGTTTATGTATTTTCAGTTTCAAAATACTACCCTTTTAATTAGAAATAAGTAAAATAGTATCTAATATGTATATAATCTAGGCCATAGGATGAAAAGGAAATCAATGGTAAATAATAGGGTCTTCTGGTTCTCTTGCTAATGAGGGTTCTCTTTTGAACCTCCTCCTATATATATATATATATATATATATATATATATATATATATAGGGTCTTGTTTTAATAGAAACTAACTTAGAATAGAAACTAGAAACTAAACCTAAATTAAATATTTCAAGCTAATCTAATGACCAAATTAGGGGTAGCCCGATACAAAAAACGTTTAAAATTATTGGCTCTATTTAACAAAAAAATAAAACAAATAAAAAAAAATTTAAAAAAAAAGTTACTGTTCACGTGATGACGTGGCACGTGAACAGTAACTTTTTTTTTTATTTTTTATTTTTGTTGAATAGAGCCAAGAATTTTATAAGTTTTTTGTGAAGGTGCCCCTAGCGGGGCCATTAAAATAAATGAAATATAATTTATTTAGTGTAGGTTTCTAGTTTCTATTCTAAGGTTGGTTTCTATTTGAACGCTAGCCTATATATATATATATATATATATATAATTTGGGAATATCATTATATTAGATATATCTTAAGATCCGTACGGTTGGATCGTCGAGAAATAATTTTTAAAAAATAGAATCAACAATCCGTGACAAAGCACTAGTTACGAGTACTAGTCAATTCGGTAATTGACTACTATGTTCTCCAACCAAATTAATTTTTTATTTTTTGAAAATTTGGGAATGTCACTAGATTAGATATATCTTGAGATCCGTACGGTTGGATCGTCGAGAAATAATGTTTAAAAATTAGAATCAACAATCCGTGACAAAGCACTAGTTACGAGTACTAGTCAATTCGGTAGTTGACTACTAAGATCTCCAACCAAATTAATTTTTTATTTTTTGAAAAGTTGAGAATATCACTAGATTTGATATATCTTGAGATCCGTACGGTTGGATCGTCGAGAAATAAGTTTTAAAATATAGAATCAACAATCCGTGACAAAACACTAGTTACGAGTATTAGTCAATTCGATGGTTTATTACTAAGATTTTAAACCAAATTAATTTTTTATTTTTACAAATTTGAGAATATTACTAAATTAGATATTTCTTGAAATCCGTACGGTTGGATCGTCGAGATATATTTTTAAAAAAATAGAATCAACAATCCGTGATAAAACACTAGTTACGAGTACTAGTCAATTTAGTAGTTGACTACTAAGATCTCCAACCAAATTAATTTTTTCTTTTTTGAAAATTTGGGAATATCACTAGATTAAATATATCTTAAGATCCGTATGGTTGGATCGTCGAGAAATAATGTTTAAAAAATAGAATCAACAATCCGTAACAAAGCACTAGCTACGAGTACTAGTCAATTCGGTAGTTGACTACTAAGATCTCCAACCAAATTAATTTTTTATTTTTTAAAAAATTTGGGAATGTCACTAGATTAGATATATCTTGAGATTCGTACGGTTGGATCATCGAGAAATAATATTAAAAAAATAGAAACAACAATTCGTGACAAAACACTAGTTGCGAGAACTAGTCAATTCGGTAGTTGACTACTAAGATCTCCAACTAAATTAATTTTTTATTTTTTGAAAATTTGGGAATATCACTAGATTAGATATATCTTGAGATCCGTACGGTTGGATCGTCGAGAAATAATATTTAAAAAATAGAATCAACAATCCGTGACAAAGCACTGGTTACGAGTACTAGTCAAGTCGATAGTTGACTACTAAATCTCCAACCAAATTAATATTTTATTTTTTAAAAATTTGGGAATATCACTAGATTAGATATATCTTGAGATCCGTATGGTTGGATCGTCGAGAAATAATTTTTAAAAAATAGAATCAACAATCCGTGACAAAGCACTGGTTACGAGTACTAGTCAATTCGATAGTTGACTACTAAATCTCCAACCAAATTAATATTTTATTTTTTAAAAATTTGGGAATATCACTAGATTAGATATATCTTGAGATCCGTATGGTTGGATCGTCGAGAAATAATTTTTAAAAAATAGAATCAACAATCCGTGACAAAGCACTTATTACGAGTACTAGTCAGTTCGGTAGTTGATTATTAAGATCTCCAAACAAATTAATTTTTTATTTATTGAAAATTTTGGAATATCACTAAATTAGATATATCTTGAGATCCGTACGGTTGGATCGTCGAGATATTTTTTAAAAAAATAGAATCAACAATCCGTGACAATGAACTAGTTACGAGTACTAGTTAATTCGGTAGTTGACTACTAAGGTCTCCAACCAATTAATTTTTTATTTTTTGAAAATTTGGGAATATCACTAGATTAAATATATCTTTAGATCCGTACGGTTGGATCTTCGATAAATAATTTTTGAAAAATAGAATCAACAATTCGTGACAAAACACTAGTTACGAGTACTAGTCAATTCGGTAGTTGACTACTAAGATCTCTAACCAAATTATTTTTTTAAAATTTAGTAATATCACTAGATTAGATATATCTTGAGATCCGAACGGTTGGATCGTCGAGAAATTATTTTTAAAAAATAGAAACAACAATCCGTGACAAAGCACTAGTTACGAGTACTAGTCAATTCAATAGTTGACAACTAAAATCTCCAAGCAAATTATTTTTTTTAAAAAAATTTGGGAATATCACTAGATTAGATATATCTTGAGATCCGTACGGTTGGATCGTCGAGAAATAATTTTTAAAAAATAGAATCAACAATCCGTGACAAAGCACTAGTTACGAGTACTTGTCAATTCGGTTGTTGACTACTAAGATATCCAACCAAATTAATTTTTTATTTTTTGAAAATTATGGTATATCACTAAATTAGATATATCTTGAGATCCGTACGGTTGGATCGTCGAGATATAATTTTTAAAACATAGAATCAACAATCCGTGACAAAGCACTAGTTATGAGTACTAGTCAATTCGGTAGTTGACTACTAAGATCTCCAACCAAATTAATTTTTTATTTTTTGAAAATTGGGAATATCACTAAATTTGATATATCTTGAGATCCGTACGGTTGGATCGTTGAGAAATAATTCTTAAAAATAGAATAAAAATCTATGACAAAACACTAGTTACGAGTCTAGTCAATTCGGTAGTTGACTACCGAGATCTCCAACCAAATTAATTTTTTATTTTATGAAAATTTGGGAATATTACTAGATTAGATATATCTTGAGATCTTTACGGTTGAATCGTCGAGAAATAATTTTTAAAAAATAGAATAACAATCCGTGACAAAACACTAGTTACGAGTACTACTCAATTTGGTAGTTGACTACTAAGATTTCCAACCAAATTAATTTATTTATTTTTGAAAATTTGCGAATATCACTAAATTAGATATATTTTGACATCCGACAATTGGATCGTCGAGAGATATTTTTTTTAAAACGAAACAAAAAACTGTAACAAAGCACTAGTTACTAGTACTAGTCAATTTAGTTGTTCATTGCTAAGATCTCAAGCCAAAATAATTTTTTGGTTTTTGGAAAATTTGGGTACATCAAAAAATTAGATATATCTCGACAATCCGATCCGAACCGAATGCTCCTACATCCAAACAAAATCCGATCCGAACAGTAAAAATCCGAAAGAGAACCGAACCCAATTTGATCCGATCTTAATCCAAAATTTATCAGATTTTAATCCGAATTTTACCCGAACCGAATCAGATCCGATCCGAACCGAACAGGCTCTAAATAGTAACTTAACCGAAAGTGGATCCGAACCAAATTAGATCCGATCCGAACCGAACAGGCTCTAAATAGTACCTTAACCGAAAATGGATCCGATCCGAAGCAGATCCGATCCGAAACCAATCCGTTTACCCGATTTGCCAGGTCTAGCTGGCACCATCTGGCAACTGCTGGTACCACCTGACAACTCATTGTTTAGTTTATAAATAGACACTTGATCATTCAGTTGTAGTTAGTTAGTTGATTGTTCACAATGTAGTTCTTCAATACTCTCTCTCTGTATCAATATAAGAAAAGGAGCTTACTCCACCAAACGAACATGTTCTTTACCTTGTTTATCTGTTTGTTTCAGCTGCATTTCATCAAAGTTAAGATGGTATCAGAGCTTGCAGAGCTCATTTTAATGGCGGTCTAACGGAACGCTTCCGATCATCGTTTCCAATCATCGTTCTCATTTCTTCCGGTTCTCATTTCACTAGTCTCTTTCGATTATTCTTGCCGAACATTACAGGTGTATTCTTTCCGATTTCTGAAATATACTTACATAATACGTATATTTTCTACTTGTTCTTGATCTTGTTGATTGATATTTTCTGCTTAAATCGTTTTTTTGTTGACAATTCTGTTGATTTTGCTAAATCTCTGCGATTCTGTAAGTGTCAATTTCTTGAAATCTTGTGTCAATTTCTTGAAATCTGTTCGATATACATTGTTCGTTTTCTTTATTTCAATCCTCGGTTGATTTGAGATACAAATTGCTGCGTTATTTCTGCAAAATCTGTTTGATCAATTGTCTAATCAAATTTTTCGTGATCAAATTGTTTCACAATCATGTTACGATTAATTCATCTTCTGCGTTTGTTCATACAATCATCTATAAGTGATCTCGTTGTGATTGATCATCTATACACCTATCATTTGTCATCGTTGTGAACTCTAATTCCGGTTTGTTTTTGCCTATCAAGTGTTCGACAATATGTCGCACTTACGTTTCTCTGAAATATTGTTCTGATTCTAAACTCTTTAGTGAGTTCTGTTTCTAAGCTCCTTGGTGAGTTGAAATCTGTATTTGATGATTGCTTTTGTGATCATTTTTTTTCTGATATGGCCGTTCGAGTTTGATGACTCTGCGAGGTCATATTTTTCTGTTTTGTGTTCTGATTGTTGACCATATTTTGGCAACAAAATTTCTCTGAGATTACTGCATTGGCAGTCTTCTAAAATCCCTTGTGGATTTCTAAATCCTAGAATCCTAAGCTCTTTTGCGAGTTCCTAAATTCTGTTGATGTCAACAAGAAGTTGTTGTGTTACTTTTGTCAAGAATTATTCTGTTGATGCTCCTGGTGTTCTCTGCATCAAAGTGATGTTGTAATGTACTGCGTGTTACTGTCATAAACTTCAAGTTGCTGTCATGTATCTGTATATTGCTGCTGCGAATCATGTGGTGCTGTAGCTTCCAGTAAAAAGAAAGACATTTTCTTGCTTATTGTTGTTGCTTTTCTTGTGCCTTTTTATGGCTTTTTTGTGGATTTGCTGGTTGATCATCTCCTGTATGGATTAGCTCAATGTTATCAAGATCTAGCTAAGTCAGATTGTTCGTTCTACTATACTGCAAGTTGCTGACCATCTGGATTGCTCATTCATTCCATCAGTATGGATTGTTTCTGGACTCCTACAATAAATGTTATGAGTTGATGCTGTTTGAACATGATAAAACTGATAGACTCTGATACTACAAGTCTCTGTTAATCCTTGTTCTTCCTGCCATGGTTCCAGTTTGTCCAAGTTGCAGGTGTTCAAAACTCTCCCACCTTCAACTTGAGGGGGGATGTTGAGTATAGTCCGTTGATAACTCGTGTCCAGCTCATGTGTGAGCTGGCACCATCTGGCAACTGCTGGCACCACCTGGCAACTCATTATTTAGTCTATAAATAGACACTTGATCATTCAGTTGTAGTTAGTTAGTTGATTGTTCACAATGCAGTTCTTCAATACTCTCTCTCTCTGTACTTGGTATATACTGTTTGTAGAGTTTGTTATCAATATAAGAAAAGGAGCTTACTCCACCAAACGAACCTGTTCTTTACTGTTAGTTTTACTTGAATATGTGGGCTGTGGGCGGTGGGCGGCGGTGGGCGGCGGCCGACGGCGGCGCCACTGTAGCCGCCAGATTTGACTTACTGTAGCCGCCGGATTTGACTCACCTACCACACCTAACACCACCTACCCCTTAGATTGTGTCTATAAATAGATATGCATGTAAGAATTGTAAATTCATCTGAGAAATCTGAAAAAACCTCTTTAATCTGTTTATCCTCTCAGATCAATATAAACTATTTCTCTTCTGCATATAATCTTTCTTGCTTCCGTTATAACAAGTCAAGGTGGAGATTTGTTAGTTTGACTTGAATATGTGGGCGGTGGGCGGTGGGCGGCGGCCGCCGGCGACGCCACTGTAGCCGCCAGATTTGACTTACTGTAGCCGCCGGATTTGACTCACCTACCACACCTAACACCACCTACCCCTTACATTGTGTCTATAAATAGATATGCATGTAAGGATTGTAAATTCATCTGAGAGGTCTGAAAATCCTCTAGATCTGTAAATCTGTTTATCCTCAAGATCAATATAAACTATTTCTCTTCTGCATATCATCTTTCTTGCTTCCGTTATAACATTTACCTTGTTTATCTGTTTGTTTCTGCTGCATTTCATCAAAGTTAAGACAGGAGGTACTTGAAATTTTTTTTAACCTGAGAGAGTTTCTTATGACTAGTGTTATGCCATAATTTTGGCATGTCTAATAATCTCCCAAATTTCTAATATTTATTAATTATTAATTCAGATTAATAATTATTGCTTAACCACTAAGTTTTATCCTCTCTAGAGGAAACAATCAATCTCAATCAATCAATTACGGAAAATATCTCCAAACGATATTCTTCAAATCAGGAAGATATCACAACGATAAGATTAAATCAGATAAAATCACTAATCACCCAGATTAACGAAGTTTATCCCTAAAGTCTCTAAGGGATAGACATAAATCAATTTTACAGAACTACGTGGGCTTGATCCTATATACACATATAGGTACGCAGGCATCTTGGTACGATGTGGCGATCGATACCCGAGACAAATCGAGAAACCTGCCAAGTCCAACCCCCTCTTTTTTCATAAACCCTAAATCCCCTAAAACAGTCACATAAACATACGAATCGCTCTATGACTATTCCAGCAAACTTCCAAAATTTCGTGTTGTTACGAAATTTCTCCAACAACTAGCATAAGAAGTTTACGATTGATAAATGTGCACTTAAAGGCCTTGACTGTATGTTCAAGAATTTTTTTGAGGTGTAGAAAGAAACTTGCTAAATATTTGTAAAAAGCACTGTACTTACAAACTTGACACATTCTATCTTTGTGCATACCTCAGAAATAAGGTAAGTGTATCGCTGCAACAGAAAAAAATATATGCAATAAACATAGCTAATATCTGTTTAGCTGTGCATCTAGAGTGTTAACTGATTCTGCAAGTAAAGCTTTGATATACATAAAACACAAAACGAACCACCGCACTGATGCATACTATTTTTCGCGCACATTGTCATTTAACAGCATGACAGCATCTGATGATTTTGAGCGAGCCTTAGGCCCTCAGCATTGTATAAGATGCTCCCACAGGATGATTTAAAACTTCGATTCTTCAGTTTGACAAATTTTATGTTAACATGGCATTCGAACATCTATTCTACTAAAGTTTTTTATCGTAAGTGTAAGTTCCTTTCGTATTTTCCTATTCTATCTATGTTACAAAATAAAAATGTTGTGTACCATTAATGTACATCTTCTAAGTTTATCGAGTTGGTCCAGTAGTTAGATGTCGAATTCATCAGTTTCCATTGCCTTTTATGTTCATCACCAGATTTATATGTAATGCCCTTTTTATCTTGTTGTAACTTGTAAGTAGCAATTTTTTGACAAAAATGCTATCAATCTTAAAGGTTTCGAATTTGTCTTGTGGGTGTCACATTTGAATATATTTCTTTAAGTAGACCCGCAATCCCGCATAAGTATTTAACTACTCCCTTTGTCCCAACCAATTGTTTACACTTTCCTTTTTGGGACGTCCCAACTAATTCTTTACGTTTCCTAAAATAGTAAGTTTTAACACTATTACACCCACTACTTCACTTATATATTTTAACAATACTTTACACTATTACACCCACTACTTCACTTATTTTAACAATAAAATCACTATTACACCCACTACTTCACTTATTTTAACCATAAAATCAATATAACACCCACTACTTCACTTATTATCTTGGTCTCCGTGCTAAAAGCAAACGTAAACAAACACTTGGGACGGAGGGAGTACAAGTCTACAACTACTTAAATTTACCAATTAGTTATTTGGGACATGTTTCTGAACAAAATCTGTCATGTCATCTAGCATTGTTAAGTACATTGTGGTTTTAGTAAGAAAAAAAATTATGGTATGGTGATCGAACAAGTAAGATAAAATACATAAATACATAGATTCATCAATATCAAATTACTGTATAAAAATATGAAATTTCTTTTATCTAGTATAATTTTCGTACTTCGATGTGAAATCATAATAGATATTCTTAGATTTAACACAAATATAATAATTTTTTGATAGATAAGATAGTTAACTCAAATTGTATATATGCTGAATAATTGTTCTATAATTTTTTTAATTAATTATAAAATATCACGACTATTTTTTTAGCAGAGGAGTAATCATTTTAATATTATTTACAAAAATCACCCTTGAAAAAATCATAATAAATATTGTTCCCGAATCCATCTTTGCTCTACGTCCATGTTCAATAATGACAGAAAAAGAAGAATATTCATACATCCGATAAATTACTCCCTCCGTCCCTTAATACTTTTCTCACTTTCCTTTTAAGGTAATTCACAATACTTTTCCCCTTACTATTTTTGGCCATCCTTTATTATCATACCTGAGTCTACCACACATTAGTTAACCAATCAGAATCGAGGAATTATTTTAGAACCAATCAGAGCTAAAACCTAAAATTTAGATCTTTCCTTATTTACAATCTCACCCTGGCTCTTTAACCATGGTTAGTTAACACTTCAAATTTAAATACAATAATGATTTTATTAAACATATTCATAAATACATATTTTTAAATCAAAAAATATTTCTAAAAAATCACAATTTTAATTTGAAATCAATCACGATATACCATTATATATTTTAAATTAAATTTCATAATTAATCTTCATTAATCAACCACTCTTTTAATATAAAGTCAGTCACAATCATATTATCATACATTATAAATTGATTTTTATAATATATATTGCACAATTATAATTGATATTAAATAATTATAATCTAACTTAATTAAAAATCTGAAAAAAACAGATTTGAAATCAGATTTTAAATAACTTGGATAAAATCCATACCGTCAAAAAATTGATTTTTTTATAACCTAAAAAAATTATTTATTCATAATTTGTTAATAAAATTAATTAATAAATACATAAGCCAACACCACAAAATCGGATTTGAACAAATTTTAAATAACTTGGATAAAATCCATATCTTCAAAAACTCGATTTTTTAAAAGGTTCAAAAATACATTTATTCACAATTTGTTAATAAAATAATTAATAAATTCATATAAACGAATTTAAATACAATAATGATTTTATTAAACATATCCATAAATACATATTTTTTAAATCAAAATTTTTTTACTATAAAATCACAATTTTAGTTTGAAATCAATCATGATATACTATTATATGTTTTAAATTAAATTTCAATATTAACCATTCATTAATCAACCACCCTTTTAATATAAAGTCAATCACAATCATTTTATCAAACATTATAAATTGATATTTATAATATATATTATACAACTATAATCGATATTAAATAATTGTAATATAACTTAACTTAAAATCTGAAAATATCGGATTTGAAATTAGATTTTAAATAACTTGGATAAAATCCATACCTTTAGAAAATTAATTTTTTTTATAACCTAAAAAATATATTTATTCATAGTTTGTTAATAAAACTAATTAATAAATACATAAGCCAACACTATAAAATTGGATTGAACAAATTTTAAATAGCTTGGATAAAATCCATATCTTCAAAAACTCGATTTTTTGAAAGGTTCAAAAATATATTTATTCAAAATTTGTTAATAAAATAATTCATAAATTCATATGAACGATCACTACATATATTTTAATTACTTTAATTATTAAATATACGCTATAAGAGTATTATTATTGGTTGGTGAATAAATTACAAATCAAAAAACTGAAATTATTTTAGAGGCAATCTGAATTTGCTTCTAAACTTTAAATTAATCAATCATATACAAAATTTTTATTATTTACCATGCTTATTCTAATTTACTAATCGCAGTTAAATTAAATTTAAATATAAAATATCTTGATTAAATAACTTCGCATATCACATGGTTTTTAATTTTAAAAAATTTCTACTAACCGTAAATATTATTTTCTATAAATCCACATACCAGTATATTACATATGGTTATATGAATCAAGTTCTATGGAGACCTTATATTTTAGCAGAGACCGGAGACCATATATCAATCAAAACATTGCAAAAATAATTTATTGAAAATCATGTTCTATGAAATCACTATTTCATTTGTTTAATTGAAAATCTTGAAAATCATATATGTTTTACATGCAAATTTCATTAAAAATCTTGAAAATCATGTACGTTCTACAAAAAAATTCATGCATAACGTATTGTTCTCCAAAACATGTTATGCTTACAAATCATATATAATTTTTAAGATTTTGAATGAAATAATAATATTCATTGAACATTTTTTATAAATATATATGTTTTGCAATGTTTTGAGTGTATAATGTATACGGTCTCCACGATCTTCACTCAAATATTGGTCTCCATAAAACTTAACTCATGGTTCTATATTTTTAAGTTATGAATTGTTTTTTAACATCCTTTATTATAATAAAGGATACTCGAATCTAACATGTATTAATTAACCAATCACAAGATTGTGAATTATTTTAACATCAATCCAAATCTATTAAATAATCAATTAAACTTAATGTAACATGTTTCTCTATTGGATCTAGATTCTACGTTTCAGCCAAGACTAAACCAAGTTACACTCAATAACAGTTAATTTTTTTTCATATTAATTAACTAAACATAATAACTACTAATTTTTATTTTAACGGTTAATTAATAAACAATTTATATAAAATAAAATTCATACAAACTAAAAAATAAAATTATTATATTAAACATTACTGGAAATCTAAGTCGCTTATTTCCTATTCCCATCAGACCTAGCCAACTCTGATAAACTAAGTGTATACATCAATTCTTCTCATGGCTAAATCATATCAATTTCGGTTAAGGTAATACTCTATATTTTTTATTATATGACAATCTATACTTGGACATATTATATTTTTATTTCGATTGTATATGACAATCTTTTTATCTAAGCCGCTTATTCCCTATTCCCCATCAGACCTAGCCAACTCTGATAAACTAAGTGTATACATCAATTCTTCTCATGGCTAAATCATATCAATTTCGGTTAAGGTAATACTTTATATTTTTTATTATATGACAATCTATACTTGGACATATTATCTTTTTATTTCGATTGTATATATGTATTTTATTTTTCGTGTTTTAATTATCCAATAAATTCAACAGAAAAACGTTTCTGACAAAGAAAATAGAAAATGATTAAGGTTATTATCATCCCCAGTCCGGATTCTACCAGAGTTACTTCTCATTAGAATATTCAGTCACAAACTCCAACAATTATGCGACTTACTAAATTGTAGGCATCAATCCTTATCACACTACACTGATTTGTTTACATTATTAGGTGTGCCTATAGATAAATGTTTTTTTTCAGTGTTGGGTTGTCATTGTTATTCAGTGATTACTTAACAATTTTATTCTAAATACAGTAATTATTTAATTTAAAAAATTAGTATACATTAATACATGAATCTATTATATTTATAATAGATATTTTGATATCTCAAACTCTCAATTCAAAATCATAAGGTATAACTAAAATCATGAATTAAAAATTATTCACAATATAAAACTATTACCACACTATTCTAAATACACATTGAAAATTTAAGTTATGTAAAATATTAAATAATTCAGTCATAAAAAAGTTAGGATCAACCAATTAAAATATTAGAATGAATTTTAAACAATCATCCTTTAACATTTTAATTACGAAATTTTTAACTATCCAATAATTAATGGGAAAAAAATTGACCCGAAAATATATTTGAATTATTCAAAATATTAGATATACTCTTAAATAGTACTATACATTATTTGGTGTATAAATTATCAGTCAAAAGATAAAAAAATATTACAGAGTCAATGAAAATATTGTTAGTGAATATTTACATAATAAATTGTTCAATTTAGAACAAATTTTCTTACAAATAACTATTTATTTATTGATAATTAATTCATCAATAAAAGGACATATGTCATCCACAAAAATAATCAAACTTGCAAAAATCATCAATAAAAGGGCATACAACATCTATAAAAATAATTAAAATTGAACAAACACATAGTAAATTAGATCACTAATTTCCTTTATCCAATCATTGAACTTACCTTCAATTATGGTACATCTCTAGCTTATATCCCTAAATTATACAGTCTTTTCGGCGAGATAATCTAACAATTTGTTATAAACGTGAGTAATATTTATATCTGATTTGCCATAACGTATTCAAACAACCGACCAAAACTGTAATTTTATACTATCCACATCAATGAACTAATATAACAAAATCTAATATATGGGTAGACAAAATCCACGAATAGGATATTAGGCTCTGAATAAAGAAAAATATTTATTGAAAGCCAAAATAAAATCAAGGAAAAGAAAATAAGGCTTATTATTTACAAGGACATAGTACAAAATCTAATATTTTGGTAGATAAAAATCCACCAACGGGCAACGGGGTACTAGACACTCAATGATATATTTATTGAAAAATAAAGAAAAAAATTCTAAAAAAAACTTGAAAAACTGATATCAGCTACTAAACTTTAGTTTAGCATTTTTTTATAGTAAATCAATTCATTAATAAAAGGACCTATAATTTGTAAAAATGACATCGAACAATCACATAACAAACTAGATTAGATGAAGTTTCTATTGTTATAACAACATTCGTTTCATATATCTTGCACAGTAGATATCATTTCTCACGTATTCAAACAACTGACCAAAACTGTAATTTTATACTATCCACATCAATGAACTAATATAACAAAATCTAATATATGGGTAGACAAAATCCACGAATAGGATATTAGGCTCTGAATAAAGAAAAATATTTATTGAAAGCCAAAATAAAATCAAGGAAAAGAAAATAAGGCTTATTATTTACAAGGACATAGTACAAAATCTAATATTTTGGTAGATAAAAATCCACCAACGGGCAACGGGGTACTAGACACTCAATGATATATTTATTGAAAAATAAAGAAAAAAATTCTTAAAAAAACTTGAAAAACTGATATCAGCTACTAAACTTTAATTTAGCATTTTTTTTATAGTAAATCAATTCATTAATAAAAGGACCTATAATTTGTAAAAATGACATTGAACAATCACATAACAAACTAGATTAGATGAAGTTTCTATTGTTATAACAACATTCGTTTCATATATCTTGCACAGTAGATATCATTTCTCATATCGCTGAAACATGCAACCTTTTTTTGATATATAGTCTAATGATTTATTGGAGTCGTGAGGATTAAGTTTCTATATATTTTTAATATGTAATCGAAAAATTAACCACGACCACACAAATATTTTCAATAAATTAATATAATAAATAGTTTAAGGATACGATATTGAATAAATATACCGAATTCTCAGAATATTGGTGAAAAGTTTATTAACATGATACGTAGAAATATTTTCTAACAAAGAAAGAAATAAAATGAAAGATAAATTTTTTAAAAAAACAATAAAGAATGATTTTGAACTTTTCAACGGGGGTTGTATTTGTTTTGATGATTGGTTCATAATATTAATATTAATTCAATTGGTATGAATTCACGGATAAGTAATTTTATACTTAAGTTAGTTAACATTCCAATAAAATTATATATTTTTCTAAATAAAAATTAAAATAATATATTTATATTAATTTATTAATACATATTGGTGAAAAATTTATTAACATGATACGTAGAAATATTTTCTAACAAAGAGAGAAATAAAATGAAAGATAATTTTTTTAAAAAAACAATAAAGAGGGATATTGAACTTTTCAACGAAGGTTGTATTTGTTTTGATGATTGGTTAATAATATTAATATTAATTCAATTGGTATGAATTCACGGATAGGTAATTTTATACTTAAGTTAGTTAACATTCCAATAAAATTATATATTTTTCTAAATAAAAACTAAATTAATATATTTATATTAACTTATTAATACAATTTATCGGTCGGTGCGTAGCACGGGTATAACGCTAGTAAAAAATAATATTCAATATCCACTACTCCACCACTACTCCTTAAAAATAATATTCAATATCCACTATTCCACCCACTAATCATTACAAATAATATTCAACACCCACTATTCCACCCACTATTTCAAAAAAACAATATTCAATACCCACTATTCCACCCACTACTCCTTAAAAATAATATTCAATACCCACTACTCCACCCACTACTCCAAAAAAATAATATTCAATACCCACTATCCCTTAAAAATAATATTTAATATTCACCACTTCATACAAAAACAATATTCATTCTCCACTATCTTAAAACTCGTGAAATTCAGCAAACGGGTAAAGTAATATGGGACGGAGGGAGTATTATTTATCGATGAGGTTTAGTCTAGTGTAAAGGCTGTTGACGATTTGATTCACCCTTCTTTTTCATAATTTATACTCCCTCCGTTCCTAAAAACGTTTCCTGTTTACTTTGGACACGTTTGCCAACACACATTTTTAATCGTTAATATCTTTAATTTCGTATTAGTTTTAAATATAAAAATTTCACTGTATTAAAGTACTAACAAATACGAATCCAACAAGATCACCCATGACTATATTTTATCTTATAAATTACGCGTAAATTAATAGTCAATCGCTTAGAATGAACAGTGTCCAAAGTCAAACCCAGAAACGTATTATGGAACAGAGGGAGTATCATTTTTGTGACTCGTTTGAATTTAAAAAAAAAAGAATCCAATTAATTGTTGTGTAAAGTACTCCTTCCCTCTCAAAATACATGTCTCTTTTGAAAAATGAAGTTGTCTCATTTTACATGTTACTTTTCTTTTTTCAATACAAATTTAAGGTGATTTTCCAAAACTATCCCTACATTTATTGTATCTAAAATTTGACTTTTTTCAAATTTAACACTATTCTCATTTTCCAATGTATTAATTAAGGATACTAGCCGATAACCCGTGCGAAGCACGGATTGTGATAAATAATCTTAAATTCCTAATTTTTAACTTTTATAAATGAATAAAATCTTGAACCACCAAGTTTTATATAATACTATATTCTCGACTTTTATTTCGATTGTTAGTTAATAGACTCCTTGTGTATAAATTCAATAATAAATTAAATTAATATTTAATTTTATTATTTTAATTAATTAAATTTATATAACTTATCTCTGGTAATATAAGAATAGTTATATTATTAATTGTATTTATTATTAATCTATTATGGATATATTTTAAATATTAATTAATGGAACCCTAAATCCTATATTCTCGACTTTTATTTCAATTTTTAGTTAATAGACTCCTAGTATATAACTTCATTATTAAATTAAATTAATATTTAATATTATAATTTTAGTTAATTAAATTAATTAATATTTAGTGGCATACCGCGGTATACATTAATTAATTAATTGGCATACCGTATTTTAGTTCAGAGAGGACTTGTTTCATTAGTAGTTCTTATTCTTATTGGCCTTCTGTACACTTAAAAACAGTTTTTAAAGTAAGATCAAATAGTAAAATAAGTTATTATTAATTAATTAATTAATTAATTAATTGGCATACCGTGCATACCGCGGTATACATGACATAACATTCAAAGGGGGTTTCTGCTTTTAGTAAAGAGTATAGATTAGTTGGAAAATATTGTCCAACTAACCTTTACCTTAATATGTGTATTTTTTAGAAAAGGAACATGTAAAATGTAACGGAAGGAAGTACTAAAAAGATGGATACTATCTTAAATGAATTTGTGGAAAACAAAATATTATGTCAAAATAGCATCTTAACTCATATCAATCCAAAAGAAAAAGAAAACAACTCATATCAACATATTCTACTTTCTACCCCAAGTCCCCCCTCATAAAAACATAACACAATATACAATCACATTTCTCAAAGCTTCACTCTTCATTTTCACAATTTCATCTCTCTTCTCAACTCTCTCCCTTACATTGAACATGCACAGGTAATAGTACTAGCTCTATTTCAATCAAATTCGGTAACACATCTTTGTAGTCGATAATTTTCGATTAATTTAAATTAATTCAACTCGTTTCGATTTTATTCAGGTGCATTACAATACCAGGATCATCCGACCGCGTCCTCGATCCCCGAACCCGAAACATAAAATGGCTAAACCGTTTTTTCGTGCTTGCTAGTGGCGCTTCCTTAGCCATCGATCCTTTATTTTTATTTGCCATAACATCCACCCCTGGTCCAAAACCGTGCATATATATTGATGGCACTATGTTGTTACTTGCCACCTTGTTGCGCACATGCGTTGATGCGTTTCATGTGATGAATCTTTGGCTAAAGTTCAGGTTGGCTTATGTGTCCAAACAGTCGTTGAATGTCGGAAACGGAGAGTTGGTGTGGGATGCACGCGCCGTCGTGAAACACTATGTTGGATCGGTTAAAGGCTTTTGGTTCGACTTGTATGTCATAATTCCAGTTCCTCAAGTAAGTACATTTTGCATTTGTAATCTTTTTGGATTTTGTATATCTAACATTTGGATTTTATCTAATACTTTTTCTTTTTTTTCTTTTTTATTAAAAACCTTACTAGATATCTATACTATTATATTAAAGCCGAAATATTGAAAGTTTTGGTTTTCTCCTAAGTTTTGGTTTTCACTCTAATTATTTAATTTTAAATTATTTATAATATCTATCTATACTATTATATTAAAGCCGAAACATTGAAAGTTTTGGTTTTCTCTTAAGTTTTGGTTTTCACTCTAATTATTTAATTTTAAATTATTTATAATATAAAACAAATCAAATGAATTCCGTTAAACCCATCAATAACAAATTTACATCAAGTTTTGGTTTTCTCTTAAGTTTTGGTTTTCACTCTAATTATTTAATTTTAAATTATTTATAATATAAAACAAATCAAATAAATTCTGTTATTGTCTTTAATCCTAAATACAGAGTAGTATTTTATATTTACACCATTACCCGTTAACAACAAATTTACATTAAGATTTTATATTATTAGTTCTAATCAATACATATCATTTATTAAATAACTATTATTATTATTATTAATTTTATTAATTAATATTACAAAGTTAAATTCCATAATAAAATATTATACTCTATTTTATTTAATCACATAATTTTAAAAGTATTTAAAAGTAACCCGTGCTTTGCACGGGCCCTAAGCTAGTGTAATATAATCATTAAATTATTGTTTATTTCAAACAGCGATATTATTCTCTTCGTCCCGATATTTCTATCTTGTTTGAATTTTTGTTGTCAGATTAGTCCATTTTTAACTAAAAATCATGTATTATAAATTCTATCTAATTTTTTTAAAGATGAATTTTTCAAATTGTTGAAATTATGAAAAGATTTTATTTTCAATTAATTTTAATCAATTTGATCAAGAAAAATTGAAAAATTGAAAAATCAGTGCTAAAAGAAATATTCAATTCGACAACATAAATGTGGGTCCGGAGAATATTCCCCCTGCATTCACAATATGTAACATATTCTAATACAATAGACAACACATAGCTCTAGAAATAAAAAAATTGTTATGAAAATAACATTTCCCTAAGAATTTGACACTAGAAATTTGCTAAATTTGGAATTCCGGTGACAGGTGTAACCTTCGAGTTGCATGCAGCGGCGCAGATGAGCCAAAATTTAAAACGTGGATTCTTAGTCTATAGCATTAAATACACTTTGCTTCTTATCTCTTGGCTTGTACATTTAAAATATTAATTTATTTTCATTTTTTTATTTCGATTATATTTATTTGGTTTGACATCTACATAAATTTTCGAATAATTACTTTGATAGATACAAATATTTCGAGTTTTTTTTGTTCATAAATTTTAGGTGACATTTTCAATAAATGTAGACTTATTATGAAAGGATTTGGAGAACCTGCGTCAAACGGGATAATCAAGTTAAGATGAAAAGATGAAAAAATTACGGAGCCAAAATCATTTTAATGCGGAATGGAAATAAAAATTGAAATTTTTCATCCGAATAGTAAATATATATTCTTGTTCTCTGGTCGGTAATATATGATCGATGATTTGAGTTTAAGTTTACGGCAAAAGTTGAAGAAATATGTAATTGGTCATTTTGTTCTTATGCTGCAGGCTATATACTGGTTAATATTACCAAAACTACTAAGAGAAGAAAAGGTAGAAGATGTAATGACTATAACTCAGATAATCTTCTTGCTTCAATTTTTTCCTAAGCTGTATCACAGCTTCTATCTAATGCGAGGAGTGAAGAAAGTTACAGGCTACATTTTTGGCACTGCTTGGTGGGGTTTAATCCTCAATCTCATTGCTTACTTCCTCGCTTCACATGTACGTAAATGCCTGCAGCTTCCTTTTTATGAAATTTATTTCATTTGTACTATATGATTAGTGTGTGTCTGCTAATTAAGGATTAACTAAGGATTTGGAACTAGCTTCTTAAATGTTGTACAATTTTATGTATCGGGAAAAATTAGGTGTCGGGGGGATTCTGGTATATACTATCGATGCAACGTATAGCAGAGTGCCTAAAGAAACAGTGCCATGAAAGCAAACAATGCAATGCACTCGCTTGGACTTGCCCAAGAGATATTTGTTACAGTAGCTATACAAATCTGTGTGTTGAGAACTCCATCATGAAGGCCAATTTCTCAACCTGCATGGATCAAAACGGAGATTTTCCTTATGGCAACTATGCCTTTGCTCTGCCCCTCATTCTTAAGAATTCTAACATGGTCAAAATTCTCTATTCCAATCTTTGGGGACTCATGGCTCTCAGGTACATAATTAAAACACATCTGTGGTCTCTCTGTTATGATATTGTGACACTTTTTAGAATTTCGCGGTAACTAGGTTTGCTTTCCTTATTAACTCTGTTTGGCTTATGTTATAGCACTATGGGGAGTAATTTGACTCCTACGAGCCAGTCAATTGAAGTAATTTTTAGCATAATCATGGTGCTGGCAGGCTTATCACTCTTTACTTCTCTAATCGGAAATATCCAGGTGATCATATTCAAGATTAAAACAGACTTCTCCTTTCTTTGTATTGAATATGTAAAAGAATAATATTACAGATTTTTAATTATTATTTGGGGACTGGACTACTAATTAAAGAACAATATCTAGGTGTTTTTTCATTCTGTGACGCCTAGACGGAGACAAATGCAAGTGCGATACAGAGACATGAAGTGGTGGATGAAAAGGAGACAGCTACCATCGGAGCTGAGACGAAGAGTCCGTCATTATGAACACGAGAGATGGAAAACCATGGGAGGCCAAGATGAGACGAAACTCATCAAAAATATGCCTGATGGACTGAGAAGAGATATCAAGCGTTTTCTATGCTTGGACTTGGTGAGAAAGGTTAGGCCTCGTCCATGAGCTATTTAAAGTAACAAATTCAGTATATTTCCAAAGGTACACTAGGCACTATAATCAAAATAACAGTAAATTCTTTCCATTTTACGGATTATATGGTAGTCTAAGGATGACAAAAATATATTCAGATTGAAACCTAGAAGAGTGATCATAAATATATCATTTACTCTTCAGTATAATACTCTATCATCTTATGGAAACTGAATGTGAAGACATTGTATTGGTTTGGTTTATTACTGACAGAAAACAAGTTCTTAAGAAAACTTACTATGTAAAAGAAGAGATGCTAGATATTCCAAGCGCAAGATTAGTTGATCAATGAGCTAGCGCACTCTTTTTTTTAACGTGATTACAATCGCGCAATGCGCAAGTTCTGTGATTTGAAGTAATTCAATGTATCTTGTGCATTATGTATCGTACTCTTTTTTTTTTTTTTTTTTGCATAGAACGCATATTTATGACAAAAAAACGTTAAAACAAACATTTCTGCAAATTAATTTTAAGTGTGGGCTCTTAGCATCTGTAGCCTTCTCCTACTTAACCACTCTTGTGATAGGTATCTCCTGGCCTTACAGTCTCTCCTCCTCTGCTAGCTAGAGTTTGTTTAATTCTTAATTCTAGCTATAGACTTGTGAACTGTTGTTACCTGGCACAATTTCTGAGATGGATTTGTGTACCATTTAATATCAATAAAAGACTCCCTTTTGATGTTGCAGGTACCGCTGTTTGACAACTTGGATGACCTTATCCTCGACCACATCTGTGACCGGGTGAAACCCATGGTCTACTCTAAAGATGAAAAGGTGATCCACAAAAATATCTATCTCATTCTGATCAATCCATTATGTAATTTCTTTATTAATGTATAACATCCACAGATTCTGAAAGAAGGTGAACCAGTACAGCGTATGGTGTTCATTGTAAGTGGTTCTGTTATGAGAAGTCAAAATATCACAAAGGGCATGGTAACAACCGCTTTGATTGAACCTGGTGGCTTCATTGGAGATGAACTTGTTCCTTGGTGCCTTCGTATGCCATTTGTGGATCGTTTCCCGCCTTCATCGGCTACATTTTCTTGTGTGGAGCCTATCGAGGCGTATGGTCTTGATTCTGATCAGCTTCAGTATATAACGAACCATTTCCGTTACACATTCTTAAGGGGTGAACTTAAGTACAAAACAAGGTATTACTCTTCTAATTGGAGGTCTTGGGCTGCTGTCAATATACAATTTGCATGGAGGCGATACTTTCAGAGGACTAGAGGTGATCCCGTGAATCATATCGGAGTAAATGGTGGTGGCAGTGATGGTGCAAGCACCAGCAGTGACCACAGACTTCGCCATTATGCTGCAATGTTCCTGTCGCTTAGGCCTAAGGACCACCTCGACTAATCATCTGCAATAATCATAATTATCAGTTGTGTTGGCCCTGGATTATTATGTCATTGCAAACAGTTAATAAAGGAATATTGTTGAATTTTTCTTCTCCTCTTAAAATATTTAAAATAACATAAAAACTTTATTAGTCATATTTACTTTAATTTGTGTTAATATTCCTTTTGAATATCTCTTAGCTAGCCCAGTTAAGGACATAGAAATGTAGATATGAACAAAGTAATCTATCAGCCTATTTAGAGAAATTAACATTTTGCACTTCTGCAAATGTAATATTATGTCATGTGTGTTCAAGTGCAGAACAGTTGATTTTTATCAAATTATGGATCTCAGTTAAACCCGATCTCCGATCTCAGTTGCTAATCTGCAAGTAGAGAGAAATTGAGTGGAACATGTTTTGTAAAATGTTGCTGTGTCTCAGGGGCGGAACCAAGGGGGGGCTAGCCCCGGCGCCAGCCCGGGTCCGGAAAAAAAAAAACAAGTAAAATTTTTTTTTTAGCCCGGGGTCAAATTTAAAAATGGCTATATATAATTTTTTAGCCTGGGTTGAAATATTAAATAGAGGTATTAGTTTGGTTTTTAATTGTGTGTATATCTATTTGTTGTATGATTTAGTGAAAAATATCCGATTTTTGTATGATTTAGTGAAAAATATCCAATTTTTGCATGATTTAGTGGAAAAAAAAAATCCGCGCTTCGCGCGGCTCACCCTGAAATTTTTCCCACCCCGGAATATAGAGCTAGATTAGCCCGGGGTCCAAAAAATTCCTGGTTCCGCCCCTGCTGTGTCTGGATTAGTTAAACTATCATTCCTATATATCATTCGTACTGACAACCATAATTTATCGAACTACTTATGTTTACGACGAGTCTGCAATCAGTAATCTAATGTTTTAGCTATACACTATGTTTTCTTAAATTAAAGTTAATGATGAAGAAATAGAAAAAGAAATTATTGCAGTTTGGTCGACTGTCACTCTGAATAACACTTAAAATGTAGATTCCAGTTGAGGAGAATGACTGGAAATTAACCAAGATCAACTAAATTTAGAAAGTGATTTGCTTAATGTTAGCAAAGATGTATTAGAATAGTATGCTAATAGATCGATCAATTGTATGAAAATTGCACTAAAGATAATACATCTCTTAAGGATAGAATTTAGTGAGATTTAATTTCATCCTCAAAATATGATATATCTTGTCCCTGTATAAAATCGTCAATAATTTGAAGTTGCTATATAAATTGTATTTGGAGTCCATTTGCAGGTCACACCAGTATTTCCAGAAGCATACAGAGCAAAAATGGAGAACATGAGTGTTTCGGTCATTGCTAAGAAACTTGTAATATGGATTGCACTTCTTTTGCTCATCTTCTCGCTTGGTATGCATCTATGCTTTGCCTTGTTACACTTGCACACACGCACTGTGTATCATGTGAGAATCTGGAGAATGCGAGAACTTAAGTTCACAAAACATTTGAAAATACATGCATATATATATAACCAAATGTACCGCATACTAAAACGTAGTAAAGTAAACAGAACATATGGTTCTCACAATCCCCTGGTTCTCAGCTAGTCAACTAAGTGTAACTTGCTATATTATCGATTAGCTCAAGGAAATCAACCATGCTGATGCGTAATAATGTTTTTTAAGTTTCAGTGTCGGCAAGTAGAGACACGATTCAGTGTTTTGGAAAATGTGCAGACCTCCCAAATGGCTGTGATGCGTGGTGCAAAGCCAAACTTGCTGATGGAGGAGTTTGCTTACCACCATTCAAATTTTGTTGCTGTTTTTTTAATTAAACTGTCAACTAACTAAGAGATCATATGTATCGAAGATTCGAAGCCATTTCTTTATGCCAATGGCTACATGAATAAATCATATAAGTATTGATGGCCTTGTCTCCAGTTATTACTTTGATTGCCAACGCGACCTGGTATTGATATCTTGTTGTGAATTATTTCCTTTTCGACGGAACTTCTTATAGTCTAAAGCCGAAAATAAAAAAAAATAATATATATATATCAGTTCCCAAATGCTCACATAACAAATTTATAGCCGAGTTTTCAATTGCAGTTCATCAAACAATGTTACAACAAAGTCAAGGTTATATATGGTGAAGATAATTAACATACGAAATCATGAATCACTACGACAACGATAGTATTTTGAGCAACCTCTGTTATAAGGATGAGACTGTGGAGGAAGACAACCATCACTTTTGGAATAAGATTCACCTCTACCACCACCATCGCATACAGGCTGATCTCTCTTTAAAGCTCCTGGTGAAATATATTTTTTTGTTTCAAGAATCCTCCTCAGGCTTATCTCCTCCGCCGCATTCAAACTCTCTAAGCTTTCGTTAAACTCCCTAGTTGATTCGTCTAACGATGAGTTTGCAGCGATGATCATGCTTGAAAAAGGTTTAGTTAAGCACAGTAGAGTTATAAGGACTAGAAAGAAGCAGAGAGCATTGTTAGTACTTTTCATTTTTACTAGTTGATGTGGCTTTGCATACATTACATAAAAAAAGGGAGTACTGAAATTTATTAAATTGTGTTTCATTACAAGTGTGTACTTAGTGGTGTAGTGGAAGATCCACTGGAAGTCTACACAACTAAAGGAACCGCACTCCACCTAACATTTCATAATGTAGAATGATTGGGTTTTGTGATCTCTTGCTACTAGTAATTCGCAAGATCTGGGTATCTCCGTGCCTGTGAAGTTATAAAGCACGCCTCTTTTACAAAGTTGATGAACACTGTCAAACTCTTGTAACATATTATAGACCTCGAATCCTCGATGGTTACACATCTACTCCGAGTCTTCCTGCCAGCAGTGTGTTCCTGCACAATTTCCTTACTAAAAGAGTTAAAATCAGGAGCATGAACCAGATTTTTCGTTCTTTTATCAAGGTAGACAGGTTTACCAATTATCGCAGCCAAGCAGAGTAGACCTTCTCTAAACCACATTTTTAACAACTCGTGAGAGGCCAAGAATAATATCTCGTCAGCAAGGTTGTAGGGAGATCTCTCAAAGTGAGAATCAATGCTTAACAAACTTTCGTCCTTTTTAAATTTGAAAGCCAGAAACCCAAAATGGATCTTAAACACATTAATTAGAACCAACTTTCTAATTCTTGCATTGCAGCTTGTCTAATGTGATCAAACCACCTTCGTATTAACCAACCCAATACAGTAGTATCTCCAAACAAGATTTGCATTATCCACGATAAAATTATCAGGTTTCACAATAAAAGAGCAAGTTTTACTCTTTTCCATCATGGTACGAAAGTCAAAACCAACATATGAAGTCACGGGATTAGCAGATAGTACCCTTCATTTGGTTTCTCTGAGGTTCCTCCCTACTTGGTTCCTTGATTTTTCGGTTTACCACCTGGGAGAGTATAAAGTTGGTGGAAAATACACCACATATTTTGTT
Source organism: Kitagawia praeruptora (assembly GCA_037693485.1). Lineage (NCBI taxonomy): Eukaryota > Viridiplantae > Streptophyta > Magnoliopsida > Apiales > Apiaceae > Kitagawia > Kitagawia praeruptora. Next base: position 20,171,381 of record CM075347.1, read on the forward strand.
GTCTAATTTTATATTTCCCTACTAATCTGAATGCAATGGTGGAATATATAATTGTATAGATCGGAAAGAATTATAGTATGACATTTGTAGTTGCATTGTGATGCACACTTGGGAACTGCACACCTGTGTTCAGCTCATTTTTCGAGTTTGGCATAGCTGACCTTGTTTGATGCACGTCTAAGATATCCAAAAACAACGAAACATATGACCTTAGAGAGCCTTGGTACCGCCGTACTGGATTGAAAAATCTGATATGTTCGAAATATCTGTATTTGTATTCGAAAAAATAGGATATTATTCGCATTTATCCGAATCCGAAAATGGAAAAATTAATATATATTTATATATAATATTTATAATTTATAATATATTTATAATTAATAATATGTCTTTGTTCATTATTTAATATATTTTTCAAAAATATATTTAAGTGTAGACATTTTTTAAACATATATATGATATAAATATAATATATTAATATATTATATTAAAAATATATCATAATATGAGTCTTTTTTAAAATATTATCAATTTGGATATCAAAAAAATTCGAAAAATCCGATATCTATCCGAAATATCTGTATTCATATTCGAAAAAAATAGGATATTATACGTATTCGAAATAAATAGGATATTATTCGTATCTGTATCCGAATTCGATAATTTCAAATATGAATATGGATATAGTCCGGGTCTGAAATATCCGTTTGACAGTCCTAATTGTTCATCCCATGACCAACTTCTTCTAATTTATATACTCCCTCTGTCCCAGCAGAAACTATACATTGGGGGACGAGGGATTTGACACGTATTTTAAGGTGCATTTTAAGGATAGTTCCATAACTTATTTTTCAAATTTTCTTTTTTTTTGTATAAAAATAGGTATGTTAAATTTTTATACAAAAAAAGAAAATTTTAAAAATAAGTTATGAAACTATGCTTTATAAGAGCCTTAAAATGCGTGCCAGCAAAATGTAAAAAGTAATGTATAGAATCTGCTGGGGACTTTTTATTATGACTTTTCCTGTTAACAAAATTATACCACAACACAATTCTTTTATCTAATAAATATGATTTATTTTACAAAAAAAAAAAAATACAAACAATTGCATAACATTTTTGACTTTTTGTAAGCGTTGTTGAAGCTACCGTATTTCTAAGTACTTTTTATTCATTTTTCTAACCGTTTTACAACTAATATATTGTTTCTCCAACTGCGATTCCAGTCAATCAATCGATTCCATTGGAAGTTCCCAAATCGATTTGTTCATAGATACAGCTGCAATTTCTAGTTGTTGAACAGCTTTGAATGTTAGATAAGCAAGTTTTGATTAACGCGTGTTAACTATTTGATTAATGTCCACTGAGAATGGTTTGTAAGTTATAGCTGTGCTGTAGTGTTACGATCAATCGGAGTTTGCGAAATGGAAGTTACTGCTTGTGCTGAATATTCATTGTGTTGCTACTTGTAAATGAAATGATAAAAGGGGGAACATTGTAATTTACACCAGAAGAAACATTGTAGTTGTAGTACTTATATATCTCAATCATCTTAGCTAGCATGATTCATGTAACATATGAGAAATTATTATGATCATAATTTTCGAGAAATGTTAATACTTGCTATCAGGTTGTTCAAAGCAAGCCTAAGCGCTGAACATGTTTATAAAGAACTTCTGTAAGCAGTGTGGCTTCCTATAAGTGCTGACTTGGGTCGCATAGGCACAATAAAAGCTTAAGCACACCTGTTTGCTCTCGAGAAAAAATTAAAACAAATTTGAGTCCTGACAACTAATTAAGTTAGATCCAAAGATTTTTTTCCTAGTTCTTAACGAGATTGGGTATTTGGGTCTCTTAGCGAGATTATCATGTCATAAGAGGTGTTGACATTCTTGTGGCGACTCCTGGATGGTTGGTAGATCTGCTGGAGAGAGCTAGAGTCTCGTTACAGATGATAAGATATTTAGCTCTGGATGAGGGAGGCAGATAGGATGTTGGACATGGGTTTTGAGTCTTGTTACAGATAATAAGATATTTAGCTCTGGATGAGGGAGGCAGATAGGATGTTGGACATGGGTTTTGAACCTGAAATTAGGAAAATTGTGTAACAAATGGATATCCCTCCTCTATGAGGCAGACAATGTTGTTTAGTGCCACCTTCCCATAAGAGATACAGGTATGCACTGTTCCTAAAGCCTTTGTGCTTTTTTGATCACGTGTTATATGACATGTACTATATAATGGCTTCTGCTATTCTTTTTAGGATCTTATTATTATTAATAGGTTGACATATTGTAGGCTTCTTCTTTTGTTTTTTGCTGTCTGATTGTTCTCAGTCTCTCTCCATTTCTGTTCCCTTTGTTACTCTGGTGGCACATTTAGCTGCTTAATTCATATATTTGCATATTTTTTGAAAGTCAAATTTAATAGTTGTGCCTCCTAAAGGATAATATCAGCATTGTGACACATACACAATTTGGTTGATTTGCAGAGACTGGCCTCTGATTTTCTAGGTAATTACATCTTTTTGGTTGTTGGAAGAGTTGGGTCGAGTACCGATTTAATTATGCAGCAAGTTGAATATGTTCAGGAGAGTGATAAAAGAAGCCACCTCATGGACCTCCTCCATGTTTAGAGGGCAAATGGTGCTCATGGAAAGGTAATTTTAGGCCTTTTCTCTTTCAAGACATTGCTAATGAAGTGCGATCGAGGAACTCATTACTTAAAATTACAGCAGTATACATGTGCTCTGCTTCTTTGGTGATATGTGTTCTGGAGCTTTCTGGAATCCATCACCGCAATATTTTGCAGTGAATGATGGATTTAAGCTATTAATTTATGGATAGACTTCTCTTAGATATTTTGTTTGATTCGTATCTGCAAGAGAATCAACTAAAGTCAGACAATATGTATTTTTTAGGGAACTAACAAGATATCTGTTGAGATTTATGTTTAAAAGCAGTGTAGTCAAATGTGAGTTGCCTGGATGGTACAGAGAAAGGTGTCTACAAAGGTTTTTTACATCAGAACCAAAATTTAATATCAATTTGTTTAGAAGCTGGCTAGCCATAGTGTCTGGTATCTTGGTGGAAAGGTGGATGCTTTTTTTCTTGTGCTCTATAGTATACCAACTGAATAAGAAACAAGTATCCATTTTTTTATAATTGCATATATTAAATTTCAAAGTCACATGTATTGTAAAAATATATGGCAGAGAATATATAAAATTAATTTTTTTTAAAAATAAAAATATACTTGCATAGCGTTTTATAAAGCGCTATAGAAGATGAAGCCATCAAAATCGCTGTATACTTGCATAACATTTCCAAAAGTGCTATTTAAGTAAGCGTTGTGCACTACAATATCACTTCAATAAGCGCTATGGAAGAACATGCACTTAGGAAACACTTACTTCAATAGCGCTTTTGAAAACACTATCTAAGAGCAGCACTTAGAGAGCGGCAAAAAAAACGTTATCTAAGTGATTTGAACTTGCATAGCAGTGCCTTTTTGAACAATTTGAAAATCTTATCAGGCAAGCTCTAGTTATGTATCTAGTGAGCTGATGCTTAACTGAACAATTTGATTAAATGCTTTAGCTACTTTCAGGAGGCGCTGCGGAGTATAGTATTTTTTCCAGATTGAATCCTGGTATCAAAACATGTCCAAGGAATAAATGAAGTATTGGCGCCTTTGCATTATGTGTTCAAGAACGACCCCATTGAGAAAAATGCAGTACATAACACCTCTTGATGCTTAAGGTTCAATTCTGATACATAAATTTGATTCCAAATAGTAGTTGTCTATATACAACAATTAAACTAGATTGCCTTATAAATGTCGTAACAATTATTGATTATTATGGTATGCAACAATATCTGTACGGTTTTCTTGAGTTCTTACATAATGAATCTAAAGCCATTTCGCAGTTGTTTGCTGTTAAGTTTTCTTGTTAGATTGAGTAGGTTTATTGATTTATAACCATCATACATTTTTATAAGTGAGCAGGTAGGCATGATTTTCGAACATCATAAATTTTATGCATTTTGAAGATATATTTGCACGTGTAATTAAATGTTAATGTTGTGGTTACTCCACTTTGCAGCTTCTGTATATCAGTAAAATTTTGGCAATTGCTTCAGAGGAAAATGTTGTAGAAACCGTATATGTAAAATCATAATATATTTCTCAGGATAGAAGTCTAAGCAAATGATATTCTAATATATTCATCAAGGGCAGTGTTGAAGACTAGAGTTATAGTGGAGCCTTCACAAAAAAGATTTGTTAAAGTCTTAGTCTTATTTTATCACAATGTTTACTTGTTTTTCATCTTCAACTTGTAAATACGTAGGTCATATATTACGAACAGTGCATACATTACGAACAATGCATTATCATGTAAAATAAGAATTGAATGGTGTTTGTGACCACTTTGTATTACCAGATCTTTTCATCCAAAGCTTTTTTCAGTCTCTAGTAGGCATTTAGAAGTCGTGAAGAAAGTAGCCATGGATCTTGATATGGAAATGGAAGACCGGCCCTTATTTCACAAGGTCTTCATTTTATATACTCTATCATGTGCTCTCTTTGCGCTGACTCCCTGGACTAATGTTATATAAAAAGTGAACTGTTTTTTTTAACTTTAATGTCCAGAGGGTCTATATATCTGTGACGACGGGGTTTGCATAAGCCCCCTTGAACCTCTTTCAAATATACAACATGGATTCTGGCAATGCAATGTAGTTGGACTCTCATGTCGATCCGAATGAATCATTCTTTCCACGGAGGTAAATCTTTGCCTGCTAGGCAGGAGGATAGCAAGTTATAAATTATGTCTCGGTAGGATATGTATTTCTATTAGTATGAAATTCATAAATGAAGTAGTTAATGGTGGGTTAATGTTATCCTTTTTGTGACGAATCTTGTATATGTTCCTAAGAAAATTAGGCACTCTAGAACTGACAAATGCTCCTCTGCCATATGCATTTTACAATATGTTGTGGGTATTGTAGAATCTTGGTCCTGATTCTGATGTTTCAAAATGACAGGTAAATCCCCGGCCAGTTTTATGCATTCAGATGAATCACCCTCCTATTGACCCCAATAATTTTATTTTGCGGACAGTCTTCACATTTGGGATACAGTTGTACATGATCCTGAAGGTCGTCGAGTGAGTATCTTTTGTTTTCTTGTTTTTGCTCATTAAGTTCTCTTTATTTCAATAATCATATCATTCCTTTTTCTGTGCTTCTGCTTTTGACAGACAGGTTAAAAATTCAGTAATCTTTTGGTATGAGTTAAAATAAGTTTCCTAATTTTCTCGTGGTAACTGAAACCACAGAGAAAGACTAGATTAGCTGCCAGGTAAAGTCTGATTATACAACATGTAACAAAAGGAGGTTTTTACTGTAGGGGCACCTTGAATCGACCCTTTTCATTATTCTGTGAAAACTGTATTCATAGAGAAATCGATACAGTTGCTTTAAATATGTATGAATATCAAAATTAAGCATAAAAATTTTATAATGAATTGAATTGGCAAAATTTAAGTAGGCGAAGGAAGAAATATGAGTAAAAATTTAGAAGTTAATAAATGGTAATTAAATTTGTAGACAAGCATCTGTAGATTTAATAGCTTTACTTCGATGGTAAAGTATCACAAGCCAACTGACATTAGAAAATATGACATGCCCTTGGTCTTGCAGGATGACATTGCTCTGGGTATTCTGTGCAATGCTCATTCTCGAGTGGAGATGTTTACTGGTGACTTCAGCTCCTATCTCAAGCAGCTGCTGCAAAATTATCCATTATCAAATATTTGCCACTTGCTTTATGTTGCCAATAAGTTGCCAATGCATATGCTTTAGGTATTGTATAACTAGGTGGAATGTAAATGTCAGGATATTTGGACCGACACTATTAAACGAATTTGGACCATTTAGGCCATTATTAAATAAACTAGCTTCAATTCCCGTGCAAGGCACGGGATTGCTCTATTTTATACTGTAATTGTTATTTTTTTCTCGTTATGTTTTGATATTAATATTAGCAATTGATATTGTGATGTCTAAAATTCTTTTCAGTTTATCGCATTTTTTTTTAACCAACATTAATTTTGTCCCCTTTTCAAGATCTCCCATTTTGATTAAAACATTCCGATGTGCTTTTTATTTTTCCAAAGTGCTTAAATCATGTATATGTTGTATTTGATATTACAGATTGTCAAGTAATGCACCGGAGCCAAGAAAGCATAAAAAAAATATTGTATTAGACATATTTCTATAAAGTAAAAATACTAAATTACAGTACACAAAATTAATTTATTCTTAATTTATTCTGTAAATTGTACAGCAAAACTATATATGCTGTTAGCAATCTGAAGTTAATGTTCCAATATTATTTCTTCAATAATGTTAGATCACTTATAATGAGTTGTAAGGCTCTTTACTCGTGCGACACACAAATTTCTTCGAATGGTTAGTTAATTGCAACATAACAAAAGTGTTATAATTAAGTAGATAGTATTAAATGATATATAATAATGAATATACATATTAAATACAAATTTTAATTGATGTGCATTAATGAAAGCAGAGGGTCAAAGTAGTAATTTAAATTGGATTAAAATGGTACATGTTGTGGCATTATATATATAATAGAGGGTCATTAATATTATTTTATTAAATCGAATAATTTCAAAATATCTCTTAGAAACCAAAATACCAAAGATTCTTCATTCATCACCCAACATACATGGCATATTTTATGACTTATAACACGTGTGATGTGTTAGCCTAGTGGTAAGGTGATGTGCAAATGAACCTAAAGACCTAGGTTCGATTCTCATGAACAACAATTTTTTGAAAAAAATTTAATCCATAAAGGATCAAAATAGTAATTTAAGTTGGATTAAAATGATAACATTATATATATAATAATAGATAGATTTGAAGTGAAATCAATCTAAATTTGAATTTTTATGCTATTTTTATACTGAACAATATGTACTAACTACTAATATTGGATGTACGTTTGTTCATATTGAGAAATATTTATATTTAATATAATTAGAGTGGTGTATTCCATTCAGATTTTAGTCCATGGAAAATAGATTTTTGGTAGATGATCGTTGATTTCATATACTACATAAAATTTATTTAGATAATTCGACGCAAAGTTCTTAGGGTCTATGTAGAATTAATCTCAAGGTGAAATTTAAAAAAGCTAAAAATATACATCATGAATTTCAACAAAATCAATGGATTAAAAGTCAAAAACTTTTTGAATACCATCAAATTTTAATAAATTGTTTATAATACGTATTGAACACTTCTAGATTTTAAAAATTATTTGAAATACTAATTGAATATCCCATATATTTTTTAAAATCTGAGTTGAATACCATCAAATTTTTAAAAAAATTCTTAAAAATTCTATAAAATTTTATTGTACGAGATTGTTTAAATTCTTTGTCGAATACACCCAAATTTAAATGGATTTTCTAAAATCCAAATTGAATACACCCGAACTTTTCAAATCCAACAAAAATCTTACAAATCCTACATAATTTTGATTGAATACGCCTTTCTAAATTTTAATTTTTTTCTGAAATTCAAATTAAATACAACTGAATTTTCAAAGTAAAAAAAAACAATTATTCAAAGTCCAAATTAAATTGTGCATACGTTAATTTCAATTTAGACACCCGATTATAAAATAAAACAAAAATATCCCATGACATCTATATATATATGGGTAGGGTAAGCGGTATTCACAGAAAGAGAGATAGAGGCGTGGATTGAATTGAATCGTTCCAGAGAGAGAGAGTTAGGGTTTGACAATGGAAGATCCTAATAGAGGCCCCTCGCCACCAACTGGCAAAACGCCCGTCCCCAGTTGGATGAAACCCCCACCCCCACAAGATGATGATAGTTATCCTAGTTGGATGAAACCCCCACCCCCACAAGAAGATGATAGTTGGTTGGATGAGGAGATCGCAAAAGAAGAAGATGAAATTATGAAGCATATAATGATAGAAGCGAAGCGAAGTATGCGAAGATTAAGTAACGAGGCAAAAAGGAAATATATATCCGACGAAAGAAAGCGTATTATAGAACTGAAGCAGTACGCCAACGACATCGATACTACTCAGGTACGTGCATGCATGTCCTATACTTTTTTTCTGATTATTTTGTTTGGTAACTCGATCGATCTACTTTTTTTTAATTATTAATCTTATTTGTTTCTGTTAGGGTTTTGAGGTTGGAACCTGCCCATATATGCTTCGCAAGAGTTGTGGTGGCATGATTACTAGTTATTATTGCCCGCCAGAAATCACAGTCACTGATTACCAGATAGCTAATTTGACTCGTCTAGCTAGTGAGGCCATTCAGCACTTTAATTCGGAGCATGGAAAAGAGTATACCAATGTCACGGTATGCAAGGCCATGAGGTCGTTTTCTTGCGGGTTTTGTTATTATTTGACTTTCCAAGCATCATTGCCTGATGGTGAGAGTCCGCAGACGTTTGAGGCCAAAGTATATGAGCATCCCCCGTTGCCAACATCATATATAAAGATCGACTTTGTGAGGCTCAAGAATGTTAACTGAGATTATAACTAAATTCTACTATGTTGCAAACCTCCTAGTTTTGTTACTTTATTCTCATGTTAATGTGTAAACTATATATGGTTTTCATATAAACTCCTGTTATTTTAAGTGTTCCTCAATTTTGATTTACGTATAAGTAGGAATTTAAATTTCATATGGTTCTGATGTTAATGATCAATTGGAATGTAGGTAACATAATGATTAAAGCAATTTAACATAGGTTTAATTGTTTGTTTATAGAACTCGGTTTCACACAATTACTGGATTCATTACTGGTGACTTGGTTTGAATTTTGGTTTTGTCTAGTTATGTAATATTTAATATATGTCTGGAATCAGGCCGGTCTTAGATTGTTAACGAGTTAGTTCTGGTCCTTCTGGACCTTTTAGCTGATAAAAAGAAATGTTCCCTTTCTTTCTTTTGCCTTGGTTCCCTGTTTTTTCTTCTTTTTTTTTTTTAGGGGGGGGGGGGGGAGAAGGATAAGGTTTATGAGATTCGATAGTATGGGTTGTCCGACAAACCAAACACTTTCGATCCCTGGACAGTTGAAGCCAGCGTGTTTGAGCATTTTCTGTGAGGCTTAAAGAAGCAGCCTGACTGGTCACAAACAAATGTTAAAGGTTGTAGCTCAATTCATACCCCACTCACTGAGGATTTATTATGTAATATATGAACAACTGACTCAGTCATTGCATCATTCCAAACAAATCGTTAGAGAATGATAAATGTCAAATAATTAAAACAGTTTTCACATTCATTTTTTTGGCAGATCAAAACCAGAAGCATGATACAGGTCATTACTACTTTAACCAACTGCATGGATTATGGTTGATTTAACTACAATAATTACTAGTATAACATTACTACACGAGCCATGGTTGGTTCAAATAACGTCAGTGATACATGTTGCAAGTGAGTTTAACTGATCGATTTGGTTCACACAACCAACTAGTTTTATAGTGACCACAGCTAGCAGAGTCTTCAGTAGAGATTATAACCACCGGATTAAGTTGTGATTGATCGTTTGCTTGTTGGTTTAGACCATTGTCATTCTGATTACAGATATGGGAAGATTGTTTCTGTTCACAAATTTCTATCAAGAGTTGAACGTTATGCATCACATATTCCATGTTCTGTATGCTGATGATGATGAATGCCATCCATGTGAAAAGCCATTCGAAAAAGAGAGAAATTACATTATACCAGTAGAAGAATAGAAGACTGAAATGTTTAGAAATTCTGTCTATAACCAATTCCATGTTTTGGAAAGCTCCAAATTATAAAACTAAAAGAGCGCTAACCAAATGTTCAGTCAACTGCTTAAAAGTTATAGGCAGATTCTAGATAAAATTATTCTTCCATAATCTGAAAAAGTAGCATTTACACATCGAACTCGATCTTGATCACCACATATCCTCACCAAGGATAAGGTGAAGATTAAGAATGGTGTTGCCAGCTCCTTCTGTTGGAATTCCAGTGTTCATGATTAAAGGCCTCCCTGGCTCTCTTCAGCCCCATGGGGAATTATGTGCAGAGTTGTTTTAATATTAATCCCTTTCCCATTGCTTAAATTCCGTGATTATAACTTCTCAAACAGCTTTTGAAAATTTTATGATATTCCTATATACTCCTGTCATTTCAAGTGTTCCTCAATTTTGTTTTACATATAAGCAGGAATCTATACTTCATTGTTCCAATGTCAATGATCAATTCGAATGTTGGTCATTATATGATTAAAGTTAGTTAACACAGATGTTATATGGTTATAAAACTTGGATATACATAAATGCATATGTGAGTGACTCTAGTCAAGCTGCAGCTGCATTTTGCAACTTGCGAATTTGATTCACTATTGTCGATTTGGTTTCCTTTTTGGTGAATAGGGCATTCTCTTGGCGATTTAAATTTGTGTAGTACAGTTAAACCTCTTCTGGGAAAAAATATTACTTTACCGAATTTATTACTTTATCAATATAATAATATTTTATTACTTTATCGATAAAGTAATATTTAATTACTTTACCGAATTTTTATATTTATGTATTACAGTACTTTATGTTTAAAAACAAGAATCAATCACATGCAATGTATTTGATCTAAAATTACTTTTGTTAGGATTAATTATATCTAAAAACTAGATTCATGCATATAAAAAATTGCACGACATTTAACATGTGTTGTGTACATCGTATAAAAACTCAATCATCTAAAGTTTATTGTAATTCTAAAATATAAATTGATGAACATACAATATAATATTAAATGATAATATTAAAATGATAGAATTTCATGAGCACTTTGAACAATTACTTGTTACAACACGAGCAAAACATACCAGAAATTATTTATGCTTTACATAAAGTCAAGGATAAGGTTAATTTTGGCTTTGGTGGAAAGAAGAAACAAACTACTATAGATTCATATTTTAAAAAAGAATTAAATTTTGTAACTCATATACATTATATATATATATATATATATATATATATATATATATATATAATTCTAAAATTATTACTTTACATATTACTTGGGCCCTTAATGACTTTCTAATTTTTTATTATCTTATGCTTTTAGCGAGAATATTACTTTACAACATTAGCTCAAGTTGGGACCGACGAAATTTATTACTTAAGCGAGGTTATTACTTTATCGAATATTACTTAATCGATGTTTAACTGTACTTGTGTAGATAATTTCTCAAGCTTGCATGTATAATCGTTTTGATCCTTGTAGATTATTTTCAGTATTTTCTTTTGAGACAAAGATTATGAGCTTGGTTAATTTTTGCCAAAACGCTCTTAACAGTTGTAGCAAGGGAAGATCCAGTATAAAAATGCAGGGAACTCCAGAAACTGACAAAGAGGGAACTGAATTGCTTTTTCTTAAAATAACAGGGTACAAAGGTTACATTGCTGGCTACTAAAAGTCTAAAACAATTTGTTGTGTGGAAACTGAACCTACATTCTAAACAAAACTGCAGCCATAACCTGAAATTTTAAACCAACACAATAACACAAGTCATGCTTACAATTTTACATACTATAGTTTTACATACTAAAACTATATTAAGACAATTTTAAGATAAATTGTTAGGCTTCTGTAATGATATTGATGTGAACTTGGAATTTTCAGCCTTGTGGATTGAGTAGCGTTATAATTTTGTTGTGATCCTTAATATTATTATATTGGATATTGTACAAACATTGTAACGAATTTATGAGTTACTTATTTTGGAAAAATTTTGTATTTACATATTTTTTTTTAGAAAAAAATGTGTATCGGGAGTTTAATATTCGTATCTTGCAAAAATAAATTACTTATGAAAGAGAAATAGGCTTAATTTTTTTTCAGAATAAAAAACTTATTTCTGAAAATAAGATTTCTCAAATGGGCCCGAAATTTCCTCAACATTGGATAGAAACATTATTAATGAACAAAATGAAAATACTACTAGTTTTTCTGGTTGTAGCTAAATTAAACTTTCATGCTTATGATAGGCCAAGATAGACAATAGATAAAAACTGCTATCGAAAGGTGACTATAATTATTAGTATTTTTTGCCCGGGTATCGATTAGACATTAGTTGCAATTAGAAATGATTTAATAAAGGACAAAAAATAGAATAAAATTATAATTAATTAAAATTCTTTTATTCAACATAGATTTTGATATATATATATATATATATATATATATATATAGCTTAAAACTCGTGCGATGCACATACATTTTTTAGTATTATATAAAATTTTGTTAATTTTAATTGAAATTTTAAAGACATGAATTTTATGTATATGTTATATATGTTTTTTGTGATATTTTAGAAAATGAGAGATTTTATTTTAAAAATTTATAAAAGATGATATGTTTTAGTTGAAAAGGTAAATGGTTAGTTATTAATTATTATAATATTATTAATTATTTTATTTTATTTAAATAAATTTGTTCGTGATATTATTTCAAAATAATAGGTTTCTATCAGAAAAAATAAAATAGGTAACATATTTTAGCTGAAAGTAATTGGTTAATTATTACTAATTGTAATATTATCATTTAATTTAATTAATGGAACTCACTATAGTATTTTGAGAAGGAGATAATTTAATTAGATAGAGTGCAAAATATAATATGTTTTATCTAAAAATTGGAATTGATTGGTTACTGAAAAATAGAAAATATAACACGTTTCACCAAAAAGAAAATTGATTAGGTATTGGTACTTATAATATTATTTTATTCAATTAAGTAGAACTATGGATCAAAAAAGAAGTTAAACAAATAAGGGAGGGAATAAAGTGCAAGTGCCAAATATAAATATAGATTTTCTTTAAAATTATGTGATTATTTTCTTTAATTTGAATTAAATTTTTAAGACATGGATTTTTTGTTTTTAAATTTTTAAATGATATGATTTGATAATGATTATACAAATGTTGCCCGTGATATTTATAGAAAATGAGGAATTGTTTTTAGAAAATATAGAAAAGATGATACGTTTTAGGTAATAAAAAAAGGTACTCTATTAATTATTAGTAATTAAATATAAAAAAATTGATTTATTGAAGTGTTGTGGAATAAAAACTAGGTTTAAATTATTGCGGCCAGGGTTTGTGTATTTAAGGTTAGGGTTCGTGAGCTTCGTGCTTTAATGGCTGCTTCTGCGTTCGAGACTTAAACGGTCCTCACAGAATGCCTACGTATCTCTGTATTAGAGAATCAAGCCAAGAAAACGTAGTTCTGAGTTGAAGGGTCTGACCCTTTATATAGGCTGAGAAGCCCTAAAATCGTAGTAGGGTTAGGTGACTTGGTGGACAAGTCACAGACTAGAAGAAGGTTCTAGACTCCTTCCTTGTAGGAGTCAGTTTCCTTGTATGACTGTGTGGCTTGGAGGCTACTCTTTGTAAAGATAATGTTCTTATCTGACTTGTATCTCCCAGTTGTTAATTATCCCTAAATATTAATTACGAAATTAATATTATAATTGGAGTTTGGGCCCATCTGGTGGGCTCCACATTTGGACCATTCTAGGTCTAATTAATGTCACATTAAATGTGTCTTTAGGGCTTACTTTTAGCCCATATCATTTGCCCCCCAACTTCTAGAAAAACTGATCAGGTTTTTCTTGAAGTTATAACGGTCTTTTCTGAGACTTGGGTCAGGGTTTATTGCTCGTACGCGAGTATTTTCAACAATATCATCTTAATGCAAAGCGTGGAGCGACCGACGCATTTACGACGATGTTAAACGGCACTAGACAGCGCTAATCAGCCTTAAACAATGTTTAAATAATGTTAAACAATGTTTAACAGGCATAAAACGACACTAAACGGTGTTTAATGGCACTAAACGGTGCTTAAATGTAAAATTTTTCCGAGTTTTTGGAATTTTTAAGCTTTTTTCTCTTTTTTCCAGCTCATTTTCGAGCTCAAACTTCGAGCTCAAAGTGTCCCAGGTCGTGGGCTTCGAGCTCGTTTTGCAGTTGATTTTCGACCAGGAGTCTGCGACCTCAACTCAATGTAATTTCGACCTCGAATAAGTCCCAAGTCGAAAGGATTTCCTATGTTTCTCAGTTCAATTTCGACCTCGAATTAACGATCTCAAATGAAGAAAAAAAACGACCGTAAAGAGGGTCCTAGGTCGTGTGGTTTTCCTTGAATTCCTAGTACAAATTCGACCTCGAACTTACGATTTCAAACCCTGTTATAACGACCTCATATTTACGAGCTCGAATAATGTTTTAAACGATCTCAAACTTAATCCTAGGTCGTTAGGAATTTCCAAATTTTCAAGTCCATTTTCGAGCTCAGAATTTCGATCTCAATTCCAGAGAATATCGACCTCAAAATGGGTTTCAAGTCGTATAGATTTTTGGTGACTTTCTGTTCTTTTTCGACCTCAATCTTACGAGCTAACCCCAGTATATTTTCGACCTCAAAGTGGGTTTTTACTTGACTTTCCAGGTCGTTTGATCGAGCTCGAAATTGTATTGTCAAATGAGGTCGTTGGTCACGACCTCAGACAACTTTTGCTTAGGACGCTTGTTTTGCTTTTGGGCCTTAATTCTGGGCCTCTCCTCGTGGGCTCTTAATTGACTTTGACTTGGGCTTCAACTTTTGGTCAATATGACCTTAAATTAAAACCTTAATCAGGTTCATCAATATGGGTTGGGCCATGACAGGTCTTTAATTGTTTTAACTAAACTTGGGCCTTAACAAGCCTAGTGTTGTTGGGCCTTTTTAAAGTCCACTTTGTGTTGACAGCCCATAAGAGTTTTGAACAGGCCACAACCGGTTGATATTCATTTTAACCGGTTGAAATCCCCTAACTTTTTGCTTATAAAAAGGCCAAAGTTTTCACTTTCACTTCATCACAAAAGTTTCTAAAAACTCTCTCAAAAGTTCCTAATTTCCTTAAGAAATTTTCTCTGAGTTTGATCCTCTTTCTTTGAAGATTCACAGGCATCCTCCAAGCTTTCTGGCAATTTTCCTTCCAATCTTTGAAGATTTGAAGATTGCTCAAGGATTTCTGGGAATTTTTCCAGATATTTTCCAGTTGTTGTTGAAGATTTGAAGAACACTCAAGGTACTTTCCAGAATTTCTAGTTTTTTAGTTTGAAGATTGCCTTTTTTCTGGGTTTTTCCTTCAATCCCTTTGAAGATTTGAAGATTGTTCTAAAAACTTCTTCGTCCTTTGCAGATTTTCTTTGATCATCATAATTTTTCTTTGAAGATTTGAAGAAATGGCTGAAGATCGTGCTACTCAACGTTTCCAGAAACTGCAAGTGGCCTCAAAAAGAGGTATCACCATTCGTTCTTCCTTCATGAGTTTACAAGATATGATTTTAAATCGTAAAGAAGATTTTCCATCCCTGTCACACCTTGATTCCTATAATCATAGCAACATTTTCCATGACATAGAAAAAATCACTGACTATAATAGGATGTATAAAATAGAATATCCCTATAGGCTTATCCCAGCTGAACCTGGGGATCGATCTTGCCATTGGCGCCCCAATGCACTTTGTATTTACAGGGGTGCCATTGTTGCAGGGGTTCGATTCCCTTTTCATGAGTTTATCCCTAGGCTTTTAGCAGATGTAGGAGTTAACCCTTGTCAACTTCCTCCCAATTCTTGGAGGGTGATCAACTGTTTTCTGGTCCTTTGCCTTAAAAACAAATTCCCTCCTTCTGTAGCTCTTTTTAGGAAAATATTTCAATTTAAAAATTCTGCTGAATCTACCCCGGGTTGGGTTTACATTAGTCACCGTTCTTCTACTCCTCCAATCTTTCACCCCCAATCTATTCCTGACTCCAACCCAAAGTGGAAGAAGGAGTTCATGTACTTGATATGGGAAGGTGGAGATTGGGGCAATGTTTTTCGTAGTACCTTTGGTAAGGTAGTGGATGGAAGTGCCAGTGACATTGAGCTGAATGAGGAAGAGACCCTTGCCTACCAGGAGCTCATCAAAGATAATTATTCTACTATGGCTTGGGATCTCCTAAATGAGTTCCAACTTAAGACTTTGGGACTTTCCCGAGTGGGCAATAAGGGTAATTTCCTTTCTCTTTACATTCCTTTATTTGAATATGATTATCTCATACCCATTATTTGTTTTTTGTTTTGTAATTGCAGCTGCAGCTTTTATCAACAAGACCAATGAGCCAGAAGATGGGGACACTGCTAGGCTGAAAAGGGCTCGTTCAGGGAAAGATCCTCAAGCCCCAACAGCCTCGGATGCCTACTTGAGGCCCCATGTGGCTGATGTTGAGGAGGTGGATGGCTCCTCCAAGAGTGCTTGGCGCCCCAACTGGGGTATTAGGAAGAAAGACTCCATTGTTGGAGACTGCAGGCATGCTATGGATTGGTCCTATCACTCCATCACCCCTGGTGACTTCAAGGACTATGTATCTGGCTCCACTCTTGAAGGAGCTGAGAGTGCTGGAGCTCAGGCCTTCGCAGCTGTAAGCTCCTTGCTATCCACTCTTTTATGTACTTGTTTTGTCTCTTGAACCGTGGTTTTAACTTTGTCTTTTGTAGGCTAATGCCAACTTCCAGGGGGTCGTGTTCCAGGCTAAGACTTGGCGTTCCAACTATGAGACTTACAAGGCCAAGTTTGATGACTCCCAGGATGAACTGGGCTCTGTCAAGGCCACTTTAGCGAGGAGGGAGAAAGAGCTTTTAGAGTCTCAGGCTGAAAATGTCTCTCTCAGGAAGGACAAGGACGACCTGATTGACGAATACCTTGCCTCCCAGGAGTATGTGGGCTTTATGGAGAAGCATGACGACTCTCTGTTCCCTTACCAGTTTACTCAGGGATGGGACGGAGCTCTTGCCGAGGTTACTAGGAGATTTCCTGGTACCCTCAATGTTTCGGACTTTCCTAGCCCCCATGCTCCTATGGCCTTGACAGTGCAGGACACCCAGGAGGAGGACCAGGAGGATGATGAGAGGATCCTGGAGCCAGATTCCTCTGCTCATCTTGGCACAGCTGGAGAGGATGAGCATACTGGAGAAGCTTAGTAGTTGATATCTTTATCCATCTATTTATGTACTCTGCCTTTGGGCATGACTTTGCACTCTTGTTAACTTATTTTGAGATAATCGTTTATGTATTCTGCCTTCGGGCATAACTTTTAAATTCGTAATTCATTGTCCTTGATGCTTCTCAACTTATCCATATTCGCATGTGTAATCTAACATTTTGTGCATGTATATCAATAAGTAAGGTTCATAACTTATGCGAAAATGCAGGATAGTCTTATTAATATGAAGAAATGGGCACAGCCCTTACATAGATACTCTATTTCCAATACCTCAAGTTTGAAAAACTTGGAATGGTTTCATCGACCTTATTTCTACTTCTATTACATAGGCAAAAAGCTAGGTCCTTTTCAGGAGAGCTTAAACATAGTAAACCTTGAGGTTCAATGCATGCCAAGTCCGGGGCACCTCAACCCCGTCCAAGGTTTCCAGTTTGTAGGATCCTCGTCCTAGTGTCTTCTTGACTCGATACGGCCCTTCCCAGTTTGGGGCTAGCTTTCCCTTCTGACCAACTCCAGAAGCCTCGATCTTCCTAAGAACCAAGTCACCTTGCTGAAAGAACCTCTCCTTAACCCTGTGGTTGTAGTAGAAAGATGCTTTCTTTTGATGCTCTGCATTCCTGGCATTTGCCTCGTCCCTGACTTCATCAATCAAGTCTAGGGCGAGCCTCATGCCTTCTTCATTAGTCTCTGGTTCAAATGCCTCAATTCTAGGTGATGCATGCATGACTTCTAGGGGTACAACTGCCTCAGCTCCATAAGCCAGCAGGAAAGGAGTTTCCCCAGTTGTTACCTTGCAAGTAGTACGATATGCCCAAAGTATAGGCAGTAATTCATCCACCCAAGTATTTCTCGATCGTTCGACCCTCTTCTTAAGTCCATCAAGAATAATCCGATTAGCTACCTCGGCCTGTCCATTAGCTTGCGGGTGAGCTACTGAAGTAAAACGAAGCTCGATAGCATTTTCCTCGCAGTACTTCCTGAACTCTTCATTGTTGAATTGTGTCCCATTATCTGTCACAAGGATTCGGGGAATTCCATACCGGCAGATTATGTTCTCCCAAAAGAATTGGGAAACTTGCTTGGTGGTTATCTTTGCTAGAGGCTTAGCCTCAATCCACTTAGTGAAGTAATCAATGGCGACAATCAGAAATTTCCTTTGTGCTGAAGCCATGGGGAAAGGACCAAGAATGTCCATTCCCCACATTGCAAACGGAATGGGAGAGCCGATTGAGGTTAACCTCTCAGGCGGCTGCCTTACAACAGGGGCGTGTTTCTGACATCTGTCACACTTCTTGACATAATCCTGGGCATCTGCTAACATCTCCGGCCAATAGAATCCCAGGCGGGTAATCTTGTGAGCTAAGGCTCTGCCCCCCAAGTGCTGCCCACAGATCCCTTCATGAACTTCTTCCAATGCTTCTCTTGCCTCTTGGGGCCTTAGGCACTTCAAATACGGGATGACAAACGATCTCTTGTATAAGATGCCTTCAATCAAGGCATATCTCAATGCTCTCACTGACAATTTTCGTGCCTCCAAGGCATCACTGGGGAGCCATCCGGTTTCTAGATGAGCTTTAATAGGATCTATCCAACAGCTTCCAACATCGATAGGTGCTACCAACTTAGAATTGATGGTCGGGGCCTTCAGGACCTGGAAGTAAACACTACCTGCATAATTCTCTATTTCAGAAGAAGCGAACTTAGAGAGGGCATCGGCCTTAACGTTCTCTTCCCTAGGAATGTGCTCCAGGTAGCACTCCTCAAACTGAGTCATAACAGCTTTCACGACTCTGAGGTATTTGGCCATAGTTTCATCCT
Source organism: Kitagawia praeruptora (assembly GCA_037693485.1). Classification (NCBI taxonomy): domain Eukaryota; kingdom Viridiplantae; phylum Streptophyta; class Magnoliopsida; order Apiales; family Apiaceae; genus Kitagawia; species Kitagawia praeruptora. The sequence goes on from CM075347.1 coordinate 20,190,354, forward strand.
TGGCCTCAAACTCACCATTCACTTGCGAGACTACCAGTCTTGAATCTCCACACACTTTGAGGTTCTTGACCCTCATGACTCTGGCCAATCCCAATCCAGCTATTAATGCTTCATATTCAGCTTCATTGTTGGTTGTAGGAAAGTCCAACTTCAAAGCATATTCAACTGTGAACCCGTCGGGGCTTTGCAAAACCAAACCTGCACCACTAGATTTTGTTTTTGATGCTCCATCAAAATAGAGCACCCAATACTCTTTCTGATCAGGTACAAGTTCTTCATCCTTACTCTCAACTCCAGGGGTGGTTACTATCTCCTGCCCCCCGACTTCTTGGTTGCCAATGGTACATTCAACCACGAAGTCAGCTAATGCCTGAGCCTTGATGGCTGTCCGAGGCTTATATGCAATGTCAAATTCTCCGAGTTCGATTGCCCACTTAATTAGTCTTCCACTGACCTTCGGGCTATGCAAGACACTTCTCAATTGCTGGTCCGTCAGGACTTCAATCTTGTGTGACTGAAAGTAAGGTCTTAGTTTCCTTGAAGCCGTTACCAATGCTAAAGCAAACTTCTCAATGGTGGAATAGTTCAACTCAGCTCCATGCAACACCTTACTCACGTAGTAGATAGGTTTCTGAACCTTGTTCTCTTCCCGTATGAGGACGGCACTTAATGCTTGCTCAGATACCGCCAGGTATAGGTAGAGAGTCTCTCCGATGCTAGGCTTGGCCAACAACGGGGCTTCAGCCATGTATTTCTTTAATTGTTCAAAGGCCTCTTGGCTTTCAGGTGTCCATTCAAAATTCTTTACCTTCTTTAATGTTTGAAAGAAAGGCAAACACTTATCACCAGACTTGGAGATGAACCTCCCTAAGGCTGCTACTCGGCCTGTCAACTTCTGCACATCTCTTATAGAACGTGGTGGCTCCATGTCTAAAATCGCTTTGATTTTGTCAGGATTGGCCTCAATGCCTCTCTTTGAAACCATCAGCCCTAAAAACTTTCCCGATCCAACACCAAAGGCACACTTAGCAGGATTCAATATCATCTTATGGTGCCTCAGCACTTCAAATGCCTCTTCGAGGTGTTTAATATGATCAGCCTTGAGTAGGCTTTTGACTAACATGTCATCAACATACACCTCCATGGTTTTTCCAATCAGATGGGCAAATATCTTGTTCACCAGGCGTTGGTAAGTAGCTCCTGCATTCTTTAGACCAAATGCCATAACAAGATAACAGAAGACACCAAAGTCAGTTATGAAAGATACCTTAGGGATGTCATCTTTGTGCATCTTAATCTGATTATAGCCGCTGAATCCATCCATGAAGCTTAACATCTCATGTCCAGCTGTGGCATCTATCAACATGTCAATCCTTGGAAGGGGGAAACAATCCTTTGGACATGCATCATTCAGGTCAGTGAAGTCTATACACATCCTCCACTTCCCATTCGCCTTTTTGACCATCACAGGGTTTGCTAACCATTCGGGAAACTGAATCTCTTCAATAAAACCAGCTTCCAAAAGCTTATCCACTTCTTGCTTAATGGCCTCTTGCCTCTCTGGAGCAAAGTTTCTCTTCTTCTGCTTTATTGTCTTCCTCTTGGGGTCAACATTCAACTTATGAGTTATAAGTTGGGGGTCAATCCCTGGCATATCAGCTGCTGTCCAAGCGAACACGTCGCTATTCTTTTGTAGGAATTCTATCAACTTGCCCTTTAAGGGTTCTTTCAGAGATGCTCCAACATAAGTAACTTTTTCAGGATCATTCGGCTCTAGGGGTATGGGAATCAAATCCTCTGCTGGCTTCCCTCTATGCTCTTCATCGTCACGGACATCCATGTCTTCAATTGGAAGGACCTGCCCCCCGACTCCATCGGCCCTCAAAGCGGCTACATAGCAACTTCTTGCCATCTTCTGATCACCCTTTTGTTCTCCGACACCATTCCGTGTCGGAAACTTAATCTTCATATGATAAGAAGAGGCCACAGCCTTAAACGCATGTAATCCAGTCCTTCCAAGGATTGCGTTGTATGTTGAAGCTGCCTTAATCACCAAGAAATTCAGCATCTGAGTCGCCCCCTTAGGCTCCTGTCCAATAGTCATGGGCAACTGAATAGTCCCTTCAACGTTGGACTCCACTCCATTAAATCCGTATATAGGCATGTTTGCAGGGGTCAATTGAGAGTCGTTGTATCCCATTTTCACAAACGCATCATGAAACAAAATATCCACAGAAGCTCCATTGTCTATCAAGACTCGTTTTACTTCTGAATTTCCAATCACAGGGGTTATGACCAGCGGGTCATCATGAGGGAATTTTACTCCTTCCAAGTCTGAATCATCAAAACCAATTGTCATCTCAATTTTAGCACGCTTTGGGGCCTCTCCCACAATATGCATCACTTCTCTTGCGTATGCCTTTCGAGAGTTTCGAGTTGAACCGGCCGCTGTCGGGCCTCCCCAGATCATGTTGATAACAGGCCCTCGGGGCTGCGTGCTACGATCACGATCATTATCCCTTCTGTCATTGTTTCTCTTGTTGTAATCCCCTCTTTGGGTTCCTTGATCTCCACCCTTTGTGAAATTGTTCAGCTTTCCTTTACGGATCAAGAATTCAATCTCGTCCTTCAACTGTCTGCAATCATCCGTGTCATGTCCTACATCTCTGTGGAATCTACAGTATTGATCCTTGTTCCTCTTTTCGGGGTCCCCCCTGAGTGGCTTCGGCCATCGGAAGTCCTTATCCTTCTCAATTTCCAACAAGATTTGACTTCTAGGGGCATTCAACCTTGCATAGTCGGAGAACCTTGGTCCCAAGTTCTTTTTTGGTGGCGAATCAGAGTCTTTGCTAGTTCGGGGATACTTATCCCTAGCATCGTACTCTTGCCCTTGCTTACGCTTTTTTGTATCATTGTTTCCCTGACCATTGCCTAATGTGACTTCCTTCTTCGTGCTATCCTCGGCCTTGATGTACTTATCAGCCCTTCGTTGGAGATCAGCCATATTCTCCGGGGGATGCTTTGCCAATGATCTCTTAAAGTATAGATCGGTGGTACCATGCTCCAAGGCTACCATTGCAACCTTATTGTCCAGATCAGTGATGTTCAGAGTCTCCTTGGTGAACCTCTTAAGATAGTCTCTCAGACTTTCGTTCTTCCCTTGTACCACATACATAAGAGATGCAGAGCTTTTCTCATGCGTTCTTCCGCTGATAAATTGACTAATGAAGGCAGCACTCAACTCCTTAAAGGAACCAATCGAGTTTGCAGGAAGCCGACTATACCATCTTTGAGCCATGCCTGACAAAGTTTGAGGGAAAGCCCTACACTTCAAAGCGTCGCTTGCAGGCTGCAACAGCAGTGCGTTTGAGAACGTTCTAACGTGGTTGGCAGGATCACCCATTCCATCATAAGCTTTGATTGTTGGCATCTTAAATTTCTTTGAAATACGAGCATTCATCACGTCCTCAGTGAACGGAGGTGTGGGATCATCAGGGTCCCCAAGTGGCATCAGATCCTTGGGGTTGCTCTTAGGAGTTTCCACCCTTGTAGTTTTTTCAGGCGGGATAGTAGTCCTTCTTTGCCTCCTTAGAGGCCTCTCCAGATCTATGAAGGGAATCGGTCCTGACGTGGGAGGTGGCAAAGTCTGTTTTGATCTGGCTTGCTCCCTGGCCATATCCTCCTTTAACTTTAAGATCTCGGCTTCATAAGCCTTAATCCTCTCAGCAGCTGTTGAAGTGAGTCCATCATGGATAGTTCGAGTTCTCCCCATAGGCTCTTTACTTGCACGTCGCCTCCTCGGAGCTTCATCACGCTCGTAATCATCGCCAGAAGATGATTCATCTGTATAAGGACCAGAAAAATCGCGATAATCTCGATCTCGAATATATAGGGCATGACCACTCGGTCCAGCTCCGTAATTGGACGTCCCATACATTGGATTGGTGCTTATGGGGAGATCCGTGGTGTGGATCTGAACCCCTCGTGTAGGGTTGTTGGGATCTACAATCAAGGAAGAAATCCCCGGGTTAGTCCCTGGAATTGTGTGGACGATCGGAGGTAGCGTACTCTCAACATGGGTAGTCGTCCCTAGGGGTTGAGAAACTTGATATGGAACGATAGTCCCGGTTGTTGGAGGTACTTGCTCAGATGTCGGTAGCACTTGTTCAGTAAGGGGCGGAGCAGAGCTAAGAGGTAGAGCCTCGGTAGTGATTGGCTCCGTAGTGTTTGGTGCAGTTCTTCGTGTTTGAACCATGGTTGATGTCTTTTTCCCACAGACGGCGCCAAATGTTGTGGAATAAAAACTAGGTTTAAATTATTGCGGCTAGGGTTTGTGTATTTAAGGTTAGGGTTCGTGAGCTTCGTGCTTTAATGGCTGCTTCTGCGTTCGAGACTTAAACGGTCCTCACAGAATGCCTACGTATCTCTGTATTAGAGAATCAAGCCAAGAAAACGTAGTTCTGAGTTGAAGGGTCTGACCCTTTATATAGGCTGAGAAGCCCTAAAATCGTAGTAGGGTTAGGTGACTTGGTGGACAAGTCACAGACTAGAAGAAGGTTCTAGACTCCTTCCTTGTAGGAGTCAGTTTCCTTGTATGACTGTGTGGCTTGGAGGCTACTCTTTGTAAAGATAATGTTCTTATCTGACTTGTATCTCCCAGTTGTTAATTATCCCTAAATATTAATTACGAAATTAATATTATAATTGGAGTTTGGGCCCATCTGGTGGGCTCCACATTTGGACCATTCTAGGTCTAATTAATGTCACATTAAATGTGTCTTTAGGGCTTACTTTTAGCCCATATCATGAAGGTAACATGTTTTACATGAAAAGAAAATTAATTAGTTATTAGTAATTATAAATAATTAAGTAAGGGTAATTAAGTAATACTATAAATTATAAAGTGAGGGTGTAAAACATAATTTAATGTAATATGTAATATAGGACATATATAACTCAACTAGGATAAAAGATAAATAATATTAACTCTATATAGGGATCGTGAAATTTGAAGAACAGGCACCAACAAGGATCAAGTCGCTGAAAGAAGTTCATTAACATGATCAAGCCTCAGTGACAGAATAAGATGTACAGATGATTCAGTTGAAGGGCCAAAAGATTCCATGTATTTATTGAAGATACTGCTGCAGGCTAATCAATTGGAATATATCGAAGGTGTGAAGATCAAGATCAGTGCTAGTCACTTGTGAACCAGACCAGTGCACTAAGTGTCAGCACATACGAGAAGGATCAACACATTAATTCACAGAAAGAATTGCCAAAGCCTATTGACGATCAAGGACAAACATAATATCTCAAGGTATTGTCAAAAATTAATTTACTCTGAAAATTAACTAAGTAACAGATTAATTAATTATTTATAATAAATAATTAAATTAATCTGGTACTTGAACTATTTTCCGAGAAGAATTAATTCAGCAGAATATTTGAAACAAAAGAGAGAAGCCCAAAAGAAGCAGCCAAAAATAGTAATATTATTCAAGGTTACTATTCACGGTTACTTTCACGGTTACTATTCACATGGCGGCTACTATTCATATGACGGCTACTATTCAAAAAGTGGCTGGAGGGGCCCACGGGGGTTGTTGGAATAGTACAACATAGTGATTTTCTAAAATCTATAAATAGGCATGTTTTATTTCATTTCAAAACACACCTCAACACACAACTCTCTCTTCTCTCTCTTATATCCTCTCTGTGTCAGATGCTAGACAGTCCATCTAGTAGGAAAGTTGGCTTAGCCCGCTTTCAGGAAGTGTCGGATAGAAGGTCCTCGTGCCTAAACTATCCTTAGGAGTGTTCCGGTTTTGAAGCTAATCCATTGGATTAGAAGTTGTAACACCCCTTCAGGTTTATTATCAATAAAGATATATTCCTGGAATTGTGTTTCGTTATTTTGATTTCAAGATCCGAAAAATTGTTATCCGCAAAAATCTTGAAAATCGAAATACTTTGGTAGTATCGTATTCAACCCCCCCTTCTATGATACTTCGGGACCTAACAATTGGTATCAGAGCAAGCTTCTAACATACAAGAAGTTTAAAGATCACCACCATGGGATTTAAGGATGCTGGCGTGAAAATACCAGTCCTTGACAAAGATAATTACTTTCACTGGAAAGTAAAGATGCATTTACATCTCTTATCCATTGGTGAAGGGTACGTAAACAGTATAGAGAGAGGTCCTCATATTCCTATGAAGGCCAACACTGTAGTTGGAGAAGCAGTCGGAACGGGAGCTGCTGGAAGGCCTATTCCCAAACCGCAAGCAGAATTCACAGAGGCAGACAAAGAAGAAGTCCAGAAGGACAAGAAAACCATGAACATACTGTTCAATGGTATTGATCAAGACGTGTTCGACAATGTCATCAACTGCACCACTGCCAAGCAAGTATGGGACACTATTCAAACACTCTGTGAAGGAACTGAGCAGGTCAGAGAGAACAAGATGCAACTCCTTATACAACAGTATGAACACTTCCATCATAATTCTGGTGAAAATTTAACAGAGATATTCAGTAGATTTCATAAATTACTGAATGGCCTGAAGTTATATGGGAGAACATATGAAGTCAAAGACTCCAACTTAAAATTTCTGAGATCTCTTCCTAAGGAATGGAAGCCAGTTACAATCTCGTTGAGAAACTCTCAAGACTACAAAGATTTTACACTTGAGAGACTGTATGGAATTCTGAAGACCTATGAGCTCGAGTTGCAACAGGATGAAGAAGTTGAGAAGAACCAGAAAAAAGGTGGAAATGTAGCTTTGGTGGCCAATATTCCAACCAACCAAGATGGAGAGAAGACGAAGAATGTGGAAGCCACACCAAGTCAAAGAACTTGTGAAGGTGGAGCTAGCAAGGGCAAAAGCAAGATGATTGAAAAACTTGATGCACTGAGTGAGGATGAATCTGAAGATCTAGATGATTATTTGGCATTTCTATCAAAGAGATTTTCGAAGCTAAGATTCAAGAAGAATCCAGCAGGAGCCGGACAATTCAAGAAAAGCTATCAATTGAACAAGGATGTGGTTGAAAGATCAAAGATCAAATGCTATAGCTGTGGAATTACTGGTCACTTTGCCAATGAATGCAGAAAATCCAAATCTGAGAATAAAAAGAAACAGTTTGAGACTGTCGATTACAAAAAGAAATACTTTGACCTTCTCAAGCAAAAGGAGAGAGCATTCGTATCTAGAGATGATTGGGCAGCTGGAGGAGACTTAGATGCAGAGGAAGAGTTTGTCAACCTCGTACTTATGGCAAATGAAAATGATGAAGAGGCTAGTTCAGCAAGTAACCAGGTATATTCTACAAATCTAACTGAGCTTTCCAAAGATGAATGTGATAATGTTGTTAATGAAATGTCTAATGAATTGTATAACATGCATGTCACATTAAAATCGCTTAACAAGGAGAACAAAAATATTAAAGATCTTAATGCTAAGATAGGTGATAGGAATACTCTGTTAGAAACTCAACTAATTTATTTTGAAACAATGAAAAGAGATTGCCAGGATGCTAAGAATGAGTTACTTGAGGCTCTGAAAAGAGAAGAGTGTTTAATAAAACAGTTAAAAGAGGAACAAGACTTAATTGCCAAGTGGAAGGGATCAAAGGCTAAAACTGAAGAAATTTATAGTATACAAGGAGTTGATTCTTTTCACAAATTAGCAGAAATAAAGTTAGATGTTGATAGGGAAGTTGCTTCAGACAGTGATTTAGTCGAAAAAGAATGTTCTTTAAGACTTAAGCATGTTAGCAAAGCAACTTTAACTAAATTGAATAAAAAGTACGGGTCTGTCAATAAGAATTTTGTTAATGAAGAGTGTAGCAAAACCAAGTCAGTTGAACAAAGAAACATAGGCAACTTGTCAATCAAGAAATTGAAGGATAAGTTAGAAAAGACTGAACCTAAGGCTAAGGCTAATAAGAAGAATAGAAATGGCAAGGTAGGAATTAACAAACATAGTAATTACACACCTGATAAATATGCTCCTCGAAAGGAATGTGTGAATTGCGATAGTGTAAATCATTTATTTGTCAACTGTAAATCTGTTATGAATGCTTCTGTGCCTAGTATGTCTAAGTAAGTACCTATGCCTGCTATGAATGCTATGCCAAACATGTTTGTCCATCTTGCTCATGCATCTAGTCATTATGCTAACATGTCATTCATGCATAATCCATATTACAATGCTTTTAATATGCCTCAATTGCCATGGATGATGAATAACATGTATGCACAGACTATGCCAAATTATACATCTAGTTTTAATGCATGTGAGCAAGTGAAACAACCTATTTTTCAGAAACCTACACCAAGAGTTAAGGTTGATTTAACTCAATCAGATACCCTGGGTAGTAAGGGCTTGAAAAATAAGAAAAAGGCTAACAAGGCAGGACACAAAAAAATTTGGGTACCAAAATCAACTTGATTTGATTTTGATGTGTGCAGGGACACAGAAAGAATCTTTGGTACCTGGATAGTAGTTGTTCTAGGCACATGACTGGAGATTCTACCCTGCTCACTAAGTTTGAGGAGAGAGCTGGCCCTAGCATTACCTTTGGAGACAACAGCAAATGATATACTAGAGGATATGGCTTGATTTCACAAAAGAATGTTGTCATTGAAGAATTAGCACTGGTTGATGGACTTAAGCATAACTTGCTAAGTGTCAGTCAACTATGTGATAAAGGACAGAACGTCTGGTTCACAGCTGAAGCTTGTGTCATTTTCAAGAAAAGTGACAACAAGGTAGTGTTGACAGGAGATAGAAGAGGAATGTGTACATTGCTGACTTCAATTCAACAAATGCAAACATGACTACATGTCTTCTCAGCAAGGCAAGTGTAGATGAAGGTTGGCTTTGGCACAAAAGACTGTCACACTTGAGTTTTAAAGCAATGAATGAGTTGGTAAAGAAGGATTTGGTTAGAGGTATTCAAAAATTGGATTACTCCAAGGATGGATTGTATGATGCATGCCAGAAAGGGAAGCAGAAGAAGGCCTCTTTCAAATCAAAGTCAATGTCATCAATTGATCAACCCTTGCAACTACTTCACATGGATCACTTTGGACCAGTCAATGTGTTGTCAATCTCAAAGAAGAAATACTGTCTTGTGATTATTGATGATTTCTCAAAATTCTCTTGGACATTCTTTCTGCACTCTAAGGATAAGGCAGGTGAAGTCATTATAAATCACATCAAGATAGTGAACAACAATCCTTTACTCAAAGTAAGGAGAATCAGAAGTGACAATGGAACTGAGTTCTAGAATTCCGTAATTAAAGAGTTTTGTGAAGAAGAAGGAATTATCCAAGAATTCTCTGCACCAAGAACTCCTCAACAAAATGGTATAGTAGAAAGAAAGAACAGAACTCTAATTGAAGCTGCAAGAACAATGCTTGAAGAGTCTAAGCTACCAACATACTTCTGGGTAGAAGCTATAAACATTGCATGCTACACTCAGAATATTTCTTTGGTCAATCAAGCAAAAGGCATGACACCTTATCAACTTTTCAAAGGCAAGAAACCAACAATCAACTTTCTGCATGTCTTTGGATGCAAATGCTTTGTACTGAAAAATCATGGTGAGCATCTTGGAAAATTTGATTCAAAGGCAGATGAAGCTATCTTTGTTGGATACTCAACTGGAAAATCCGACAGAGTCTACAACCTAAGACTAAACATTGTAATGGAGTCTATACATGTTGTCTTTGATGACAAGAAAATATCTGGTCTAGTAGATGAAGGTTTTCATGAGTCTCTCTCATTTGAGAATGATAGAAGTGGTGAAGAAAGTGAAGATGATGATGAAGAATGGAGATCAAATGGTGTGAGAAACAGACAAGGATCATCAGTTGAAGTGCAGAATGAACCACCTGTTGAAGAGCAACTTACAACATCAGTTGGAAATAAATTTGAAAGCATCTATAGAAAATCAAAGAGAAGCATCTGTTGATGAATCTGCAAGAACTCCATCAATCTCGAGGGTCATACACTCAGGGGGAGTTTCTCACATTCAAAACTCAACAACAAGCCACAATGATCAACACAGAGAAAATGAAGCTCCTTCATCAAGGTCAAACTTACCACCACAGAGAAAATGGACCAGGGATCATCCATTTGAGCTTATCGTTGGAGACCCTAATGCAAAGGTCCAAACCAGAAGAGCTACTCAAGAAGAATGCTTATATAGCAGTTTTCTATCCAAAGAGGAACCTAAGAGAATTGAACATGCTCTTCTGGATCCAGACTGGGTTTTAGCAATGCAAGAAGAGCTAAACCAGTTTAAAAGAAATGAAGTATGGAAACTTGTACCCAAACCTAAAGACAAATCAGTGATTTGCACTAAGTGGGTATTCAAGAATAAGATGGATGAGAATGGCATAGTCACAAGGAATAAAGCTAGATTAGTTGCTAAAGGCTACTGTCAAGAGGAAGGAATTGATTTTGAAGAAACCTTTGCACCAGTGGCAAGGTTAGAAGCAATAAGGATCTTCCTGGCCTACACAGCACATGCCAATTTCAAAGTCTATCAAATGGATGTCAAGAGTGCATTTCTGAATGGTATTCTGGAGGAGGAGGTGTATGTTAGTTAACCACCTGGTTTTGAAGATCCAGACTTTCCAGAATATGTGTTATTTCTACTCAAAGCACTCTATGGCCTGAAGCAAGCACCTAGAGCCTGGTATGACACACTCTCACAGTTTCTTATAGAGAATCACTTCATTCGAGGTACTATTGATAAAAAATCTCTTTTATAGAAATGTCAATGGCTCTATGATACTTGTCCAAATTTATGTAGATGATATAATATTTGGGTCTACAGATGAGAAACTTTGCAAGAGGTTTTCCAAACTCATGCAAAGTAGATATTAAATGAGTATGATGGGTGAATTAACTTATTTTCTTGGGTTACAAGTTAAACAAGTGAATGAGATAATTTTTATAAGTCAAACAAAATACATTTATGATCTTTTAAAAAGGTTTGATTTAGCAGATTACTCTTCTGCAAAAACACCCATGGCCACTGCCACTAAGCTTAAACTGAATACTAAGGAAAAGAAGGTGGACATGACAAGCTATAGGGGCATGGTTGGATCTCTTTTATACTTAACAGCTAGTATACTTGATATTATGTTTGCTACATGTTTATGTGCTAGATTTCAAGCTGATCCTAGGGAATCTCACTTAGTAGCTATTAAAAGGATTTTCAGATATCTCAAGGGAACACCAAACCTTGGCATTTGGTACCCTAGAGATTCTGGTTTTGATCTAATTGGTTACTCAGATGCAGAATATGCAGGTTGCAAAATGGATAGAAAAAGTACCACAGGAACCTGTCAATTCTTGGAAAACAAGCTGGTATCATGGTTCAGTAAGAAGCAGAACTCAGTATCTACCTCAACTGCAGAGGCTGAATACATAGCAGCTAGGAGTTGTTGTGCACAGATTCTATGGATGAGAAATCAACTACTTGACTATGGAGTTAAAGTTAAAAAGATCCCAATTTTCTGTGACAACACTAGTGCAATTGCAATATCACAGTATCCAGTGCAGCATTCTAGAACCAAGCACATAGACATCAGATACCATTTCATCAGGGAGCATGTGATGGAAGGCACCGTGGAACTACATTTTGTTCCTAGTGAAAAACAGTTGGTAGACATTTTTACTAAAGCTTTGGATGAAGCAACTTTTTCAAGGTTAGTAAGTGAGCTTGGTATGTTAAATTCCACATGATTGATCTTTTAAAATGCCTGTTCAATTAGTTGCAGCCAGTGAATTTCATTCTCTGGATTTTGTTTGTTTTATTTGTTTATCTGCATGATTATTCTGGAGATATCATTGTAGCATAATTTAATAAATATTTTATTGACATGTATCAATTAATGATATTTTATTAATTTTATGTCTATTTAATTGTGAGTTTAGCTGATTATTGTGGATTATTTCTTGATTCACTACGTGATTATTTTTAAATCCATAATAATTAGAAGTATTAAATCTGTGTATATGTATATAAGCTGATAGGTCTTGGTGATAAGATGTTTTTCGGCCGACATGTTTCGGCGATAAGATGTTTTTTCTGCTAATTAGGGTGTTAGGTGAGAAACTACTGAGCGGTGTTAGTTTTTCAAACATAACCAATCACTATTACACCTAACCCACTAAACCTTGAAACCTTATAAATGATGAGTTTTTGTTTGTGTTTAACATCATTTTTCAGATATACAGAGCATATACACACAATTGCTGAATATTTCGAGCTTTGATCGGAAAGATCTCTCAATCTAGCTGGTGGTTTTTAGATCGGATTTCATATCCTTGCTTTATACATCATTCTTTATAAAAACTAACCCTTGTTTTTGAATTTCTTCAAAGTTTTGAAAATGGCATTGCAGGGAAGGTTTTTAATTGCTAAAGTTAATCCTATTTCCATCCAGCAAATCGAAACCATTCAGGATGAGCAATTTCGGGCTTGGACACAATTTCTGAATGAACATTCATTAATTCGCTATGCTTTAGTTACACAGGTGCAGCTTAAGCATGATGCATTGCGTGAACTATATTGCAGTGCGGTTAACACTTCTGGACAGGACGGGTGTGAATTCACATATCGACTATTTGGTAGGTCGATTAGGGTCACTGAACGAGATGTTAATCGAATTCTTCATTTTCCTATGGAAAATCTCATTTCTGATCCTACACCCGAACAGATTGAAATGTTCTTTCGTTTTATAAGGTACCAAGATGGCAATTTGAATATTGGTAATCTATCTAGAACGTTTCTAACCCAGTATTGGAATTTCTTCTTTCACACTCTTAACCATGTTTTTTCCTCAGATAGAACAAATCAAGATCAAATACCTGAATTTATTCAAATAATAGGGTATGCGGTCGCCAATAATTTGAGGATTAATTTTGGAAAAATAGTGCTTGGTCAAATCATTTTAAAGATGAAACACTTGGGAACAAGAGATGTTCAGACTCACAATGTCAAATGTCTATATCCAAGGTTTCTACAGCTAATATTAAATATTTTTTGAATGATGAAGACAGGGTACACTTGGAAAATGGTCAAAAGGTAGAATGTTCTTCCATGAAGACGAATGTAATTAATTACATAAGCAAAAAGAAATATACGGATGTGCCTACAGTTCTAACTGAATATCTAAAGACTGTCCCACTTCCGTTGTTACCACGACCAGTGAGAGCAGGTATACGACAAGGTAATATTTCAATCCCTGCTATTCCAACATTTGTATTCCCTATTATGTCACATGAAATACAGTTTCTACAGCCCCCAGTGGCCATCTTACCCGACCAAGAGCAGGAAATCCCACCGACTCTAACACAGGTCGAAGAGCCCATTCTACAAATGCAAACACAAACACAACAAACTCCTACACCTCAATTGTCACTTAAACGACCAGCCATCAACACTTTTGAGGGAGATAGTGCCTCAGCAGCACCACATAAGGAGTTAGTTACATCAGCCGCTCTACCTCATTCTAAACGGAGTAAACCCATTGAACTTGAGGTAACGACAACTGTTAGTGAAACAATTCTTTCTTATCCAATGAGTGAAAATGTAAATAAGGTTGAATTGACGGGAGCAACTATCTTGAGTTCCATTTCACGGAACATAAGAGTGGTTGATGATCTTTCTAAAGATCAAATACCTTCACAGGTATCCGAGGTGGAATTAACTACCTCAATAACGGCTGGTGAATCTTCCATTTTACGGAAAGATCCATCGGTAGGAGGTTCTTTTATGAACCAAGTGTCTTCATAGACGTACGAGGGAAACTTGGGTTTTGTGCCATTTAATCGATTCAAGTTTAACCTCCCAGAGAGAAAATCTCTGGATCTCTTTCGAGATTTACCACTCTTTACCAGTGGTCGGCAACTCGCTTCACGCGAGGACGGAAGCTCACGAACTTTCATTGCACCATCCGTGACCTCTGAACAAGGGGCTAGGATGATTTCATTTGCAGGTACACATATCGGTGGAAGCTCTAGAGGAAAGTTGAGGGAAACACCAATAGAACATGTAAGTGTAACCCAAACCACTAAACCGAGTGAATATAGAGTGTTGAGTGAAACACCTGCAGAACGTACAAGTGAGCAACCTATTCAACCACATGCACTTGTAACCAAAAAGGAATATAGCAGACTACTTACACGGGTCCAAACAGTGGAGAAAGAGTTGTCAAATATTTGTAAGTCCATTGGAGAAATAAAAAATTTGCAACTTATTCAACATGATGCATTCCAGGTTCAATTAAGTTCCATGGCAGCCCAGTTTAGTCATGCAATCAACTCCTTGGTAAAGCCATCTTCGTCTAATTTACCAACTCCACATCCTACTAATCTGGAGGATAACCCAACTGAGGGGGAGAAGGTGGATGATCAAGAAAAATCTACTAGGCGTAAGGGCAAGGAAAAGGTTGTTGACACGAAATTAACTTTATTTTGGGAAAGGAAAAGCTAATGGGAGTATTAGTGCTCTGTGGAAAGCAAACTTGAAGATATGTTCAGTCTAGAGGAACAATTTGTCTTGTACTTGTTCAAATTTTAGAAATCTGGAAAATGTATATATGATCCAGAATGCGCTTTAATAGTATTTATCTTTGTATTTCATTTTTCTTGTATCAGTTGAGTTATCTTCTAGGAATTTGCTTGTCAAACCCTAACAATCAAATAGGGGGAGATTGTAAAGCATAATGTAATGTAATATGTAATAGAGGACATATATAACTCAACTAGGATAAAAGATAAATAATATTAACTCTATACAGGGATCGTGAAATTTGAAGAACAGGCACCAACAAGGATCAAGTCGCTGAAAGAAGTTCATTAACATGATCAAGCCTCAGTGACAGAATAAGATGTACAGATGATTCAGTTGAAGGGCCAAAAGATTCCATGTATTTATTGAAGATACTGCTGCAGGCTAATCAATTGGAATATAGCGAAGGTGTGAAGATCAAGATCAGTGCTAGTCACTTGTGAACCAGACCAGTGCACTAAGTGTCAGCACATACGAGAAGGATCAACACATTAATTCACAGAAAGAATTGCCAAAGCCTATTGACGATCAAGGACAAACTTAATATCTCAAGGTATTGTCAAAAATTAATTTACTCTGAAAATTAACTAAGTACCAAATTAATTAATTATTTATAATAAATAATTAAATTAATCTGGTACTTGAACTATTTTCCGAGAAGAATTAATTCAGCAGAATATTTGAAACAAAAGAAAGAAGCCCAAAAGAAGCAGCCAAAAATAGTAATACTATTCAAGGTTACTATTCACGGTTACTATTCACAGTTACTATTCACAAGGCGGCTACTATTCATATGACGGCTACTATTCATATGGCGGCTACTATTCATATGACGACTACTATTCAAAAAGTGGCTGGAGAGTCCACGAGGGTTGTTGGAATAGTACAGCATAGTGATTTTCTAAAATCTATAAATAGGCATGTTGTATTTCATTTCAAAACACAACTCAACACAAAACTCTCTCTTCTCTCTCTTATATCCTCTCTGTGTCAGCTGCTAGACAGTCCATCTAGTAGGAAAGCCGGCTTAGCCCGCTTTCAGGAAGTGTCGGATAGAAGGTCCTCGTGCCTAAACTATCCTTAGGAGTGTTCCGGTTTTGAAGCTAATCCATTGGATTAGAAGTTGTAACACCCCTTCGGGTTTATTATCAATAAAGATATATTCCTGGAATTGTGTTTCGTTATTTTGATTTCAAGATCTGAAAAATTGTTATCCGCAAAAATCTTGAAAATCGAAATACTTTGGTAGTATCGTATTCAACCCCCCCTCCTACGATACTTCGGGACCTAACAGAGGGTAATTAAGTAGTGATTATAAAAAATTGAGTAAGGGTAATTAGGTGAAAACACAAAGTACCGTATGTTATAATTGTTTTTTATATAATTATTATTTTAATTTAGTTTCAAATAATTTATATAAAATTAGTTAATGATTTGCATGCTTTAAAACTTATATTATGAAAGTTTAAATTAAATATGTCATTGACGGAATTTGAAACTTGAATTTTTAGTAAAGTAATTTAATTATACAAAATATTTAATCATTAGATCTTACAGTTCTTATTTATTACAAAAAATCTAATGGTCATTATTCGTTGTATACGAATTTTTAATATATATATTTTATTAGTGATTGAAAGAATATATTATTCATTGTAAATTTATGTTTTAAATTAAAAGGTAACGTGTTTTAACTAGAAAAAATATTAATGATTGAAAGATACGATATTTTAGGTGTTTATAAAGAATAATATTTTCAATAAAAAATAAACGTGTTTTAATTAAAAAAGGTAATCAACTAATTACCATTAATTACATTATTTAATTATAATTAGGATAATCATACAGAAAATCAAACACCAAAATTTTCAATGTTTCGATGTTAAATTGTTATTTTCAATAGTTATTTTAATATAATTTATTATAAATTAAATAAATGACATGCATGGTTTAAAATTAATATTATAAGTTTTTAAATTAAATATGTTGTGAAGCCTTGGATCTTTAGTAAAA
Source organism: Kitagawia praeruptora (assembly GCA_037693485.1). Classification (NCBI taxonomy): domain Eukaryota; kingdom Viridiplantae; phylum Streptophyta; class Magnoliopsida; order Apiales; family Apiaceae; genus Kitagawia; species Kitagawia praeruptora. The sequence continues at coordinate 20,206,969 of CM075347.1, forward strand.
TAATTTAAATATATAATATATCTTATCGTTAAATCTAACAGCTCTTACTTATTTTTTTAAAACTAATGATCAATATTCGTTGTATGGTTGAGACATTTAACCAAAATAAATTATAATCATGTATCTTTATTATAAACGTATACATGTTTTTAAACTAATGATCAATATGTTTTGGAATATATGATGTGATATTTTTCGGTATATATTAGTGAATGCAAGATGAGAAAATGACCAAAATACCTCAAAATGAGGTACTCATTGCCCAAAATGCCTATTTTCAGGACAGATGGCCCTATCTACCTACGGGATACGGCACTGGAAACGGCGTATCCTATCTACTATTCATCTCCCGTCTCTCTCGTTCTCTCCCAATCTCTCCGATCTCTCTCCCCCTCTTTCTCCTCTCTCCGTCCACCTCCACAATAACTGAGCACAGCAAAACAATCACCACTGATTCCTCTTCGTTTTGCCCCAACTGATTTATCAAAATCTGGCCCCGCAGGGGCGTATACGACCTCGTCGGAAAATTGAGGGGAGGTTTATGGTTCGATTTGGGGTTTTCAATTCCGGCAAAAGAAATGGTTAAAAATTGATATGGTTGTGTAAATCGTCGAGAGACGATTCGTTTGGTGTATACCACGATGTCGGAAGATGCCTTGACCGGAGGATGCCTGGATTTTTGTTTTTTCCGGCGAAATTGCCACAATTGACGATGTCGCCTAAAATCTGAGCAAAAGTGACGATGACGTCAACTGACGTCATCGCGCATGTCACAAATGCGTGTCACTTGATGCGCCATACGGAAATGCGTATCTCAAGCTATTTTCCACACCTGCCAGCAGTGTATATGCTTATTACTCCATTGTCACTAGCGTATACGTCCGACACTCCGTTTCCACTAGTGTATCTTCAAGACGCTCCTTCACCAGTAGCGCATCTCGTGGGTATTTAGGGCCACCCGAGTTGGCGGTGGGTATTTTGGACATGGATAGTGAAAAAATAGGTATTCTGGGCCTTTACCCATGCAAGATTATGTTTAACGTAACTTATTTATTCATTGAGCCAAAATAAAAATGATTATACTCATATTTCTTTATTACTAACGATTGCAAGATATGATGTAATATTTTTGGATATGTATTTATGATTGTAAGATAATATTTTAAATTAAAAGGCAACTTGTTTTGATTAGAAAAGAAATATTAATGATTGTAAATTATGGTACAATTAATATTTTTAGGTGTTTATAAAAGGTAATATCTTTTAATTAAAAAGTATTGTATTATAATTAGAAAAGGCAATCGACGACTTACTATTAATTATATTTTTTCTTATTGTTTAATTAGGATAAGCATACCGAAAATCAAATCGACAAAACTTTTAATATTTTGACTTTAACGTACGGGTTTCTTTTAATATGTTACAAATTTTATTTTATGCTATAATTATGTTTTCATGTAATCATTATTTTTAATAATTATTTTAATATGAATTTAATATAATTTACTATAAATCTTAGTAATGATATGCATGATTTAATCCTCATATTATAAAATTTTAAGTTAAATATGTCGTTAACGGGATTTGAACCTTGAATTTTTAGTAAATTAATTTAATCATAAAATATATCCTATAATTACATCTTTAATGGTTCTTATTAATTACTAAAATCTGACGGTAATATGATGTAATATTTTTTAGTATGCATTAATGATTGTAAATTATGTTTTAAATTATTAAGTAATGTATTTTAATTAGAAAAGATATATTGATGATTGGAAGATATGATACAACTGATGTTTTTAGGTGTTTATAAAAGGTAATATCAGCTAAAAGTAAACATGATATCAACTAAAAGTAAACATGAAAAAGACAATCGGCTAATTAACATTAATTATATTATTTTATTATTTATTTTAATAATTAGGATAGCCAAACCGAAAACCAAAATAATTAGGAAAACCAAATCGACAAACTTTCAATATTTCGGGTTTAATATATTAGTACTAGCTTAAAACCCGTGCGATGCACGGATTTTTTTAATATTGTAAAAAAAATTATTAACTTTTTTTAAATATGAATTTTGGAGGCTTAAATATTTAAATGAGATGATGATCATAATTATATTAATGTTATCCATGATATTTCGTTAAAAGGAATGATTTTAGTTAAAAAAAAATATAGAAAATGCGATAGGTTTTAGTTGAAAAGGTAATAAGTTATTTATTAGTAATTATAAAATTATTATTTTGTTTTATTAAATAGAATGCCCGTGATATAATTGAAAAAAAGAGAGGATTTAGTTAGAGAAAATTAAAAAGGTAATATATTTTAGGTGAAAAGGGTAATTCATTAATTTACAGTAATTATAATTTAATTATGTTATTTTACAAAATAAAATTGCTCGTAATGTTTTTAGAAAAGGAGAAATTAATGTTGCTCATGATATTTCTAAAAAGGAATTTTAGTTAGATAATATAAGAAAAAGATGATACATTTTAGCTAAAAAGGATAATCGATAATATTAGTATTATAAAATTATTATTTAATTTTATTAAATAGAGTCGTCCATGATATAATTGGAAAAAGAGAAATTTTAGTTTGAAAAAATAGAAAAAGGTAACGTGAAAATTAAAAGGTGACATACTTTAGGTGAAAATGGTAATTGATTAGTTTATACTTTATAGTAATTATAATTTAATTGCTATTTTACAAAATAAAATTGCTGATAATATTTTTAGAAAATGAGAAATTAATGTTACCCATGATATTTTTTAAAAAAGGAATTTAATTAGAAAAAATAGAAAAGGTGATACATTTTTAGCTGAAAAGGTAATCGGTTAATTAATAACATTATAATATTATGATTTTATTTTTATTAAATAGAATCATAATTTGAAAAAGAGAGGTTTTAGTTAGAGAAAATAAAAAAGGTAACTTATTTTGGCTGAATAAGGTAACCCGTGATATAATTGGAAAAAAAATAATTTAGTTAGAGAAAAGAGAAAAGATAAAAAATTAATTTATTAGTTAACAGTAATTATAATTTGTTTTTTAATTAGATAAAATATAAAAGATATTACATTTTACCTGAAAAAGGAAACTGCTTAGTTATTAAAAAAAATGGTAACATGTTTAACTTGAAAAAGTGGATTGATTAGTAAATTAAAATTTTTAATTAAATAAAATATAAAAGATTATTTTTAAATGGTAATCCGTGATATAATTGGAAAAAGAGATATTTTAGTTAGAGAAAAGATAATTTGAATGAAAAAATTAATTAATTAGTTAATAGTAATTATAATATGCTTTTTAGTTAGATAACATATATAATATATTATATTTTACCTGAAAAAGGAAACTGCTTAGTTATTAAAAAGAAAAGAAAAAGGTAACATGTTTAACCTGAAAAAGTAAATTGATTAAATTTTAGTTAAATAAAATATAAAAGAAGATTTTTAAATGGTAACGCGTGATATAATTGGAAAAATAGATATTTTAGTTAGAGAAAAGCGAAAAGATAATTTGAATGAAAAAATTAATTAATTAGTTAATAGTAATTATAATATGCTTTTTAGTTAGATAACATATAGAAGATATTATATTTTACCTGAAAAAGGAAACTGCTTAGTTATTAATAAGAAAAGAAAAGGTAACCTGTTTAACCTGAAAAAGGAAATTGATTAGCAAAGTAAAAATTTTAAAGGTAACATGTTTAACCTGAAAAAGGAAATTGATTAGTAAAGAAAAAAAATTAGTTAGATAAAATATAAAAAAAGATTTTATCTGTAATTAAGTAAGGGTAAATAAGTAAAATCAATAGGTACCAACCAACCAACCAACCAAACTTTTAATGTTTCGGCTTTAATATAATAGAATAGATAGATATAGAGAGTATAATATTATAATATAATATTTATTTTAATATTATGTTAAAAATATTGTAATTTTTAGAACCCGTGCGATGCACGATTTTTTTTAATATAATATAATTTTTATTTAATTTGTCATTGAAAATTTTAAGATATGAATTTTTTAGACTTAAAATTTTTAACTGATATGATTTCATTAAAATATTATATATATGTTGCACATGACATTTTTAGAAAAAGAAAATATTTTAGTTAGAAAATATAGAAAAGATATTACGTTTAACCTGAAAAAGGTTATTAGTTAGTTATATAATATATTATTAGTTTATTTCATAAAATAGAATAACGCGTGATATTTTTGGAAAAAGAGGAATTTTAGTTAGAAAAGTTAGAAAAGGTAATGTGTTGTAGCTGAAAAAGCTAATTAAGTAAGTCAAGAAATATTTATAAAATATTATAAATATATTCCAAATAAAAGAAATTAAGTCAAGAATAATTAAGTAAGTGTAATAAGTAAAAATACAAAGTATCGTACCAACTGACCGACCAAACTTTCAACGTTTCAGCTATTGTGATATAGTATAGATTTAATATAATTTAATATACTAATGTTTACGGATTATACTAATATTTCCTTATATAAACAACGTATACGAATTTATAATAAATTTTATTAATAACTGAAAAATAAATATGGTATGATATTTTTGAGCATATATATTTAATGATTGCAAGATTTATTTTAAATAAAAAAGTAACGTGTTTTAATTCCAAAGAAAATATTGATTATTGGAAGATATGATACGTTTGAAGTTTTAATTCAACGGTAAAGATTGTTGTTCTTTTTTGTTCTTTATTTAAAGTATTCTTTATGGAGTGCAACTATATATATATAGTCTTACTCTTACTCAAATAGAAACCACTCTTAAACTAGAAACTTGAAATTAAATAAAAAAATCTTAAATCACGTCGAAATATAGCACATAGGATATGCAAATTGATCGTTGGGAGATGGAAAAAAATACAGTGAAGTCGGAGTTTTAAAAAAAAATCATCGATTAATGGGAAAAATCAAATTAAAAATGGAGGGAATTAGGTGGGATTATGTATGTGAGGGAGCATTGGATTTGTGTGTGGTGTCCCGAGCGGGGCCATTGGATTAGATTGATCTAAGGATTTAGATTAGTTTCTAGTTTCAATTTTAATTTTGATTTCTATTTGATCACTAGCCTATATATATATATATATATATATATATATTGTCACATATAATAAATTTATATTGTACACAAATTTTACAGCTACGTACTTGATTGTGTCACTATTAATTATGACTAGTTTCGAACTTTTGGCAAATAATTTGACAAATCGACCACCTCTTCAGAAACAAGGAGGGATCAACATATGTGGCAGGTGAACATTGATAGAGCTTTGAAATGGACTTATCGGATAACCTACTAGGTTTGACAGGGATCAGCCAAGCATATCAAGTTGCATATGTGTTTGGCTAGAATGTTGAAAAGTTGGATCATATGTGGATCAAGTATGATAAGAAGAACATGCGTTTTCGTAAGTTTCTTGATGAAGAAGAAGAAGTGCGCCATGATTTTTCCAAAGGTTCAGTAACAACATTCTTTGTTGCAAATCTCTCTATCTATTTTGTTTCATGTGCTATATCGGCATGTGTTATTTTAGTAATAACAGTTACATGCTCTTGCTTAACTCTGATTTGATGAAGAAGATGAGAGAGCTTGATTCATGGATCAGGAAACTGAAATGTGACAGGCTAAAGCGTCATGAAGAGAAGAATAAAGGTGATACTTCTGATTTAAATATATAGTCAACACTCTTAGTTATGCATGCTAATGAATGGTTTTAATCTTATTTATTTTTAGATTTTTCTTTTATTTGAGCCTCCTTTGTTAGCATATTTGTATACATATATGTTGACTTATTGTGTGAAAATATGAGTAAATGATAAATTATGCACCAAGAGGTTAGTTTTTTTGCAGCAATAGTTTATCAAAAAATAGTAGAAAGTGTTGTATTGTAAATTAGGATAAGTGCTGATTGCCAACTTTTGTTATCAGAATGTTGGGAACAGTACCTTAATGGAGAACGAAGAGGCATATGAAAACGTCTTAAGGCTGGTGGAGGAGGAGCAGGTTTGTACCACCTCAACCGAACCATTGAACAAATCATGGCTTTATTATTTACTTGCCTTTATATTTAAATATTGGAGTGTCTAATCTCTGTTCTACTTATTGACTTGGTATCCAAATTTGTAGAGTATGAAGGAGGATGCCCTGAATGAGAAACATAAATTGGAGATGAAATTCAAGATTTAAAAGGGAAGTTACAAAGGATGAGACATCTAGGTAATGAAGATGATGAAGCGCTAAAATTGGAAGTGGAAGAGCTTCAGAAGAATATTGAATATATGAAGGAAACATGGAAGAGCAAGAAACTTTGAATCAGGATCTTATTACAAAAGAGCGTCAAAGTAATGGCGAGCTGTAAGAAGCTCGTAAATCATTGATAGAGGTATATGTTTCTCCTTGTGGCCTTTTTTGGTATTGCAATATTTTGTGGCGTGTGGAGTTAATGGAATACTAGAATTTTATTAATTTTATTAAATGACTTTATACTGGGGTACCCTGAGACTATGGCCCACTTTATGTCGAATTTGTTACCTTTGTAGAAAGATTAACGATGCAATTGTAAAGTTCAATGAGGTTAGTAGTTGGCTATTGTTCGATGGCTTCTGATGACGGAGCTAAAGACGTCATTGAGAACATTTTAACACAAAATCACGCAAGCGTACGTGGTCACAAGTAATACAGATAAAAATCAAGTTCGTTCCACAAAGATCTAGTTTAGGTTTCAATTCAGTAGATGTACCTATGCAATAATGTATGGTTTCAATTCACTGCTAAGATAAATAACAAATTGGGGTTTTTGATTATCTAAATTATACTAAGGTGCAAAATTATTAAACTAAGAATTAAATTAACTAATGGGAATTAAATCGAATTACTTATATGAGAATAAACATGGGATCCTAACTTCATTAAATACTTCATTTAGATCTGACGCCTTTAATCACTATATGCAATGGTTATGATATCTGATCGGACAACACGAAACAAGTATACGCTACTTCTCAGTATACGAATACCAAACTAAACATACATCCACAAAAGAGATAGAAGATGAATAGACACCAATTATGCTTAGACCCTATACAGTATGTCTATAGAATTTGAAAACATAGCGGTTGAAGAGCAAGTTATCCATTAAGATCACACATGACAGTATAAGTATTCTCATCTCATACTACGAATCATGTTGATAAACAATCATGAACCTATGCTAGCATGGCAAGTTCTAAATCTCAAGATCCACTTTCACTTCATAAGAGATTAACAAATTAGATGTTAGCTACGCATCTATTAATTAAGCATAACAATACGAGGATATCAGGTATACATCACACACAGATCTTTAAAGCATCAAGATACTAAGTTCCATAAATAAATTCGTTAGAATCCCATGACAACGATTAGCTCATAATTGAATCATTCATCGTCATGGGATTTGATGAAAACATGATAATAAACAAGATATGAAAGAAAGAAACAATAACATTATTAAAACGAAGAGTTGAGAAAACAAATCTAGAATCCAGAATAACAAAAAGATGAAGTAGATCTAGATCCGTTGCTTGTCACGAGCATTGAATCTTCTCTCCTTTTCTCCCTTGCAGATCTATGCTATGATACAATAATAAAAAACATACGAATTACAATGCTAAGATGTGTTTAAATAGGCTCTAGATTTCTTGCCTAGCAAGAAATTACCTTCTACTATAATTAGAATTCAATTAAGGTACTAAAAACTGCCAAAAATACAATTAGAACTTGAAAAGGGCAAAACAGTAATTTCCCTGCTCCCATCAGTCTGCTTGCCACGCTTCCTGCGCCCACCACACGCAGCCTGCTCGTGTAAGACCTGTCCCATGTTGTAGAAAATCTCCCAAGCTTCGCGTGGACAGTAAGATCGCTGAAAACGGACTTCTAGAACTCCAGATATATATGGCCAAAACAGTGTATACTGCGCAACCTTCCTGGAAAATCCGAATTTTAATAAATTTAACCTCCAAAAATGACAGAAGCATCAACCATAATCAACATTCTTGCAACCCTGCACAACTACACAAAACACATCAAAACTACAACAAACTTGAGTCCAAGACAATCAATTTAAGCCGATATGGAACGCTCCAAGTGGATATAAAATCCACTTATCACACCCCCAAACTTAAACCGATGCTTGTCCTCAAGCATAAACAACTAACTAACTAGTACCACTTCCGTAGGTGATCACGGTTGCATTTGGCATATGCAACAAGCCCTTTAAACCCCTAGGCAGCCCTAGTGGACGAGTAAGGTCTCGTGAGGGCCTATAGTGAATGTACCCACAAAATCCATTTAACTAATAATGCAATGCATGAATGCAACTAATATGAAAAATGCAAATAATCTAGTACTAACATCCTACAATACCTTCAAATCCTCTCATGCCATATCAACTTAAGAATCAAAGTAATAACGCAATGTCTTGGTGTCGAAAGTGCAAGTATTCACATAGTCTACTCAATGAACATAGATAAGTTCTCACAAGCCCATGTCAAATGTAAGAATAAGTTAGTAAACATGCTAAGCCTACAAGAGTACATTTTTGAGACAAAACTCGGGATCTCATACGCAAAAAAACAAGTAAACACTCACAATCCACTCATAAAAGAATACTCTCTCAAGAACGAGGGTAAGTGTATCACTCAATTCCAACAAAATCATAAGCATGCTTGACATTTGGTATCAATCTAACTCTTAACACAACATACATCACTGACGATAATCAAAAGGTCTTTATTTGGGTTGTAACGGGGCTAGGGACAAGGTATGTCAAATAAGCCAAAACAGGTGAAGTGTCAAAAGCTAGTAGGAACTATAATAAATCATAAACAACACCCTACTTCCCCCCCCCCCACACATAATTTTACTATTTTTCTTCCAAAAAACGCTCTACTAGTCGACTAAAGTAGGATCACAACAACACAAACATGCTCTCATAATATAGTTTTCTTTATGTTTTTTTTTTCTTTTCTTTTTTTCTTTTCTTTTTTTCTTTTTTTTCTTTTTTTTCCTCATTTTTTTTCTTTCGAGAGCTAAATATAACACAAACAATAATATAAACAATAACAATTATCCCACAATTTTATTACACATGCCGAATATCAAGTAAACAAACCCAATTTTCAATATTTCCCCCAAAAGTAAGACCAACAATAAACCCCTCCCTGCACACCTTATTACTCCCTTAAGCACTCTACTAGCCTTTGACAATGTGGGTTCAAATTAATGTAACGCTAATACAAGAAAAAGTCTAGGCAAGTAATGTGGTATGTCACCGAAAAATAGGATTAAGCTCAACGGGTTAACTAATTGATCATGTAAATATGGTGTGGTAATATGGGAAAATATATGGTTATTCCTAAATGCCTTTATCATTTTAATCGTCAAATAATGTCATGCGTTTCAAGAAAGACCTCAAACAACTGCTAGCAATGCAAACAATCCGTGGACACTCAAGCAAACGAATAAATTGCAACAATATGCAATAAGGCTCAAAAACTCACTTGGTGGAAAAACATACTCAATCCCAAGCAAAAATCTCTCTAATGCACCGACTTGTATTCAAAGCATGCAAACTAAATCATCTTGCACATATTCATGTCCTTCTAATCACTTACAACATTCAATAAGTCTACTAGCTTCAACTTACTAGTGTATGCGTGTGCACAAGAACAAAGCATATCACTTCTCAATCAAAAGCGTCAACAACACAAAATTCCTATCAAGCATGGGTGCAAATGCAAACTATTATGAACTCACATGATAGACGGACATAAAACAGAATGTCCTATATGAAACAAATGTAGATAACACGAACATAAATGCATAATTTACTACTACTAATATGCAAAGCATGAAATCCTACATGAACACATAATACAACACTACTAATCCCACAAACCACCCCCAAACTTAAAATATTCAATGTCCGCATTGAATTGAAGTAAATACGAGGGATAGCAGAAAACATACCTACAAGGTGCCTTACATATCCTTCCCCATCGCAACTCAACATGCTTGTTCGGCAAAAATCCCCTTTCTTTAGCAATTGGCCTCAACAACAACCGATTAAATTCAACCTCCGCATCCGGAAAGAATCAATACCCAACTCACAAGAAGCTCAACCAATAATTACCAAGCAATATCACACCAAAAATAGCCTAAATACCAAGAATAATACAAAATCCCCAATTTACAAAAACACAAATTCGTAATAAAAATAAGATTTTAGAAGAGATAAACCAACTACGAATTGGAGAGGTGATCTTGCAATTAATTCCTCTTTAGAATTGAATTTTTAGATATTTAAATAAGTAGAAGAGGAATTGGATTTGTATGTATTGGTGTGTATATATCAGATGATGGATAGGTTTGGTATAAAATTTGGAGTGTAGGAGAGATTTGGGATGGTATGGAATTGATAAAAAAAACGAAACCTACACCAATTCCATACCATTTCTATCCTACATCAATTCCATACCATTTGGGATGGTATGGAATTGATGTAGGATAGAAATAGGATTTAGGGTATAGGAATTAGAATATAAATTGGGATTGGTTTTGTGAGAGAAAGAGCAATTTTCGGGAAAAAAATAAACTGGGAGGGGTGTAACGCAGGCGCAGGCTGCGTTACAGGTGTGCAGACTGCGCGAGAGACAGTAACGCAGGCGCAGCCTGCGTTTCAGAGGGGCAGCCAGCGCTAGATGCAGTAACAGAGGCGCATCCTGCGTGTCAGGTGTGCTGCCTGCTTATTTTTTTTTTTTTTTTAAACACTCAAATTTTTTTTCCTACACTAATGCGTGGGTTGCCTCCCACGAAGCGCTTCTTTAACGTCAATAGCTTGACGTTACTTCCTCAACTTATGGCGGTTTCAAAAGAATAACCGAACCGTTCTCAACAGAAAAAATATTTAAATCAATGTTGACATCTTGTTTGCTTGCTTTCCACAAATCTCTTCCGTCAGACTTCAACCTGATTTTACTACCCAATGACCAACTCTTCTTCTTTTTCTTCTTCACACCTCTAAGGTGCTTCTTCGACTCAAACGGCTGAACAAAACTTTTTTCTTCCTTAACATCAGTTTTCCACCTTCGAAACACGTTATCATGCCCCTCTTCAGAAATCACTAGCTCATTATTCAAACGGACATACCTCAAATGTGGTGGAAGTTTCCCAAGCTTTACACTCGAGAGATCTCGAATTGAAGAACTGTCAATGGAATCACTGATGGGATGCTTTATCATGTGCGTGTCAGATTTTTCGCTCAATAACTAATCAAACTTCTTTCTCTGACCCGTATCAACCATTTCCACACTGAAACATTCTTCATCCTCTGTCGAAAATTTCATGGCCTTAAACACATTAAAGGTGACATTCTGATCTTGCACCCTCATTGTAAGCTCTCCTTTTTGCACATCGATCAAAGTACGGCCCGTAGCTAGAAAAGGCCTTCCCAAGATTATGGGAATCTTCTTGTCTTCTTCGAAATCTAGAATTACAAAATCGGCAGGAATTATGAGCTTATCAACTTTCACCAAGACATCCTCTACTATACCCCTTGGATAAGTGATCAACCTATCAGCCAACTACAAGGAGATGTTGGTTGGTTTCGGCTCCGGTAGACCAAGTTGCTTGAAAACAAACAAGGGCATGAGATTAATACTAGCTCCCAAATCACATAAGCATTTGTCAAAAGACAACTTCCCAATGGTGCATGGAATTGTAAAGCTTCCTGGATCCTTCAGTTTAGGTGGCAATTTCTGTTGCAACACCGCACTGCACTCCTCTGTCAATGCCACTGTTTCAAATTCTTCCAACCTTCTCTTTCGTGACAAAATATCCTCATGAACTTTGCATATCTCGGCATCTGCTCCAATGCTTCAACAAAAGGAATGTTAATGGAAAGTTTCTTGAAGACATCCGTAAACTTTTGAAAATGTTTTTCATGATCTTGTTTCTGCAAGTGTTGAGGATATGGAGGAGGAGGATAGATCTGATTCACCCACTTCTTCGGAGAAGAGTTTTCAGCAGAATTCTTCTTTTGAAGTCTTTTTGGGAATGGAGGGGGTGGATAGATCTGATTGTTCTCTGTAGACTGCTTTGGAGTAGATTTTTCAACAGGTTCCTTGCTCTTTTCTACTTCACCATCTAGCTGCTCAATTACCAAGTCAGATTTTTCAATTCCGGGCACTACTGATTTTCCAAGTTACTGATTCTGCCCTTCTTCATCTTCTTTAGTTGCTGATTTTGGATCTGTTGTAACCCTTCCCGATCTCAAAGTAACTGCCTTCACCTGCTCATGGACCTCCCTCTTGCCTGGATTAACCTCTGTATCACTAGGAAGAGTTCCTTGTTGCCTACTAAGTAAAGTACTTGCAAGCTGTCCCATCTGGTTCTCCAATGTCTTGAGAGCAACTGCCTGGCTTTTAACCATCATCCTCAACTCATCCATTTCTGATTTTTCATTAGAAGATTGCCCCGCATTAGCCTGGGGCTGCTGCTGAAATCCCGAAGGTTGATATGGTTGCCTTGGAGCATACTGCTGCTGATAGCCTTAATTGAATGGCCTTGATTGCTGTCCCTGAAACTGCTGCTGATAAGGTTGTTGTTGAGCACCTTTATTGTTGCTCCAGCTGAAATTGGGATGATTCCGATTATTAGGATGATAAGTGGCTGGAACTGGTGCAGCAGGTCTCTGGAAATTACTCACGAACTGTGTTGATTCAGAAGAAATAGCACACTGATTCGTCTCATGTGCGCCCGCACATAGCTCACAAACAGTAGCCACCTGCTGAACTCCATAATTTGCAAGAGAATCCACCTTCATAGTCAAAGCCTTCAACTGAGCTGCCATAGCTGAAGCTGCATCTACTTCAAAAATACCTGCTACCTTGCCTTGAGATAGTCTCTGGGTTGGATTCTGATATTCATTGGCAGCCATCGTCTCAATAAGATCATAAGCTTCATCGTAGCTCTTATCCTATAGAGCTCCACCTGATGCTGCATCTAGCATAGGTCTAGACTGTGCTCCCAACCCATTGTAGAAACTATTAATAACCATCCAGTCAGGCATGCCATGATGAGGACACTTCCGTAGCATCTCCTTGTAACGTTCCCAAGCCTCACACAAAGATTCTCCAGATTGCTGAGCAAATTGAGTTAGAGCGTTCCTTATTGCTGCAGTTTTCGCCATAGGGAAGAATTTCGTAAGAAACTTCTGAGCAAGATCCTCCCATGTAGTAATGGAACTAGCCCTTAGCCTTATCCCTCAAAGAGAAGGGAAAAAGTCTCAACTTGATAGCATCATCCGACACACCATTAAACTTGAAAGTGTCACAGATCTCGATAAAGTCCCGAATATGCATGTTAGGATCCTCCGTAGAAGCACCCCCAAACTGAACCGAATTTTGTACCATCTGAATAGTGCCCAGCTTGATTTCAAAGTTGTTAGCTGTAATGGTCGGCCTGATAATACTAGAATGGATGTCATTGATCTTCGGCTGAGAATATTCCTTCAAAGCCTTAGCTGCTGCTGCATTAGCCATCTCTACTGTAGTTTCAGATTCCTCTTTCTTATTATCTCTATTCTCTACAAGATCCTCTTCTGCCAGTTTTTCTATACGAGCTTGCAAACGTGTTCGCATACAAACTCAAGTACCTGAAACACCACGAAACAAACAACTAAGTAAGAAATTCGAGTCAGTGAACGGTAACGACCACTATTGACAAGCACATAAACTAAAAATAAAACACCGTTGATCCCCGGCAGCGGCGCCAAAAACTTGTTAACATAAAATCACACAAGCGTACGTGGTCACAAGTAATACAAATATAAATCAAGTTCGTTCCACAGAGATCTGGTTTAGGTTTCAATTCAGTAGATGTACCTATGCAACAATGTGTGGTTTCAATTCACTGCTAAGATAAATAACAAATTGGGGTTTTTGATTATCTAAATTATACTAAGGTGCAAAATTATTAAACTAAGAATTAAATTAACTAATGGGAATTAAATCGAATTACTTATATGAGAATAAACATGGGATCCTAACTTCATTAAATACTTCACTTAGATCTGAAGCCTTTAATCACTATATGCAATGGTTATGATATCTGATCGGACAACACGAAACAAGTATACGCTACTTCTCTGATGGGGAATCTTGAGGTTGCAGCAGAAAAATGCAAGGCCCTGAACCAAATTACAAGGCCTTGAATTGCAGTTACAAGGCCCTGAGGCAGTTTACAAGGCCTTGAATTGGGTCTGTCGAAAATTATATTATTTATAGTTGTTTTGGACCTTATAATTTAGTTTTAATTACTTGTTAAATACCTTGTAAGGCTTTTAAAAGCCCAACTAAAATACTAGGGATTGTAAGGCACATATATAAGCCGTATTATGTTATTATTGGAGGATACGAAAACTTTTGGAGATATATTATATTGATTTGAAAACTAGGGTTTATCTATATTAAACTCTTATTGAATGCTTCACGCTGTGTCAGGTGGCATCAGAGCCAGGATGGCAAACAGTAAGAGCGGTGGTTCTTGTTTGCACTAAATCACGCAAGCGTACGTGGTCACAAGTAATATATAAGGTTAAGTCCAAATTCGTTCCCAAAGGGATCTGGTTATGGTTTTGATTTAGTAAACGCACATATGCAACAGTGTATGATCTTAATTCACTGCTAAGACAATTAATAAATTAAGGTTTTAACTAACTAAATTAAACTAAGAAGCAAATTAACAAAACTACAAATTAACTAACTAACTATAATTGAAATCTAATTACTTCTGCGAGAAAAACCATGGAATCCTAACTTCATTAAATACTTTGCTTAGATCTGACGCCTTTAATCACTATATGCAATGGTTATGATATCTGATCGGATAACACGAAACAAGTACACGCTACTTCTCAGTATACGTATACCAAACTAAACATACATCCACAAAAGAGATAGAAGATGAATAGACACCAATTATGCTTAGACCCTATATCTCTATAGAATTTGAAAACATAACGGTTGAAGAACAAGTTATCCACATTGATCACACAGGGCAGCATAATATCTCTATTGACGCCACAAATCATGATGTTAAAACATCAACCTATCCTATGCTAGCATGGCAATTTCTAAATCTCAAGATCCACTCTCGCTTCACAAGAGATTAACAAATTAGATGTTAGCTACGCATCTAAATACATGAAACACAACCATACGAGGATATCAAATATACATCACACACAGATCTTTAAAGCATCAAGATACTAAAGCTCCATAAATAAATCCGTTAGAATCCCATGACAACGATTAGTTCATAATCGAACCTCTCGTCATCATGGGATCTGATGAAACCATGATAAAAACAAAGTATGAAAATATAAAAATAAACCTAAGTAATTGATATGTAATGGTTCTACTCCTAATGATGATGATCCTAATAATGATCTATTACAAGGGTTGGATGTGTTTATATAGGCTCTAGACATCTTGCCCAACAAGAAAATACCAAATCATAATTATAATAGAAGTACGTTTCCTAAACTGATTCTGATTTAAAGGGAAATTCGTAGCTGTCTTTTCTTCAGATTTTCTGGAACGTTCCAGTAGTAATATGACATCTGGACCACTTTAGAATGATAGGTAATTCCGTTATCTTCGCGTGGACTGCTTACGGGCCTCAAACGGACTTCTAGAACTCAAGATATGGCCAAAACAAAATCAGAAATTCTGGCTGATTTTTCACCCGCGCACCACCAGCGCAGGAGCGCCGTTTGGGCGCCTGAGGCGCCGTGCCAATCTGCTCAAAATTATAGAAAATTTCCCAGGCTTCGCGTGGGCAGTAAGATCGCTGAAAACGGACTTCTAGAACTCCAGATATGACCAAAACAGTGTAGACTGCGCAACATACCCTGAAATCTGAATTTTCCACAATTTGCTCAATTCTCATCCGTTTTCTCTTCCGATTCTTTCGCCACTTCCCGTTCTTCAATTCTTACCTTATAAATCCTCATGATAGCCTAGGGAAATACGCCATCCTTCATTCCATTGCTCAAATCATCTCCAAAATTGACAGAAACACCAACCCTAAACGATATTTCGCAACCCTGCACAACTAAACACAAACACATCAAAACTACAACAAACTTGAGTACAAGACAATCAATTTAAGCCGGTTTAGAATGCTCCAAGTGGATATAAAATCCACTTATCACACCCCCAAACTTAAACCGATGCTTGTCCTCAAGCATAAACAATTACACTATCTAACTAGTACCACTTCCGTAGGTAATCACGGTTGCATTTGGCATATGCAACAAGCCCTTTAAACCCCTAGGTAGCCCTAGTGGACGAGTAAGGTCTCGTGAGGGCCTATAGCGAATGTACCCACAAAATCCAATTAACCTAATGCAATGCAATGCATGAATGCAACTAATATGCAAATGCAATTAATATCCTACCATACCTTCAAATCCTCTCATGCCATATCAACTTAAGAATCAAAGTAAATACGTAATGTCTTGGTGTCGAAAGTGCAAGTATTCACATAGTCTACTCAACGAACATGCATAAGTTCTCACAAGTCCATGTCAAATGTAAGAATCAGTTAGTAAACATGCTAAGCCTACAAGAGTACATCTTTGAGACAACACTCGGGATCTCATACGCAAGAACAAGCAAACACTCACAATCCACTCACAAAGAATATTCACTCAAGAACAAGGGTAAGTGTATCACTCAATTCCAACAAAATCATAAGTATGCTTGACATTTGGTATCAATCTAACTCTTAACACAACATACATCAATGACGATAATCAAAAAGTCTTTATTTGGGTTGTAACGGGGCTATGGACAAGGTATGTCAAATAAGCCAAAACAGGTGAAGTGTCAAAAGCTAGTAAGTACCATAATAAATCACACACAACACCCTATTTCCCCCCACATAATTTTACTATTCTTCTTCCAATAAACGCTCGACTAGTCGACTAAAAATAGGATCACAACAACACAAACATGCTCTCATAATATTTTTTTTTTCTTTTCTCTTTTTCTTTTTTTTCTTTTTTTTTCTTTTGTTTTTTTTTTCATTTTTTTTTTCGAGAGCTAAATAGAACACAAACAATAATATAAACAATAACAATGATCCCATAATTTATTACATATGTCGACTATCAAGTAAACAACCAAACCCAATTTTCAATATTTCCCCCAAAAGTAAGACCAACAATAACCCCTCCTTGCACACCTTATTACTCCCTTAAGCACTCTACTAGCCTTTGACAATGTGGGTTCAAATTAATGTAAGGCCAATACAAGAAAAAGGTCTAGGCAAGTAATGTGGTATATCACCGAAAAAATAGGATTAAGCTCAACGGGTTAACTAATTGATCATGTAAACATGGTATGGTAATATGGGAAAATATGCGGTTAATCCTAATTGCCTTTATCATTTTAATCGTCAAATAATGTCATGCGTTTCAAGAAAGACCTCAAACAACTGCTAGCAATGCAAACAATCCGTGGACACTCAAGCAAACGAATAAATTGCAACAAATATGCAATATGCAATAAGGCTCAAAACTCACTTGGTGGAAAAACATACTCAATCCCAAGCAAAAAAATCTCTCTAATGCCCCTACTTGTATTCAAAGCATGCAAACTAAATCATCTTGCACATATTCATGTCCTTCTTGTAATAACCCTAACTTCAGTAATGCTACAGTGGTCAAATGAATATTAAATTTTGAGGATTTAGAGAAATGGTATATAGGTACTCTATAATGGAAATGGAAAATGAATAAACAGAAACCATATTAGTAGTGTACATTGAAAATAAGTGACTCGAAATGACGTTAGATTTCAGAAATTCCTGAAGCATGAAATTTTGAGGATTTTGAATTCGAATAAGCTCCTATTGGACACTAAGGAGCATGGAAACATTATAAGAATTATATATGGAGGGATTAGTGAATTTAGAATTGAGCCAGGGGATTTTTAAGTTAAGAGAATACCAATGGAATTTGGATTGTTAAATGGTTTCAAAACCACTGAGATAATGAGGTACATTCGTAACGAACCACAATTAGACGAATATGGAGGTTAAGCAACCAAGATTAGTAATATGACAAGGATACATACCACATTATTTATCAATGTGCTTAGCATTTTACTTAGAAATTCTAGAAAATAATAGATGAGATCATTAAGATTACATCATCTTCCACTAAACCAAATTTAAGGGTAGATTAGTCTTTTAACACCTAGATTTTTTCCAAGCTTCCAAGACAAGCTACACAAACAACTAATTAGTGAGATTAAGATGGGATGAGATCAAAAATCAACACAAAACTCTCTCCCCTCTCATTTCTTTAACTTTCGGCAAAAAAGAAAAAAAAGAAAGAAAATAAAAATCAAAACCCTAGTTAGCATCAAGATCAAATCCAAGGAAAAATCATGGAGGTTCTTGGAGACTAGAAAGAGATATCCACCAAGTTTCATAGCCATCTAACATCATTTGCCAAGGTAATAAAATCTCCAAAGTGATGGATGAATAGTGTTTTCTAAGTGTTAACCTTGTTTTCTTGATTTCTTTGCATGATCTAGACTATACCAAGGTAGTATAAGAGCTTGGTGAGGTTATTCATGTTAGTATACTCTTTAAAGTTGATGATTAGCTTGAAACCCTAGCTTGAATCCTTTGGGTTTTGATGATTTTAGTTGGTTTCTAAGATAAGTAGTACCAAATCATGTAATCTTATTGTTATAGTTGTTTATATGTGTTGGAATGGTATGGAAATTGTGTTGTGGACTTGGAAATCCATGGTTGGTATGATGACCACATGGTATATGTGATGGTGTATAAGGTGGATGATTGATTTGGAGGAGTTTGATTTTGGAAAGTAAGGAAATATAGCCGTTATAATGTCCGATTTTCGTTAGAACTACAAACTGCCCTGTTTTTGGACACCAATGCAGTACGGTACCTTACTGTCTAGCACACTTAGTGACCATGAAATGATAGAGCTTAGTTCATAGATCGTTTTGATATAAGGTGCGTTAAAATCTGACGTACGGTTTAGGAGAAAAGTCAGTTTTAGTGAAAGACGTTCGAAAGTCGAGAAATCGTAATTGTATCAACCTTGAGGTTGCAGTTACCATAGTTAGACAGTCTTACAAGCCACGAAATTTTGGGGTAGTGTAGTAGGGTAGTCAGAGGACCCTTGACAGTTGACGTTACATTAAAATTCGAAATCCATATTTTCTGAGAATTTTTACAGTTAAGTGTGGTCGTTAGGGGAAATGGTGAAAATCCCTGAAACTTCAATTGAACTTACAAATGGTTAAGTCCTAGAACCTTTGGGGTAATAATAATACGTTAAACACACATTGAAGTGTAAAGGGTTTTGTTATACAAGAGGATAGTGAGTAAGAGATGTAGTGTTCTAATGACGGTCCTTTTGTGTTTATAGAAATTCCGGAGGAGGAACCAGCCCCACTGTCAGGATACAGAAATCGAGGCAAGATCCTTCTATCCCTACTTTAAAAATTATTTATCTTCGGAATAATAATGATATCATGGAATATATTTATGTATATGTGATGCTTTTGTTGCTATATTGCAAAGAGAATATATTTCCTTGATTGTGGGAAGTTAAAGAGAGATGAATATGTTTTCTGAAATATGAATATAGAGATGACTACGAATGGAGCGAATATGCTCTAGGGTAAAAGAGATATGAAAGAGAATGGTATCAGTTGTTATCTAGGGTTATATGGTTTATAATGCTATATTATAAACATTCTTTTAGTGCATGTTGTATACATATATTTTATAGAAGTAATGTGCGAGAATGGAAATGAGATAAGTGAATGACATATGGAAATGTGAAATGGTGTTGATAAATTGAATATTGATCTTATAAAAAGGGGGATAGCAATAAAAAGCGTAAGAGGCTGTGTGCTGCACAGTCCAGCAATCAATCAATAAAAAGCGTAAGAGGCTGTGTGCTGCACAGTCCAGCAATCAATATTTTAAATCGGCCCAAGAGTTGCCGAAGGAGGATGTAGTGGTAGACCTTCCTCCAGGGGGATGTAGTGGTAGACCTTCCTCCTTCTACCGGTAGTAAAGAAATGGATGGATACGGAGGGCGACTGATCATCGTACCTCACGTATTCGGCAACAGTGAAAACCCCTACAATATGTGAATAAAGAATAAATGATAAAGTCAGATTGATATACTGGAAAGAGAAAGATGATATGAAATGATGAAATTATTGATATAGATGAAGAGAAACTGATTTTATATTAATTTATAAAATTACTGTACAGGAGGGAAATGAGAAGATGATAATGAGGGATTTATTCAAGTATTTATGTTATTTTAAAATACTATACCAAAAGGGTATATTGATTGTTATAATATTTAAGAAGAGAAACTGATACTGTATTACAATAGATTTCTTTCTTATAATAGTAAGTGGATGATGTATTATTAAATAAAAGTTTTATTCTTTCTTAAAGTTTATAAATTGGTTACTGCCTACATATGTATATACATGTATACTTGGTTACATTTTAAATTCTAGCTTTCAATGTTATCTTGCTGAGCTATTATAGCTCACTCTTGCTACTTATCTATATACAGCTAGGTATGCCAATACTACGCAGAACGCCCCGCAAGAGGGTAAGGGAAAGGCGACCTACTGAGAGCTCGTTAGCATCGATTCCGGAGGTAGTGACGAGGTGGATGGGTTACAAGGGCTTATGTATAATTAAGTTTGAGGACATGTAATAACCTTTTGGTTGTTGAAAAGCTTCATGTCGAAGTGTTATTCAACAATGTACTTTAGTATGATCCTGGTTTGTAATAACTCTTTAACTTTCAACTCTAAACTTTTGTTATGATAAATATTGTTCTCTGAGCATATGATTGGTGTGTGTGTGTGTATTATTGCGGGGTCAATTGCATAATTATTAAATTAAAAAAAAAAAAACCCAAGGGATATCGATATTGAATGGAAATTGGTCCGTGATGGCCCAGATTCATGACCCCGGATTTGGGGCTGTCACAGTTGGTATCAGAGCTAAGAGTCATAATGCTCAGGAACAAGAGTGATAATAATATTGTATCATTATAATATTAAATTTTGAACTTCCATCAAGTTCAAGGGTGGTATATCGCAGGTAGTTTTATTTTTAAGCATTGATTATAATTTTATAAATTATTACTAATATAGTTTATGTTTACCTTATAGGGAGAGGAGATGGGAGAGCCCAGTCATGTTCGTGAGATGGGTGAGCCGAGCCGAGACCCCCAGTGGCTAGGACTACCTGAGCAGGAGATTAGAGATTTGTTGCTGGTAGGTGTAGAGGTTCCAGAGTATGCTATTGATGACCTCAGGGAGAGACGACGGGCGAGTGCTAGAGAGAGATATGAGCAGAGACTGAGGGAGGAGGCTGAGGAGCGCAGGCAGAGGGATGCTGTGGCCATAGTGCCATATTCTGGTAGACCATATGTAGGACCTGATGGGGCCGGACCTTCCCGAGTGCGGACGGATATTCCTGAGGAGGAGATGCCTTTACGTAAGAGGTCTAGGTTATCTATTATACCTGAGGAGCCGATTGAGTGGAGGGACATTCACGTGACTCCTACTCCTGTCCCACCTGTCCCAGTTCCATCTCCTTTACCTAGCCCCGACCCTTTTGAGGATCCAGCTGAGCAGTTCACTCCACCGGGACACTTTATCATGTCAGAGGATGAGTTGGAGGATGACCCTTCCGAGGATGCGGACACAGAGCCAGTTCCTCCATCCCCACCATTTGCACCACCACCACCTCCACCAGTGGATGCACCCCCACTTGTAGATGTACCTCCCCCAGATGCTATGCCACCTCAGGAGGCACCTATGTTTCCAGCTGGCCAGTTGCCAGCTATTTTCTTGTCAGAGTACTTTGCCCTTCAGGGACAGCTGGATGAGTCCCGTCGGACTATAGATACGCTTATCCAGAGGTTAGACAGGGCGAGAGGAGGAGGAGGTGTGATACCAGATGGGTTGAATTTGAGCATAGTCAGTATCGAGCTACGGGCACTCGGTGACATTAGGACGATGTTGGGAGACAGAGGGGATCCAGTATGGAGGGCTCATATAGTTGATACAGTCACCACTATGGTAGCACAGATCAGGGACGTTATCAGGGCGTCGTTACCATGATTAGGAGTAGTAGTTTCGGATACTAATCAGACTAGTCATCTTGTGGATGTCATTTTGGGGATTAGGTTAGTTGTTTACTGTCTTAATCCCAGTCTGATTAGAGGACAGCTAGTAGTGCTTTTGTTGTGGCGAGTTAGTATGTACAGTTATGCTTTTGGGGTTTCGAACCTTGTACTTTATAATGTATGATATTAGTAGTAAAAGATGTTGTACCCAAGTTGTAAAATATTTATGTAAATTAATGAAGTTTATGTACTTTGCCTAATTTTATTGTATTTTGATATTAAATGTTGAGATTCAGAAATATTGGTATACATGAGGTGATTGACTTAAATGAAAAGGTTATTGTGCTAAAGGTACTAAGCTTATTTGTCAAAGTTGTATTATGATTAAATATTACTTGTGTGAATTTAAAATACTGGGATGCATAAATAAGATTAATTAATGATATAGTTGTGCATATATGGAAATGATGTATATTGTACCCTAAATTTGGGTGATTAATGAAGAATATTATTATATACAGAATCATGCCGCCTAAGCGTAATAATAGAATGAATGCAAGGGAAAATGATAGAGAGGAAGCAAGTCAGAATAGGCAGGATGAAAACGCTCATAATGAACAAGATCGTGAGGAAGAAGAAGACGAATCAACTGGCCAACAGGGAAACCAGGGTGGTAACCTTTTTAACCAATTTATGGAACTAATGAGGCAGAATTTAGCTAATCCACAGAATCAACCACAGCCACCTGTTCTTCCCAACCAGGCAGCTAACTCTTTTCGTGCTTTTAAGTCACTAAAACCCCCAGAATTTGAGGGAACCACTAACCCAGTAGCAGCCAGGGCATGGCTGAAAGAGATGGAAAAGGCTTTTGAGATACTGAGGGTAGAGGAAGATCAGAAGACAGTTTTTGCAGCCTATCTCCTAAAAGGAGAAGCAAATTACTGGTGGGAAACTAAAAAGAATCTGGAAGGAGCGGGAGTGATAACTTGGGAGCGTTTCACTAGGGTGTTTCTAGACAAATATTCCCCTAGGTACTTGGAGAACCAGATGGAAATAAAATTTTTGGAGCTTAGGCAGGAAAACCTATCAGTGGCAGAATATGAAACTAAGTTTACAGAACTGTCTAGGTTTGTTCCAGAATTCGTGCGTACTGAAGAGCAACGAGCGAAAAGGTTCCAACAAGGATTGAAACCATGGCTACGTACTAGAGTGGCACCATTTGAGTTGACCGAGTATGCTGCGGTAGTTCATAAGGCATCCATTATCGAAGCTGAGAGTGAACAGACTCAAATAGGACGAGAGAGTAAGAGAAGAAAATTTGAAGGTCAGAAGGGAGGTTCAAGTGAGGGAAGCTATTTTAACAAATTTGGTAAAGGACAAAAACCCCAGTTTGGAGGAAAGTCAGGGAATAATAAGACTACCAGTGAGACTGTGAATCAGGGTAGTAGATCCACAGGAACCTTCCAGTCTAATCAATCGCGACCACCATTGCCAGATTGCAACACGTGTGGTAAGAAGCATATCGGAGAGTGTAAGATGTTAGAAGTAACTTGCTTTAATTGTGGACAGAAAGGACATTATCGGGACAGGTGTCCATCAGCTGAAAAGAAGTGTTATCAATGTGGAAGATTAGGACATTTTGCTAGGGATTGTCGTTTTGGTGGGTCGTCTGCGTCAGGACAGAGTGTGACTGCTTCAAACAAGCCTACTGCTAGAGTGTATAACATGACTTTAGGAGAGGCATTGAGAAAGCCGGATACAGATGCAGGTGAACATTTTTCTAGTATTTAAATTTTTAGTGTAAATGTTTGGTTAGGAATCAGTGTGGTCAATAAATGGTATAGGTAGGTTGATAATGTAGATAAGGAAAATCAGTATCTGTTGGGGTCTAGAAATTCTATAAAAAGGAGAATAATAGTATTTTGGGGGTAAACCATAGACTCATTTAAATACGAACAGGAAATATATATTATAGGTAATATTTTCTTACAATTGCTTCAAAGAATCTTATTCTAGTTGGATTTCTGGAAGATTTTACAGAGACAAGATATAATAAGAGCGAAATATGTATATTTTATGTCATGATAGAGATCAACATAGGGATAAACCATAAGTGAGATACACTACCATTCAGGAGAGGCCAGTATGGTGGCCAATACCCATAACTAAAAGAGGGATGTTGATGAATGACAAGCAAGTTTATGTTGGTGTAATTTTGCGCAAACAAGATAGAGATATTATGAAGGAAAAAGGATGGAGAAAGTGATATAAAAGTTATAAGGTGTAAATGAAAAGGTATCTATGGACGTTTTTGACGTGATTCCGGGACGGAATCCTTTTAAGGGGGGAAGGATGTAATAACCCTAACTTCAGTAATGCTACAGTGGTCAAATGAATATTAAATTTTGAGGATTTAGAGAAATGGTATATAGGTACTCTATAATGGAAATGGAAAATGAATAAACAGAAACCATATTAGTAGTGTACATTGAAAATAAGTGACTCGAAATGACGTTAGATTTCAGAAATTCCTGAAGCATGAAATTTTGAGGATTTTGAATTCGAATAAGCTCCTATTGGACACTAAGGAGCATGGAAACATTATAAGAATTATATATGGAGGGATTAGTGAATTTAGAATTGAGCCAGGGGATTTTTAAGTTAAGAGAATACCAATGGAATTTGGATTGTTAAATGGTTTCAAAACCACTGAGATAATGAGGTACATTCGTAACGAACCACAATTAGACGAATATGGAGGTTAAGCAACCAAGATTAGTAATATGACAAGGATACATACCACATTATTTATCAATGTGCTTAGCATTTTACTTAGAAATTCTAGAAAATAATAGATGAGATCATTAAGATTACATCATCTTCCACTAAACCAAATTTAAGGGTAGATTAGTCTTTTAACACCTAGATTTTTTCCAAGCTTCCAAGACAAGCTACACAAACAACTAATTAGTGAGATTAAGATGGGATGAGATCAAAAATCAACACAAAACTCTCTCCCCTCTCATTTCTTTAACTTTCGGCAAAAAAGAAAAAAAAGAAAGAAAATAAAAATCAAAACCCTAGTTAGCATCAAGATCAAATCCAAGGAAAAATCATGGAGGTTCTTGGAGACTAGAAAGAGATATCCACCAAGTTTCATAGCCATCTAACATCATTTGCCAAGGTAATAAAATCTCCAAAGTGATGGATGAATAGTGTTTTCTAAGTGTTAACCTTGTTTTCTTGATTTCTTTGCATGATCTAGACTATACCAAGGTAGTATAAGAGCTTGGTGAGGTTATTCATGTTAGTATACTCTTTAAAGTTGATGATTAGCTTGAAACCCTAGCTTGAATCCTTTGGGTTTTGATGATTTTAGTTGGTTTCTAAGATAAGTAGTACCAAATCATGTAATCTTATTGTTATAGTTGTTTATATGTGTTGGAATGGTATGGAAATTGTGTTGTGGACTTGGAAATCCATGGTTGGTATGATGACCACATGGTATATGTGATGGTGTATAAGGTGGATGATTGATTTGGAGGAGTTTGATTTTGGAAAGTAAGGAAATATAGCCGTTATAATGTCCGATTTTCGTTAGAACTACAAACTGCCCTGTTTTTGGACACCAATGCAGTACGGTACCTTACTGTCTAGCACACTTAGTGACCATGAAATGATAGAGCTTAGTTCATAGATCGTTTTGATATAAGGTGCGTTAAAATCTGACGTACGGTTTAGGAGAAAAGTCAGTTTTAGTGAAAGACGTTCGAAAGTCGAGAAATCGTAATTGTATCAACCTTGAGGTTGCAGTTACCATAGTTAGACAGTCTTACAAGCCACGAAATTTTGGGGTAGTGTAGTAGGGTAGTCAGAGGACCCTTGACAGTTGACGTTACATTAAAATTCGAAATCCATATTTTCTGAGAATTTTTACAGTTAAGTGTGGTCGTTAGGGGAAATGGTGAAAATCCCTGAAACTTCAATTGAACTTACAAATGGTTAAGTCCTAGAACCTTTGGGGTAATAATAATACGTTAAACACACATTGAAGTGTAAAGGGTTTTGTTATACAAGAGGATAGTGAGTAAGAGATGTAGTGTTCTAATGACGGTCCTTTTGTGTTTATAGAAATTCCGGAGGAGGAACCAGCCCCACTGTCAGGATACAGAAATCGAGGCAAGATCCTTCTATCCCTACTTTAAAAATTATTTATCTTCGGAATAATAATGATATCATGGAATATATTTATGTATATGTGATGCTTTTGTTGCTATATTGCAAAGAGAATATATTTCCTTGATTGTGGGAAGTTAAAGAGAGATGAATATGTTTTCTGAAATATGAATATAGAGATGACTACGAATGGAGCGAATATGCTCTAGGGTAAAAGAGATATGAAAGAGAATGGTATCAGTTGTTATCTAGGGTTATATGGTTTATAATGCTATATTATAAACATTCTTTTAGTGCATGTTGTATACATATATTTTATAGAAGTAATGTGCGAGAATGGAAATGAGATAAGTGAATGACATATGGAAATGTGAAATGGTGTTGATAAATTGAATATTGATCTTATAAAAAGGGGGATAGCAATAAAAAGCGTAAGAGGCTGTGTGCTGCACAGTCCAGCAATCAATCAATAAAAAGCGTAAGAGGCTGTGTGCTGCACAGTCCAGCAATCAATATTTTAAATCGGCCCAAGAGTTGCCGAAGGAGGATGTAGTGGTAGACCTTCCTCCAGGGGGATGTAGTGGTAGACCTTCCTCCTTCTACCGGTAGTAAAGAAATGGATGGATACGGAGGGCGACTGATCATCGTACCTCACGTATTCGGCAACAGTGAAAACCCCTACAATATGTGAATAAAGAATAAATGATAAAGTCAGATTGATATACTGGAAAGAGAAAGATGATATGAAATGATGAAATTATTGATATAGATGAAGAGAAACTGATTTTATATTAATTTATAAAATTACTGTACAGGAGGGAAATGAGAAGATGATAATGAGGGATTTATTCAAGTATTTATGTTATTTTAAAATACTATACCAAAAGGGTATATTGATTGTTATAATATTTAAGAAGAGAAACTGATACTGTATTACAATAGATTTCTTTCTTATAATAGTAAGTGGATGATGTATTATTAAATAAAAGTTTTATTCTTTCTTAAAGTTTATAAATTGGTTACTGCCTACATATGTATATACATGTATACTTGGTTACATTTTAAATTCTAGCTTTCAATGTTATCTTGCTGAGCTATTATAGCTCACTCTTGCTACTTATCTATATACAGCTAGGTATGCCAATACTACGCAGAACGCCCCGCAAGAGGGTAAGGGAAAGGCGACCTACTGAGAGCTCGTTAGCATCGATTCCGGAGGTAGTGACGAGGTGGATGGGTTACAAGGGCTTATGTATAATTAAGTTTGAGGACATGTAATAACCTTTTGGTTGTTGAAAAGCTTCATGTCGAAGTGTTATTCAACAATGTACTTTAGTATGATCCTGGTTTGTAATAACTCTTTAACTTTCAACTCTAAACTTTTGTTATGATAAATATTGTTCTCTGAGCATATGATTGGTGTGTGTGTGTGTATTATTGCGGGGTCAATTGCATAATTATTAAATTAAAAAAAAAAAAACCCAAGGGATATCGATATTGAATGGAAATTGGTCCGTGATGGCCCAGATTCATGACCCCGGATTTGGGGCTGTCACACTTCTAATCACTTACAACATTCAATAAGTCTACTAGCTTCAACTTACTAGTGTATGTGTGTGCACAAGAACAAAGCATATCACTTCTCAATCAAAAGCGTCAACAACACAAAATTCCTATCAAGCATGGGTGCAAATGCAAACTACTATGAACTCACATGATATACGAACATAAAAACAGAATGTCCTATATGAAACAAACATGGATAACACGAACATAAATGCATAATTTACTACTACTAATATGCAAAGCATGAAATCCTACATGAACACATAATACAACAACATCTACTAATCCCTCAAATCACCCCCAAACTTGAAAGATTCAATGTCCGCATTGAATGGAAGTAAATACAAGGGATAGTAGAAAACATACCTTGGGTTGTCTCCCAAGAAGCGCTTCTTTAACGTCAATAACTTGACGTTACTTCCAAGCCTCCACTAAGGATGATAATAATTCGCCTGGTCCTCTCTTCGCAATACTTCATCATCATCTCGGCGGCACACTTTTTGCTCTTTCTCCTCGCTTGGCCTATTCGTGTAACAAATATATCCTATTCCAATGCCTTCATCTGTTGACCCAAAATCTGTCAATTTGTAGAACAACACACCTTCACGGGCTTCACTTGAATATAATGGAGGAGGGTAAATGTAAATTGCTGAAGCCTTTGGTTCCTCAACGAGAACTTCCTCCATTGGCTCTAATGCGCTACCTCCACCTTCACACTTTGAGACAAGTAGAAGATCTGCATCTTTCTCATGTTCATCAGCCTCTTGGTTCGCACATACCAATTCTTGAAATTTCTGTAGCCCAATAGTGTCTTCTTGGTTCGCACATAACAATTCTTGAAATTTGCGTAGCTCATCAGTGTCTGTCTCAAATACCTTTCCAAATCATCCACCTCACTAGCTTGATCAAATTCCTCACATGGCTTGTGAACACTCTCCTCCTCTTGGAATTTGTCTTCCTCAATTAAGCATGCAGTACCTTGATCCAAATCATCGTTATTTTCTGGAATTGCTTCTTGTATGAATTGCTGATTCTCTTGTTCCAAGACTCTCAAAACTTGAGCAGCTAATGTCCCCATAGATTTGATAAGCTTCTCATTATTCTCTGCAAGCATCCTAATCTCCTTCCTAATCTCCTTCAAATCATCATCTGACTGAAAAGTAGGAGTAGGTTGCTGATGTTGAAACTCTTCACTACCAAAGACATATGACATATCTGGAACATCTTGCTGGTACTGTTGAGGATAGTATTGAAAATATGGTTGTTCTTCATAAGTGACATATGGATCAACTCCTCCGTAGTAACAATATTGTGAGGGATCATGAACGCCAAAACACCGCTTACATTGTTGAGGCTGTTGAATACCACCTTGGTTGCTCCAGCACTGATACGTCTCATGTGCGCCCGCACATAGCTCACAAACACTAGCCACCTGCTGAACTCCATAGTAATTTAGAAAATCCATCTTCAACGCCCACACTCTCTGACAAGTACCTGAAACACCAACGAACTATACAAGAATAGATGAGAAAAAGAAATCCGAGTCAGTGAACTCTAACGACCACTATTGACAAGCACATAAACCAAAAATAAAACACCGATGATCCCCGGCAGCGGCGCCAAAAACTTGTTTGCACTAAATCACGCAAGCGTATGTGGTCACAAGTAATATATAAGGTTAAGTCCAAATTCGTTCCCAAAGGGATCTGGTTATGGTTTTGATTTAGTAAACGCACCTATGCAACAGTGTATGATCTTAATTCACTGCTAAGACAATTAATAAATTAAGGTTTTAACTAACTAAATTAAACTAAGAAGCAAATTAACAAAACTACAAATTAACTAACTAACTATAATTGAAATCTAATTACTTCTGCGAGAAAAACCATGGAATCCTAACTTCATTAAATACTTTGCTTAGATCTGACGCCTTTAATCACTATATGCAATGGTTATGATATCTGATCGGATAACACGAAACAAGTACACGCTACTTCTCAGTATACGTATACCAAACTAAACATACATCCACAAAAGAGATAGAAGATGAATAGACACCAATTATGCTTAGACCCTATATCTCTATAGAATTTGAAAACATAACGGTTGAAGAACAAGTTATCCACATTGATCACACAGGGCAGCATAATATCTCTATTGACGCCACAAATCATGATGTTAAAACATCAACCTATCCTATGCTAGCATGGCAAGTTCTAAATCTCAAGATCCACTCTCGCTTCACAAGAGATTAACAAATTAGATGTTAGCTACGCATCTAAATACATGAAACACAACCATACGAGGATATCAAATATACATCACACACAGATCTTTAAAGCATCAAGATACTAAAGCTCCATAAATAAATCCATTAGAATCCCATGACAACGATTAGTTCATAATCGAACCTCTCGTCATCATGGGATCTGATGAAACCATGATAAAAAAAAGTATGAAAATATACAAATAAACCTAAGTAATTGATATGTAATGGTTCTACTCCTAATGATGATGATCCTAATAATGATCTATTACAAGGGTTGGATGTGTTTATATAGGCTCTAGACATCTTGCCCAACAAGAAAATACCAAATCATAATTATAATAGAAGTACGTTTCCTAAACTGATTCTGATTTAAAGGGAAATTCGTAGCTATCTTTTCTTCAGATTTTCTGGAACGTTCCAGTAGTAATATGACATCTGGACCACTTTAGAATGATAGGTAATTCCGTTATCTTCGCGTGGACTGCTTACGGGCCTCAAACGGACTTCTAGAACTCAAGATATGGCCAAAACAAAATCAGAAATTCTGGCTGATTTTTCACCCGCGCACCACCAGCGCAGGAGCGCCGTTTGGGCGCCTGAGGCGCCGTGCCAATCTGCTTAAAATTATAGAAAATTTCCCAGGCTTCGCGTGGGCAGTAAGATCGCTGAAAACGGACTTCTAGAACTCCAGATATGACCAAAACAGTGTAGACTGCGCAACATACCCTGAAATCTGAATTTTCCACAATTTGCTCAATTCTCATCCGTTTTCTCTTCCGATTCTTTCGCCACTTCCCGTTCTTCAATTCTTACCTTATAAATCCTCATGATAGCCTAGGGAAATACGCCATCCTTCATTCCATTGCTCAAATCATCTCCAAAATTGACAGAAACACCAACCCTAAACGATATTTCGCAACCCTGCACAACTAAACACAAACACATCAAAACTACAACAAACTTGAGTACAAGACAATCAATTTAAGCCGGTTTAGAATGCTCCAAGTGGATATAAAATCCACTTATCAGTTCTCATGACGATGATCGGAGAACTGGAGCCCCAAATCTCGGGGACGAGGTGTTGCAACGTTTGGAGCAACGCATGCAAGGATACTTTGAGCAATCTTATCATAAGTTAATGGGTCATATCGAGGAACGACTTGATGAGATGAACGATCGGCTGGAGGCTCTTAGTATCAATAGGAACCGGAACCATGACGATGGCAGAAGGCCAAGAGTCAATATGGCTCATGGTGACCCTGTTAATTGGTGTGTTCCTGTCCGTAGGCCGGAGGTTCAATTTGATGATTCTTCAAGTGACGAGGAAGAAGAGTTTGAGGCTGAACCGATTAATAACATAGATGGTTGGAGACGTCGGGGTCGTGGTTACCATGGTGGGTATGGTAGAAGGTTTGATAATCGAGAGGGATATGACTTTAAGTTAAAAGTTGATATTCCTAGTTTTAATGGAGGCCTGGGAATTGAAGAGTTTCTTGACTGGATTGCTGAAATTGATAGGTTTTTTGAATATATGGAGACGCCCATGGAAAAGCAGGTTCGTTTAGTTGCTTGTAGATTAAAGGGTGGAGCTTCAGCTTGGTGGGATAGAAAGCAAAGGACCCGGGAAAGAGAGGGAAAGAATCGTATTCGTACATGGGGTCGGATGAAGCAGATGTTAATGAGAGAATTCTTGCCCCCGGATTATGAACAAATTCTTTTCCAACAATATCAAAGGTGTCAACAAGGTGCTAAAACTGTCCAAGAGTATACAGCAGAATTTATGCGGTTGGCAGAGAGAAATAATTTATATGAAATGTGTAAAACCCCGTTATATTTTTTTTGATTTTTAAATCATATTTTTTTTATAATTTTGTTAATTAATAATTTTCAGAGAATAATTCAAAATCATGATGGGAATATTACAATAATGATGAGAGCTTATATAATATAAGACAACATTGTATTATTTAAGTCTAAAGTTGCTTTACTAGCACGGCATTTTTGACTAGCACTCTAATGGCACACTAGTGTAATCAAAATCTTATTGGCTAGTTTTAGAATTTTCTAAATTATATTAGGTTTTTGTGTGCCTATATAAAGACCCCTTGGTCATACAAAATAAACTCGTACAGTCTTCCTAGGCTTGTCAGTCAAAAGGTACGTTTTGTCTTCTCTCTTCTGTTTAAGTTCTTTAATTAGTTTGATTTCAAATTGATTATGTGAGAATCATGTTCTTGTCATATTGTCTATTACCATGCGTTAATATTAAAGTATTATAAGATGCGTACATCATAATTTGTGTTAACATGTTTTCAGAATTCTGATTCATGCATACATATATGTTATGTCCATCCCTGAATTATTTATATGATTCTGTTGTCGTTAAATTTTATACAGCCGTAGTAGTGAATGAAAGATATATGTGCAAATTTTAACATGCATGATTACATGAGTAGTATCTCGATTTTGTCTTGTGTTTATATTTATTAACGGTTTAAATTTTATGATTATATATATATGTTAATCTGGATATTAGTGCTTCAAGTTGTCAAGTTTATGTATTTTGTTACCTAAGTTTTAAGAGGTTAATGTTAGATTATAATAATTATTTATGAGTTTAGTTGAACAATATAAAATTATTATCATCATGTGTAAGGTTATAAGTTTTATGCGGGTTCTTAATTATTTAAATAAGTTTATGGGTCATAATCGTTTTAATTGTTAGATAATAGTGTGGACCATGTTAATGAATGAATGAATGCAAGTTGAATTGTAATGAACAGCTATAATGTTAATAATTTAATAATTCATGCATGCATGCTTCTTACCATATTTAACATATATTATTCTGTTAATTGTTGGAGTGGTACGTGTACATTGAAATTAGGTATTATGCTAGAGTTATTTTCACCCTGTTAATATTAAATTAATTTGTTTATTAACTGTTAGTGAATATATGTGAGTCAATGGCCTGATGTTCATTCGATAATTAATTATTCGTTAATTTTAATGATTGTTTAGGATTTATACGTTCATCTATTTTCAGCACTCAGTCAACTTCGAGGTAAGTACTTTTTGACTTACTTTTATTTTCGGAAAAGATATTGATATTCTGTTTTCGATTTTCGTATAAGATATAAGAATTCTGTTTTGAACTGTATAAGATATAAGTATTTAAATTTTAGAAACCCAGTCTCTACGTTTCGAACCCGTTCGTAATTTACGCTATAGTTCCGGAACTAGCCTTAGATACCCTTAGTAGGCGCACACTTGTGCAACTTTAGATACCTATTAAGGGCGCGTGATTATTGAACTTTAGATGCCGGTCACTGGCAAAGTGTGGCCGTAGATAAGACTGTGGTATTTTTGATTTCATATTGTTTCGTTTTATTTCCGTTTTCTGCTTCTGTTTCTGTTTTAAATTCTGGATTTTTGAAAATATAAACTTTGGGTTGGATTTATTTTCGCAAAGGTTTTGCAAACTTATATTTGATTTTGAAAAATGTTTTATTAAAACGCTCATTGATTTTGAGAATATCTGTTAGTCAATTTGTACTTGCTGAGCTGTGTAGCTCACCCCTTTTCTAATATTTCAGGTTTCGATTTGAAAGCTTATTAAGAATAAGGATGTGAACTTTGTGGATTTTCGTGTTAGCTGATTTGGATGCATTTATTAAAAAGACTTATCACATTATGAGAATAAATTTGGATATTGGATATTACAGTTATGGAGCTGCGTCTCCGAATTTATGTTTTGAATTATCGAGTTTGACCGTTGCGTTTGACTTTCGTGGAATATTTGCCTTATTTGAATAAAGAATATGCTTTATTTAAGTTTCGTATTTAGATTTAATGTCCCGAAAAGTCGGGATGTTACAAAATGCAAGGGCAGCAAGTGGCTCGTTATTTGGAGGGTCTAAAGCCGTTTATCCGGGAGAGGATTGGTGTGCAAGCGGTGCGGACCTTAACAGAGGCAAAGAATATGGCATTAAAGGCTGAATTTTTGCAACAAGAAAAAGGAAGAAAAGGATTTGAGAATTCGAGAAACAATGGCCTTTGGGATAAACCAAAATATTTCGGAGAAAATTCTGGGAAATTTGATCGTGGTAGCAGTAGTAGCAACGTTGTGGGGGAGAGACCAGCCGGTAAGAAGCCCGTGGTTGAAGCTAAAGAGAGGGACACCCAAGCTCAGAAAATCGTAAATCCTTATGCTAAACCCATGACTGGCAAGTGCTATAGATGTAATCTTCCAGGTCATCGATCCAATGAATGTCCTCAACGAAAAGCGGTAACTATGATTGCACGGGAAACAGAAGATGATGAAGAAGAATATCAGTGTGGGCCAGATGGTGAAGACGGTGAATTTGAGGATCATGTGGACGAGGAAGCAACTTTGGTTGTAAGAAGGATGATGCTAGCCCCGAAACATGAAGGACAATCTCAGCGACACCAGTTATTTCGTACCAGGTGCACTATTAATGGGCATATTTTTGCAGTTGTGATTGATAGTGGTAACATGGAGAATATCATAGGCAAAGACACGGTGAACAGGTTGGGAATTTCAACAGAGAAGCACCCAAATCCATACACACTAGGCTGGATAAAGTCTGGAGCTGACACTATTGAGGTAACTGAGAGATGTAAAGTTCCTTTCTCTATTGGCAAATATAGTGATGAAATATTTTGTGATGTGGTGGATATGGACGTATGTCATTTGTTATTTGGGAGACCATGGCAGTATGATGTGGATGCTCAACATTCCGGGAAAAGTAATCAATACAGTTTGGAGAAAGAGGGAGTGAAGTACACCTTGTTACCGTTACAACAAAAGGGAAGCTCGTCAAAGCAAAAGAATTTCCTTACTTTAACTCGTGAATTTGAAACAGAAGCAAAGGAAACAAGGCAGATTTTTGCTTTAGTGTCAAAGCAAGTTGTGGAAGTTCACCAGGAGGTCAGAAAGAAGTTGGAGGAAACTAATCAGAAATACAAGAAAGCGGCAGACAAGCATAGGCGTCATCAGGTTTTCTCAGAAGGTGACTTGGTTATGGTGTTTTTGAGGCGAGAGAGATTTCCGGTAGGGACATATAGTAAGTTGCAGCCCCGGAAGTACGGTCCTTTTACGGTAGCGAGAAGGATCAATGACAATGCCTATGTTGTTAATCTTCCCAAAAGTATGAATATATCTAATACTTTCAATGTGGCAGACTTATCACTCTTTCATTCTTCTGATGAGCCAATGTATCCGGAGTTTAAGCAAAACTCGAGGTCGAGTTTTTCGCAAGTGGAGGAGAATGATGGGGAATCTTGAGGTTGCAGCAGGAAAATGCAAGGCCCTGAACCAAATTACAAGGCCTTGAATTGCAGTTACAAGGCCCTGAGGCAGTTTACAAGGCCTTGAATTGGGTCTGTCGAAAATTATATTATTTATAGTTGTTTTGGACTTATAATTTAGTTTTAATTACTTGTTAAATACCTTGTAAGGCTTTTAAAAGCCCAACTAAAATACTAGGGATTGTAAGGCACATATATAAGCCGTATTATGTTATTATTGGAGGATACGAAAACTTTTGGAGATATATTATATTGATTTGAAAACTAGGGTTTATCTATATTAAACTCTTATTGAACGCTTCACGCTGTGTCATTCTCAGTATACGAATATCAAACTAAACATACATCCACAAACGAGATAGAAGATGAATAGACACCAATTATGCTTAGACCCTATATGTCTATAGAATTTGAAAACATAACGGTTGAAGAGAAAGTTATCCATTAAGATCACACAGGGCAGTATAAGTATTCTCATCTCATACTACGAATCATGTTGATAAACAATCATGAACCTATGCTAGCATGACAAGTTCTAAATCTCAAGATCCACTTTCACTTCACAAGAGATTAACAAATTAGATGTTAGCTACGCATCTATTAATTAAGCATAACCATACGAGGATATCAGATATACATCACACACAGATCTTTAAAGCATCAAGATACTAAGTTCCATAAATAAATCCGTTAGAATCCCATGACAACGATTAGCTCATAATTGAACAGTTCATTGTCATGGGATTTGATGACAACATGATAATAAACAAGATATGAAAGAAAGAAACAATAATATTATTAAAACGAAGAGTTGAGAAAACAAATCTAGAATCCAGAATAACACAAAAGATGAAGTAGATCTAGATCCGTTGCTTGTCACGAGCGTTGAATCCTTCTCTCCTTTTCTCCCTTGCAGATCTATGCTTTTTTTTTTGGGTAAATGAGGTCGGCACCTCGTCAAAATATAAAAGAGGGAAAAAGTATGTACAAGAGAGTTTTGAGAGGACTCCTCTCAAAAATAATAATAGAGCTCTAGGAACAACCTCCATAGAGAAAACATAACCGCACTAGCACACCTCCAAACCTTAGCAGCCCAAATCACAACCATCACCAAAACTAAACTAATGAAACCATTCAAAAGCTTCAAGCAAGAAAAAAAACCAGCTGAACACTCGACTTATTACCCATCATGTACTCGACATGGAACCTTGTCAAAACTAACTGCAAGCATTACCTCCCATTTTGGATTGAAGAAAGCCTACCAATAATATTCCATTCCCTTAACAGAGGAGCAACACGACTACTATCTCTAATTTTTAAACTTAGAATTTTCATTCGCACGACATCTTGTATCAAATCTATAAACTGAGATACACTGCGATGTTGTTCCTGGAACAACCTCAGGTTTCTTTCCTGCCAAATCATATAAACCATACTCCCCAGAACTATCTTACTAATGATGACAGCAAGGGATTTGGATTTCCAATCATTAACAGCAAACTGGATAATATCATGCCATTGAAAGCTGTTGTCAAATTTAACGCCCATTCGTTTAAAGTGAAGCCAAATTTGATTACAGAAATGGCATTGGAAAAATAGGTGCTCCACAGAATCTCGTTGTTGATTACAAAAAACACAATTTCTCGTACCTTCAATCTGCCATGTTGCCATACGGTCCTGGGTCATTAATCTATTACGAATAGCCAGCCAAAGAATAAAAGCATGCCTAGGAATCGCATTAGAAAACCAGACCAGCTGCCCCCAACTCACCCTATCAAATATTTCTCGAAAATCATCCCATGCTTGACCTATAGAAAAAGACTTAAGACTGCCATTTTGAGATAACCAAAGGACCCTGTCTTGACGATCATGGCTACCCACAACTCTACCCACTAGCTCTTGCAGATCTATGCTATGATACAATAATAAAAAACATACGAATTACAATGCTAAGATGTGTTTAAATAGGCTCTAGATTTCTTACCCATCAAGAAATTACCTTTTATTACAATTAGAATTCAATTAAGGTACTAAAAACTGCCTAAAATACAATTAGAACTTGAAAATGGCAAAATAGTAATTTCCCTGCTCCCATCAGTCTGCTTGCCACGCTGCCTGCGCCCACCACACGCAGCCTGTTCGTGTAAGACCTGTTCCATGTTGTAGAAAATCTCCCAAGCTTCGCGTGGACAGTAAGATCGCTGAGAACGGACTTCTAGAACTCCAGATATGGCCAAAACAGTGTAGTCTGCGCAACCTTCCTGGAAAATCCGAATTTTAATAAATTTAACATCCAAAAACGACAGAAGCATCAACCATAATCAACATTCTTGCAACCCTGCACAACTATACAAAACACATCAAAACTACAACAAACTTGAGTCCAAGACAATCAATTTAAGCCGATATGGAACGCTCCAAGTGGATATAAAATCCACTTATCAGAACATGATCCTTTCAGTAACATAATTAAAATGGTAGAATAACACAAAGAAGTACTTATAAAGACGACTGAAACTGGTAGTGTATAATGTATTAATAAAAATAGATGTATCTGGTGATACAGATATTACTTAGTTGAATATAACACACATTTTTATAAGTTGACAGGGCTTGGAAAAGATAGCCAATGGCACACATATAAATATCAGCATAAAGAGAATTGGAGAAATGATTTTAATGTCTTCCAGCAAAAATGGAAGGAAAGATTTTCATGTAATGAAGATGATGTTAAGGCCATGGAACTACACACCCTATGGGCGCAGAACATAAGAAACCCGAAATGGTATCCATATCAAATGGTGGAAACGAGACCTTCTAAGATTCAGGTCTTGCAATGACTTACAATAAAGAACTTGTGTTTCAGGGATACTTGTGACCAACTTTGGTTTGCATTTATTTATGTTATCATATTTAACTATATTGTTTGGTCTTGCAATGACTATTGTTTTCTAGAGTTTTCTGTGATCTGACATTAATTAACGATTATCATTCATGCTGGAGGAAATTATTGATCCAAATGACGTAAAGCTAAATAATCTAAATGAGTAATGGGGAAATGAAATATATGAAGCATTATGTATAGCATTACACACATAATACCACGAATATAAAAAATACAAAATGCTTTGAAACACCTCCAAGCTTATTCATGAACAATGAGAGATTAATTGTTAATAAATCAAACAAATATATTCTTTCAAGTTTATTTGTACACCGATAAATTTGAATTCATTGAAATAGAAATGAACACAGTATTTTTAAATATACAAATACCCAAGTAAACAAATCTTCATTCTTACACATATACGTACATGGTCAAGAACAATCTTCTAAAAACATAGATGAAAAAAACTACAGTAGCAATTTTGAACGTTATACACACATAATACCATGAATATAAAAAATATGAAACGCTTTGAAAACACCTCCAAGCTTATTCGTGAACAACGAGAGATTAATTGTTAATAAATCAAACAAGTTTAAGTAAAGATAAGAAACATACCCAACAACAAACTAGATATGTGTATGGAGGAAGCTCAACAACACTCCTATAAAAATGAAAAGAAATTAAGCGGTGTGTAATTAAGGATGATGAGAATGGATAAAACAAGAAAAGAAGTTACATCTACATTAACATTAGAAAGGTAATACTAATAAACAATCAAATATGGATAATAACAAGCATGAGAATTTACCACTAAAAAGACAGTCAGGTAGATGAAATAAAATCACCGTCCACTAATGGGAGTGAGAGGTAAAAGCACCATCACTAGTGGGAGTAGGGCCGGGATTTCCACAAATGGGCCATACAGGTTGGAGGAAATTGTACAACTGGTTGCAACTTACTCTTGCATAACCGCCTCTTGCCCATGATGGACCCCATGAATTCGGATATAAAATAATTATCAACCATGTTCACAGCTACAACAACTATGTAATAACCCTAATTTTCGTACTTGAAAAAAAAATTATTTTATGGATGAATAATAGTTTGCATGGATGAATAGTGATTTTGAGAGTTAAGAAATTTTTCACGTTACCATATGTACGGGACAGGAAATGGATATTTCGAAGTTATACGAGTAATCTACGATGTAAATTAGTGTATGTAAATTCGATCAGAATTCAGGAATCTAAAGTTTATTTTTATGGAATATTTGACCGAGCAGTGAAGAGCATTCAATGCTATCAAGATAAGTGAATTATTATAAGGGATTCAAGGATTATATTTTTATTAAATATGATTTGAGGATTTAGAACGAGAACTCTCGGGTTAGTGCAAAGAGCGTTCTAGGAATCGCTAGAACTTTATAACAAGATTAAACGATTAAGCGAACGAATTATGGATTGAACACGAACCGAGAATTAGTACCACACTACATCATCAAGAGCATTATATCAAGTGGATTGGTGGAAAACAAAATCAAAGGATTAATCAAAAACAAAGAACAAGTGGTGTGTTCATCTTGCATTTGACCAAAAGATCAAAGCTTCCTAAACAAGATTGCTTGCATTATACTATATTATAATAAGCAAAATGTTTTGTGTTTGTTCTTGTGAGCAACTGAACTCAAATTTACTAAAGACGGACTAACACTTAAACTCATTTAAAATGCCACAAAGCAGCAGAACAAAGCACTTTGCAGTCTCTACACACACTATATGTACACAACATCTTGCTTAGATGCCTCGCATGTGTAGTACTTAAAACTAACATACAATCATACAGAGACAAAGTACCCATGTGTCTATAATAAACTTGATGAGAGCACAGTTTCAAGTTTGAAAAGAACATCAAATCACAAATTGATCTGCGATAAGAACTTCGTCAAAGAGCCATTTCCGCCTGTAATGCAGCTAGTTCATCATCCTCAGCTGTCTGCTTCTGAGGGGGAGGGTGAGTTGGTTGATTGACGGTTGGGACATGGACTGGAGAAGCAGGGGTTTTACCTACAGGCTGAAGAAGTTCTTCATCCAGCTCAGCGCTTTCTAATTCTTCAAGCTCGGCTTCTAGTTCATCCTGCAACATAAAGAAGATAATCAGACAAAATAATACTTTTTGAACCCGAAGAGCATCAATTAACTGGAAAGAATATATTCTAATATGCATCTAACTGGGACTTTGAAAGTAAAAAAAATGATATAGATAGACAACGGACCTCATCAAAATCAGCTGCTGCACCAATGGGAGTAGCTAGTGCTTATTGTATCTGTTTCATGTTTTCTGTTTGCTCGTTTATTTCATCCATCGTTTTGTCTACATCATCTATATTCCTGCAAAGAAGATGACATAACAATAGTGTATTAGTGATTCTGTTAAAAAAATATGATGACCCCGAGACCAAAGTAACGACTACATATAACGTCATAGTGATATTCTTGTAAATGAAGTATCGCAATATAGGGAGTTAAGAAAAATAGATGAAACAGTGCTCAATCATCTGTTGAAGCTGCTTCACAATTACTAAATATTCATCAACCAAAATACCAAGTACAAGGTGTGACATCAAAATTTACTGTCACTTACGTTGCTTTTTGCATTGCTTTCAGTAAAGATGCTCCGGTTCTTAATGCACCGACAGTTTCTGTAGTGACTTTTGCACCTTCTATCATTATCATCTGTAGTGGTAATTTATATTGTCATATAAGTGTACTTAATAGTACATATCCCTGGCATATTATTGAGCTTTGTTTAAATAAAAAGCTAACCTGATCATGGATGCGCAATTGGTAAGTACCAAGTTGTTCGAGCATTTTTTTCCTCTTCAAGAATTGAATTGCCGCTACATTGACAAATATAAAAAATAAGATCAGTCTCCTCTTATTTTGACAGAACATCAAATCATATATAAAGCAAACACTGTGTATAAGTAGTCCCTTTGGTTCTGCAGCTGCAGTTAGGCTATTTATCATTCCAACAATTCCTTTTCTAAAGCATGTATCCCAGTACACTAACAGCTGACTCCCACTATCCCACATGCAAAGTACACCAACTCAAATCATTGTTGAGAACATTTGAAACTCTTCTATTAAGTACATCTAAATTTGTATAACAGCATCCTATACATTTCAACACGAAAACCAGTTTTGACAATAAAATTAATTAAGAATAAATGATATTCTAGTACCAAGCTTCCGCAACTTATTTTTTTTGCTAATCACTACTCCTAATGATAAAAGTTTAATTATAATATACCAATATCATTTAGACAACAAAATAGGCTTACATAGCTGAGAAGGATGGACCTTTCTCACACTCCATTACAATGACGATTTACAAAACAGAGGAAAACAAAAGGCCAGACCAACGTAGACTCCTTTTACAGAACATAAAGAGTATTGATGTATGTATGTCTAACTAATGCAGGACAAGGCATCTAATAATTCTGATGGAATCTTTCTCGGTGATATGCTACATTAGCTAGAGGTCTGGACTCTGGAAAGCTCCCATCTTTCACCTCTAAATTGGTTTTAAAACTATTGTCCCACAAGAGCAACAACTTGGTTCCTTGTCAAGTCAGCTGATTTGGATTCCTGTCCTTGTCTCTTTTCTCATACAATTGGTGTTAACCCAACCATAAAGAGAGCTAGTCAGAATGCAAGATTTATTTAGATTACTAATTTACATTTTCAAAACCACTTCCTGTTTTTCATCTCTTTAGTGCAGTTGTGCCACATCAAATGCAGAGTTTCACAAATCCGATATACTTTCGGTATATTAGTATCAAGTTTCATCATTATATTACTTGCCTTCCTCTGTATCCAACTTAACTATGTTTTCCCACTATAATTCCTCGGATTATTTTCCATATTCAATGGCAAGAACTTCAACACTTATTGTTCAATAAATTTTCTTGTCTACATCATTTGTTACCAAATTTGAATTATATAGAGTATAAAAGAAGAGCGTTATCAATAAAATTGTAAGCCTTACCAAACCTTGCTAAATATGATGCACAATCTTAAATTTTCTTGTCTACGTCATTTGTTACCAAATTGAATTATATAGAGTTTAAAAGAAGAGCGTTATCAAGAAAATTGTAAACCTTACCAAACCTTGCTAAATATGATGACAATCTTATAGGTAGAGTATTATTTGCTTACCTCCCAGAGAATGGCTGAGCAGTCACTACTTGATGAGGCCAAATACTGCCCATTATTCGAGAATTGGACAAACCAAACTTCATTCTTGTGGTCGGTCAAAATCTGCAAACATTTAGGGGAGTATATAGCACAGCACATAGAACTGTAAATAATCAACAGATTATTTAAACGACAAAATATATTTTGTGACATCACAAAAACATTGCTTCTCAAGGTACCCTGTGATTTGCAACGATTATTGACTTTCAAAGTTCCATATAATAATGTAAATATAATTCATGAGCTTGTGTATTATCTTCTGTATGGATACATTTTAATGATCTTGATCCTTTTGAATAGAACTTGGATCTTGTGCACTTTTCTGTTTTGCACTGTAGAGGGCATGATTCATATGCACATATAGGAGCGGATAAGATAGAAAATTTTGTTAAAATGGAATTTAGAAACTTGTGGCCCTTCTATAAATAAGTTGAAAAAAAGTGGAGTGAAATTTTAGTAGATAACTGGAATATGATAATATCAGTCGCTCTATAATTTTAACATAATGGTTCCAAATAAACTTGTAATTCATAATGCATTTAAGTAAAAGAAAACAAAAAATTTAATAGTGGGTAAAATATTATATATGCTTGCCAATTACAGACCTGATAAGTTTCTGTAGGAATTTGATCTCGACCACAACGATGGTCCTCACAAATAGTCACTGCATCAATAGAACTATGATACATGCATGAATCTATTTGTGCGCTAACTGCCATTTCAACCAAGTGTTCCAGCCTCCTCTCAGGCAGTGCAATGGGTGGTGGAAGCACTTTTTCCAATTTTGTTAGCAATCTTTTTCTTAACTCAAATATAATATGATCTTCAACTTTTCCCATCTCCTTCCCTAAAAGCATCCCAAAAGCAAGTGAATCCAGGTGCACAAGACGAAAGGAAATAACTTTACCTTATTGTTTACGCGTTACATGCATAAAAGTCCATGCATGTAAAGGCAATTTCTCCGAAAGGGCAGCACAATTAGCAAACAGTAAAACACCATATTCTCATGATATAATAAAACTATGTAGTTCCTAATAAATGTTTCTTCCAAAATAGTAACACAATGTTTGTGGGATAAAAAAGAGATCTATCATCTGGTTCATGTACCATGTACAACTGTCATAAGACTTGAGAGTTGTTATGTAACTTTCTCTCTAAATGATGATCATATAGATACTATACAATCTAAACACCGAGACAGATACATGAACATTCTCTATCAGGCAATGACTTAGAACATCTAACCACACAACTTCTGGAAGGCTGATGTAGGCTTAATTTGCAGGAAATGTGCTACAGCCTACACATAATAATTGACTACAAGATTTATGGGGATTATATTAGCTGCATATACCGCACAACAGTGCTTGTATAATCAAATGCTCTCCTTTGGCCAATCTTTCTCATATCCTTTGTAGCAAAACTGTCTGCATGAGCTGCAACATGCATTAGCACCAACATTTTCACGTAATGCATCTTTTGAGAAACTTACCTGTTAAATAGGTAGGTGACTTTAACAAAAGAATACAAATGAGCAAAAGCAAATACATGAATGCTTGTAAGAATTTTACAAAAAAAATTATATTTCATTCTGGACTTTCATAAAAAAATTATATTTCATTCTGGACTTTCATCAAACATGTGAGTTTCAATTGAAACCCTGTACATTTAAATCAGGTGAAGCAAAGTAGACACAAGAAACATGAACCTAAAAATATGAAGATTACTATACCATGAGAGAACTGAGTTGAAATTCCAATGGTTAATGAGCACCGCTTGTATAGATGCATCCCCAGCCCCTAGTATCACCACATACATATTCTGGAGCAGGTAAAAAGAGGGGCATGCGCAACAAATTTGTAAATGATTGCCTGAATTTATAATCAATTTGGGGAACTTGGAAAACAAAAAGCCTGAATTGTATTTAAACGACTGCCTGCTGATATTTCGATAACGGGCGTGCAATCATAGCGACAGGGAATAGCGACAGGGAATAGAAATATCCATCAATGAATGGGTGAAGCCTCAAGAAAATAGGAAAATTAGATAACAGTGTTAGAGGATCCCTAGATATGCCACGTCAACACCCCGAGTTTTTCCTTTATA
Organism: Kitagawia praeruptora; assembly: GCA_037693485.1. Classification (NCBI taxonomy): domain Eukaryota; kingdom Viridiplantae; phylum Streptophyta; class Magnoliopsida; order Apiales; family Apiaceae; genus Kitagawia; species Kitagawia praeruptora. Next base: position 20,251,858 of record CM075347.1, read on the forward strand.
TAGATAGAAGATTAAACACATTTCTACAAATAAACCTATCAATTTTAATAATGTATGTGGCCTAATTTTCAAAAAATTAACTTAATTATTTAAGTTACTTAACTAAAAAAACTTAATTATTTAAGTGAGAATAAATTACATTATGCGGATGAATTCTAAATTGTATGCTTGGTAGTTTAATTCGGTCTCATATTTGAGTAACTTTCCAATATGATAAAAACTTAACCATGTGGTAATAATAGAGAGATGCTAGAGTTCCCAAAATGATTGGATATATATTTTAAAAATAAAAAGATTCTCCATATATTAATATACATCCATACAAATAAAAAACCAAACCAAACCAAACATACCCAGTATATCCCGCATGAAGCAGGGTCTGGGGAGGGTAAAATGTACGCAGACCATACCCCTACTTTACAGTAGAGATGCTGTTTCCGTGAAGACCCCCGGCTTAGTGCACCGAATAGCAAAGTGAATTAAATACAAAGATGATAATGGTGGGTAAAGTAGTCGACCGAACCTGGGCCCATGGCCTGGATCTCATGGGGCATACCTACTCGGGCAAGGGGCACTCTTCTCCTGATCTAGGAAGACCTCCGGCCAAGCTCCCTGCGCCTGCAAAAACAGAAAACAGATGACAATATGAAGATGGAAAGCCAAGCTTCTAAGCTAATGCTAAACGAGAGAGCCCAACTCTGAGGCTCTCAACCACAGAACCACTCCCTAGAAGAGAATCAACAACTCTAATCTGGCGCCTCCAACAACTCCTATCAGCTATCGCGTTCTCGTCCAAGTTTAAGGCCTTCAAATCCATCCTGAGCTGTTCTTCCCACGACCTCCTCGGTCTGCCTCTTCTCCTCACCCCAACAACCGTAAGACTCTCGACCCTCCTCACCGGGGCTTCCGAAAGCCTCCTACGAACGTGGCCGAACCATCTCAACCTCCCTTCCCTAACTTTCGCAGCAAAAGGTGCCACCTCCAACTCGCTCCTGACCAATCTACCTTCTACGGTATAATTTACAAATAACAGCCATACAAATAAAGAAATCTACCTTCTACGGTATAATTTTCTTCTTCTCGCCTTTATCAATCTAGCCATGTAATATGTTGATTTTTTGATATTTTTTTCTTAGGTATATAAGATGTTGGTTAAATCTTACAATATTGTGAGTTATACATACAACAATTATTTGTGCTTTTGCGTTCAAATCTCAAATATTATCTTTTATGTTCATATATGTTGTTACTTGTTACTCTTAATTCACTCCGGCATGTTTTTGATTTTGGTCTAATATTATTATCCTTATCCTATTTTTTGATCTTTGCAGAATTGCAGACAAACTCCATGCATATTGGTTATCGAAAAAGCCCTATTTATGAAATAGTTTTCTGTAAGTTCCCATCAAAATATATGTAAATAAAAAAAATTGTACTGTGCATGCCACCTACCCGTTGGTTCAAGACAATTCAACGAAAAATATTTCATGGTCATGTCCATAGCAACATACTCTATTTACTTATATACTTATTTTATTTATTATTTCTTTGTGCATTATAATATGTATTAGTATTTATATTTTAACGACTTTAGTTCAGGTTTATTTGACCCGTTCGAAAATCAACTCAATCTAAGGTTGAAAGTATTTGCAATTTTTTTCAGTTGTGATATTTTAATTTGCAAATTTTTTCAATTCTTTCGGTTCCGTTAATCTTGAGTTTGTATGATTTTAGCTTTATTCATTTTTAAATTTCGTGTTTTTAACATTTATCCAAAAAGGTTTAATTTTCAACTTTTGTATTTTAATGTATTTATTACGCTTTTTGCTTTATGATGTACATTGTATTGTTTTTCTATGAATTTTTGAGCAACACTCAATGATGTTAAGTTTTATTTCATAAATATTATTTTTTGTTGTGATTGATGATATTTGTTTGGTTCGCCTTCAAAATTGGGTTGGAGGTTGGATTCATCCTGTGAATCTATGTTCCGTCAAGAAGCATGTGACATACTCTTATGTTAGAAAAATCAATATTATCTTTATTTCTTTTTTTTTAATCAAATATTATATAAGTAATCAAGGAAATAATTGATGTTATAAAAGGCAAGTCTCACTTAGTCTCACCTCAAAATTATATTACAATTAGGATATAAAAAACAAGTTTTAACTTTTTTTAAGAACGGTATCTCCTGATTCTAATTGAATCTTAAAAAAATTTCATTAGTGTGCAAACTGAAACCAAAGTCAAAGAGGATTTTAGTATTTCATTTTTTTATTGTGTACACTTAGTATTTTTATAATATATAGCTTATAACCCGTGCAACGTATGACTCCTTTTTAATATCTACAATTATATTAATTCTTTTAAATTTTATAAGTTATTAATTTACATATCAAATTGTTGTTTAAAAATTGATATATATAAGATTTTACATGTTCGATTTAATATTTATACTCTATCTTGAATTTTAAAATTTGATTTGGACGTTTACAGCCCACGTGAAACTAACAAAATAATCTTTAAATTAATGATGGTTTAATAATTATTTTCTAATTAAATCTACATAGAAACAAAAAAGAGAAGAAATTGATGATTTTTTAAGTTGAAAATTCTATTCGATTTATGAATTCTACTTATAATTCGTTTTGATTATCAAAATACCCTTATAATTATTTAAAGATAGTTCTACTCATAACCAAATATAATTTAAATAATAAGTGTAAGAGAGATTTTTCCCCAAAATTTTGATAATCGGTAGTCTGGTCCTCCGTACGACAAAGATCTTAAAATAAATAGATGAAAACCGATGGATCTAGCATAAAAAATGTTTTATATTTTAATATGTTATAAACTAAAAAGTATATTTATATTATACGAAAATGTATATGTAAAAGTATATTTATATTGAAATACGAAAATGTATATGTCAATGATTTAAATCATATATAATTAGGTTTTCTACATTGATAGCATTATCAATGTAGGACTTCTACATAGATTAGGATTAATGTAAAAAATCGTAATTATATTTTTTCTTGATATTCTGAGTGTTTCCATTTGAATAATAATTATTAAAGCATCACTAAATTAAAGATAATTTTATGAGGTTCACATGGATTGTAAAATCATTCAAATCTGATTTCTAGATCTCAAAATAGAGCACAAATAAAAATATGAATTTTTTTAATACTAATAAATAAAAAATTAAATTAAATTCTAATACAACTTTTTTTAATTATATCATTTTCAGAATATAATTTTCATTTTACAATTCAATTATAATATAACCTTTTTTAATTATATCCTTTTTAGATTATAATTTCATTTTAAAATTCACTTCTAATATACAACCTTTTCTAATTATATCCTTTTTAGACTATAATTTCTTTTTAATGTGATCTAATCTTGATCGTCTAGTTTCAATCCACCGGATCATATGATTTTGATAGTACAGTGATCAGACCAAAAATTTGGACAAGATCCCTCTTATGCTTATTATATACAAGGATATAATACAACGGGTGTCGACCTAAACAATCGTGAGACAAAATCGATATAGAAAAATATAAGAATAATTTGTTTAATTTATTTGGTGGAGCTATGAAATCATTCTAAAGATATTTATCTAATTTTCTAAATTAACTCAATTTTCAAACATAGAATATTCAATCAAGAAAATAATTGATGTTATTAATGTCATGTGGGCTGTAAAATTGTCCAAATCAAATTTTAAGAATTTAGGATAGAACATAAATATTAAATTGAACGTGTAAAATTTTATATATATCAAATTTTTAATAATAATTTAATATGTAAACTAATAATATATAAATATTAAAAAAAAGCTAATTATAAATATTAAAAAAGAGCTAAGCTAGTTATATAAAATTACACACTTTTTTTGCTTTTTACTTTTGAGCAACTTTACTCTTTCACTAATTAGCAAAAAAAAAACTTTACTCTTTCACTTTCGTCTACACATTTTCTTAAAATCTCATAGAAGTCGAAGAGGTACGCAAATCTCTCTCTCTCTCTTCTACAACAACATTCTGTATCTACCTCTGTGTGCTTGTATCTAGGTTATGTAGGTCTTGTTTATATCTTAATATTTTTCTCAGATGGATAACGATTGGGTTAGCGATTGGGATAGCAATTTCAAGAAGATTACTAAAAGTTTGGATAGTCTGGAGGTCACTTCTAAAGAGAAGAATGAATCGCTTCGGGAGTTTCTTGACAAAGGTGAAGAAGATGCCAGTGCTTTTTTCACAGGTTGTTTTCGTTATTTTTTTTATTTTTTATTTTTTGTGAAGTTCGTTATGTGTACTATATGTTGTGATTAATTTTAAACTTATTAAGTAGTTATTTTATTTGTCTCATTTGTGTCAGAATAAACACTGTTTGATTTGGTTGTTTTGATTTGGTTGTCAGTTGTTAGAGTAATTTTAGGAGTCAGCTAACCTTGGAGTTTGATAAGGTAAGTGGTTAGGTTGTTCCTAAATAATAGCCACTCTGGGTCGTGGGTTTGTCTCTATATTTTCTTATTTTGTCTGATGTAACAAGAAGAGTAGTAGCTTTTGCTCTCAACATATTCTCTCAGTGTGAGTGATTTACTTTGCATAATTGACAAATATATATATATATAGGGTCTTGTTCTAATAGAAACTAACTTAGAATAGAAACTAGAAACTAAACCTAAATTAAATATTTCAAGCTAATCTAATGACCAAATTAGGGGTACTCCAATACAAAAAAACGTTTAAAATTATTGGCTCTATTCAACAAAAATATAAAAAAAAATTAAAAAAAAATAAAAAAAAGTTACTGTTCACGTGATGACGTGGCACGTGAACAGTAACTTTTTTTTAATTTTTTTTTATATTTTTGTTGAATAGAGCCAAGAATTTTATAAGTTTTTTGTGAAGGTGCCCCTAGCGGGGCCATTAAAATGAATGAGATATAATTTATTTAGTGTAGGTTTCTAGTTTCTATTCTAAGTTTGGTTTCTATTTGAACGCTAGCCTATATATATATATATATGCTTAAGAGCACTACAGCAGTCAGTAGGCAGCAGCTACCTTAGAAAATTAACTCCTAGGAGAGTTTTATGTCAAACTGCTTTGCATTAGCTACATTTGATATATTCTGGCGATTGCAATTTTACAGCTACGTACTTGATTGTGTCACTATCAATTATGATTAGTTTTGGCAAATAATTTGACAAATTGACCACCTCTTCAGAAACAAGGAGGGAGCAACGTATGTGGCAGGGGAGCATTGCTGGAGCATCTCAAGTTGCAGATGTGTTTGGCCAGAATGCTAAAATGTTGAGTCATATTTGGATCATGTTTGATATGAAGAACACGCATTTTCGTGAGTTTCTTGATGAAGAAGAAAAAGTGCGCCATGAGTTTTCCTCCGATTTGATGAAGAAGATGAGAGAGCTTGATTCAATCCATGTAGTTCCAAAGCCTTAACATCAGCTTCAGCACCTGAAAATGAAAATCTTTCCTTGCACTTTTGCCGGAAGACATTCAAATCAATTTCTCCCATTCTCTTTATGCCGATATTTGTGCATGTGCCAGTGTATATCCTTTCCAAGGCCTGTCAACTTATAAAAATGTGTGTTATCTCCAATTAAGTGATATCTTTATCACAAGATACATCTGTTTTTATTATTACATTATACAAAAAAGACCACAAGGAGAAACATATACTCTCTGTCAATGATTTACGAGTTTCTTGCAGCTCGTCATTACTGTGACGCTCTTTTATAATAAGATCCCGAATCAAAGAATCTTTATCATCCAATGTTTCCTTCATTACTTCAATATCCTGCTTTTTCGCTTTTAAATCTTGAATTTCCATCTCCAGTTTCTCACTACTTCATTGAAGTAATGAAGCAAACATTGGATGATAAAGATTTTTTGATTCGGGATCTTATTATAAAATAGCGTCAGAGTAATGACGAACTGGTAGAAGCTCGTAAATCATTGATAGAGCTATATGTTTCTTCTTGTGGTCTTTTTTGTATAATGTATTAATAAAAACAGATGTATCTTGTGATACAGATATTACTTAGTTGGAGATAACACACATTTTTATAAGTTGACAGGGCTTGGAAAGGATATCCACTGGCACATGCACAAATATCGGCATAAAGAGAATGGGAGAAATTGATTTGAATGTCTTCCGGCAAAAGTGCAAGGAAAGATTTTCAGGTGCTGAAACTGATTTTAAAGCTCTGGAACTACAGACCCTATGGACGGAGAACATGAGAGACCCAAATTGGTATCCATTTAAAATGGAGGAAACGGGAACTTCTAAGCGTCAGGTCTTGCTATAGCTTTACAATAAAGAACTTGCATAACTGTTATTCATTTATGTTGACTCCATAGTGGGAGTCAACATAACTTAACCTGTTAACCATTTTGATTAACTTAAGACTATACCAGGAGTGCTGATTATGATAATAGCATATTATTGTTCCCGAGTTTGCATCAGTTACAGATGGAGGTGAGTGATATAAGCAAAATATGATTCCACAATGTGATCCACCAATTCCCGTGGACGTCTCTTTGGCAGGAAAATCCACCGTGCATGACCTCATAATTTAGATGATGACAGACCTTCCTCCAGGGCTGTAGAGTGTAAACAAGTTACAAATGTTAAATAAGGTTAAGGCACATATTGGCTATGACTTTTTTCTTTACCTCATTGGCTATGTATATGAGAGATGTGAAAGTAATTGAATGAGTTCTTGAAACACAATGGGGGACTCTTATGGTAAAATATTGAGACTGCAGCTTGGTTTGTCTCTAAATTATCGTCTAAAGTCCAATCTAGAATCAGGTTGGCATTTGAAGAGTTTGGAGGTCGTGACTTTGATGAAGTCTATATATATTTGTCCAGAAAGCTTTCTTTTTGGGCTGGCTCCTACCTTTCTAGTGTGGTAACTATTAGGGCTTCTGAATGGTAGTATTGATGAAATGTGGCCATGCTATTGTTGCTATATCTATATGTTCAGTTTTTTGTTCAGTTTTGTACACGACTTTGGTTAGCATTTATTTATGTTATATCATGATTAACGATTATCATCCATGGTGCAGGAAATTATTAAGCCAGATGATGTAATGCTAAATAAGCTAAAAGCGTAATGGGGAAATGAGATATATGAGGCAGTATGTAAAGCATTACTTGAGATGAATGAATGCAATCCAAGTGGTAGATATGTGCTCCCTGAACTGTGGAACACAAAAGAAAACAGGACAGCAACAGTGAAGGAAGTTGTCTGCTACATCATGAGGTAATTTATTTTCCAGCAATCTGATATATTCCGTAGAACAGTCTTTGTATAAATCTTTTGAATGTGAATATAAGATTGTACTGAATATAATGATATAAGCTGTACAGTTTATATAGGCCAAAAATTAGTTTATTACTGAAGGGACAATTTGTCCACAAGAAAATACTTGGAAACCTAGAAAGGATAATGGCCACTAATCTTGCAAGGTGGTCGGCAACATAGTTCACATCCCTTTTTCCATGAGACCAATAAATCAATGTAAAAGAAATACTAGCACATCAACCATCCTCTAAGATAGAATCTAGATCACTAAAACATCTAACAGCTTCCGTAACTCTTTAGATGACAGCAATCCCCTTCCACTACCATTTTATCGACACCATATCTTTTTGCAAGCTTAACTCCAAGAAGTACAGGCTGTACAGCCTTGCATTCAGCTATCTCTTGAGACCAGCACCCTCGTATCCTCCTGGTTCCTAACAAAACGCGCATCTCCATTTGAGTCTCGAGCTACTTAACCTGATCCAATACAACCTGGCTCACAATGAGACACTTCACAGTTTATGTTTCAAAAAGTTAAGGGAGGAGGCTGGCATGATTTAGAGGCTTGGGAATTACTGCAACTTCTGGCACCATAAATTGATACAGAAAACTTGTTGCAATCTTTAGCTAGTCTATGAGCCCTTTCCAGAATAATGCCTTGAGGCACCTCTTTGGTGTTAGATATCTTATCATAATGTCTATTCCATATGCACCAGAGTAATGCAGCCCCTAGTTACATTCTGACAGCTACTCCCTTCGAAGTTTCAAAATGGGTCTTAAAATCTGTTACAGATTCCTCGCGATTAACAAGTATCTCACGAACACTTTTGACCCATAAGTTACGAATAGCAGGGCAAGTGAAAATAGCGTGGTGTCTTTTATAGAGTGTTAACACACCACGTGCAATTCTTTCTAACAGGTGACACCTTATGAGGAGGGCTCTAAGTGGTATTGATTTGGTGCAAATGCGCTACAAAAAATACCACACTTTAGGAAATACTGTCTAGTTTCCAGATGTTCAATCAAGCCTGATAACATTTTCCAAATTACAGGACTTCCCTAACATGTATGATGTCTTTACCGAGTATCTTCCATCCTTAGAAAGAGCCAAGCCAGACAATCAGTTTGAGTATGCGTGCTAAATGGAATAGCCGGAATGCAATTTTTGTCTCTCTCATTTTAATATTATATGAGATTATATCGTAGTTCCACCCCATTTAATCATAATCGATACTGTCACTCACAAACTGCACTCCATTTGTTCTTGGTGATAGAATATATTGACTGTGGTTATCAGCTACCCACTAGTCTTCCAAAAGTCCACTATTGTTCCATTACCAACACGCCGCCAGATTAAACCCTCTATTACTAAAGCTTTTAATCCTCAAGTACTCCACCAAGATTAGCTATTATCCAGACCAGGAGAGGACTCTAAAAACTTACCATTAGGAAAATGCATACCTCACGTCACTCGACTTAAAAGATATTCTTTTGAGGAGATGAGACACCAGGATTGCTTTATAGTGGAAGTGTATATTATTTCAGTCTCCATCTTTTATTTAAGCCAGTAGCTATCTTAAAAGACTAAAATGCCTCCTGTTTTTTCATATAAAAATTATCCAACTGTGTTTTTAATACTTCTCATAACTCGATCGTCTCCTCCGAAAATATAAAACCCTACAAAAATTATAAGTTCTTTTCAGTGTCATAAATTTTGCTTACCCAGATTAGTAATTCTTCACCTCAACCCATGCAAAGTTTTTGCCATCATTTCCAACCACTCCATAATTAATCCACCCTCCAAATCATTCCATGAGATTCTTACTAGTTACTACACTCTCAGTTTTCTCGTCTACCATTACTTCATGTTCTTCGTAAAGTTTGTTCCAACATGGAATTGGATTGTTATGGTGGTCCTGTATAAGGAGAGTGTTGAAAATAGGACCCTAGGAATTTTACATTAAGGTTTTAGTTTGGTAGAGTTGGTCACCTGTTGAGTAGATTTGCGTTGTTTGTGTTAAAGAGCATCTTATTGTACTGGTCATATAGTTCTCATTCAGACTAGGGGCTATCATCATTTTGACTGTATAAGGATAAGTGCATTTGCTTCACCTTCGATGTTATGCACCTTGTCTCATTTGGTTTCACAACAGCATTTAACTCTTTCTGTTTGATCGTAGCTTCATCTGAGCAATGGTGATGAAATCAAAGGCGAGCATAAGCGGTGGTGTTGAAATCGAAGTCATGGGTGGCACTACGGCTGTCTTTCTGATTGTAGCAGGAACTGCAACTTTATGTGTTCACTTGTTTATGAATGTTGAAATTTAGGATAACCTACCTTTAATATGAAAATTTCTAGCTCCATGTTTTCTGATTTCTGTTCACCCACTCCCCCTACTATGTAGTATGATTATTAACAACATTGTTATGAAACTCTGCTCTTACTTGGATGTTCAATCTGCCATAATATTGCATTTAGATCTGAAATATGACCATTTTAAATCCGAGATATCATGTCACATTTAGTTCTGAGATACCAACATCGAATTTTGTTGTTGATTCTAAATTAGTATTGTTGCAGTCACATGAATCTTACTGCAAACTTTAAAGTTTTTAACTTGTGTTTGTGACCGACACACAGACTCTGCCATCAGATGTTAAATTTTTTACCAATTTTCGCATGGAACCAAACTGTATTTGCCTTAAAGATACAGTTTTTGTGATCGAAAATGCCAATTTAGCATCCCTTGATGCCGAAATTGTTTAATTTTAAACATTTTGTAGTGATGCTAAAATATACTTTTTCGGTCCCGATTTTCTTGTCTATATATAGATCATAAAATCCGTGCAAAAAGTAAAATAAACAAAAAATCGCTTCACATATATAGCAAGACAATAGATTAACTTAGGAGCCTGAACACTGCCTATGCTCAATATCACTTGAACTAGTAGTGTTACACTGGCATCCTTCATCACCGGGAAAGAATAAGCTGGTGGAAGAACTTGCACTTTTTCTGGAAAAAATGTTATCTTGCCCAAACACCCTTAATAAGTCAAAATACTCAGGTAACTAATATTTTCAATATATTTTCTTATTTTTAAAATTGTCTTTTTAAGCCAACGAACTCTAACTCATTTGGCAGTGACCTTGGCCTGTTTACACAAGTTGAAGGACATGATTCCCCTCCAATACATAATTTATGTTGGAAAAAAAATCGTCTTTCTAACATTTTCTTTTGGTTACTTATCTCATTTCTAAAATAGTTATTCATCATATCTTCCCACATTTTTCAGTTTCAGTATTTTAAATTTGTCACCAGCTTCGAATAAAGTTCAGGTAACATCACGGTTGAGTACTACTCTACGGTCCTACTACTATTTTTTTTTCTTGAAAACTAGGACTACTGTATTTCATCGTTTAAACCTAGAATATCAAGAGGCTAGAGTCTACTACTAGTAGGGGTGGATAATTAATGATGTTGGTGTAGGGAGAAATAAATGAACAAACGCTAGTTTCTTGTCAAATCACTTTTTGTTTGTAAAGTGGAAATATTGTCAAATTATTTTAGGTGGGTTTGGGAACTTGAATTTCATTTCAAATTCATGATTTTAAATTCAGAATTTGAAATCCATAATTTCAAATCCAAAATCTTTGTTTGGTATGTATGAGAATTTCAAATTTAAAAAATATTAAATTTTAAGAAATATTAAAATTTCAATAGTTTTAATGAAAAATATTTTTTGGATGAACATTCTCAAGAAAATATTTTTCAAAAATATATTATTGAAAAAATTTTCGTGAATAAAAATTTATGAAAAAAATTTCCCAAGGAAAAAATATCTCGAAAAAATATTCCCGGGGAAAAAATCTCGAGAAAATGTTCCCGAAAAAAAATTTCTTGAGAAAACTATTCCGGAAAAGATTTCTCGAGATAATTTTCACGAGAAAAAATTTCTCAAGAAATTTCCCGGGAAAAATTTTTCGAGAAAATTTTCCTGGAAAAAAATTTCTCGAGAAAATTTACGCGGGAAAAAATCTAGAGAAATTTTTCCCGAAAAAAAATTTCTCGAGAAAGCTTTCCTGGAAAAAAATTTCTCGAGAGTAGTTTCCTGGGAAAAAATTTCTAGAGATAATTTCCTCGAAAAAAATTTCTCGACAAAATTTTCCCGGGAAAAAATTTCGAGATAATTTTCCCGAAAAAAATTTCTCGATAATTCTCAGAAAAATATTTCTTGAAAAATTTTCCTGGGAAAAAATTCTCAAAAAAAATTTTCTGGGAAAAAATTTCTCGAGAAATGAAAGTTCCAAAAACTGTTTCTCTAAAAATTTCCTAAAACAGAGGGATGATCATACAGTTTGGTGGAGAAGAATTTCAAATGACTACCTTTCATTTGTAATTTCAAATTACAAAAAAACTACTCATAAATTTAGTTAATTTCAGAAATTCAAATGAATTCCAAGTTACCAAACATGCCATTAGTTTTATCAAGTGGGAATATAATGATATAAGGTTAAAATTACAAAAAACAAAGAATGTTATTTTTCTAAATCGCAAAATTTATTCATTTATCGAGATAAGTTATTTATCAGAATCGAAAGTATAATATATATGCATTATACAAAAGGTAAAAAATTATTTATTTAACAAGATTATTAACTATTGAGAGTCCACAATAAAGAAAGTAAAAAATTTCAGAAGTAGATCATTAAGAGCATTGTTACAGCAATGGACTACTATAAATATGCAGGGGTTTACTTCAAGTAGAGTGTGTGTGTTTCAGTGTGTGTATCTAATCTATGCTGGAAGTACCATTTCCGGACAAAGCTTTAAACTCGGGTTAATTGGTTATTTTATAATTGAATTCATGCTCAATTTGCAGTTGGGTAATCGAACTCAAAAAACTTGCATTAATATCATTAATCTAATTAAACCTTGCAATCTCATAATTAAATTATTAAAAGCTTGCACAACCGTTAACTTTAGTTGACTTTTAACGGAGGTCCAAGTTGAGGTTCGGTTCAATTATGAAGTAGCCATTTTACACGTTAAAATTCTTGTCACGTCATCTTGCCACATCAGCTTTCCGTCAGTCCCGCTAAATGGGTAAAATGGCTTAATCATAACTGAACTCAGCCCCGACTTGCAACTGGGTAACTGAACTCAAAAACCTTGCAATTACATAACTCAATAAATTAAAACTTGCATTTAGGTAACTGCCGTTAACTTAACTAATAGAACAAAAACTGAACTTGCAACTTACATAACTGAACTTATCCGTAACTTGCATTTACATTACTAGATTAATAAAAACTTGCAACCGGGGTATTGAACAAAAATAAACTTACAATTGGGCCCTGAACAAAAAATTCCGTTTTTTATTTTAAAATTTAATTTTTTATTTATATATAAAAAGTATAAAAACAAATATTTTAAATCTTAATCTTTTTTTAATTTACTAGCTTATAACCCGTGCAATGCACGGCTCCTTTTCTAATATCTCTAATTATATTTTTTTTAATTTTTTAAATGTTATTAATTTACATATCAAATTGTTGGTAAAAAATTAATATATATAAGATTTTACACATTCAATTTAATATTTGTGATCTATCTTGAATTCTTAAAATTTGATTTGGACAATTTTACAGGCTACATGAAATTAGCAAAATATTCGTTAATTTAATGATGGCTTAACAATTATTTTCCAATTAAAACTATGCAAAAACAAAAGAGAGAATTAATTGATCATTTTTTTACGTTGAAAATCTATTCAATTTTTAAAATCTACTTATATTTCGTTTTGATTATCAAAATACCCTTCTTATTATGGATAAGACCCCTCTTACGCTTATTATATATAAGGATATAATAAAAAAATTCGAATTTTCTTATAAAATTCTTATTCAGTTTTTTATTTTAAAATCTTAATAATATATATATATAAAAATAGTAAAACAAATATTTTATTAAAATAAAAAAATGAACTGAATCTCAGTCTCTCTCCTCTCACAATCAGTTTATTTTACTTATTCTCAGTCTCAATTTTGTTCAGTGCCCCCGTTGCAAGTTTATTTTTATTCAGTTGCCAGGTTGCAAGTTTACTTTTGTTTAGTGCCCAAGTTGCAAGTTTTAATTTATTGAGTTATGTAATTGCAAGATTTTTGAGTTCAGTTACCCAGTTGTAAGTTGGGGTTGAGTTCAGTTATAATTAAGCCATTTTACCCCCCGTTAAATGAGCTAACGACAGTTATGAGATTGCAAGTTTTAATTAGCATGATGAATTGACTGCAAGCCTTTTGAGTTCAATTACCCATTTGCAAGTTGAGGTTCAAGCCAATTAACCCCTTTAAACTCTTAAACTTTAAATACTAGGTACTTGTTTGTCAGTCATGGAAGCCCTATACAAATGCAGCAAAATCTTAACTTCCTTAAATCTTTTAACCAAACCAACATTTAATTACATATACTTTTTCTCTCTTTAGAGTGGTATTATAACTGGGTAGGTTTCGTTTTTTTTTTCTCTACACTTCAAGAAGTAATATCAAAAGGCAGAGCTTTCAAAAGCTGGAGCTTTTCCAAGAACAAAGTTCAAACCCAAGAGTTAATTTATCATTTCTTCATCATGTTAAGTTCCTTTTTTTTTTGCTGAAATTTGTACATTCAAGATTATTGTTACAACTTATCATCTTGATCTTGTACTCAAATTGTGATGTGTACTTAACTACTTATGTATCTTTGTTTGATCACTCTTTACTCTTGTGGATTTTGTTACCTAGAGTGGCTGGTCAGGGTTCATGGTAGCTACTTTAGTTTGGTAAATAAACACACATACACACACAAACACACAGAGAGAGAGAGAGAGATATATAGTAGTGTTTGCAGTAGAGACAGAAAGAGAGAGAGAGAGAGAGAGAGAGTAGTATTTGCAGAGGAGGGCAGATAGAGAGAGAGAGAGAGAACTATAGATCTGATTTGAATAGATAACTCATGTTATTCTCCTTAGATGAACTTTAATTATGTTGTAAGTTATTTATATTTTATAATTAATTATTAATTCTAGATGTCTTAGTGTAATTTCAACTTTTAACCTGATAATTGATGTTTAATATGTTGATGATAATGTGTATTAAAATAATCGAATCACATAGTAGTTGGTTACTTTTGGTACTGTTAATTGCCTGAGGAGTTTTAATTGCAGTTAGAGTATATTAGCTATGAGTAGAACTGAATCTTTTAGGGTTCGTAATGTATTTCAGGCAAAATGAAGTGTTTTAGTAAGTTGAGAATTTCTTCTTTTATATATCAGTGACCATGGTAGCCTTGTAGGTTTTCTATTCTTTGGAGATGTGTAATTGTACAAATTGTCGTTAGTTATGACGACTAGGATGATAGACCAGTGACAGAAATTAAGGGCAACATGTATTTATTATTTTGATCATTTTGTAATGCTTGACACACTAGGTTTTCTGGAGGTTTCCAATAAATTTAATGTGCTACAGATATGTCTATGGTTTTATACTCTTCTTAATGTGCAGTTTCCACTAGTTACTAGGACTCGGAGGGAAGAATATGGAAGACGACTTGTCTCAGTTTACTCGTTTTGCTATTCATGTATAGAGTTTGCAATAGTATTATTGAAACTTTGTGATATGGATGCATTTACTGGGAATTATTATAAAAGGAAGAAGTCAGGATAGTAATAGGAAAGAAATCGTTGTAATAAATGCAAGAAATCAGCAGCAGCATCATCCAGATTTTTTATTCTGTTTTCCAAATAATTAGCCTATGTTTAGGATCCGTGTCTCCTGCTATATGCAGCCTATATGTCGCCTATACAAAGGCCTATAGAGAGGAATAAAGAATTCAGCTTTTATTTTCTAAAAAAATAAGTCTTAAAGGGGCTCTGTCAAGGACGAGTCTTGCTGAGAACAATAGCTTCACAGAAGAATACTCTCGTGTCCAGGCCTGTGACTAGATCCTACGCCAAGGCCCATAACATCTTGGGATCAGAGCCATCCGTCATGGGTGATGCGTTCATGGAAAAAATGGCTACACGACAACGTGCCCTCGAAGAACAGATGGCAGAGTTGTCAATATCGGTTAAAGGCAAAGGAAAAGGGGTTGATAAAGACAACGGAGAAGAGCAACACAGTGGGATTCATGGTAGTAGGGGAAGTTCGGGTACTAGAAATATGAATGAATCACAATCAGGAGGTTATATGGTACCTCGCTACTCTAAGATGGAATTTTCTACGTATGATGGCACAGAAGACCCTTTGGGATGCTTAAAAAGATGTGAGAAATTCTCCATCAACCAAAAGATTGTTGAAGGAGATAAGGTGGGATTACTTTCCTTCCACTTATTAGGCGAGGCACAACTGTGGTTTGATCTGATTGAACAGGAGGAAATAGATCTGAACTGGGAGCGATTTAAAGAATGTTGCCATGGGCGATTTAGGCCTCCTATGAGTAGTAAGCCTCTTGGTGAGTTAGCCAATTTCAAACAAAGTGGATCCGTCGAAGATTATCAATGCCAATTCCAATCGTTGCTGGCCAGAACCTCGGATCTTACCCCGCGCCAACAAGTAAATCTTTTTACAGTTGGTTTAAAAGAGGAGTTGAGGATTGATATTGAGCTACAGCAACCAGGGAACCTTAGAATTGCCATGAATATTGTAATAACCGTGATTACAACAACAACAACAACAACAACAAGACTTACTCAGTTATAATACCACTTAAAGTGGTGTCTGAGGATGGTAGATGTACGCAGACCATGCCCCTATACAATAGGGAGGCTGTTTCCGAAGGACCCCCGACTAAGTACAGAATTACAAATAACAGAAAGGAAACCTAATACAAACTATGAAACTCACGCACACGCAGGAGTCGAACCCCTGACCTCCTTCAAAGGAGGCCTGTGGCTCAACCACTGCACCAACATGTGTAGTGAACTGTGTATTTTATTATACTACTTCTGCTGCGTTTTCTGTTATTGTGTTGTGTTTTACAATAGAGGAGAACACCCCCATTTATATAGGCTGCATCTCTAGCCATTTACATCATGGATTACATCATAAATTAGGCAACCTACCAACCTACCAAAGTGAATAGTCTACCTACCTAACTTGCATATGTAATCAATTACATCACTAATTTAACAATATTTAACATGCCCCCTCACTCGAAATCCCATCTTCGGATGAAAGACCTATCTTGGGATTGAAGAGTGGACACTAGTAGCCCCTTGAGCTTAATCTGGGCTTCCAACTATACCCATTTTTAGGATCGACCGATCTTGAGTTTATTGAGTCTTTTGGGATACCGGTTGTCGAATTTTCGACCACACAGTATATTTTAGGCCGTCAAAAATACAGAAGGTGTTGATGCAAGTGCTATGGTAGATAGCCATTTTATTAAGGGGTTTCAACCCATTTACCATTGCCAAGCATTTTGTTTGTCGCCTGATTCTGCAAGGGCAGAATTGGCAGATGAAGTCACTGGTAAATCAGTCTCCATTCGAGACAATAGCTGATGGAGATCGTTGAGTTCTGTTGCACTTATTGCTCCCGTTGCTGAAGTAGCAGAGTCAGCATGGTTTTCAGATGTCGTATGATGAGCACTATATTGGGTGCCTCTTCCTGAGCTCCTACCGGATGAACTACCTCGGCTTCGTCCTCCTCGACCACGATCTCGTAAGTGTGGGTGTAAGATATAACATTCTTCACGAGAATGGTATAACGTATTTACAATAGTCACACCGGAGAACATCTTTTTCACCCTTTGAAGCCTCAGTCACCTGTTCTGCTTTGCCTTGATTTTGACCACTTCCCGTAAAAAGTGCAGATCGATCAGGCACAGTATCAATCGGAGCCATGCTTTCTCTCCGACTCTCTTCGAGCTACACACGGCCATGTGCTTCTACAACTGTAGGAAAGTGAATCTGGCCAATGAGTTGATTCTTGATTGAATCATACTCCATTGTCATTCCAGCAAGAAGCTTCATCACTCTTTCTTCTTGTACCAATTTTTGGTACTTCTCTTGGTCTTCAGCCTGTTTACACTCGAACACAGTGTAGTGGTCTGACTCCTGCCATAGAGATGTGATGTAAAGCATAATGAATGTAATATGTAATAGAGGACATATATAACTCAACTAGGATAAAAGATAAATAATACTAACTCTATACAGGGATCGTGAAATTCGAAGAACAGGCACCAACAAGGATCAAGTCGCTGAAAGAAGTTCATTAACATGATCAAGCCTCAGTGACAGAATAAGATGTACAGATGATTCAGTTGAAGGGCCAAAAGATTCCATGTATTTATTGAAGATACTGCTGCAGGCTAATCAATTGGAATATAACGAAGGTGTGAAGATCAAGATCAGTGCTAGTCACTTGTGAACCAGACCAGTGCACTAAGTGTCAGCACATACGAGAAGGATCAACACATTAATTCACAGAAAGAATTGCCAAAGCCTATTGACAATCAAGGACAAACATAATATCTCAAGGTATTGTCAAAAACTAATTTACTCTGAAAATTAACTAAGTAACAGATTAATTAATTATTTATAATAAATAATTAAATTAATCTGGTACTTGAACTATTTTCTGAGAAGAATTAAAACAGCAAAATAAACAGAAGAGAATATGAATAGTAACCGAAATCACTATTCATATGAAATACTATTCATATGAATAGTAACTGCGGTTGTTAGAATAGTAACTGGGGTTGGTGAAATAGTGCCCGGTTACTATTTGGGGGTTGTTGGAATAGTGCCAAATAGTGACTTTCTAAAACCTATAAATAGGCCTGTTGTATTTCATTTCAAAACACATCTCAACACACAACTTTCTATTCTCTCTCTTATATCATCTCTGTGTAAGCTGCTAGACAGTCCATCTAGTAGGAAAGCCGGCTTAGCCCGCTTTCAGGAAGTGTCGGGTAGAAGGTCCTCGTGCCTAAACTATCCTTAGGAGTGTTTGATTTTGTAGCTGATCCATATATAGGATTAGATTGTGCAGCAAACCTCCGGGTTTTATCTATTTAAAGATATTTCCCACAGAGTTGTGTTATTTCGATTTAGTATTTTTGATTTCATATCCACATTAAAAATCGAAGTATTTTTAAATAACGTATTCAACCCCCCTTCTACGTTATTCCGGACCTAACAATTGGCATCAGAGCCACTCTGTTATTATACAACAGTTAAGATCCAAAAAGCTATACAATCATGTCAGAGAAGAATTTCAGAAAAGCTAAGGGAAAGGAAGGCAGGTCTGAGAAAGTGGACAAGTCCAAGATCAAACACGATAATTGTGGTGAGAAAGGACATTTTGCACCTGAGTGCAATAAAGCCGAAGCTGATAAAGGTCAAGCCTACATCACAAAAAAGAAGGACTGGGCTGGCACTTCAGACTCTAAAGATGAGGTGAACTATGCCTTGATGGCAAATGCTGGTAGTATCTCTGAAGCTACTGAGACCAAGGTACCTCACTCTACTCTAGCTTTTGATACTACTGATATATCTGAGTTAAGAATCTTTCTTAAAAACTTGTATGTTAGCTATAGAGATCAGACTTTAGAAAATGAAAGAATAAAATCTAAAAGTCTAGAGCTTAGAAAGAGAAATGACTATCTAGAATTAGAATTAGTCCAGATGTTAAAAATTCAGAAAGAGAGAGATGATGCTATTTTTGTTAAAACTGAATTATTAAAAAAGCATGCTTATCTTGAATCTGAACTTGCTAAAGAAAGAAAAATTATTAAAACTTGTACTATCTCTGGGAAAACTACTCAGATTATCATAGAGAATGATTGTTGGAAAGAAGGTCTAGGTTACACTGATAAAAAGAAAACTGCCAACTTAGAAGCTGAGACCTCTAAACCTGTATTTACTGAAAGGGCTGCAAAGCCCAAAATTAATCCTGTGAGGTTTGTACCAAAATCTGACAAACCAAAACAGGAAGTCAAATCAGTAAATATTAGTTTAATGTCTCAGAAACAACTTAAACACAAGCTGAAGGAGTTAAAAAGAGTGAACAAGGCCAAAGGATCCAAGCAAGTCTGGGTCCTTAAAACTAATCATTAGTGGTCTTTTTGATTGCAGGGTAACAGGAAAAATATCCTTGTTCAGTTGTTCTGGACAGTGGATGCTCAGGACACATGACTGGAAATAAAGCCCTGCTATCAGAATTTGTGGAGAAAGCTGGCCCAAGTGTTTCTTATGGAGATGACAACATAGGAAGGACTCTGGGATATGGCAATATCAATCTTGGGAATGTCATCATTGAATCTGTAGCTCTAGTCTCAGGACTCAAACATAATCTACTAAGTGTGAGTCAAATCTGTGATAGAGGTTATCATGTGGATTTCTTTGAAGAACATTGTGAAGTTGTAAGCAAATCTACAGGAAAAGTTGTTCTGAAGGGATACATGCATGGTAACATTTATGAAGCCAAGCTTTCAACAAACTCTGATGGCTCTGCAATTTATCTACTGAGTAGAGCATCAATTGAAGAAAGCTGGGATTGGCACAAGAGACTTTCTCATCTGAATTTCAACAGCATTAATGAGCTAGTGAAGAAAGATCTTGTGAGAGGATTGCCCAAATCAGTTTTTACTCCAGATGGCCTATGTGACTCATGTCAAAAGGCAAAACAAAGGAAAACTTCATTCAAAAGTAAGACTGAATCCTCAATTCTTGAGCCATATCACTTATTGCATGTTGATTTATTTGGTCCAGTAAATATAATTCCTATTGGAAAGAAAAGATATGCTTTGGTTATTGTTGATGAATACACCAGATATACATGGGTATATTTCATGCACAAGAAAGAAGAAACTGCATCAATCTTAACAGAGCATGTCAGACAACTGGACAAAGGATCTAAGCATACAGTGAAAATCATAAGGAGTGATAATGGCACTGAGTTCAAGAATGTAGTCATGGAAGAGTTTTGTAAAGAAAATGGAATAAAGCAAGAATTCTCTGCACCTGGAACTCCACAACAAAATGGAGTAGTAGAGAGAAATAACATGACTCTCATAGAAGCTGCAAGGACCATGCTTGATGAAGCAAAGCTGCCAACTTACTTCTGGGCTGAAGCTGTGCAAGCTGCTTGTTTCACACAGAATGCTACACTCATAAACAAGCATGGTAAAACACCATATGAGATGGTGAAAAAGAAGAAGCCGAACCTGAAGTACTTTCATGTGTTTGGATGTAAATGTTTTGTTCTTAAGACTCATCCAGAACAGCTTTCCAAATTTGATTTAAAAGCTGATGAAGGAATCTTTGTTGGATACCCACTATCAATAAAAGCATTCAGAGTGTATAATCTGAGAACAAAAGTGGTCATGGAATCTATCCATGTGTCTTTTGATGATAAAAAGATAAAGGACTTGAAGATTTTGATGAACATGACCAGCTGAGATTTGAGAATGAAGAAATAAATGCTGATCTATAAACTTCTGATATTCTTTCAGACTCTATTGTTCAATCTATACCAGTAGATCAGACAGCAGCACATGTTGAGGGGAAGCAAGTGAACGATGAAAATGAACCCCAATCAAGTGAAAAAACATCAAAGAATGCATCTGCTGATTCATTAAACTCTGATTCATCAAACTTTGAAAGCAACAGCTCAGGGGGAGCAAACAATGATTTTGGATCTACTAGTCATCACACTCAACACAATTATGAACTTGGGGAATCATCAAGATCAAATCTGCCGAGACAAAGGGTATGGAGTAGAGCGCATCCCTTTGAACAGATCATTGGTGAACCGGACACGGGTGTACAGACTAGAAGAGCAACACAGAATGAATGCAATTTCGCAGGATTTTTATCTCAAATTGAACCTAAAAAGGCTCTTGATGATCCAGATTGGGTAACTGCAATGCAGGAAGAACTCAATCAGTTCGAAAGGCAGAAAGTATGGAAGCTGGTGCCAAGACCAAAAGATAAATCTGTAATTGGCACGAGATGGGTGTTTAGAAATAAATTGGATGAAAATGGTATTGTTACGAGGAACAAGGCTCGATTGGTAGCAAAGGGTTACTCTCAAGAAGAGGGAATTGATTATGATGAAACCTATGCTCCAGTTGCAAGGCTTGAAGCAATCAGGATGTTCTTAGCATTTGTTGCACACTCCAACTTTAAGGTTTTTCAGATGGATGTGAAGAGTGCATTTTTGAACGGAGATCTAGAGGAAGAAGTCTATGTTGAACAACCCCCTAAGTTCGAAGACAAGGAATTTGAAGGTTTTGTGTACTGTCTCTTCAAAGCTCTCTATGGTCTCAAGCAAGCCCCTCGAACATGGTATGATACTCTCTCCAAGTTCTTACTTGAAAATGGTTTTACAAGAGGTATCATCGACAAAACTCTCTTTCATAAAAAGCATAAAAATGATATAATTCTGGTGCAAGTATATGTGGATGATATAATATTTGGTTCTACTAATGATTTGCTATGCAAAAGATTTGCTAAGCTAATGCAGAGTAGGTACGAGATGAGCATGATGGGTGAGTTGTCCTTCTTCCTTGGACTTCAAGTTGTTCAGAAGCCTGATGGTATTTTCATCTGCCAATCAAAATACATAAAGGATCTTCTGAAGAAGTATGGGATGGAAGAAGCAGCTACTGCCAAGACCCCGATGCCAACTACAGTCAAGCTTGATGAAGATAAATATGGTAAGTCAGTTGACATCACGAAGTATCGAGGTATGATCGGCTCTCTCTTGTACTTAACTGCTAGTAGACCAGATATTATGTTCGCAACTTGTCTATGTGCTAGATTCCAGGCTAACCCTAAAGAGTCACATCTTATAGCTGTTAAACGTATTTTCAGATACCTTAAGGGAACCCCCAATCTTGGGATTTGGTACCCTAAAGGAACAGGTTTTGACATAATTGGCTATACAGATTTTGACTTCGCAGGTTGTTAGATTGATCGGAAAAGTACTTCTGGAAGCTGTCAGTTTCTAGGAAGAAGGTTGGTATCTTGGCACAGCAAGAAGCAACACTCAGTATCTACCTCGACAGCCGAAGCAGAATACATTGCGGCAGGTAGTTGTTGTGCTCAGATCCCGTGGATGAGGAATCAACTTCAGGACTATGGACTCATGTTGGACAAAATTCCAATTCTATGCGACAACACGAGTGCCATTGCCATTGCCAACAATCCAGTTCAACACACCAGGACTAAGCATATTGATATGAGGTATCATTTCTTACGAGAGCATGTCATGAATGGAACTGTGGTATTATATTTTGTTCCCACAGATGAACAAATTGCAGACATCTTTACTAAACCACTGGATGAATCCACTTTCTCCAGGTTAGTTGGTGAACTTGGGATGTTAAATCTGTCTAATTAATTTTGGATAATCAATAACTGCAATTTGTTATAAGTTCACATGTATTTTAAATGTCCATATGTTTAGGACATGTGAATTTGTTTTGTATCCAGTCCTCATATTATAGTTATCTCTATATTAATTACCATGGTTATAAATGCTATATTTTATGGTAATTAGTTAGTAAATAATTGTGTTAATTGTAGCATAATTAAATAAATATTTTATTGACATATATCAATTAATGATATTTTGTTAATTTTATGTCTATTTAATTGTGAGTTTATTTGATTATTGTGGATTAATTCTTGATTTACTGTGTGATTATTTTTAATCCATAATAATTAGAAGTATTATATGTGTATGTGTATAGACTGATAGGTTTCGGTGATAATATGTTTTTTTTCGGCCGACAGGTTTCGGTGATAAGATGTTTTTTCGGCTAATTAGGTAGTTAGGTGAGAAATTATTGAGCGGTGTTATTTTTCAAACATAACCTGTCACTATTACACCTAACCCACTAATACTTGAAACCTTATAAATGATTAGTTTTTGTTTGTGTTTAACATCATCAATTTTCAGATATACAGAGCATATACACACAATTGCTGAATATTTCAAGCTTTGACCGGAAAGATCTCACAATCTAGCTGGTGGTTTTTAGAGCGGATTTCATATTCTTGTTATACGCACTAACCCTTGTTTTTGAATTTCCTCAAAGTTTTTGAAAATGGCATTGCAGGGAAGTTTTTTAATTGCTAAAGTTAATCCTGTTTCCATTCAGCAAATCGAAACCATTCAGGATGAGCAATTTCGGGCTTGGACACAATTTCTGAATGAACATTCATTAATCCGTTATGCTTTAGTTACACAGGTGCAGCTTAACCATGATGCATTGTGTGAACTATATTGCAGTGCGGTTAACACTTCTGGACAAGACGGGTGTGCATTCACATATCGACTATTTGGTAGGTCGATTAGGGTCACTGAACGAGATGTTAATCGAATTCTTCATTTTCCTATGGAAAATCTCGTTTCTGATCCTACACCTGAACAGATTGAAATGTTCTTTCGTTTTATAAGGTACCAAGATGGCAATTTCAATACTGGTAATCTTTCTAGAACGTTTCTAACCCAGTACTGGAATTTCTTCTTTCACACTCTTAACCATATTTTTTCCTCAGATAGAACAAATCAAGATCGAATACCTGAATTTATTCAAATAATAAGGTATGCGGTCGCCAATAATTTGAGGATTAATTTTGGAAAAATAGTGCTTGGTCAAATCATTTTAAAAATGAAACGCTTGGGAACCAGAGATGTTCGGACTCAAAATGTCAAATGTCTATATCCAAGGTTTCTACAGTTAATATTAAATGATTTTTTGATTAATGAAGACAGGGTACGCTTGGAAAATGGTCAAAAGGTGGAATGTTCTTCCATAAAGACGAATGTAATTAATTACATAAGCAAAAAGAAATATACGGATGTGCCTACAGTCCTAACTGAATATCTAAAGACTGTCCCACTTCCGTTGTTACCACGACCAGTGAGAGCAGGTATACGACAAGGTAATATTTCAATCCCTGCTATTTCAACCTTTGTATTCCCTATTGTGTCACAGGAAATACAATTTCTATAGCCCCCAGTGGCCATCTTACCCGACCAAGAGCAGGAAATCCCGCCGACTCTAACACAGGTCGAAGAGCCCATTCTACAAATGCAAACACAAACACAACAAACTCCTACACCTCAATTGTCACTTAAACGACCAGTCATCCACATTATTGAGGGAGATAGTGCCTCAGCAGCACCACATAAGGAGTTAGTTACAGCAGTCGCTCTACCTCATTCTAAACGAAGTAAACCCAATGAACCTGAGGTAACGGCAACTGTTAGTGAAACAATTCTTTCTTATCCAATGAGTGCAAATGTAAATGAGGTTGAATTGACGGGAGCAACTATCTTGAGTTCCATTTCACGGAACATAAGAGTGGTTGATGATCAAATAATTTATCAAATAATTTTATTAATTGGTTATTAGTTGATTTTCATTAATTTAATTAAAATTATTTAATTTTTAATTACTTTGTTTTTTGTTTTAAATGTTTAAAAATAGTGTTTAATTGTTTAAAAATGCAGAAAATGATTTAAAAATTCTAGAAAAATTTCTAAAAATCTAGAAAATGATTTGCAAGTGTTCAAAAATATTTAGAGTTAAGTTGTGCTTGAAAGCAGAGTCAGTGTGTTGTCTAAATAATGTATTTGTGGATCAATAAATCCGGAAATGCTATAAAATGTTTTAAAAATATTCCAAGTCTAGTTTTATTTTAAAATAAGGGTTGAGTGTAATTTTAATTGTTTCTGAAGTTCGTTAAATGCTAACTGTAAATAGTATGGTCTGTTTGATGTGGATTAAATGGCTAAGTGTTACGTGATTTACGTACAACATGTGTTAGTGAGCCATAAAAGTGATTAATTGTTTGACTGAGTATTTAAATACTCTATTTGAATCCAGTGTGTCTGCGAGATGTGTTCAAGTAGAAAAAGGTCAGTTAGAAATATTGAGGTGAGATGAGAATTGTAGAGCAGAGGGAATGAGATGTATGAAAGCTAATGGTTGAATGAGACGTCTAGACAGTTAGACAAATTAAGCTGGTAATCACCAGGCAAGTACTTCCCTTCACTTCTTGTTCAAGTGAAATTACTTTTAATTATTCTGATTATGATATTACTCCAATTACTCATATCGATTATGTCGATAATTATTCAAATTATTGTTCTTTATATTCATCACCCCATTATTATCGAACTCGTGGATATCTATTGATGATCTTGATTATTCATTTAGCAGCCTCTATTGTATCGAACTCGTCGATACCAGAGGATATTGTTACTTCCCCATTGACTCTTTAATTATGAGTTGTTGCTCTGGAACGTGAGTTTTCCAGTTGTTTGGTTGGCAAAGGTTGTCGATTGTCCCGACACCTAGTGCGTTTGATATAGAATTGGAATGTTTTTAAAGTGTGGACCGTAAGAGGTCAGACCAGATTCGTGGTCGGAAGTTAATAAGGCCAATGTGTGCCATGGATCCATTATAGGACAGTGCTGTGTGCGTTTGTCCGGGGTTAGTGCGTGACTGATCAGCAGCCTAACCTTGTTATAGTTTTTTTTATATAGATAAAAATCCAATTCTTATCTATTCATTTAGTTTGAATTGCTTTAAAGGCTGACTCTTTTGAAGCCTATGATGATTATCTTTGGTTATCAGAACTTTTATCAGTTCTCGTTGTTGATACAATTTATTCTAACGGAGCAGTGTTGGCTCGCATTTGCGTTACGATATTTAATTTCTTCAGCTGCTTTCTTTCGCAGCATATGAAGATTAATATTGTTGGTCAGAATCTATATTGTTCTTGATATTGCTATAACTGTTTACGCTTGCTGAGCATTGTTGGCTCACTCTTGCTTTGTTGTTTATTTTCACCAATTAATAGAGAAGATTAGTGGACCTTGTGGTCAGTTGGTATTACTGTTCCAGCAGCGAGAGATAACGTTCGAGTTGTTGATTTCGTTGGGTAGTGGATTTGGAAGTCGTCAAGGTTGGTTAACTAGTTTGACAATGGACTTAGTTTATTATAAGATTGTATAATAATTTATTCTGAGGTTGGATTGTAATAATGTAATGTGATAGTTGTTTCATACCATAACCTGTATGCAGTCTTGGATCAGGGGTGTTGTATTATTTATATTTGGCTTATGTCCAGGTTGTTGAATTGATTGTGGTCCGTGGCCCCATATCTGTACCCCGAATTTTTGGGAATGCCACAAATATGGCTCGGGCATTAGAAAGAAAGTAGATCATGTCACAAGGGACCTTAACCTCGCGTGTCAGTGGAAGCTGGTCCATTCCTAAATCCAACAATAACGAATCTATCACCTCATCTAACAAGAATTCAGTCACCAAAAGTGGGGGACAGTTCGGAAATCCAAGTGGGAGTAGCAACAAGACGAACACTTTTACACCTTTTATCAAGAGACTAACACGAGCAGAGATGGCAGAAAGAAGGGCTAAAGGACTTTGCTATAATTGTGATGAATCCTACAAACAAGGGCACAAATGCAAAAGGTTATTCTGGATTGAGGTTCCCGATGATGATAGTGAATCAGAAGAAGACAAGCCCAGTGATCTTGAGATCTCTTTGAATGCCATTAGCGGAACACGAAATTCTCCTACTATGCAGCTATTGGCAGAAGTACGTGGTGTTACGGTTTCAGTGTTGGTAGACTCGGGTAGTACACATAACTTTCTACGTGAAGGGTTACTTCCAACCTTGGGTCTAGAAGTCTGGAAAAGACCAGGATTACAGGTATGTGTGGCGAATGGAGAACGCGTACCAAGCATGGGAATCTGCAAGTCAGTATCTCTTCAAGTTTCGAATGATATCTTTCATGCTGATTTTTATACCGTTCCTTTAGAAGGATTCGATGTGGTGCTGGGAGTGAAATGGTTATGCACCCTTGGACCTTTTTTGTGGGACTTTAGTTCTTTGACTATGAAATTTGTCCTTAACGGGAAAAAGTTGACTATGAAATTTGTCCTTAACGGGAAAAAAGTTTTGTGGCAAGGGCAACCCCCTCTAGCAGGGGCACGACTCAGTTTGATGCAAACACGGAATTCAAATACGATAATCTTGGATAATTTATTGGCAGAATTTGCTGACTTATTTATGGAGCCTTCAAGTTTACCTCCAAGCCGTGATAGTGATCACCGTATACATCTTTTACCGGGGAATGGACCTATTGTTGTATGACCTTATAGATACCCTCATTTTCAAAAAAACGAAATTGAGAAGCAGTGTGAGCAGATGCTACAACAAGGTATTATCCAGCCAAGTAAATCTCCATTATCTTCCTCGATACTTCTAGTCAAGAAACAAGATGGCTCATGGCGATTCTGCGTGGACTATCGTGAACTTAATGCCAACACCATTAAAGATAAATTTCCAATACCAACAGTGGATGAGTTGTTGGACGAACTTCATGGAGCGTAATATTTTACAAAGTTGGATTTAAGGGCAGGATTTCATCAAATCAGGATGACACCTTCAAATACGGAGAAGACAGCCTTTAGAACACATCATGGGCACTTCGAATTCCTAGTAATGCCATTTTGTCTTACTAACGGTCCTTCAACTTTTCAGAGTTTAATGAACGAAGTTTTTCAGCCTCATTTGCGTAAGTTTTGTCTTGGTTTTCTTTGATGACATATTAATTTATAGCAAAACATGGGTTCAACATATGCAACATGTGAAAATAGTTTTTGAACTCTTGCGCTCTAATATGTTGTTTTTAAAGAGATCTAAGTGTTCCTTTGATGAGGCACATGTGAATTATCTTGGACATGTCATTCATGGAGAGAGAGTGGAAGTTGATACCACAAAAATTAAAGCCATCACAGATTGGCCAACACCTCAATCAACTAAGGCTTTACGAGGTTTTCTAGGACTGGCGGGATACTAGAGGAAATTTATCAAAGATTATGGACAAGTGGTTGCACCATTAACTAGTTTACTAAAGAAAAATTCTTTCAAGTGGAGGGGTGAAGCAGACAATGCTTTTAATCACCTAAAGTCCTCTCTCTCAACAGCCCCTGTTTTGACGCAATGGATAAAGCTATTCAGGAGAGAGATACAGTCCTGAAAGCTGCTCGTGATAAGCTTTTACAAGCTCAACAACGGATGAAGGATACTTATGATTCTGGTCATCGGGAAGTGAGTTTTGCCATTGGAGATTGGGCTTGGCTTCGCCTTCAACCATATCGTCAATTAACAATAGCACGGAAAAAGTACCATAAGCTGCTTCCAAAATATTTCAGCCCTTTCAAAATTACGGCCACCATAGGACATGTGGCATACAGGCTTGAGCTTCCTGCTAACAGTAGAATACACGATGTGTTCCACGTGTCTCTCCTTAAAGCGTATAAGGGGCCTCCACCGATTGTTACGGCAGATTTACCTCCAGTTGTTGATGGGAAAAGTTTACCAACTCCTCAGACTGTTCTCCATAGCAGGCTTAACAGGGGCCAACGTGAGCTACTAGTACAATGGACAGGTTGTTCCCACGAAGATGCAACATGGGAGCCACTTGAACACTTCCAAGCAGCTTACCCAGATTTTCAGCTTGAGGACAAACAGAAAGCCGAGATGGAGAGTGATGATATGGATGCATTTATTGGGAAGTATTATAAAAGGAAGAAGTCAGGATAGTAATAGGAAAGAAATCGTTGTAATAAATGCAAGAAATCAGCAGCAACATCATCCAGATTTTTTTATTCTGTTTTCCAAATAATTAGCCTATGTTTTAAGATCTGTGTCTCCTGCTATATGCAACCTATATGTAACCTTATGCTATATGCAACCTATATGTAACTAGTGGCGGATTTAGGGGGGCGAGTGGGGGCCAGGGCCCCCCTGAATTTGGAACAAATTCTAAGTAGTATGTAGTATAGACAGATTGTCATTGTAGTGCAGCTGGTAAATTGTTATGTCTCCTTCCCTCCTTACCCGGGTTCGATTCTACTCAAACTTTTTTTGTTACTTTTTCTTTCTCTGTCAGTTTTTTATTGTTTCTTCCTTTGGTTAGTTTTATTACTCTTTTTCTTTGTCTGTTTATTGTGTGTTTCTGTAAAGAACTCAATTTGAAATTTTTAATAAGCTCCTTTTTTTTATTTTGTTTATGTAATTTAATTACAAAAATATCTATATATACTATAATTATTATTGTAATTACGATAATTAAATAAAATAATAATCTATTATTTTTTTTCCGCCCCCCTAGAATTTATTTCTGCGTCCGCCACTGTATGTAACCTATATAAAGGCCTATAGAGAGGAATAAAGAATTCAACTTTTATAATCTAAAAAAATAAGTCTTAAAGGGGCTCTGTCAAGGACGAGTCTTGCTTCTGTCAAGGACAAGTCTTGCAGAAAACAAAAGCTTCTCGTGTCCAGGCCTGTGACCCGATCCTACGCTAAGGCCCATAACACTTTGTAACTAGAAAATGGAAACTGTAGGCAAGTTAAAGAAATGTTATTGTTTTTTGGTTTAGAGAAAATAATTTTCTATGTATCTTTTGTGTTTTTCGACATAGTTCTGTCGAGTACATGCTTTACATGACTCTTACTGAAGTATTGGATAGGATGACCAGTTGCAGTGCTAGATGACCCCTAAAATGATTGCCTATGTCATGTCAAGGTGATTCTTTATATGAGCAAACAATTGTTTAGCTAGGAAACCTTCTATTTATCAAAAATAGGTTTCCTATTTATCAAAAATACAAGTAAATGCAATTATAACTCAACACTTCAATTGCTGACAATAGTCATGACCCTAGCTTTGGTATATTATAAACAGACACACACACACACAGCAATCATTCATGGTGAATGAGTAGTTTTAATCTTTTGAATGGCTTCTTAGTATTTATGCTCTGACCTGAATGTTTAATGTTTAGGACTTGAGTTCTTTATTTTGGATTTACAAGGAAAGTTGTAAGTAATTGAAATTATCTTGTTTTGAAAAAGAACACTTAAGTACATAAAGGGAGGATAAAACTCATGGATTTAATTTGGTTTTTTTTGAAGGACAAAATGTTTGAATCATCGACGTCCCAAGGAGTAAAACTGGGCAAGAGGCCAGCAACATCATCAACCACTCTAGAAAGACGAGGCAAGAAACGAGCAATAGAAAGGGAAGAAGATGATGGCTTGAAAGTAGAGATGAAGAAAGAAAATTATTTCTCCCAAACTCTCAAAACTCACTCTTTTATTAAGAACTCTCTGAATTTTTGATATGATATTACATGCAAACTCTCAACCTATTTATAGGCTACATCTCAAGCATTTTACATCATTGATTACATCACAATTTAGGCAACCTACCACAAATTATTCAACATTCAACACCTACCACATTTTATTCAAAACCTACCACATTCTAGAGAATCTAGCTTATAATTTTAACATCCCCCCTTAAGCTAAATTTCCACACATGCCAAGCTTCTTTTTCAATTCTTTAAAGATATCCGGCCTCAAAGGTTTTGTAAAAATATCTGCAGCTTGGTTTTCTGTCTTGCAATGCTTGAATTCTACTTCTCCCTTCTCAACCAAGTCTCTAATGAAATGATACTTGATTCTGATATGCTTGCTCTTCCCATGGAATACTGGATTCTCCGTGAGTGCTATAGCAGACTTACTATCACAATATATTACTGGACTTCCTTTCATGACATGCTTGAGATCTTCGAACACCCATGTAATCCACAAAGCTTGACAACTAGCTAATGACAAAGAAATATATTCTACCTCTGTCGTTGAGAGAGCCACGACTTGTTGTTTCTTCGACATCCATGTGATTGCACTCGAGCCAAGGAAGAAAACATTACCTGAAGTACTTTTACTATCATCAACACTTCCGGCCCAATCACTGTCGCAATATCCGACTACCTTAGTGTCATTCACCTTTTGATAATAAATTCCATCTCCAAGTGTTCCACGAACATACCTTAAGACTCTTTTCCCGGCTTCCCAATGTGTCTTCTTTGGTTTCTGCATGAATCTACTGATCAAGCTGACACCATATGTAATGTCTGGTCGAGTGGCGGTCAAGTACATCATGCTCCCAACAAGACTCCTATAGTATGTTGGATCAACATATTTAGAATCGTCATCCTTGCTCAGTTTCAATCCAACTTCAACAGGAGTACTACTTGCTTTTGCATCTTCCATTCGAAACTTCTTCATCAAATCTTTTGCATACTTTTCTTGAGAGATAAAAATGCCACTCTCATCTTGCTTTACTTCTATGCCGAGAAAATAATGTAGTAATCCCAAATCGGTCATTTCAAACTCATGCATCATACTCTTCTTGAATTCTTCAATATTATCATGACTATTTCCTGTAAAAATCAAATCATCCACATACAAGCCAATGATAAGAATTTTACCTTTGTTCTCTTTGATGTAAAGTGTATGCTCAAATGGACACCTCTTGAATCCCATCTTTAAAAAATAATCATTTATGCGACTATACCATGCACATGGAGCTTGCTTTAATCCATACAAAGCCTTCTTTAATCGGTAGACCTTATTCTCTTCATTTTCCTTTACATAGCCCGGGGGTTGCTCAACATAAACCTCTTCTTGTAATTCTCCATTCAAGAAAGCCGACTTGACATCCATTTGATGAACTTGCCATTTATTTTGAGCGGCTAAAGAGAGGATCAAGCGGATTGTTTCAAGTCGTGCTACCGGAGCAAATACTTCCTTATAATCAACACCATATTTTTGCTTGTAACCTTTCACCACTAATCGGGCCTTGTATTTTTCAACTTCACCTTGGGCATTCAACTTTGTCTTATAAACCCATTTAACTCCAATAGGTTTCTTTGCTTTAGGAGCTTCAACTAATTCCCATGTTTTATTCCTTTCAATTACATCAATTTCTTGATTCATGGCTTGCCTCCATTTATCTTCCTTAG
Organism: Kitagawia praeruptora; assembly: GCA_037693485.1. Lineage (NCBI taxonomy): Eukaryota > Viridiplantae > Streptophyta > Magnoliopsida > Apiales > Apiaceae > Kitagawia > Kitagawia praeruptora. The sequence continues at coordinate 20,284,114 of CM075347.1, forward strand.
CGGCATCTTCAAAATTAATCGGATCCGCATTTGCATATAAAGCTAAATCGATAAATTCATCTTCCAAAATTCTTCTTGTTGCTCCATAAAGATCCGCTATAGTTCTTGTCTTTTTAGGTGGTAATTTGGAACTTGAAGATGATGATGAGCTTAGAGGAGAATTGGATGGTGGAGTAGGTGGAGTGACGCCTTCTTCTTCAACTGGATCAAATGCATCATCATCAAGAAAGATACTTGAACTTTCTTTTTCATTCTTCCATTCCCATGAAGCCTCCTCATTGAAAATTACATCACGACTAATTATGACCTTCTTTGTAATGGGATATGATTGTATAATTTGTATGCCTTGGAAGCTTCACTATAACCAACAAAGATACATTTTTCAGATTTATCATCAAATTTGCCTCTCTTTTCATCGGGCACATGAGAGTAACAAATGCTTCCAAAAATTCTAAAGTGAGAGACACATGGCTTCTTACGACTCCAAGCTTCTTGTGGAGTCTTCCCTTGTACACTTTTAGTAGGTGTACGATTGAGAACATAGCATGCACAAGCAACCACTTCGGCCCAAAACATCTTAGGCAATCCTTTTGTTTTCAACATACTTCGAACAAGCTCCATGATTATTCGGTTCTTCCTCTCGGCCACCCCATTTTGTTGAGGGGTTGAGCGAACTGTTAGCTGATGACGAATGCCATGCTTCTTCAAAAAATTTCCAAATTCTTGGGACATATATTCACCACCACGATCAGATCGTAGTGTCTTTAAAGAATGACCACTTTATTTCTCCACATATGCTTTAAAAACTTTAAATGTTTCAAATACTTGAGATTTTTCTTTGAGAAAATAAATCCACATCTTGCGACTATAATCATCAATAAAAGTGAGGAAATAGCAACTACCTCCAATAGAGTTTGTGCGCATAGGTCCACACAAATCCGAATGTACCAATTCCAATGGTTTTTTTAGCTCGCCATGCCTTCTCTTTTGGAAATGGATCTCGATGGTGCTTGCCAAAAATGCAATCTTCACATACTTGATCTTACTTTTGAATATTTGGAATGCCACTCACCATATGACCTTTACAAATCTTAGATAGAGTGCTAAAACTCAAGTGATTATATCGAAGATGCCAAAGCCAAGACTTGTCATTCACAATATTAGCAAAACATGGAAGAGACTCACTTTGAATTTTCAATGGAAACATTTTAGTTGATGTCATCTTGACTCTTGCAACAAGAACACCATTTTTTATCTTTGATCACACAAAAATCATCTTTAAAATTCACATGATGTCCCTTTCTTGTAAGTTGCCCAACACTTAAAAGATTATGTTTAAGATCGGGTACATAATAAACATTTGAGATGTAGTTTGTACCTTGCTTTGTTCAGATTGGAATATCACCACAACCTTTGACAATGAGCCTTTTGTTGTCACCCGTCTTGACTTCTCGTTGGATAATTTCATCAAAATTCACAAAGCAGTTTTTATTTCCGGTCATATGGTTACTACAACCACTATCGATATACCAAACATCTTCAAGAGATTCTTCTTGAACATTACTAACAAGAAGCCTTTCATCTTTCTCCTCAATATTCTCATGTAAAAAATTTGATTCATCTTTTTCATCATTAATCCTTTTGTAGCAATCTTTTTTAATATGCCCATTTTTATGACAATAATGGCATTGAAAATTAAAAGAATTACCTCTTCATCTTCCATTGTAACCTCCACGAGCTCTTTCTCTTCCTCTTTGATATGAGCTTGAATTTTCACTTGGCACTTTTCCTCTTCCTTGTCCTCGACCACGAAATGATCCTCTTCCACCTCTTCTAAAACCGCCATGATTAGTGTCTTGAACTTGAAAAGCTTGCTCTGAAGGAGAGTCAAATTGTTTGATTCGTAGCTCGTGAGATTGTAGTGAGCCCAACAATTCTTCAAGAGAGAAAGTATTCAAATCCTTTGATTCTTCAATAGCGACGACAATATGTTCAAATTTTCGAGTCATGCTTCGAAGAATTTTTTTCCAAGACTCTTCTATCTGAAATTTCTTCACCATTTACACGAAGTTGATTAACAATCGAAATTGTTCGATTATAATATTCCTCCACCGTTTCTCCTTCTTTCATTTTGAGTGAATCAAATTCACCTCTTAGAGCTTGAAGTATCACCATTTTAACCTTTTCTTCACCTTTGTAAGCCTTGTTAAGGATGTCCCATGCCTCCTTGGATGTTGATGCTGTTGAAATCCTCTCAAAAATAACTTCATCAACTGCTTGATAAATAAAGTAAAGAGCCTTCTTGTCCTTCTTTTGATTCTCCTTCAAAATGCTTAATTGTTGTGGCGAGAGTTTGGATTGATCCACCGGTTTTTCATATCCATTTTCCACAATCTCCGAAAGATCTTGAAAACCATATAACATTTTCATTTGAATGCTCCATTGGTTGTAATTCTTTCCCGTCAAACGTGGCAGTTGAGGTTGTAACGTATTGCTGCTGGAAGCCATCTTAAAACAAGACTAATAGAATTTTTTATTTTTTTTGAATAGTACCGTATAGATGAACAGTAAACCTTCAAATTTCTGGAAAAATTCTGCAGAATTTTCTGGAAAAAAACGGTCTTCTGCAGTCACCTTTCGCCGGCGATTGGAGGCGCGTCGGAGCTCCGATCGGGGTGATTCCGGCGGCGTTGGATTCCTCTCCGAGAGATCTTCGATTTGATATATTATGGCGAATATTTCAACCTCGCTCTGATACCACTTTGATGGCTTGAAAGTAGAGATGGAGAAAGAAAATTATTTCTCCCAAACTCTCAAAACTCACTCTTTTATTAAGAACTCTCTGAATTTTTGATATGATATTACATGCAAACTCTCAACCTATTTATAGGCTACATCTCAAGCATTTTACATCATTGATTACATCACAATTTAGGCAACCTACCACAAATTATTCAACATTCAACACCTACCACATTTTATTCAAAACCTACCGCATTCTAGAGAATTTAGCTTATAATTTTAACAGAAGAATCTCATGAACTTATTGAACTCACTGTCAAGAGTCAGGTAATACATATTTTTTCTGGTGTTTACCACAATTATATTAGGATTATGTTACATTGATAATTTGATAAGGTTGTCAAAAGTAAAAACAAAGCTTGTTCTAAGAAATGAAATTGTATATACATGCTTATGTGAATGTTTAAAAGTTTTGTTAAACTCTTTTCTGAGATGTGTAAGAGAACTTTACATATATTTAACTGATAATAAGAGATAAGAGGATGCTATTATAAATATTATCTCTTAAGTGTGAAATAAACTCAGTTGTATCTTCTGGTTTCTGCTGGCAGTCAGTCAATTGACGTCTCTTTCGGGTCCTTGTCGATCATCCTGAATTGCTCTATTTCTTGTGTGCCTCTGGTTAATGGGATATGGTTGCACTGTGATAAAAACAGGTACGTGTTTAATTGATGAAGCTAGAACAATGTAAGAGAAAACTCTTGTATTGATATGATATTGCTTGTGTTTATTACAATCTCTGAAGTCCTATATATAAGCATAACTATACGTAGGGATTACATAACTTGGTACTGTAGATCGTAGACTTACTGTAGATCGTAGACTTAATCTAACATTTACATTTACATTTCAACACCCCCCTCAAACTTAAGATGGTTGAAAAACCAAGAGTTTGCAATTACGAAATAAACCAGGAGGGAGGGATTTCGTGAAAATATCTGCAACATTATCTGCACTAGAGATAGCATGAAGACGAACTGTTCCTTTTTCAACCTGTTGACGGGTGAAATGACAATCAATCTCTATATGTTTAGTGCGTTCATGAAAGACATCATTGTGAGCAATGTCCCTGGCACTTTTGCTATCACAGTAGATAATAGTGGCTGGAGAATGAGTTACAGTCATTTCTTCAAGTAACCATCGTAGCCAAATTAATTCTTGCGTGGTGTCAGCCAGAGCTCGATATTCTGACTCGGCACTGGATTTTGAGGCAAGGGATTGTTTCTTACTACGCCAAGAGATAAGAGAGTCACCCAAAAAGAAGCAAAATCCTGTAGTGGAACATCTGGTAGTGGGATCACCACCCCAATCAGCATCAGAATAGGCATGTAACTCAAGTGATGAGTTGTATGCATAATGTAATCCATGAAAGATGGTGCCTTTGACATAACGAAGTATGTGAAGGACAGCTGTATAGTGAGGAGTGCGAGGAGCTGCCATAAATTGACTAACAATGTGAACGGCATGAGCAATGTCAGGACGAGTGACAGTAAGGTAGATCAGACTTCCTACCAACTGACGATACAATGTAGGGTTGTCAAGTAGGTCACCATCTTTGGAGTTAAGTTTGACCCCATATTCCAAAGGTGTAGGTGTTATCTTAGTGTCGCTAATTCCAGATTTCAACAAAAGATCTGATGCATACTTGACTTGAGAAAGGGTGTAACCAGTAGGTACAGAAGAAACCTCAAGACCCAAGAAGTAGCTTAAAGAACCAAGATCTTTCATTTCAAATTGCTGACTGAGAAACTGTTTGAGTTCAGAGATACCTGCACTATCATCTCCAGTGATAATCATATCATCTACATAGAGGAGGAGAAGAACAATTCCTCGATTTGTCCGTCGAATGAAGAGAGCATGATCATATGGACTAGAAGAAAATCCTAGCTCACTAATGACTTTGCTAAATTTCTCGAACCAAGCTCGAGGTGCTTGTTTTAGGCCATAAAGTGCCTTGTTAAGCTTGAGCACTTGACCTGGAGAGAGATCAAAACCGGGAGGAGATTTGAGATAAACTTCTTCATCTAAGTCTCCATTAAGGAAAGCATTTTTGACATCCATTTGCCACATATCCCACTGTTTTGATGCTCCAACAGCGAGTAAACTTCGAACCGAAGTAAGACGAGCAACTGGTGCAAAAGTCTCCTCATAATCAATGCCATATTCCTGGGTAAAGCCTCTAGCAACTAGACGAGCTTTATATCTCTCATAGAGCCATCAGCATTTGTCTTAATTTTATAGATCCATCGACAACCCACAGCTGTTTTACCAGGAGGCAAGGTAACCACATCCCAAGTGTGATTTTTGTCTAATGCCTGAAGTTCTTCTGCCATAGCCTCCTGCCAAAGAGGGTTAACACTTGCCTCTCTATATGTTTGAGGCTCGTGCAATGATTCTATAGCAGAATATACATGATAATTAGTAAGACGAACAGAAGGTTTTCTTACCCGAGTAGATCGATGAGCATGTTCATCTGAAAGAGATGGTGGAGTGGGAGAGACATCACTAGAATCCTCAGACTGAACTTCTGTTGGAGGAACATTCGTAGCTGGGGATGGTTGTATGAGCTCAATTGGAAAATTTGTAGGAACTGTGTTAGAAGATGTTGACGAGTCGACATAGTCATCACTGGGATATAGATCAACAAAAGGATCTGTAAAGTGAGAGATGCTAGAAAAAGTGTCGATTTTAAAATCGGACATAGATGAGAACATTTTGTGTTCCCAAAATGTCACATTACGAGAGACTCGAAGTCGTTGAGAGATAGGATCCCAACAACGGTATCCTTTTTGACCACTACCATACCTAATAAAACAACAAAGACGGGCACGAGGTTCTAGTTTTGTTCTTTCATGTGGAGGAAGAAGAACAAAACATGCTGAACCGAAAACCTTAAGGGTATCATATGAAGGTGGTTTTGCATATAATTTTTCATAAGGAGACACATTATCTATGACTGGAGAAGGAATCATGTTTATTGTATGAACAGCAGTTAATGCAGCTTCCCCCCAAAAGAATTCCGGACATGAAGAAGAAATGAGAAGAGCTCGAATTGTATCAAGAATGTGTCTATGTTTGCGTTCGGCACGACCATTTTGTTGTGATGTGTAAGGACAAGAACTTTGTGTAAGTGTACCATAAGATGCCAAAAAAATTTTAAGTTCTGATTCTTTGTATTCTTTAGCATTGTCGGCACGGAAAAGTTTGATTTTCTTTTTGAATTGAGTATCAATCATAGTGGCAAAGTTTTTATATGTTTCTCCTAATTCAGATCGATTTTTCAAAATGTATATCCAAGTGTATCGAGAGAAATCATCAACAAATATCACATAGTACCTAGACCCCCCCATAGTTGGAGTTGGAGAGGGACCCCAAATATCAGAGTGTATAAGATCAAAAGTAGCTGATGATTTTTCATAATGAATAGGAAATGGAAGTACATGTTGTTTTGCCAGTTTACATGATACACAATCAATAGTGTCTGCATTTACGCTACCTAGATGACCACTAGAAACTAAAGTATGTAAACGAGAAGGTGAAGGATGGCCTAACCGAGAGTGCCAGATACTTATTGTAAATGAAGCAGAACCAACTAGATTAGTTGATGGAGATATTGGTGTAGGAAGATGAAGGGAAGTGAGCTCAAACAACCTTCCGCATCTACGTCCTGTCCCAAGAGTTTGTCCTGTCTGAGGATCCTGTACATGACAACCAGAAGAGGTAAACATAATGTTAAGACCGAGATCACATAATTGGCCAATGGAAACAAGATTAAGTGAGAGATTAGGAACAAAATATGTGTTAGGAAGAGAAAGATCTTCTGTGGATATAGTTCCAATATGTCCCACTTTCATTGTAGAGCCATCGGTAGTTTGAATATTTGGGAGGCATAAACTCTGTGTTTTTGTGGTAAATATAGATGGATCATTGGTCATGTGATTGCAACATGCAGAATCAAAATACCAAGAAGTACCTGAAGTGACAGAGAATGCAGTGGAAGGAGAGCTGGTTTTAAACAAAACCTGTCGAAGCAAAGCTTCAAGCTCGCCTGTGGATGTATTTGGTGTAGTTTCTGATGTGGATTCAGAGGTTGCAGCAACGGAAGACTGGGAGAATTTGTTTGCATGGAAAGATGGTCTTTTCTTACAAAATTGAATCGAGTAATGACCCTTTTGATGACAATGTTGACATGTATGATTGCGAAGTGCTGCACATTCTTTTGTTACATGCCCGTTTTGACGACAAAACCTGCAAAAGGATTTGTCAAAAGTAGTTATTGGTGGCACTGCTAGGACAGTATCAGTAAGGGGACTGGTTTTGTCGATCCCAAGTCGAGTTTCCTCAGAGATCAGTTCAGTTAAGGCACTCTCCAGAGTGGGCAGCGGAACACGATGAAGAAGAGCAGCTCTAACTGGTTCATAATCCTGGGTAAGCGACATAAGAAACTGTATGAGTCGTTGTTGGTCCCGGTATGTGTGATAAAGTGCAGCATCCTCTGTATGTAGCCACTTTGGTTCAGATAGTGTCAACTGATCCCAAAGTGCTTGTATTTGAGATAGGAAATCAGCTACTGATTGACCAGATGCTTGCTTTTGCTTGCTTAGAGAACTTATGATCTGATATTGATGAGCAAGATCAGATGTAGTGTACCGAGATGCCAATAAATCCCATATTTCCTTTGCAGTCTCAAAATTCCCGAATTGAAGATTAATCTTAGAAACTGAAGAGTTTCTAAAAAATGTGATAGCCTGATGATTTTTGACATCCCACTCTTCAATGCGATCTTTAAACTTTGACTCAGCTTCATCCTTCTCTTTTGTTGGAATTGTAATATCACCACTTACATAATGCCAGATTCTTTTACCCTTAAGAAAACTACGCATAGCTTGAGACCAAGCCAAGTAGTTAGAGCCATTAAAAATTGTTTGAATTGGCGAACTACTTTCTTTTTCCATGGTAGAAATTGGGTTCAAGGATAAAAGATGTAAATTATGGGTTTAATTTGTTGGAATCTGAAACTGTAAGGACTGAACTGTGTGTATTTAAAAAATCAAGGCTCTGTTTAGAAGACAAGTAAAAATTTCGGGTACTAAAGTGTAATATTCAAAAATATTTGAATGACCGTGAGAGTTTGGCCCAATAAGATGTATGAGTTTGGCCCAATAAAAAATTACAGGACTTGTTATACAGCCCAAATATTGTTACGACTTGTTTAAAACAGAGCAGATGAAGCAGATGACCAATAGTAGCGATTATATACAAAACAAGTACACAACACCATGTTGAGATTTGAAAGGATAAGTGAGATTTGGGCTTACCCAGTGATTTACAATCTGATGAGAGTTTCGATGATGACGGAAAATGATGACGGACAAGAGCTTTGGTTACTGAAACAGGTGGGTTTAGTAACTCGTGATTGAGTTAGCGAATTACCGAGTCCAATCGGACTAATTTGGAAAGATTAGAGGCTGGTGTGACAATCTCAATCACAAACGAAATCGCAATCGCCGGTGAGCAAATCTCCGAAGTCGTTGATTTTGAAGCGGAAGAGGCCGTTGAGGATCGAGATTCCAGCGGTGCCGGCGATTGTTCCGGCCGGCGAGTAGTTTGTGTTTGGTGTATATTGTTGATATTAAGTAAGCTTCAGAGGGGTTACTGCGTTGACACACAAAGTGTTTGTGTATATGTTACAACGAGCTGGCTTGCCGGAAAAGATGGCTTCACCGGAGAGGACTGTTTACACCGGTGACAGAGGAGGGCAAGAGCTTAAAGCTCTGATACCATGATAAAAACAGGTACGTGTTTAATTGATGAAGCTAGAACAATGTAAGAGAAAACTCTTGTATTGATATGATATTGCTTGTGTTTATTACAATCTCTGAAGTCCTATATATAAGCATAACTATACGTAAGGGATTACATAACTTGGTACTGTAGATCGTAGACTTACTGTAGATCGTAGACTTAATCTAAAATTTACATTTACATTTCAACACACTGGATTCAGTATTCCTGTAAAATGGTTCATAACATGTTCACCGTGTTTCATAAAAGCGTTAACAATTATAACTTGGGAGTTGATAGCAAATTGCATTATACTGCATGTATGTTCTGTCCACTGAATCTGGTCCAACGCTTATTATGGTTTTGGCATACACCAAAAGTCCAAAACCATTAATTCATCCATTCCTTCTAGTGTATATAATCTACTTCATCTCTTTTCCCTTATGTTTTGCTAAAAGGAGAAAGAGGTCCATTTCAAGGTTAAACGTAGTACTAAGATGGAAAAGATCCTCAGGATGTTCTGCGAGAAAGCTCGAGTGAAATACAGGACCATGAAATTCTTCATTGACTCCAAGAGCTTCCCGGTGAATCAAACTCCTGATGAGGTAATTATTTTTCAAGCAATCTGATATATTCCATCTCCATTAAGTTTTCTGGTCAATGCCTTAGTTTATAAAAATGACATCGAATTTGAAAATTTGAACAGTCACTATATAAATCTTTTGAATTGTGAATATAAGCTTGTACTGAATCTACTGATATATGCTGTACAGTTTAAATAGGCCAAAGATTAGTTTTATTTCTGAAGGGACAATTTGTCCACAAGAACATACTGGGAAACCTAGAAAGGACGATGGCCACTAATCTTGCAAGGTGGTCGGCAGCATAGTTCACATCCCTTTTTACATGAGACGAACAAGTTTCAAACTTAGAAAACTTTCCCCTGTTCTCTTCTGTTTTGTCCTCTGTAATCTAATAACGATAAGGACATGATCTGATTTTTACCATACTAGGTGCTCAACTGCATCTTCTGGAGATAACTTCGACCAAGCATTGTTCCCACATAATCTTTCCATGCATTCTCATATTTTTTAAATTAAAAAAACTACATATGGACATCTACCATCACTTCATCTTCTTCGTAAAGTTTGTTCTAACATGGCATTGGATTGTTTATTGTTATGGTGGTCCAGTATAAGGGGAGTGTTGGAAATATGATCTGTCCAGGGATTTTACATTGAGGTTATAGTCTGGTAGAGTTGATCATCCGATAATTAAATTTGCTTCTGAACTCTTAACTTGTTGAATAGAGTTAGCATTTATTTGTTAGAGAGTAATCTTATTGTACTGGTTATATAGTTCTCATTCAGACTAGGGGCTATCATCATTTTTACTGTCATTATAAGGATAAATGCAGTTGTTTTCGCCATTGATGTTATGCCCTTGTCTAGTTTGGTTTTCACATTTGCTATCAACTCTATCTGTTTGATGATAGCTTCTCCTGAGGAATGGTGATGAAATGGAAGCCCACGGGTGGCAAACCGGAGCATGAGCAGCGGTGATGATGAAATAGAAATCATGGGGTGGCAATGCATGCTGTCTTTCTAATTGTAGCATGAACTGTAACTCTGAACTGCAACTTTATAAGTTCACTTGTTTAAAAATGTTGAAATTTAGGATAACCTTATGAAAACTTCTAGCTCCATAAGAGAGTTCACTTGTTTAAAAATGTTGAAATTTAGGATAACCTTATGAAAACTTCTAGCTCCATGAGTCTCTCTCTCCCTCTCTCTCTCTCTCTCTCTCTCTCTCTCCCTCCCTCCCTCCCTCTCTCTCGCTCGCTCTCTCTCTCTCTCTCTCTCTCTCCCTCTCCCCCTCTCCTCTCTCTCTCTCTCTCTCTCTCTCTCTCTCTCTCTCTCTCTCTCTCTCTCTCCCTCCCTCGCTCACTCCCTCCCTCCCTCCCTCCCTCCCTCTCTCGTTCGCTCTCTCCCTCTCTCTCTCCCTCCCTCCCCCTCTCTCTCTCTCCCTCTCTCTCTCCCTCTCTCTCTCTCCCTCTCTCTCTCTCTTCTCTCTCTCTCTCTCTCTCTCCCCCCTTCAGTATTCTGTATCTGGATAGCAATTTCAAGGAGATTACTAAAAGTTTGGATAGTCTGGAGGTCACTTGTAAAGAGAAGAATGAGTCGCTTTGAAAGTTTCTCGATGAAGAAGAAGCCCTCGATGAAGAAGAAGAATGTGACAGTGCTTTTTTCATAGGTTGTTTTGGTTATATATTTTTTTATTTTTTATTTTTTGTTATGTTAAGTTCGTTATTCTTTCTTGTGTAGTAAATGTGTATTATATATATCGGCACGTTTAATTTGGGAAAATAATAGCTCCTTAGCACAACTTTACTAAAAGAAAGAAACTAACTTATTGATTCAGATTATATCTTGAATACGACAATACGTGCAGGTAACTATATTCATTTTGTATAATATTAAGAAACTTATTGTCTGTAATCAGATTTAATCATCATGTTTGTTGGGTATTCATTCTTCTGATACTTATTGTAGAGTGTACCACTAATAAAATTAAAATAGATACTTGGTTTTGTGTATTGTGTGAAAGACTCCTCATGTAGATGGTAATGTTAATGAATTATAGGAAGGAATATTTGTATGACAAAATCTGAGGTTAAGAAGACTGCTCATGCCTCATGTACATTGTACTCCCTCCGTCCCTTAATGTTTTTCCTGTTTTGACTGTACACGTTTGCCAATGCACACTTTTGATCGTTAATATTTTGAATTTTGTATTAGTATTAAATATAAAAACTTCACTGTATTAAAGTATTCATAAATACGAATCCAACAAGATCACTCATGACTATATTTGGTCTTATAGATTAGACGTAAATTAATAATTTGTCTCATGTTATGAACAATTCCGACATATGAAACAAGAGAAGTATTAAGGGACGGAGGGAGTAATATTGATGTGGACACTTGGATATCTCACATCCCAACTTGAAAACATTAAAGTAGAATATCTTTCCACCTAAGCTTTTAATCAAGATATTTGCCAACATGTCCGCAGACCTCATGTCAACTTTAGAAGAGAGTAAGAGAGTGAGGAGGCTGCTGATATTATGTTTAAATGTTGCTTTCGTTGTACCTACATAAAAAGCAACACAACCTACAAAGAGTATTTTAGTCACAATTAACACTTGAGAGTTGGTGCACTATTTTCTGGCATCCCAACTTGCAAACCTTACGGTACAACTCTAAGTCTTACAATAGCAAGTGTCAAGTCCATATAGACCAAATAAGAACTATGTAGCAGAATTATATTCGAAAAAGATTTATATGCTCAAGAGCACTACAGCAGTCAGTAGGCAGCAGCTACCTTAGAAAATTAACTCCTAGGAGAGTTTTATGTCAAACATCTTTGCATTAGCTACATCTGATATATTCAGGCGATTGCAATTTTGCAATTTTACAGCTACGTACTTAATTGTGTCACTATTAATTATGATTAGTTTCGAACTTTTGGCAAATAATTTGACAAATCGACCACCTCTTCAGAAACAATGAGGGAGCAACGTATGTGGCAGGGAGCATTGCTAGAGCTTTGGATTGGACTTCTCCGTATGACCTATTAGATTTGATAGGGATCAGCCGAGCATATGGAGTTGCAGATGTGTTTGGCCAGAATGCTAAAAAGTTGGATCAAATGTGGATCATGTATGATATGAAGAACACGCGTCTTCGTAAGTTTCTTGATCAAGAAAAAGAAGTGCGCCTTGATTTTTCCAAAGGTTCAGTAATAACATTCTTTGTTGCAAATCTCTCTATCTATTTTGTTTTATATGCTATATCGGCATGTGTTAATTTAGTAATAACAGTTACATGCTCTTGCTTAACTCAGATTTGATAAAGAAGATGAGAGAGCTAGATTCATGTATCAGGAAACTGAAATGTGATAGGCTAGAGCGTCATGAAGAGAATGATGAAGCGAAAGAGCTTCAGCATGAAATTAAAGATTTGAAGGAAACATTGGATGGTAAAGAAACTTTGATTCAGGATCTTATTACACAAGAGCGTCAGAGTAATGACGAGCTGCAAGAAGCTCGTAAATCATTAATAGAGGTATGGCCTTTTTTGGTATAATAACACAAAGAAGCACTTATAAAGACGACTGAAACTAGTAGTGTATAATTTATGATGTATCTGGTTGTAACACACATTTTTATAAGTTGATAGGGCTTGGAAATGATATCCAATGGCACACACACAAATATCAGCATAAAGAGAATGGGAGAAATTGATTTGAATGTCTTCCGGCAAAAATGCTAAGGAAAGATTTTCAAGTGTTGAAGCTGATGTTAAGGCCCTGGAACTACAGACCCTATGGGCGAAGCACATGAGAGACTCGAATTGGTATCCATATAAAGTGCTGGAAACGGGAACTTCTAAGCATCAGGTCTTGCAATAACTTTACAATAAACTTGTGACCAACTTTGGTTTGCATTTATTTATGTTATATCATATCTGACTCTATTGTTTGGTCTTGCAGTGACCATTGTTTTCTAGAGTTTTCTGTGACTTGACATTAATTAACGATTATCATCCATGCTGTAGGATATTATTGATCCAGATGATGTAATGCTGAATGAGATAAAAGCGGAATGGGGAAATGAAATATATGAAGCATTAAGTAAAACATTACTCGAGATGAATGAATACAATCCAAGTGGTAGATATGTGGTCCCTGAACTGTGGAACACAAAAGAAAACAGGAAAGCAACAGTGAAGGAAGTTGTCTGCTACATCATGAAGCATTTACATTATATGCAACAGTGAAGGAAGTGGTAGATATCTTTGCTTTTACATTATATGCTTTGAGAATCATTCCTGATCTCATGGTTTTTATCTTCAGAAAAAGAGTAGCTCAAATTTCAGAAAAATAGTATCTCAAATTTAATTAGATTCTATCTTCATTAAGGTAGCATTATATGCTATTTAATCTGCCACTTATAATAAAGCACATTTAGATTAGCACTCATTCAGTGGTTTCTGAATATCAAACTGCTTTCACTAAACATCAACTTCTTGCAGATTCCATATATCTGCAAGACAGTGCATCCTAGACTCCATATATCTGCTGCTAGCCCATAACCCTGGCTCCTTTTAACAACCTGCATATAAAGAAAACTCAGCAAAATCAATGAGTTGGTTGTGACAAATAACACATGCTGACAAATAATGAAATGGCACCCAAGTCCTCTGTAATTATGTTTTGCATAGTGCTAGCACTATTTCAACTACCATGTCAACACTGCCACTACATATAAAATGTATGTGATTTGTTAATAAAAAATAAAATAAAGGAGAATTTATCTCATATATATCACATTAGAAAATAAAATGTATGTGACAAGCTTGAGAATGAGGTAAGTTTGTGTTTTGTTACTTTGATTTGAATTTAAGGTTCATTTTGTTATTTCGAATATGAGGTAGGCTGTGGCATGTTGTTCTTTCTGAAGAGTCTTGCAAATGAGGTGGGTTGTTTTAGGAGTAGATTATATTGAATGGAGAGCGAGCAGCGAGCTCTGTTGATTCAGGGTTCATTCTATCTTGGAATGATATTGAAGTACCTTTACCAAAAACTAAATACAGAATACCATTTTGTTCAGAAATGAAGTTCAATTGATGTCTTTATTAATGATCATGTATAATATCTTTTAAAGTCTGCTGGTGGTCTTTTTAAAGTTTGGTTTTGTACATTTTTTAAAGTCTGCTGGTGAGCCTGCTGTTATAGCCAAAATTCGGTTCGGGTATTTTCATGATGGATTCGGGTCAATAACTGGTTCAATTTGGGATTTTAGGGAACAAATTAGGGATTTCTAGAAGTTAGGGCGCGCCCTAAGGGGGATTAGGCCACGCCCTGGGTATTATGTTGGAATTCCAAGATGGTAACAGTGTCGATTTTGTATTTGATTATTGAAGAATTCCCTCCTGTCGTATCTCAGGAGGGGGATGTCCGTCGTAGAAGGCCTCTAGGGGTTTTCCTAGATTTAGGGATCATTCTTATACACTGAGGGCATGTTCTCCTCGGTACAAAGATTGGCCTCTCTTTGGTGTGTGCTTTGGAGCTCTGTTCCTGTATCCAATGGGCGCGCTCTCATTGGGGAACTTTGGAGTAATCTGTACTTTGCACCCAAAAGCTCTGGATCACCTGTCCTGCTATCTGGTGGGTGCTTCTCATTCGGGGGACAGGGATACGTTCTTCACTTGGGGTAAACCATGGCTTTACCTGCATCCTTGAAATCAAGAAATAGCTTGTAGCGAATAGGACTAGTCCTCGACGGGGGAAGTTTCCATATTCGTGAAGTCTTGAGATCTTGGATGAGCCTTGGGCCTTTTGTGATTAGGCCTCATAGTAGAACATTCCGGAAGCTGGTCCGTTATCCAAGCCCATTTGGGTTTCTTGCTCTCTAAGAACTACGTATGGCTTGATCCCCTATAAATACCGGGGTACGTAGGCCGATTGAGGGGTTGGAAGTCGAGAGCTCTGAATAGCCGCTGCTAACCCTATCAATCTCAGCCACCAATCATAAACACGCCACCACTCTTTTCGGCAAAAAACCACCGCTATAGATCTTGTTTCCGACAAAGTACCTCGAACTTTGTTGTTACAAAATTCCTCCATCAATAAATTAGCTCTAGAAGGAGGGGAGCCAATCAAGATCTGAATCTTAGGAGGAAAAGATGTCGCGCAATCAGTATGGAGGTTTTAACGAAGGAGATGACTACGATTCTGAAGATGGTCAAGGGGATAACCAAATTCGTGATGAAGCTTATGTTCCGGAGGAAATCTCTGCTCCTCCGCACCATCATGGAACTCCAATCACCGCCGGCGGCCAGCCACCTGTTCTTATCAGTAACGCGGCGTTAATGGAACAGCTGTATCGTATGGGAGATGCCCTAAATAATTTCGGAGCAAGATTGAGTTCGGTGGAGGAAAATCAGGGATCAATGAGAGAATCTCGGAATATCCCGCGAAATCATCGCCGGTCAGGGAAATCCCCTCAAGTTGAAGAGGATTCTCGAAGGAGGGAGGAAAATCAAGAAAGGAGATTTCAGCTGGTCACTCCTCGACGGTTAGATTATTCTGATCCTATTGTTGAACATCCTAGTGAAGATAATTCTGAGCGCAGGTTAACGAATCTTCAGGAGAGGGCGCGCCCTCATCCTCATCGTTCAGGGCACACTCTAGGTGAGATTCAGAGGGATGAAGAGCAGATGGCTAGGGAAAGGAGAGATTATGCCAGCTTGAAGGAACGCCTTGGAATAAGGCTTAATGATGATGATTTAAGGATGGTACTCCTTGAGCAACAGAAGAAAAGCAATCATCTAGAATCAAGGCCCCATGATTCACAGCGCGCGCCCCCTGACAACAGGTCGAGGCCCCTTGGACATGAGCGAGCCCTTCCACAGAATCATGATTCACAGCGCGCGCCCCTTGACAACAGGTCGAGGCCCCTTGGACATGAGTGATCTCTTGCTCGTAATGATAATCCACAGCGCGCGCCCCCTGTTCACAACAGGTCGCGGCCCCTTGGATCTAAACAAGCTTTTCATCATGATACCTCTGGAAGAAGAGGAAACCGTAATAACGGTGATAGAAGAATGGATTTGCATCAAGAAAATGGACGACCCCATACTCAGGGCGCGCCCTCAGGTGGGAGATCTCCCCGTATTCATCAAATTCCCTCAAGTACCTCTGATGAGTCTAGGTCGAGGACGCGCTCCCACTCAGGAGAGCAACAACATCAGAGGAGTTCCCAAGGGAATCCACAACCTCATGGAAATCCTGAAGGTCAGCAAACCCAAACCCAAGAGGATGTTGCGATTCAACCGCAAGCAGGAGCTCGAGGAGGCGTCCATACTGCGACTTTACCTCCACCTCCACCTCCAGGGGGTACTCAAACGGTGGCACAACCAAATATTCAGAGTATTCCCGGAGTGGGAACGTTTAATGTGGATGATTTGAAGAAGCTTTTAGCTCATTTAGATGGAGGAAGAATATCCGCTACGACACCAACATCTTCTCCATTCTCAGTTGAAGTAATAGAAGCACAACTCCCTACAGGATATCGATCTATGACTAATGACCTACGATTTCATGGAAATGCTGATCCCGTGGAATTCTTGGGTCGGTTTGATATTGAAATGGATGTCTATCAAGTAACTGATTTGGCCAGATGCCGGTTGTTGGCGGCAACATTTAGGGAGAGTGCGCAACAGTGGTTTCAGAAGCTTGGGCCAGGAGTGATCACGTCTTGGCAGGTGATGAGGAATCTATTCTTGACTAAATTCCAGGCAGCAGTGAAGTATGCTCCTCCCGTCACTACTTTGGCTAACATTAAGCAAAGGGAAGGAGAAAGTCTACAATCTTACTTCAAGAGGTTCAACTCGGAATCTACCTTGGTGAGAGGAGGAATCGATGAAACACTCAAAAGCTTCTTAATAGCTGGTTTGTCAGTGGGAACTGATTTCTGGAAGCATTTACAAGGACGCGATCCACCTACTTTGGCCGATGTGTTTGCACAAGCTGAATCCTTCAAAATTGTAGAACAATCCTTGGCAGATAATCAAAAAACAGAGAGTCAGGGAAATTCTAAGGGAAAAGGTAATAAGAGGAAAGACCGGTCCTTGAGTCCAACCCACCGTACTGGGATCGGTGCTAATCGTGTGAATTCCACTGAAGTTGGACGGAATTGGGGACCGCCGGATACCTACACCTATGATAGGAGGGAAAGCAATTATACTCCTTTTGCTGCCTCTATTGAGCATATTTTCGAAGTAAATAAAGATAAAGGATTCTTCAGAAAGCCGGAGCCGTTAACTTCTTGGCAGAGCAGAGATAAGAAGAAATATTGTGATTTTCATGAATCCTCAGGACATAATACTTACGAGTGTCGGCAGTTGAAGGATGAAATTGAAGACTTGATCAAAGAGGGATTCCTGACTGAATGGATTATCAGAGAAGGAAAAAAGCACAAGGAGAACTCACACAGAAAGGATGGAGGGCGCGCCCTTCGGAATAATGATAAGCCCGAAGAGAAAAAATTTGTCAGAGAGGGTATCATTCATACAATATTTGGAGGACGGCACTTGGGAGGAGATAGTTATCATGCTTTGGAGAGATATGCAAGAGAGGCAAAGTACCGACCTCTCACTAATGTAAATAGCTTGGAGTTTAGGCCGCCCAAATTATTTAAAGGGGAATCTGTGGATATTACTTTCACTGAGGAAGAAGCTAGATGGGTGCACCATCCCCATAACGATGCTTTGGTGGTAGCAATCCAGATTGGTTCCAAGAATGTGCATAGGGTTCTTGTCGACAATGGAAGTTCCGTAAATATCTTATACTACAGTACTTATAAGAAGTTGGGACTACCAGATAAGGATATGATTCCAGACAATGGTTGGATATATGGATTTTCAGGCGAATCTGTGAAAGTTATGGGAGCCATCAAGCTACCGGTAACTCTCGGGGAGGGAACTCTTTCTGTGACACAAATGATGGATTTCATGATTTTGAATGTGGAATCGTCACACAATGCCTTGGTAGGACGTCCCTTGTTGAAGGAAATGAAGGTTGTGACCTCCATCTATCATCTTGCGATGAAGTTTCCTACGCCAAACGGTGTGGGAACAATCCGAGGATCCCAGCATGACTCGAGAGATTGTTATCACAAGGCAATCAAGGGATTCAGGAGACAGCAGGATGGAGGACGCGCCCTCAATGAAGGTAGTTCATAAGTTATGAGTATTGCTCCTGGGGAAGTGAAAGTCCATTATCTTGTTCAAGAGCCAGAGGAGGAAACGCCTTGCTACAGGGCGCGTCTTGAGGAGAGAATTCCAGTACTTGATGATTTTCAAGATGGAATTCTAGAGGAAATTGAAGAAGATTCAGAGGAGGTGGTTTCAGTTAATATCAGAGGTGAGCAGGTCGAAGGGAGGCGAATGTTACTTGAAGGTTTGGTGCATACCCTTGTTGAGGAAGACTTCCCTCTTAAAAAGGACGCGCCCTCCAAGGATGCAACACCAATCGAGGATCCGTGAAGTTTTGATTTTGATCTTGATCCGAGAACATCACAACCCGGGGAAAAGACTGGTCCTGCAG
This sequence comes from Kitagawia praeruptora, assembly GCA_037693485.1. Lineage (NCBI taxonomy): Eukaryota > Viridiplantae > Streptophyta > Magnoliopsida > Apiales > Apiaceae > Kitagawia > Kitagawia praeruptora. The sequence goes on from CM075347.1 coordinate 20,302,873, forward strand.
AGGATACTATTCCAATTATGGTGGATGAGAAGGATTCGAGTAAGGTTTTGAAAATCGGATCTCAGTTGAATTCCAAGTTGAGAGAAATGCTCACTAATTTTCTCTTAAATAATCTGGATATCTTTGCTTGGAGTCATGCTGATATGGTGGGGATTGACCCGGAAGTCATGTGTCATCGTTTAAATATAGATCCCACCAAGAAAGGAATTCGCTAGAAACGTCGACCTGTGAGTGGAGAAAGAGCTATAGCATTGAAAGAGGAAGTTGATAGGCTTCTAGAAGTCGGATTGATTAAGGAGTCATATTATCCGGATTGGCTGGCTAATCCAGTTCTAGTCAAGAAGCCAAATGGAAAATGGAGGACTTGTGTGGATTTCACAGATTTGAACAAGGCTTGCCCTAAAGACAGTTTTCCTCTCCCACGAATTGATCAATTGGTGGATGCTACGGCTGGTCATGCTCTTTTGAGTTTTATGGATGCTTACTCAGGCTATAATCAAATCCTAATGTATGAGCCTGATCAGGAACACACTTCTTTCATCACGGATAGAGGGCTATATTGTTATATTGGAATGCCGTTCGGTTTGATTAACGCTGGAGCAACTTATCAGAGATTGGTGAATATGATGTTCAAAGATTTGATTGGAAAAACCATGGAGGTATATGTTGACGATATGCTTGTTAAATCTTTGAAGGCAGAAGATCATGTAAAACACTTGGGGCAAATGTTCGAAATATTAAGGAAGTTCATGATGAAGTTGAATCCTCAGAAGTGCGTATTTGGGGTCGAATCCGGAAAGTTTTTGGGTTTCATTGTAAACCATAGAGGAATTGAGGCGAATCCAGCAAAAATTAAGGCTTTGCTTGATATGAAATCCCCGTCTAGTGTGAAGCAGGTGCAGAGTTTGGCCGGGAGAATAGCAGCGTTGAATCGCTTTGTGTCAAAGTCTTCAAATAAATGCAGAGAGTTCTTTAAGGCGATCAAAGGAGCATCTAAGGATTTTGTATGGACCCTAGAGTGTAAGGAAGCTTTTCAGAAAATCAAGGAGCAATTGGGAAATCCACCGCTTTTGGCTAAACGGTGGAAGGAGAAACTTTAATTTTATATTTGGCAGTGTCATAATATTCCATCTGTGCGGTATTGGTAAGGGAAGAAATTGACCATCAATCTCCAATATACTATGTGAGTAAGCGCTTGCTTGATGCAGAAACCCGATACACAAGTATGGAGAAGTTGGTTTTCTCTTTAATCCTAGCTTCGAGAAAACTTCGCCCTTATTTTCAAGCTCATAAGATTGAGGTTCGTACCTCGTATCCACTGAGGGGAATTCTTCATAAGCCAGAGGTTTCTGGAAGGATGCTAAAATGGGCGGTAGAGTTAGGGCAGTTTGATTTGGAATACACCCCAAGAACTGCTATTAAGGGTCAAGCTTTAGCTGATTTTATTCTTGAATTCGAGTCAGGGAATGAAGAGAAATCACTTGTGTTGGTAGAGTCTGAAATTCCAACCCAGAAGGCGTTTCCTCTTGAGGAAGTTCCTCAGCCATGGTGGAAGTTGCATGTAGATGGAGCTGTAAATAGTGGAGGAGCTGGTGCAGGTATAATCTTGGTTACTCCTGAAGGAAATCAGCTTATGAGTGCTATTCATTTCAAATTTCAGGCAACTAATAATGACGCAGAGTACGAAGCTTTGATTAATGGTTTGAAGATAGCTGTAGAGATGAAGGTAGCGAATCTAATCATATTGAGTGATTCGGAATTAGTAGTTGGACAAGTTAAAGGGGGATTTCAGTGTAGGGGTCCAAGGACAGAGCTTTACATGAAGTGTGCTCAGCGGCTTATTCAGAAGTTCCGGGAAGTGAGATTGGAGTGTATTCCTCGGAATGAGAATTGTAATGCTGACATTTTGGCTAAGTTGGGATCCCAGAAGGACGTGATGCTGTTGGGAACAGTTCCATTGCAAATTCAAGAAGTGCCAAGTATCCCGGAAGTGGAAGTTATGGAGATGGAAGGTATTCTGCATATTACTTGGATGACCCCAATTCAAGGATATATTCGTGGAGGAATTCTTCCAGAAGACAAAGTTGAGGCAAGAAGAATTCGGTATCAAGCGGCAAGATTTGTAGAATATGATGGAATCCTATACAAGAGAGGTTTCAATCAACCACTCCTGAAGTGCATAGATGGGGATGAATGCAATTACATTCTTCGGGAGATTCATGAAGGAATTTTTGGCAATCACTCGGGGGGTGGTTCTTTGGCAATGAAGGTGTTAAGGCAGGGATACTATTGGCCTACTATGAAGAAGGATGCCTATGAGTTTGTCAAGGCATGTGATAAATGTCAGAGGTTTGCCAACTATTCAACGATTCCAGTAACTACTTTGACTTCCATGATGAGTCCATGGTCGTTCGCTATGTGGGGGATTGATCTCATTGGAGAACTCCCAAAAGCCAAGGGGGGTGTCAAGTATGTTGTGGTTGCAGTTGATTATTTTACCAAGTGGGCGGAAGCAATGCCTTTGGCCACAATCACTGCAAAGAAAATCAAGGATTTTGTGTTCAACTCTATTGTATGCAGGTTTGGGATTCCCTACAAACTTATTTCAGATAATGGAAAGCAGTTTGCCAGCAAGGAATTGCGGAAGTTATGCGAGGATTTGGCAATCAAGAAAGAGTTTGCAGCTGTGTATCATCCTCAAAGTAATGGACAGACAGAGGCAATTAACAAAATTATTAAGCATACTTTGAAGACGAAGTTAGAAGAAAGCAAGGGGAATTGGCCTGAGGAGCTACCAATGGTTTTTTGGTCATACAATACTACTCCAAGGACTACAACTGGGGAATCTCCTTTGTGTTATCTTATGGGTGTGAAGCGATGATTCCTGTGGAGATTGGAGCAGGTTCTTTCAGGAGAGATTTTTATGATGAAGAAACTAATATAATAAATCAAAGGTTGAATCTAGATTTTCTGGAAGAGACAAGGACTAACTCACAATTGAGGTTGGCAACTTATCAGCAAAGGGTTGCAAGGTATTACAACAGGAAAGTGAAGACTCGTCCTTTTAATGTGGGTGATTTGGTTCTTCGAAAGGTTATGCCAAATACAAGAGTTGCAGCTCATGGGGTTTTTGGTCCAAACTGGGAAGGACTGTACAAGATCAAGTCTATCATTTGGGAAGGAACTTATCACCTGGAAGACTTGGATGGCAATACAATCCCAAGAGCATGGAATGCAGAGCATTTGAAGAAATATTATCAGTAGGGTGCGGCTTTGGCCCCCTATTGTATGAAGGCTTATATTTAAGTTATAGACTAGTATAAATAAATCTTCTCCTAGTCTAGGGGGGTAGTACACATACGCCTTCTTTAGTTCTAGTCGAGACTTGCTGTTTTTATTTCACGTTTTTTCGAAGTTTATTCTCCTTAGCTCGGGGGGTAGTACATGTATACCTTCCCTTGTTCTGTTGAGATTTGAGTTTATTTGAAGATTAATAAAGTATATCAAGACATTTTTTCAAGTTTTTGAAGATTTTTTGACTGAAGTACAAGAGGTCGTGCACCATGTCTTGGGGCGCGCCCTGTGAAATTCTGTGTAATTACAAGCAATAATTGACAAGTTAAAGGAATCCTGAAAAAGGGTAATGCCTTAGGCCGCGCCCTCAACATGTATGTAAAGATTTTTTGTGTTTTTCTGTCAAGGTTAGACATTTTCTTGAACGAAATTATGAAGAAAAGGTTGCGCCCCCGTTAAGGGCGCGCCCTTATTGGAAGAATTTAACAAGAAAAGTAAAAGCATGGAAAAGTGATAAACATAGTAAAATTCAAAGTTAGGAATTACAACTTGCAGGGTTTTACAAAGGACCCGCACCTTAATAGTTAAAGTATATACGGAAAAATTCTTAGTTAAATCCCTAGGGCGTGACCTTGGGAGATGAAGAAGGCGCGTCCTGAGCATTATCAGGACGAATAATGGTGAGAGGAGATATTACTTCAGGAGCAGAGTTTTTGTTGGAAGGGTCAGTTTGAATTTCTGAGTCTTTAGCTTGCTCGGTTTCTAGGGGAACCTTTTCAGTTGAAGGCGCGCCCTGGGGATCCTTGTCCAACCCTAGTTCAATCCTCTTTGCCTTGATGGCACTTGCATGCACCCTCTTGAAATCTTCGATATCTTCAGCACTCTCCCGGCCGAATTTCTCTTCCCAATTGTAATCAGGATCGTTTGCTAGAAAACCAAGAAGATAGAAGTCAAACCCAGCTTGGAAGTTTCGATCTTCCATGGCCTGTTTCTCATCTTTCCAACAATCGGCTTTCTCAATCTCAAGAGAGTCACACTGTACCTTCAATTCCTCCACCTCTTTCTCCAATTTATCATTTTTGGTATTCAAAAGATGGCGATGTTCAAGAGATTCATCCAAATCATGCTTCAGATCAGCAATTTTGTCATTTTTGGCATCCAGATCTTTCTTCCATTTGTTGTCGTTTTCAACAATCATCTTTGAATATTTCCTGTTTTCAGCCTCAAGCCTGTTAATATGAAGCTTTTCTTTGTGCACTTTCTGGGCGCGCCCTAGAGACTGAACCAGGAGTTGGGCTGAAGCTTTAATCATGGAATTAGTTTCATCATCGGTATTCATGTTTTGCCAAAGATCACTTTCTTTCTCAGTGACAAGTGAAGCAGCAACCGGCCCGATAAGGGTTTCCACATAAGAGGGCGCGCCCTCAGTTCTCTGTCTCTTGCCTTTGTTCACAGGGGGTTCATGGGTCTCAGCATTCCTTTTTGAGGGTCCAGAAGGTGGAATTACTGGGGAAGGCTGTTGTGGCTGTATAGGATTTCCCCTGGAATCAGAGGCATCGGTCTTGTCTTCATGTTGTGACTTGTTGTTTTTATTGGCAGCACCGAAGCCGCGGGGAATTTTAGGAGCCATTTCTGTGCAAAACGAGGAAAAAAGGTTAGTTCATGCCTTAGGTAAAGGAAGTTGTAAGCAGGTAATAAAGAGAAACATGTAACACATAATAATGCACTGTTATGTTAGGGTGCGCCCTACAGTATAATTTTGTACCTTCATCAGTATCAGAATTTTCACTTTCATTATCACTAGATGACAATGATGGAACAGTAATACCATTCCTGAATTTTTTAAACTTACAAATGGACCCAACCCTATCGGAAAGGATTCCAATCCTTTTTAAGTTTTCTTCAGTAATTAGAATTTGGAGGTTGAATTTCTCTGCTGCAATCTTGAGGACGGCTTTGGCCCGATGTAGGGCCGCGCCCTGAAGTTCTTTTTGAACTCTTCTATCTGTTTTGGTTTATAGGAATTAATAAAAAAAAAAGAAGAAAGGAAATTCTTGAAAAGAAGAGTGTAGGGCGCGCCCTCACTTACACGGATTTGTGTTAAACTGGAGTCGAACTCGAGGAACATCCCAGATAAAGAAAAAAGGTTCTTTCCATCGTTTAATGTGGCTAATTCTCCCTTCAGAAAAGCCCTTGCTGTTGTGAGGTTTGTTGATTACCAGGTAATAATAACCAATGTTTGATTGACGGATGCTAAAAAAAGTAGCTGATTTCTTGCATAGAGGGAGCACCGAAACCCAAGTCATGGTAGAGGATGAGTAAGCCTAGCACAAGTTTGTAGCTGTTAGGGGAAAGTTGGATTGGGGCTAGATCATACCATTCAAGGATTTCCCTTAGGTAAGGGTGCAAGGGCACGCCCACACCTAGAGCAACGAGTCTCGGGGTAAGAACCATCCTTGGAATTCTGAAATCTCCACCGTAGTTGAAAATATAGGGACGATGGTGGGAGTGAGGAATGGCCCAGAGTCCTTCTTGGCCATAGTATTTCATAGCCCATTCCACTTCATCATTTGTGGCGGTAGAAGACATGCTCACACAGGCTAGTTTGCCTTGTTTCTTTCTAAGTTGGTTCTTTTCCTTTTCTGAAATTTCGTTATATCTACCCCAGTCAATGTCAATCTCTTGGTCAAGAACCTCCCAATGTTCAAATGGGGTAGGTGATAAAGGTGGGGATGTTGGCTCGGAATTGATTAGTGGTGAAATGGATAAAGCAGAGGGTGCGCCCTCTGTGGAATAAGTATCTGAAGAGTGCGAATCATTAGAGGAATTGGAGTCTGGACTATAATCATTATCAGAGGGATCTGTATATAAGGGGTTTGGAGTTTTTTCAGACATTGGTGTTGGAGTTTTTGTTTTATTCTCTAAACGGGTACTAAGGGGGATGTTGTTAAGGGAATCCTCACTGGAAAAACTCATTTTATCTTCGTTGAAATCTTCGATAAGGCGCGCCGTGTCTTCTGAAGAGACGAATGAGAAAAGAGGCCTCGGATAACTTGGAGGGGGAAAGGTGTTTGGGGGAGAATATGTCCCAAGACGCCTGTTAAGCACTTTAAAAGGATGAAAGGGTGAAGACGCGCCCTCCAGCTGCAAAGAATTAAAAATAAAAGTACTAAGGGCGCGCCCAAGGGAAAAAGAATGAAGGAAAAATTGTGCTACGACTTAAACTATGTGTCCTAAAATTATTAGATGAACGCTTATCATTTTTTGGAAGACCTTAGGGCGCGCCCTGAGGGTAAGGCGTGCCTAGGGACCTAATCTAAATCATGTTAACAGAAGATTGTATCAAGAAAACAAGATCAAACATTTATACATACACGCATATATACACAGACTAAATGAAGAACATGGGGAGCTTGAACAGTCGCACCATAAAATCAGACCACAAACACGGTGGAAGCGTTGGATAAAGGCATAAAGGCGTACCTTGTAAGTTCTGGAGTGTGATTTGTTGAAGAAAGCGGTAAAGACGTGACGGAGATGGCCGGATTGTCGTTTGGAAATTGAAAGTCGCCGGAGTTGGGTTTAATTAGGAGAAAGGAAAGTAAAAAGAGTAAAGTGAAGAAGATGGGGGTATTTATAGGGATTTGAAGACAGCTGTAAGTCGGTTAAAATTCCAAGGTCGCGCCCTCTCTTAGGGCGTGCCCTGTGAAGAATGTGGTGAGAATTTTGGACTTGTGAAAATTCCATATATCATCTTTGATTTCATATGGAATTGGGGGGTAGTTGTTATAGCCAAAATTCGGTTCGGGTATTTTCATGATGGATTCGGGTCAATAACTGGTTCAATTTGGGATTTTAGGGAACAAATTAGGGATTTCTAGAAGTTAGGGCGCGCCCTAAACTAATCCCCGCCCTGGGTATTATGTTGGAATTCCAAGATGGTAACAGTGTCGATTTTGTATTTGATTATTGAAGAATTCCCTCCTGTCGTATCTCAGGAGGGGGATGTCCGTCGTAGAAGGCCTCTAGGGGTTTTCCTAGATTTAGGGATCATTCTTATACACTGAGGGCATGTTCTCCTCGGTGCAAAGATTGGTCTCTCTTTGGTGTGTGCTTTGGAGCTCTGTTCCTGTATCCAATGGGCGCGCTCTCATTGGGGAACTTTGGAGTAATCTGCACTTTGCACCCAAAAGCTCTGGATCACCTGTCCTGCTATCTGGTGGGTGCTTCTCATTCGGGGGACAGGGATGCGTTCTTCACTTGGGGTAAACCATGGCTTTACCTGCATCCTTGAAATCAAGAAATAGCTTGTAGCGAATAGGACTAGTCCTCGACGGGGGAAGTTTCCATATTCGTGAAGTCTTGAGATCTTGGATGAGCCTTGGGCTTTGTGGTTAGGTCTCATAGTAGAACATTCCGGAAGCTGGTCCGTTATCCAAGCCCATTTGGGTTTCTTGCTCTCCAAGAACTACGTATGGTGTTGTGGAATAAAAACTAGGTTATGATTATGACGGCTAGGGTTTGTGAGCTTCAAGCTTTAATGGCTGCTTCTGCGTTCGAGACTAAACGGTCCTCACAGAATGCCTACGTATCTCTGTATTAGAGAATCAAGCCAAGAAAACGTAGTTCTGAGAATGAGGGGTCAGACCCTTTATATAGGCTGAGAAGCCTAGGAATTATGGTAGGAGTAGGTGACTTGGTGGGCAAGCCACCGCCTTGAGGAAGGTTCTAGACCCCTTCCTTGTAGGAGTCAGTTTCCATGTTGGAATATGTATCTTGGAGGCTAAGTCAGGCAAGAGTAATATCCTTGTTTGACTCTTATTTGCTGAGCTGTTTATTACCCCTAATATTAATTACGAAATTAATATTATAGTTAGGGTTTGGGCCCATCTGGTGGGCCCCACGTTTGGACCATTCTAGGTCTAATAAATGCCACATTAAATGTGTCTTTAGGGCTTACTTTCAGCCCATATCATTTGCCCCCCAACTTCTAGGAAAACTGATCAGGTTTTCCTTGAAGTTATAACGGCCTTATTCGAGACTTGGGTCGGGGTTTATTGCTCTTACGTGAGTATTTTCAACAATATCATCTTAATGTAAAGCATGGAGCGACCGACGCATTTACGACGATGTTGAACGACACTAATCAGTGTTAAACGGCACTACACAGCGCTAATCAGCCTTAAACAATGTTTAAACAGTGTTAAACAATGTTAAGTGGCATAAAATGGCACTAACGGCACTAATCGGTGCTAAACAGTGCTAACCGGCACTAATCTGTGCTAACATGCACTAAACAGTGCTTAAACAGCACTAAACGGTGCTAATCGGCACTAATCTGTGCTAATAGGCACTAAACAGTGCTTAAACAGCACTAAACGGTGCTAATCTCGACCTCTTTTTATCATTAACAATCATCCGAGATTCGCTGAAAAAGTCGAGATTTAGGTTTAAAAAGTTCACTAAAAAAGTAGGGATCCAGGACCAAGAACTGAACCTGGACCGGGGGGATCCAGGTTCGGAAGCTGGTCGGCTGGACCCCCTGAAAATGACCTGGTCGGCCGGAAGCTGGTCGGCTGGGACCTGGTCGGCCAGAAGCTGGTCGGCTGGGACCTGGTTGGCCAGAAGCTGGTCGGCTGGCCCTCCTCCAGGGGAGCTGGTCGGCCGGGACCTGGTCCTCCGGGACCTGGTTGGCTGAAATTCCTCTTCTAGGGCTAACTAGTCAGTAGTTGGCCTAAAAAACTTGAACTTAGACTCCTTCTTGATTTTAATAGAGAGTGTGGATCCAGGATCAGAAACCATCCATAGTCCTAAGGATCCAGAATCTTGATCTTGATTACGAATCGTCAGTTTGGTCGTTTGTGACTTCATGGCTAACTTTGGCCTTCATGACTCATCTTGGCCTTCATGGCTAACCTTGGCCTCTCTTTAACATTGATAATCATCTGATATTCGCTGAAAAAGTCGAGAACCTTGTCCGAAATCATTTGCTGAAAAAGTTGGGATCCAGGACCAAGAACTGAACCTGGACCGGGGGGATCCAGGTTCAGAAGCTGGTCGGCTGAACCCCCTCAAAACAACCTGGTCGGCCGGGACCTGGTCTTCCGGGACCTGGTCGGCTGATCCTCCTTAAAAAGAGCTGATCGGCCGGGACCTGGTCTTCCGGGACCTGGTCGGCTGATCCTCCTTAAAAAGAGCTGATCGGCCGGGACCTGGTCTTCCGGGACCTGGTCGGCTGATCCTCCTTAAAAAGAGCTGATCGGCCGGGACCTGGTCTTCCGGGACCTGGTCGGCTGAGACCCCTAGTGCGTCGCGGTCGATTGCTTCTTGGCTAGCTGGTTGACCCGGACGTGAAAATTATTCGTGATCTTGCGGATCAAGAACCTTGATCTGAATCTCAAGTCACTATTTTGGTCATTCATGACTTTGTTATCTTAAGGATCAAGAAACTTGACCTTGATCTTAAACTTTTATCATGGATCTAGGATCTAAAACTGTCCGTGATCCTAAGGATCAAGAATCTTGATCTTGATCACGAGTCGTCAGTTTGGTCATTCGTGACTTCATGGCTAACCTTGGCCTTAATGGCTAATCTTGGCCTTCATGGCTAACCTTGGCCTCCCTTTAGCATTGGCAATAATCCGAGATTTGCTGAAAAAGTCGAGATTTAGGTTTGAAAACTATTCAAAGTTCACTGAAAAAGTTGGGATCCAGGACCAAGTACTGAACCTAGACCGGTCGGATCCAGGTTCAGGAGCTGGTCGGCTGGACCTCCTTAAAAGGAGCTGGTCGGCCAAGACCTGGTCGGCCGGGGTCTCCAAGACTATAGAAAACTCAGAGATCTTCGCGTGGACAGTAAGATCGTCCAAATCTGATACCCGGAGCTAAAGATATGGCCCAAACAACGTCAACAGTCCGTGTAGGACTGAAAATCAGTCTTGGTCGGCTGGACCCCCTTAAAAGGAGCTGGTCGGCCAAGACCTGGTCGGCCGGGGTCTCCAAGACTATAGAAAACTCAGAGATCTTCGCGTGGACAGTAAGATCGTCCAAATCTGATACCCGGAGCTAAAGATATGGCCCAAACAATGTCAACAGTCCGTGTAGGACTGAAAATCAGTCTTGGTCGGCTGGACCCCCTTAAAAGGAGCTGGTCGGCCAAGACCTGGTCGGCCGGGGTCTCCAAGACTATAGAAAACTCAGAGATCTTCGCGTGGACAGTAAGATCGTCCAAATCTGATACCCGGAGCTCAAGATATGGCCCAAACAGTGTCAATAGTCCGTGTAGGACTGAAAATCAGTCTTGGTCGGCTGACGCCCTCCTCGGAGCTTGGTCTTGAACCTTGAGTTCATTCATGGTTGTTGGTTATCATCAACCCTTGACTCTCATCCTTGTGATGAAGTTCTTTAGTTCTTACCTCATCTTTGTTTCTCATGGAGGAGGTCTTCCTTCTCGGTTGATCATTCAGGTAGTTCACTTGCTCCTTAGCACTTGACTTTAGGCCTGGTATGCCTTTGTTGGTTTTCAACCCTTTAGCTTGATTCTAGGTTTCCAACCTTATTTTCTTATGCTCATATAACCTTTCTTAGGTCTCAACTTGATTGACAACTCTTGGTTCGAGTCCTTAAACTCAAACGACAAGCTCGATTGGAGGCAGACAGCCTTGTTGGCCATCGAGGCTTAATTAATGTTGTGTTGAGATTTGAAGTTCAAGGATTCAATCCTTAATCTTGGAATGTGTTCATCATCCCAGATTTCCAACCTGTAGAATCCTCGTCCTGGTGTCTTCCTGACTCGATACGACCCTTCCCAATTGGGGGATAGTCTTCCCTTCTGGCCAACTCTGGAGGCCTCTATCTTCCTCAGAGTCAAGTTGTCTTGTCGAAAGAACTTCTCCTTAACCCTTTGGTCGCAGTGGAAAGATGCTTTCTTCTGACGCTCTGCGTTTCTAGCATTCGCTTCATCCCTAACCTCGTCAATCAGATCGAGGGCGAGCCTCACGCCTTTTTCATTGGTCTCGTGATCATATGCTTCCACTCTTGGCGATGCATGTGTAATCTCTAGGGGGCACAACTGCCTTGGCTCCATAAGCCAGCAAAAACGGGGTTGCTTCAGTTATCACTTCGTAGGTGGTGTGGTATACCCAAAGTATAGGCAGCAACTCATCCACCTAAGTGTTTCTTGATCGTCCGACCCTCTTCTTCAGTCCATCAAGGATAATTCAATTTGCTACCTCAGCTTGTCCATTAGCCTCAGGGTGAGCTACTGAAGAAAAGCGAAGTTCAATAACATTCTCCTTGCAGTACTTCTTAAACTCTTCATTGTTGAATTTTGTCCCATTATCCGTCACAAGGATTCGGGGGATTCCCTATCTGCAGATGATGCTCTCCCAAAAGAACTGGGAAATTTGTTTGGTGGTTATCTTGGCTAAGGGCTTAGCCTCAATCCACTTAGTGAAGTAGTCGATGGCCACTATCATAAACTTCCTTTGTGCCGAAGCCATAGGGAAAGGACCTAGTATGTCCATTCCCCACATTGCAAACGAGATGGGAGAATTGATCGAAGTTAACATCTCAGGCGGCTGCCTTACAATTGGAGCGTGCTTTTGACATCTGTCACACTTCTTGACATAATTCTGCGCATCGGCCAACATCTCTGGCCAATAGAATCCCAGTCGTGTGATCTTGTGAGCTAGGGCTCTGCCCCCCAAGTGTTGCCCACATATCCCTTCATGAACTTCCTCCAAGGCTTCTCTTGCCCCTTGGGGCCTCAAGCACTTCAGGTACGGGACGACAAACGATCTTTTGTAGAGGATGCCTTCAATCAAGGCGTATCTCAATGCCCTCACTGACAGCTTTCGTGCCTCCAAGGCATTGTCAGGGAGCCAGCCTGTCTCGAGGTGAGCTTTGATAGGGTCAATCCAGCAACCTCCCATATCAATCGGTGCTATCAACTTAGAATTGATGGTCGTGGCCTTCAAGACTTGGAAGTAAACACTCCCTGCATAGTTCTCAATTTCAGAAGAAGCAAATTTAGACAAGGCATCGGCCTTAGCGTTCTCCTCTCTCGGAATGTGTTCCACATAGCATTCCTCAAACTGAGTCATAACAGCTTTCACGACTCTCAGGTATTTTGCCATAGTCTCATCATTGGCTTCAAACTCGCCATTCACTTGCGAGACCACCAGTCTTGAATCTCCACACACTTTGAGGTTCTTGACCCTCATGACTCTAGCTAAGCCCAATCCAGCTATCAATGCCTCATACTCAGCTTCATTGTTGGTAGTAGGAAAATCCAACTTCAAAGCATACTCAACTGTGAACCCATCGGGGCTTTGCAGAACTAAACCTGCATGGCTTGATTTTGTTTTTGATGCTCCATCAAAATAGAGCACCCAATATTCCTTCTGACCAGTTACAAGTTCCTCATCTTTATCTCCACTCTCAGTGGTAGTTACTATCTCCTGCCCCCCGACTTCTTGGTTGTTAATGGTGCATTCAACCACGAAGTCAGCCAATGCCTGAGCCTTGACGGCTGTCCGAGGCTTATACTTGATATCAAACTCTCCAAGTTATATGGCCCACTTGATTAGCTTTCCACTGGCCTTAGGGCTATGCAATATGTTCCTCAGTTGCTGGTCCGTCCGGACTTCAATTTTGTGAGCCTGGAAGTACGATCGTAGCTTCCTCGAGGCCGTTATCAATGCCAAGGCAAACTTCTCGATGGTAGAGTAATTTAACTCAGCCCCATGCAACACCTTGCTTACGTAGTAGATGGGTTTCTGAACCTTGCTTTCTTCTCGAACGAGAACGGTACTCAGTGCTTGCTCAGATACTGCCAAGTATAGGTAGAGAGTCTCTCCGGGACTAGTTTAGCCAACAACGGGGCTTCGGCCATGTACTTCTTCAATTGTTCAAAGACCTCCTGGCTCTAAGGTGTCCACTCAAAATTTTTCACTTTCTTCAATGCTTGAAAGAACGACAAACATTTATCACCAGATTTGGAGATGAATCTCCACAAGGCCGCAAATCGGCCTGTCAACTTCTATACATCTCTTATAGAGCATGGTGGCTTCATGTATAAGATCTCCTTGATCTTGTCATGGTTGGCCTCAATGCCTCTTTTTGAAACCATCAGTCCTAAAAACTTCCCAGATCCAATGCCAAAGGCACACTTGGCTGGATTCAACATCATCTTGTGGTGCCTCAGCACTTCAAATGCATCTCCGAGGTGTTTAATATGATCTGCCGTGAATAGGCTCTTGACTAACATATCATCAATATAGACCTCCATGGTTTTTCCAATTAGATGGGCAAATATTTTATTCACCAATCGTTGGTAAGTAGCTCCTGTATTCTTTAGCACAAATGCCATAGCAAGATAACAGAAAACACCAAAGTCGGTTATGAAAGATACCTTAGGGATGTCGTCCTTATGCATCTTGATCTGGTTGTATCCACTGAAACCATCCATGAAACTCAGCATCTCGTGCCCAACTGTGGCATCTATCAACGTATCTATCCTTGGTAGAGGGAAACAATCCTTAGGACATGCATCATTCAAGTCAGTGAAGTCTATACACATCCTCCACTTCCCATTTGCCTTCTTGACCATCACAGGGTTAGCCAACCACTTGAGGAACTGAATCTCTTCAATAAACCCAGCTTATAAGAGCATGCCAACTTCTTGTTTAATGGCCTCTTGCCTTTCTGGAGCGAAATTCCTCTTCTTCTGCTTTAATGTCGTTCATTTAGGATCGACATTCAATTTGTGAGTTATGAGCTGGGGATCAATCCCTGGCATATCAATTGCTGTCCAAGCAAACACATCACTATCCTCTTGTAAGAATGCTGTCAACTTGCCCTTCAAGGGGTTCCTTCAATTGGCTTTCGGGCTATGCAATATGTTTCTTCAACGGGTGGTCCATCAGGACTTCAACGTTTGTCTTGGTTCCATCATTTTTTTTTTGTTTTTCTTGATTCTAGGTCAAGGATTCAAGGTTGATTCCTCGATTTAGATTTCCAATTAAACAATCATGTGGGCTTCTCGCCTTTTAAACTCTTTAAAACGAGAGTTTGCTTGAACTTCTTGATCATTGTTTAAGGTTCTCTATTGGTCTTCTTCCTTAGATTCTCCATCCAAGTCATTTTTGAAAACATTAAAAAGTGGCTAGTCTTTAGCCTCCACAGCCTTGCATGGCTTTGATTGCCAGATGTCTTTTATCCCGGATCCTTCAAGGAATTGAAACACTTATTTGGTTGTGCTGTAACCTAACTCTCGACCCTTCAGAGTTTTATTTATGCGTTTGTTTGCTTCCATTTGTATATTCTTTTATTTTCGGTACTTGGTCATCTTTGACTTACACACATCAGGTGCTTGGTACATAAATAGAATCATAGAACGAAAAGCAAACTTGCATTAATAACATAAATGGGTTCAACCTTTATATAGAGTACTACTGTCCTACTCAGAGCGACATGCTCTGCATGGTTTCATCGAACCTTATTTCTACTTCTACTAGATAAATATGAAGCTAAGTCCAACTTTGCAAGACTAGGCCTGCATGGCTTGATTTTGTTTTTGATGCTCCATCAAAATAGAGCACCTACTACTCCTTCTAGTCTCCTCATTCTTCTTCTGAAGTTCACTTTCTTCTTGGGGTACTATCTCTTGCCCCCGACTTCTTGGTTGCCAATGTTACATTCAACCACGAAGTCAGTTGATGCCTTAGCCTTGATGGCTGTTCGAGGCTTATGTGTGATGTCCTCTTCTGGACTTTCTTTGTGTTCCTTATCACTGCGGATGTCCATGTCTTCAATCGGAAGGACCTGCCCCCCGACTCCGTCAGGCCTTAACGCGGCTACATAACAGCTTCGTGCCATCTTTTGATTGCCTTTATGTTCTCCAACACCATTCTGGGTTGGGAACTTGATCTTCATATGATAAGTTGAGGCAACAGCCTTGAATGCATGAAGTCCAGCCCTTCCGAGGATAACGTTGTACGTTGAAACCGCCTTGATTACCAGGAAGTTCAACATCAGAGTGGCCTTCTTGGGCTCCTGTCCAATAGTCATAGGCAATTGAATAGTCCCTTCAACTTTAGATCCTACGCCATTAAATCCATATATAGGCATGTTATTTGGGGTCAACTGAGAATCATTGTAACCCATCTTCACAAATGCATCATGAAATAGAACGTCAACGGAAGCTCCATTATCTATCAAGACTCGCTTCACTTCTGAGTTTCCAATTACAGGAGTTATGACCAACGGGTCGTCATGGGGGAACTTCACCCCTTCAAGATCAGAATCATCAAAACCAAGTGTGATTTCAGTCCTAGCCCGCTTCGGGGCCTCTCCCACGATGTGTATCACTTCTCTGGCGTACGCCTTTCGAGAGTTTCGAGTTGTACCGGCCGCTGTCGGGCCTCCCCAGATCATATTGATAACTGGCCCTCGGGGCTGTGTGTTACGATCACGATCGTCATCCCTTCTGTTATAATCTCTAATTCGATTAACACGATCTTCACCCTTAGTGAAGTTGCTCAATTTCCCTCTACGGATCAAGAACTCGATCTCATCTTCGAGTTGCTTGCAATCATCTGTATCATGCCCCACATCGCGGTGGAATCTACAGTACTGACCCTTGTTTCTCTTTGCGGGATCACCCCTAAGTGGCTTCGGCCATCGAAAATCTTTGTCTTTCTCAATATCTAACAAGATCTGACTCCTAGGAGCATTCAATCTTGCATAGTCGTTGAATCTTGGTCCCAAACTCTTCTTCGGTTCTTCTTAGGGGCATAGTCGGAGTCCTCGCTAGTTCGGGGATTCTTGTCCCTAGCATCATACTCCAGGTCATCATACTCCTGGTCTTGCTTTCGCTTCTTGAAGTCGTTGTTACCTCCTCCCTCACTTACTGTGGCTTCTTTCTTCATGCTATCTTCAGCTTTAATGTACTTGTCAGCCCTTCGTTGGAGCTCAGTCATGTTTTCAGGAGGATGCTTCGCCAATGACCTTTTAAAGAATAGATCAGTGGTTCCGTGTTCCAGGGCTACCATGGCCACCTTATTCTCCAGATCAGTGATGTTCAAAGTCTCCTTGGTGAACCTCTTAAGGTAGTCTCTCAGATTTTCGTTCTTCCCTTGTACCACATACATAAGGGATGCAGAACTTTTCTCATGAACTCTCCCGCTAATGAATTGGCTGACAAAAGCGGCGCTCAACTCCTTAAAAGAGCCAATCGAATTCGTAGGTAGGCGGCTATACCATCTTTGAGCCATGCCCGACAGGGTTTGAGGGAACGCCCTACACTTCAAGGCGTCGCTTGCAGGCTGCAACAGCAGTGCATTTGAGAACGTCCTAACATGGTTTGCGGGATCACCCGTTCCATCATAAGCCTTAATTGTCGGCATCTTGAACTTCTTTGAGATACGAGCATTCATCACCTCCTCAGTAAACGGGGGTGTGGGATCATCAGGATCCCCAAGTGGCATCAGATCCTTGGGGTTGCTCTTGGGGGTTTCCACCCTTGTTGTTTTTCCAGTTGGGGCATCAGCCCTTCTTTGCCTTCTTGAAGGCCTCTCCAAATCTATAAAGGGAATCGGTCCTGATGTTGGAGGAGGTTGAGTCTGATTTGACCTAGCTTGTTCTCTTGCCATATCTTCCTTTAATCTTAAAATCTCGGCTTCATAAGCCTTGATTCTTTCCGCAGTTGTAGACGGGGTTCCATCATAGACAGTTTGATGACTCCTCCGGGGTTCTCTGCTAGCACGTCGCCTTCTTGGGGCTTCATCACGATCAACATCAGTTGATGAATCGTCAGTATAGGGGCCAAAGTAATCAAGATACACTCGATCTCGGATCTGCAAGGC
Organism: Kitagawia praeruptora; assembly: GCA_037693485.1. Taxonomy (NCBI): domain Eukaryota; kingdom Viridiplantae; phylum Streptophyta; class Magnoliopsida; order Apiales; family Apiaceae; genus Kitagawia; species Kitagawia praeruptora. Next base: position 20,320,035 of record CM075347.1, read on the forward strand.
ATGACCACTGGGTCCAGGAGGGTAGTTAGGCAGGCCATACATCGGGTTAGTACTCACGGGGAGATCCGTAGTATGGATCTGTACCCCTGGTGGTGGGTAACTGGGATCAACTAGAGGAGAGACCAGCGTCTGGAGGGAGCTGGTTCCTTGACCTGGGTGAACGACCATAGGTAACGTTCTCTCGACATGGGGATTCGTCCCTGGAGGTTGAGAAACCTGAGTTTGAGTGATCGCCCCTGTGGTTGGGGGTACTTGTTCAGTGACAGGCGGAGCAGAGCTTAGAGGTAGAGCCTCGGTAGCGATTGGCTCGGTAGTGCTTGGTGCTGTTCTTCGTGTTTGAACCATGGTTGATGTCTTTTTCCCACAGACGGCGCCAAATGTTGTGGAATAAAAACTAGGTTATGATTATGACGGCTAGGGTTTGTGAGCTTCAAGCTTTAATGGCTGCTTCTGCGTTCGAGACTAAACGGTCCTCACAGAATGCCTACGTATCTCTGTATTAGAGAATCAAGCCAAGAAAACGTAGTTCTGAGAATGAGGGGTCAGACCCTTTATATAGGCTGAGAAGCCTAGGAATTATGGTAGGAGTAGGTGACTTGGTGGGCAAGCCACCGCCTTGAGGAAGGTTCTAGACCCCTTCCTTGTAGGAGTCAGTTTCCATGTTGGAATATGTATCTTGGAGGCTAAGTCAGGCAAGAGTAATATCCTTGTTTGACTCTTATTTGCTGAGCTGTTTATTACCCCTAATATTAATTACGAAATTAATATTATAGTTAGGGTTTGGGCCCATCTGGTGGGCCCCACGTTTGGACCATTCTAGGTCTAATAAATGCCACATTAAATGTGTCTTTAGGGCTTACTTTCAGCCCATATCATATGGCTTGATCCCCTATAAATACCGGGGTACGTAGGCCGATTGAGGGGTTGGAAGTCAAGAGCTCTGAATAGCCGCTGCTAACCCTATCAATCTCAGCCACCAATCATAAACACGCCACCACTCTTTTCGACAAAGAACCACCGTTGTAGATCTTGTTTCCGGCAAAGTACCTCGAATTTTGTTGTTACCAAATTCCTCCGTCAACACCTACCAGTTTGATTTCTCTCTTTATTTCAGCTGCCTACTGGTTAGGGGCTTACTGGAATGCCTAGTTATTATGCATGTTAATCTTTACTTCAGGTCCACATTTATATGCCTAGATCATCATTCATTATTTATCTTACTGATTGTCTTTAGTTCCGTTTTGCAGGTCTGGCTGGTCTGCCTCAGCCCTCATGTACCAGCTACCGGCCTAGGAAAGCTTCTGTATTGTTTTGTAGTGAAACTGCCTGCAACTCCTTTATTTCTATAAATTTTATCTTAGACTTTAGTAATTAATTATTAAAATTGTGTATGTTTCGAGAAAACAAATGTTTCATGGATGTAAGATGTAACTTTAAATTGTACGTACTTTTGATTTAAGTAAGGTATGTTGGTTTTATCAATTTTATTCGAGGCGGTTTTAAAACCGAAACCGAACCGATTGCAACTGATCCGACAATTTTGAATCCAAAACCGAACCGTCGGTTCGGTTGCGATTTCGGATTTAGATTTTAAAAACCGAGAGTTTCGATTTTATCCTAAATCCGAACCGATCCAATCCGTGCTCTCCCCTATCTTGTGCTGCCTCAAGATTACTATCTCACTTTATTTACAAGAACTTCCGTTTCCATGATTACAATCATGCCTTCTGTTAAGACGCCTACTGGGTAAAAAAGCATTTTTGGTGTCTAAACTTGGCGAGTTTTGACAATATGGTATCTGTACTTTTAAAATTATTAATTTGGTGTCTGAAACCGGCTAATCCTTTCAATTTGGTGTCTGTGCCGGTTTTTTTAACCGTTAACCAATAAAAAAATGAAAAAAAAATAAAAAAATGAATAATATTATACTTGTGTTTCTGAAAAAAATGAATACTTGCTTTTCCGAAAAAAATAAAAAATATTATAATTGTTTTCCGAAAAAAATGAAAAAATGAATACTTATTTTTCCGAAAACAATAAAAAAAATTATACTTATTTATTCCATTGGTGTCATTTCGTGTTTTTGACTTCCGAGTGGTACCCTTAAAGTATTTTATTTTCCGAGATGTACTCTTCTGTTAATCAAATCGTTAAATTAATTCAGAAAAATTGTTTTTTCTTGCAAAATACATTAATTTTTTTATGCACATACATGGGGTCCATTATTATTATTAGAAATATAACATAATAATAATAATAATAATAATAATAATAATAATAATAATAATAATAATAATAATAATAATAATAATAATAATGAACCCCCATGTATGCACATTGGAAATTTATTTTTCCGAATATATATTTTACAAGTATAATTTTTTTTTTCAGAAAAACAAGTATATATGTTTTCTTGTTTTTTCGGAAAAACAAGTTTTCAATTTTTTTAGAAAAACAAGTTTCCTTTTTTTTTTGGAAAAACAAGTATAATATTTTTTATTTTTTTCGGAAAAACAAGTATTCATTTTTTTCGGAAAAACTAGTATAATTTTATTCATTTTTTTATTTTTTATTTTTTATTTTTTTATTGGCTACCGGTTAGAAAACCGGCACGGATACCAAATGGAAAAGATTAGCCGGTTTCAGACACCAAATTGATAATTTTAAAAGTACAGACACCATATTGTCAAAATTCGTCAAGTTTGGACACCAAAAATGTCTTTTTACCCGCCTACTGTCACCTTTGGTAATGTAAAACTATTACAGTTTATGTTTTTACTGCAAGAACAGATAATAAATTTTCAGTATATTTATGTATATACAGTAATGAAACCAGTAATGTCAGTAAGGGGGCCGACATTGTTTGAGATTTTGTGTAGAAATTAAATTTTCTTAGATATGCTTCGAGATTTTGTGTACTTTCAATATATTTCAAGGTTAATGAATAGAATTTTTGTACATTTATGTAAATTCTGATGTTCTATGTATTCATTTTTATGAAAGTTGGACAAGCAATCTCTTTCTATATATAATAGAGCAACACAGGGGTAAAATGAGCCAATAAACCCCTTGTGAAAGTACAGTTTTGCCCTTTAATATTGAAAAATTACATGAAGTTGCCATTGATTTCTTATTCAAACAAAAAATTTAGATAAATTATGTTCTTGTGGGGAATTGAACTCATGTCCTTCTCAAGTCAACTCTTCCTTATAACCATTGAGCTAAATAAGTTTTTGAGTTTGAACTAAAAAACAAATTACTTAAACCTCTTGTCTCGGCCTTTTCCTATATTTGCTATCAATTTAACTTTTGAGTAAATATGTTAATGACGACTTATATTGTTTATAAAATTTTGTATTTTAGTTATCAAAAAATATCATATATGATTATGTATACAACCAATTTTTACAGATTTTTAATATCAAATTTTATTATGTCCTTTTATCTTTGTTTAAAAAAAATTGTGTTATAACCTATATAATATATTTATATGCTACAAAACATCCTCTAACTTAAAAAAATTGTGCTCTTATGATCTATACATAAATAAAATAGTCCATAAATTAAAATAATGATATTATAATATGTATGAACATAAAAGGCACAATTGAATTCAAAAATATTCTTTAAATCGTAAAAATACACAAAATTTATATCGATTGTTAGAAGAAGTCGATTGTTAGAAGAAGACCCGTGCCTCGCACGGGTTATTATGCTAGTTTCTTATTAAGTGAGATATTTACGCAACTGTTGAGGTTAAATCCTAATCAAATTAATTAAAAGTTTACGTAAAAATGCCAAAAGAGCACATGTCAAGAAATAGACACTTATGGACTCAAAAAGCAGCTTGAAAGGTTCAATTTTTTTCCCCCAAGTAAAACACTAAGAAACATATATATGCTTGGTTGAGGAGTTCAACCCCTTTGCAAAGCATCTTCACCAAAAGCGCTGAAAAAATATTCATCTCTCGAGTTTTTGTTATTAGACAAAAAAAGCTTGTAATGTGTTTAGCCGAAAAGGAAATTAAAAAAAATATGTATAAATTTTTGTATTTGAAACGGTAACTTTTTTTTTTGGCGCACTTTGAGGTGTCCCGCTTATGTGCTTACACTCAATGGGAGTCGAACCTGGGACCTTGAAGTGGTAAGCTCCTAAAGTCCTGGCCTAACCAGCTGAGACCCGTTGCGGGACAGAAAGGGTCACTTTCATTTGTTAATAAACTGTTTTATAAGAGATGATCCCTAATGGAATCACCCCGACTTCCAAATTAAACGAAGCCAGTTCAAAGGGTACGTGGAACATAGCAGTGCAGCAAGACTCGAGTTCATACTCGAGTTCATAGGTACATCACACACACCAACACAACCACGAGCTAAATTCTAAAAGTTCACTTGCTTCCGTCATGCCCATCATGTCCAAGTCTAACAAGTGCATCTTTTCAACCTGCAAGTTCTGACTCTGTTGTTTCTCTGCTTGATTATAGTTTGATCGACAGCAGCACCACCGCTTCAACATCCATCTGGAACTTGTTCCTCTTTGCACTGCGTACATAGTAAGACCCGTTGATAACAGTATTCCTGCCAGCATGAACAATTTCCTCTTTGTGTTCCTGCACAATTTCCTTACTAAAAGAGTTAACATCAGGAACATGCTAATTCGTCTCCTTTATCCCCTTGTTCTTGGTCAGCTCAGGTGGCCAAATAAACCAATCATATTTCTGGTGATTTTCAAAGAATTGCTCTGTGTCAAGAATAAGGGCTAGCATAGGACAATCCGCAGTTTCATGGCCATTCAGATGGCAAGCTTCATCAGAGTCCACGGAGGGCACATAGGCACCTTAAACCGTGCAAGAACATTGGCCAAATCATCTAGGCTTACCATTTCGACAGGGGAGGCAAGAAATGTAGGCCTGTGAGCATGAACCAGATTTTCGTTCTTTTATCAAGGTAGACAGGTTTACCAATTATCATGATAAAATTATCAGGTTTCACAATAAAAGAGCAAATTTTACTCTTTTCCATCATGGTACGAAAGTCAAAACCAACATATGAAAGTAGCAGATAGTACCCTTCAATTGGTTTCTCTGGGGTTCCTCCCTACTTGGTTCCTTGATTTTCCGGTTTACTACCTGGGAGAGTATAAAGTTGGTGGAAAATACACTACATATTTTGTTGTCTAGTTTTATATTTCCCTATTAATCAGAATGCAGTGGTGGAATATATAATTGTGTAGATCGGAAAGAATTATATGATGACATTAATTTGTAGTTGCATTGTGATGCATACTTGGGAACTGTATACTCATGCATACCTGTGTTCAGCTCATTTTTCGAGTTTGGAGTTGGCATAGCTGACCTTGTTTGATGCACGTCTAAGATATCCAAAAACAACGAAACATATGACCTTAGAGAGCCTTGGTGATGGATTGATCGATCACCATTTTCTACTATTGTTGCTGACCTTGTATTATTATTCTTACTATCTTTTTTTTAAAGCAATTCTTACTATCTTTTACTTGCCCATAAATCTGCTACATATTTACTCTCTACCTGCAAATCTATATACATACTATTATATAAAGGGGGCCGTTCCTTGGCACTGCTATTTTTACACAAAATCTTACACAAATTCTAGACCATTAGATATCATTGATATTAAAGGCCACGATTTGCACGATATATAAATAAATTTACACATTCTCTCTCCTACAATCCATTAATATTCTCTCATATACTCTCTCAATTAATACATTTACTTTTTTTTTTTAAACTGAAACACTATCTTTTTTATTCTCTCATTTTACAATCAGTTACCATTAGATAGAAACTGTTCGTCTTACTCGCTGCTTTCATGGAGGAACAAGAACAAATATCACAAGATGGAAAATCACACGAACAAGATCTCATTTTGGTGAGAAAAATTCTATATTTTTCTTTTTTCGTACTCTTTTGATTAATGTATACAGTTATCTCTCTTTGTTGATGGTCATTAAACCAGTTCATTTTAATTTTATTTGAATCTGTATGTTAATGGTTTGTTTTGAATCTCATTCAGGACATTGAAGAATTACAAGAAGACACCAATAAAGGTATCACTCCACAAAAAAATAGTGAAATATTAGAAACACCATATGTTGGAATGTTATTTGAAACCGGGGAAGAAGCTCGAAAATATTACGAAGACTATGGTCGTCAGGAAGGATTTTGGATTCGCACTCGATCATCCTCCAAAACAAGAGCTGGTTTGAATGAGGTAACAAGTAAAAAATTTGTTTGTGCACATCAAGGAAAATATATCCCACAAAATAAGGAAATTCTTGGGGATAAACAGAATGCAAAAATAAAAGGCAGAAATTGTTCGACTATCAAATGTGTCTGCAAAGCTAATATGCGAATTGTACTTGAAAAATGGTCCAGTAAGTGGAAAGTTTCTGTTTTTAATGACTCCCACAATCATAAAGTAGTTACGCCAGCAAAAAGAATGAAGATGGAGACATTTATAGACATTTATTAAAAAATTTTGTTCGTCTGGATGTTGACATCATACCAGAACATTTTATTCTTTCAAGATGGAGACAAGAAGCAAATAAATTTAGAGTTACTGATTCAGAAGTTTTGAAAAAAAATGGTAATACAAAAGAGTCTAAAACAATGAGACTTGGGCATATGTGTCAAGAATCTACTAAATTGGCTTTAGGGATGGGCATTCACCCCGGCCCGCCCGATCCCGATCCGTTCCCCGCACCGAACGGGGCGGGGAATCGGGGATTTTTTCGGGGACGGGCCGGGGAGCGGGGACAATTTTCAAAAAAAAGCGGGGAGCGGGCCGGGGACGGGATTCTAGGTCTCCCCGGCCCGATCCCCGAACCCCGCCCCGATTCTCAATTCCCGACTCGATTTCATCACATTAAAATATATATAACTATATATATTATTAATCATATATTAATATATACGAATTTCCAATACTTTATATTGGAAACAAAATGATATTTTAATCTTATATGTTTGTCTTTCTAGTAGTTAAATAACTTCATTTCCATGTTATTTATAATTGTTTATTTAAGTAATATTTTTTTATCTTAACATGTAATCTAGTTATAGTTGCTAATTTCGCTATATATCACAAGAAAAAATTATTTCAAACTATAGTTAATGTTTAATATTATTTAAATATTATTTTTTGTTTAAAATGAAATTCCCCGATTCCCCGCGGGGATCCACGTTACCCGTTCGGGCCGGGGACGGGGAATAAAAAATAATCCCCGATGGGGATCGGGCCGGGGACGGGGATCGGGTTTGAATTCGGGGATGGGGGCGGGGATAGCACTCCCCGGCCCCGAAGTGCCCCGATGCCCATCCCTAATTGGCTTGTATTGCATCATGTTCACATGAGGACTATCTAATTTTTCTGGAAACAATGAAAGAGTTGTCCAAAAAGCTCAATAAGGACACTGTACATTTGAGTGACAATTCTGAAAAGGTTAATGAACATCCATTTGATACAAATGCCCCTCCAACATTGCTTCTGGATCCAAACATTTCACAGATAAAAGGTCGCAAAAAAGATGGAAAGGCATCGGGAAAAGATGTAAAGGCATCAGGTAGATTGAAGAGCAGTATTGAGCTATCATCTGGTAACAAGAGAAAATGTAGATCTTGTAAGAAGCCTGCAAAACATGACTCGCGCAACTGTCCAAAGAAAAAACAACGAGTTGATTTTGACGATGGTCAGTATTTTTTTTTTGTTCTATAATCACAAAAAATATGTCTAATTCATTGTTATTTTTTATTTTTCTTTTAGCAGGCAAGGCTGCAAATGAAGTTGACCTGGATGATGCGAATGCCCGTCAAGACATTAACTTGGATATCTAAGAAAACGAACCTTTTCTACCAAGGCAGTAGCTTATGTAGCATTAGTCTTAATAGCTTTAGTTTATTAGCTAGGTTTGTAGCATGCTCTGGTTTGTAGTTTTTCTGGTATTACTGCATATCATAGTCAGAAAATGACCTGATGTATCTCAATTCATATTACTTTTACTAGCTTATAGCCCGTGCAAAGCACGGGTTACTTTTAATATTTTATAATTTATTTATAATATAATATAATATTATAAATATTGATTTTAATATGTTATTGAAAGAATTCAAACCTTACATATTTGTATATAATAATTTTTAGTATTAAATATAAATTAATATGTTGTTGGCGAGAATCGAACCTTGGACAGCTTATAGCCCGTGCAAAGCACAGGTTACTTTTAATATTTTATAATTTATTTATAATATAATATAATATTATAAATATTGATTTTAATATGTTATTGAAAGAATTCAAACCTTACATATTTGTATATAATAATTTTTAGTATTAAATATAAATTAATATGTTGTTGGCGGGAATCGAACCTTGGACCTTCTGCATATAACAACTTTTAGTATTTTAGTATTGTTAAATCTAACGGTCATGATCTATTTGAGTTCCTGATCTAACGGTGATAAGTGAGGGATAACCAAAAATGGGGATAACCAAAAATAGGGGGTAACCAACTACAAATTATACCCCTTTTGCTTATTATAATATAGTATAGATGTCTTTGAATCAAAAATTAAAAATTTCTAGTGTTTTTAAAAGAACTTTTTTTATTAGATCGACACTAATATCAAACATATTTAATTATCAACAATATAAAAAAGTATGATAATACGTATTTATTAATGTTAAATAAAAAATATTATTCATTAAATTAGAACGCTAATACTAACTTGAAAATTATTTATTAGAATTAAATATATTTTTTTTCAAATCGACACTAACTTGAAAATTATTTATTAGAATTAAATATATATTTTTCCAGATCCACACTAATACTTTTTTTTTTGAAGCATAGATCCACACTAATACTAACTTGAAAAAAGGGACACAGTCTGAATTAGTTAATTAAAATTAAAACGTTGGAGCTCAAGTAGTTAAATAAATTTGTAAATATGATTTTGTTAAAAACTAACGGGGTGAGTGTTTTGGACAATAAAGGAGAGAGAGAAAATTTGAAACAGTTTCATTTAAAAAGCAAAAATGTGTGCTTGAAAGGAAAGAGAAAAAATTAAACTAATGGATATTGGACAAATCGTGGCCTTTAATGTCAATGAAATCTGATGGTCTACAATTTGTGTAACATTTTGTGTAAAAACAGTAGTGCTGTGGAACGGGCCCCTTATATAAATTCCGAAACATTGTTACTTGTGAATTTACTTTTTTTTTTTTACCATTCATCAAAAAGAAAAATATATTCAATATCAATAATATTAAAACACCTAAAATAAATAATAACATCAAATAATTAATGGTAATTAGTCGATTGCCCTTTTCACATTTACTTTTAATTGAAGTTATTACCTTTTACAAACACCTAAAAACATCAATCATATCATATCTTCCAATCAATAATATTTCCTTTCAAATTAAAACACGTTAACCTTTTTATTTATGATGAAACATTAGTAGAATTTTTTATTAAAAAGAAAAATATATTCGATATCTATAATATTAAAACACCTAAAATAAATAATAACATAAAATAATTAATGGTAATTAGTCGATTTATTTTTTCACATTTACTTTTAGTTAAAGATATTACCTTTTATAAACACCTAAAAACATTAACAGTATCATATTTTCCAATCATTAATATTTCCTTAAAAATCATAAAAAAAATCATGATTATACAAAACATAATTGTAATATTAAATGAAATTTATAACATAATAAAAGAAACACCATATCAATAAATTTTATTTATAACACAATGAAATTTTATTATAATTTTATAAATTTGTATCTTCCAATCAATAATATTTGTTTTCCCAATTTAAACACGTTAACTTTTAATTTAAAACAGAATTTTACATAAATTAATATATATCCAAAAATATCACACCATATCTTCTAATCACTAAAAAAATATAATAGAAATCGGTATACTACGAATAATGACCGTTATATTTTTAGAAAAAAAATCAGAACCTTTAAATCTAATGATTAGATATAGTATATGATTAAATTAATTTACTAAAATCTATACTATTATATAAAAGCCGAAACATTAAAAGTTTGGTTCAACGGTACCTAGTGAATTTAATTAATTACCCTTACTCAATTACATATCTATTAATTATTCAATTTCCTTTTTCAGGTTACGCATATTATCTTTTATTTTTTCAAGATCTAAATAATTTCCTTTTCCAAGTAAAATACAATATCTTTTATATTTTATCTAACTAAAATTTCTCATTTATTAATCAATTTCCTTTTTCAGTTTAAACATATAACCTTTTCTATTTTTAATGACTAAATAATTTCCTTTTTCATTTAAGATAGAATATCTTTTACATTTTATCTAAATAAAATTTCTCCTTTTTAAAAACACTACGAGCAATTTTGTTTAAAAAAATAACTTAAGTATATATAATTGCTATTAACTAATCAATTACCTTTTTCAGTCAAACCACATTACCTTTTCTCTTTTATCTAACTAAAATCTCTCTTTTTTCAATTATATTATGGATGGTTACCTTTTTCAGCAAAACACATTACCTTTTTTCTTTCTTCTTACTAAAACCTCCATTTTTCTAATTATATTACATGCGTTTCTATTTAATAAAACAAATAATAATATTATAATACTAATAATTAACCAATTACCATTTTAGTTAAAAAATAACATAATTATATATAATTATTATTAACTAATCAATTACCTTTTTCAGTCAAAACACGTTACCTTTTCTCTTTTCTCTAACTAAAATCTCTCTTTTTCCAATTATATCATGGACGGTTACCTTTTTTCAGCAAAACACGTTACCTTTTTTCTTTCTTCTTACTAAAACCTCCATTTTTCTAATTATATTACAGGAGTTTCTATTTAATACAAATACAATAATAATATTATAATACTAATAATTAACCGATTACCTTTTCAGCTAAAATATATCATCTTTTCTATTTTTTTCTAATTACATTCCCTTTTTTTTCCTAGAAATCTCATTTTCTAAAAACTTTGAACAATTTTTTTTCGTAAAATAACATAATTGAATTATAATTACTATAAACTAATCAATTACTTTTTCCACATAAATCATGCACGTTACCTTTTGATTTTCTCTAACTATTTTTTTAAAAAATTATATCACGGACGGTTCTATTTAATAAAATAAATTAATAATATTATAATATTTTTAATTAACCGATTACCTTTTTCAGCTAAAACATATCATCTTTTCTATATTTTCTAACTAAAATCCCTTTTATAATAGAAATACCACGGACAATATTATTTTCTCACTTTCTAAAAACATTACGAGCAATTGTATTTAGTAAAATAACGTAATTCAATTATAATTATTATAAACTAATCAATTACCCTTTTCACCTAGAACATATAATCTTTTTAATTTTGACTAACTAAATTCTCTAATTTTCTAATCATACCACGGACGTTCTATTTAATAAAATGAAGTAATAATTTTATAATTACTAATAATTAATTGATTATTCTTTTTAACTAAAACCTATCATCTTTTTTATATTTTCTAACTAAATCTCTCCTTTTTAAGAAATATCACGAATAACATTTATATAATTATTATCAAATCATCTCATATAAAAAAGTAAGCCTGCTCCAAAATTCATGTTTTAAAAAAATTAATTTTAATTAATGAAATTTTTTATATAATATAAAAAAATCTGTGCATCGCACGGATTTTAATTAATTCAAAATCTTGCTTGATTTTCTCATTTATGGAAACTATAACTCATTTATATAGTATCAATTAGCATTAATTATTTATATATCCATTTTTTTCAAAAAAAATTTGACGGGTTCGAAATCTTAAATTTAAATGTATTTTTAAAATCAATTAAATTTGTTGGCCCAGTTGTCAATACATTTAACAAAATTAGTGCTATATATATATCATTGAAACTCCATCCATATCTATTACTTTTTCTATGCTATTTTTTTCTTTCTTACTTTGTTGTGTCTCTCCGTTTTTTGTCTCTACCTTTTTTATTGATTTTTTTTCTATTCAATTCATATTACATTTATAATTATATGTTATATATGTGTTTAATAGGTTTACTTTGTATGATTTTTCATTCTTACAGCGTATCCATAGGAAATGAGCAAGTTTTGGAATTAAGATATATAGATTATCACAAATTTTATTTTACTATTAATTTGAATTAAATGTGTAGAATATGTATAAATTCATGCAATTACATTTAAACACTGTACGAATTTTAGCATATGAAAATCCTTAATCAAGTTGAAATCCATATGATTTGACTTTGAAGGAAATTTTTCGTTTTTAATTCTGATTTAATAAATATGTACATGCATCAACATCTATTTAATTGATCATCATCTTGACAGAAAATATTTGAATTGATTTTTTCTTTGATTTTGATCATTTCAAACCTCGACATACTTGCCCGGTTTCATAAAAAATGATAATTTATAAATTCCAAAATCAAATTAATTCAATTTTGACTAATAATAGTTAAACTGCCTGTTGCACATAAAGTATTGCTCTGTACCACCACATTATTCTTCATATAAATATTTGAGTCCTTAACATAGAGGTTTATTGCCTCGGTCTAATATTTTACTACTTATTTACATAAATTTATGATTAAAATTGATTTTTTTTGTTGAAAAAGTAGGCTTATTTCGATGTAGACGTTATATGATTTTATAAAAATATTATGCACATTACTCCAAAATATAGTGAAAGGAATTTAGAGCTTGTATGGTTAAACTTAAAATTATTATTTATGACTTAAAGTTGTTTAAAGTGATAAGTGAAAAATGAAAATTTTAAGTCAATATCTGTTTGGATAATTTTATATTATTAGTGACTTATGAATTTAGATCAAAGATATTTAAACTAATTAAATTTATACCAATCATAATAATTTAAAACTCTTCTCATTTAAATCTTTTAACCAAGGATATTTAAACTAGCCTGTTTTAAAAAAAGGATATTTAAACTAATTAAGGATATTTAAACTAACCATGCTACAAGATTAAGTAATAAAAAAATTAATAATAATAATAATAATAATAATAATAATAATAATAATAATAATAATAATAATAATAATAATAATAATAATAATAATAATAATAATAATAATACCTGAGTCTACCACACCAAAGTTAACATGCAGTTAACCTAACAAAAAATCATGAATTATTTTAGAACTAGTCAGAACTCATTCCATTTTAGAACAGTCAAATTATATTAATCCTTATATAATAAATTATATGAAGATCATTATATAAAGAATGTATAATTGTTGCACCTTTTAAAATTTATACTTGGGAGAAGTGCTCAAATTTTTTTAAAAAAAAAATATTTTTCAATAATTTAATTTATTCATGATATAATTTTCCTTTAAGATAATAATTCTGGCGACATCTGTTTGCACTAAATCACGCAAGCGTACGTGGTCACAAGTAATATAGATATAATTTGAGTTCGTTCCCACAGAGATCTGGTTTTTAATTCAGTATTGTACCTATGCGACAATGTATGGTTTTAATTCACTGCTAAGACAAATAACAAATTGGGTTTTAATTAACTAAATCTAACTAAAAAGCAAATTAACAAACTAAGAATTAACTAACTAACAAGAATTGAAATCGAATTACTTCTGCAATATAAACCATAGAATCCTAACTTCATTAAATACTTTGCTTAGATCTGATGCCTTTAATCACTATGTGCAATAGTTATGATATCTGATCGAATAACACGAAACAAGTATACGCTACTTCTCAGTATACGAATACCAAACTAAACATACATCCACAAAAGAGATAGAAGATGAATAGACACCAATTATGCTTAGACCATATATCTCTATAAGATTTGAAAACATAACGGTTGAAGAACAAGTTATCCACATTGATCACATAGGGCAGCATAATATCTCTATTTACGCCACAAATCATGATGTTAAAACATCAACCTATCCTATGCTAGCATGGCAAGTTCTAAATCTCAAGATCCACTCTCGCTTCACAAGAGATTAACAAATTAGATGTTCATGACGCATCTATCAATTAAGCATAACCATACGAGGATATCAGATATACATCACACACAGATCTTTAAAACATTAAGATACTAAAGCTCCATAAATAAATCCGTTAGAATCCCATGACAACGATTAGTTCATAATCGAACCTCTCGTCATCATGGGATCAAGTGAAACCATGATGAAAACAAAGTATGAAAAGATACAAATAAATATAAGTAATTGATATGTAATGGTTATGGTCCTAATGATGATCCTAATGATCTTAATACAATTTACAAGGGTTGGATGTGTTTATATAGGCTCTAGACATCTTGCCCAGCAAGAAAATACCAGATCAGAATTATAATAGAATTTCTGCAAAATACGTTTCCTAAACTGATTATGATTTAAAGGGAAATTCGTAGCTGACTTTTCTTCAGATATTCTGGAACGTTCCAAACGTAATTGGACCTCTGGACCATCTTAGAATGATAGATAATCTCGTTATCTTCGCGTGGACAGCTTACGGGCCTCAAACGGAGTTGTAGAACTCAAGATATGGCCAAAATAGTAAAAACTGTAATTTTTCAGGGGCAACTTGCGCCCAGCAGTCTGTTATTCGCGCAAATTGCTCCTACCCGGCGCAATTTGCTTGTGATAATCCTATCCCAAGTTGTAGAAAATCTCCCAGGCTTCGCGTGGGCAGTAAGATCGCTGAAAACGGACTTCTAGAACTCCAGATATGTCCAAAACAGTGTAGACTGCGCAACCGTCTCAGAAATCCGAATTTTAATTAATTTATTCTCCAAAAACGATAGAAGCATCAACCATAATCAACATTCTTGTAAATCTGCACAACTAAACAAAACACATCAAAACTACCACAAACTTGAGTCCAAGACAATCAATTTAAGCCGATTTAGAATGCTCCAAGTGGATATAAACTCCACTTATCACACCCCCAAACTTAAACCGATGCTTGTCCTCAAGCATAAACAATTACAACTAACTAACTAACTAGTACCACTTCCGTAGGTGATCACGGTTGCATTTGGCATATGCAACAAGCCCTTTAAACCCCTAGGCAGCCCTAGTGGACGAGTAAGGTCTCGTGAGGGCCTATAGCGAATGTACCCACAAAATCCATTTAACCTAATGCAATGCAATGCATGAATGCAACTAAATGAAAATGCAATTAATCTAGTACTAATATCCTACCATACCTTCAAATCCTCTCATGCCATATCAACTTAAGAATCAAAGTAAATACGCAATGTCTTGGTGTCGAAAGTGCAAGTATTCACATAGTCTACTCAACGAACATGCATAAGTTCTCACAAGTCCATGTCAAATGTAAGAATAAGTTAGTAAACATGCTAAGCCTACAAGACTACATCTTTGAGATAAAACTCGGGATCTCATACGCAAAAACAAGCAAACACTCACAATCCACTCATAAAAGAATATTCACTCAAGAACAAGGGTAAGTGTATCACTCAATTCCAACAAAATCATAAGCATGCTTGACATTTGGTATCAATCTAACTCTTAACACAACATACATCAATGACGATAATCAAAAGGTCTTTATTTGGGTTGTAACGGGGCTAGGGACAAGGTATGTCAAATAAGCCAAAACAGGTGAAGTGTCAAAAGCTAGTAGGAACTATAATAAATCATACACAACACCCTATTTTTCCCCCAACATAATTTTTCTATTTTTCTTCCAAAAAAAACAATCGACGAGTCGACTAAAGTAGGATCACAACAAACACAAACATGCTCTCATAATATATTTTTCTTCTTTTTTTTTTCTTTTTTCTGTTTTTTTTTTCTTTTTTCTGTTTTTTTTTTCTGTTTTTTTTTTTTCGAGAGCTAGATAAAACAATAATATAAACAATAACAATGATCCCATGAATTTATTACATATGTCGACTATCAAGTACACAACCCAATTTTCAATATTTCCCCAAAAGTATGACCAACAATAAACCCCTCCTTGCACACCTTATTACTCCCTTAAGCACTCTACTAGCCTTTGACAATGTGGGTTCAAATTAATGTAAGGCCAATACAAGAAAAGGTCTAGGCAAGTAATGTGGTATGTAACCGAAAAATAGGATTAAGCTCAACGGGTTAACTAATTGATCATGTAAATATGGTGTGGTAATATGGGAAAATATACGGTTATTCCTATTGCCTTTATCATTTTAATCGTCAAATAATGTCATGCATTTCAAGAAAGACCTCAAACAACTGCTAGCAATGCAACAATCCGTGGACACTCAAGCAAACGAATGAATTGCAACAAATATGCAATAAGGCTCAAAATCTCACTTGGTGGAAAAACATACTCAATCCCAAGCAAAAATCTCTCTAACGCACCTACTTGTATTCAAAGCATGCAAACTAAATCAACTTGCACATATTCATGTCCTTCTAATCACTTACAACATTCAATAAGTCTACTAGCTTCAACTTACTAGTGTATGTGTGTGCACAAGAACAAAGCATATCACTTCTCAATCAAAAGCGTCAACAACACAAAATTCCTATCAAGCATGGGTGCAAATGCAACTATTATGAACTCACATGATATACTAACAAAAAAACAGAATGTCCTATATGAAACAAACGTAGATAACACGAACATAAGTGCATAATTTACTACTACTAATATGCAAAGCATGAAATCCTACATGAACACAATGACTAACAATCACATATATATACACTACTTATCCCTCAAACCACCCCCAAACTTAGAATATTCAATGTCCTCATTGAATGGAAGTAAATACAAGGGAAAGTAGAAAACATACCTTGGGTTGCCTCCCAAGAAGCGCTTCTTTAACGTCAATAGCTTGACGTTACTTCCAAGCCTCCATTAAGGATGATAATAGTTGGCCTGATCCTCTCTTCGTGAGACTTCATCGTCATCACGGCGACACACTTTCTGCCACTTCTCCTCGCTTGGCCTATTCGTATAACAAATATGTCTTATTCCAATTCCTTCATCTGTTGACCCAAAATCTGTCAATTTATAGAACAACACACATTCACGGGCTTCGCTTGAATATAATGGAGGAGGGTAAATGTAAGTTTCTGAAGCCTTTGGTTCTTCAAAGAAAACTTCCTCCATTGGCTCTAATGCGCTACCTCCATCTTCACACTTTAAGACAAGTAGAAGACCTGCATCTTTCTCATGATCATCAACCTCTTGGTACGCACATACCAATTCTTGAAATTTTTGCAGCTCATCAGTGTCTGTCCCAAATAGTGCCCTTTCCAAATCATCCACCATCCTAACATGATCAAATTCCTCACATGGCTTGTGAACACTAACCTCCTCTTGGAATTTGTCTTCCTCAATTACGCATGTAGTACCTTGCTCCAAGTCACCATTATTTTCTGGTGTTGCCTCTAGTATGGATTGTTGTTTCTCTTGTTCCAAGGCACTCAAAACTTGAGCAGCTAGTGTCCTCATAGAATTGATAGACTCCTCAGTACTCTTTAGAAGCATCCTAATCTCCTCCATAGCATCAACCTCATCTGACTGAAAAGTAGGAGTAGGTTGCTGATGTTGAAACTCTTCACTTCCATAGAAATATGACATATCTGGAACATCTTGCTGGTACTGTTGAGGATGGTACTGAAAATATGGTTGTTCCTCATAACTCAGAGGTTGAGATTGCCACGGGTCATGTTGCTGCAGAAAATTCTGGTTCTGCTGTTGCAGAATATTCTGAGGATAGTAAGGCTGTGCTCCATATTGTTGACCTTGATACTGCTGATAAGGCTGCTGAGGTTGTTGAATACCACCTTGGTTGCTCCAGCACTGATACGTCTCATGTGCGCCCGCACATAGCTCACAAACACTAACCACCTGCTGAACTCCATAGTAAGATAGAAAATCCATCTTCAACGTCAACGCTCTCTAACAAGTACCTGAAACACCAACGAACTAAACAAGATAGGTGAGAAAAAGAAATCCGAGTCAGTGAACTCTAACGACCACTATTGACAAGCACATAAACCAAAAATAAAACACCAATGATCCCCGGCAGCGGCGCCAAAAACTTGTTTGCACTAAATCACGCAAGCGTACGTGGTCACAAGTAATATAGATATAATTTGAGTTCGTTCCCACAGAGATCTGGTTTTTAATTCAGTATTGTACCTATGCAACAATGTATGGTTTTAATTCACTGCTAAGACAAATAACAAATTGGGTTTTAATTAACTAAATCTAACTAAAAAGCAAATTAACAAACTAAGAATTAACTAACTAACAAGAATTGAAATCGAATTACTTCTGCAATATAAACCATAGAATCCTAACTTCATTAAATACTTTGCTTAGATCTGATGCCTTTAATCACTATGTGCAATAGTTATGATATCTGATCGAATAACACGAAACAAGTATACGCTACTTCTCAGTATACGAATACCAAACTAAACATACATCCACAAAAGAGATAGAAGATGAATAGACACCAATTATGCTTAGACCCTATATCTCTATAAGATTTGAAAACATAACGGTTGAAGAACAAGTTATCCACATTGATCACATAGGGCCGCATAATATCTCTATTTACGCCACAAATCATGATGTTAAAACATCAACCTATCCTATGCTAGCATGGCAAGTTCTAAATCTCAAGATCCACTCTCGCTTCACAAGAGATTAACAAATTAGATGTTCATGACGCATCTATCAATTAAGCATAACCATACGAGGATATCAGATATACATCACACACAGATCTTTAAAACATCAAGATACTAAAGCTCCATAAATAAATCCGTTAGAATCCCATGACAACGATTAGTTCATAATCGAACCTCTCGTCATCATGGGATCAAGTGAAACCATGATGAAAACAAAGTATGAAAAGATACAAATAAATATAAGTAATTGATATGTAATGGTTATGGTCCTAATGATGATCCTAATGATCTTAATACAATTTACAAGGGTTGGATGTGTTTATATAGGCTCTAGACATCTTGCCCAGCAAGAAAATACCAGATCAGAATTATAATAGAATTTCTGCAAAATACGTTTCCTAAACTGATTCTGATTTAAAGGGAAATTCGTAGCTGACTTTTCTTCAGATATTCTGTAACGTTCCAAACGTAATTGGACCTCTGGACCACCTTAGAATGATAGATAATCTCGTTATCTTCGCGTGGACAACTTACGGGCCTCAAACGGAGTTGTGGAACTCAAGATATGGCCAAAATAGTAAAAACTGTAATTTTTCAGGGGCAACTTGCGCCCAGCAGTCTGTTATTCGCGCAAATTGCTCCTACCCGGCGCAATTTGCTTGTGATAATCATATCCCAAGTTGTAGAAAATCTCCCAGGCTTCGCGTGGGCAGTAAGATCGCTGAAAACGGACTTCTAGAACTCCAGATATGTCCAAAACAGTGTAGACTGCGCAACCGTCTCAGAAA
The DNA here is from genome assembly GCA_037693485.1 of Kitagawia praeruptora. Lineage (NCBI taxonomy): Eukaryota > Viridiplantae > Streptophyta > Magnoliopsida > Apiales > Apiaceae > Kitagawia > Kitagawia praeruptora. Next base: position 20,339,581 of record CM075347.1, read on the forward strand.
TCCGAATTTTAATTAATTTATTCTCCAAAAACGATAGAAGCATCAACCATAATCAACATTCTTGTAAATCTGCACAACTAAACAAAACACATCAAAACTACCACAAACTTGAGTCCAAGACAATCAATTTAAGCCGATTTAGAATGCTCCAAGTGGATATAAACTCCACTTATCAACATCGAATAACGTTATAGTACATAATAATATTAACTTATATTGAGTGAATAATTATCAAAATTGTAAGAATTGTATTTTTACTACAACCTTATTGGATGACATTTCAATTAAAAATTAATGAATTAAATAAAACAAATACAAATTTTATATTTCATAAATTTAATGAAGATGATTGAATATAGATATTGAATACTCATCGTTTAGAGTTTTATATCGATAAATGAAATGATCGGATATTTTTTTTTTTTAAATTATAGCTCAATAATTGAAATTAATTATATATAATTCATTTTTAGTCCGACTATATATTTAAATTTCATATTTCAAAATGCGAGACGGCGCCGCGAGACGGCGCCGCGAGGCGACGTCGAGCAACTATATAACTACATTGACTTACACTGAGTGAGGAATAACCAAATTGTTAGATGTCGAAAACTCATTGTTTGGAGTTTAATGTCGATAAAAAAATATTATCGAGTAATTTTTAAGCCTCATATATTTATTACTCAATAATTAAAATTCTTCGACTATAATGTTAATTTTCATATTACAAAATGCGAGATGGCGCCGCGAGGCGACGTCGAGTAACGTTATATTATATAACTACATTGACTTATATTGAGTGATGAATTATTAAATTGTAAGAACTATATTTTACTACACCTTCTTGGATCACATTTCATTTAAAATCTAATTAAATCAAACATATTCAAATTTTAATATTTAATAAATTTAATGAAGATAACCGAAAATAGATGTCAAAAACTAAATGTTTGGAGTTTTATGTCGATAAAAGAATATTAAAATTTAATTTTTAAAATATAATTTGTAGTATCTGAACATTTTCTATTGCCTTAAAATGTGTGTCATTATTATAGTTGGATGATGAATATTTTCTGCGTTATCTAGAATTTGATTATTTAAATAAAGTTGCTAATTTTATTTTAATTTACTTTTCTGGAATCGTATTTAGTCACTGTTTTTAGTTAATGTTCAATTAATAATAAATAATAAGGTCGTTTATGTGTATATTTATGTATATAAATGAATTCGTTAACGATCATCATTGGACTTTTATGAAAATTATATTTCGATTATTTGTTTTATTGATTTTTGCGGATCATTATTAGTAATGAATAATTAGTAATGGTTGCAATATTATCTCTTTTATTCAATAACATTATTTCTATCCATCAAATGTTTTGTAATGAACATGTAATTATGATAGTCGACGAGTGTCGATGGTTAATTGTTTAATTAATAAAGTAAAAAAAATGTAAAAAAAAAACCCACGTACGTAGTACGGGCTTGAATGCTATATAATATACAACATTCGTATAATTGTCATGTTTAATTTTTTTAATCAGTTAAATAGATAAAAATAATAATTTCCCGTGTGCGAAGCACGGACAATATTGCTAGTTCTTATACATACGTATTATAATCTTATTTAAAAACCTACCGTTTTGGTGTTCCAAACTTATATTGTTCGTCCCATCCCATGACCCGGTTTACTTTATAAAATATACTAAACACAATCATTAACTCCTAATTTATATATATTTTTATAATGACTTTTCATGTTAACAAAATTATACCACAATACAATTCTATTACCTAATAAATATTATTTATTTATTTTTTTAAAAAAAAGAGGATTAGTTAGGCGAAACAATGTGATACTTCACCTGAGTACATGGCGAGTGTACTATATTTGTCACATACATATTTTATAGAGAGACGTAGTAAGGGATGGTACACAAGATTTATTGGATAGTAAATTGATTTTTTGGGCCGGATAAAAAATTGAAATAAATGTTTTAAGAAAAAGAATTTTCACTATTATATATGATTGAGAAAAAAATCGAAAGTAACAGAACATCGCAGCTGCTACAGAACATGGACCTAATTGTAAGTTTGAAAAAAAATAAGACAATTGGATCTATGGGAACTTAAAAGAGATACTGAAGTCCATTAAAAAAAAAAAAAAAAAAAAACTGAAACCAGTAAAAATACAAACATAACCAAAAGGTACAAATTCGTTTGAAAGGGTTAATATTAATTTGCCCCTATGTCTTTATTTTCTTCCTTAATTCTTCCTGCAGTAGCAAGAGGAACAGGATTGAGTCGTCTTCACGAAAGGATGTACTGTAGTTTCATCAAGGAGAAGGAGATTCTCGTCGAGAGAATATATTTTCATGACACCCTTTGAAATTCCAATCCGGATACCTCCTCTTTTATCTACATCGTACAAGTAATGCTTAGTACGTGAACAAATGTGTTGATGATGGTCGTTCCAGTTCACATGGCAATCCACAACACAATGCACAAGTTGAGGTGTCATTCTAATCACAAGTTTCTTGTTATTTATTACACCAATTGTCTGAACACGATATTCTGTGTCTGATTTGATAGTACGCATCTTGTCCCATGAAAAGGAATTGTCACTCGGTCTGGCTCTCAATATCCACATCACCATGTCACCTTGCTTGGAGTATTGTGAAAGAGCTATTGATTCTTCGTATTCTTCTATTCTGAAGTTGTCACCAAAAGTACGTATAATATCAAAATCTGGAGGAAAATCTATTTCTTTAATTTGCTCACAACTCAAATCAAAAGATACCAGAACTATATGAGATAATTGATTATTTCTGTACGATCTTTTCACAAAATATGCAACACCATTCACTAATCTGGCCTTTGGATATGGCAATGTACGAAATCTGATAGGCACATGAAAACCATCATCGTGCATGATTTCTATTTCATTAAAGTTCCAACAATCTGTGCTCAAACTATAGATAAAAACGTGGTACTTGTGCCGAAAAGGAATAACCTTAATTACCTTGTAATCATCATCGTGATATCCAAAACATAAATAAGAAGCACAATATTTATGCTTAACTTGGAATCCAATTCCTACTGGAGGTGGAGGAAGTTTCTTCCCTTTTCTAACATGGGGATTCCATAAATAAAGGCTACCATGTAACCCGCTAGTTTGGTCCTGGTTGATGTCTTGACAATCAGACAAACATACTAATCCGTTACAAACTCCATAAACAACTTTTGGTTGGTTTCCAAAGATACAATCTTTGTTGCAATCATGGGATTCAAGAACAACATTATATGATTCATGACTATCAACTACATGTAACGAACAATTATCATCGACTAGAAGATGTTTGTTAAGAGTTTTTTGATGGTCGTGATGGGATTTAATGAAGAATTTACTGGTAATCACTTGATTCCATAATTTGCAAACACACCTTAGACGCAAAAGAGACTTGACGGGCTGTGGTAATAAAATCTTGATCACCAATTCAACTGGTATAGACGCCATATCAGAAACTTGATTTCAGGGGATCACAAAACTTTTTGACAACGCTGTGCATGCATGGGGGTTGCGGCTTGAATCGTGAATGGTCTCTCGTAGAGTTTTTATAATCATCTTAAACCAATTTTTTTATAGAATTTTTGGAGTGAAAAAAGAAAAAGAAAAAAGAGAACAATTCTAACTTACCTTTTAAATGTGATTCTAATCGAATTAAATAAATAATTTAATGCAGGAAAGTTTCATTAATTAGTTAACTACGTACATAGATATTAATTATGGTAAGTCTTGAATAAATTGTACTGTAGACACTTAAAATATCTAATAATTTTATTGAGGAAAGTAAATACCTTTTAAAATTGATTTTAATTGAAACAAATAATTCTTTTTTATTGGGGAAAGTTTTATTAAACGAAGTGGGGATGCATATCGTCCGGGTAGAACCGAGAAACTATTTTCCATTCTTCATACTTTAGTTTAGTCACTTGCCCCCTTTGCACAGGCCTGTTGGGTCAAATGGCGCGTGGGTGAATTTGTGTACACACATATGTCCCGCTTACCTTAAATTAAGTAATACTAGTAAGTAACTTATTTTTATAATTTTTTTTTATATTTACGTACTTTTTTAAATTTTTTAAAAACAAGTATTTATTATAGAACTTTAAAGTTAGATTTCAGCTTTTTTTTTAAAAAAAATAAGTACTCATTTTCAGAAAAAGTACACATCTACGTACTTATTTCCAGAAATAAATAGCTTATAAGTTACACCAAACACCACCAGAATATGTATGGTTTGATGATTGGTCGCCTTCCAAAAAATTGTTAACATCTTCCTACAAATAATAGATTAAAAAAATTATATTAAAAATCTTAATTTATTTATTATAAATAACAAAATTTACTAATAAAGCACAAAAATATATTTTTAAAAAATTAAAAAAATGTGTTAAAAATTCCAAACTCAGTTAATTTATATACTCCCTCCGTCATTTCCAATTGTTAACATTTCTAAAGGGTGTCCGGCACGTATTTTAAGGTGCGTTTTAAAGGTAATTCCATAATTTATTTTTTAGGATTTTCTTTTTTTGTATAAAATTTTTATTTTTATATTAAAAAAATCTCAAAAATAAGTTATGGAACTATTCTTAAAATGTACTTCAAAATGCGTGCCGAACACCTCTTAAAAAATGTTAGCAATTGGAGAGGACAGAGAGAGTATAATTTATCGAAAATAAAAAACCACATGTTTTTATAGAATTATAAACATTTTCAGTTATATACCTATTTAACATTTTCAGATATCGTCCACACACACTTTTTCATGCGATTCATTCTTCTACGATTTTAGGTTATACTAAATAATTTTTAAAAAATATCCATTGAATTCTTAAGATATTTAACAATAAGTTTAAAAATAACATTAAGTTAATGATATTTATTTATGTCATGAAAATAAGTCTATGTAAATTTAAAATTAATAATGAAATTTATTAAAAAAAATAAATTTTATATTAAATCAAATAATTAATATATTAATTCACAATAATAATAGATGATTGATTAGTTAACACATTCCAAAAAAATTGACACCTTCCTAAATATATCAAGTTAAAATAATTGTAATAAAAATATTAATATATTTATTATAAACAACAAAATTTAACCAATAAGGCAAAAAAAATAAGGGAATTTGACAAAAATACCAACTTTTTAAATGATTTTTGCAAAAATACCATCTTTCTAATTAAATTGCAATTATACCATCTTTTCAAAAAGAAAAAAGATTTATTGCAAAAATACCATCTTTCCAATTCCCCCCTTCCTCCCTCCTTCCTCCCTCCTGCTTTCAGCCGCCTGTTACCTTTTTTTTTTTTTTTTTAAGGCGAGATGCTATTTGGGTTTCATGGCCCCGCCAGGGGCAATATGCAACTGAATGCAACTACATTCAACCACATTCAACTGAATGCAACCACTTTTTTTTTTTTAAGGCGGGATGCTATTTGGGTTTCATGGCCCCGCCAGGGGTAATATGCAACTGAATGCAACTACATTCAACCACATTCAACTACATTCAACCACATTCAACTGAATGCAACCACATTCAACTTTTTAAGGTTTTGGTGGATTTGGGTTGCAAGGCCCCGCCAGGGGCAATATTCAACCAAATGCAACCACATTCAACTTTTTTTAAAGGTGGGTGATTTTGGTGGATTTAGGTTGCAAGGCCCCGCCAGGGGCAATATTCAACCAAATGCAACCACATTCAACTTTTTTTAAAGGTGGGTGATTTTGGTGGATTTGGGTTGCAAGGCCCCGCCAGGGGCAATATTCAACCAAATGCAACCACATTAAAATTTAGTTGAATATGCCCCTGCGGGGCCTTGGAACCCAAAAGTAGTCCACCTTAATTTCGGTGATTTTGGGTTGCAAGGCCCAGCTAGGGCTGCACAACTTTCCGGTCTGGACCGGTAAATTAGACCGGACCGGGTCTACCGGTCCAAGGACCGGACCGGACCGAATATAACCGGTCCGGTCCCCGGTCCGTAAAATCAAAAAAATCCGGTCTTCGGTCCGGTCCGGTCCAAATCCTGAAAACACCCGGTCCGGACCGGATCGGACCGGATTTTAACCGGATCGGACCGGATTTTATGTATATAGTTAATTTTACACTATTTTGTCTTTTAAATTATATAGTTTAATGATTAAATATTCACACATAACATATTTTAGTGATCCAAATTGGTAAATAATAAATTTATGAAATAGTATATATAAACACTATAATATAAATGATTAAATTTCATATTTCATACTATATATAATTTATAATTACGTTTACAAATTAATGTTACTTTACAAATAATATGACATTTACTTATTTTTAAATTTAAATTAACTTACTAAGTAATTTATAAATCAACAAAAAATGAAAATTAAATTATAAAAATTATTTTTTTTAATAATATATTAACTAACCGGTCCAAACCGGTCCGGTTCCGGTCCGGTCCGGGTTTTTCCGGTCCGGTCCGGTCCCAAAGACCGGTTATGACCAGTCCGGTCCCCGGTCCATGAATTCAATAAAATCCGGTTTTCGGTCCGGTCCGGGTCGGTCCGATCCGGTCCGGTTTTGGACCTTTGTGCAGCCCTAGGCCCAGCAGGAGCATATTCAACTGAATTCAGTTACTGATTTCAAGTTCCATTTTTCAGTTGTCATTTTCGACCTCTTTTTTGGACTCTAATATATATATATATATATATATATATATATATATATATTAGAGTCCAAAAAAGAGGTCGAAAATGACAACTGAAAAATGGAACTTGAAATCAGAAATTTAGTTGCATGTGGTTGCATTCAATTGTATATGCTCCTGCGGGGCCATGCAACCCAAAATCATCCCACCTTAAAAAAAACAAAAAAAAAAGTTGAATGTGGTTGAATGTGGTTGCAAGAGTTGAATGTGGTTGCAACCAAATTAGCACCCCACCTTTAAAAATAATAATAAAAAAAAAAAAGTAACTGATGGTATTTTTGCAATTTTGAAACTTAAGGTTGGTAATATTGCAAATAGCTATTCTTAAAGATAGTAAATTTGCAAAAATTTACTTTTTCCTATTTATTTATGAAAAAAGCCCAAAAAATAATTTTTAAAAAATTGAAAAACATGTTAAAAATTCCAAATTCAATTAAATTATATATAAATCATTAAAAAAACCCACATATTTTATAGAATTATAAACGTTTTTAGTTATATCCCGATTAGAATCATCGTCCGCACACACTTTTTTTGCTACAATTCTTTCTTTTAATTATTTTATGATTTTATGTTATACTAAATAATTATTAAAAAATATCTACTGAATTCTTAAGATATTTAACAATAAAATTAAAAATTACATTAAATTAATTTTATTTATTTATGTCATGAAATCATTTATTATAATACCTGAGTCTACCACACATCAGTTAACCAATAAGAATCGAGGAATTATTTTAGGACCAATCAGAGCTAATTCCTAAAATTTATACATTTCCTTATTTACAATCTCACCCTACATCTTTAACCATGGTTAGTTAACAATTCTAATTTAGATACAATAATGATTTTATTAAACATATCCATAAATACCTATTTTTTAAATAAAAAAATATTTACTAGAAAATCACAATTTTAATTTGAAATTAATCACGATATACCACTATATATTTTAAATTAAATTTCATAATTAATCATTCATTAATCAACCACTCTTTTAATATAAAGCTGGTCACAATCATATTATCATACATTATAAATTGGTTTTTATAATATATATTGTACAATTATAATTGATATTAAATAATTATAATTTAACTTAACTAAGAATCTGAAAAAATATTCATTGTAAAAGGCTATAAGCCAAAATATTCAAAAAAAAAAATCTGAAAAAATCGGATTTGAAATCAGATTTTAAATAACTTGCATAAAATTCATACCTTCAGAAATTTGATTTTTTTATAAGTTCAAAAATATATTTATTCATAATTTATTAATAAAATTAATTAATAAATCCATATAAGCCAACACTACAAAATCGGATCTGAACAAAATTTAAATAACTTAGATAAAATTCATATATACAAAAACTCGATTTTTTGAATGGTTCAAAAATATATTTATTCCAAATTTGTTAATAAAATAATTAATAAATTCATATAATCGATTTTAAATACAATATTGATTTTATTAAACATATCCATAAATACATATTTTTTATATCAAAATTTTTTTTAGGATATTTACCAAGAATACTAGATTTAAAGTTTATTTTTGCAAAAATACCACATTCCTTAATAAATTGCAATTTTACCAAAACAAAATTTCAAATTGCAAAAATACTAGGCCCCTCCTCCCTCAATTTTCTCTCTCCTCCCCCCCCACATCAACAACAGACGCCATTTTTTTAATATGGGGGCTATTTGGGTGGATTTTTGTTTGCAACCACATTCAATCACATTCAACTAAATGCAACCAAATCCAACTTTTTTTAAAAAGGTGGGGTGATTTTGGTGGATTTGGGTTGCAAGGCCCCGCCAGGGGCAATATTCAACTAAATGATTTTGGGTTCCAAGGCCCCGCCAGGGGCAATATTCAACCAAATCAACTATTTTCAACTGTTTTCAACTAGTTGCAACTATTTTCAACTACTTTCAACTAGTTACAACTAATTGCAACTACATATTATTGGTTTAAGTGATTTTGGGTTCCAAGGCCCCGCCAGGGGCAATATTCAACCAAATCAACTATTTTCAACTATTTTCAACTACTTTCAACTAGTTACAACTAGTTGAAACTACATATTATTGGTTTGGGTGATTTTGGTGGGTTTGGGTTGCAAGGCCCCGCAGGGGCATATTCAACTGAATGCAATTGAAATCAGAAATTAAGTTGCTGATTTCAAGTTCCATTTGTCAGTTGTCATTTTCGACCTCATTTTTGGACTATATATATATATATATATATATATATATATATATATATATATATATATATATAGGGTTGGACTCCATAAAGAACACTTTAAATAAAGAACAACAAAGAACACCTCATATCTAATAGATCCATTGCCCCTGGCGGGGCCACCCAATACAAAAAGTTCTTTTTTTTTAGGCTCTATCCATCCAGCAAAAAAAAAAAAAAAATTTGAAAATTTTACTGTTCATCGATGACGTCATCAGTGACGTCATCATGAACAGTAAAATTTTCAAAATTTTTTTTTTTTTTTTTGCTGGATGGATAGAGCCTAAAAAAATAAGAACTTTTTGCATTGGGTGCCCCTGGCGGGGCCAATGGATCTATTGGAATAAATGATTTTATAGTGTTCTTTATTGTTCTTTATATAAGAGTGTTCTTTATGGAGCAAAGGCCTATATATATATATATATATATATATATATATATATATATATAGTCCAAAAATGAGGTCGAAAATGACAACTGACAAATGGAACCTGAAATCAGAAATTTAGTTGCATGTGGTTACATTCAGTTGCAAATTTAGTTTAATGTGGTTGATATATATATTTAAGGTGGGTGATATTTTGTTGGATTTAGGTTCCATGGCCCCGCAGGGGCATATTCAACTAAATTTGCATATATATATAGAGTTCAAAAATGAGGTCGAAAATGACAACTGACAAATGGAACCTGAAATCAGAAATTTAGTTGCATGTGGTTGCATTCAGTTGCAAATTTAGTTTAATGTGGTTGATATATATATTTAAGGTGGGTGATATTTTGTTGGATTTAGGTTCCATGGCCCCGCAGGGACATATTCAACTAAATTTGCAACTGAATGCAACCACATGCAACTAAATTTCTGATTTCAGGTTCCATTTGTCAGTTGTCATTTTTGACCTCATTTTTGAACTCTCTCTCTATATATATATACATATATATATATACATACATATATATATATACATATATATATATATATATATTTAAGGTGGATGATATTTTGGTGGATTTAGGTTCCATGGCCCCGCATATATATATATATATATAGAGTTAAAAAATGAGGTCGAAAATGACAACTGACAAATGGAACCTGAAATCAGAAATTTAGTTGCATGTGGTTGCATTCAGTTGCAAATTTAGTTTAATGTGGTTGCATTAAGTTGAATATGCCCCTGCGGGGCCAGGAAACCCAAATCCACCAAAATAGCCCCCACCTTAAAAAAAAAAAGCATCACAATCGGCTGGAAATTGAGGAGAGAGAAATTGAGGAAAGGGGGAGGGGGAGAATTAGGGTTAGGGTTAGTATTTTTGCAATTTGAAACTTAGTTTAGTTAAATTGCAAATAGACTTTCTTAACAAAAGTAAATGTGCAAAAATTTACTTTTTCCTATTTATTTTTCAAAAGAGCACTTTTTTTACTAGAAAATCACAATTTTAATTTGAAATCAATCACGATATACTATTATATATTTTAAATTAAATTTCATAATTAATCATTCATTGATCAACCACTTTTTTAATATAAAGTCAGTCACAATCATATTATCATATGATTTTTATCATATATATTGTACAATTATAATCGATATTAAATAATTATAATCTAACTTAACTAAAAATCTGGAAAAAAAATCAGATTTGAAATAACTTCGATAAAATGCATACCTTCAAAATTTTGATTTTTTTTATAAGCTCAATAATTAATCATTCATTGATCAACCACTCTTTTAATATAAAGTCAGTCACAATCATATTATCATATGATTTTTATCATATATATTGTACAATTATAATCGATATTAAATAATTATAATATAACTTAAACTAAAAATCTGGGAAAAAAAATCAGATTTGAAATAACTTAGATAAAATCCATACCTTCAAAAATTTGATATTTTTATAAGCTCAAAAATATATTTATTCATAATTTGTTAATAAAAATTATTAATAAATGCATATAAGCCAACACTACAAAATCGGATTTGAATAAATTTTAAATAGCTTGGATAAAATCCATATCCTCAAAACCTCGATTTTTTAAAAGGTTCAAAAATATATTTATTCATAATTTGTTAATAAAATAATTCATAAATTCATATCAACGAACACAACATATATTTTAATTATTTTAATTATTAAATACACGCTACAAGAGTATTATTATTGGTTGGTGAATAAATTACCAATCAAACAAATAAAATTATTTTAGAGGGAATCAAAATTTACTTCTAAACTTTAAATAAATAAATCATATACAAACTTTTTATTATTTACCATACTTATTCTAATTTACTAATCGCGGTTAAATTAAATTTAAATATAAAATATCTTGATTTAATAACTTCGCATATCACATGGTTTTAAATTTTAAAACATTTCTACTAACCGTAAATATTATTTTATATAAATCCACATAACAATATATTATATATGGTTATATATCTTTTAGTTTTGAATTGTTTTTTAAAAGGATATCCGAATCTAACATGTATTAGTTAACCAATCACAAGATTATGAATTATTTTTAACAGCAATCAGAATCCATTAAACTGAAATCAATTTAACTTAATGTAACAAGTTTCCTTATTGGATCTAGATTCTACGTTTCAGCCAAGACTAAACTCAAATCAAGTTACACTCAATAACAATTAATTTTTATTTTTCATATCAATTAACTAAACATAATAACTACTAATTTTTATTTTAACGGTTAACTAATAAACAATTTATATAAAATAAAATTCTTACAAATTAAAAAATATAATTATTATATCAATTTAAACATTATAGGAAATATAAACCACTTATTCCCTATTCCCCATTAGACTTAACCAACTTTGATAAACTAACTTTGATAAAAAAAAGTGTATGCATCAATTCTTTCTCATGGCTATATCATATCATTTTCGGTTAAGATACTACTTTATATCTTTTTATTATATGGCATTCTATACTTGGACATATTATTTTTTATTACGATTGTATATATGTATTATATGTGTCGTGTTTTATATGTCCAATAAATTCAACACAAAAACGTTTCTGAAAAAAAAATAGAATACACTTTAGGTTATCATCATCCCCAATCCGGATTTCCTCATAGTTACTTCCCATTATAATATTCAGTAGCAAACTTCAATAATTCAACGACTTACTAAATTGTAAGCATTAATCCTTATCACATTACACTGATCTATTTACATTATTAGGTATGCTTATAGAAAGAATTTGTTTTTACAGTGTTGGGTTGTCAAAGTTATTCAGTGATTACTTAATAATTTTATTTTAAATACAACAATTATTTAATTTAAAAATTTATACATTATTACACGAATCTATTATATTTATAATAGATATTTTGATATCTCAAACTTTCAATTCAAAATCATAAGGTACAATTAAAATTTTGAATTAACAATATAAAACTATTTACCACACTATTCTAAATACACATTCAAAATTTAAGTTATGTAAAGTATTAATAATTCAGTCATAAAAAAAGCTAATCAACCAATTAAAATGTTAGAATGAATTTTAAACCAATCAACTTTTAAAACTTTAATTACGAAATTTTTTAACTAGGCAATAATTAATGGGAAAAAAAAATTTGACATGACAATATATTTAAATTATTCAAAATATTAAATATACTCTTAAATAGTACTTTATATTATTTGGTGTATAAATTATTAATAAAAAAATAAAAAATATTACAGAGTCAGTGAAAATATTGTTAGTGAATATTTTCATAATAAATTGGTCAATTTAGCAAAAAAATTCTTTATAAATCACCATTTATTTATTGATAATTAATTCATCAATAAAAGGACATATGTCATACACAAAATAATAAAACATGCAAAAATCATCAATAAAAGGGTATACAACATCTACAAAAACAAATAAAATTGAACAAACACATAGTAAATTATATCACTAATTTTCTTTATCCAATCATTGAACATATCTTCAATTATGGTACATCTCTAGCTTATGTCACTGTTGTGGAATAAAAACTAGGTTATTAGATTGCGGCTAGGGTTTGCTGTATTTAATGCTAGGGTGCGTGAGCTTCGTGCTTTAATGGCTGCTCTGGTGCTCGTGGCTGAATCTGCCTTCACAAGATGCCTACGTACTTTGATGCGTATCAAAGATCAAGCCAAAAACATAGTTCTGAGGATGAGGGGTCAGACCCTTTATATAGGCTGAGAAGCCTTAGAATTATGGTAGGAGTAGATGACTTGGTGGGCAAGTCATCGCCTTGAGGAAGGTTCTAGACTCCTTCCTTGTAGGGATCAGTTTCTTTGTGGAAGTAGGTGCCTTGGAGGCTAAGTCAGGTAGGAGTAATATCCTTATTTGACTCTTATTGCTGAGCTAGTTATTATCCCTAATATTAATTACGAAATTAATATTGTAAATAGGGTTTGGGCCCGTCTGGTGGGCCCCACGCTTGGACCATCCCGGGTTTAATTAATGGCACATTAAATGTGTCTTTAGAGCTTACTTTTAGCCCATATCAGTCACTAAATTATACAGTCTTTTCGGTGAGAAAATCTAACAATTTATTATAAACATGAGGAATATGTATATCTGATTTGTCATAATGTATTCAAACAACCGACCAGAACTGTGATTCTATACTATCAAAATCAATAGACTAATATAACAAAATCTAATATATAGGTAGACAAAATTCACGAATAGGATATTACGCTCTCAATAAAGAGAGATATTTAGTGAAAGACAAAACTAAATCAAGAAAAACAAAATAAGGCTTATCATTTACAAGGAGTTAATACAAAATCTAATATTTTGGCAGATAAAATCCACCAACGGGCAACGGGGTACTAGACTCTCATTGATATTTTTATTGAAAAATAAAGAAAAAAATTAAAAAAAAAAACTTAAAAAACTGATAGATAGTAGTTCATAAACTTTAGTTTAGCATCTTTTGGAAAAGGTGGAGAGAGAGAGAGAGAGAGAGAGAGCAGTGTTGGAGTTAATCTCAAACAATAAGTTTAAATAAGTTAATATGATTTATTTGCTTGATTTCGTCAAATAATCTGTTGAGATCTTCTGCAAGTCTGCCAACGGTAGATGGACGTGGTCATCTAAATTTGTGGAGACATTGTAGGAGCAGTGAAAAATAAGTCTAGTAATTGAGTTATTTTAGGAGTTTTAGTTTTAGTCTTTCCTTGTATGTAGGTCATTCCGTGTTATTTTCATTCTATAAATTGTAACTTGTATCATGCAATTCAAGACAAGCTGTTTTAACAAATATCTTTGTTTCTCTTGAGTTTCATATATACTATATATGAGTATATCGATTGTTTTATTTTCTACACTTGGTATCAGAGCAGGTGAGGTTGCTCCGCCACCGGCGGTGGTGAAGCCGCTGACGGTGGTGAAGCCACTGCTGGTGGAGGCGTGGTGACGATGTTCTGGGGCGCTGCCGTGTTTACCTGGAGTCCCGGAGATTTTATCTTCGGAGGAGCCTGTTAATGCGGATGGCTCCTTGTTTGGGTTTTTGACGATGTATGGGTGTATGGCTGCGCAAATGAAGGTGTTAGTGTCGGGTGTATTTGAATAGTGGGAGAGATCATCATGTGCAGTATGGGATGCATATGGTGTTCTCTTGCACTACCCACGTTTGAGATTTGCTGTTGCCATGTTCTCGTTTGGAGAAGTGCAATGAGTTTCCGGGGGTGGCCATTGTGTCCCTTTGTGGTTTCTTTTGTGTAGTTGGTGATGTTTTCTTTTGCTGGAGTCAGTTTAGGAGATGAGGACGTTACCGTCGTTCGTGGAGCACAAGGAGACGTGACATTGAAAGATGAAAAATGAGTTGAAGTGCCAGACGGGCAAACAATAGCCATACGGGCTCAGTGTAATAGCCATACGGGCTCAGTTCAATAGCCATACGGGCTCAGATTATTAGCCATACAGGCTCAGTCGAAATAGCCATACGGGCTCAGTCAAATTAGCCATACGGGCTCAGTCGAATCAGCCATACGGGCTGGACGGATGCATCAGACATGTTTGAGATTATGGGGGAGATTGTTGGAGTTAATCTCAAACAATAAGTTTAAATAAGTTAATATGATTTATTTGCTTGATTTAGTCAAATAATCTGTTGAGATCTTCTGCAAGTCTGCCAACGGTAGATGGACGTGGTCATCTAAATTTGTGGAGACATTGTAGGAGCAGTGAAAAATAAGTCTAGTAATTGAGTTATTTTAGGAGTTTTAGTTTTAGTCTTTCCTTGTATGTAGGTCATTCCGTGTTATTTTCATTCTATAAATTGTAACTTGTATGAAATTCAAGACAAGCTGTTTTAGCACATATATTTGTTTCTCTTGAGTTTCATATATACTATATATGAGTATATCGATTGTTTTATTTTCTACAAGCAGCACCTACGGTTTTTTTATGAAAATTATTAATAATGATAAATAAAAAGGTTGATACATTTAAAATTATATATTGTTTTTAATAAAAGAGTGACTTTTTGAATTTTGTATTCTTAACTTAAAGTAATAGTATCAATTCCCATATTTTAACCTAAGAGCATATATTTAATTTGCTTGGTTGGTTGACTATATTTTTTATATCAATAAAGCATAAAAAAATGGCTAAGAAAACTAATTAACTTGGTAGAAAGATTCTATACAAAGAGAGATATTTGTTAACGAGAAATAATAAAAAAATAAAAAAGAGGGTTTAATTTCATTTTGTTTGAGAGACCTTACACCAAGCATGCTACTCTCTTAGTTTTATTTTGTAATATCTCAATGTTGTTCTATGATATATAATTATATATTTACATTACTTGGATACATAGTAATATTTTATATAATTGTTATATTTTTTCTATTCGCGTATTTCATTTCATTTCGTGTACACGAAAAAATTTGTGTAATTTAGTGTCATTTTGTGTTCTAATTTTGGGTACACGATTTAATATCATGTCATTTTCGTTCAAGACCCTAAAATACATGACATGAATGTACAAAACGATTTGTCAGGTCTACATAAGCTATTTCTTCTTATATATGTAGGAAAAATATACTCAATGTTAAAGGAAAATGAATTTCATGTCATTTAACCCAAAATCTGAATTAGAAGGACACGTATATAACAATGTGATTGTGTGTTTATATATTACACAGTTGATTACAATTTTATGGACATTAGATTTTTTTCACAAGTTAGTCAAATTAAAAAATAGATAGGTGATACTCATTTTCTTATGTTTTATTTTATGAATAAAAGAAAATTAAATTTATTATTCCATGTCTTACTAGAAAAGAATTAAAAAAAAACCAAAATACAAACTTTCAAACTGAAAATGCACATTTTAAGTTGTCTTTACAAATAATCTAAGGACAATAACCATAAAATCTAACAATTATATGTTACTCCAAGAGCGCGATATATTGAAATTGTTTGGTTAGTTGATAATTTTTTATAGTAAATCAATTCATTAATAAAAGGACATATAATTTGTAAAAATGATATTGAACAATCACATAGCAAATTAGATTAGATGAAAGTTTCTATTGTTATAACTTCGTTCTTTTCATATATCTTGCACAGTGGATATTTTTTCTCATATTGCTGAAAAATGCAACCTTTTTTTGATAAAAAATGTAATCAGTTATTGGAGTCATGAGGATTAAATATCTACACATTTTTAATGTGTAATCGAAAAATTAACCAAAATCATACAAATATTTTTAATAAATTAATATAATAAATATTTTAAGGATTCGATATTTAATAAATATACAATTCTCAGAATATGGGTAAAAATTTTGTTAACAAGATACATAGAAATATTCTCTAACAAATAGAGAAATAAAATGAAAGCTAAATTTTTAAAAAACAATAAAGAGGGATTTTGAACTTTTCAAAGGGGGTTGTATTTGTTTTGATGATTTGTTCATAATATTAATATTAATTCAATTGGTATGAATTCACAGATAAATAATTTTATACTTACGTTCATTAACATTCCAACAAAATTATATATTTTTCTAAAAAAAATTAAAATAATATATTTTTATTAATTTATTAATACAATTTATGGGTCGGTGCGTAGCACGGGTAGAACGCTAGTTAAGTATAGAACATATGTAAATTTAATATTTAATAATAAAATAAAATAAATTTTATATTAAATTGAATAATTAATATATTAATTCACAATAATAATCTTGCTTTACACGGGTTATAGGTTAGTATATGTTAGTTTGGGTTATAGTTTGGGGTAATGACCCTTTCTATCACAATTTAAAGTAAAATGGTCTAAAATATCACAATTTTAAAAAATGGCCCTTTGTATCACACAAAAATGCATCATTAAAATGCGTTTTTTGAAAACGCATTTTTAAAATACGTTTTTACTAATTTCCAGATTTAATGCAAAAAAATAATTTTTTCAAAAAAAATATAAATTAAAAAAAAACGTATAGCACCAACGCATGATTCACATGCGTTTCACACTACCAACGCATCACACAAATGCGTTTTGACAGAAAAATTTTCAGGCCCAATTCTTTGGCCCAACAAGGAAACGGGTAAAATGGCTTAAACATCACTGAACTCACCCTCAAGTTGCAACTGGGTCATTGTACTCAAAAAGTTCGCAATCGACTAACTACACTAAATAAAAGTTGCAATCAGGTCATTACACTGAAATAAAATTGCACAACCGTTAACTCAGGTTTGACTTTAACGGATTCCGTTAACTCATCTTTGCTAAAACATCACTGAACTGCCCCGAAGTTGCAATTGGATAACTGAACTCAAAAATAGTTGCATAAATGTCATTGCTATTAACAATTAATCAATTTTTTTTGTTTTTTCTAAATAAATCAGTTATTTTTTTTTATTTTTTTACTAAATAAATCAATTAGTTTTTATTTACTAAATATTAAATAAATCCGTTATTTTTTTGCTAAATAAATCCGTTAGTTTTTATTTACTAAATAAATCCGTTATTTTTTTTGCTAAATAAATTCGTTAGTTTTTATTTACTAAATAAATCCGTTATTTTTTTGCTAAATAAATCCGTTAGTTTTTATTTACTAAATAAATCCGTTATTTATTTGCTAAATAAATCTGTTAGTTTTTATTTACTAAATAAATCCGTTATTTTTTTGCTAAATAAATCCGTTAGTTTTTATTTAATAAATAAATCCGTTATTTTTTTTTTTGGCATCCTTTTTTTGTAAAAATATGTACTTATTTTCAGAAAAAATATATAATTACCCATTTTTGCACCATTTTCATTTTAACTCTTAGGGGCTATTTGGAAAAGTTGTTTTTTAACCAAAATAAGGACTTATTTTTTACCAAATTTATAAACTTTACCAAATTATAGATTTTATTAATTTTATAAATTTATAAATTATAGATTTTATGGAAAAAAAATTAAGTTCAGTTACCCAACTGCAACTTAAGGAGCAGTTCAGGTACCCAATTGCAAGTTTTTATCATATTAACCTGATTTTCGTTTATTCCGTTATGTATTTTAACGGCCCGTTATGTATTTTAACGGTAGTGACCTAAATGCAACTTTTTATCAGTTTAATGAGTTGACTGCAACCTTTTTGAGTTTAGTTACCCAACTGCAACTTAGGGGGCAGTTCAGTGATGTTTAAGCCATTTAACCCACAAGGAAACAGCATTGTTTTAGTTTTTTCCATAAACGCATGATTATCATGCGTTTTGTAGTGATCGGAAGGGCCATTTTTCCGGATAGTGATATTTTGGACCATTTTCATTCAAATTGTGATGTAAAGGACCATTTTCCTATAGTTTGTTAGTGTTAATTTGTATGTAGTCTATTATGCAAATAGAGATGGGCATCGTTCTCGTTCCGATCGATCCCGACCCGATCCCCGCACCGAACGATGTGAGAAATTGATAATTTTTGGAGTGAAAAAAAAGAGAAAGAATAATTCTAATTTACCTTTTAAATGTGATTCTAATCGAATTAAATAAATAATTTAATGCAGGAAAGTCTTCTTAATTAGTTAACTACATAGATATTGGTTATGGCAAGTCTTGAATAAATTGTACTGTAGATAATTAAAATATCTAATGACAACATCCAAATTTTGTTGCTTAGCAACATCCAAATTTTGTTGTTGTTTTTTTTAATTAAACTGTCAAGTACGGATCGAGAGCATCTCCAATGGCGTTAGCTAAAAATTATTGGCTAAATTACATAAAATATTGATTATGTAAAATTTGGCGAACTTGTAAGACATTGTGTTCCGAGGGTATTGGCTATAATGATTGACTATATTTTAAAAATGGTATGTTATTAATATTTCAAGTTGTTATTAATGGAATATATAATTTAAATATAGAAATAAGTAATGTGGCAATTCACTACAGGTCTCTAGAGGTTCGACAAATATAAGAGCATCTCCAATGACGTTAGCTAAAAATGATTGGTTAAATTACATAAAATATTGATTATGTAAAATTTGTCGAACCTGTAAGAGATTGTGTTCCGAGGATATTGGCTATAATGATTGGCTATATTTTAAAAATGGTATGTTATTAATAGTTCAAGTTGTTATTAATGGAATATATAATTTTAATATAGAAATAAGTGATGTGGCAATTCACTACAGGTCTCTAGAGGTTCGACAAATATAGCCAACATCAAGAGATTATCTATAATTATAGATAACAGTTTTGTCCCATTGGAGTGTAAATTTTTTTACACATTCTTTATAATTCTTATTTATGTTAATTAATTTTAAAATTTACCTAAGGGGTCTCTCCCATTGGAGATGCTCTAACCAACATAAAGAGATTATCTATAATTATAGATAACAGTTTTGTCCCATTGGAGTGTAAATTTTTTTACACATTCTTTATAATTCTTAATTATGGTAATTAATTTTAAAATTTACCTAAGGGATCTCTCCTGTAACGACCCGAAAAATTTCGTGTAATTTATTATATTAAAATATATTTTTAGTTGATTTTAATGTGTGTTAGTTTATTTTTAATGCATTTAAACGCGTTATGATTTTTATTAAATAGGAAAATTATCTCATACGTGTTATGTGACTTCTGTGTATCATAGAATATTTTATTCTATTTTTCTGTAATTTTTATATTTTTATAATACAGTTATTTTGCATTTTAAATTCCGGACCCAGCCCCTGTACTGGATTCGAGGCCCTGTTTTTCATAAAATTATTTTCATATAATAATGGGATGTTCAAAAATGTATTATGTTGTAATTTTTGTAAAATTCATAATTTTTGGGGAATTTTGACATATATATTGTATTTGTTTAAAAATAAAAATTTTACATTTTATCCCATAAAAATTATTTTTAGGGCTTAATAATTTTAATTAGGGGTTAAAAATATTTTTGGGGTATTAATTTTTTTGAATAATATAAATAGGAATCTGATTTTTTTTATTTATTAATAAATCATAAAAATCAGTTTTTATATATATTAATAAATATAAAAATATATTTTCTCTCTCCTGTTCTTGAGGATCAAAGCTGAATTTGAAGGTGTTATAGACATCTGATTTTGGCGATCTTGTAGTCGAATCGAAGCTCTCAACATCTAGTTTCATAATCTACAATCAGTTTTCGTGTTGGGTAAATTTCTGATTTTATATTAATTTTCTTTTGAATCTGGAAAATTAGGGTTCTTCATTAAATTGGGGCTTTTTGATTCTTTGATTTTCCGGTTGAATTGATTGTTTGTATAGCTTTATATTGATTCCAGGAGTTCAATTCCATGCTAAATTTCATCGTTATATTGCTAGTTTGTTCAATTCGAAATTAGGGTTCTTGAGCATAATTTGGGGATTTTTGATTGAGTGATTTTCCGGTTGTTTTGATGATTCCAATAGCTTTATATGATCATTTGGAGTCGATTTATGTGGTCAATTGCATCATTATATTGCCGGATTGTGATATTCGAGTTTTAAAGTTTTAACCGAAACTTTGAATCAATAGTCCGTTGTGTGTGTTAATTGTTTGCGTTAGTGGTTTTGGGGGAAAGATTGTATGAGTCTTAAGCTTCGTTTTGATACCAAAACCATGCCATTTGGTTACCGATTCTGCGAAAACGAATTTTGACCGGAAATTTCTTAGAGCTCGCCGGATTTTGGCCGTGTTTTTGTTGTTTTCGTTGGCACGGTTGAGTTTGTCATGAAATTTTAGTCAAGATCCATATTTTACACGCTTGATTTGGTTTAGTTTTGTGAAAGTTATGGTCGCCGGAAGTTTTGCCGGATAATTTTCCGGTCACCGGATTCTGGAGAAACCTCCATTGTTGGAGGTGGTGTTCTTCGAAGCATTCATACGAAGAACAGCGTAGGTGGTGATGAATAGTAACGTTTTGATCTTTAAAATCTTAAATCTTTTCAGAAAAATGTTTTTGGGTCAAAATTTTATAAAATTTTTCTAAAATTCAGAATTTTTTTAATTATTATTATTTTAACTTCTAAAAATTTAATTTAATTAGTTAATTATTTTTAAATAATAATTTAATTGATTTAATTAATTGATTAATTCATTTTAATTGATTAATTATATTAATTAATTATTATTTAAATATATAATTGACTTCATTGAATTTAAATCTTTTTATTATAAAAGATTTATTATTTTTATGAGTTGATTAATAAATAATTAATTTGAATAATCAATTAATTTAATTATTAATTGAATTATTCTTATTAATTACGTATTAATTAAACCGTTTGTCCGTTTTCAACGAGAAAAGTATTTCTGGAATTAGAAAAATGACCCGGTTCTTATAAAAATAGTTTTAAGTTACAATTCAACTTTTAAATTTGGATCGACTTTTTACCAAACCTTTTTATTGAGTCGGTCATATCCGATAATTAGGGTTTTGACCGTTTTCTGTTTTAAAAATATTAGATAAAATCTTTTCATGATCTGATCAAACGTGCTATGTGATTATGTGAATTGCGTGTTATTATTCTTTGATTATCTATTAGTGATTTGTAAATATTCTATGAATAATTTGAGTGCTCTTTTATTTGTGAGCCGTATATGCTATGTGTTAATTGGTTATGTGACAGGTATATATGTATTTAATTCGAGGATTAATGATTATCTCTAGGGTTAATTATTGTCTTGAGGATTAATGACTTATTTCGAGGATTAATTGTTATCTCGAGGATTAATCGTGTCTTGAGGATTAATTGATTTTCATGTTTCTTTATTGAGGAATAAGATAAATGTTTTGAGGATTATTTATAGATTGAGTTGGACTAAGTTGAATGCATAAATGTTTAATTCGAGGATTAATTGGTAAATATTGACTTAGGAATGTCAGCGGAGTTAAGTTGGTATGAGACGAAGAAAGTTGGAGATGGATGCAGTATTGTGTGGATTGTAATAAAGAAGGTTGGAGATGAAAGTATTGTTTGTGGAATTGCTGGTTTACTTGCGAGGTGTTTTAACACCGGGAAAACGTCTATGCTCAAAGGGGACATTTCCAATTATTTTCTTCCGACAGAGATATTGAAGTAGACACGCGGGGTCGATGTCGACGGATCAGACTTGTGGCAACCGCTAAAGCGTAAACCAAAGCATGATTAAAATAGAGGATATGATGACGTAAGATAGAAGAAGAAGGTAGACGGGTTACCTCGACTTTGTGCAATATCTGAAGACCAGAGGCAAGTATTTTCTTTATCATCTTAAACACTTTTTATTTTATGTTTCATTGATTCATATCATGACGAATAGCTATTGTTCAGAGCTATTTGTGATTCTTAAATATTTTTGTGCGAACACAGTTGCTTGATATTGTTACCCTTGATGTGGGGAATTGTTTAAGATAAACTCTTCATATCCTTATTATCGTAATAAATAATAGGGATGTGAACAGTATGTGAAACTAAGCATTTCCTGTTGAATTCGGAAATTGCTCTATTGGATTGGAAAAATTGTAAAGCATAGGAGGCCATGATTGCTATCATGGTCCAGCAAAATATTTATTGGTAAGCGTAGGAGGCCATGGTTGCTACCATGGTCCAGCAATATTTAAGGAGGATATGGTAACCATACCATCTTCCTATAGGCTAACATTACTTGCCTATTTTGGGTACCCCAGAAATCCGAACTATACACACACGGAAAAAAAAGAGAATACCGGTGGAGTATAGAGGGTCCCATTGCCTTAGAACCTGATCAGGGGGCAATGGTGTTTTAGTAAAGTGTATCCAATCCATATCGCCCGAATGGCTATTATATATTGTGAGTTGGCAGATGATTCATTTTTATGACATGCCAAATGATTTCAGTTATGATTTGAATTATATCACAGTTGTTGATTCAGTTTCTCTATAAACTGTTTTACATTTCAGTTGATTTTATGCCCCACTTATCCTGGTTTTATATCAAAATTTTTATACGCTTGCTGAGCATTTCTTTCGCTCATACTTGCTGTTGTAAATCCTAACATTTCAGTAAGGTGGTTTGGCGAGACTTATTCGCTCACTTCAGAAAGAGAAGAGGCGTGATGCTATTTCGAAGATGACTTGGCTCAGGATGTCCGCATTTAGTGTAAGATCTATTTTATATAATTGAGTTCTAATATTTATTATTATTATGTAATGGTCTAGTTAGCCTGGCGTACTTCTTATCGAAGTTACACCAGTGGTTTAAGATTTGATCAAAGAGAATGTTGGGAAGTAATGTTTTTTTTATCTAATGGAAATTGGATTCTTGTTTCTAGCCCTATAACCTTAAAAGATCTTGGTATGTTTGGGGTCACAGATGTTATATTTCCAGTGTTGGTCAATCATAAGTGAATGATTATTATTATTCAGATGTTTTATTTTAAGGATTTTCGCGTGGCAACCAAATCTCCTGACCCCGGATTTGGGGGGTGTCACATCTCCCATTGGAGATGCTCTAAGAGATCATATGTATCGAAGCCATTTCAGTATGCCAATGGCTACATGAACAAATGATATAAGTATTGAGGGTAAATAGGTAAATTCATAATCAAACTGACCCTCAACTTGCAACTGGGTAATTCAACTCAAAAATCTTGCGTTTACATAACTCAAGTAATTAAAACTTACAACTGGGACACTAAACAAAAGTAAACTTGCAACTTGCCAACTGAAGAAAAATAAACTTGCAACGGGGGTACTGAACAAAATTGAGACTGAGAATAAGCAAAATAAACTGATTGACAGAGGAGAGAGACTGGGATTCAGTTAATTTTTTATTTTAAGAAAATTCATATTTTTTATAAATTAAAAAAAAGATTAAGATTTAAAATATTTGTTTATAGTTTTTCTATATAAAAAATTAAGATTTTAAATAAAAAACTGAACATGAAATTTTTAAGAAAATTCAATTTTTTTTATAAATTAAACAAAGATCAATTTTCAACGTAAAAAAAATGGTCAATTTCTTCTCTCTTTTGTTTCTACGTAGTTTTAATTGGAAAAAAATTGTTAAGTCATCACTAAATTAATGAATATTTTGCTAATTTCATGTGACCTGTAAAATTGTTCAAATCAAATTTTAAGAATTCAAGATAGAACACAAATATTAAATTGAATGTGTAAAATCTTATATATATTAATTTTTTACCAACAATTTGATACGTAAATTAATGACATATAAAAATTAAAAAAAATAATATAATTATAAATATTAGAAAAGGAGTCATGCATTGCACGAGTTATAAGCTAGTAAATTAAAAAAAGATTAAGATTTAAAATATTTGTTTTATAGTTTTTATATATAAACAAAAAATTAAGATTTTAAAATAAAAAACTGAATGTTTTGTTCAGGGCACAATTGTAAGTTTATTTTTGTTCAATACCCCAGTTGCAAGTTTTTATTAATCTAGTAATGTAAATGCAAGTTATGGATAAGTTCAGTTATGTAAGTTGCAAGTTCAATTTTTATTACGTTATTGCAAGGTTTTTGAGTTCAATTACACAGTTGCAAGTTACCCAAGTATTGATGGCCTTGTCTCCGGTTATTACTTATACTCCCTCTGTCCATTTGATTTGTTTACATTTTGACTTTGCACGGATACCAAGGCAACATGATAGAATGAATAAATTAATTAAGGATAGTGGGTGTAATATTGTTAAAATAAATGAAGTAGTGGGTGTAATAGTGATTTTTTTGTTAAAATAAGTGTAGTAGTGGGTGTAATAGTGTAAAGTGTTGAAAAAGTGGAGTGAAGTAGTGGATGTAATAAAGTATTTTATTGTTAAAAGTTACTCCCTCCGTCCCTCTCAATAGTTTACGTTTGCGGACCAGTTTCCGACACGGATTTTAAGGTGCATTTTAAGGATAGTTCTATAACTTATTTTTGATATTTTCTTTTTTTGTATAAAAATAGAACAATCCTATTTTTATACAAAAAAAGAAAATATCAAAAATAAGTTATAGAACTATCCTTAAAATGCACCTTAAAATGCGTGTCAGATACGCAGTTTTTTATGTAAAGAAATGAGAGGGACAGAGGGAGTACTATTTTGGGTAATGTAAAGAAATGGAATGGACGACCCAAAAAGGAAAGTGTAAAGAAATGAAATGGACGGAGGGAGTATTTGATTGCCAACACAACCTGATTAGATATATTGTTGTGAATTATTTCTTTTTGAAAAATGCTAGGTATCCCAAATTGGTATCCAAAAAATTTCCTAAATGCCAAATATACCAATTATTCAATTGGTTATAATAATAGTGGACTCTCTGCATTCACACCAACCCCCAATCAAAAAAATTTACTATGCCATCTAAGTTTTGACACATCATTTATGAGCAATATTTGGGTACCAATTTGGGGTGACTAGCATTACTCTTTCCATTTCGGATAAAACTTCTCCTTGTCTAAACATGTCGAAAATCATAAAAAAAAATAAATACATAACAGTTCTCAATTGCAGTTCATCAAACAATGTTACAGCAAAGTCAAGCTTATATATGGTGAAGATAACTGACATACGAAATCATGAATCACTACGACAACGATAGTATTTCGAGCAACCTCTGTTATAAGGATGAGACTGTGGAGGAAGACAACCATCACTTTTGGAATAAGATTCACCTCTACCACCACCATTGCAAACCGGTTGATCTCTCTTTAAAGCTCCTGGTGAAATATATTTCCTTGTTTCAAGAATCCTCCTCAAGCTTATCTCTTCAGCGATATTCAAACTCTGCAAGCTTCCGCTAAACTCACTAGCCGATTCATCTAACGAAGAATTTGCAGCAACGATCATGCTTGAAAAAGGATTGATCAAACACAGAAGAGTTGCAAGGACTAGAAAGAAGCAGAGAGCTTTGTTATTAGCAGTTCTTCCCATTTTTACTAGATGTGACTGTACTTTAATTTGCATCCTTCTTTACATAAAAAAATGAGTACCAAAATTTATTAAATTATGTTTCATTACAAGTGTGTACTTAGTGGTGTAGTGGAAGACCCATTGGAAGTCTACACAACTAAAGGAACCGCACTCCACCTAACATTTCATAATGTAGAATGATTGGGTTCTGTGATCTCTTGCTACTAGTAATTCGCAAGATCTGGGTATCTCCGTGCCTGTGAAGTTATAAAGCACGCCTCTTTTACAAAACTGATGAACACTGTCAAATTCTTGTAACATAGTATGGACCTCGAATCCTTGTCACACATCTACACCAAGTATGATCAAGTGTTTACTTGCTATATGCTGGGTCAGTGCCCAAGGTTTGGAAGATTATTTGCGAGAAGAATTAAAATATGTAAAGACAACAAATGTAATAAATGTAACAACTTCAAATTACAGATTATGATCCACTGCCAATTATCAGAGATACATGGGTGAAACAGTGTCTTATTGAACCATAAGTGATAAGTTGAGTCTTATTAATGAAAAATTACAAGAAATTTATATCCAGATGTCTGATGTGCAGTCACCACCAGGATATCTCATCTCATGTGCCAAGGACGGACCATCAGGTTCCTTTCCAAAGTCCACGAAAAAATCTGGGTTTATCTTCAGACCACCCTTCTCAGTGTCCACATCGATCTGTAATATATGGGATCCTTTTTCTATGACCTCCGGATAGAACTGCTTGTCCCATTGGCTGAAGAGTGAGTTTGTGGCATAAAGCCGCTTCCCATCTAAACTCAGCTGAATCATCTGAGGCCCACCTCTCAATCGGTTTCCCTACATAAAAGAAGAGGAATATTACTATTTGATTTTACATAGTTAAACAACGACTTGAGCTCAATTATAATGTACTGTCATATACTAATGGTGGGACTGGGAATTTTGGTGTTGCAAGGCTTACTAGGAATTAAGAAACTAAATAGCTTGTTCCTGTGAAATATATCGAAAGAGTACACAAGGTGTGTGTCTGTCTATGTGTGTGTGTGTGTTTTGGACTGGATTTGTATTACAAGTTGTAGTGAATAACTCTGTGTGTGTGTGTCTTGCTCAGAAGTTTGTAATAAACAATGCATGAGCTTCATAATAATGGATTGTCATATACTAACAGAACCCCATGTAGGACTTTAATTAATCTATAGTCTGCTTCAACAAGATGAGATTGGAATGTGCATACCTTGACCTCTGGAACCTCTACTTGGTAAGTGCTACCATCTTCAGCCTCGACAACTACAGAGCTTCCTTTCTGAATAAGTCCTCCGACCCACACTTGGCCAGCCAGTACAGGATTCTTAGGATCCTCGATATTGTATTGCCTAATATCTCCGTGAAGCCAGTTGACAAAGTAGAGAAATCGATCATCAAGAGAAATCAGAAAGTCAGTTATAAGTCCAGGCATCTCGGGAAGAATCCAGTTCTGTACCTTCAGTGATTTCACTGATATTGCAACCTGAAAGGTCAATAAAATTATTTTAGTGAACTTGTGTATTCTGTATCTTAATGAAGCAGGAAAATGAATCCAAAGGAACTAAGCTTGCCTCGTGGCTCCATGAACCATCTGCAGTCTTTGAAAAGCGTATCATGTTGCTTGTTAAAGCACATCCAACATACCCTGTATCCTTAGATGGGTCATGTAGGAATCTTATCTGTTCACCAATTTACAATAAGTAGTGTTAGTCATTCAAGTAAATATAAGAGTTGGGAGAATTTATTACTGACATAAAGGCAGGGTAAGTAATAATATGAGAACAAGACAAAATTTGCTACACTCGCCTCCAAGGGGAGAAGCCCTTCACTCCCAAGATCAATTGTCTGCTTAATTTCACCCCCGGGCCAGCTATAGACGTGCAAATGGCGACCATATAAACCATCAGAAACATGTTGAAGGTTGAAGCCTTTGGTGAAAGCAGATGGGGCTCCCCATGATGTGCTGATCATAACCCCATGTCTTGGTTGGTACCAAAAATCATAGCCAAAAAGTGGGTTTTGTCCTTCCTTTTCCCATCTGATGAGTAAATTGGAAGTAGATACTTTCAGCATATGATTAAATGTCGATTTGATCATATTATATGTCGACTCTTAATATGACATTGTTTTTATGTTATTAAAGGCATCACTGCCTATGCATGTTGAGTCTCAGAATAACACAATGTACAGTTTAAGCTTTACTGGAAGAGCAAAGTCAAGGAGAAAAACAATTAATCATTCAGTATATTTAAGCCAATACTTGTTAGTTCATGACAATTCCCAAAGCTGAACTAGACATGTATTCTTGTACATTAGATTGTCCTCAAATGGTAGAATTATTCTAATTTGTTGACTGAGTTTACCTTCCTTTCACATTAAAATCTGAGTCGAGCAAAAGAAATCCAAGTCCATTGGCATTACCATCCTTATCTCCAAGGCATGATACCATTATCTCACCAGTAGCAAGGCAATGAGCTGTGTGAGGATAAGCTAATCCAGTTTTCTCCAAGATTTCCTCTGGCTCAACTGCTTTATGCAAAGTTGGAGCCCGTGGATCTTTTGCTGTGTCAACAGCATATATGCGACCGGACCTGAAAGAAATGACAAAATACGCAATGAGTTTTATAAGGCATGATTTAAAATTGTGTATATGTGTAGTCAACAGCAAAGAAAAGCAGATAGAGGACTCAGAGAAAATACCGAGGACAATCCAACCATTGAGTTCAGATACAGTATGAGAATATGGGAATTTATTTGCGTCAAAAGCAAGACAACATAAAATTTTAAATGAAATCACAGGTAAACACGCAATGTGAATAAATAGCAACCACATTTTCTATGAATTCAAAAAAAAATTGGAAAATTAATCAACCTTCAGAAATACTGCTGGTGATAACAAAAGGCTCAATCAGTTGCTAGAAGCATAATAAGTAACAGCAATAACTAGTTAAAAAGTATAACTTGAAACTTATGGTAGACAAGAATACCTATTACTGTGACAATTTAATATTCATTCTCTGAAGCATCTGATACAGTTGATTTTATTAAACATGATAACCAGATCAGACTAACATCAGTAGCAGCAAGAAAGGCTGAAACAGATTTGCATTTAAGGGCAAAAAACTAGTTTCTTACACAAGTGACGGCAAGACAAGAAACCGTCTAGCAGCTTCCGGATCTCCAAAGCAAGAGCTGCATGAATTCCATCCAGAATGATGTAGTTCATCTCCTATATTAGGCATGGGAAGCCTGTGGATGACTTGGGAATAAGTTTTTGAGCTAGGATCCACATCAACTGTACCAAGGTAATCAGGCTTTTCTTTTCCTGTTCCTATGAAGTAAAACAAGGAAGACATTTTTAAACATGTTCAAGTATATAATGCTGCCATAATACATTCACAATAGCACCCGAACTTTCACTTATCACGTTCAAAGTGTTTAGTATGTCAGTATATGTATTGTTCATAAAGAATCAATAGTTCAACTTATTTCCACCACAAGAGAACAGTATGCAATGAACTTAACACTTGCTTTGCAGGAAAATTCGTAAAGACTAAATCTCGCATACACGAATTTCAGAGAATCTGTGCATCAGAAACCAGAGAAATATCGTTCCTCGTTTAGCTAAGAGACTAGATACAACTAAGCATACAAGAAAATCATTAACTTATAAACAGTCTAATTAAAAGTCAATCACTTCACTACTAACGAAAATTAGATTCCTACTTAAAATATGAATTTGAAATCTGATTTGGGTCAGACTAATACTATTTGTTAATCCATGTACTTAACAAGTGAAGTAGTCAAAAGATCAGTACTTGCTGCAAAAACAAATCAATTTGAAAACAATCACTTCAGTTTAAAATTTAGTTTGTCCAATTATACTCAAGCAAGAGCTGACAAACATTCCTTACCATCAGATCAGAACTCAAAAGCACAAAATCAAATCAAAAGACTCTTGAAAAGGAGTAATAATTTTAGAATTTCCTGACACCCCTTTGATTCATAACTCATAAACATAGACAAGTTTGATCCAGACAAATTTCTTGGTGGGCCTTATTTTTCTATGTCCTATTAATCTGCAACTCTTTTCCAACACCAGTTTTCTAAAAAAGATTATGCTCATAAGCTAAATACTATTACTACGTGTGTGTGTGTGTGTGTGAGAGAGAGAGAGATGGCAGAGAGAGAGAGAGAGAGAGAGAGAGAGAGATGGGGTACCAGTATAAATGCAAGTAACATAGATGAGAGACTCCTTAGGACCAGACATGGCATCAAGTGGGGTTGCATAACCAGGTCCCTTCTTGCAGCATCCATTAATCTCCTCACTCATCTTTCCTCTATCTCTCTCTCTCTCTCCCTGTATAATCTCTCTACAAAGTTACAATCTTTTTATACAACTCTGCAGCCAAGTAGTAACAATCTTTACCTTCCCTTTTCTCCCTAGAATTCCAAATCCTTGTCCAACCCCGTCTTCTCTGTACACATACAACACAATTCCTATGTACTCACTTCACAAATCACATGCGGAGTAAATGCCGTGATTTATATGACAACTTAATATTATGTTTTTTTTAATAATATTTTTCAATGTACTTGGACGGGTTTTTTTACTCTATTCTTGTATTATACAAAATATTTGTACAGGTGCGATGCATACTAAAATCTCGATGTATACTAAAATCTCAAACTATCTAATTATAGTAGGATTTTATTTTTAAGGATTGTGCATGAATGTTAATTAACCAAATCAAATATTTATGGCAGAATATATTAAAAAAAGAACTGAATTATTATCTTTTAATAATATTCGATTATTTTATTTTCTATATATATGTACAAGAAACGAGGATAATTATCAAGAAAAAGCTGTAAGTAATGACGGATATAAATTGTACATATACGGCTTGATATGTCATGAAAGTTTACTCGTCTGTCATGCAAAATTAAACTTGACTTTTATCGATTTAAATTATCAAATAAAATTGTGAATTTGGAAGAAATTGTACTAATTTCTTGAAAAAAAGAGGAGACTTGAAAGAGGACAAAAAAAAAAGATGAGAGGAGGATTGAGATACAGAACCCTAATTTATTTTTCCAAATTAAGAAACTACCATCTATTTTTCAATTTTTTCTAATTAAACTCTCATATTATAGAGTATATTTTTTTGAATGATTCTGAGGATGTTTATTTTTATCCGAAAATAAATTCATAAAAACTTATTCTATGTTATAATCGTTCGATTCATTAATTTGATGATTAAGTTATTCAAATGTGCAAACTTAAATTATGAAACTATAATTATGGCTTTTCTCTAACAAAACAGAGAGAGGATAAGCCAAGGTCGACAGTGGTGGAGTATCAAACTATTGGATGCAGAGTGCAGCAATTCCAAGAAGTCTATCTTAATCAATGCCGAAATGTAAGATTCCTCGTGGATATTGTTAAGAACGTCTCCATCTCTATTTTGTATACTTTTTTTAAAAAAATCTTTTTGTATATTTTTTTTTAAAAAAAATCTTATCCTCTCTTTTTATTTCCCGGATACTGCACTTTTTTCTTGTCACTGGCATGTGGGCAGTGGGTTGTTCAAGATAGGGCTGTCAATGGATCGGATATCCGGTCCGATCCGATCAGATCCGATCCAAAGATTAATGGAGCAGATATGGATCATATAAAAAAAATTCGATCCGAGAAAAATCCGATCCGGAAAAAATCCGAAAGCTAATGGAGCGGATATGGATTTGATACGATCCGATCCGTGAAAAATCCGATCCGGTTATATATATATATATATATATATATATATATATATATATATATATATATATATATATATATATATATATATATATATATATATATATATATATTACATAATTTATTTTATAGTCTTTTAAACATTCTGATATAAATATTGACTACCTACATTTAAACATATAAATGGTGTCTATCCTGCGTAACCTGCTAATATGCTAAACACCAATGTTATTGCTATGTCCAACAAAAATTGATTTCATACTGCATATGCATATAAAGAAAGAATAAAATATACACATCTCATGCAATTGCAAAAGGAGGTCAAGACTTAAAAAATCTAGCTACCTCAACACTTATAAAAAATAACGAAGACTTGTAATATTTGTTTGTGTACTTTACATTTCAAAATGTTGCTATTATTATTCGTAAATTGTTGAATTAAGTTAAAAAAAATTCTTTACATATAAACGGATCGGAGCTCCGATCCGATAATCCATGATCCTATCGGATCCGGATATGGATCATGTTGAAAAAAATCCGGCTATGATCCGATCCGAATCCGAATCCGGTAAAATTAAATGGATCAGGATATGGATCATGCCTGAACCGATCCAGATCCGATCCATTGACAGCCCTAGTTCAAGGGCCCGTGCGCCATTCATGATTCATGGAATCATGGTACATAATACGATAAAACCTTTATAAATTAATAATGTTGGAATCGGAATATTTTATTAATTTAGCAAGATATTGTAATATCGATAAATTAATAATTAATTAATTTAAAGAGATTGTACGTATGACCTTTAAATTTTGAGATAATTACCAAAATAATCATTTTAGGAGATATTTTGCCCAAAATACTGAAAAGCGGGAATATGGCCTTATTTACTGACCTGATACGAAATCTCGTGTTCCGTATCTATCCACATAACACGCTACTGCGTGTAGCGTGACTGTCGTCTCTCTCGACTCTCTCCTCCTCTCTCAGTCCTCTCGTCCCCTCTTTCCGTCTCTCTCTCGTCTCCCTTCCTCCACTCTCCCGTTTGTATCTCTCTCCCCTATCTCTCTTTTATTTTCTAGCCCCGCAGGGGCAGTTGCTGTGTTGATGTGCAGGTGGTCGGATGCCAGTTGATTCTAAGGATAAGAAATCACAAGAGGAAGTTCTCGAACGAGTTCTAGTCTCAAAACCTCCATTTACTTTTCCTGGAAGTACAGTCATCGTCGCCACCATTCGAATACTGGTTCCCTTGATCGTGATGAGGTCTTTGTCCCTAAACACCATTTCTTGCCCAAATACTTTTTGTTATAATATTCTTATAAAGGCTTGTGCTTTAAGTTGTGTGCCTCATCAAGCTGTGATTTTCTACTTTAATATGCTTAAAAATGGAATCTTGCCTAATAGTTATACGTTTGTTTCACTTTTCAAAGCTTGTGTGCGAAATGGTGGGGTTGAGGTTTAAAGGTAATGATACGACTATGAATTTGTGTGTGACCGTGTGAGTTTGTCTCTTTTATTTCTGGACTTCACAGCGTGACATGTTGTGATACGGAACACTAGATTCCGTATCAAGCACTGATACTGAACACCAAGCTCCGTATCAACCTAATACTGCACACCAGACTCCGTATCTAAGGTGATACTGAGCACCAGACTCCGTATCAACCTAATACGGAGGACGAAACTCCGTATCCCATCGGTATTTAGGGTCAACTTCTCCAGAATCAGTATTTTGGACCAATTGATCCCAAAAATGATTATTTTGGGCCTTCACCCTTAAATTTTCAAGTCCAATGTACTAGTTACAATGTATATTAGTTAGAGATGAAAAATAAATTACAAAAATAAGTTTCAAGGCACATTTTATGAATGTACATTCACAAATTAATTGAATTTAAGGATGATTCAATAGTTTTGGAATCGGTCACTCGGAAAGAAGCATTGCAAGTGGCAACAACTCTTCGTAACTTTTGTTGTAATATGAGAAGACAATGCCCATTACACTAACTCTTAAGTGCAATGAGAAGATTTAAAGATGAACTCAATATAGATTTGAAGTTTAACAAAAAACAAATTTTTTGTTGCAATACGAGAAGACAATGCCGCAACTCTTAAGTGCAATGAGAAGATTTAAAGATGAACTTAATATAGATTTGAAGTTCAACAAAAGGGTAAAGAGTTTTTACCTGACACGGTAGAAAAATTATCTACCTGTGCGCCTTAAAATCATGTATTTATCATTTTTTTTATATATCTAATCGTACATATGAAAATTTTATGCAAAAATAAGTAGGTGTGCAAAATTTTATAAATTTTATCCTTTAAGAATACATTTAATTTAACACGGTATTGTATATATTGTTTATACTATGAATACAACGGTTCAGATTTTATACCATTTTTTTATTAAAAATTGCATCATATATAAAATCAATTTCTATGTAATTTTGTGTACCCACTAATTTTTGCGTAACCTTTTAATCTGTACGGTTGGATTTTCGTAAAAACTATTAAAAATATGAATTTGAAGCCGCACAGGTAGAGAATTTTTCTACCGTGTCAGGTAGAAACTCTTTACCCTCAACAAAAACACAAGTGACTATATATTCATTTTTTACAAGACAATCTTAGAATTTGGAATCTTTTAGTAATTATTAATTTATAGTTTCGTTGGGACCAATATATATATAGGCTAGCGTTCAAATAGAAGCCAACCTTAGAATAGAAACTAGAAACCTACACTAAATAAATTATATTTCATTTATTTTAATGGCCCCGCTAGGGGCACCTTCACAAAAAACTTATAAAATTCTTGGCTCTATTCAACAAAAATATAAAAAAAATAATAAAAAAAGTTACTGTTCACGTGCCATGTCATCACGTCAATAGTAACTTTTTTTTTAATTTTTTAATTTTTTTTAATTTTTTTGTTGAATAGAGCCAATAATTTTAAACGTTTTTTGTATTTGGGTACCCCTAATTTGGTCATTAGATTAGTTTGAAATATTTAATTTAGGTTTAGTTTCTAGTTTCTATTCTAATTTAGTTTCTATTAGAACAAGATCCTATATATATATATGAGTCCCCTTCTAGAGAGAACAAATTATATAGAGAATTGGGGAGAAACATAATTTTAACCATCCATTTAATCAAATGGTCCAGATTCGTCACGGCATTTTTGTAATTAAACTAAAATTTCACTAACACTTGTACGGAACAAAACAATACACACAGCTATCTATACACGCACAACTTGCTCATCGCGAGAGGGAGAGAGAGAGAGAGAAATCGAACAGAAAACAGCAGGATTACACAGCTCACCTCGATCCACACTCTATCCACGCACTTCACCTCATATCCTCTGCAAATATACACGCACTATAGATACAAACATTCATGGGAGAGAAAGTAAAAAACACACCCGAATACATCTTCAAATCGAGATTTAATCTTCGAATCGAGGTAGTGATTCTATAATTTTTTCAATTTTAATTCATAATCTAAATAGCAGTTTTTTTAATTTCTTCAGGTTAAGCTCAGTTGGATAGAGGTAATGATTCTATAAATTGTGGATCTTTATCAGTTGGATAGAGGTAATGATTCTATAAATTGTGAATCTTTAATAGAAATTCTGGTTCTAGAGTAGAGTTATGTAGAATTCTGTCCTGATTTTGTAATTTTTTTTTTAACATTTTGGTTTTGTAATAGAACCTAAATTTTTGATGTTGTTCTTCGAAATTTTGTTTTTAGTTCTATAATAGAACCTAAAAAAATTGCTTAATTTGTAAAATTATGGTTCTAAAGTTGAAGCGTTAAGGTAGTTTTATGAAATTAGTTTTGTGAAACTAGTTTTGGCATATAAAATTAAGATATAAATTGTGGTTCTGTAGTAGATCCAATTTGTTAAATTCTAGTTCTAGAGTACAGTTATGAATTTAAGTTTAATAGAACTAGTTTTGTAGTAGAATCATGTTTTTTTTGCAAATTTAAGTTTTGTAGATCTTGTTCCGTGGTAGAATCATGATTTTTGGATATTTAAGTTTTGTATTTAACTTTAATAGAACTGGTTCTGTAGTAGAATCATGATTTGGGATATTTAAGATTTGTATTTAAGTTTAATAGAACTGGTTCTGTAGTAGAATCATGTTTTTTTTGCAAATTTAAGTTTTGTAGATCTGCTTCTGTTCTAGAATCATGGTTTTAATTTGGATATTTAAGTTTTGTATTTAAGTTAATTAAAACTAGTTTATAGTAGATCATGATTTTTGCATATTTTTGTAGACTATATTCAACAATTGTTCTTTTCATCAATTTTCATTAAAAATTATTATTTTTAACATTTTTTCTTTTTACTTTCGGTTAGATTATGTTTGTAATTTCCAAGTAGTACTGTACATATGCACTTGTTTTAAGAAACGCATTAAAAAATGTGAGGTTCTTTTGTGTATTTATATTACAATCATGATAATATTGATGAGCAGAGGCTGTGGTCAAAAGACTGATGACTATGTTCCTTTCAGAGTTTTGTTTTCTGGTGGTCTTGACTCATCATTAGTTGCTTCCGTTGCTGCTTGTGATTTCGTAGGTACTAAAGCTGCCAAACAATGTGAAGCACAACTTCAATCCTTCTGTGTTCGCCTCGAGGTAAATCTGTTGTCTTCAATGACAAACAACTATGTTTTTTGCTTTTGCTTAAATTCTTGGCTTTAACCATTAATATTATATACTCCTCTATTATATAAATCTTGTACCAAATGCGAGGGTTAGTTCTTGCTACCACAAAAGAAGAAATTCAATGTTTATAATCAATCAAATTGCAACAAGTATCCACAATTTGTAGGATTTATGGATCCATATCTAAGGATTAGGAAGGTCAAACGCATATAGGTGAAAGCCATTTTCAACTAATTATCAAAAGAATCTAAAATCTAAAATAGCTTCCTGCCATATATACTTACTAATCCATGCAGTACTGCACTGTGTCAACATTAGACGTTAAAATTGGCGTTCAAATTATTCAGAATGCCCTAAAGGTCTATCTATATTACATTTACACCAATTTAGAATCACCTTAACCATCTTTTGACCATGTCCTTGTTGGCTCATATTGTAAAATATACTTATATTAGTTATGATAAACATTTCATTTCGTCAATCCCTATTTCTAGTATTAAACGAGAGTTTAACCTCATTATTTCAGACACCAGTACACACCATCGCCACCAATGCTTGAGTAGAAGGGGTTGTTGTTGGCAAGCTGTTGGAGCAGGACGACCCTGATCTTGGATACGATGCTGCCAAAGGTCAATATATTTGTTGGCAAAATGTGAGGCTCTTTTGTGTATTTATATTACAATCATGATAATATTGATGAGCAGAGGCTTATAGTGATAACACATGTCTTGTATATTGACAGCCATAGAGAAAGAGAGATTATCACGAGCTTCTTTAAAGATTATCGCAAGCATCGATCGATCAGAAAATGTTGGGAAAGGTAATAATCAACATCAATTCTCTGATTTCGAATTTTTTGATTATCGAGAGCTTGTTTATCTGTATATGTTTATTCATATTAATTTTGTACAATTTAGATTTGCTTAAATCTGATTCTACATGCATATGTGTTATTAAGACAAAATCAGTTTCGTAGATCTGATTCTATTCATACTTAGTTTTAAAATTAAGGTTCAGTAATAGAACCAAAATTTGTGAACTCGTGCTTCTAATAATAGGCATTAAATAAATACGTATAAATTGTGGTTCTGTAATAGAACCAAATTTTGTTACATTGTTGTTCTAGAGTAGAAGCATGTTTGAATTTATTTAATGCTTTTTATTATTTTTAAAATTAAGGTTTTGTAATGGAACCAAAATTTGTAAAGTTCTTGGACGAGATTGGGTTGCAGGGAAAAAAGATTTGCCATCTGAAGAGCTTAAAGAAGCAATTAAATCTTTTTTGTATGACTTGCGCCATTCTGGTTAGCAGCAAGAAGAGGAACCGTAGAACAAAGAACCAATACTTGATGCTGACAACATAGAAGTAGATGCGAAAAAAGAGAATCATGCTGGGTCACCAAATCTAAGTAGCATACATAGTAGTTTGACAAAGGTTCTTGACAAACTCACAAAGTTCTCTAAGGCATCAACTTTCAAATAAAAAAAAAAAGTTACCATTTTTCTTGGTAGTCTAAAAGGTCTGAGTGAAAATGTGGCAACTTGTGGTTGTGGAAAGTTTAAACAAAAGTGACTACCTGTGGGAATAATTTTGCATGTAAAACACACAATCCGGTTAAGGGTTGAGTAGCAAGTTTGGATTTATTTTTGGGCATAAATATTAAATTAGTACTTTTTCAGCTACATTGTTAGGGAATTGGGTGATAACTTGGATTTTTCTGAAGTCGTGTGATCACTTTCAGATTGAAGTTATTTGTGGTTCACCCAAATAATTCAATCGGATAAAATCAGAAAATCTGCAAGAAGAGAGAATGAATTTTGCTGTGTCTTTCAAAATGAACCTATGTGTAAAATGATCAATGTCACACCTATTTATAGATGTCAACAGATGTGTCTTTTGCCAATAGACATACCTCAAGATGTGTCTTTTCCAATAGACACATCTCATTTCCAACAGTCATGTCCAATGCCAATAGACACACCTCAAGATGTGTCTTTTCCAATAGACACACCTCAAGATGTGTCTTTTCCAATAGACACATCTCATTCTAACAGATGTGTTTGATTCCAATAGACATGTCTCATAAGCAATAATTCTGAAATCAAATCATAACGAACTCGAACAGAGCATGCACTCCGCATTCTCCTGACTTGTTCGATGTAGCATTACGATTACATTGATCAACTAGCCAATCCAATTACACTAAAATATCCAACAATCCTCCCCCATTTTAGCGTAATCCATGATTAACTAAACAAAATCACAACAAACGACAAACTTATGCATAAATGAAATATCGTGACGATTGAATTTCACATTAGTATATTACACATTCCAAATATTCGAATATCAAGGTATCACTATGGATTGAACCTTGGTTATTCATAGTGAATACATGAAGATAATATACACATAAATTTACATTCTCAAATGTTCTTACTTGACACTATCTTTTACTAGCCTAGTGTCCTAATCCTTCATAAGCATATCAAAGCCAAGTCCAAGCTTCTTGAAGCGGCTAAACTTCATGCTCAAATAGGTAGTTCTTTTATTCTCGCACCTGCATATGCAATTTTTCAAAAGAACTATTAAGAAGATAAACTTCAACCTCCTTAACTTGCAGGTCTGAACACATACCTTGGGATGATGCTTTAATGTGTTCCAATCTCTAAATGTTAAGCTTTCCACATTGAATTCAGCACCTAATGTCATATTAGATGGGAATTGGGTATCTCAACATGAGAGGTTATTCGATGGACTTTAATCCCATCCCTACAGCCGACTTGTGCACAAGATCTCTACTCAACCCTTTGGTTAGATGATCGGCTAAATTATGTTGAGTTCTTATAAACTCCACTGATATAACACCATGCGTGATAAGCTCACGAATCATGCTGTGTCTAACACCTAAGTGTCTAGACTTGCCTTTGAACACTTGTCTATAAGCATTAGACAAGGCAGACTCACTATCACATCTGATAGATATGGGAGATATCGGTTTAGGCCACAATGGAATCTCATAAATCAGATTTCTTAGCCATTCAGCTTCTTTACCAGCCGCTGATAATGCCACAAATTCAGATTCCATCGTTGAATCAGTAATGCAACTTTGTTTCTTTGATGCCCAAGAGATAGCACCTCCCCCAAGAAGAAATACCCATCCACTTGTGGAAGAATGATCTTCCTTATTGGAAATCCAACTTGCATCTGAATGACCTTCAATAACCGAAGGAAATCCAGTGTATGTCAAACCATAATTCATGGTTCCTTTCAAGTATTTGAACACTCGGCTTAAGGCTTGCCAATGATGTGTACTTGGCTTGCTAGTATACCTACTAAGCTTTCCAATAGCATAGGCAATATCTGGCCTAGTGCTTATCATGGCATACA
This sequence comes from Kitagawia praeruptora, assembly GCA_037693485.1. Taxonomy (NCBI): domain Eukaryota; kingdom Viridiplantae; phylum Streptophyta; class Magnoliopsida; order Apiales; family Apiaceae; genus Kitagawia; species Kitagawia praeruptora. The sequence continues at coordinate 20,379,820 of CM075347.1, forward strand.
TGAGACTACCAATAGCCCTTGAGTATTCAAGTTGAGATACTGCAACACCTGTATTAGGTAGGAGTTTAATACTAGGATCAAGAGGAGTGCTAACAGGAGAACAATCCTTAAAGTTAAATCTTTTAAGAATCTTCTCAATATAATGAGATTGAGAAATTGAAATGCCATTGTTCTCACGCTTGATCCTTATACCAAGAATCACCTCAGCCTCCCCCATGTCTTTCATATCAAAATTAGATGACAAGAACTTCTTGGTTTTATCCACTTGATTTTGGTCAGTCCCAAAAATCAACATGTCATCCACATATAAACAAATTATAACTCCTTTACCAGAAGCATCAAATTTGCTATATACACACTTGTCTGCTTGGTTAAGAAAATAACCGTTAGACAAGACCACAGTATCAAATTTATCATGCCAATCCTTTGGTGCTTGTTTCAGACCATAAATTGATTTCTTCAATTTACACACCTTGTTCTCACAACCAGGCATAACAAACCCTTCGGGTTGTTTCATATAAATCTCTTCATCTAATTCACCATTCAAGAATGCAGTTTTCACATCCATTTGGTGAATGACAAGGTTGTGTATAGCAGCAAGTGCTATTAACAACCTAATAGTGGAGGTTCTAGCAACAGGAGCATAAGTATCAAAATAGTCAATCCCTTCTTTTTGTCTAAAACCTTGGATCACCAATCTGGCTTTAAACTTATCTATGGTACCGTCCACCTTCATTTTCCTTTTGAAGATCCATCTATTTCCCAATGCTTTACAGCCAGGGGGCAGATCACTCAATTCCCAAGTATTATTATTCATGATAGAATCCATTTCATCTTGGATAGCTTCTTTCCAGAATGCAACATCCCTAGATTTCATAGCTTCGCTAAAAGTATTTGGATCCTCCTCAATAAGAAAACAATATTGGTATTGATATTCAATTTCATCTCTAGAGCCTTCTACTAGATAAAGATGAAAATCATCTCCAAAAGACTTTGCCTTTCTAGCTCTAGTGCTTCTCCTTGGTTCAGACGGTCCATTCACATCTTCAGTAGAAACCGAGTTCCTACTAGAAGAAATCTGAAGCATGTCCCTTGGTCTAGGTATAGATGTAAATCTATTTTCATCAAAAATAGCATCTCTTGACTCGATAATCGAGTTCACAGATACATAGTCATTAGATTCTAACACATAGAATCTATATGCTATAGAATGCTCAGCATAGCCAACAAATATGCAATCTATACCTCGTTCACCCAAGTTTCTTCTTTTGGGTTCAGTGAGTCTTACAACTGCTCTACATCCCCAAACTCTCAGAAAACTCAATTTTGGTGACTCTTTATACCAAAGTTCATAAGGGGTAATTGATAGTATTTTGTCCTAAACCCAATCATGTATGATGAGTTAGGAAATACTTTCATGTAATCTTATTTGATTTTATTTATATTAATAAAAGACTTGTTGTTTTTATTACGGGCTTTATCTATTTAAAGTGTTTAAATAAGAAGTTCCATAGTTTAGAGTAAAGCTTCTAGAATTATAATGAGATTATAATAATGAGATCTAGAAGATGATAACACTAAACTTAAATAGTTCCCGATCGTAGGATAACTAATTGGGAGTTAGTCAATCCGTAAAGATCGGTACATACTATGCTTGCTTCCTCGGAAGGATGTCTGTTCTCATAGACATTCGTGTGGTGACACTATAGCTAGTATGTAGGTGCTTATTGGAGAATAAGTTCACTGAACGTGACTTGATCAAATGAACGACTAATGGAGTTTACTCACGTGTTAATAGTTGTTCATAAGTTGATGGTGGTACAAGTGTCCTTAGACTTGAGACCGTTAAAGTAATCTTATATACAATGAACTATGTTTTGGTTTAGTTCTAAGTCCTCAAGGGACAATCATTAGTTCTATTCCGGGTATAGGAATTTGTATATGAAGATAGTTAACGATCGATAAAGAATCTACCCCTTTCAGTAAAAGAAAGTGAATATCCTATGATGTTCTTACTATGTTAGTTCTGGAATCTCTGGCCAGAGTAATTGAAGTTAGAAAGAGTTTCTAATTCAAATGAACTAGACATAATGTATAAGAAATTATATGATTAAATTAAATAGGCTTGACACGCGTTCCATGCCTTGTATTTAATCGGGATATTGACGGGTAGAAGGAATTGATTGTACGGTAACCATTTGCTGAATAGGTTTTATATATTCTAAGCAATGAATTCATATTATCCGGATAGTCGCGATATATTCAAAAGTATCACTCACGATGTAGAATAAATATTAATTACTTATGTAATTATATTTAACGAATTAATTAGTAATTCGTATAAGTAATAATAAATAGTTTATTATTATTTATTTCTACTACCGGCTTAATATTGAACCTAAAGGGTCACACCATAAAAAGGTTAAATATTTATAGATGATGAGAATAATTAATAATGGCTATGAATTATTTATTTATTGAATAAATAATTAATTAGCAATTATTTATAATTTATTAAATGAGATTTAATAGATTATAAATAAATTAAGAAAAGTTCTTAATAATTATTAATTACAAAATTTAGTTTGAGAAATTAAATTTTATGAGAGAATTATTTTCAGAATGGGATTAATAATTAAAAAGGTTTTAATTATTAAATGATTATTTAATTAAGTAAAGTAAAGACTTTATTTCTTTAAATATCTAGCATTCCAAGAGTTGGAACACAAAACAACAACATCAAACACAAAACATCCCAGGGGATTTGAGAGGATTATTGAGAGCTTTTGAAGTTCATCAACATCATTCCAAATCATTTTAATAATTTCTCAATTGTTATTTATCTACTATATGATATTTGATCTTGGTGGATACCATTAGAGCACTCCACACTTGAGGGGTGATTGCTGGAAATCAAAGACACATTCATAACAATCCCAGGAAAGCTATCAAGGTATTTTTCTTGTGTTCATACAATTTTTAAATCTATATACATGATTAATTAGGTTTTTATGCAAGTAAATGTGATTTACACTTCCGCTACGGTCATAAATTCCTTCAGTAATCTTATTCCTCTTACTAGGAATTCGATTCAATAAGTAACAGGCTGTCAACATAGCCTCACCCCAAAATCCCTCACTCAAACCCGAGTAGGATAACAAGGAATTAACCATTTCTTTCAAAGTCCTATTCTTTCGCTCTGCCACACCATTTTGCTGTGGTGTATAAGGAGCCGTGGTTTGATGTATTATACCAGTAGATTGAAAATAAACCGGATCATAATACTCACCTCCTCTATCAGTACGTAGATTTTTAATCATGGTACTCTGATGTAGCTCTACTTCTTCTTTAAAAATTTTAAAGAAGTCAAGAGCTTCATCCTTAGCATGCAATAAATATACATAGCAATATCTTGTAGCATCATCAATAAAAGTAACTACATACTTTTTATTTCCTAATGATGGTGTAGAATGGAAATCACACAAATCACTATGTATTAATTCTAAAAAATCAGACACCCTATTAACCTCCTTAAAGGGCTTTCTTGTTATCTTTGTCAACATGCATGTTTTGCATTTTTCATTGTCTAAATCAATAGCAGGTATGAGACTCATTTTAGACATATCCTTTATTCTTTTGTAATGTACATGTCCTAGTCTAGCATGCCATAATTCTGGTTTGTTCAAATTTTTGCTAGTACTAGTAGAAGCCATGCAAGCAGATTCATCAATAAATGGAGTATTTACATTCAACATAAACATGCCATTACACAAATAGCCAAAGCCAACAAAAGAGCCATGTTTTGACAATATATATTTGTCACTTTCATAAACTTGTTTATATCCACAATTGTTCAATACAACACCAGACAAGAGATTCTTACGAATCCCAGGAACATACAACACTTTATTTAATAATATACATTTGCCAGAAGTAAAAACTATCTTGACATTTCCTAGTCCTTTGATCGGTTCAGTTGCAACATTTCCCATCTTTAAGATAGATCCATCTTCGATTGGTTGAAAGTCTATGAACCAACGAAGATCTTTGCATACATGACTTGTTGCTCCTGAATCAATCCACCAAGCAACATTGTCATCCTGCACATAAAATGCCTCAGATATTAGTGTCACATAATTCTGACTAGAATTACAATTTTGCATTAAAGTCTGACCTTGTTGCATTTCTGGATCCAGAAAAAGTTTCATAATTTTCCCATGTATAGATTATTTATTATTGATTTTTAAAGAGTTTAGAAATTAATAAATAATAATCTGTTTTATAAATAATATATTTATTTATAAAAGATCTGAATGGGTTATTAAAGTTGGGGGCCCAAAAGGTTGTATTATTGGGCTGGTGGGCTTAATAATTTGGACTAATGGCCGACTGGATAAGATATATATATATTTATATATATAAACAAAAATTTCAGTCGACTGAAAAGGACAGTACTGCGCGCGACTGGGCTACGCGCGTGTGGTTCACGCTCTGGCGGCTCACGCGCCGCGCGTGCAACCCACGCGCCGGGTCGGGTCGGGTCCGGGTCGGATCTCGGGTCGGGTCATGGGTCGAGTCGGATGCTGACGTCAGCATGACGTTAGCATGACGTCATCAGCATGTAACGCGTCAGGTGAATGCGTTACAGTAGATATATGATATTTTTGGACTATAACGCATTCTGGTGATGCGTTACAGCGTCTGTTGATGACAGATTTGGTCCTGATTCGTATTTTGAATTTTCCCGTTGATCCGTAACTCCGTTTGAGGCGTATAATATATCGTTGGATTCGTTTTTTCGAGACGGATCTAATGGAGTGGTCAAATAAATTTTAAAAATTAATTTTAAAATGGTTATAGCTTCCGGAAGTGTTTTAAAGCCCGTTTTAATTGTGTTAAAATGCTTTAAAATACTAATATTGTTTCATATAAATGTTTAACAATGTTTAACATGATATAACATGTTTGCCTAAATATATGTGTGCATAGAAATGCCATGAGATGATATATTTAGTTTTATATATCGTATATAATTGCATGTTTGTCTTTAGGTTTTAACGAAAACGTTTCGTAACCTAAACAATATAAAATCCCTCGTAATTTAATATCAAGTAATAAAATGGCCAATGTCACAACGGGCTTGTGTCGGTCATAGCCTTCCAACATGGTAGAAAGTAATTCTTAGTTTTGAGCTTTGTCATTTCGTGCTACAGCCGAGGGCTTCGTTTTCGAAATAGGAATTACTTGTCTATTACATGAGATGCGTGTAATTAATTAGAATCCAATTGTCGTTACGTGCTACAGCCGTGGGCTATTGAGATCTTATTAATTTAACGAGATGTTGGGTCTCACTTGACTTAGAATATTGAATTTAGACGTGCTACAGCCGTGATTCAATGATTCAAGAGGCTAAATGGAATTAGGGAATAACATGAGATGTAATTGATAAAGAGTTATCTGCCTATGGAAGATTACATAGCGTTTCGTGCTACAGCCGAGGTTATATAATGGAAAGTAGGATCCCTATTCTCACATGCATTGAGAATGCTTAAGTTATACATTTGAGGGTTGTATAATTTTAATAAAACTGTGGGAGCCACCTATGAATAAAGACCCGATTCATAAGGTGTTATAATAAAATTGGATATCTACTAATGTTGTTATGTATTCACAAATTTCAGATTTATAGATCATGTCTTCTACTCTATCACTCCGTAGCATACTTGATGCAAACAAATTGACTGGTCCCAATTATGCTGATTGGCTTCGAAACCTGAGAATCGTTCTCAGGGCTGAGAAGAAGGATTATGTGCTTGACTCGCCTTTACCTGTACCTCCTTCTGATGATGCACTTTTCCATGAACGAGAAGTGTATAATGACTGGTTAGATGCTGCTAATGTTGCTCAATGTGTCATGCTAGCATCCATGACACCTGAGTTACAGAAGCAACATGAGAAAATGGATGCTCCTACCATTCTGATACATCTACAGGAGCTTTATGATGTACAAGGGAGAACCGCTCGATATGATATATCGAAAGAGCTATTCCAATGTAGAATGGCTGAAGGGTCGTCTGTGAATGACCATGTGCTTAAGATGATCAATCTGATTGAGCATCTAGGGCAGTTAGGTTTTGTCATGGATGGGGAGTTAAGCCAAGATTTAGTCTTGCAGTCACTCCCGAATTCGTTCTCGCAGTTCGTTATGAACTTTCACATGAACAAGCTGGATGTCAGCTTAGCTGAGCTCCACAACATGCTGAAAACTGCTGAGGCGAATTTTCCCTCCAAAAGGGGTTCTGTTCTTATGATCGGTGCCAGTACCTCTACTAAAAGGAAGAGGAACTGGAAGCCGAAGAATAAGAAAAAGGGTGAGAATAAGCCTGTTCCACCAAAGGCTGACCCGAAAAGCAAAGGAGTTTGCTTCCACTGTAACAAGGTGGGACACTGGAAGAGGAACTGCAAGGTTTACCTTGCAGAGTTAAAGAATAAGAAGGGCAATGAGATTACCGCTTCTGATTCAGGTATGTTCATGATTGAACTAAATATGTCTTTAAGTCAGATTTCTACTTGGGTATTGGATACTGCTTGTGGGTCTCATATATGCAATTCGTTGCAGGGACTAAAGCAAAGTAGATCTCTGGGGGAAGATGAAGTGATTCTATTGATGGGCAATGGAGCAAGAGTTGCTGCTACAGCTGTAGGATCATTTCCTTTGCATATGCCTACGGGCAAAACTATTGTGTTGAATAAATGTTATTATGTACCATCAATTGTAAGAAATATTGTTTCTATTCCTGTACTTGATTCGAATGGTTTTACATTTATTGTTGAGAATAATAAATGTTTAATTAAGAGAAACAATATTATTTATGGATACGGTACATTACATAATGGTTTGTATATATGTGACTTAGAACATAATTTGTTTCAAATTGAACAACCAAATAATAAAAGAAAAAGAGATAATAAAAATCCAACTTATTTATGGCACTGCAGACTAGGTCATATTAGTGAGAACAGACTTCGCACATTACATAAGGATAAGTTACTAGAACATTTTGATTTTGAATCATATCCTACATGCGAGTCTTGTCTCATGGGTAAAATGACTAAATCTCCATTTACTGGACATGGAGAGAGAGCTGAGGGGTTGTTAGACTTGGTACACACAGATGTGTGTGGACCAATGTCAACAAGTGCTAGAGGAGGATTTTCATACTTCATTACTTTTACGGATGATCGATCCAGGTTAGGATATGTATATCTTATGAAATACAAATCCGAAGCTTTTGAAAAGTTCAAGGAATATAGAAATGAAGTAGAAAAACAAACCGCACGTAGTATAAAAGTTCTTCGATCAGATCGAGGAGGTGAGTACTTAAGCGGAGAGTTTTTAGGTTATCTTAAAGAAAATGGTATAGTTTCTCAATGGACCCCTCCCTATACTCCACAATTAAATGGAGTATCTGAGAGAAGGAATCGTACTCTATTAGATATGGTAAGGTCCATGATGAGCTTTACTGATCTTCCAGTATCACTATGGGGTTATGCTTTAGAGACGTCAGCGTATTTACTGAACAAGGTGCCTTCTAAATCGGTTCTCACGACCCCACATGAGATGTGGAGTAGGAAGAAACCAGGTCTTAAACATGTTAAGGTTTGGGGGTGTCCAGCTTATGTCAAGAAAGTTGAACATGATAAGTTGGAACCTAGATCCGTGAAATGCAGTTTTGTGGGATATCCTAAAGAAGGTCATGGATATTATTTCTATGATCCTTCTGATCAAAGGATATTTATTTCTAGACACGCACACTTCTTAGAGGAACAGTTCCTCCTTGATAGAAACAGTGGGAGAAATATTGAACTTGATGAAGTTCAAGAAACACAAAATGCAACGATTAGAGAAGAAGTACCTATTTAGAAAGAACAACCTTCTGTAGAACAATCTTTACGTAGGTCAGAGAGAGTGTCCCGCCCAATCGAAAGATATTACGGGCTTGTCATTGAAAATGATGATGATTTGTCATTTGTTGATGATGAGGACCCTATGACTTATGAAGAGGCTATGAGTTGTAATGACTCAGAGAAATGGCAGGATGCCATGAAATCCGAAATGGACTCGATGTATATAAACCAAGTGTGGACTTTGGTTGAGGCACCTGAAGGATTTAAACCCATTGGGTGCAAATGGATATACAAACGAAAGTTAGGAGCAGATGGCCAGGTGGAGACCTATAAGGCCAGGCTTGTGGCAAAAGGATTCAAACAAAGACAAGGGATTGACTTTGATGAAACCTTTTCGCCTGTAGCCTTGCTCAAATCCATTAGGATTTTGCTTGCGATTGCAGCCTACTATGATTACGAGATCTGGCAAATGGACGTAAAGACGGCCTTCCTCAATGGGAAACTTGAAGAGGAAGTGTATATGACACAGCCAGAGGGTTTTGTTTCCAGTGGAAACGAAAATCTAATATGTAGACTGCTGCGAACCATATATGGTTTGAAGCAAGCTTCTCGAAGATGGAACATCCGTTTTGATGAGACAATCAAAGAGTTTGATTTTATCAAAAACTTAGATGAACCATGTATTTACAAGAAGGTTAGTGGGAGCGCGGTAACATTTCTTGTATTGTATGTGGATGACATACTTATCATAGGAAATGATATACCGATGTTACAATCAGTCAAGGTCTGGCTATCAAAGAACTTCACTATGAAGGACTTGGGAGAGGCATCCTATATTTTAGGGATGAAGATCTATAGAGATAGATCTAATCGAACGATTGGCCTATCCCAAGGTACATACATCGATAAAGTGCTAAAACGGTTTAGCATGGAGAACTCGAAAAGAGGTCTCATTCCTATTAGTCATGGGATTACTCTTTCCGAGAAGATGTCTCCAAAGACATATGAGGAAAGGGTGCGCATGAGTAGGATTCCTTATGCCTCGGCAATAGGATCCATCATGTATGCGATGTTATGTACTAGAGCTGATGTTGCTCATTCACTTAGTGTGACGAGCAGATATCAGTCTAACCCAGGTGAAGAACACTGGAAAGCAGTGAAGAATATCTTGAAGTACTTGAGAAGGACTAAAGATGTTTTTCTTGTTTTTGGTGGATCTGAATTGAAAATTGAGGGTTATACTGACTCTAGTTTTCAATCAGAAGGCGATGGTAGCAGATCCCAGTCAGGGTATGTATTTACTCTAAATGGGGGAGCGATTAGTTGGAAGAGTTCCAAACAGCCTACAACGGCTGACTCCACAGCGGAAGCGGAATATATAGCTGCATGTGAAGCTGCAAAGGAAGCTGTCTGGATGAGGAAATTTGTTTCTGATTTGGGAGTAGTTCCTAGCATTGAGGATCCTATAGTGTTGTATTGTGATAACAACGCTGCGATAGCTCAAGCTAAGGAACCAAGATCCCATAAGAATTCTAAACACGTGTTGCGGCGCTTTCATCTGATTCGAGAGATCATAGAAAGAGGGGATGTCAACATCGTAAGAATTGACACACATAACAACATAGCGGACCCATTTACTAAGGCATTGTCTCAGGCTCACTTTGATCGACATAGAGATAAGATGGGTATAAGATACCAGAGTGATTGGCTTTAGTACAAGTGGGAGTTTGATAGTATTTTGTCCTAAACCCAATCATGTATGATGAGTTAGGAAATACTTTCATGTAATCTTATTTGATTTTATTTATATTAATAAAAGACTTGTTGTTTTTATTACGGGCTTTATCTATTTAAAGTGTTTAAATAAGAAGTTCCATAGTTTAGAGTAAAGCTTCTAGAATTATAATGAGATTATAGTAATGAGATCTAGAAGATGATAACACTAAACTTAAATAGTTCCCGATCGTAGGATAACTAATTGGGAGTTAGTCAATCCGTAAAGATCGGTACATACTATGCTTGCTTCCTCGGAAGGATGTCTGTTCTCATAGACATTCGTGTGGTGACACTATAGCTAGTATGTAGGTGCTTATTGGAGAATAAGTTCACTGAACGTGACTTGATCAAATGAACGACTAATGGAGTTTACTCACGTGTTAATAGTTGTTCATAAGTTGATGGTGGTACAAGTGTCCTTAGACTTGAGACCGTTAAAGTAATCTTATATACAATGAACTATGTTTTGGTTTAGTTCTAAGTCCTCAAGGGACAATCATTAGTTCTATTCCGGGTATAGGAATTTGTATATGAAGATAGTTAACGATCGATAAAGAATCTACCCCTTTCAGTAAAAGAAAGTGAATATCCTATGATGTTCTTACTATGTTAGTTCTGGAATCTCTGGCCAGAGTAATTGAAGTTAGAAAGAGTTTCTAATTCAAATGAACTAGACATAATGTATAAGAAATTATATGATTAAATTAAATAGGCTTGACACGCGTTCCATGCCTTGTATTTAATCGGGATATTGACGGGTAGAAGGAATTGATTGTACGGTAACCATTTGCTGAATAGGTTTTATATATTCTAAGCAATGAATTCATATTATCCGGATAGTCGCGATATATTCAAAAGTATCACTCACGATGTAGAATAAATATTAATTACTTATGTAATTATATTTAACGAATTAATTAGTAATTCGTATAAGTAATAATAAATAGTTTATTATTATTTATTTCTACTACCGGCTTAATATTGAACCTAAAGGGTCACACCATAAAAAGGTTAAATATTTATAGATGATGAGAATAATTAATAATGGCTATGAATTATTTATTTATTGAATAAATAATTAATTAGCAATTATTTATAATTTATTAAATGAGATTTAATAGATTATAAATAAATTAAGAAAAGTTCTTAATAATTATTAATTACAAAATTTAGTTTGAGAAATTAAATTTTATGAGAGAATTATTTTCAGAATGGGATTAATAATTAAAAAGGTTTTAATTATTAAATGATTATTTAATTAAGTAAAGTAAAGACTTTATTTCTTTAAATATCTAGCATTCCAAGAGTTGGAACACAAAACAACAACATCAAACACAAAACATCCCAGGGGATTTGAGAGGATTATTGAGAGCTTTTGAAGTTCATCAACATCATTCCAAATCATTTTAATAATTTCTCAATTGTTATTTATCTACTATATGATATTTGATCTTGGTGGATACCATTAGAGCACTCCACACTTGAGGGGTGATTGCTGGAAATCAAAGACACATTCATAACAATCCCAGGAAAGCTATCAAGGTATTTTTCTTGTGTTCATACAATTTTTAAATCTATATACATGATTAATTAGGTTTTTATGCAAGTAAATGTGATTTACACTTCCGCTACGGTCATAAATTCCTTCAGTAATCTTATTCCTCTTACTAGGAATTCGATTCAATAAGTAACAGGCTGTCAACATAGCCTCACCCCAAAATCCCTCACTCAAACCCGAGTAGGATAACAAGGAATTAACCATTTCTTTCAAAGTCCTATTCTTTCGCTCTGCCACACCATTTTGCTGTGGTGTATAAGGAGCCGTGGTTTGATGTATTATACCAGTAGATTGAAAATAAACCGGATCATAATACTCACCTCCTCTATCAGTACGTAGATTTTTAATCATGGTACTCTGATGTAGCTCTACTTCTTCTTTAAAAATTTTAAAGAAGTCAAGAGCTTCATCCTTAGCATGCAATAAATATACATAGCAATATCTTGTAGCATCATCAATAAAAGTAACTACATACTTTTTATTTCCTAATGATGGTGTAGAATGGAAATCACACAAATCACTATGTATTAATTCTAAAAAATCAGACACCCTATTAACCTCCTTAAAGGGCTTTCTTGTTATCTTTGTCAACATGCATGTTTTGCATTTTTCATTGTCTAAATCAATAGCAGGTATGAGACTCATTTTAGACATATCCTTTATTCTTTTGTAATGTACATGTCCTAGTCTAGCATGCCATAATTCTGGTTTGTTCAAATTTTTGCTAGTACTAGTAGAAGCCATGCAAGCAGATTCATCAATAAATGGAGTATTTACATTCAACATAAACATGCCATTACACAAATAGCCAAAGCCAACAAAAGAGCCATGTTTTGACAATATATATTTGTCACTTTCATAAACTTGTTTATATCCACAATTGTTCAATACAACACCAGACAAGAGATTCTTACGAATCCCAGGAACATACAACACTTTATTTAATAATATACATTTGCCAGAAGTAAAAACTATCTTGACATTTCCTAGTACTTTGATCGGTTCAGTTGCAACATTTCCCATCTTTAAGATAGATCCATCTTCGATTGGTTGAAAGTCTATGAACCAACGAAGATCTTTGCATACATGACTTGTTGCTCCTGAATCAATCCACCAAGCAACATTGTCATCCTGCACATAAAATGCCTCAGATATTAGTGTCACATAATTCTGACTAGAATTACAATTTTGCATTAAAGTCTGACCTTGTTGCATTTCTGGATCCTTGGATCCACTTGGACCAGCATTTTGCTTTTCTTGCTTGCCTTTACCAACCCGACAATCCTTCTTGAAATGTCCAGGTTTGCCACACTTCCAACATGCCATCTTAGGCTTTTTGTTGGAAGAATTGTTGTTGTTTCCTTTAAACTTTCGTTTATCACCCTTGCCATACTTAGAATTCTTTGAAGATCCACCATCTTCAACCATATTCACAGAAGAGTTACTGACTTGGTTCTTGCCCTTAGGATTATTCTCAATTTCTTGAGTCCTCAAAGCCTCTTCAATTCTGAAGTGACTTCCAAGTTGAACCAGAGTCATATCCTCTTTGTTATGTTTCAAGGAGTGTTTAAAATCCTTCCATGATGGTGGTAGTTTGTCTATAACACCAGAAACTGAGATAGATTCATCCATCTTCAGATTGTGTTGGGCAAACTGACCCAGAATCCTTAACAATTCATTGTATTGTTCCATCACAGGTCTAGAGTCGACCATTTTGTAATTCATAAAATTACTGACCAGAAACTTCTTACTAGAAGCATCTTCTGCCATGTATTTGGATTCAAGAGAATCCCACAATTCTTTTGCTGACTCAACATTTTGATATACATCGAAAAGGGAATCAGACATACCGTTTAAGATGTGGCCGCGGCATATGTAATCAGCGTTTTCCCATTTGCAACGCCTCCTTGTTTGTTCAGCGGTTTCATCCTCAACCACTTCTGGAATGGGGGTGCTCAAAACATATACAACCTTCAGCGTTGTCAATAGAAAATGCATCTTCTTTTGCCATCTTCTAAAATCCTGACCCTCAAACTTGTCCAACTTTGCAAACTTGCTTGTCATGTCTCTTGCAGATTCTGAGTTTGCCATCTTCAGAAAATAGATAACTTCAATCTTTGTTGGGGAATTGGGTGATAACTTGGATTTTTCTGAAGTCGTGTGATCACTTTCAGATTGAAGTTATTTGTGGTTCACCCAAATAATTCAATCGGATAAAATCAGAAAATCTGCAAGAAGAGAGAATGAATTTTGCTGTGTCTTTCAAAATGAACCTATGTGTAAAATGATCAATGCCACACCTATTTATAGATGTCAACAGATGTGTCTTTTGCCAATAGACACACCTCAAGATGTGTCTTTTCCAATAGACACATCTCATTTCCAACAGTCATGTCCAATGCCAATAGACACACCTCAAGATGTGTCTTTTCCAATAGACACACCTCAAGATGTGTCTTTTCCAATAGACACATCTCATTCTAACAGATGTGTTTGATTCCAATAGACATGTCTCATAAGCAATAATTCTGAAATCAAATCATAACGAACTCGAACAGAGCATGCACTCCGCATTCTCCTGACTTGTTCGATGTAGCATTACGATTACATTGATCAACTAGCCAATCCAATTACACTAAAATATCCAACATACATGACATCTTTTTCACTTCGATCTTCGATTAGTGGGTTTGGTTCTATAAATTAGTATGAATTACTTGGATGATGAAACATGTTGTCATATGATTGATTAAGTGTAACCTTCAAATTAAAAAATACTTGATCACATTCACATTTCTAAAAATTCTTTGCATACAAATTGCATATATCCATCTTGTTTGCTTTCCTTAGTTTATTTCAGAATTAGCAAGTGTTTTCTGTGTTTTCGATTGTTAATTATTTGACTTGACTTGAACATTTTTAATATTGGAAACGAAATGGAGCAACCTGTTTTTTTAAAGTGCAGAGAGCTTCGACCTGGAACTTGCAGGTTTAATGTCATTGTAAAGGTTGTTGTTCGTACCAAGATGGTCTTGCAAAGAGGCTGAAAACGCCATTACTAAATGCGTATTGCTGAATGTTTGGTAGACGATGAAACTGGAATGATAATCTTCACAACTAGAAACGATCTAGTTATGGTTCACTTTACAAATTTTGTCTTGCAAATTAGTGAAAAGCAAGCTTGAGCATTGTCTTTCAACATGTTCTGTTTTCCCTGTAATTTGCATGTTCGAGTGATTTGTCTAATTTTGATTACTTTGTTACCCCCTCAAATAAACCGTGCGTACTTTCATGATCAATGGAGGGTACTAGTGACGTCATTGTTTACCACTATTTTTCCCAAATAAAGAATATTTTTAAATTGAGTTCAGTAACTTTTTCAAAAGTTTGTTTTAAAATATATGTTTTATTAATACATAGTTGACTGTGTTCCACATTCAACACTAAAATCAAAATATTTCATTATACTAATTTGGTTCTATGATAGAATCGAGTTTAAAAAATCAAAATATTAGCTACCTAGTAATTCGGTTGTACGATATAATCGAGCTTTAAAAATCAAAATATTAGCTACCTAGTAATTCGGTTGTACGATATAATCGAGCTTTAAAAATCAAAATATTAGCATTCTATTAATTTGGTTCTTCAATAGAATCGAGCTTTAAAAACACAGTATATGTAAAAAATGTTTGTGGAATCAAAAGTTTTGTAACTAAATTACTAATATGGTTCCATAGTTGAATCAAGAATTAGAATCAAATTGTGTAGCTAAATTTGAAGAAAATTTTTACTTTTTATATAAAAAAAAAGGAATATTTCTAAAATCCAGCCCCAAAGGGGGACTGTTGAATCCCAAATGGAATAAAGATATAAAAAACGCTACATCGTGTAACATTTTTTTTAATTTACAAAAGGTTACTTGAAGTAGACTTTTGGGTTCAAAACTCTTCTTAAATCCTAAGTCTGTATACGGTTTATTCGTCATTCTGAAAATTTTTAAAACCCAAAATGGAAACTGAACCCCAAAGGTTAACTTTTTAACCCCTAAGATAAAATTTAATTTTTTTTACTTAATTGTGTTTGCTTATTGAGTCCGGCGGCCTGGTTTTTAAAAAATCGGGGACCAGCCCCTATTTTTTAAAAACCAGGATAAATTAGGGTTTTGGATCTAGGGTTTAGGGTTGTTTACAACCCTAAACCCTAAACCTTAAACCCTAAGTCCATATACGGTTTATTTGTCATTCTGAATATTTCTAAAACCCAAAATGAAAATTGAACCCCAAAGGTTAACTTTTGAATACCTACGGGTATAAAAATAAAATTAAAAAAATTAAAATTAAAAAATTGAATATTTCTAAAAAAAAGAATCTGTTCATAAAACAAATTTAAGAACCTGGTTCCATGGTAGAACCAATAAATTAAAACAACATTATAAACACTTATATATTAATTTGGTTCTATAGTAGAATCAAGAAATGTATTTATAAGTTACTAGTTTGTAATTAAGAAGAACAAATAATGGATGTACTAATTTCATTCTACATTTAAAATATAAAATAATAATATATGTATGAAGCCTACCGTAGAATCAAAAAGTATGTTTTATTGCAATAAGGAAATGAACTGAAAACTGATCTGGTTCTATAGTAGAATCGAGCTTTAACATTATATGTATGTATCTCACGTCTACTGTAGAAAGAAAAATTATGCTCCATCACAATTCATCAACAACAACTCTCATTTATGCCTATGAATGCCAATATATCAAGCAAGAGAAGGCATACAAATAAAAAAACCAAGAAAAACATATTGAGTTAATCATACATCGAGTTCTTTTGCATTACCTAATCAGAACCTGGTGTGGAATGAAGAGTTTGATGTGAGCAGCTCATTACAAAATGGATGTTTATTTTTCTGCAGTGTCGTTCACTTTTTTTTTTTAGTTTTAAGTGTTGCCTACTCTCAAAGATACTACAACTACGTGGCTGTTGAGCTACTTAAAAAACAATATTGTTGAGCCCCACATCTGTTCTGTTTCAAAAGCTTAATAAAGGTGAACCAAGTAAACAAACATGCAGATACTATAAATGGATATTGTCACTAACCTAAAAACAAATCAAACAACTAACCAATAACTACTGTTAATATAATCCTCTAAATAAATCCAATATGAATAGTTGCACAAAACAGAAATTCTCTGCATTTTAACATCTAATTTGAAACTACGTGCATCAATATTAAGTATAAAGATAGTCTCCGTGTCCTGACCTAGGAATAGAAGATGTTGTAGCCACGCAACACCTATGAAGCCTTGAAATAACATCATAAACTTCATCTAAACTTGGCTGCTGACCATGCACAGTATCAGTGCACATCAATCCCAGCTCCAAGGCCTTTGTGGCATGATCGAAGTCATGTTCTGTTCTTTTCAGTCTGTTGTCAATCACCATCTCTGAATTCTCAGGTTAATTCTCTCTTACCCATTAAACAAATCTCACTTCCTTTCCCCCAAACTCTTCTCTTAGCCTCCTGTTTGTGATCATCAGCAAAACCAAGACATCAAACTTGTATATCTGATACAATAAAACAAATTAGAAATATATAACAAACAGTAGCATAATATGCATATATGATATAACAATCTTTGAAAAAAAACACATGCCCACGGTTATATATATTAGAGCAGACTTACTTCTGGTGCAGTTGTAGTATTCCTCGACTCGAAATCTTGAAATCATTGGTTCTTTATTTTGAGAAAATAATATGCTTCTTGTCTTAAGGTCATAATCAACCTCAGGCGATCCCTCTTGTAAATAAGTCATTCCTTCTACAATTCCCATCAAGATTCTAACCTTGTACTTCCATTGAGGAGCTGTGGATGACAACCAAATTTCTACATTATATTCATCAACCAATTCTATAACTACCACTTTTAACCTCTGTTGTCACACCAACCAATAAATTGAACTAAATTCTCATGACATAATTCAATAAAAACTCGACATTTTTCAACAAACTTCCTTCGATTTTCTCTAGAAGCACTATTTTTATAAATCTCAATTCTCACTTTGCTTCCTACATCAACTGATTATATAATTTGATTCTATAGGAATCAGAATTTCTACAATCATACACAAGATCATATGGATAAAAAAGGAACTACATAAGATAGGATTGTAATAAATACTAAATTGATTCTACCGTCCAATAAAAAAGCCAACAGATAATTTTGAGCAAATAAATTGTTGGGTAAAAATCTTTAATCAATTTTCATATATTGATAAATTCCAAAATCAACCTCTTTAAAAATTTATTGTAAACCAAAATATCTGCACTAAAATTAACGAAACCAAATAAATGCAATTTTGATTCTACAATAGAATCAAAATATCAACCTAAAAGGCTAATGTATATCAACGAAATGATTCCAAACAAATCATTGCTAAAAACTTCAAAATTAACCTCATTATCATTGTTAAAATTTGATTCTAACATAGAATCAAATTAAAGTATATACTTCAGTAGAACTCTTTGCTTTGGCAAAAATTCAATAAGATGAATTGATAAACACACAACTACAACATAAGAACAATTATAATTGTAAAAATGTAATTGAAAACATATTCGACACAAAATACACAAATATTGGGACTAATTAAAAATGAAAAAAAAAAATCGCAACCTAACGAAATCTAAATAAACCTAAATGAAAGGTTCAGTCAAAGAATCAAGATGAAACAACTATAACTTATAAAATATTAATTGATTTGATGACATACCTAACGAAGAATCAAATAACTGAGATCGATTCATCGAAATGCCACAAAATTGATGGAGCGAGAGCGACACAGAGAGAGATTATTGAAAAAAGATGGAGAAAATATGTGAGGTCAACTAATCTATACATACAACTCAGTCGCTTTGCACTAGTTTTTTAGATTTTAATTATTAATTAATGTTAACCGTTGATGAGGTTTTAATCGGAGGGCTCAGATTTAGGGAGAGAGATCTCCCCTATACTCTATATAAAATGGTTCTCTCTAGAATAATAGCCTATATATATATACTGGGAATTTAAAAAAGTTATTATCTTATTATTTTATTAATTGGGATCTAATTTTGTACTGATCCCAAGTTGGGACTAGATAAATTATTAATTTTATCGAGATTATTAATTTAGCAAATATTAATTTATAGAGGTTTTACTGTATATTCTATTGCAAGGATTTTCATGGGTACGTATATTCCGCTAAGACTCGAATCCTCAATTTCTTTAATTTTGGATACAACATTTTCATATTTTTAGTATTTGCATGATTGCAAAATTTTGAATTAAATTTTTAAATGTACACTATTTAAGAGTAACAAACTCTTCTTTTGTCCAGTTTTTATCGGGTGAAGTGCCAAAATGGCACAATTTGGGAGAAAAGTGCCCAAAATGGCACAATATGAAAACACTGCCCTCCACTGGCACTTTCTTCACGCGGGTATTACATGCGTTAGGGGATAACGCATCTGCTAGATGCGTTACCCGTGTTTTTTTACACCACTCCACTGAAAAACCCATAAAAACGTAACCAGCACTTGCGTTTTGGTGGTAACGCAAGTGCGTCATGCGTTATGGTGTAACGCATCACGCACTTGCGTGATCACCAAAACGCAAGTGATGGTTACGTTTTTATGGTTTTTTCAACTGAGATTATTAAAAAAACACGGGTAACGCATGTATAACATGCGTTACCCCCTAACGCATCACGCACCTGCGTGAAGAAAGTGCCAGGCGCGGGGACTGTTCTAAAAAAGTGCTATTTTGGACATTCACCCCCCCATTTTTGTGCCATTTTGGGCATTTTCTCGTTTTTATCATATGCTTCTGTAATTCAATAAACCGTATTCAAACATAAGGGTACAAATACGATTATCTTTTTTCAAGTTTACGATTGCAAAAGAAAATAAATTCGAGATACATTCTTGACCTCTTGCTACCGAGGAGGAGAGGATAAGAATTAGATTATAGATGCCACCAAAACATATGTACTTATCAAGAGGACACTATTTTCTTTCTTCTGAATTAGTCAAATTTTAAGAGGCCACATATTTCTTTTGGATTTGTCAAAACATTTTTATTCTGCAAAGATTTTCAAAAGGATGATTGCTAACCTGCAATTGACTTGCTTTCTATTATTTATTTTTACAATTATAAGAATACAATTACATTTGCCCAAAGGGAATTTATTTGTACATATTTTCTATCTGCTGTTTGTACTGAGCTACAACTCTGTCCCTCCTGATTTTCATGGTTGGAGTCATTAAACCGCTATCTATCTGCAATTCAGAGCATTGTTAATGGATCGATCGGGTTAGATTTTTGCTTAATATACTTTATACATCACATTTCGAATATTATGACACTGCACACTTACTGTAAAAGGTTCATCGATGACAAGTACTGGCCCTATCTGAAATGAGCACTCAGCAGTCCTGCAACAAGGAATTTTTTACTTGAACAATATATACATAATAGCAAGGATGACCAGGGGAAGGTAGAACCATGCGTAATCAGTGGTTGCAATTGTGATACAAAAACAAAACTAGAAATGATCAACCAAGTGTAATCTACATGTGCAACTGGAAGTAAAAAAAACATAACCAGAAAACTATCAAATCTTACCACTTCTTTATCTCAGCATATATAAGACTAGTAATCTTTTCCTTGCTGAGTTCAGACGTATCGCTTTCTGACAAAGTTCTTGCTGCAGCTATAACCTCTTCCTTGTTTGGAACAACTATAGCCCCAAGACGCCGCTGATCCTGTAAGTATAGTATATCAGCCAACAGATGCGTATCATTTTATAACACCTTGGTGGAGTTCAATCAACAGGGCATTGCTGATAGAGCAATATAATAGATACGTTAACGATTCAATTTCATAATTTTGGAATTGCATGTGGGCACCAAAATAAGTTATTTTCAAATATTGGCCTTCCATATTTTTTCTCCAGTTCCAATTGTTAAGCAAGGGTTTGGTTGCGAAACATTATGCAAGACTGAACTATGTCTAACCTGACCAATTACAACAATTTGTTGGATTAGAGTACTCCTCAATGAAGCTTCCTCAAGCTCTGCTGGTTCAACATTTTCACCTATTTCCAGAACACGGCAATTCAACTAATATTTAAAAAAATGAAGGAAATAGCTTAAAGCATCTAATTTATTAAACAGACATTTAAGAAAGCATAATTATGTAGAAAGTTATTAAACCCAAGGGAACCAGAGTGTCTATCTAATCGGTAAACTTTTACATAGATAAGTCCAATCTCCATAAGTTTTCTAGTCAAAAACAAACGTACATGCACGCTTTCAAGTCAATCAAGAAGTTTGACAATATATCATTTAGTTCTAATCCAAATATAAAATGCAAATACATGATTAGTATTTTTAACTCTGATCCTTGGAAAGAAAGTTAAAAAATGTGATGCAAAAATAGTTACACGTGTATTATGAGATTATTGCCTACTGACATTATAGCAAAGGTTGATACCTGTTGAGAGAACTATGGTATCCTTGGCTCGTCCTTCAAGAACAACAATGCCTCCAGAATGACGACTTCGCCCTACTGAGTGGTAAGGCACAATATAACCAATGTCACCGGTATTTATCCAACCATCCTCATCTAGGACTTGTTTGGTTCCTGATGGGTTCTGATTAACAAACACAGTCAGTATCTTTTATTAGATAAGATAAATATCCATTCAAAATTAGCAATTATGGAAACAAACATGTGATCCAGCAAGGTTTGGTAAGAGAAAATATTATTTCCATTAGTCCATTCTAAATGCGATAATGTTCTTGATTGAAAACTGTAAATATTTGAAATAATGATAATCATACTTTCTGTATCCACGAATAATGACCATGTATTGTATATATAACTCTCACTGCTACTACCCACCATCATCACCTACAACCATCCTTCTCCGCGGAGAAGGAACAAACAGTGTTGCATATTGGAGCTTGCTAAAAATTCTAAAATGAGGTATAAAGTGAGGTCATGAGCCAAACTGTCAAATATTGTAAAGGGTCAAATATATCAGCAGCTATATCATCATCCATGACAACATGGTGAATAGTACTGTAGCTAGTTGACTACTGTAAACAGCAGAGTAGTCGTAGTTGGTGGGTTAAGGCACACCATTTCAGTCCATAAATAGAGGCATTGCCTCATTGTAATATTTGGAGAAGTATGAATATAATTCTCTTCTACCCCAACTGATTTCTCTCTTCCCTCTCTATAATCACATATATATTCAGATTCTAACATGGTATCAGAGCAATAAGATCCTTACCTTTGTTTCCCACAGCAATCAGCGTCTCTAATGTACCCATCTCTTCCAGCAACAAAACCAAAATCTTTGAGACAATATATCAAACACCTGGTGATAGCCTCTACAACAGTTTACAATCTCTGTTTCCTTTTCCGCTGCTATTCGCTACGAAATCTCTCTCTCGGTTTGTCGCCCCTTTCTTCTTCCTCTTCGATCAAACACCATAAACACCTTCCCCTGTTTAAGAGTGAAGTTTGATTCTTCTCCTTATTCTCTCAAAAACAATCTCTCTAATCCCTCCCCACTCTCCGCGTGTGTGTGCGCGCCTATGTATGTGCAGTCGCTGGTGTGTAGTGGGCAGCAGAATTAGTGGGCGCCTTCGTCGAAATCAGTCCTATGTTTTGGTAGTGGGCAGGTGTGTGTTCAATCGAGCGGGCCGGGGAACAACTTGGGTTGTTATGTTGTGCAATGGCCTGATCAATTGCATTCATGATGGCAAACAAAGCAAAAGTATCAAATAAAAAAAGGAAGATGCTAAAGAAAAAAAAAATTGTTGTCGACCATGAGGTTGGTAGCAATAAAAAAATGAATGAGAAAAAAAAAAGACAAAAGAAGAAAAGAAAAGGGATTAAAAAAAAAGATGTCAGAAAAAAAAAGGGTCAGAACCTTAAAAAAACAGTGATTTTATGAACCTTAAAAACAGTGATTTTATGATTATAGATCCGATAAAAAAAATTATTTTACATTTATTTTCTTAAGGGAAAGTAGTGTTTATATTAAAAAAAAAAAATCGGGATCTTTTGAAGATGTATCACTTTGATTTAAGAGTTTGCCCCGGTTATGGATTTAATTGTGTAGTATTCAAGTGGTTGTTGATATTACGGTATCTCTCCAACTTATTACGATGCTGCAAAAATTAAATAGTTCAGGGGGCATTATTCCGACGAAGCAGCAGAAGTAGTGTATATACAGATGTACACACAGTTCACTGCCACAAATGGAAAAGCAAGCAGCAGAAGCAGTGTATATACAGATGTACACACAGTTCACTGCCACGACGACAAAGCAGCAGAAGTAGTAGTATGTATACAGACATACACACAGTTCACTGCTATATCTTGTTAATACCGAGTGATCACAAAGTCGAGTCTCGGTTTCTTAAATAATCAGTTCAAGGACTGATTGGTGGTAATCCACCGTTGTGCTGAAAAGCAGCACTTTCTATTATTTGACATGGCCTAAAATATACCATGTGGTCGCAAGTTCGAGTCCCGGTATCCCAAAAGACTCAATAAACTCAAGATCGGTCGATCCTAAAAATGGGTACAGTTGGACGCTCAGATTTAGCTCAAGGGCTACTAGTGTCCACTCTTAAATCCCAAGATAGGTCTTTCATCCGAAGATGGGATTTCGAGTGAGGGGGCGTGTCAAATATTGTAAAGGGTCAAATATATCAGCAGCTATATCATCATCCATGACAACATGGTGAATAGTACTGTAGCTAGTTGACTACTGTAAACAGCAGAGTAGTCGTAGTTGGTGGGTTAAGGCACACCATTTCAGTCCATAAATAGAGGCATTGCCTCATTGTAATATTTGGAGAAGTATGAATATAATTCTCTTCTACCCCAACTGATTTCTCTCTTCCCTCTCTATAATCACATATATATTCAGATTCTAACACAAACACCTGTGAAGGTTGTTGCCTCTGCCTTTCTACATGAAACTGGACCACAATAATTAGCTTCTCGAGATGCTTTGCGAACTTGAGAACTTCTTTTGTTTCCTTTGATGGGGTGAAAACTATTATGTTATGTCTTTTTTTAACTTTGTGCTGTGCATCTCAAATGATTATTTTATCATATAAAAAACGTATATAAATTATTATTGTGGAATCCTGCTCATATAATAACATTTGTGTTTTGACAAAAAAAAAAACATTTGTGTCACGTTCCCATCAAATTATAACTGATAAGCACAAGTTTATGATATTCGAGGTGATTCAGCTAACCTTAAAGTAGCCCTTCATCACTTGTGGCCCTCTAGCTTTTACAATGCCTTTTACTCCATGTGGAAGAACTTCATCTGTCAATGGATCTACAACTTTTATTTCTGTAAGTCGAAGTGGACGTCCAATGGAGCCAAGAACCTTCAAGTTTGAATTTACTATATCGTCATATATACCAGCCAATACAGGTATACACATGGTTCATGGTTCGATAAAAAAAAATTAAAAGACTAAAATCAACTGTAAAGAATAAAACTTGAAAGAGATTTGGTTAAAAGGAATAGAAAAGAATAAAGTTGTGTGCTTATATATGCCATGTGACTTGGGTCCGACATCATAGGACCTTTTCCTACAGATAAAAGATCAATGTCTTAAATCTCTCAACTAAACAAGAAATGCAGTATAAACCATGGCAACCGTTAAGTACTGTAGGATTTTTACATGATATACCCACATTTTCCACTACAAACTGTGTCAAAAATGTTTGAGTGATAAGGCCAATATCGCCATTTATAATCAGACGATTCTTTATAAACACAGGAAGTTGCTGAAACAAACTCATGAAATGTAACTGTACTAAAAGAGTGTTTCTGGGATATTACTAATAACGATGGTGTTGACTGTTAATTTTATATGGTCTAAAAAGACAAATGGGGTTGACTTGGATCTGCTTAAATTCAAAAAAAGTATAGTGCATTTCATACATTGCAACTTAGATGTCGACAAGCAACGACTGGAGATGTTTCTGTCAGTCCATATCCATTTTGAATTTTGATTCCAATTGCCTGACATAAAAGTACTTTCAGAAGAGTTGCCTTAGATTCTATATATTAGCTAGATAATATGCAAAAGCTTGTAACCTCAAAGAAGCTGTCAACATGTGAAGGCAGACTACCACCACCACTTATGCCAGCCTGCAGAAGAAAGGTAGCATATCATTATAATCTACATGTTTTATCTAGACAACATATAAAATAACAAATAGTGTGCACTTCGAAAAAAAGTAGGATTTAATGACAATTAAAACTAAAAGTTAAAAGAAGGGTCAGAAAATTAAAAATAAAAAGTTAACTTGAAAATGAAAGATTTATCAACATGAAAGGAAAGATATCTTATAGAGAATAATTGTAAGAGCACTGTACTTGGCAAAAAAAAAAAACAGGTGTTCAGTAGTTCACAAAGAGTCAAATGAATATGGTCCACTAAATTTAACCTTTGAAAGTCCAATGGCAGACTGAATTTTGCTGTAGACGATCTTCTTTGCCAACATATGTATCGGCCACAATATAGCAGCAATAAGCCTTGCCAAAAAACAGTCCAAGACAGAAACAAGGTAAGAAGGCTGCTTCTGATTTTTCGTTAGACATTTTCCCTACAAAAAAGATGAAGACATTAAAACAGTATGTTAATCAACCTGTTCCCTACCAATTTGGTGCAAAGGACAAAAATCAGGATTTTATAAAAGTTAGACATGGACTACTAATCTTGAAAAAAGAGTAGAGACTAGAAATATTAGATTTCTGAGTAATGAAATAGTATATATTATGAATCTGATACAAATTTGCTTTCCCTCTGTGCCTTTCAAGGATTAGTACAGTAGACCGAGATGTATGAGGATAAAAAATAAATCAATCAACATCTAACTAACATGCAATTCAGTTGAGAAAAATTTATAACTAGCAACTAAGTAATTTGAAGGCCTTATATTAAGCACACCAGAAGATAGTGAAATTTAAAACTCTATATTAAGGTTAAAAATGGATGGGACTCTACTTGCTTGTTACAAAAAAATTATCTTGCACTCAGAATCTAGGACATGCTGAAGGAGGCATGTATACTTGGGAGTACACTAAACAGATAGATACTAGATTTTAGCAGCAGATAAAAGCGAATTTCCTGACAGAATATTTTACTGAACTCGGCCTAATATTGGGTACCAGATTACCGGGGAACCATTAACACCTGAAGCTTGGGAAACTATTTACCATAGTTATAATGCAATAGTTCATCTTTCATTACAAGGAACTAAAGCTCCTTTTCATTAGGCTGGGCTTGTGCACAGACCTAAGGCTGCAAAAGTTAACAGATCTCTGAGCAAAACAAGAAGCAAACTGTTTTAAGGTTTAACCTCGTAAATCCTTTTGAGCGCCATGTAAGCTAAACTGGTTCTTATAAATAAGAGCGCTATAAGTTTACGAACAGCAGAGCTTGAAGAAATTTGCCTCTGAATCCCACTGCAGTGTGTAATTCGGAATTAGAGACAGCACATTCTTATAAGAAGTAGAGATAATAGAAACCGATTCTACCAGAACTTATGAATGTCTGGACAATATAAAACAGTCTGAAATTTATATACAGATGAAGTTTATATAAGATGAGGAGAGAATGGTTCTGGATGAGAAGAATGATAGAGGTATCTGGTATGTCGAAAAAGTATGAATGCCATTATGTTCAAAGAAATAATAAACTGAAAAAAGAATAACGTGCATAATTTTCAATATATTTAGAAATAACATCTGAGTATCCAAACATCTATATTCTATGTAAGAATGAAGGAAAAAGTTATCAGACAGGTGATGGTGTATTGGTGTTAATGCTGAAAAAACAAGAAAGACATCCGAGTATAAATAAAAAACGCTCAATAAATATTTTCTTGCACATAACGACCTAATATTGTACATCTACTATATGATGACAAAGGTTAACTCTAGGTATAGACAAACTGTTTTGGTACGAGAGGTTGAACTCAAAATACAGTAGATTTTGGGTACGATTTCTTGAACATTTTTTATGGGTTTGTGCTCATTCCACATATCTAACATGTCATCATGATTGACTAATGTTCATGGATGCCAAACTAATAAAAGAGATATTTTGAGTTGCTATACAATAGAAGGATTAAGAGAAAATTACTCCATCTCATAGGGTCACCATGTAGAACAGGACAGACAAAAAAATCAAAGAGGAAAGGTAGAATAATGGTGGTAGCAGAATTCTCCACATAGAACAGATAGACCCTTAACCAAATTCTTTCTCTTTGCACAAGAAAGCACGATCCTTGTACATGGTTGCATGAAAGACAATATTCATACACTACAATAAGATACACCAGTAAACTTATAGTGAGTGGTTTACCTGTATAGCGTGTCATATACCAAAGGAACAGATATCATATAATGAGGCTGATGTTGTCGCAAATCTTCCTACATTAAAAATAATATTGGAAGTTAAGAGTTGTCTTAGACAAAAACTCCAACAAACTCGGCATTCTATGTGCTATTAAAGTACAAAAATGTCAACAAATCTACATTTAGAAAATAGATAACTCTTTTGTTATGCACTTTTTTCTCAATAGAAATGCGGAGTGGCAAAATACTAGTCACAACCTATATAATATAATTCATAAATATAAATGATTGTACTAAATCATAGCTTATTCATTTCTAATTTGAAGATCATAATATTAGACTAATATAATCATTTACACCAGCATCCACAAAAATCATGGGCTTTCAAGAAAGAATTATTTCAACATTCTTTCACATTCAGTTCCATTGTCAGAAATTTACAGGACAAAATAAAATTACCTTTAGGAATCTAACTGATGTGTATACTTGCTTAATCCCATGGGTGAATGTAAAATATTCACAAGAACGCTCATATGCATGCCAAGGTGGAAGCATACTTAGAAAAATATCACCAGGTACAGCAGGCACGATATCCCCCAAGGTATTTATCTGAAATTAAAAAGAGATTGACTATTGATAAAAAATGTCAACTATAAAGGAGCAAACAATGATATAAAAGCTAGTCAATGCTTCAACTATAAAGTTTTAAACAATGTATAAGTTTCTTTACTCGTCAGTTCATACATGGTAGATTGCCTAGAGGCTAGAATGTACTTGCACCATAATATCAATATATCGGGATACATCTTGGGGAATATCTGAACTAAGACGTGGCACCCAAAGCTGTTATGCTATAGTAACCAACTCATCAATGAGATGCCATAACAGTTAAATTAATGATAACAAAGTGTTGAAGTCTGATCACTTAAATTGGAGGGAGGGGGAGTCTGTGTGCTTACAGCAGCTGACTTGGAGGCTGCCTCTGCCATGCATGCATGCACTGTGTGTGTGTGTTTGTGTGACACGGAGAACTATTAGTAGGCTTTTTAGAACAATGAGAACCTAGTAAATAGAGTGCTATATGCCTGTGCCTGAGACCCCTTTACGGGATGCTCAATCAGAAACTCGTCTGTTCTTACTTGTTGACACTCCTGCTCTTCAGAAGGATCTATTTTTAGAGTAAAGTTCTGATTTGTTTTTCCATAACAGAGATTTTTTGTTAAAGGGCTGTTAGAAAGAAGGATAAAATCAAATCCATAAATTACATATTAAGTTGCAGTGGGCCAAAAACATGTGTGTATTTTTGTGACCAAAAGAGTGGCAAATCTAACCTGGTGTAGAATATTTGCATGTGTGAGCATCACACCTTTGGGGTTACCAGTGGTCCCACTTGTATACATATATGTAGCAATATCATTGGAGCTTATGGCTTCATATGCATATTGTTTCCCTGAAATAGAGTATTCAGTAAATATGCATAGTAACACCGAGAGCAAACCTATTTGTTAATAAAACACGAATGATGTGCTTTATAAACTGAAAATTCAGTATACAGATATTCAAGATATACAACATGAGAAAACTTGGGATAGAGTCACTAAATAAGTGTTACTTTGTGATGCTTAAAAATGTGTGACAGGACCATGTTGAAACAGAATGAATGCCAACAACTCTTTATATATGTTCATGTTTTACAAAAGCAACAACTTGTACTGATACAATTGATTGTGAAAGCTAAAAAAAACACAAAAGGTTAAAATTACTATCACAAAAAATTATATGTAGATTAAGTATTCAACAGTGGAACAGGACCTTCTATACAATGTCTGGTGCTAAATGCAAAGTAACTTACGAGCATCATGAGACTTGAGCAAAATCATGCGACTTTCATGACCCAACTGTAAGATTTCTTGATAATTGTAAACAGGTACTTCGCCAAAGACTTTGCTATCCAGGCACGATTTATCCCCCCAGAGTAGGATTACAAATCTTAGAGCTACTTTGGAAGAGAAGGCTTCTGCAATCCGGTTGAATAATTCAGGATTGTCCACAGTCAGTGCAATACTGTCATAAAAGTGAGCAACAGAAAACAAACACAGCTAAGAAATATAAATAAATAAGAATCCAGTAAATTTAAATATACAAAGCTCATATATAATTCCTGTTATACAATACTATAATATCTTTGACATCTGTTGACTTCTAATGAATTGCTTTGAGATTTTAGGAATTTGCTAAATACCTCTGAAGTTGAACATCAGTTAACTTTTTTCAGAGTAGTCAGTGGTCACCATGAAAAACAAAATTGACAGTTTAACCAAATTTGTTAATGGTCACTGTAAATAATAATCTCCACACATCAACTAAGTGAAGAATTGTATCATACAGTTTCAAAGATCATGCTTAAGAGTAAACCTAAATAAAGAAATTTTAACAAAAAAGCTACAGATGACATGAAGATATGTTCAACTATTGCTGTAGGGGAAGGAGGGGGAAGCTTGCACTAATATTCATAATGGGCTTAGGAAAAATAAAATTGACCTAGCACATCAAAAAACTATAAGAGCACAATCTGGAGAGGAGAAAGAGGAACCTATAGTCTACATCCCAAATAACCTTTCAGAATGGTTGTATATTTGCAACAACTCATCGACTGATGATCGTGACCCCCTCACAACATTAATTGCTCCGGTTGCCATTATACCTAGAGCCAAATATATACAAGAGAACTTTTAAAAATTCAGAAATCGCTTGCATTTAAAAGTAACATCTATCATAAGCAAACTCCTACACCAAAAATCACCAACATTACATTCCGAATTTTAGATGATTATGACCTGTGCTAACCTGAAACCGAGCAATTATGTACTGTTATAGATGCATTTTTTATGTCAATTGTCAATGTCATTTAATAAGTCAAGACGATCTACTGCTTCTAAATCAGGTCGTCGTTGAGGTGATTCCATAAGTAAAAAACGTCTAAAAATAATTCAAAAAATCCATACAAATGTTTTTGGCCTTCGGACAGCACACAAGTACTGCAGTATATTAATCCTTAAGTGATAAAGATGATCTTTATACAAAGGAATGGGAAACTTGCATATAGACTGAGGTATTAAGACAGGATGGACAAATATCTAGTGCTGGCCTTGCATACATGTTTCTACCATCAAAACTAAATTTGTTCATTCATTGCTTTCTTTCTTGTTTTTCCCCTTCTGTAATATATACAATTTTAAGATCATGTGTACTATTATATGGTACATTATAGAATAATGTACCACTTTCATTCTAAAAATGAAGAAATATATAATAGACACGAAAAGATAATGAAATAGAGACATATAGGAGAAAAGACTCGTTAGGAGGTGCAACTTTGACACGAGGATTTTCTGAACACTGCTTACTTAATTAGATTTCACAATTTTGATAAGAAAATTATTGGTCAAAGAAAAAAAAAATCAGTAGATAGTAACATTAGCACGAGCTTCAAAGCTGCATACCTTGATCTGCAACTAGCCATCTGCATGAATTTTCCGCAAAAAGCGCAAGCTTCTCGTATGGATTTAATCCTATAACTCTGAGGCCTTCAGAAAAATCCAAGATTTCCTCCTCCAGCTGCATTTTTCAATATTGAACATGTATTCAATTAAATTTACTTTTTCTGTAAAGCATTGCAGTAACAATCATGTGTTAGGTCAATACAATTTTACACAGGCGGAAAGGAAAATAGACAAATGAAATTTAAAAGGGGATGAATTACATAAAATAGCCTTATATCATTATAGTATTCTATATCTAAGACAATTCTTAAGACATGTATTATCAAGTCCCAAGTCAAGAATATCAACCCAGTTGTATTACATGAATCATACTTCCTTGTGTGTATGCTACCAATAAACCATCCACAAAGTGATACAATATATAATATAACTAATGTAAACATTTGGATACATTTAAAGAAACGCCATGTGAAAGATTAAATATCATGATTATACAATTTCCCCCACAGGGTAGTTTTCAAAAAAAATCCTCAGAAGCGATACGAACATTTACATATCCAAATGGGTAATGCTGCTAAAGTTGAAAGCATAAAAACATCTTACTTATTTAATTACTCAAGGGTACTGAAATCTTACATACTCCGTAGATAATTTTGGTATAGACTATCAATTGCATCATCACATCATGATTATTATGCAAATTTTACCTGCTTGTAAGTCATGTTTGTTGGAGGATCGTGATATGGGTCCACCAATGCAACCTTATCACCATATTTCTGTGCTGAAGATCTCCATATGTCCGGAATGGCTTTCCATTCAGATGATAAAACATTATCTTCTGACAGTAATGCACTTTCTAGAAAAGGCGAACACCTTCTAAGTTGAATTTCCTCTGCCTACAAATAGTAAACCAATTATTCAATAAATAATGAGAAAATCTGTTGGCTGCTCACCATTAGCATCATATCACACAAATACAATTTTGCTAAAATGGATAACATAAGACAATATAATTTCTATTTCCTTACTAAAAAATTATGTGTAATATCTTACAAAAGAATACAACTGGGCTCAAAGTGAGGTTAACGGGACCAAGAGACTCATATAAAACAAAACCTTGCCAAAAAACGTTCTAGATTAGAAAAGTGGTCATCGAAAATCAGCTTTGCAAATAATAAAGTAATTTAACAAAGCCAATCATTCATGTCTATTCCACTCTAAGTACAGGATGAGAAATTAAATCATCATGCAGCCCTCTTTCCAAATTTTAGTAATGATTTCGACTTTACCCCACCCCTACTCTAGAAAAGACTTCTCTAAAGACTCTAACTTTACCCTCCCCTTCTCTACTCTAGACAGTTATTATCGTAAAATCCCCGTCTTCATCAATATCGCTTCTCTACTCAAGATACTTATTATCGTAAAAACTCCGGCTTCACCCTCTGCTCTAAAGAGTTGTTTCCGTAAAGACTCCAACTTTATCCCTCCCCTACTTTGGAATTATCATTAAGACTCAAACTTCTTATCACAAAATCTCTGGCTTCATTCCCACCCCTACTCTGCTCTAGAGAGCTGTTTCCGTAAAGACTCCAACTTTATCACTAACTTTATCCCTTCCCTAATCATTAGAAAGCTGTTTTTGTAAAGATCCGACATTATCCCACCCCTGCTCTAAGAAGCAAAAGTTCAATCTTTTGAGAATCATTATCTTAACAATTACCAAACACAATGAACACTAGTATAAAATTCTTGGAAAATTTACAACAGCAAGTAAAACAGTGAAAAACACAAATTTGACAAAAAGGGCAGTCAAGAAACAACCTGAACTTTGCAAGAAACTCTAAATCTTGAACTTGAACCTGCAACAACACCATCATCACCACCAAATTTACAATTCTCTCTAAACCAAAATGGGGTTTTTACTGGCAAGCTCCTAGAAATCAAGAATTGAAATGCATGTTTTCTATTATCACAAGATTTAGAAACAAAAGATAAAGAAGTTGTAATCAGAGCTCCAGAAACAAGTGCCATTTTCCCTCAGAAAGACACAATAAAATCTTGATAGTATGTGATGATCAAGTTAGATACAATTGTTTTGTATGTATATGACAAGAGAGAGGGAGATTTTAGTACATAGGAAAATGTGCATCTGAAATTCCAAGGGATTGAAATGGTAAGAAAATTATGGAATAATTATGTGCCCGTTTGGCTCAGCTTCTTTTATGGGCTTATGGACTTATTTTTGGGTAAAATTTTTATATTTTGATAATTTTTTTTTATACAAGTATTTAATATATATTTGAGATTCAATAAGTTGCAAAAATAAGTTGGAAAATAAGTTGGAAAGTTAGGAATCTCTAACTTTGTCTTAAAATAAGTTGACTTATTCTGGAAAAAAATTCCCCAAAACACCCCTATATAAAATTGTTCATGTCTATCTTTATATGTATCTCATTATTATGGAAGGACTAAGGAGGGTGAGTAAGGACAGTTTTGGTCTGTCAATTTGGGTGACAATAATTTAGTTCTAGTCGTACTCATAGTATCTACAAGATACTTCTACGATCACTCTTAGTAATAATATAAATAAAAAAAATATTATATATTTTGAAGAGAAAAAAGGTCCTGAGGTTACCTCAGGAGAGTTACATGAGGTATCAGTGTAAATATTTGTGGCATTTTTGTAAATATTTGAATTTTTTTTAAAAAAAATATTGTAATTACAATTATACCCTCGTGCATTAATATGGAAAATCTATGTTATCTCAGGTAATTTTCCTGAGGTTACCCGAGGAACATGAAACCCTATTTTGAATTGGTTCCCAAAATTTTTTACGAATATTAAGTGTATGAATTTAATTATTTATAATAATGTAAACTACCTTACAATCTAGCACTATTCATAAATAAATGATTCTTAGTAAGTTATTATATTAATTTATATATCAAATTCCAACAATATTTTTTAAATTAGTTTTGTATTTATAATTTATCCATAAATCATTCTCATTATAGTGTATAACCAAAAATTGTTAAATATTTTATTATTAAAATATAAATTAAGAGTTATTAGTGGTTATTAAAAATGGGGAGTGTTGGAGGCCCATCGGTCCATTAGGCCTATAAAGAAGCCCATCACTGTACATCTAAAGAATCCAAGACATAGAGATTCTCTAACCTAGGATCCATTAAACCACTTTCTTGGATCCCATTGGCATCTTCGGTTCCCCATTCCGAACACTCGAGTGCTGATGATGAAAAGTGCTTTATTCCCTTCCTTTTCATCATTCGGTAGGCCCCAGGCGAACACTATAAAATGGGAGGAAACCAAGCAAGCAGGGGGCATCTAATTCATATCCACCTCAAGTAATTCTAAACACAAACTCTTTACGTTTATTATTATAAAGAACCAGAATACTTACTCTTACACCGGAGGTGAATCGAGGGTCAACACCCTCGCATTCTTTTGTCTTGCAGGTCAAAACCGAAGTAGGCATTCGAATACATCTGGTTCCAACATTTGGCGCCGTCTGTGGGAACGTAGAGATACATTTGTGTTAAGATTTATCAAAGAGCTATGATGATTGAACAAACGCCCATGCCAGAAGGAAGCACCGTGGCTGGAAACAGTCCCCTCGTTCCTCCTCTTACCCAGGGAACTCCTGCTTCTCAACAAGCTACTCCCGCCGTCCGAAGAACATTAAACTTCAATGAAGAAGGAGAAATGCCTTCTTCTCACGAACAACAAGAAATGTTAAGGAAATGGCGAGAGCAGCAAAAGGCGAAGCAGAAGGAAATAGAGAAAGAAAGAAACAATAAAGAAGAAAGATCGTCCCTACAGAAAAAGGCCGATCAGTTGAGATTAGAGGCCTTAAGGCTTCGAAGAGAAGAGATCGAGTTACAAGAGAAGCTGCTCCGTGAGGCCCTAGAAAACGAAGATCCGAAAGATGAAAATGAAAAAGAAAAAAGAATCAGAAACGAGGAAGATGAGTCCTGGAACTCTGACTCACAATCTAAAAGAACCAAATCCAAAACAGCCGACTCTTCGGACTCTGAGGAGGAAGGTCCCCATACAAACGACCGAATCCGAAGGCTAGAAAAGGTTATGTTCGGAGAAAAGAAAATAAACCATGAACCTGTGATAACCGAAGATATCGAACAATACCGACCTCCCCCAGGAAGACAATTTCCGAAGATGAACGAATTCAATGGGAAAGGTGACCCCGAAGACCATTGTGAAAAGTATGAATCACTCATGACTGGTATGGGACATTGCGATGTCATGCTGTGCAAAATGTTCAAAACCTACCTAAAGGGATCGGCATCCATGTGGTATAGTTCATTGAGGCCAAGATCGATCGGTTCATACAGTCAAATCAAAAGAAAATTCTTTCGGCATTACTCTCATATGTGCCGAAGAGAAAAAGATACCGAAGCACTCATACATTGTAGGCAAAGACCCAACGAAGAGCTGGGAGAATACCTAGCCAGATTCAAGGACGAAGCAGGAATGGTGACCAACCTAGATAAAGTTAAGGCCGCTGGATTTCTTTCAGCAGGACTCGATCCCATCAAGGGTAAAAAGCTTCGGTCCTCTCTTTACGACATACCTCCAAAATCTCTAAATGATATATACTTGCGAGGGGAAGCCATCCGAAGAAAAATGGAATCCATCGGGGGATATAAAGACAAGAAGAATGACAAGAACGATCGAAGGGAGGACAGAAGGAACGATAGAAGAGATCGTGGCGATATCAGGAGCCGAATCAACGACATGAGGTCAAATAAAGAAACCGAGCAAAGCCGATACAGAGATAGTACTGTGTTCACACCCCTCAACACACCCATCTCAAAAATTCTCCACGAAATCAAGGGCAAGCCGGGATTCATTCGTCCACCAAAAATGAGAGCTCCTGAATACCGAAGGAATGAAAACAAATTCTGTGACTACCATCAGGACAAGGGTCACAACACTGACGAATGTTTTCATTTAAAGAAGTTGATAGAAAAGATGATCAAAGATGGAGATCTCACACAGTTCATTGGAGACCTAAGGGAGAAATTAGATAACAAAGAAAAGAAAAAAGAAGCCGAAGTGTCAGAGAAATATCGAGGAGAGGTAAGGACAATCTCCGGAGGAACAATCCTCGATCGTGACAGTAAAACGGCCCGAAAGAAATATGCGAGGCAAATCTACAACCTTTATCAAACGAATGCATCAAGACAATCCCTGCCTATCTGTTTCACAGAAGATGATTACGAAGACGTGATTTGGCCGCACAAAGACCCACTTGTGATAAACCCAGTCATTGGGGAAAACAAGATTTGGAGAGTATTAATAGACGAAGATAGTTCGGTGAATATTCTATATCACCGAACCTACTGTAAAATGAACCTCAGAGGAGAACAGTTAGAGCCCTATCACGAAGCACCGTTATATGGGTTCGGAAATCAACCTGTACCGATCGAAGGAACAATCACTCTCTCCATATTGCTAGGAAAAGCCCCACACACAGTGACCAAAGAATCAAAATTCTACGTGGTTCGAGTGGACAGTCCCTACAATGGGATCCTCGGAAGACCAGCCTTGTCCTCATTCCAGGCTGTTTCCTCCATTCCTCACTTGAAACTAAAATTCCCCACCGAACATGGGATCGGAGAAATGAGAGGTGATCAGAAAGCCGCACGAATAATCATGCTAGAAGATCTAGAGAGAGACAAGGATGAAGAAATGACCGAATCAGGCAAGAGAAAGAGGAGCGAAAACGATGCTGGGGGCAGTCATCAATTGCTGAATATAGAACTAGAGAAATTTGGAGCTGACCTATCTAGTCCAATCGCCGAACCAGCAATTGAAACCGAGGAAGTAGAGCTATACATAGGTCAATCAGGCAAGATGATACAAATAGGCAAGAATATGGAGCCAGAGTTGAAGGAAAGGGTGGTCAAAGTCATAAGAGAATTTCACGACGTGTTCGCTTGGGATCCCGAAGACATGCCAGGTCTAGATCCTTCGATTGTTAAACATTGCCTGAATGTAAAGCCCGATGCCAAATCGGTAAAGCAAAAGAAACGAAATTTCGCCATGGAGAGACAAAAGGTAATCCAAGCCGAAGTTGAAAAACTCCTAGAAGCCAAATTCATCGAAGAGATAGACTATCCCGATTGGTTAGCAAACGTGGTAGTAGTCAAAAAATCCAACGGCAAATGGAGAATGTGCGTCGATTACACTGATCTGAACAAGCACTGCCCGAAGGATCATTACCCACTGCCGAACATTGATCAGCTGATAGATGCCACTTCGGGACATCAAATACTTAGCTTTTTAGATGCTTTCTCCGGATACCATCAGATTGCTATGAACGCCGAAGATATCCCAAAAACAGCGTTCATCACTCCAAATGGCACTTATGCTTACATTAAGATGCCCTTCGGATTGAAAAACGCAGGGGCAACTTTCCAAAAAATGATCAACAAAGTCTTCAAAGCACAAATAGGCCGAAATATGGAATGTTATGTGGATGACATGATTGTCAAATCTCTCTTCAAAGATCATGCCGAAGATTTGAAGGAATGCTTCGAGACACTCAGAAGAAACAACATGAGGATCAATCCGAATAAATGCACGTTCGGAGTAAGCAGTGGAAAATTTCTAGGGTATATGGTCAGCGCCCGAGGGATCGAAGCCAACCCCGAAAAAATAAAAGCAGTGATCGACATGGAAGCACCGAAGACAATAAGAGACGTACAGAAGCTGACTGGCCGAATGGCAGCCTTGAGGAGATTCATCTCTAGATCAGGTGAAAAAGCTCTACCGTTTTTCGAGGTGCTTAGGGGATCAAAAAACTTCGAGTGGGGGCAAAATTGCCAAAAGGCGTTTGACGAAGTAAAAGAATATCTAATGAATACCCCACTCTTGATGAGGCCAAACCCGAACGAAACTTTACAACTATATCTCGCAGTAAACGACCGAACACTGGGGGCGGTGTTAGTCAAATTGCACGAAGGAAACCAACATCCAGTGTTCTACGTGTCTCATATACTGAAGGACGCGGAGACAAGGTACCCGAACGCGGAAAAATTGGCATACGGACTGGTCATGGCATCGAGAAAGTTACGACACTACTTCCAAGGCCGAACAATTCAAGTAGTAACCGACCAACCCTTGAAGAAAATCATGCGAAGACCTGAGGCATCGGGCAGGGTGGTCGCTTGGTCAGTCGAATTAGGAGAGTATGACTTGGAATTCATTCCGAGGACGGCAATTAAAGCACAAACCCTAGCCGACTTCCTAGTAGAATGTTCCTTCTCCGAACCAAAAGATCTAGCTCCCGAAGAACAATTGATCCATTCGCCTGGAAAATGGAAGCTCTTTGTAGATGGTTCGGTAACTGGATCAAAATGTGGAGCAGGACTAATCCTAACCAGTCCCGAAGGCTTTGAGATATGCCAAGCAATCAGGTTCACTTTTTCCCTGACCAACAACGAAGCCGAATACGAAGCTGTACTAGCAGGCCTAGATCTAGCCAAGAATTTGGAAGTGAAACACTTGAGAGCTTTCAGCGATTCCATGCTTGTTGTCAAACAATTTTCAGGAGAATACGGACAAAAAGATCCACGAACGAGAGCCTACGCTACGAAGGTACGCGAAAATTCAAAGTCATTTCAGTCGTTCGAATTAAACCAAGTTGCTCGAGAAAATAATAGTCGAGCCGACGCTCTATCAAGGCTAGCTTCGGCAGAAACTCATAACCTCACGGGCTCAATCTACCTAACCGAAGTAAAGACACCTTCGATAGATAAAAAACAATGTTTGGAAATACACCAAGGGATTAATTGGATGACGCCGATCAGGGCTTTCTTGGAAAAGGATATTCTCCCACTCGACAAAAGACAAGCCCAAAAGATAAGACACCGATCAGCTAGTTATACCATTGTTGAAGGGAGGTTATTTCGAAGATCAGCCGTTCAGCCGCTACTCCGATGCCTAAACCCCGAAGAACAGAGGATGGCATTAGAAAGTATCCACGAAGGCATTTGTGGAGAGCATCTTGCTGGTCGATCGCTTGCCTTTAAAATATTAAGACAAGGTTTCTATTGGCCGAAGATAAGGGAGGATGCCTCGAACTATGCCAAAAAATGCAAACAATGTCAGATATTCAGTAACATTCCAAAGCAACCACCACAAGAAATGACATCGATCCTCAATCCAATTCCCTTCACAATGTGGGCCGTAGATATTGTGGGCATTTTACCAACCAGCACAAAGCAGGCCAAATATTGCATCGTGGCTATTGACTATATGACCAAGTGGGTGGAAGCTAGACCCCTCTCAGCCATCACCGAAGAGGCTGCCAAAAAATTCATGTTGGAGCAAGTAATATTAAGATTCGGCATCCCGATGATATGTGTATCAGATAATGGGACGCAATTCATTGGAAGCAAGTTCCGAAAGTTCCTATTCGAATTTGGAATTCAACAAAGGTTCAGCTCGGTCGGTCACCCTCAAGGGAATGGAGCAATCGAAGCAGCTAACAAAATCATCTTCGATGGAATCAAAAAGAGGCTTGGAGATTCTAAAGGACTTTGGGCCGAAGAATTGCCATATGTCCTATGGGCTTACCGAACTACTCCAAGGTCATCAACCGGGGAAACGCCATTCAAATTAGCCTTCGGCACTGACGCTTTGATGCCAGCAGAGGTTAGTCTAGAATCCTATCGGACACAAGTATTTAATGTTGAAACGAACGAAGATGGGCTCCGAGCAAATATAGATCTCCTAGAAGAAGAAAGGGAAGCAGCCTATCAAAGGAACTTAAGATACCAACTTCAGGCAGCTCAATACTATGATTCGGGGATAAAGAAAAGATCCTTCCATGTGGGAGACTTAGTCCTTCGGGAATTAGCTACTTCGATGCCAACCAAACAGGGCAAACTTATGCCCAATTGGGAGGGTCCCTACATAGTAGTAGAGGTCGTTCGTCCAGGAACGTACAAGTTGGCTCATTCGGATGGAAAGCTCATAAAAAACACATGGCACGCATCTCGCCTTCGTCGTTTTTATCAGTAAGCTTCCTAGTTACATATTTCATTATTAGCCACATGCAATGAAAACCGAATGATCATATATAAAAAGAACCCATCTTTGGGGACGACCGAATGAAAATATGTGTCTTTATATACTTTCTAGTATCCAGTTCATTCTTTGATATGATTAAGATAGGGAGGAAATAATTTTTCACCAAATGAATTAAATCTTAATCATTTTCAAAAATTCCTACATACTAAGGGGCAACAGCTAGGCCACGGCTGAAGATGCAACAATTGTCCGAAGAAATCATAAACTATGCTAGGCCAAGTCCGAAGATGCATAAATGAAAAATTATTCTAAGGACAATTTAATTGTCCGAAGAAATCATAAACTATGCTAGGCCAAGTCCGAAGATGCATAAATGAAAAATTATTCTAAGGACAATTTAATTGTCCGAAGAAATCATAAACTATGCTAGGCCAAGTCCGAAGATGCATAAATGAAAAATTATTCTAAGGACAATTTAATTGTCCGAAGAAATCATAAACTATGCTAGGCCAAGTCCGAAGATGCATAAATGAAACATTATTCTAAGGACAATTTGTTAGAAATTATTGATGGAAACAGTGTTTGGAAGCTAAAGTCAGAAAACAGAGTTTAGTTGGAAGCAGTCAGAGTTTAGTTAAACACTGACTGGAAGCGCAAACAGAGTTTGTTAAACTCTGTAGCGGTATTGTCTGAAGAGTCAACAGTGTTTGAAGATTGATTCAAGATAAATATGGAAGCAATATCTTTGAAGATTGGAAAGCTGTCAAAGAGATTGAGTTGACTTGGAAGACTGAAGCAATAGTGATTGATATCAATTGTATAGCTTAATTATAGGAGAATCAATTACTAATTGTACGAAGCTGTATGTTCTATAAATACAGTTAGGTTAACCCTAGAAGGGTAATCGAACATTGAGAAATCTTTTGATTGTAACCTAAGCAGCTCTCTGTGATATTTACATCACTGAGAGAGGAATTATTAATTCCAAACAATTTTTAATTGTTAAACAGTGTGTTCTTGTTAAGTTACTCATACAGTATTTGATTACTTATTGTGTATTCGACCTAACAAGTGGTATCAGAGCTTGATCTGTTATTTTATTACAGTTAAAGATCCAAACACAATAGTAATCAATGGCAGAGATACCTCCACCAACTGAGAAAGCTCCTACTACTGTTAGTAGGTATGAAACAATAAGGGTTCCTATACTTAGGCCATCAGAGTATGCAATTTGGAAGGTGAAAATGACCATGTTTCTGGAGGCTACAGATCCAGAATACCTTGATAGAATTTATGAAGGTCCTCACAAACCAACAAAATTATCTGCTGCTGCTGCTGGTGAGGAATCAAAGGTCATTCCAAAGGAAAAGAAAGATCTAACTGCTGAGGATCTTTCATCTATTGCAAAGGATGCAAAAGTGAGACATTTACTTCACAGTGCATTAGACAATGTTATGTCTAATAAAGTGATTAATTGCACAACTGCAAAGGAAATATGGGATGCACTTGAGGTTAGGTGTCAAGGAACTCCTGCAATCAAGAAAAACAGAAGAAACATACTCACTCAGGAGTATGAGCACTTTGAGGCAAAGTCTGATGAAACCATGACAGAAACATTTGACAGATTCTGTAAACTGCTCAATGATTTGTCATTGGTTAACAAAGAGTATGATTTAGAAGACTCAAATCTCAAGTTTCTTCTTTCTCTACCTGAAAAGTGGGATGTGAAAACAACCACTATTAGAGATAATTATGAACTTGGTGAAACAGAGATTGATGAAATTTATGGACTGCTCAAAACCCATGAATTGGAGTTGGAGCAAAGAAACAAAAGATCAAGTAGAAAGTCAAAGTCTGTTGCACTCAAGGTTGAGGAGAAACCATCAAAGAAGGAGGCATCAAGGAGAAAAGCAAAAGGGAAAGCCTTAGTCATACATTCAGAGAATGAGTCATCAAACACTGATGTTGACTCAAACACTGATGGATCATCTGATTCTGAAGATGATGAAGAGATGATGCAAATGGCTGCTTTGATGGTAAAGACCTTCAAGAAGATGGGATACAAGAACTTCAAGAAGGGAAAGAGATTCTCCAGGGACTACTCAAAGTTTGACAAGAAGAATTTCAAGAAAGCTGAGGGAAAGGACTTCAAATCTGGTAAGAAAGATAAGTCTGAAATTCAATGCTACAAGTGTAAGGAGATGGGTCACTATGCTCCTGAGTGCAAGAAGGGTAAAACTGAAAAGGCACTCTACACCAAAGGTAGAGATTGGGCAGACACTTCAGATTCAGATGAGGAAGTCAACTATGTTCTCATGGCTACTACTCAGACTGAAAATGATGATCTCAAGGTACCTCCAACTACTTATGCTTATAACACTGATAATATAACTGAATTGAGAATTTATCTTAAAGCATTGCATATCAGTTATAGGGATCAGACTTTAGAAAATGAAAGGATAAAGTCTGAGTGCTCTCAACTCAAAGAAAGAAATAAGCTTGTTGAGGAACAGCTAGAGAACATGAATAAAATTCAGAAAGAGAGAGATGATGCAGTGTTTATTGAACAAGAGTTGCTAGGTAAGTATAAGCAACTAGAATCTGAATTGGAGGATACAAAACACATCATTAAAACTTGGACACACTCTGGTAAAGACACTCAAGAAGTGTTTCAGTCAGATACAGTAGGTCTAGGTTACTCTGTAGGAGATGAACTTAGATTTGAAAATCAGGTAAAGGTTAGACCACATTGTTCATCTGAGGGTAATGTCATGGGAACAGGTGGACCTAAGACTGAAGCACAGAAAAAGGCTGTTAAAGAGTCATATGCTAAAACTTTTGTTAAAGAGGCTAACATTGGTTTAATGACAGATAAACAACTCAAGCATAAGCTTAAGGAGATAAAATCTGTCAACAAACAGAGATTGCCTAAGAAAAATAAAAATGGAAAAGTAGGCATCACATCAGGAATTAAGCCAATGCTTGCTTCATTAGCTCCTAGAAAAACATGCTTTAATTGTGGTAGCACTAATCATCTTGCTAGTTTCTGCAGTAAGAATAAGAACATTAATTCTTTGCCCTCTAAAACTGCAGTAAAGAGTGATTATGTGAGAACAAGACCACAGACTTTATGCAAACACTGTGGAAGTACTTGGCATTCTATTTACACTTGCAGAGATTATCATGCTATTTATTATAATTACTATGAACCCAAACCAAATTTGAAATGGGTTAAAGTAAACTCTGCAAATGTAAACTCTGAAAAAGTTAGCTTAAACTCTGTTAATGAAAATTCCGCTGCAAAAGCTAACAGATTTAAGAAAGCCAAAGGATCCAAGCAAGTCTGGATCCTTAAAACTAATAATCAGTGATTGTTTGTGATTGCAGGGCACCAGGGTTAGTACCCTAGTTGTGGACAGTGGATGTTCAGGACACATGACAGGAAATAAAGCCCTGCTATCAGAGTTTGAGGAGAAGGCTGGCCCAGAAGTTTCCTATGGAGATGGCAACATAGGACATACACTGGGATATGGCAATATTAATCTTGGAAATGTCATCATCACAAATGTAGCTCTGGTTCCAGGACTCAAGCATGATCTGCTATCTGTGAGTCAAATCTGTGACAGAGGATATCATGTGGATTTTCAGCCTGAATATTGTCAAGTGATCAGTAAATCTACAGGGAAAGTTGCTCTAGTTGG
The DNA here is from genome assembly GCA_037693485.1 of Kitagawia praeruptora. NCBI lineage: Eukaryota > Viridiplantae > Streptophyta > Magnoliopsida > Apiales > Apiaceae > Kitagawia > Kitagawia praeruptora. The sequence goes on from CM075347.1 coordinate 20,422,806, forward strand.
AAACAGACACAATAACATCTATGAAATCAAATTGTCAACAAACACTGATGGAAAAGCAGTGTGTCTGTCTACAAGGATGTCCAGTGAAGAGAGTTGGAAATGGCACAAGAAACTCTCTCATTTGAACCTAAACAACATCAATGAGTTAATCAAGAATGATCTTGTAAGAGGTCTACCAAAGTCATTGTTAAATGTAGAAGGCCTGTGTGATTCTTGTCAAAAGGCCAAACAGAGAAAAGTCTCCTTCAAAAGCAAAACTGAGTCTTCAATTGTTGATCCTTATCATCTACTACATGTTGATCTTTTTGGTCCAGTGAATGTAATGTCTCTTGGAAAGAAGAAATATGCTCTAGTCATTGTTGATGAATATACCAGATTTACATGGGTATATTTTCTTGCAAAGAAGGATGAAACTGCATTAACACTGATAGAACATATATTACAACTGGAAAAAGGGTCAGAGCATCAAGTGAAGATAATCAGAAGTGACAATGGAACTGAGTTCAGGAATTCATCAATGGAAGAATTTTGCAAGAGTAAAGGGATAAAACAAGAGTTTTCTGCACCTGGTACTCCACAACAAAATGGTGTAGTGGAGAGGAAGAACAGAACCTTGATAGAAGCTGCCAGAACCATGCTAGATGAAGCAAAGTTGCCAACATATTTCTGGGCAGAAGCAGTTCAAACTGCTTGTTTTACTCAAAATGCAACACTGATCAACAAGCATGGTAAAACACCATATGAAATGGTGAAGAAGAAAAAGCCAAATCTAAAATATTTTCATATTTTTGGATGCAAATGCTTTGTGTTGAAGACTCATCCTGAACAGTTGACCAAGTTTGACCTAAAGGCAGATGAAGGAATTTTTGTTGGCTATCCACTGTCAACAAAGGCATTCAGAGTTTATAATCTGAGAACTAGAGTGATCATGGAATCAATTCATGTGTCATTTGATGACAAGAAAAGAACTGGACTTGAATATGTCAATGAACATGATCAACTGCACTTTGAAAATGAAGATTTATTCTCTGAAAAAGTAAACTCTGATCAGACTGATTTGACAAACTCTGTTGATCTAAACTCTGAACCTCTACTGGTAAATACTGAAGAAACTCTTCAATCAGAAACAAGGGAAGAACCAGTTGAGGGGGAGCATGAAGAATCACATCAAAGTGATAAGTCAAACACTGAAAGTGACTCAATTGATGATTCTGAATCAAACTCTGTTGATTCAAACTCTGTTGATAATTCTGAGAAGTCACATTCAGGGGAAGCATCAGAAAATGAAGAAAGGCACCAAGAAAATCAGGAGAGCATGGATCAAGGGGGAGGATCACATGATGACAGAAGCAATCTGCCTTCTGCAAGAAAATGGACTAAATCTCACACACCTGATTTGATTATTGGTGATCCTGATGCAAAAGTAAGGACAAGAAGTGCAACAACAAATGAATGTCTGTTTCATGCATTCTTGTCACAAACTGAGCAAAAGAAAGTGGAAGAAGCTCTTAAAGATGCTGACTGGATAACAGCAATGCAAGAAGAGCTAAATGAATTTGAAAGAAATGAAGTATGGACACTTGTACCAAGGCCCAAGAACAGATCCATTGTTGGTACTAAATGGGTTTTCAGGAATAAAACTGACAGTGAAGGTGTTATCACAAGGAACAAGGCAAGATTGGTTGCAAAAGGCTACTCACAACAGGAAGGAATAGACTATGATGAAACATTTGCTCCAGTAGCTAGATTGGAGGCAATCAGAATCTTTCTTGCATATGCCTCTCACATGAAATTCAAAGTATTTCAAATGGATGTAAAAAGTGCATTTTTGAATGGAAAACTTGAAGAAGAAGTGTTTGTGGAACAACCACCAGGGTTTGTAGATCCAAAATATCCAGACTATGTCTACAGGTTAGACAAGGCACTCTATGGACTTAAGCAGGCACCAAGGGCATGGTATGAAACCCTTGCCAAATTTCTACTAGAAAGTGGATTTCACAGAGGTACTATTGACAAAACTCTGTTTTACTTCCAAAATGGTAGTGACTTGCTTTTAGTTCAGATATATGTGGATGACATTATTTTTGGGTCTACTAATGATAAACTCTGCAAGAAGTTTGCCAAACTCATGCAGTCAAGATATCAAATGAGTATGATGGGAGAGCTTAGTTATTTTCTAGGCCTACAGGTGAAGCAAACAGATGATGGAATTTTTATAAATCAAGCAAAATATACCAGAAACCTTCTCAAGAAATTTGGTATGCTTGATTGTTCATCTGCAACAACTCCCATGGCAACTGCAACAAAATTGGACAAAGATGCAGGGTCATCAGTAGATATGACAAGTTACAGAGGAATGATTGGTTCTTTGCTCTATTTGACAGCTAGCAGACCTGATATCATGTATGCAACTTGTTTGTGTGCAAGGTTCCAGGCAGATCCAAGAGAACCACATTTAACAGCAGTAAAGAGGATATTCAAGTACCTCAAGGGCACTATGACTTTGGGGCTGTGGTATCCAAGAGAATCAGAGTTTAAACTTCTTGGTTACTCTGATGCAGACTTTGCTGGATGTAAGATAGACAGAAAAAGCACCAGTGGAAGTTGTCAATTTCTGGGTGACAGACTTGTTTCCTGGTACAGCAAGAAACAGAAGTCAATATCTACATCTACAGCTGAAGCAGAGTATATTGCTGCTGGTAGCTTCTGTGCACAAATTTTATGGATGAAGAATCAACTGCTGGATTATGGATTAAGGTATACCAAGATACCTATTTACTGTGATAATCAAAGTGCTATTGCAATGACAGGTAATCCAGTGCAACATTCAATGACAAAGCACATCAGCATAAGGTATCACTTCATCAGGGAGCATGTAGAGGAAGGCAACATTGAACTTCACTTTGTGTCTACAGAACAACAACTTGCAGATATCTTCACCAAGCCATTGAGTGAAGCTACATTTACAAGACTGGTCAATGAACTAGGAATGGTCTCTAGTTTTGACTAGAGATGTTGGTTAGACTCAAAAACTTATGCTCATGTTTCTTTTTCTGTAAATTGTTAAGTGCTATGTGAACCTTAGCATTAAACTCTGTTATGCATGCTTATGTTTAAAACTTTTTAAACTCTGTTAAGCATGTCTGTCTGTTAAACACTGTTAACATGTTAGATACACTCAGTGAATTCAGAATTGATTATTGTCTGAATGAAAACACCAATGAAGAAAATTGTATGAAGCATGATTCTCAGTAAATAAATCATGATTCTTTCTGAGTCACTGTAATCTAATCAGGCTTTGTGCAGTAAATCAACACAGCATGATACTGTTTCATATTTATAGCATCTCTTAGGTTATTCAGTCCTAAACTCTGAGTCTATGAATATTGTGTGCATTGCCTCTCATAAATAATTTTGGTTATTGATGAACTCTAAACTCTGATAAGTGACATTCTGTTTCCAAAGGTATGGTTCATGATGATTCCTTGTTTGTACTTGTGAAAACCATAAAACTTGAGATGTGTCATTGATTAGTTTGGTGAGTTCAGATTCATGTCTACAACCTGTGAGAGTTTGAGCCAAATCAGTGATTGATACATTTTCTATCAATCAGTATTTATTGTTGTGTGATATTAATCAGGTAGTATGTTTCTCTAGAACTTGTATTAAACCATTTTGAGACTACATAATATGTGTGTGCATGAAAATGATAAAGGCAATAGGATTTACCCTCTACAAACACTGTTCAAAAATTCTTTTGAACTTTGTTCAAACACTGTTCATAAATTCCATTCTTAGTAAACCCCTTTGAGCCTTATTAACTGCTCATTTTTCTTATACTCTGAAGTGTTAAGAGCAGTTATATGTTTTTTTTTTCCTTCTCAAGCAGATGAGTGTTTCTCAAGAAAAGAAATAGATTACTCAGTATATATGCTAAACAAAATAAAAAAAATAATAATAAAAAAAAAAAAAAAACAAGAAAAAGAGCATATATACTGATCTTGAACAAATATATACTGTGACTGAACACTTTGTTCTATTAAGATGTTCAGCTTGAAGTCACTCATGAATAAAACATTTCTTTTCATCTGTTTGATCTTACTCCATTTAAACCCTGAATAAAGTCCTTTTGATTTGTGAATACATGTACTCAAAGTAGTGTAGAATTGGTGGACATTCAAGCATATGGTAGATTCTGCTATGTCTGATTGAATGTGAGTGTAAACACTTCACCTAAACACTTGTGTGAATTGAGAGTTTGTGAGGTTATACAGTTCATGACTGTTATTCACTGAATGAAACTCTGATTTCTATCTCTTGATATTTTTGTCTTTAAAGACTGTGTGCTTACTTGGATAATCATGGACATCAAAGGCAATGGAAGTTTTAAGATTTCTGTATTACAGTAACTACAGAGTTTAGCATTCATCAAACAATCAGTGTTTACTATGAGAGTTTGTGCATTCAGTGTTTATTGATTTTTGTTATGGATTTTATGAAATATTAGATGCTCTAAAAATTGATTTCAGTAAACTCTGCTTCACACACACTTAATTCACAACTGTGCAATTTTTGAAAGGGTTTTAGTGATAAAGCTGGATAATTGATAAACACTGTTGAGTTGTGTTAAGTACTCTGAGGTAAAATCTCATTGAGATGATTTGACTATTTTGCAGTAATTGGGGTAGTTGACAACTGTTAATTAGTGTAAGTGTCGTGATTATAGGAATGACAACGGTAATTATTAAGTAATCCATTGGTTGTTTGACACGTGTCCCATGATTGTGTCCCACTCACACACTACTCTACAACAGTTGCACGCTTTTACTAAATAAACGATTGAGTTTTAGTTTACTCTAATCGTTTTTATTCTCTTACTCCATATCGATTCACATTCACCCACTCACAGTTACTTGCATATTCATTCACTTTCACACTTCTCATATACTCTCCTTCACATTTTGATAAACACTTACAGTGCATACACATCTTTTCTCTGAATATCTTCGTATCAACTTGTTACTGATGGCAACTAAAGCGTTTGATGCAGCAGGGTTAGTTTTTCTCCCTAGTAACTATGCAGCACCATTGGAGAATGCAAATGCTCCACAGGCATTTCATTTGTTCCAAAATTTCTTGAACGATTCTGAGATAGGGAAAGCTCTAACAGCACCACCTACACTATCTGCTTCGCAAATTGCTACTTTCTGGACAAACTCTGTATATGATGATGGAGAAGAGTCTGGCACTCCCACAATAACTTTCACTCATGATGAATCAGAGTATATTATTACTCCAACTACTGTTAGGGATGCTTTGGATTTTGAGACACACACTTCTTACAGTGTTGTTGGTCATGATCGATTGAGGACAATGTTGGAGCAAATTGGATGTGCAGGAAACTTGAACAAGATAGGGTCTTTGAGACGACCAAGTTTGAGAAAAGAATGGAGTTTCTTCTTTGATTGTATAACAAGGGCTTTTGGAAAGAAGACAACAAACTGGGATGCACTTCCTCTGGATACTCTCCAAATTGGTCATGCTCTACTATATGGAGGTAACTTCGATTTTGGTAGACTAGTACTAATGAACTTGGGAGAGCGTTTGTCTGAATCTACTACTGTTTATTTTGCTCGTTTTTGTCAACTGCTATATACTGCCTGTGTGCCTAACATTCCAATTGATGAAGCTGATGTAATTCAGCCTTTTCAAGTTGCTAAGAGAATGTTTTCTGATTTGACAAACAAAGATATCACTAAACAGCAAATACCAGATATGTTTATGCCTTTAGCCCTACAAAACTATGTAAACCAACCACAAGATCCTCAATCACCATAACAAATGCCTGAACCAATAGACACCATAAACTCTGAACCAACATCCACAACACCCACACCCACTGTACCTACTACATCTCATCAACCACAACCAGAACCAATAAACTCTCCACCAATAAACACTGAACCCTCAAACACTGAAACATTAAACACTGACACCTTAAATACTGAAACCTTAAACCCTGAGCCAGCACCTACTGAAACAGCTACAACCAAGCCAAAGAGAAAGAAACACACTGCCCAAAACACTAAACACTCAAAGGCTAAACAAACAATACCTGGAGCTGTTTATACAAGAAGGAAGAAACAGAAAGCAAACAGACCTTCACTTTCACCACCAAGAGAGAGCTCAAGTGAAGATGAAGAAGAGAATGTGGTGCATCCAATAAAGAAAAGGAGATTAATTCTTTCTGATTCAGATGAAGAGAATCTTGTTGAAGCTCCAGAGGTGGTTTCACAGCAAACACCTACTGTTGAGGTTACAGTGAATGTTGCTATACCTGCAGAGGTTAAAATGCCTGCAGAGGATATTATGACTGACAAAGTTGAATTACCTACAGAGGATAAAATGCCTGTAGAAGAGGATAACAGAGATGGTTTTTCACCAAGGGATAATATTTTTGACTCATTTGAACCATTCTCTGATCCTATCTCACCTATTGTTCATACTGAAGCTCCTGGTGTAGCTGATGAGCTTGCAGCAAAAGTTCCTGAAGCTGAAGCATCACCCACAGAGCTAGTATCTTCTCAAATTCAAGACAAAGGTGATGAAGTTGATCAGGCAACAAAGATAATTTCTGAATCCATGCCTGTTGAAGCTACAAAGGTAAACTCTGTTGCAGAGCCTGTGCAACATGAGGTGATTGTTGAAAAGGTTGAAGAAACTGTGGCTGACACTGCTCAGCACAGTGGTTCTTTAAAAGATGATCAATCTAAGGATGCAAGTGCTGAAGATGAATCTGCTAGTAGTGCAAACTCTGACTCTTTTGTGAGTGCACCAACACAGACAGATAATAAACATACACCTTTTGATCAGCCTTGTCCATCACATGCCATTGAAGTAGAGCATCTTGCTAAATCTGCTGAAAATTGGTATAAACAAGATTGCATTTTTCCAAAAGGGAGAGCATCTGAGTTTGTTAAGCAAACTGCAAAGCAAATTTCAAATCCAGAAATCCTATCCTGTTTAAAGGCAACTGTAGTACAAGTCAAGACTCTGGAAGGAAATTTTGCTGAAACTAAACAAGAAATTGCTTCCTTGAAGACTGAGATTCTGTCAAGAGAATTGAAAATGGAAAGAGAGTCTAAAATAAAAGCTGTTCAGCTGTCTAAAGTTCAAGACACTCTCTTTGTCAGGCTAGGAAAAGTTGAAGACAATCAGACTGCTTTATTTGCTAAGGTTGATTCCATTGCTAATTCTTTGGAGCTCATTACATCAATCCTTATTCCTGATGATGTCAAAAAGGGGGAGAGAGTGGCTAAGTCTAGCTGCAAAGTTTCTCAAACTCTGACTCAAAAGGATGATGCTGGAGATGGAGGGGCAAGTGATAAGAGCAAGGTCTTAAACTCTGAAAAGCAAACTCTGAAAACTGGCAAATCTTTTAAATCACAGTCTGTTGGAATAAACACTGAAACTCAAGGTACTTCAAAGACCAAGAGTTTGGAATTAACATCAAATCCAAAGACTGATGAGGAGTTAGCTGTTAAGCTTTTTATGGAAGAGAATGCAGAAGGAGTTACTTTAGAAGATGCTAAAGCAGAAGAGAAGAGTTTACAAGAAAAGCATCTGAAAGCTCTAAAGTCTGAAAAAGCAAAGAAGAATGTGAAAGTTGCTAAAGCTGCAAAGCCTGTTCTTAAAGGCATTCAAATCAAAGAACCTGTTGGTACAAATCAAAGAATGCAAGTATTCAGAAAACCAACAGATGCAGAAGCCAAGCAAAAGCTGAAAAGTATAGTTACAACCTCTGTTGATACACATGTTGTACAGAAGAATGAAGACACAACCTCTGTTGCTGCACAAGTTGTGACCACACCATTATTGTCTTCTCAGTTGAAATCAACATTTAAGAGGGGTGCTCCTCATGATCCAAGACTAGAAGCTACAATTCCAATGGATTTTACTGATGGTAGAGCTCTATCTGGTAAAGTTGGATACAACAAAGAAGGCATAGGCTCACACAGAGATAAAAGGCAATATGTTGGTCCTAGAGATCCTTCTTCATTGTCTGTTCCAGGTCGTGGTGTCACTCAAGAGAGTTTGGACAAACTGGAGTCAGTACAGCTTGTATATCAGAAGAGTCTAGAAAAGGATTTCTTGCTATATTTCATGGCTGATGGAACAGTATTTAAAGTCTCTGAAAAGGATATCGAATTAAAGTATGCTGAGGAACTTGAATATGTTTTGTATATTTTCAGAGTGAGAAATCAAAGAGCTCAGTCAGTTGCAAATGTGCTTCAACAAAGAATGATTCAAAATCTTGCAAGAAGGCAAATGAAATTCAACAGCAAGTATGTTCCTAAATACAGAGATTGGAATGGCAATCTGATTGAAATGGAGAAGGGGACTACAAAGCTGAAAACAGATCTTGGAATTACTGTTCTGGATTTCAATGTAAAATCTGAAGAGGTGAAATATATCAGGTTGGGAAATGAGATGAGAAGAAACAAAATCTACGATCTTAGAGCTGCTATCTATCAAACTGATGAGAATGATCCTCAGTTGAGAGAAATCAAAGAAGCTATGCAGATAGAGCTTGAAAATGCTGAAAGAAGGTTGCTTGACTATCTCAGAACAATGCCTGATTTACAAGAGATTAGAAATTAAAGTTTGTAAGAATTTTCTTATTTTCTGTAGAATTTGTTAAGTAAAAGCTTAAACTCTGTTTGTATGTTAAACACTGTAAACTTTGTATTTGTTTTGACATCATCATTTACTGTAAAACTTGTACATTCTTGCTAATGGACAAGTTGGGGGAGATTGTTAGAAATGATTGATGGAAACAGTGTTTGGAAGCTAAAGTCAGAAAACAGAGTTTAGTTGGAAGCAGTCAGAGTTTAGTTAAACACTGACTGGAAGCGCAAACAGAGTTTGTTAAACTCTGTAGCGGTATTGTCTGAAGAGTCAACAGTGTTTGAAGATTGATTCAAGATAAATATGGAAGCAATATCTTTGAAGATTGGAAAGCTGTCAAAGAGATTGAGTTGACTTGGAAGACTGAAGCAATAGTGATTGATATCAATTGTATAGCTTAATTATAGGAGAATCAATTACTAATTGTACGAAGCTGTATGTTCTATAAATACAGTTAGGTTAACCCTAGAAGGGTAATCGAACATTGAGAAATCTTTTGATTGTAACCTAAGCAGCTCTCTGTGATATTTACATCACTGAGAGAGGAATTATTAATTCCAAACAATTTTTAATTGTTAAACAGTGTGTTCTTGTTAAGTTACTCATACAGTATTTGATTACTTATTGTGTATTCGACCTAACACAATTTAATTGTCCGAAGAAATCATAAACTATGCTAGGCCAAGTCCGAAGATGCATAAATGAAAAATTATTCTAAGGACAATTTAATTGTCCGAAGAAATCATAAACTATGCTAGGCCAAGTCCGAAGATGCATAAATGAAAAATTATTCTAAGGACAATTTAATTGTCCGAAGAAATCATAAACTATGCTAGGCCAAGTCCGAAGATGCATAAATGAAAAATTATTCTAAGGACAATTTAATTGTCCGAAGAAATCATAAACTATGCTAGGCCAAGTCCGAAGATGCATAAATGAAAAATTATTCTAAGGACAATTTAATTATCCGAAGAAATCATAAACTATGCTAGACCAAGTCCGAAGATGCATAAATTATTTCTTCGGACATCTAAAAGCTACACTAGGCAAAGTCCGAAGAAGCATAAACAAGCTATATTAGGTGATGCATAATTTTAATTGATTATGCTAAAATATTACCAAAAGCATAAATTAAAGAGTTACGCCCGAAGGCTTACAACAGTAGAATAAAAGTTATGCCCGAAGGCTTACATCAATAAAAGAAAAAAGAGAAGGCATTCAATCAGAAAGTTCAGGTTCGGAGCCTGAACTGACTTCAAGAGGTAGATCGGGCTCGGGAGGACGAGTGATTGGGTCCTCGAAAAAGCCCAGAATCTTGGCATATTCCCAACCTTGGTCGTGAACCCTAACCACAGCCTCCTCGAAGCCAGCCTGATAACTTCTGTCTTCGCACTTGGTCATTTTCTTCTCTAATTTCTTTAACAGCCGCCGACTCCGCTTGGCTTGCTCGGTTCTCCTATTGACAAGCTTTTTCAGAGTGTCCCTCTCAACTCCTATAGCTGCACGCTCGATCTCCAAATTATTCACCCGAAGCTGAAGTTCGTCGTTCTTCTTCTGAAGAGACTCTGCTTCCTTCAGTTGCTTGGTCATATCTTTCACTTTGTCCATCACAGCCGCAGCCCAAGGACCGGCCTGAAGCAAGAATAAACAAAATATAAACGAAGAGAAAAGCATACAAATATTACAAGTACAAAGAGAAAAAAATACCATGGCGAAATGACCCAATAGCTCAGAGCATGCAGTGATGGGATCGGCCGAGTCGTAAGAAGAACGGTCGGCGGGCAAAATCATGGCATGGAAAAAGTCCTCGGACACCTGCTTCACTTCTTCGGGAGCTGGAGCCGCAAATTTATCGGTAGATAAAATCGACCAAGAAGGACGATAGGTCTGAACCGGCCCATCGATATTACACCTCTTGTTCGAATTATCTACAAATTCATCTGCAGGATTGGCCGAAGAACCATCAGGATGACCATGATCCTCATCAACGGTAATCGGAATGTTGATGATAGAATCATCAACCTGACTAGCCGACCGAAGCAACCTAGCTTCCTCTTCGGCCTTCTTCTTGGCAGCCTTCTCAGCTTGCCTTCGAACCATATCTGCTTTGGAAGACACTGCAAAGAAAGAATCATAAGTCTATAAGAGCCATAAAAAACAAAGGTAATTAACTGGAAGGAAAAAGCTAAGTTACCACCACGAGAAAACAAGGCATCCAGAAACCCCGGGTCACGACTCATGGAGAGAGGAATTTTATCATGATCCATCAGTCGATTAATTTTTGAAAAATTAGCCTTGTCGGAATCAGACATTTCAGGGGCAATTACGTCCTTCGGATTTACCTCTCTCCATACTCGATAATTATCTAATCGAGGGCTACTAATGAAAAACCACCTACTATGTGTCGTAGCATTGTTGGAATTAGTAGCCGCCCAAGCTCTCCGACCGGTTCTTCGGGCTATGTTATAAAAGCCAGCTGACTTAGGATTTTTCCTGAAGTCATACTGATGGAAAAACAGAGCCAAGGTAGGTTCGACCTCAGCCTTTATGCAACGCGTCTGGAAGGCGTTGAAGTGAATAAAACTATTCGGATCCAATTGACCCAAAGCTATCCTCGTACGAATTAAAAATCTCCTTATAATGGAGAGAAGAGGAAGCCGAAGGCCACAATAAAAGGCTCGCTCAGAGATACCTACTTTAAAACTTCCGTGGGGACAAGGAGAAACAGGAGTATGATAAATCAAATCATCCTCCTCGGCCTGATAAGCCTCAAACTGTTCGGGGAATTCGTATCTACTGTGCATCACTAAAACTTCTTCTTCGGACATCACCGAGAGAATATTCGCTGCTGGGAATTTAATCTCATCACCGAAGTGAGCCATAGCAGAATACGAAGAGGTTGCAACCGATTGATCCATCTCCTGTGTTCGTAAACAGAAGAATTAGCCATGTACTCGGAAAATAAGAAAAATGGGAAAAGCCCATTCGGCCAAGGATCGAGTACAGAGGGCTTAGATCAATCGGCCGAATGAAGTCTAAAGGACGTACTAAACTAAAGGTATTGAACGATGTTCATAAATATTGAACATACCGAAGAGTGTTCTTACGCCCAAAAAACCCAAAAACCCCAAAACAGAAGCATGAATCAAAAGAAAAAGAGACGCAATGTCAAAATCCTTTCTATTTCATAAACCTATCCACCAAGAAACACCTACTTTATTAAAACTCTTCATCTACACATGCATATACAGATATACACACACTACATACGGCCCACATATAAACTCCACATAAAAATTATGAAATAAGAGAGAAAGGGAAACTTACTGTTGTCAAGAAAGAGATGAGATTGGCTTCTTGAGGGTAATGAAGTTGAAGATGAATCAGAACCGGGACTGGAAGACTAGAGTCTGTTGAAATCACGTTCCCAATTGTTCGTGTTTGAAGAAATGCTCTGGAGAGAATTTTTGGCTAAGGGTATAGAATAAGAATAGAAGAAAATGAAAGGGTTTAAGGACATTAAAAAAGAAAAGACGTGACTCTTGTAAGACGTTACAAATTCAACGGTTGAGATTTCCGCGCAAATCTCGAGAAAGACAGTTGTCATCATTAAAGGACACAACTCCCCGTGCAGAAACCCCTTCACCAATAGCTGTCATCCTTATCCGAAAAACATCACCCAAGGACGCACTCCGAAGGCATATATATTCCGAAGATATATGTTTTTTGGAGAATACATTTTGTTCCGAAGACAAATTAGAAAGGATTTGCATCCCGAAGATGGGCTATAGATTTTGGTCTTCGCCCTGAGGATGCCTTCGACCGAAGACCAGGGACATGTTGGAGGCCCATCGGTCCATTAGGCCTATAAAGAAGCCCATCACTGTACATCTAAAGAATCCAAGACATAAAGATTCTCTAACCTAGGATCCATTAAACCACTTTCTTGGATCCCATTGGCATCTTCGGTTCCCCATTCCGAACACTCGAGTGCTGATGATGAAAAGTGCTTTATTCCCTTCCTTTTCATCATTCGGTAGGCCCCAGGCGAACACTATAAAATGGGAGGAAACCAAGCAAGCAGGGGGCATCTAATTCATATCCACCTCAAGTAATTCTAAACACAAACTCTTTACGTTTATTACTATAAAGAACCAGAATACTTACTCTTACACCGGAGGTGAATCGAGGGTCAACACCCTCGCATTCTTTTGTCTTGCAGGTCAAAACCGAAGTAGGCATTCGAATAAATCTGGTTCCAACAGGGAGAAAAAGTTATTAGTGTTTTTAAGAGCATTAAGAATTTTTTGGAACAATATTTTTATTGTATTCCTCATTTTTTGGAGTTAAAGAGCTAGAATAGAAAGTTGTCGAAGCTGAAGATGATTGCTGTTAACTAGTGTAACTGCTACTTCTACTACTCAACTACCTTTGTTGTTATTTGGTGGGCCAGGTGGTGGACTTATCAAGGTTTATTATCCATTATTATTATTATTGAAAACTTTGACAGAATAATATTATGGTTTTTGATATTATATTAAATCATTTGTTACATTAGTTTTCTTTCCGGTTATTGTTTTGTTTTGTGTGATTTTGTTCCCATCTAATGCATTTCTTTGTTGGGAAGGAGGATCTCAAGATCCTTGCAATAAAAGGAATACAGTTATTTGGCAAAAAAAAAAAAAGTTGTTTCTTTAGGGAGAAAAGAAGGAAAAAGTTTTTTTCTTCTAAATAAGAAGAATAAAGTTTTTCTTCCTTTAAAAAAAACAAATGTTTACTTGTTCTTTTGACTTTTCAAACTACTTTTAAATCTTCATTTTATAATATAGATATTTTATTTTTTTTAAAAAAATAAAATGAAATAACTTATGACACTTACCTGCCAAAAGGGAAAATGCCTAACATCAAGATAAAATAATATCAAGATTTTTTTCATTTACAATGCAAAATTTAATGTCAGACTAGACCATGAAGGTCTTGGTTTTCTGAGAAACAAACTTTTAGGTTTAATCAGAACAGTAGAACTGATAAGTTTCTGAGAGAGTAATGGTTGGCAATAACAGCCATTGATAATCTGCATTACGAGTCTGAGATCAACAGATAGCTATTGTTAATGCATGGCCATGAAGCCGGACTGAAGTTTGTAATTATATTACAACTTAACAATAGCTATCATTGAGCTTAATTGTTCCTTACATTCATGCAGTTAAAAATTAAATGAGAACAAATTCAAGAAATCAAACTTCAGTCAAGTAGTACATATTTTTATGCAGTTTACAGCGCCTTTTCATGCCTTGTAAGTTGTTAATCACATCCAAAATTCTGGTCTTCCTTGTCACAGCCTCACTACTCGAAGAGTAGTTCCCTATATGCAACCTCAACGCCCTCAACTTCTACTTCAATCACATTATCTTCTATTATAGGATCATTAACAGGGGAGTTGTTTATCGAAATTCCCTTGTTTCCTGCAGTGGCATGTATCATTAACCTTAGTCTCCTTAGAGACCTTGCAACAATATATATCTTTTAATTTCTGCAGTACTTCTTTAATACCTTACTGCTACCACTACCTTCAACTGATAACTATATACTTATGAAGTATCATTGTATTATTCAACTCCACGACAACGCAGAATAAGGATGTTAACCAGCTGTTCCTCCAAAACCTTCAACAAATAAACATTCTCTTTTCCTTCCCATGTTCAAATCTCCGTGCAGCCCGTCTCTCTCTCTCTCTCTCAACTTCATTTAAATACAGTTCATGATATCTTTCTCCTCTTCTACCAGTAACAATGCCGTTCAGAAATCGTCTTTCCGTCCTCATTATTTCTCTCCTGTTTTCAGTATCATCTGCGGATGACACTGCTGTCATGACCAAACTATCGGCTGCCTTATCGTCTCCGTCTGACTGGACTGGCACATCTTACTGTGAATGGTCCGGTGTTATCTGCAATAACTATGACAGAGTAACCGTTATTAACCTCCCCTCCAGATCACTCTCTGGCACTCTGCCATCTGAACTTTCGCAACTCTCTGATCTCAAAACACTAGCTCTCCAAAGAAACTCCCTCTCTGGTACTTTACCTTCTTTTGCTAATCTCACCTTACTTCAAGAAATCTTTCTTGATTCTAATGAATTCACTTCAATACCTCAAGATTTTCTTCTCGGTGCATTTAATTTACAAACTGTAAGTATTAATGATAACGCATATCTTTGACTCTTTCCCAACACTTCAGGAGCTGAGGCTTTCATACAATAATCTTACTGGGGTTTTACCAAAAACTTTTGCGGGGTCTATAATTCAGATTCTTTGCTTGAATAATCAATATCTTGGATTATCAGGTGGTATTGATGTGCTATCTTCAATGGCCTGGTTGTCTCAAGTTTGGCTTTTTGCTAATGCTTTTACTGGTCCTGTCCCAGATTTGTCCCAATGCTTAAACCTGTTTGATCTGCAGCTCAGGGATAATCGGTTAACTGGGGTACTTCCTTCTTCTTTGACTGAGCTTCCTAAATTGATTAATATTTCGCTGCAGAACAATAAGTTGCAGGGTCAGGTTCCATAGTTTAAAAGTGGAGTGAAAGCTAGATATGTGCAGACTAATAGCTTCTGCAGGAGTACTGCTGGGCCTTGTGATCCTCAGGTGAATGTGCTTCTTGCTGTAGCGGGGGCTTTTGGGTATCCTACGTCGCTTGCAGAAGCTTGGAGGGGAAATGATGTTTGTGCCAAATGGAAATATGTTACTTGTGATCCTCAACGGAAGAGTGTAACAGTGTTGAACTTTAACAAGCAGAACTTTTCGGGTACGATTTCACCTGCCTTCGCAAATCTTACTTCACTGAGAAATCTCTTGTTCATTAATAATGAGCTTACTGGTTCCATTCCCGAGAGCTTGACAACATTGGATCAGCTAGTGGTTCTTGATGTGTCGTATAACAATTTGAGTGGTCCAGTACCAAATTTTACACCTACTGTCAAGTTTACCGCGACTGGCAATTTGTTTCTTGGGCAAGATGTAGATGGTGAAGACGGGGATAATAAGAAACCTGGGTCAGGATCAGATTCAGGGACACCTCCTAGCAGTGCCCCTGTGGCATCGAAATGGAGTTCAACTCCAGAACCTACTAGCACCCCTGTGGCATCAAAGGGAAGTTCACCTTTGGCAGGTGTGACTGCTAGTGTTGTTATTGCTGTTTTGGTATTGTTTATCTGTTAAAGGGAAGTAACGAAGAAGCTAAACAATGGAGTTCAACTAGTGTTGGCTATTTGGAATATCAGGCTTCACCAGCAGCAGATAATTCACCAATGTAGTTATCCTCCAATAGTTCCATGTCATAATCAGTTTCTCACTGCTGGTCATTATCCAATAATTCACTGATCTCGTGTATCTGTTGATAGTTCGACTGTGGTTTAATTTATTTATCTATTTGCTTTATCTAATTGCCTGTGAATCAGGATTGTTTTTATTCTTAAGTAAATTTCAGTTGTATAAGTAGTATATTTCCTGTCATGAATACGAATTTCATTTCTTAGCCTGTTTTCTTCTCCCACTTCTAGTTTTTACAGTTTACTTTGATGGAAGAAGGTCAATGTATCAATAGTATCACAACAGTTTGACATGCAACAATTCGACATTATCACACAACAACCTTCTACAACTTTGATTTTCTTTTCAATCTAAGAAACCGTACAATATTATGATTCTTTTCTGCAGCACTTAATCTATTTTTATATTCCTTAGGCTCCTTAATAAAAGCATTTCACGTGCCCTCATGACAGTTTAACTAGCACATTACATGGCTTAATTATTTAAATCACCTTCACTTCAATTTTATGTTTAAATTCCCTCCGGTCCTAAAAGGAAAGCCCATCTCTCCATTTGTGTAAAGCTTATGCTATCTCTACCATCTTCTGTCACTAACAATGTCGTGGAGAAACCATCTTTAATCGTTCCTCATTGTTTCTCTTCTCTTCTCTATCATTTGCAGATGAACAGCGCCATCATGTCCAAACTATCCGCCGCCTTCACATCCCCTCCGACTGGCTGGACTGGTACATCTTACTGCAAATGGACAGGCATTAAGTGTGACAGCTCCAAAAGAGTAACCTCCATCGACCTTCACTCCAAATCTCTCTCTGGCATTCTCCCACCTGAGCTCTCTCAACTCTCTCAACTCAAACCACTAGCTCTCTCCGAAAACTCTCTCTCTGGTACTTTACCTTTGTTAAAATATGAACACAGCTGCCATTGTTGAACACAGTCATTGTTGAACAACTGCTAGTCTAAGTTAAATTGTCATGTATTCACACAAACCAAACATAGACTTTATGCACTAAGTTTCTCTATAAATTAGTTCTTCATCCTTTGTAATAAATAAGTTGAATACACAGCAATACAAGAGTTGCAATTTTCCTCTTACATTGTTTTTCTTCTTCACCACATACTCTCATAATTTCTACATGGTATCAGAGCTTTAAGCTCCTGATCTTCTCTATTTCCGCTATCACCAAAACCAAGTTTCCAGAGCTTACCTCAAGATTAGCTCCCGCAAACAAGCCTCCGTCAAGTCTCTAGCAAGCTCCTCTGTGTTCTGTCCAGCTTGCCCTTTTCAACTCTCACTTCTCCGCTGCACTTTAAGCTCCCGGCCTCCATAATCTCCGGCCACAACCATCTTTTCCAGTGTACCAGTTCTTTGTGACATTTTCACAAACACCTTGCGCGTCCACTCAGTATCTTAAACAAACACTTCCTGAATCAACTTCATACCACCACAATATACAGATACAACAAACACACACCAGCCACATCCCTCAACTCCAACCGTGCAACGTTCATACATTACTCAGCTCGGCCCGAGTCAACTCGGTAACTGCCACCAACTCAGTGACAAGTTAACACCACAAGTTTCTTCCGAGCTCAGCCCACCAGTAAAACAACAAGTCATTGACTCGCTCAACTCACACATCAACTCGAGCCAAATTCACCTTCCTCATCTTTGTATATCTCTCAGCTCTCTCTTTCTCTATGAAAAACACACACGACCGTTCTAATTATTTGTAGGGCTACAGGAGTATTTTTCATTTACGCTAACATATTACCAGCCCATTTCTATTTGGGCCACACTAAATCAGCCCACTGAAAAATACAACGGTATAAATGATTTTAGTAGTGTGACAAAAAAAAACTGCATTCCTAGTTATTACGGGGATTCTGAGGCAGGACAACCTTTTGGGACAGAACGTAGCCGCGAAAGCTTCCCTTGTAGCCTCATATTGCTTATACGATATTGTAACTCTGCTACGTTACACATATGCATACACAAGCAATGGCACAAGGTCACCATCATCACCAAGCTCACATTGCTTATACAATATTAATAACTCTTCTACGTTATTATATACACACAAGCAGTTTTAACCTCACAATTATCATTCTGACAGTGCTTCTCTAGCCATCAGAATTTCCTTATCATTTTGACAGTGCTTCTCCAGCCATCAGAATTGTTTTCGTTCTGACAGTGTCTTATTCAGCCATCAGAATTGATTTTCGATCCTCATTCTGACAGTGCTTCTCTAGCCATCAGAATTTCCTTATCATTTTGACAGTGCTTCTCCAGCCATCAGAATTTTCGTTCTGACAGTGTCTTATTCGGCCATCAGAATTGATTTTTAGATCTTCATTATGATAGTGCTTCTCCAGCCATCAGAATTGTTTTACCGTTCTGACAGTGCTTCTTCAGCCATCAGATTAGCTTATTATTCTGACAATGCTTCTCTAGCTATCAGAATTACATCAGTTTGGGGAGGTGCAAAGACCAACAAAAAGGCACGATTCATCTACATCGTGTCTCCGGTTTAAAATCCTCCTACCACTTTCGGTAATTTTGTTTACAAACTCAAGCAGGTTTTTCAACCATCATAAGTTTGAGGGGGGGTGTTAAAATATGAACACAGCTGCCATTGTTGAACACAGTCATTGTTGAACAACTGCTAGTCTTGTCATGTATTCACACAAACCAAACATAGACTTTATGCACTAAGTTTCTCTATAAATTAGTTCTTCATCCTTTGTAATAAATAAGTTGAATACACAGCAATACAAGAGTTGCAATTTTCCTCTTACATTGTTTTTCTTCTTCACCACATACTCTCATAATTTCTACAACCTTCTTTTGCTAATCTCACCTCACTTGAAGAAATCTTTCTTCATTCTAACAACTTCACTTCAGTTCCTAATGATTTTCTTAAGGGTCTCACTAATTTACAAACCGCAAGTATTTGTGATAATCCAAATATTTCCCCATGGCAAATCCCTGATTATTTGTCGAAGAGTACTAATTTGAGTACTTTTGCTGCTAGTAATTCAAGCATTTCCGGGACTATTCCTGATATCTTTGATTCTTTTCCGAATTTTCAGAATCTGAGGCTTTATCAGGTCATTGGTTTATCAGGTTCTATTGATGTTTTATCTTCAATGGCTCAGTTGTCCCAAGTTTGGCTTTTTGCTAACGGGTCCTGTCCCAGACTTGTCGAAAAGCTTAAACCTATTTGATCTGCAGCTCAGGGATAATTGGTTAACTGGGGTACTTCCTCCTTCTTTGACTGAGCTTCCTAAACTGATCATTGATCAACATTTCTCTGCAGAACAATAAGTTGCAAGGTCAGTTTCCGGAGTTCAAAAGTGGTGACTACTAAACTTGGGGACACTAATAGCTTCTGTAGGAGTACCGCTGGGCCTTGTGATCCTCAGGTGAATGTGCTTAATCTTGCTGTTGCCGGGGCATTTGGGTATCCTGTGTCACTTGCAGAAGCTTGGATAGGGAATGATGCTTGTGATAAATGGACTGTTATAGCCAAAATTCCGTTCGGGTATTTTCAAGATGGATTTGGGTCAAATATGGGTTCAATTTGGGGAATTCTAGAGTAAATTAGGGTTTTGACTTAAGTTGGAGGAATTAGGCCGCGCCCTGGCTTTCCTTATAGTTAGGGCGCGCCCTAAATGTAAAATATGGTGACAAATCTGTTCAAGTTGGTTTTCTAAGAAGACATTGAAGAAATCTCTCCTAGGATACTATTCAAGTTAGGATTCTATTTAGGTGGGATTCTACTCAAGCTGGAATTCTAGAAGTTGAAGAATTCCCTCTTGTCGTATCTCAGGAGGGGGATGTCCGTCGCAGAAGGCCTCCAGGGGTTTACCTGGGTATAAGGACCCTTCTTAGACGCTAAGGGAGGCATCCGTGCGCCCTAAGGTGGAAAGATGGGGACTTTTTGGTGTGTGCTTTGGGAGCTCTATTCCTGTAGCCAATGGGCGCGCCCTCATTGGGGAACTTTGGAGTAATCCTGCACTTTGCACCCAAAAGCTTTGGATCACCTGTCCTGCTATCTGGTGAGTGCTTCTCATTCGGGGGACAGGGATGCGTTTTGCACTTGGGGTAAACCACGGCTATACCTGCATCCTTGAAATCAAGAAATAGCTGGTAGCGGATAGGACTAGTCCTCGACGGGGGAAGTTTCCTTATCCGTGAAGTCTTGAGATCTTGGATGAGCCTTGGGCCTTTTGTGGTTAGGCCTCATAGTAGAACATTCCGGAAGCTGGTCCGTTATCCAAGCCCATTTGGGTTTCTTGCTCTCCAAGAACTACGTCTGGCTTGATCCTCTATAAATATAGAGGTACGTAGGCAAATTGAGGGGTTGGAAGTCAAGAGCTCTGAATAGCCGTCACTAACCCTATCAATCTCAGCTACCAATCACAAACGGCCACCACACGCCACCACTCTTTTCGGCAAAGAACCACCGATGTAGATCTTGTTTCCGGCGAAGTACCTCTCATTTTGTTGTTACCAAATTCCTCCGTCAACAAATTGGCGCTAGAAGGAGGGGCATCCAATCAAGATCTTCATCTTAGGAGGAAAAGATGTCTCACAATCAACGCGGGGGTTCTCACGAAGAGGATTATTACGATTCTGAAGATAGCTTGGGGGGTAACCAAGCTCGTCATGAAGTTAATATTCCGGTGGAAATCCCTGTTCCCCCGCACCACCATAGAACTCCAGCCACCAGCGGTGGCCAGCCGCCCGTTCTTATCAGTAACGCGGCATTAATGGAACAGTTGTATCGTATGGGAGATGCCATAAATAATTTCGGAGCCAGGTTGAGTTCTGTGGAGGAAGTGCAAGAATCTAGGAGAAAATCTCGGAGTATCCCGCGAAATCATCGTCGATCGGGCAAATCCCCTCAGATTGAAAAAAATTCTCGGAGGGAGGAAAATCAGGAAAGGAGATTTCAGCTGGTCACTCCTAGAAGGTTAGATTATTCTGATCCTATTGTTGAGTATCCTAGTGATGATAATTCTGAGCGCAGGTTGTCAAATCCCCAAGAGAGGGCGCGCCCTCATCCTCATCGTTCGCGACGCACTCCTGGTGAGATTCAAAGGGATGAGGAGCAGATAGCTAGAGAAAGGAAAGACTATGCCAGCTTGAAGGAGCGCCTTGGAATAAGGCTTAATGACGACGATTTAAGGATGGTACTTCTTGAGCAACAGAAGAAAAGCGAATATTTGGAATCACGGCCCCATAATTCACAGCGCGCGCCCCCTGGCAATAGGTCGAGGCCCCTTGGACATGAGCGAGCCCTTACACGGAGTCATGAGCCACAGCGCGCGCCTCTTGACAATAGGTCGAGGCCCCTTGGACATGAGCGATCTCTTGCTCGCAATAATAATCCACAGCGCGCGCCCCCTGTTCACAACAGGTCGCGGCCCCTTGGATCTAAACGAACTTTTCATCACAACACTGGAGCAAGAGGAAACCGTGATAACGGTGATAAAAGAAGGGAAAGATATCAAGGAGATGGGCGCCCCCATCATCAGGGCGCGCCCTCAAGTAGAAGATCTCCCCGTATTCATCAAATTCCAAGTACTTCTGATGAGTCTAGATCGAGGACGCACCCTCACTCAGGAGAACAATATCAGAGAAATTGTCAGGGGAATCCGCAATCTCATGGAAATCCAGAAGGTCAGCAAACACAAACTCAAACTCAAGAGGATGTTGTGGTTCAGCCGCAGGCAGGGAATCAAGGAGGCGTGGAGACAGCGGCTCCACCTCCACCTCCACCTCCAGGGGGTACTCAAACTGTGGCACAACCAAATATTCAGAATGTTCCCGGGGTTGGAACTTTCAATGTGGATGATTTGAAGAAGCTCCTTGCTCACTTGGATGGAGGAAGAATATCTGCTACTGCACAAACTTCCTCTCCATTCTCAACTGAAGTAAGAGAGGCGCAGCTTCCTACTGGGTATAGATCTATGACAAATGATTTGCGCTTTCATAGAAATGCAGATCCTGTCGAATTCTTCAGACGCTTTGATATCGAGATGGATGTCTATCAAGTGACGGAGCTGGCTAGGTGTCGATTTTTGGCAGCAACTTTCAGGGAAAGTGCTCAGCAATGGTTTCAGAAACTTGGCCCGGGAGTTATTACATCTTGGCAGGTGATGAGGAATTTGTTTTTGACTAAATTCCAGGCGGCAGTTAAATATGCCCCTCCCGTCACGACTTTGGCCAATATCAAGCAAAGGGAAGGAGAAAGTCTGCAATCTTACTTCAAGAGGTTTAACTCAGAATCAACTTTGGTGAGAGGAGCAACTGATGAAACGCTCAAGAGTTTTCAAATAGCTGGATTATCAGTGGGAACCGACTTCTGGAAACATCTTCAAGGACGAGATCTACCAACATTGGCTGATGTGTTTGCACAAGCTGAATCTTTCAAGATTGTGGAACAGTCTTTGGTAGATAATCGAAAGACTGATAATCAAAACAGTTCTAAGGTAAAGATCGGAAAGAGGAAGGATAGGTCTCCTAGTCCAACTCGCCGGATAGCAACAGGTGCCAATCGGGTGAACCTTGCTGAATCTGGCAGAAATTGGGGTCCCCCGGATACTTACACTTATAATCAAAGGCCGGGTAATTATACACCCCTTGCAGCCTCCATTGAACATATCTTTGAAGTGAACAAAAATAAAGGATTCTTCAGAAAGCCAGAGCCTCTCTCTTCTTGGCAAAGTAAATATAAGAGAAAGTACTGCGAATTCCATGAGTCTTCTGGGCACAATACTTATGAGTGCCGTCAATTGAAGGATGAAATTGAGGATTTAATCAAGGAAGGATACCTGACAGAATGGATTGTCAGAGAAGTGAAAAAACATAGGGAGAATCCTGATAAGAGAGATGGAGGGCGTGCCCCCCATGTAGATGGTAAGCCTGAAGAAAAGAAGTTTGTGAAGGAAGGAAGTATTCACACTATCTTTGGTGGACACCACCTGGGAGGTGACAGCAATCATGCTATGGAGAGGTATATTAGAGAAGCGAGATACCGACCTCTTACAAATGTGAATAGTTTGGAGTTGAGACCGCCTAAATTATTCAAAGGGGAATTTGCTGATATCACTTTCACTGAAGAAGAAGCAAGATGGGTACACCATCCTCATAATGATGCTTTGGTGGTGGCAATTCAGATTGGGTCCAAGAATGTACATCGAGTTTTTGTTGATAATGGAAGTTCGGTGAATATTCTATATTACAGCACTTACCAAAAGTTGGGACTTCTAGATAAGGATATGATTCAAGATAACGTATGGATCTATGGTTTTTCGGGCGAATCTGTAAAGGTCATGGGAGCTATCAAGTTACCAGTAACTCTCGGGGAAGGAACTCTTTCTGTGACGCAAATGATGGATTTCATGATTTTGAATGTGGAATCATCACACAATGCGTTGGTAGGACGTCCCTTGTTGAAAGAAATGAAAGTTGTGACCTCCATCTATCATCTTGCAATGAAGTTTCCTACGCCAAATGGTGTGGGAACAATTCGAGGATCTCAGCATGACTCGAGAGACTGTTATCATAAGGCAATTAAAGGGTTCAGGAGACAGCAAGATGGAGGGCGCGCCCTCAGTGAAAGTAGTTCTGGAGTTATGAGTATTGTTCTTGGAGAAGTGAGAGTCCATTATCTTGTTCAAGAGCCAGAGGAAGAAACGCCTTGCTACAAGGCGCGCCCTGAAGAAAGAATTCCAGTACTTGATGATCTTCAAGATGGAATTCTAGAAGAAATTGAAGAAGATTCGGAGGTGATTTCGGTTAATATCAGAGGAGAGCAAGTCGAAGGAAGGCGAATGTTACTTGAAGGTTTGTTGCATACTCTTGTTGAGGAAGACTTCCCTCTTAAAGAGGACGCGCCCTCCAAGGGTGCAACACCAATCGAGGATCCTCGAAGTTTTGATTTTGATCTTGATCCGAGAACACCACAACCTGTGGAAAAGACTGGTCCTGCAGAGGATACTATTTCAATTATGGTGGACGAAAAGGATTCAAGTAAGGTTTTGAAAGTCGGATCTCAGTTGAATTCCAAGTTGAGAGGAATGCTCACTAGTTTTCTCTTGAATAATCTGGATGTCTTTGCTTGGAGTCATGCTGATATGGTAGGAATCGATCCAAAGATTATGTGTCATCATTTGAACATAGATCCCACCAAGAAAGGAATCCGCCAGAAACGTCGACCTGTGAGTGGAGAGAGAGCTATAGCATTGAAAGAAGAAGTTGATAGACTTCTAGATGTTGGTTTGATCAAGGAATCATATTACCCCGATTGGCTGGCTAATCCTGTTCTTGTCAAGAAGCCTAATGGAAAGTGGAGAACTTGTGTGGATTTTACGGACCTGAACAAGGCTTGCCCTAAAGATAGTTTTCCTCTCCCTCGAATTGATCAGTTGGTGGATGCTACCGCTGGCCACGCTCTTTTGAGTTTCATGGATGCTTATTCGGGATAAAATCAAATTCCCATGTACGAACCTGATCAAGAACACACCTCTTTCATCACGGATAGGAGTTTGTACTGTTATATTGGAATGCCATTTGGTTTGATCAATGCTGGAGCTACTTATCAGAGGTTGGTGAACATGATGTTTAAAGATCTGATAGGGAAAACCATGGAAGTGTATGTGGATGACATGCTTGTCAAATCCTTGAGGGCGGAGGACCATGTAAAGCATTTGGAGCAGATGTTCGGAGTATTGAGGAAGTTCAGAATGAAGTTGAATCCTCAAAAATGTGTGTTTGGAGTGGAATCCGGAAAATTCTTGGGATTCATGGTTAACCATCGTGGGATCGAGGCGAATCCAGCCAAGATTAAAGCCTTACTTGACATGAAATCTCCATCCAGTGTGAAGCAAGTTCAGAGTTTAGCTGGGAGAATTGCAACGCTAAACCGCTTTGTGTCAAAATCTTCGGATAGATGCAGAGAGTTCTTCAAGGCAATCAAAGGAGCATCCAAAGATTTTGTATGGACTCCTGAGTGTGAAGATGCTTTTCAGAAAATCAAAGAACGGTTGGGGAATCCTCCGCTCTTAGCTAAGCCCGTGGAGGGAGAAACCTTGGTATTATACTTGGCAGTATCAGAATACTCCATTAGTGCAGTATTGGTGAGAGAAGAAATTGATCATCAGTCCCCGGTTTACTATGTGAGCAAGCGGTTGCATGATGCAGAGACTCGATACACCAGTATGGAAAAGTTGGTTTTTGCTTTAATCTTGGCGGCAAGGAAACTTCGTCCTTACTTTCAAGCTCATAGGATCGAGGTTCGTATTGCTTATCCATTGAGAAGTATTCTTCACAAACCGGAAGCTTCAGGAAGAATGTTGAAATGGGCCATCGAATTAGGGCAGTTTGATTTGGAATATACACCAAGAACAGCAATTAAAGGTCAGGCTTTAGCGGATTTCATCCTGGAGTTTGATTTAGAGACCGAGGAAAAGTCAATTGTATTAGTGGAACCTGGAATTCCTCCTAAGAGGGCGCGCCCTCTTGAGGAAATTCCCCAACCTTGGTGGAGGTTGCATGTAGATGGAGCTGAAAACAATGGAGGAGCTGGTGCAGGTGTAATTCTGGTGACACCTGAAGGAAATCAACTAATGAGTGCTATTCATTTCAAATTCGAGGCAACTAATAATGATGCGGAATATGAAGCTTTGATTAATGGATTGAAAATGGCCTTGGAAATGTAAGTAGTAAATTTGATTGTGTCAAGTGATTCAGAGTTAGTGGTCAGGCAGATCAAAGGAGGTTTTCAGTGTAGAGGTCCGAGAACAGAGCTCTACATGAAGTGTGCACAACGATTAATTCAGAAATTTCGTGAAGTAAGGTTGGAATGCATTCCTCGAGATGAAAATTTCTCTGCAGATGTTTTGGCTAAGCTGGGATCCCAGAAGGATGCTATGTTGTTAGGAACAGTTCCTCTACAAATTCAAGAAGTGCCAAGTATTCCAGAGGTGGAAGTTATGGAAGTGGAGAGTACTCCGTCAGTTACCTGGATGACTCCAATTCTAGAATACCTCCGTAAGGGGATTTTCCCAAGCGATAAAATTGAGGCAAGGCGTCTTCGATATCATGCTGCCAGGTTTGTGGAGTATGATGGGATTTTGTACAAGAGAGGTTTCAATCAACCGCTTCTGAAGTGCATAGATGGGGATGACTGCAATTATATCCTAAGGGAGGTACATGAAGGTATTTGTGGCAATCACTCGGGGGGTGGTTCGTTGGCAATGAAGGTGTTAAGGCAAGGTTATTATTGGCCTACTATGAAGAAGGATGCCTATGAGTTCGTTAAGGCATGCGATAGATGCCAGAGGTTTGCCAATTATTCAACGATTCCCGTAACTACCTTGACTTCTATGATGAGTCCATGGCCATTTGCTATGTGGGGAATTGATCTTATTGGAGAACTCCCTAAATCTAAGGGAGGAGTCAAGTACGCTGTTGTGGCTGTAGATTATTTCACCAAGTGGGCGGAAGCAATGCCCTTGGCCAAGATAACAGCGAAGAAAATCAAGGATTTTGTGTTCAACTCTATTGTGTGCAGATTCGGGATTCCTTACAAGCTTGTTTCAGATAATGGAAAGCAGTTTGATAGCAAAGAGTTGCGAAAGCTATGTGAAGATTTAGGAATCAAGAAAGAATTTGCAGCTGTATATCACCCTCAGAGTAATGGGCAGACTGAAGCTATTAACAAGATAATCAAGCACACTTTGAAGACCAAATTGGAAGAAAGCAAATGGAATTGGCCCGAGGAACTTCCTATGGTCTTATGGTCGTATAACACAACTCCAAGAACCACAACTGGAGAGTCTCCTTTCATGTTATCTTATGGGTGTGAGGCAATGGTTCCAGTGGAAATTGGAGCAGGGTCATTCCGAAGAGATTTCTATGAGGAAGAATCGAATATGGTGAATCAAAGGCTAAATCTCGATTTTCTGGAGGAGACAAGGACTAACTCGCAGTTGAGGTTGGCAACTTATCAGCAGAGGGCTGCAAGGTACTATAACAAGAAGGTGAAGATTCAGCCTTTTAAGGTGGGTGATCTAGTTCTGCGGAAAGTTATGCCTAATACAAGAGTAGCAGCACATGGAGTTTTTGGTCCCAACTGGGAAGGACCTTACAAGATCAAGTCTATCATCTGGGAAGGAACTTATCATCTAGAAGACTTGGATGGCAACATAATCCCAAGAGCATGGAATGTAGAGCATTTGAGAAAGTATTATCAGTAGGATGCGGCTTTGACCCCCTATTGTATGAAGGCTTATATTTAAGTTATAGACTAGTATAAATAAATCTTCTCCTAGTCTAGGGGGGTAGTACATATACGCCTTCTTTAGTTCTAGTTGAGACTTGCTGTTTTTATTCCACATTTTTTAGAAGTTTATTCTCCTTAGCTCGGGGGGTAGAACATGTATACCTTCCCTTGTTCTGCTGAGATTTGAGATTATTTGAAGATTAATAAAGTATATCAAGACATTTTTTTTTTCAAGAATTTTGAAGACTTTTTGATTGAAGTATAAGAGGTCGTGCCCATTTCTTAGGGCGCGCCCTCAGCATGTATGAAGATTTGCTATGTAGTGATTGACAAGTTAAAGGAATCCTGAAAAGGGTAGTGCCTTAAGGCGCGCCCTCAACATGAATGAAGAATCTTTGTGTTTTATTTTGGTCAAGATTAAAGACATCAAGGGCGCGCCCTAATTTGAAGAGTTTAACAAATAAAAGCATGAAGATAAATAATGAGCATAGCAAAAGTTCAAAAGGCACTAAAAAGTTAGGAATTACAAATTGCAGGGTTTTACAAAGGACCCGCACCTTAAAAGTTAAAGTATGTACGAAACAGGTTTAAAAGACTGAAATCCTAAGGCGCGTCCTTAGGGGGAGAAGAAGGGATAACCTTGGAAGGTGAAGGAAGTGCATCCTGAGCATCGTTTGGGCGAACCGTTTTAAGGGGAGATACATTTGCGGGAGGAGAGCTTTGAGTAGGGATAGCTGCAGGAGATGGTTGAACGTTGTCAGTTGTGGGCGCGCCCTCGGAAGCCTCCTCTAATCCTAATTCTACTCTTTTTGCCTTAATAACTGCGGTTTGCTCAACTTTAAACTTTGCTATATCCTCAGCAGCAGCAGGTCCAAATTTCTCCCAGTTATAGTCAGGATCGTTGGCTAGAAAGCCAATAAGATAGAAGTTAAAACCCTTTTCGAAGTTTTCATCTTCAATGGCTTCTCTCTGTTCTTTTAACTTAGCCTTTTCGATCTCTATGGCATCTTGCTGAGCTTGAAGTTCTTCCACTTGCTTTCTCAATCTTTCAACTTGATCACTGAAGAATAAGCCATTATCAATAGATTTCTGAAGATCTAGCTTGAGGGTGGTAATCTCAGCATCTTTGGCATCGCTTTCTTTCTTCCATTTATTATCATTGTCGACAATCATCTTCGAATACTTCATATTCTCAGCTTCAAGTCTGTTGAGGTGGAGTTTTTCCTTATGAATCCTCTGGGCGCGCCCTAGAGATTGAATAAGCAGTTGGGCAGATGCCCGAATCATGGACTGAGATTCCTCATCCGCATTCATATTTTGCCAAATATCAACCTCCTTTTCTTCAACAAGGGAGGCAGCAGCAGGGCCAATTAAGGTTTCAACATATGAGGGCGCGCCCTCATATCTTGGCTTCTTGCCCCTGTCAGAGATAGGTTCTTGAATATCAGCACTCCTTTTCAGAGATTCTGTGGATGGAGTGACCATGTCACTGGAATTCTTGTCCTGCACAGGGCGCGCCCTGGAATCAGATGTACCCGCTTGGTCGTGTTTCTTTTCTTTGTCACTCTTCTTTTTGGCAGCGCCAAATCCGCGAGGAATCCTAGGAGCCATACCTGTACAAGATAAAAGAGAAGAAAGGTTAGGCCGCGCCCTGGGTAAAGAAGGCAAAGTATAAAACAAAACATAAGAAATGAAAAATAAACGGTTAGGGCGCGCCCTATTCTACATTATAATTATTACCTTCGTCAGAATCAGAATTTTCATTTTTGCTATCACTAGATGAAGAGGTGGGAACGGCGATGCCATTTCTAATTTTTTTAAATTTACAAATGGAACCAACCCTGTCGGAAAGAATTCCAACCCTTTTTAGATTTTCTTCAGTGATTAGAGTTTGGAGATTAAATTTCTCCGCTGCAACTTTTAGGATGGCTTTGGCCCGGGATGAGGCCGCGCCCTGAAGTTCTTTTTGAACTCTTCTATCTGTTTTGGTTTAAAAAAGATCAGTTAAAGTTAAAAGAAAGTTGAAAAAAAGGAGAAAAGAAGACTGTAGGGCGCGCCCTCACTTACATGGATCTGTATTGAATTGAAGACGAACTCGAGGAACGTCCCAGATGAAGAAATAAGGTTCCTTCCATCTTTTGGTGTGGCTAACTCTTCCCTCAGAAAAACCTTTGTTATTGTGAGGTTTGTTGATTACCAGATAATAGTATCCAATGCTTGATTGACGGATGCTAAAGAAATAAATGATTTCTGGCATGGAGGGTGCCCCAAAACCCAGGTCATGGTAGAGAATGAATAAGCCTAAGACAAGTTTATAGCTGTTGGGAGAGAGTTGGATTGGGGCTAGATCGTACCATTCAAGGATTTCTCTTAGGAAGGGGTGTAAAGGCGCGCCCACACCTAAAGCGACGAGTTTCTGGGTAAGAACCATCCTTGGAATTCTGAAATTTCCACCATAGTTGAAAATGTAAGGTCGATGGTGGGAGTGAGGAATTGCCCAGAGTCCTTCTTGGCCATAGTATTTCATAGCCCATTCTACTTCATCATTGGTGGCCGTAGAAGACATGCTCACACAGGCTAACTTGCCCTGTTTCTTTCTGAGTTGGTTCTTTTCCTTTTCAGATATTTCATTATATCTGCCCCAATCAATGTCAATCTCTACATCAAGGACTTCCCAATGTTCGAATGGGGTAGGTGATGAAGGTGGAGATGTTGGTTCAGAGTTGATTACTGGTGAGATGGACGAGGCGGAAGGCGCGCCCTCAGAGGAATATGTATCAGAAGAATGCGTGTCACTGGGAGAATTGGGGTCCGGAGCATAATCATTGTCAGATGGGTCTGTGTATATGAGATTTGAAGTCTTTTCAGGTATTGGTGTTGGAATTTTTTCAAGTATTTGAGTGTTGAGGGGAATACCATCAAAGGAGTCTTCATCGGAGAAATTCATCCTGCCTTCGTTAAAATCTTCAATAAGGCGCGCCTTGTCTTCAGGAGAAATAAACGAAAAAGGGCTCCTGTAAGGTTCAGGAGATAAGGGGGGTGGCAATGGAGAATGGATCCCTAAACGTTCGTTGAATTCCCTAAATGGGTGAAAAGGCGGAGACGCGCCCTCCAGCTGCAAAATTAAATGAAAGAAGGGACTTAGGGCGCGTCCAAGAATTAAATAAATAGAAGAATTCTTTGCAAAAATTGAGATCTAGATGTCTAAGGCGTGTTCTGGGTAAAAGGCGCGCCCTAGAGTATAATGATTAACTGTAACATCCCTGTCCTAATATATATAATTAATTAAACTAAATAATATTTTTTATGACTAATACGATTCATAAAGCTTAAAATTCGTTAAAATATTATTAATGTACGAAGAAAATGAATAGTGACCCAGGGGAGGAATAGTGATTTTTGGTGTGAAATTATTATTTGAGATAGAGGATACTATATGAGGGACCGTAGTCTTCTACGACATTTGAGGATTAGACTCCTAAGTATTTATTAAGAATTTAGAATGTTTTATAGTAGGTAGTTGAACTTCTGAGATTTTATAAAAATCAACCGTAAGTCAGAAAAATGCAAATGAATACTCTATACGAAGGTATGGATGAGAATAGAATTAAGAAATTAGAGGAGTATTTATTGAGAAACATATTTTGAGGAGCTATTTTAAAATTCATAGAAAAATGAATAGAAATTGTTAGCTTCCTAGGTAAGCCAAGGTTAAAAAGGTAAAATTCATGCTAAAGCTAATGGATAAAATCAAAACAACTCATCTTATCCTCATTTCTAGCAAAAGTGCCAAATATGGAAGGAAAACAAGGAAGCCATGGACGAAAATTTCTTACTAGCTTTACTACTTCTCTAAAAAAAATCTCCAATAAATATATATTACATATAAGATACATATACACACTTACAAAAGGTTAGTTCAAGGAGAAGGAAACTAGAACACAAGATCTTGCAAGGGTTTCAAGAGAGTTTTACAAGGAAAACAAAGCTACTTAAGGGGTATATTTCTATCTTTTAGATCCTTAAATTTCTTTGAGTTTTATTGAATATTATGGTGGGTTTAAAATCTGGTATATATGGGTGTGTTAATATTGGTTGATAATGATTATTTGATTGGAGAAATGATTAGAAGATAGGTTGATTAAGGGTATATAAAATGGATTTATGAAATGCTTTGTTAAGGGGAAGTTCCTGCCACTATTTTAGAATAAAGGTTCATACTGCTCAATTCCGTTTATGGGCAGTGGGTATGTAAGGAAAACGTTCCACTCGGAGTCTAGTTTGCACACACGCAAACGGTGAGTCAATTGGGTTAACGAGCTAGGAGTTATGTCCGTTTTAGTATAAGAATGTCAATAAGCTACGAATTTGTAGAAACCAAACATTGGGAATAATATTTCACCAACCTAAACTCCTTAATTCGAACTGAGAAATTTATGTAAGGTTTATAGAAGATTAAGTAAGAAGTATGTAATTTTTGGTGATTTATTGAACATTTATTGATTTACTAAAAATGCTAGAGTAAAAGGTGTGCAGTGAAGTTGAGTTTTCCAGGTTCACTGCCCTGCCCTGTTTTGAGGAATTATTCGGAATACTTGTGATCAGTTATGGGCAGTGGGTTTGCTGGGTCTATAACCTAATTTGAGTCTAGTTTACACCCTCGAAAGAATTGAGTCATTTCATTTAGCGAGTAAGGAGTTATGGTCATTTTAGTAAAGTTAGCGCATAAGGTGCAAATTGCTAGAACATTGAACTTTGGAGAATTATTTAACCTAGCTAAACACCTTAATTCGAATTGAAATTTTGAGGAATAATAGAACAATGAGTATAGAAGATCTCAGGGGTGGATTCGGGTTAAAATAATAATTCTATGATTTATGGTGAATTTTTGAGTACGGCTGACCAGTGAGGGAAATGCCCTGTTTTTGGACTGTTTTGACAGATTTTTGTACCAACTTTGAGAGAGCATTTGACCTAGCTATACTAATCCTTTTGATCTGAAATTTTGAGATTAGAAAGGTCTTATGTTAGAGATTAAAATGGAAAAGGTTTCGTACAAAAATGTTAAGTTTTGGAATTATGAAAAATGTCGGAACATAGGGATTCAATAAGGATTTCTTAAGAAATGAAATTTGAGGAACTATTTTGGGATGAGATTTCGGACAAGTTAGGAACCCCATTCCGGATAAGTTAAAGAACAAAAGTTGTAGATCTAGGTGTGAACTATGTTCATACTAAAAATGGTAATTATCAGATAGTTAATGATCATGAAGGTGAATAAGCCGTAGAGAGAAAGATTAACATAATTCCTTAATAAACATATTTTCTTAAATAAAATATATGCATCATATATAAAGCAAATTATGGATTGTGGTAACTAATTAGAGTTTATATATATTTAGATTCTCAGAAAGGGGTTCGGTACCAAAACCAAGGTAGTGCACGCTAGAAGAGGAAGCAAGCTAAGGTAAACATTAATCTATGTTTACTTTACATTTCACTATGTGTTATATGTGAAAGTTGATAATTGCTATGTGAGTAGATCATCTGAAGTATAATTCTATGTGATGTATGAAATATGTGAATACATGGTGATAGGGCTATGAATTTTGTTATTATGTGATAAATGTGGATTGCATGATAGTATACCATGCATGTAAGTGAACACATGGAAGGAAGTAAGACTTGGGATTTAGGTGGTATATTGTGCATATAGATTCACACAAATAAAGGCGTTGTGACTGTCAATTACTTTAGGGAATTATTGGCCTAGCTAGCCGGGGAAAAAGAAATATAGGGATCCCGGGAAAATAAAGTCGACTATAAATAACAAGAGCCCTTGGGGCCGGGAAAATAATGTAAGTCCTCGAGACTATAAACATGGGATCCCGGGAAAAGCTAAAGTTAAATTGATCAGTCACAACAAAGAAGTAAACCAAGTAAAGGAAAGTCAAGTCAAATGTATGGGTTGCATATATTCATTCTTAGTATGATTACTTGATGAGTTGATGCATTATGTGATGATTTGAAGAGCATGTATTAATATTTACTTGTTAAATGTGAATATCTGTTAAAAGATAGAGATTATTGTTTCACTGAGCTTGCGACTCATAAAACTCGCTAAACATGTTTCAGGATTTCTATATAACGGAAGTTGTTAGATCTAGAGTGGAAGGTATCCTAGCAGGTTTTTGAGAGGATCGACTTGTAACTTCAGACTCTAGTTTTATTAGCAGCCTATTATTATCGATAGTTATGTCTAATCTTCTTTCTCTCCCACTTCATATTCCATCTCTCTTCTATGTTGGTCAACATAACTCTTTTGACGGTCCTGGGCTGCCTTCAATTTCTCTTTTACTATGTTAACCTTGTCAATGGCATTCTGAACAATTTCTGGACCTTCTAATATTATAGTACCCTCTTTATCCCAATACAATGGACTTCTACACTTCCTTCCGTACAATGCTTCATATGGAGCCATGCCTATACTACTATGAAAATGATTATTGTATGCAAATTCCATCAAAGCAATATACTCATCCCAACTACCTTTGAATTCAAGTACACAGGCCCTTAACATACCTTCTAACGTTTGAATTGTCCTCTCTGATTGTCCATCAGTCTGTGGATGAAATGCTGTACTAAAATTCAAATGAGTCCCCAAAGCATCTTGCAAACTTTTCCAAAATCGTGAAGTAAATCTAGGATCTCTATCCGACACAATTGATATGGGTACTCCGTGTAATCTCACAATCTCGTTTATATATCTTCTTGCTAAATGATCTAGTGTACAACCCCAATGAATGGGTAAAAAGTGAGCAGACTTTGTGAGTCTGTCAACAATGATCCACATAGCATCATTCCCCTTCCGAGTCTTAGGTAAACTTGTAACAAAATCCATTGTAATCCGTTCCCATTTCCACTCAGGTATTGGCAGAGGATTCAACCTACCAGCAGGAGCTTGATGTTCACTCTTCACCTGTTGGCATGTCAAACACCTTGCCGTAAACTCAGCTACATCTCTCTTCATTCCGGCCCACCAATAATGAGGCTTCATGGTGTGGTACATCTTAGTTGCTCCAGGGTGCATCGCATATGGGGCATTATGGGCTTCATCCAAAATTTCTCTTCTTAGATTATCAATATCAGGAACACAAATTCTATCTCCATACATTAAGGTATCATCTTGTATAGTAAAACTTGTATCCTTTCCTTGTTTCACTTTCTCAATGATTTCTAAGATGTTTGGATCACGTGGTTGCGCTTCTTGGATTCTTTCCTTTAAGATCGGTCTTATGTTTAGCGTTGCCAATAAAACTCCCAGACTTTGAACACTCAAGTCTACATTCATCGCTCTCATGTCTATCAAATATGGTAGAGAATTAACCTGAAGGTTTTCCACACTACTACTACTAGGCTTCCTACTTAATGCATCAGCAACTGTATTTGCCTTTCCTGGGTGATACTCGATAGTGCAGTCATAATCCTTCAACAACTCTAACCATCGTCTTTGTCTCATGTTTAACTCTTTCTGGCTCATTAAATACTTTAAACTCTTATGATCCGTGAAAATCTGAAATGTCTCACCATATAAATAATGTCTCCAAATTTTCAATGCAAACACTACTGCCGCCAATTCTAAATCATGAACAGGATAAGAAATTTCATGAGTTCTTAATTGTCTTGAAGCATATGAAATTACTCTTCCATGTTGCATAAGCACACATCCTAATCCTTGCTGCGAAGCATCGCTATAAACAACCATACCTCCTTGACCCGATGGAGTCGCTAAAATAGGTGCTGAAGTCAATCTACTTTTTAACTCCTCAAAACTTTGTTGAGCATCCTCATTCCATTTAAAAGGAACATTCTTTCTAATTAACTTCGTCATTGGTCCAGCAATCTTAGAAAATCCTTCTACAAATCTTCGATAATAACCAGCTAGACCTAGAAAACTTCTAACTTCAGTAACACTCCTGGGTGCCTCCCAATTCAGAATTGCTTCTATTTTCTTTGGGTCAACTTCAATCCCTCTACTTGAAACAATATGTCCCAAAAATATCATTGATCTAACCAAAATTCACTTTTGCTAAATTTTGCATATAACTGGTTTTCTCTCAAAGTTTCTAAAACTATCCTCAAATGATTCTCATGTTCTTGAACATCCTTGGAATAAATAAGTATGTCATCAATGAATACTATCACAAATTTATCTAGATAAGGGTGAAACACTCTATTCATCAATGCCATAAAAACACCTGGGGCATTAGTCACTCCAAAAGGCATAACAAGAAATTCATAATGACCATAACGTGTTCTAAACGCTGTCTTTGGAATATCTCCTTCTGCTACCCTCAACTGATGATATCCTGATCTTAAATCAATCTTTGAAAACACCTTTGCACCTTGTAACTGATCAAACAAATCATCTACCCTCGGTAGTGGATACTTATTCTTAACAGTGACTTGGTTTAACTTACGATAGTCTATACATAATCTCATCGTACCATCCTTTTTCTTCAAAAATAATACTGGTGCTCCCCAAGGAGAAACACTGGGACGAATATAACCCTTCTCTAATAGCTCTACCAATTGTTTCTTTAACTCCTTTAATTCTAAGGGTGCCATCCTATATGGAACACTTGAAATCGGTTCTGTACCAGAAAGTAACTCAATAGAAAATTCTACTTCTCTATCTGGTGGTAATCCTGGCAAATCTTCTGGAAAAACATCAGAAAATTCCTTAACTATTGGGATATTTTCTAGCTTACTTTCCTCAACACTCGTGTCAATGACATGTGCCAAATAGGCCTCACAACCTTTCTTAATCATCTTAAATGCACGTACAGCTGATATTAAACAACTAGGCGCAATCTTCCGATCTCCATAAAATACAACTTTATCTTTATTTGGAGTATCTATGACCACCTCTTTGGTATAACAGTCTACCTTAGCACGATACTTAGATAACCAATCCATACCCAAAATTATATCGAACTCGCGAAAAGGTAATACTATTAAATCCGCATGAAATTCTACTTCGCTCATTTTAATGACACAATCTCTAATTACTTTGTCTACAATTACCACTTCACCCAATGGCGTATGAACATTCACATTATAATTTAGGGTATCATGGTTTTTATGTAACTTAGATGTCATGTCAGTTGATATGAATGAATGCGTAGATCCAGGGTCAATAAGAACATAAACTTCCAAATCATTTAAGAAAACTTTACCAGTAATCACTTCAGGTGCTACAACAGCCTCATTCCTGGTTAGTGCAAACACTCGAGCTTGTGATTGTGGATTTGAACTCTGAGCTTCTGATCTAGCTACTCCTCCTCCACTGTTAGCTTGTCTTCCTCGACCTCTTCCAAAAGAAATTCCACCTCCCCTAGCTCCCATATTCTGTACCGTTTGTTCTGACACAGCTGGTCCCAAGTTTAACTTCTTTGGGCATTCCCTTTTAAAATGTCCTTGTTCTCCACAAAAATAACATCCTCCAGACACCCCTGTGGGTTTCGGTGTTAAATTTGGTTTCCAATTCCTATTGACATTTCCAGTGTTGAATGACTTTCCTCCCCTAGGTGTAATTGTACTACCCCTAGTAGCTGATTGAGCAGGTGTACTAAAGTTCTGTCTCTTGAATGGTCTCCCACTGGATCCACCCAAGAATCCAGTTCCCTCTCTTTTCTGACCCTGAAAATAACTAGGCTTCTCCTTAATCAAACGCTCCGCCCTAACAACTGCAGCCCTTAAATCATTATAACTACGAAGATCACTAGGTGTAATCTTGCTTCTAATGTCGTACTTAAGCCCTTCTTCAAATCGTCTACATCGATCTCTTTCAGTTGACACCATGGCAGATGCATAGTGAGACAACTGTGTGAACTTCACTTCATACTCAGCCACACTCATATTCCCCTGCTTCAAATTCAAGAACTCTCTTTGCTTTTCATCTCGATAAATCTCAGGCATATACTTATCATTAAACTCCCGTTGAAAATCCTCCCAAGTAAGTACCGGCGGTTGAATCATTGCTCTAGGAACAGTCTCCCACCAGTCATAAGCATCAGCTTGAAGTAATGACACTGCATAATCAAACTTCTCTTCAAGACTACAACGCATCATATTGAATATCCTCTCAGTCCTTTTCATCCAAGTCTCGGCCTCTGCGGGATCCACAGTACCATTGAAGTCAGTCGCTCCTAACTTCCTAAGTTCCTTATAGTTCCGAATCACTGGTTCAACTATAGGTCTTTGAACTTCTTCCTCCTCTACATTCTGCTCATGAGAGTGTACTGGTGGAGCATTTGAATCATCTCCCGAACGTTGCTGCTGATCTTCCATATTCCTTTACATAATTATATATACGTCAGACACCGTAAAACTATACGTTTTATAATGCACATATATTCAGCTATGTCTTAAGGGAACATAATAACTAACTATACTCGGGCAGTGCTAGTGCACTTCCGGCCGAGCATTGCTCTGATACCAAGTTGTCGTGCCCTCCCCTTTAATTAATAACTTAATATCGAATAATCACCATTATATAATCTAATTGACCAATTAATATAAAATATCTCGAATAAAAATATATTACAAACCAGAGTTCTCATTACAAAGCGGAAATACTGAAACCATGGTCATAATTATACAATACGAATATTATCCGAAATGTTACACAACATTGTCCTCAAAAGATTAGACATAACTATCGATAATAATAGGCTGCTAATAAAACTAGAGTCTGAAGTTACAAGTCGATCCTCTCAAAAACCTGCTAGGATACCTTCCACTCTAGATCTAACAACTTCCGTTATATAGAAACCCTGAAACATGTTTAGCGAGTTTTATGAGTCGCAAGCTCAGTGAAACAATAATCTCTATCTTTTAACAGATATTCACATTTAACAAGTAAATATTAATACATGCTCTTCAAATCATCACATAATGCATCAACTCATCAAGTAATCATACTAAGAATGAATATATGCAACCCATACATTTGACTTGACTTTCCTTTACTTGGTTTACTTCTTTGTTGTGACTGATCAATTTAACTTTAGCTTTTCCCGGGATCCCATGTTTATAGTCTCGAGGACTTACATTATTTTCCCGGCCCCAAGGGCTCTTGTTATTTATAGTCGACTTTATTTTCCCGGGATCCCTATATTTCTTTTTCCCCGGCTAGCTAGGCCAATAATTCCCTAAAGTAATTGACAGTCACAACGCCTTTATTTGTGTGAATCTATATGCACAATATACCACCTAAATCCCAAGTCTTACTTCCTTCCATGTGTTCACTTACATGCATGGTATACTATCATGCAATCCACATTTATCACATAATAACAAAATTCATAGCCCTATCACCATGTATTCACATATTTCATACATCACATAGAATTATACTTCAGATGATCTACTCACATAGCAATTATCAACTTTCACATATAACACATAGTGAAATGTAAAGTAAACATAGATTAATGTTTACCTTAGCTTGCTTCCTCTTCTAGCGTGCACTACCTTGGTTTTGGTACCGAACCCCTTTCTGAGAATCTAAATATATATAAACTCTAATTAGTTACCACAATCCATAATTTGCTTTATATATGATGCATATATTTTATTTAAGAAAATATGTTTATTAAGGAATTATGTTAATCTTTCTCTCTACGGCTTATTCACCTTCATGATCATTAACTATCTGATAATTACCATTTTTAGTATGAACATAGTTCACACCTAGATCTACAACTTTTGTTCTTTAACTTATCCGGAATGGGGTTCCTAACTTGTCCGAAATCTCATCCCAAAATAGTTCCTCAAATTTTATTTCTTAAGAAATCCTTATTGAATCCCTATGTTCCGACATTTTTCATAATTCCAAAACTTAACATTTTTGTACGAAACCTTTTCCATTTTAATCTCTAACATAAGACCTTTCTAATCTCAAAATTTCAGATCAAAAGGATTAGTATAGCTAGGTCAAATGCTCTCTCAAAGTTGGTACAAAAATCTGTCAAAACAGTCCAAAAACAGGGCATTTCCCTCACTGGTCAGCCGTACTCAAAAATTCACCATAAATCATAGAATTATTATTTTAACCCGAATCTACCCCTGAGATCTTCTATACTCATTGTTCTATTATTCCTCAAAATTTCAATTCGAATTAAGGTGTTTAGCTAGGTTAAATAATTCTCCAAAGTTCAATGTTCTAGCAATTTGCACCTTATGCGCTAACTTTACTAAAATGACCATAACTCCTTACTCGCTAAATGAAATGACTCAATTCTTTCGAGGGTGTAAACTAGACTCAAATTAGGTTATAGACCCAGCAAACCCACTGCCCATAACTGATCACAAGTATTCCGAATAATTCCTCAAAACAGGGCAGGGCAGTGAACCTGGAAAACTCAACTTCACTGCACACCTTTTACTCTAGCATTTTTAGTAAATCAATAAATGTTCAATAAATCACCAAAAATTACATACTTCTTACTTAATCTTCTATAAACCTTACATAAATTTCTCAGTTCGAATTAAGGAGTTTAGGTTGGTGAAATATTATTCCCAATGTTTGGTTTCTACAAATTCGTAGCTTATTGACATTCTTATACTAAAACGGACATAACTCCTAGCTCGTTAACCCAATTGACTCACCGTTTGCGTGTGTGCAAACTAGACTCCGAGTGGAACGTTTTCCTTACATACCCACTGCCCATAAACGGAATTGAGCAGTATGAACCTTTATTCTAAAATAGTGGCAGGAACTTCCCCTTAACAAAGCATTTCATAAATCCATTTTATATACCCTTAATCAACCTATCTTCTAATCATTTCTCCAATCAAATAATCATTATCAACCAATATTAACACACCCATATATACCAGATTTTAAACCCACCATAATATTCAATAAAACTCAAAGAAATTTAAGGATCTAAAAGATAGAAATATACCCCTTAAGTAGCTTTGTTTTCCTTGTAAAACTCTCTTGAAACCCTTGCAAGATCTTGTGTTCTAGTTTCCTTCTCCTTGAACTAACCTTTTGTAAGTGTGTATATGTATCTTATATGTAATATATATTTATTGGAGATTTTTTTATATTAATTGGTCAATAAGATTATATAATGGTGATTATTCGATATTAAGTTATTAATTAAAGGGGAGGGCACGACATTAACAGCATAAGGATGCACCTAAAAGATTTTCTAAGGTATTCTAGAAGTGTCATGAAGAATCAAATTTATAAAATTACGTCGTGGTATCAGAGAAATCCAAGGCGCGCCCTGTATTAAAGGCGCGCCCTGAAAGTGATTCACCGTGTTATTTTGACAGAAACATATTTA
Organism: Kitagawia praeruptora; assembly: GCA_037693485.1. Taxonomy (NCBI): domain Eukaryota; kingdom Viridiplantae; phylum Streptophyta; class Magnoliopsida; order Apiales; family Apiaceae; genus Kitagawia; species Kitagawia praeruptora. Next base: position 20,463,481 of record CM075347.1, read on the forward strand.
TGAAGAAGTTATTGTGGCAAATGAAGATCAAGCATGCATACATACATATATATATATACAAGTAATATTGAAGAACACGAAGACAACCAAGAGTCAAATCGCAAAATCGGACAAAATGCATGGTGAAAGTACAAATTAAAGGCATCAAAACATACCTTGGAAGTTCCGGAACAAGATTTGTGGAAGAAAATCAAAGGAAACTGTCGAGATTGGCCGGATTATTGCTCGGAAAAAGAGATCGTCGGAGTAGAGTTTTTGGGAAAGAGAGAGTAGAAAAAGAGTAAAATAAAACAGAACAGGGGTATTTATAGAGATTTAGAAAAATAGTGGAAAACAGCTGTCAGCCACTCAAGTCGTTTAGGATTCTAAGGACGCGCCCTCTGCCAAGGCGCGCCCTGATGGAGATTTGTGAAAAATTTTGGGCTTTTCAGAAGAAATTCCATACATCATCTCTGATTTCGTATGGAATTGGGGGGTAGTTGTTATAGCCAAAATTCGGTTCAGATATTTTCAAGATGGATTCGGGTCAAATATGGGTTCAATTTGGGGAATTCTAGAGTAAATTAGGGTTTTGACTTAAGTTGGAGGAATTAGGCCGCGCCCTGGCTTTCCTTATAGTTAGGGCGCGCCCTAAATGTAAAATATGATGACAAATCTGTTCAAGTTGGTTTTCTAAGAAGACATTGGAGAAATCTCTCCTAGGATACTATTCAAGTTAGGATTCTATTTAGGTGGGATTTTACTCAAGCTGGAATTCTAGAAGTTGAAGAATTCCCTCCTGTCGTATCTCAGGAGGGGGATGTCCGTCGCAGAAGGCCTCCAGGGGTTTGCCTGGGTATAAGGACCCTTCTTAGACGCTAAGGGAGGCATCCGTGCGCCCTAAGGTGGAAAGATGGGGACTTTTTGGTGTGTGCTTTGGGAGCTCTGTTCCTGTAGCCAATGGGCGCGCCCTCATTGGGGAACTTTGGAGTAATCCTGCACTTTGCACCCAAAAGCTCTGGATCACATGTCCTGCTATCTGGTGGGTGCTTCTCATTCGGGGGACAGGGATGCGTTTTGCACTTGGGGTAAACCACGGCTATACCTGCATCCTTGAAATCAAGAAATAGCTGGTAGCGGATAGGACTAGTCCTCGACGGGGGAAGTTTCCTTATCCGTGAAGTCTTGAGATCTTGGATGAGCCTTGGGCCTTTTGTGGTTAGGCCTCATAGTAGAACATTCCGGAAGCTGGTCCGTTATCCAAGCCTATTTGGGTTTCTTGCTCTCCAAGAACTACGTCTGGCTTGATCCTCTATAAATATAGAGGTACGTAGGCAAATTGAGGGGTTGGAAGTCAAGAGCTCTGAATAGCCGTCACTAACCCTATCAATCTCAGCCACCAATCACAAACAGCCACCACACGCCACCACTCTTTTCGGCAAAGAACCACCGCTGTAGATCTTGTTTCCGGTGAAGTACCTCGAATTTTGTTGTTACCAAATTCCTCCGTCAACATGGACATTTGTTACTTGTGATTCACAAGGGAAGAGTGTAAGAACGTTGAACTTTGCGAAGCAGCATTTTTTAGGTACGATTCCACCAGCCTTGTCAAATCTCACTTCACTACAGAATCTGTTGTTGAGTGAAAATAATCTTACTGGTTCTATTCCTGAGAGCTTGACAGCACTGGATCAGCTAGTAGCTTTTGATGTGTCCAATAATAATTTGACTGGGCCAGTACCAAATTTTTCACCTAATGTCAAGGTTATCATGAATGGCAATTTGTACCTTGGACAAAATGTAAGCAGCGAAGACGAGGATGGTAAGAATTCTGGACCAGGATCAGATTCAGGGACACCTACTAGTGCCAGTGTCGCATCAGAAGGGAGTTTGGCTCCAAGCATGACTGTACTGTTGTTGTTGCTGTTTCGTTAATCTGTATATAAAGGGGAGTAACATGGAGGCATAATGATGGAAATTAACTGATGTTGGCCATTTTAAGTGTCGGTCTTCATCGCCCGATAACTCTGTACTGATGTTTTTATCCACCGATGCCATTGTCTACAAATTCACTGATGTTTTTATCCTTTGATGCACAAAATCCCTTGTTAATTCCTTGATGGTTCAGCTGTGACAGTAATTTGCTTGCAACTCTAGTTTGTTTTCATTTTAGGCGAAGAAAAAAACAATTTCTCTCGTTACCCTCCACATTTTGTTCTCTCCCTCGTTTTCTTCCTTTATCATGACAAGCTCAGTTTTAAGGAACGAGCATTTGTATACAAACCAAACCATAATTAGCTGAGTATTACCGAGCAGTCTTAATAATCTCAACTGCAAAGCAATTCTCTTTCAGAAAAAATACATTCCTGGCTCCAGAAAAAAAACCACTAAAACTTGCAAGTGACCCTGAAGAATGATGTTTCTTATTCATAATCAAAGATAATCTGAACTGGGATATGTTACCGATGCTGTGCATGGAGCTAAAATAACCCAAAGCTATTATCAATGCATGGCCTTTCATATGCTGGTAAGCAATTACCATAGCATTAGTATATATCTAACAGATTCAATCATTTAGCTACCAATGCAACTAAATTCTCAAATATAAAACATCTTGTTACATCAAAAAGTAGTGATTGCTGAGCAAGCTCTACAGATCCTTCAATTCATGAGTTCACAAATAAAGACAAAACAACTCCTTGAAATCAAACTCCATTAATGCATTGAATTATTTAAGCAGCAGCACCCTTTCCTTTCTTCCTCTGGAGTTTCTTCATGTAGAATTCCAGCTCCTTGCCCTCCAATATGTATCTGTCAAGAAGAGGAAATTAGCCAAGAGAACTGCTGTGCAGAACATCACTTTGTAATTGTAAAAACACAAGAATTATGGTCTTCTTGGGTACTATTGGCTTGCTGCCACTAATTGTGCTACGAGTGTACATTCTAAAGTTGGGATGCAGTGGTACCATTAGAATATATAATTCACATACCCATCAGCACGGCCACACTGGCCAGGTCGCGATGAAATTGCAGCTAGCAGACGCCCACCTCCAAATTGCTCTTCAATATGTGAGTCAATCTTACGATCCTCTTGACGCTTTTCAATTTTTCTTTGGACATGGTTGCTCTTCTTTGCCTCCTCGGTAGCAGCATCACCATCCTACTCAAAAAAACATTACAAATAGTTAGCTAGTTAATGCTATTAAGCTTAAATTGCTCTGTCAAAACAGTTGGTTGTATATAGCACCTTATGAAAGAGAATGGTTGACATCCCACAATGGACAAGAGAACATAACAACAAATGAGCTCTACGAAGAAAAAGGAACTCAATCTTACAGTTGTACTTTACAATCAGAAGCACAAGTATTTCTGACACAAGTTTTCTTTGCATCACGAAACAAAAACAGGGCATATGTAACCAAAATAGCCATCAATAAAGAATCATTGCGCAAAAGAAAAAAATCTCATACCTCTCCCTCTTTCTTGGCAGCAGCAGATGTTTTCTTCTTGCGACCAATCTCGACACCATAGTGTTGAAGGTACCACTGCTTGAATGGTGCAGCGTCGACCTGAACAATTGCACTCTTCACAAGTGTCTGTGTCCTCACCAACTCATTGTTGGATGCATTATAAACCACGTCCAGAATTCTAGTCTTCCTTGTCACAGCCTCACTACCCCAAGAGTAGTTACCTGTATCCAACCTCAACGCCCGCCACTTGACATTACCACCTCGAACACGTACCCTTCGAACTGTCTTGTTGCTCGACAACTTTGTGTTTGCAGGTTGTCTTCCGAGCTCGTACCTACAAACAGGTGATCAAACAAAAGTTACAGATCAACAAACTAAGAATCACATGTTAAACAGATTAGTGACCAGAGAATCTACAGATCCCAATATCAATTCAACAGTGATCCATCAACCAAAATTACTAATGGTTCAAACATTCAAAAATGAACCATCATCCTTCACAGGTGTATTCGCATGATATTTACTCACATATATTCTCATTTAAATGCCAATTTCAATTAAAACTAGTACTAACAAGACAATTTAATTTAGTAACCATGTTGGATCAACCAACATAATTTCAACTAATTCAAATATTATCTGCACAATTCAACAACTTGAAATAACAAAGCAAGTAAAATTGAGTTTAAAAAAAAAAAAAAAAAAAAACTTGGCCCGTCAATCCTAAAAGCACAAACATATAAGTAAACAGAAAGAAGCACATTCTTCTGTCTCTGTTCATATCATTAGAAGAAAAATATATAACCAGCAAATAGGACTCACATATCAATCAGCATGGTCAGGTCAGAATAAAAATTAGCTAACAAAACTTCAATAAAAAAAAATTACAACACATTTTTTCTGACTGAAACAAAATAACAGATAACTATCCTACATTTCAGTCTACACATGGCTTGGCACTTGAGTCGTTGCCCATTGGTTTCTCAATAAAAAATCTCTCGCATCGAACATATATACATGAAAAATCAACACACATAAAATTTACAGTTTTTCTTTAAATCTCCAACTATTAAAAAAAAGAGCTAAGCAGGTAAAAAATTAGGTTCAAATGTACACTGTTTCATCATAATTAGAACTAACTCTTCAACGTACAACAATGTATACGTCCCTAGCTTTCTTAACATTTTGTAAACAAAATTCAAATTTTCAATATTGTTAATTCACCAAATTAACTATCAACTGTAGTAAATCATATTCAACCAGTTAAGTGCTAAATCAATGAAACATAAAGCCATACTAACACTACAAACTATTAACTCTATCGAGCTCAAAGCTACAAACAATCAACAAATCGAACAAAATCCGTAAAGTTAAAGCATCAATCAGCTATTCTATTTGATTACAAAAAACCATCCAAACAAACATACAGTATAATACTACAATCAACCAAAAAGCACTTAACATAATCAATCAAAATGTGATAGTATACACACAGAGGGAGAGAGAGAGGGAGAGAGAGAGAGGGAGGGAGAGAGAAAGAGATGGGAGAGAGAGAGAGATATTTGAAGTGGCATACTAATTGGTGTTTAATTTATCTGTATACACTAGATTTAACAGAGAGAGAGAGAGAGGGAGAGAGAGAGGGAGAGAGAGAGAGAGGGAGGGAGGGACAGAGAGAGGGAGAGAGATTACTTTCGCTTCTTCCTCCAAGCTTTCTTTTTGCCTCCAGTGGCACGCCTCTTGTGCATAGAATCACGTGAAATACCTATACATACACATATACATACAATTCATTTCGGATCTTGAATAGATAGATAGGATACGAAGAAATGTGAAAAAACTTACCCATGGCTGCCGACGACGATAGACTTCTCTCTCTCCGCCTCCAAAGAGTGTAGGGTTTGTTTCGAATGCCCTAATTTATAATCTCCTTACCACTCCCTACGACGTCGTTGTTTACCTTCTAATAAGCCCCTTGATGACTGTTTTCTAGTTTTTCATTTTAGAATTTTTTTTTCTAATTTGAAATGCAAAAGTATATAAAAAAAATTTGCAAAAATATCTTTTTTAGCGAATTTTTATTTCTTTTGAAAAAAAATTGTTTTACCCAATTGAACTTAAATATTAAAAATTTTGTAAATATAGTCAACCGAATTAAAATATATTTTTTTTCGTAAAAATAAGTAATTTTCGATTGTAAATTTATTTTGTAACTGAGTGTTAGTCACAGAGGCATGCCTGTATACATCTAATAACAAGCCTAATTGTTTGTAATGCTCTGCGTTACCTACATGACCTCTTAACTGAGAGAACCTCTAGTTGTAGAGTTTCTATTTGTTTTGTACTTGTAATAGGCACCAAATCCTAGTTGTGTAACTGTACTTATATAGTCAAGAATAATGCTTGAAAAAAGTTCCAAGGTTCATGCCTCAAGCAAGAAGATAAAGACTGTCAAATAATCACAGTTGGGATTTGAAGAAATGAAGAATTTGCCTAAGTACCAATTCGAGAAGTATATTTGTCTATTCGAGAAGTCAGGGATTCGATATCTCAAGACACTATTCGATATCTCTGAATACACTATTCGATATCTCAGAGATTCGATATGTCTACTACTCTATTCGAGAACTCAAGAAGTCAACAAGTCAAAGTGGTATTCGAGTTCTCAAAGAGTCAACAAGTCAAAGTTTCATTCGATATCTCAAGGACTCAGAAAGTTATTCGAGATCTCAGGGATTCGACAAGTCACAATGCTCTATTCGAGAACTCAAGGATTCCCAGAGAAAAGAGCTATTCGAGAAGTGGTTCGATGTGTCAATATAACAGTATTCGAGAACTCAGAGTTATCGATCAAGTCAAGTCTAGTTCTCGAATCACTTACTTAGTCACTTCTCGAATACATTCTTGGAGACAAAATATTGAAGAAATTGTACAAGTCTGAAACCTGCAACAAGCCAATGCACTTTATGGACCTGGCTCAGGAACAAGAGAGAAAATTCTCTAAATAACTCACTTTTATTACTCAAATTCAATGTGCTCTTACAATGCTCTAAACATGCCTATTTATACTAATGCTAGAGGTCCTTACATGCAAATATTGAGGTCCTTAAATGCAAATAAATGATGGTAGGTGGAGTAGGTAGTTAGGTGAAGTAGGTAGGTGATAGTAGGTAATTTGACTTCTAAAATTAACACATGGGGCTGCTGGAACCATACTCCCCGGGTTGGAGAGAACTCGACCTCGAGTTTTAGTATTCTTCATTGTCCAAATAAGGTGACAGATCAGCAACATTAAAAGTTGCAGAAACACCATATGTTCCAGGCAGTTCTACTTTGTAAGCATTGTCATTGATTTTCTGCACAACTTTGAATGGTCCATCAGCTCTAGGTGACAACTTGGCATTTGGTTGATTAGGAAATCTCTCTTTTCGTAGATGAATCCAGACCAAATCTCCAACTTTAAAAATTTGTTGCTTCCGATGTTTGTCTCGCAGATTTTTGTATCTGGAATTTTGTTTCCGTATCTGCTCTCGAACTTTTTCATGCAGTTTCTTGATTTCCTTCGATCGACTATCTGCATCGGAACTGAATTGTTGTTTGTTGGTTGACAGAGTCAAATCAAGTGGGCTAAGTGGACGGGTGCCATATACAACTTCAAAAGGGCATTTTCCCGTGGACTGATTAGTTGAATTATTGTAAGCAAATTCAACTTGAGCCAGAATAAGATCCCACTCCTTCAAGTTTTTACCAACAAAACTTCGAAGTAGATTTCCCAACAATCGGTTGACAGCTTCGGTTTGTCCATCAGTCTGAGGATGGCTCGCACTACTGAACTGCAGCTTAGTTCCCATCTTCTTCCATAAAGTTCTCCAAAAATGGCTTAAAAACTTCACATCTCGATCAGAAGTGATCGTTTTTGGAATTCCATGAAGACGAACTATTTCTTTGAAATACAAATCAGCAACTTGAACAGCATCATTGGTCTTTTGACAAGGAATGAAATGGGCCATCTTTGAAAATCTATCCACCACGACAATAATTGAATCTTTCTGACGTTGACTTCGTGGAAGTCCCAAAATAAAATTGTTTACACTAAAACACGCAAGCGTACGTGGTCACAAGTAATACAGATAGAAGTCAAGTTCGTTCCCACAGAGATCTGGTTATGGTTTCAATTCAGTAAACGCACCTATGCAATAGTGTATGGTTATTATGCACTGCTAAGACAAATAGCAAATATGGGTTTTAACTATCTAAATTAACTAAAAAGCAAATTAACAAACTACAAATTAACTAACTAGCACGAATTAAAATCTAATTACTTCTACAAGAAAAACCATGGAATCCTAACTTCATTAAATACTTTGCTTAGATCTGACGTCTTTAATCACTATATGCAATGGTTATGATATCTGATCGGATAACACGAAACAAGTACACGCTACCTGTCAGCATACGTATACCAAACTACCCATACATCCACAAAAGAGATAGAAGATGAATAGACACCAATTATGCTTAGACCCTATATGTCTATAGAATTTGAAAACATAACGGTTGAAGAACAAGTTATCCATAAAGATCACATAGGGCAATACAAGTATTCTCATCTCATACTACGAATCATGTTGATAAACAATCATGAACCTATGCTAGCATGACAAGTTCTAAATCTTAAGATCCACTTTCACTTCACAAGAGATTAACAAATTAGATGTTAGCTATGCATCTAACAATTAAGCATAACCATACGAGGATATCAGATATACATCACACACAGATCTTTAAAGCAATCAAGATACTAAAGCTCCATAAATAAATCCGTTAGAATCCCATGACAACGATTAGTTCATAATTGAACCTCTCGTCATCATGGGATCTGATGAAACCATGATAAAAACAAAGTATGAAAAAATACAAATAAATCTAAGTAATTGATATGTAATAGTTCTACTCCTAATGATGATTATTCAATTTTACAAAGGTTGGATGTGTTTATATAGGCTCTAGACATCGACCAACAAGAAAATACCAAATCAGAATTATAATAGAAGTACGTTTCCTAAACTGATGCTGATTTAAAGGGAAATTCGCAGCTGTCTTTCCTTCATTAATTCTGGAACGTTCCAGCTGCAATTGGGCCTCTGGACCACTTTAGAATGATAGAAAATCTCGTTATCTTCGCGTGGACTGCTTACGGGCCTCAAACGGAGTTGTAGAACTCAAGATATGGCCAAAACAAAAATCCGAAATCTGGCAGAATTTTTACGCGCGCTGGCTGCGCTGTAGCTACTGTTCATAGCGCTGGTTGCGCTGGTTTGTGCGCTGGCTGCGCTCCTTTGGCTGCCGGGAGCTGATTTTGGATGATTTCGCTCTATTTTCTTCGTTTTAACTCCGATTTTCATTCCGTTTCTTCCGGCTCTCTCACAATTTGATGTACTATTATTCTTTTAGCTCAAAACCCACCATTTAAGCATGGAAAACATCATCCCACATCCGACTCTTATTCCTGCACAAATTCACTAAAAACACATCAAAAACACCACATACTTGAGTTCAAGTCATCAATTCAAGCCGATACGAAGCATTCCAAGTGGATATAAAATCCACTTATCACACCCCCATACTTAAACCGATGCTTGTCCTCAAGCATAACAATTACAACTAACTAACTAACTAGTACCACTTCCGTAGGTGATCACGGTTGCATTTGGCATATGTAACAAGCCCTTTAAACCCCTAGGCAGCCCTAGTGGACGTGTAAGGTCTCGTGAGGGCCTATAGCGAATGTACCCACAAAATTCATTTAACATAATGCAATGCACTGCATGAATGCAACTAAATGAAAATGCAATTAATTTAATCTACCATACCTTCAAATCCTCTCATGACATATCAACGTAAGAATCAAAGTAAATACGCAATGTCTTGGTGTCGAAAGTGCAAGTATTCACATAGTCTACTCAATGAACATGCATAAGTTCTCACAAGCCCATGTCAAATGTAAGAATAAGTTAGTAAACATGCTAAGCCTACAAGAGTACATCTTTGAGACAAAACTCGGGATCTCATACGCAAAAACAAGTAAACACTCACAATCCACTCACAAAAGAATATTCACTCAAGAACAAGGGTAAGTGTATCACTCAATTCCAACAAAATCATAAGCATGCTTGACATTTGGTATCAATCTAACTCTTAACACAACATACATCAATGACGATAATCAAAAGGTCTTTATTCGGGTTGTAATGGGGCTAGGGACAAGGTATGTCAAAAAGCCAAAACAGGTGAAGTGTCAAAAGCTAATAAGTACCATAATAATTCATACACAACACCCTATTTTCCCCCCACATAAATTTTACTAAAAACAAACACTCGACTAGTCGACTGAAATAGGAACACAACAAACACAAACATGCTCTTATAATATTTTTTTTCTTTCATCTTTTTTTTTCCTTTTTCTTTTTTTTTTCTTTTTTTTTCTCGAGAGCTAAATATAACACAAACAATAATATACACAATAACAATGATCCCATGAATTTATTACACATGTCGACTATCAAGTAAACAAACCCAATTTTCAATATTTTCCCCAAAATTATGACCAACAATAAACCCCTCCTTGCACACCTTATTACTCCCTTAAGCACTCTACTAGCCTTTGACAATGTGGGTTCAAATTAATGTAAGGCCAATACAAGAAAAAGGTCAAGGCAAGTAATGTGGTATGTCACCGAAAAAATAGGATTAAGCTCAACGGGTTAACTAATTGATCATGTAAATATGGTATGGTAATATGGGAAAATATGCGGTTATTCCTAAATGCCTTTATCATTTTAATCGTCAAATAACGTCATGCGTTTCAAGAAAGACCTCAAACAACTGCTAGCAATGCAAACAATCTGTGGACACTCAAGCAAACGAATAAATTGCAACAAATATGCAATAAGGCTCAAAAACCCACTTGGTGGAAAAACATACTCAATCCCAAGCAAAAATCTCTATAACGCACCTACTTGTATTCAAAGCATGCAAACTAAATCATCTTGCACATATTCATGTCCTTCTAATCACTTACAACATTCAATAAGTCTACTAGCTTCAACTCACTAGTGTATGTGTGTGCACAAGAACAAAGCATATCACTTCTCAATCAAAAGCGTCAACAACACAAAATTCCTATCAAGCATGGGTGCAAATGCAAACTATTATGGACTCACATGATATACGAACATAAAAACAAAATGTCCTATATGAAATAAACATAGATAACACGAACATAAATGCATAATTTACTACTACTAATATGCAAAGCATGAAATCCTACATGAACACAATGACTAACAATCACATATATATACACTACTTATCCCTCAAACCACCCCCAAACTTAGAATATTCAATGTCCGCATTGAATGGAAAGTAAATACAAGGGAAAGTAGAAAACATACCTTGGGTTGCCTCCCAAGAAGCGCTTCTTTAACGTCAATAGCTTGACGTTACTTCCAAGCCTCCACTAAGGATAATAATAGTTCGCCTGGTCCTCTCTTCGCGATACTTCATCATCATCTCGGCGGCACACTTTTTGCTCATTCTCCTTATTTGGCATATTCATGTAGCAACTAAATCCTCTTCCAATGCCTTCATCTGTTGACCCAAAATCTATCAATTTGTAGAACAACACACATTCGCTTGAATATAATGGAGGAGGGTAACTGTAAGTTGCTGAAGCCTTTGGTTCCTCAAAAAGAACTTCCTCCATTGGCTCTAATGCGCTACCTCCATCTTTAAACTCTGAGACAAGTAGAAGATCTGCATCTTTCTTATGTTCTTCAGCCTCTTGGTACGCACATACCAATTCTTGAAATTTGTGCAGCTCAACAGTGTCTGTCCCAAATAGTGCCCTCTCCAAATCATCCACCATCCTAACATGATCAAATTCCTCACATGGCTTGTGAACGCTAACCTCCTCTTGGAATTTGTCTTCCTCAATTAAGCATGCAGTACCTCGCTCCAAGTCACCGTTATTTTCTGGAATTGCCTCTGGTATGAATTGCTGATTCTCTTGATCTAAGGCATTCCTAACTTGAGCAGCTATTGTTTCCAAAGATTTGATAGACGCCTCGTTACTCTTTATACGCATCCTAATCTCCTCCTGAGTCTCTTGTTCCAATGATCTCACAGCTTGAGCAACTAGAATCTCCAAAGATTTGAGAGACTCCTCATTACTCTTCACAAGCATCCTAATCTCCTCCCTAGTAGGAACCTCATCTGACTGAAAAGTAAGAGTAGGTTGCTGATGTTGAAAATCTTCACTTCCATAGAAATATGACATATCTGGAACATCTTGCTGGTACTGTTGAGGATGGTATTGAAAATATGGTTGTTCCTCATAAGTGACATATGGATCAACTCCTCCGTAGTAACAATATTGTGAGGGATCATGAACGCCCAAACACCGCTCACATTGTTGAGGCTGTTGAATACCACCTTGGTTGCTCCAGCACTGATACGTCTCATGTGCGCCCGCACATAGCTCACAAACACTAACCACCTGCTGAACTCCATAGTAATTTAGAAAATCCATCTTCGACGCCCACACACTATGACAAGTACCTGAAACACCAACGAACTATACAAGAATAGATGAGAAAAAGAAATCCGAGTCAGTGAACTCTAACGACCACTATTGACAAGCACATAAACCAAAAATAAAACACCGATGATCCCCGGCAGCGGCACCAAAAACTTGTTTACACTAAAACACGCAAGCGTACGTGGTCACAAGTAATACAGATAGAAGTCAAGTTCGTTCCCACAGAGATCTGGTTATGGTTTCAATTCAGTAAACGCACCTATGCAACAGTGTATGGTTATTATGCACTGCTAAGACAAATAGCAAATATGGGTTTTAACTATCTAAATTAACTAAAAAGCAAATTAACAAACTACAAATTAACTAACTAGCACGAATTAAAATCTAATTACTTCTGCAAGAAAAACCATGGAATCCTAACTTCATTAAATACTTTGCTTAGATCTGACGCCTTTAATCACTATATGCAATGGTTATGATATCTGATCGGATAACACGAAACAAGTACACGCTACCTGTCAGCATACGTATACCAAACTACCCATACATCCACAAAAGAGATAGAAGATGAATAGACACCAATTATGCTTAGACCATATATGTCTATAGAATTTGAAAACATAACGGTTGAAGAACAAGTTATCCATAAAGATCACATAGGGCAATACAAGTATTCTCATCTCATACTACGAATCATGTTGATAAACAATCATGAACCTATGCTAGCATGGCAAGTTCTAAATCTCAAGATCCACTTTCACTTCACAAGAGATTAACAAATTAGATGTTAGCTACGCATCTAACAATTAAGCATAACCATACGAGGATATCAGATATACATCACACACAGATCTTTAAAGCAATCAAGATACTAAAGCTCCATAAATAAATCCGTTAGAATCCCATGACAATGATTAGTTCATAATTGAACCTCTCGTCATCATGGGATCTGATGAAACCATGATAAAAACAAAGTATGAAAAAATACAAATAAATCTAAGTAATTGATATGTAATAGTTCTACTCCTAATGATGATTATTCAATTTTACAAGGGTTGGATGTGTTTATATAGGCTCTAGACATCTTGCCCAACAAGAAAATACCAAATCAGAATTATAATAGAAGTACGTTTCCTAAACTGATGCTGATTTAAAGGGAAATTCGCAGCTGTCTTTCCTTCATTAATTCTGGAACGTTCCAGCTGCAATTGGGCCTCTGGACCACTTTAGAATGATAGAAAATCTCGTTATCTTCGCGTGGACTGCTTACGGGCCTCAAACGGAGTTGTAGAACTCAAGATATGGCCAAAACAAAAATCCGAAATCTGGCAGAATTTTTACGCGCGCTGGCTGCGCTGGTGGAGCGCTGGCTGCGCTGTAGCTACTGTTCATAGCGCTGGTTGCGCTGGTTTGTGCGCTGGCTGCGCTCCTTTGGCTGCCGGGAGCTGATTTTGGATGATTTTGCTCTATTTTCTTCGTTTTAACTCCGATTTTCATTCCGTTTCTTCCGGCTCTCTCACAATTTGATGTACTATTATTCTTTTAGCTCAAAACCCACCATTTAAGCATGGAAAACATCATCCCACATCCGACTCTTATTCCTGCAAAAATTCACTAAAAACAAATCAAAAACACCACATACTTGAGTTCAAGTCATCAATTCAAGCCGATACGAAGCATTCCAAGTGGATATAAAATCCACTTATCAAAAATCCATAGTAACATCTTCCCATGGTGATTCCGGTACGGGAAGTGGCATATATAAACCAGTGTTTTGGCGTTTGGATTTAGCCAAATGACAGATTCTGCATCTTTGAATATGCCGATTTATATATCTTTCCATTCTTGGCCAATAAAAATTTTCCTTTACCAGGGCCATAGTTTTATCTCGACCAAAGTGACCTGCTAATCCTCCATCATGGGCTTCCCAGATAATGGCTTCTCGTAGTGAACATCGAGGAATACACAAAGTCTTCTCTTTGAATAAAAATCCTTCATGTTGGTAGTAATCTTTGGAGGATTGCACTTCAGTAGTATTCCAAATTTTCTGGAAGTCAGGATCATCTGGGTACAACTCCTTTATCATTTCAAAACCAACTACTTTTGTTTGGAGTGTAGACAGTAGAGTATGGCGCCTCCTGAGAGCATCTGCAACAACATTTTGAATTCCAGCCTTGTGCTTGATTAGAAATGGATAAGACTGTAAAAACTCACTCCAAGAGGCATGTCGACGGCTAATCTTCTGTTGAGAGTTCAAATATTTTAAAGCTTCATGATCAGAATAAAGAATGAATTCTTTATTTAACAGGTAATGACTCCAATGGTGCAAGGCTCGAATAATTGCATAAAACTCCTTGTCGTATGTTGAATACCAAAGTTTAGCATTGTTAAGCTTTTTACTGAAGAAGGCTATAGGATGACCTTCTTGACTTAGAACAGCACCAATTCCAGTGTGGGAAGCATCACAGCTAACTTCAAATACTTGATCAAAATTGGGAAGGGCTAATACTGGTGCTTCAGTTAAATATTTCTTCAGCTTGTCAAAACTTTTCTGTGCAGCCTCGGTCCATTGAAACTTGTCTCCTTTGATACAATCTGTGAGGGGAGCGGCAACTGTGCTGAAGTTTTTGATGAATCTTCTGTAAAAAGAGGCTAATCCATGGAAACTTCTAACCTCATGGATTGATTGCGGAACTGGCCAGCTATTGATTGCTTCTATCTTTTCCGGATCAACTCGTATGCCTTCGGATGTGATGATGTATCCAAGAAAAGTAACTTCATTTGTCAGGAAAGCACATTTTTCAAATTGGCATAGAGTTTTTGTTCACGAAGAGTCTGTAACACTTGTCGGACATGTTCCAAGTGTTCCTCCTTGTCCTTCCTAAAGATCAGAATGTCATCAAAATAGACGACGACAAATTTACCAATAAAGGGTCGAAGGACTTGATTCATAAGTTGCATGAATGTACTTGGCGCATTGGACAACCCAAAGGCATAACTGTCCATTCATAAAGACCATCTCTTATTTTAAAGGCAGTCTTCCATTCATCTCCTGGTCGAATTCTGATCTGATGGTATCCGCTTCGAAGATCAATCTTTGAAAAGATAGTGGAACCATGTATCTGATCTAGCAAATCATCAAGTCTAGGAATTGGAAATCTATACTTGATGGTAATTTTGTTGACAGCTCGACTATCAACACACATTCTCCAGCTTCCATCTTTCTTAGGTACTAGAATGGCAGGAACCGCACAAGGACTAACACTTTCCTGTATTAATCCTTTTTTTAATAATCCTTCAACTTGATTTTGAATTTCAGCATGCTCCTGAGGACTCATTCTGTATGCGGGTCGGTTTGGAATCGTTGCTCCCGGACTGAAATCAATAGCGTGTTGGATGTCTCGCATGGGGGGTAGTCCAGATGGAATGTCTTCTGGAACCACATCGGGAAACTCTTCAAGTAGTGGTTTAATTTCGACTAGAACATGAGTCTCCTTATTTGATTCGAATAATAGAAATAAGCTCATGGTTTGAACTTCCTCTATAGCTTCCTCCAGTTGTTTCTTCGTGACTAGGAACACTAATGGTTTGGCTTCCTTCTTGTTTTTATCAAGCTCACTCGGCGGCAGAGTAGCTAGCTTGATTTTTACTCCATCCTTGACAAAAGAGTAGGTGTTTGCATAACCGTCGTAAAGTACTTGACGATCATACTGCCATGGCCTACCTAGGAGAAGATGACAGGCATCCATAGGCACAACATCACACCATACTTGATCCTGGTACTTCTGACCAATAGAGAATGTCACCAGGCAACGCTTGTCAACTTTTACTGT
Organism: Kitagawia praeruptora; assembly: GCA_037693485.1. NCBI lineage: Eukaryota > Viridiplantae > Streptophyta > Magnoliopsida > Apiales > Apiaceae > Kitagawia > Kitagawia praeruptora. The sequence continues at coordinate 20,479,362 of CM075347.1, forward strand.
ACTTCCTTTATTGAGCCAATGCAAACTATAGGGGTGTGGATGAATCTGAGTTGGTAGATCCAATTTTTCTACCATGTAACTTGAAACGACATTTTCACAACTCCCATTGTCTATGATAACATCACAGACTTTTCCTGCAGAAGTGCAACGAGTGTGGAAAATATTGCGTCTCAACCAAGGTTCTTCCTTATTGGCCATTGTGTTTAGGCTTCGTCGGATTACTAAGGACTCACCCTGATCAGCAGCAGTAATTTCTTCATCATATATTGGATCTGCGTAATATTCTCCTTCAGTGTCTTCTCGAGTCTCTTCTTCCACATAAACTTCATAGGCTTCTCCTTTGATAATTGTGATAGTTCTCCGGTTTGGACAGTTTGAAGCAATGTGACCAAAACCTTGGCATTTAAAGCATTTAATGGCCTTGTTTTTGTTTTCTGTAGAAATGGTTTTAGGAGAGGGTTGGGTGGAAGAGCTGGCTTGGTTGGTAGGTGGCTTCTGATTGTAAGATGGTTGGTTTGCTGGAGAGAAATTTCTCGTGTTAGATCTTTTGGGTAGCTGCTTCTCTACTCGCGTAGCAAGACGAATAACATCTTCTAACGACCAATATTGTTGAAGTTCAACACGATCAGCAATATCAGTATTTAATCCTCCGAGGTATCTGGCAATGGTCTGCTCCTCTTTTTCTTGTATATCACACTACATCATCAACTTCTCAATTTCTCTTGTGTATTCTTCGACTGATAAATTCTTCTGACGAAGATTTTGCAGTTGGATAAACTTGTCTTGGTAGTAGTGAGGAGGAAGAAACATTCGGGTTAACTCCTTTCGCATTTTTTCCCATGTTTTGATCTTGTTTTTTCCTTCTCGGTCTCGCCTTTTTTTAACATTTTCCCACCAAATGGAAGCATGTTTCCTTAATTTCATAGCAATAATCTTCACCTTTTTTTCTTCGTGAATATCCTTATATTCAAACACCCTTTCGACTGTTTGAAGCCAATCGATGAAATCATCCGGTTGAAGTCTTCCTTCAAAATTAGGAATGTCAACTTTAATGTCATCATGTCTGACTTGTGGCCTTTGAGGTCGACGATTTCTAGGTGTTGAAGAATCACTGGAAGATTCTTCATCTTCTGGTTGACGCTCGTTTAACAAGACTTGTTGGGCTTGCAAAGCATCTTGAAGTTCCTGAATTTGTCTCCGCATGTCCACCATTTCAACATCTCGCAGAGGTTGTCTTCGTGGAGGCATGTTGAAAAAATAAATTTTCAATGAACAGTGCCGTATGAACAGTACTGTATGAACAGTGTCGTGTGAACAGTGCCGTATGAAGAGTGTCGTGTGAACAGTACCGTATGAACAGTGTCGTGTGAACACTGTTCATACGGTACTGTTCACAGTTTCGTATGAACAGTACCGCATGAACAGTGCCTTCTTCTTCGGTGATGAACAGTGTCGTCTTCTCCGGTGATGAACAGTAACTCCGCCTGAACAGTGTCGTCTTCTCCGGCGATGAACAGTGTACAGTGAATAGTGAATAGTAACTTCCGACCGAAATAGTGACCGGAATTTCTGTTTTTTTTCACTCAACTCCGGGATCTAAAAACTTGCTCTGACGCCAAAATATGGCTCAGGAACAAGAGAGAAAATTCTCTAAATAACTCACTTTTATTACTCAAATTCAATGTGCTCTTACAATGCTCTAAACATGCCTATTTATACTAATGCTAGAGGTCCTTACATGCAAATATTGAGGTCATTAAATGCAAATAAATGATGGTAGGTGGAGTAGGTAGTTAGGTGAAGTAGGTAGGTGATAGTAGGTAGAATTTGACTTCTAAAATTAACACATGGGGCTGCTGAAAATTAGCACATGGGCTGCTGCTGGAACCAGGACCACAATCTGTAACGTGCTCTGGAAAGCCTACAAAGAAGTTTTGAGAGATATAGAAGAGACAAAAGGCTAAAGAAGTGGATCTGAACAGGCTTTGCAAAGTCAAATCTGTAACCGTTTGGACTCTTACTCAAATAGGATAGACATACTAGAAAGTAATTTGTTTAGCTACCTTATTTGTAGTGAGTAGGTTGTATCCATACTCTATAAGGATACAACCTCACTTCCTTAGCAATTAACTTTAACTTTTGAGAGTCAAGTTTTTCACATTCATTGTAAGCTATATATCTCTGAGAAAAACGAAGCTGAGAATACTATCATTTGTATTCACAGATTGTAGCAACCTTTATCTAATAATACATTAGATTAAAGTGATAATGTGTCTTGTGTTGTTCTTTATCCGCACCTACACCTTTTCACACACAAACACTTATCTGCTACATAGACTCGAAACAAAGAAAAGTTCAAGAATCCATTCACCCCCCCTCTGTATTCTTTTACTGTATTCAATACTCAACTAGTGGTATCAGAGAAGGTTGTTTATTCAAAAACAGAAAAACGATCATGAGTTCGAATACACCAAAGACTACAGGAACGGTGAAAGTCCCTAAGTTTGACAAAGAGAATTACAACCTCTGGAAGATAAAGATGCAGTTGTTCATCAAAGCATCTCATCATTTGTATCCTGAGATTCTCAAGAATGGTCCATTTGTTCCCCAACAGGAGATTCCTGAAAAGACTGTTGGAACCACTACTATTCCAAGATCTTATGTGGCTAAGGATCCATCCAAATGGACAGAATCAGAAAAGGACATGGTTGCCCTTGACAGTCACCTCATGTTGCTGATTATAGACTCCATGGACATGTCAATGTTTGCAAACATTGCTTCATGTACCACTACCAAAGAAATGTGGGATCACATTGAGGTGTTAAGTGAAGGAACTGATAAGGTCAGAGAGAACAAGAAACAGATACTGGTCACACAATATGAAGCTTTCATGGCACAGCCCAAGGAAAGCATTACTGAGATGTTTGAGAGATTTCACAAGCTAGTTGCGGAGTTACAGATGAATGGCAAGGTTTACAGCACCAAGGAATTGAACATGAAGTTTCTGCTATCTTCACCAAATTATCTAGAGTAAAGGGTCATTTCTCTAAGGGAAAGAGATTTGAACAAAGTTACATATGATGTGCTCTATGGGGTTTTAAAAACTCATGAGCTTGAGTTGCTTCAGAAAAGGGCTATCCAAGCCAACCAAGGCAGAATGATAAACACATCATGTGCCTTGATTGTCAACAAATCTATTCAAGACCTAGAAGCATCTACAAGCCAATTAAGGATAGAGGAGGTAGTAGAAGAGGAAGAAACTGAAGCTGAGGTAAGTGAACATGTTGAGGAAAAGGAGGAAGATGAGTTCTATACTCTTGAAGAACTAGATGGGATGGAAAACACTTCAAATGCTTTCATGGCCAGAAAATTTCCAAACATCAGATTTAAGAGGAACCAACCCTTCAAACCTAAAACCCAAAACCATTCATTCAACAAGAGCAAGGCACCTGTGAAACCAAACAAGAATAAGTTCAAAACCAGCCATGTGGATAGGTCATCTGTAAGGTGCTATAGATGCAATGACCTAGGGCATTTTGCCAGTGAATGCAAGAAGCCTAAAAAGAAGGATAGAGATTATCTTGAGGCCCTTCTGAAAAAGCAGACACAAGGTAAGGCCTACATAGCTGAAGGGAAGTGTTGGGATGATTCTGACAGTGATGGAGAGGAACAAGAATTTTGCAATTATGCCTTGATGGCCAATTCCAAGGATGACACATCTCCATCAGACCCTCAGGGCAAAGAAAGTGAAAAGAAGGTCATGTGGATTTTGGACAGTGGATGCTCAAATCATATGACTGGTGATATGGCCCTGCTATCACAGTATGAGGAAAAGGCTGACCCAATGGTTGCTTTTGGAGATGACAGCATGGGTAACACATTGGGATATGGCAAGTTAAAAGTTGGAAATGTCATCATTGAAGATGTAGCACTAGTCAAGGGACTCAAGCATAATCTGCTAAGTGTTGGTCAGTTTATTGATAGAGGATTCAAGGTGGATTTTGACAAAGATGAATGTTTGATCACCCGTAAGAAGACTGGTGATTTTGCTCTATCTGGAGTAAGGAAAGGAAGCCTGTTTGTAGCCAATATGGATTCTGCAAACAAGGACAAAATTTGTTGCTTTTACTCAAAAGCATCAAATGAAGATTGTTGGCTGTGGCACAAGAAACTATCACATCTGAACTTCAAAGCCATTAATTCTCTAGTCAAAAGAGAATTAGTGAGAGGCATGCCCACACTTGAATTCTATCAAGAAGGATAGATGAAAAGATCAAGCCACAAGTCAAAGACAGTGACATCAATAACCAAGCCCCTACAACTCATTCATATGGATTTGTTTGGGCCTGTCAATATTATGTCACTAGGAAGAAAGAAGTATGCCTTGGTGATGGTTGATGACTTTACAAGGTATACATGGGTGGAATTTCTGGCATCAAAAGATGAGGCTCCACAAGTAATCATTGAGCATATAAAGAAAGTTGACAAGGAAGCAAAGGCCAACAATGCAAGTGTGACTGCACTGAGAAGTGATAATGGAACAGAGTTCAGAAATGCCATACTTGAAGCATTCTGTAAAGATAATGGTATTTCTCAACAATTCTTAGCTCCAAGGACTCCACAACAAAATGGAGTTGTTGAGAGGAAGAATAGAACTTTAATTGAGGCTGCTAGAACAATGTTACTTGATGCAAAGATGCCTACATGTTTTTGGGCTGAGGCTGTAAGCACTGCATGCTATATCCAGAACAGAACCCTCATCAACAAAAACACTGGAAAGACACCTTACAACTTGATGACTGGAAAGAAGCCCACTCTAAAGTATGTTCATACTTTTGGAAGCAAATGCTTTGTATTGAAGGATAATTCTGAATATGTTGGAAAGTTTGATGCAAAAGCATTTGAAGGAATTTTTCTTGGCTACTCTATGGAAAGAATTGCATACAAATTTTATGTCATCAGTCAAAAGAAAATTATGGAAAGCACAGATGTGACATTTTATGACAGCAAACTACCTGAACTAGAAGAAGCCAATGATGAAGACAAAGATCCATTAAGGTTTGATAATCTATATGATTCTGATGAAGAGCTTGAAACTGAAGTTGAAACTCAAGTTCAACAAACTCAAGTCAATGATGACACAAGAGAAGAATTTGTGCCAATCAACAGTGGAGAAACAAGCATCCAAGGCACACCTGTGAGTAGTAGCAATCTCACAGGGGGAGGAAATGAGAATGATCATGATTTGGATGATGAAGCAACATCAAGAATGAGAAATCAGGCTGAGCACTCAAGGAAATGGGATAGATCACACACTGCAGAGCAAATCATTTGAGATCCTAATGCAGGAGTAAGGACTAGGAGAGCAACTCAGAATGAGTGTCTCTATGGTTGTTTCCTATCTCAGGTGGAGCCTAAGAAACTTGATGATGCACTGTTAGATCCAGATTGGATTATTGCCATGCAAGAGGAGCTGAATCAATTTGAAAGGAACAAAGTATGGGAACTAGTGCCTGCACCAAGGAATAGAACCATTGTTGGAACAAAATGGGTTCTAAAGAATAAGATGGATGAAGATGGTGTAATAGTAAGAAACAAAGCAAGGTTGGTTGCAAAAGGATACTCTCAACAAGAAGGCATTGATTATGATGAGACATTTACCTCTGTTGCTAGATTGGAAGCCATCAGAATATTCTTGGCATTTGCTGCTCATTCAAACTTTAAAGTGTATCAAATGGATGTCAAGAGTGCATTTCTGAATGGAGAGTTGGAAGAAGAAGTTTATGTGCAACAACCACCTGGCTTTGAGGATCCACACTTTCCAGAATTTGTTTACAGACTGCTTAAGGCACTGTATGGACTTAAGCAGGCTCCAAGGGCATGGTATGATACTTTATCACAATTTCTTCTTGAAAATCAATTCACTAGAGGTACACTGGACAAGTCACTATTTTACAAGAAGCATGGTGTTGATCTTATCCTAGTTCAGATCTATGTGGATGATATCATTTTTGGTTCTACAAATGAGAAGCTGTGTGAGAAATTTTCTAAACTCATGGGAGAGTTGACATTCTTTCTTGGGTCGCAAGTCAGTCAAAGGAAGGATGGTATCTTTATCAATCAGACCAAGTACATCAAGGATTTATTGAAGAAGTTTGACTTGGAAGATTGCTCACCTGCAAAGACACCCATGGCCACTGCCACTAAATTGGATGAAGATACTAAAGGCAAGAAAGTAGATATCTCAGTCTACAGAGGCATGGTTGGTTCTCTACTCTACCTCACTGCAAGTAGGCCAAACATCATGTTTGCTACATGCTTGTGTGCAAGGTTTCAATCAAATCCAAAAGAATCACATCTGATTGCTATAAAAAGGATCTTTAGATATCTGAAGGGCACTCCAAACTTGGGTTTATGGTATCCTAAGGACACAGGGTTCAATCTGGTTGGTTATTCTTATGCTGATTATGCTGGATGCAGAGTGGATAGGAAAAGCACCTCAGGTAGCTGCCAGTTTCTTGGACAAAGGTTAGTCTCTTGGTATAGCAAGAAACAACAATCTGTGTCAACTTCTACAGCTGAGGCTGAATACATAGCTGCTGGAAGTTGCTGTGATCAAGTGCTTTGGATTAGAAATCAACTTAGAGATTATGGACTTGTGTTGGAAAGAATTCCAATCATGTGTGACAACACAAGTGCAATCTCTATAGTTGCCAATCCTGTCAATCATTCTAGGACAAAGCACATTGACATCAGATATCATTTCATAAAAGAACATGCAACTAATGGAACCATTGAGTTGCATTATGTTTCTACAGATAAAAAACTAGCTGATATATTCACTAAGTCATTAGATGAAGCCACCTTCATAAGGTTGGTTAGTGAGATTGGAATGCTTAATTTTTCAGATTCTGGCTAGGTGAATATAGCATCTAGATTGTTGCAGCAGTAAATAATTACTTTATCTAAATTCTCAATATTTTTGGAGTAAGTGTTGGCTGAAATATGATTTATAAATATTTCAAATCTGTTGCATATTTGAAAAATCATGTTTTCGTGTTAACTTGAAATTTCTATTAAATTTTGAGAGAATCACTGTTTAATTTACTAGAATATTCTTAAATGAAAATGGCTGGTGAATTTTAAAAGATAGTGAAAATTAATTTTTGTGAGTGATGAGTATATTTCGATAAGTCAGACTTCTCGAGTGATTCACTATTCGACATCTCTAACAAGTCTCATTAGAGCACTCTCTCGAGTTCTCGAATAGAGTCTTTTAGAGTTATCGAATAGAGATTTTCTTGACTTCTCGAATATAGTGTTTTAGTTCTCGATTGACTGAGTTCTCGAATACTATATTTGAGTTCTCGAATCATTTGAAAAGGCTGAATTCTCGCTGAATCTTAACCGATTTTGGATTTTTGTCTAAAATTTTAATTCACTCATAAAAACACATTTTACCTAATTTAGAATTTATTCTAAGTTAGATAGCTGCCATCTGTGAGTTTTCAACCTGCTTGAGTTATCGAGTAAGCCTTTCTTGACTTATCGAATAGTTGTTTTCTACTTCTCGAATGCTTGACTTGTCGATACAAAACATACATCTAATCGACAATTCAAGTACTTCATACTTATACAATTTCACATCTATTCGATTTATTTCATTCGATTTCTCAAGCATCAAAGCTCCCAAAACCCCTGAAAACCTAAATGCTAAAAGCCAAATTTCTTCTTCAACCTTCATTTTCTTTTCTCTTCTCTCCGAATCAATGGCAACTGTGAAATTCAACACTAACTTCATTGCTATCTCAAGTGATGTCGAAGCCCCAAATGCTAACTACAAGTGTTTCGTCAAATGGATGTCTGAATCTTATATCAAAGAAGCACTTACGGCCAACCCAACTCTGTATCTAGACATTCTTGAGCAATTTTGGAATACTGCCATTACAGAAATAGTTGCTCTAGATGATGGCAGTCTGGGTTATATCATTAACTGCAAGATACTTGGTAAAGAGTTCAGCATCACTTCTGAGGACATGAGCAAGGCCCTGGGTCTTCACCAGAATGAGTATGATGGCCTTGTAACAGAGGATCAACTAGTGGAATTCTTTGAACTAATAAGGTACTCAGACACCATCAAGGTTGGAAATCTAAAATGGGCGCATCTGCGAAAAGAGTGGAGCTATGTGTTTGCCACTCTCCTGCAAGTATTCAGTGAAAGAAAATCCAGCTTTGACCAACTAAGTGCTCCTGTTCAACAGATATGCTATTCACTTGCCTATGATAGGAAAATTGATGTTGGAAAGCTCATAATGCAGGAACTCTATGGAAAACTTGGTAAGAACACAACCAAGAGAGGTAATGATATCTTCTTTCCTAGGTTTATTCAGTCTATACTTAATAATCTAGATAAAAATGTGGCTGATTTACCGGGTTTAGATAAAAGTAGATTAGGCTACCCTAGATCCATGACTAAACTCATTTTTTGTAATTTGGATACTAGGAATGATGTGGATGTAAGGCTTGTAATAACCTCCCATATGCAGAAGTTATTTGAGTCTTACCCCCCACAACTTGCCAACATTTGCCTCCAAATCTGAGTTAGCCAGACCCAAACAAGTAGAACACAGTGCTAACCAACCACCTCAACCAAACACTCTACCACACAGTGAGCCAACTGCATCATCCTCTCAAAAGGGTGATGTTAGTAAAAAGAAGAGAAATGAGATAATGTCTACACCTTTAACCATCTTATCTGAAGCAGCATTGGCTGTAGAATTAGGAAGTGAGGCACCTGAGTCACCCCTTATCAGGCCAAAGAAGAAGAAAACTAAAACCACCTCTTCAGTCACATAAATGGCTGAAGTTGTAAAATCAGGGGCAAACAGTTCACTAGATGTATCCTCTCAACAGGGCGCATCTATAGAATCAAGCATCCTCCCCAATGCAACTACCTGTACAGAGTCAGCACATGGGAGTGATAGGGCTGGCACTACACTGAGTGGAGAGCACATCACTATTGAAACTCCCTCTATCTCTCAGGGGGAGTTGCCCAACTCTAATCTACAAGACACTCCTCTTCCAGAATCTACCACTCAAATTTCTTTGCAGCCTGCAACTCAAGCAATTGAGGAGCAAGGCATTGATCATCAAGAATTCTTTTCTCTTGATGAGCCAATGATTTCAAGTGACTTAGTGCATGTCACTTTGCTCACCACCCAGGACCCACATTTAGATGGTGAGGGAATGCATGCTGGGGCATCTCCTAATGACACCATCACAAACACAGAGGATTCACTAGTTTTCACTAGAGACTCTATGCCTGTGTCAACTGCTGGTGTAACTCATCCCACTTCTATGGAGACACGAGTAGTAGAGTCAATCCATCCGGTTACAGAAGTTGCATCTGTAACTTAGGAGTCTAGCTTGCCTAGCTCTAGCTCTGACTTCCTGTCACAATGGCTGAAGCCTGTGCAACATGACAGTGCTTCAAGATCAGGGTCTATTCCACCACAATTGACGGTTGAAGCACTTCAAAGCTTAGTTGTGGATCAGATTCCTGAGTTTGTCAAGATTTCTCAACACTTGGTCACCTCCAACATCCCTAACCCAGACTATGAGGCCATTCTGCTATGCCATAGAGATGATGTGGAGATGTAGAAGACAAAGATAGTTGATGATGCTGAGAGAGATGGCAATGTCGATGCCTGGTTGCAAGGAAAATATGAGATTACTCTTGATGAAGCACTTCAATATCTAAGGGAGGAATACATCACTTCACTAGGTTCCAATGCCAAATCTATGACCCCTGGTGAAGTGTATGAGGCCATGAATGATTCTTACAAAGGCTTCCTCAAGGCTGCTCACTACCTTGGAAAGGGAGTTAAAACAGAAGTCAATCAAGTATGTGATACAACAGCCAAGGAAGTAGGTGCAATTCAAAGGGAATTTTCTGTCAAATTTCCATCATTAGATCTTGTCCTCAAAACCATTCAGGAATGCAAATCTTCATTCACCAAGATGGACAATGGTTTGGCTTTGCTTCATGGAACAGTCAGCCACCTAGCAACTCATGTTCAGAACCTCTCTAATCAGACAACTGAAGCTAATGCCATGACCAGGACTCTTTTTGCTAATCAATATGGGGATAAGCTGGTGATTGAGGTTCCTGTGCATGACATGACCAAATATGAAGTACAAAGACTCAAGGAACAATCTATCTCTGGTTTCAAGGCCACTGAGTTATTCACCAAGGTGGATACTCTAGACAAGGAGGTGGTCAATCTCAAGACATCCAATGCTCAATTAACAGACACTATTGCTGCTCTCAATGAAAAGTTGGACATTCAAGCCACTGCCAATGCCGATGTTCTTCTCAACCAACAACATATGCTTTCTGCCATAATGAAGCATATGGGACTCCCTCTACCTGCAGATTCTTCCAACCCAAAGGTCACTTCTACAGCCTCTGTGCCTGACAACAAGCCTAAGGGGGAGAAGAGGACATTAAGGAACTCAAAATCTAAGGGGGAGAAACCTAAGGAGAAAGGCATTACAATAAATGAGGGTGGTCAACCAAGAACTGCTAAGTCAAATCAGTCTGAGAAATTAAAGGCAGCATCCAAGGAGGAAAAACTGAAGAAAGTGGCTGTAGATGAAGAGGCCAAGATTCCATCTATCCCTCCATCTGAAACTGAAGAGAAGTCCCCAGAATATGAATTCGACATTCCTGACATTGCTAAGCAATCTCTTCAAGCTGAACCTTCAGAATTCAGAAATGTTCTTACTCAAAGGGTATGTCAAGAAACTGCAAATTCTAAACTATACCAAGACATAGCCTTTCTGAAGCACCTACATGAGCTGAGAAGAAGGGCAAACTTCCACTACTTTGACTACATCAAACTTCTTGTGCAAGATGTGTTTCTAGTCACTGTAGTGAGAAGAGAAATTGTTCAATCTAATCCCTATGCCATCATCACTACCAATGATAGAGAAGTCCTAGTCCACACTGCCAAGAACCTCTTTCACATCCACATTGAAACTTTGCAAATTCTATCCAGCTCTGAACTTGGAACAATTATCAGGAAGATAGAAAGGAATAACTCATCAGACAACAATATGCTCAAAGAGATTCTCACCAAGTGCATGAAATCTCAGTTGCCTCAAGTAGTTCCTCAGTCTCACTGTCTTTTATATGAAAAGAATCAAGACATTGTTGCCTTCAGATTTGGCCAACACCTCAAATCAAACAACATGTCTACAATAAAATTTTTGGCTGGAGTTCTACATTCAAGGAGTGGAAAATCTAAATCTGAAATAGAGGCTCTTGACATTCTGGTGAAGTTTATCAACTCTCAGTCAGACATCAAGCCTATTGCTAAAGAGGGAAAGTCAGACAAAGATAAGGATGATCAAGACAAGAGTTACAGCAAAGGTGGATCTCAAGGAAAGAATAAGGGTGGTGATGACAAGGTGATAGAGTATATTTTTATATATATTCTAGATGATTTTATTCTCATATTTATTGTGTTTTGCATTGATTTGGATTTTTATTTAATAGATTTGATTGTTTTATTGTAGGAAATAAAGAATTCATGACTTGGAAGGATTTGGAGCAAAAAGAGCTATTTTGGAGATAAAATAGGAGAAAATTCGTATTATTGGGCTACACGGGCTGTCTAACACTGTTTGGGCCGTATCTTGAGTTCCAGAAGTCAGAATTTGACGATCTTACTGTCCACGCGAAGCTTGTGGAATTTTCTTTAATTCAGAGGTGGTCCAATAAGCAAAATCGAGCTGGAATAGCCCAGAAACAGAGGAGTAAATATAGTAACGAATTTTAATTAAGGAATCCTATTCAGTTATGGAATCCTACTTGTAATTTATTTAGAGTATTAAAATACTTTTATTGGGGAGACATATAATATACATATATATTATTTAGAGAAGGGAGATAGATAGGTGCTTCTACTCTTAGGAGCTACGGTTTTGGAGAGGAGACCATGAATTTCATTCTTGTGACAGGATTGATGATTGCAGGTTTTCTTATCTGAATTTCTTCTCAATTCTTATTAGTTTAATTATGCTTCTTTGTTCTTTGAGTTGTTTTACTTGTTTAATTATTAGCGAGTAGTTATTTTTAGGGCTTAAAGGGAAGCCATGTTTGCACTAATATTGGCATGATTTTCATAGTGATTTGATTGGTTATGGTTAATTCTGATTGATATGTTTTAATCATTAATTTGTATAATCGGCCAATATCATGGATTAATTATATGCAAATAGGGGTATGGATCGAGAGATTTACTTACTAGAGGCACACATACGATTAGCAGAATTGAATTTGAGTGCTGAAGCATCATTGGATTTCGGAGAGCGTTAATGCTTGGAAGAGATTAACTTGACTCTAATTACCTGATTGATTGAATTAATAAAAGTGGTTAATTGTGTTGAATGTTTCGAGAGTGTTAATGCTTGGAAGAGATTAACATACTCTAGTTATAGGATCACATTGATTGCTTTAGCTTAAGAGCCAATTGTGTAAGCATGGTGGACCTGATTGCCCTAGGTTTTAAATAATTTGTTTATCATCTGTTTAATTAGTGTTAATCTTGTTTAATTAGTTAATTAATATTCTCCAATAATCGTTTGTCCCTGAAACAATTAGCGATAACTGAAAAGGAATTAGTAGAACCTGTCTCCTTGTGGATTTGACCCGCTTGCCTTCTGTACTAGAAATAGACACCGTGCGCTTGCGATTAGGTATAATTTGACACATCAAGTTTTTGGCGCCGCTGCCGGGGAGACAGCGAGTTTTTGTTGATTTTAATTTAGTTGTTTAGATTGTTAAATTTTACTACGTTTCTTGGCTTTGTTGAGTGTTTACAGGTTACTATGGGTGAAGTTGATACTTTAGCACTACTATCTTCCCTAGTAGAGGCACATACTCGAGAAATTGCCTCATTCAGCCCTACAGAGTCCACTATACGTCCAATGAGTATCAATGAGATGTCACAAGTGGCCCCTAAAACTTACAACTTCTGTCAAGTTTGTGGTATTCAAGGTCACTATGGTTATGAGTGCTCTTACAATTTCTATAATTCTCAGAATGCTCAGTGCGGACAAATGAATTCTTTTGAAGAAGGATATGGGTACAATCAGTATTCAAACACTTTTGATCAAGAATGCGTGAATCAACCAGATTTCTACTACTAGGACAATGGTGCTCAAAATTTTTCATATCATAATCAACAACAGTTTGAGCAACAATATTATCAGTCATATGAGCAGCCGCCACAGCAAGAATATCAATATCCTCCTCTACAAGAAGATCTACATATTTCTCAACCCAGTGTAGATGTGCAAGCTGATCAGACAAATAAGATGTGGGATATCTTGAATAAACTGCTAAAGAGTTCTGAAGAACAAGCCGAGGCAATCAAAGAATTAAAAACTCAAAGTTTGGCGATTGAATCTCAAATTGCACAGTTGGCTAACTCTTTTACTAAAGGGCAGCTCGACTATTTACCATCATCATCTATCCGATCCGAAGAGGACCTGACTACTATCAATCTCACAAGAGATCAGGAATATGATAGTTTCTCCATGTATGTTGATGATGAGGCCATTGATAAAGAGAAGGAGCATGCCACCGATGACGAGATCAATGATGTTGCTGCTACCAAGGACAATGTGACTGATGATGAGGTGACAAAGGAAAGCAATACAGAGATGGTTGTTGTTTCTCTTCCACAACCTGTGCCTCAGCTACCATGTATTGATAAATTTGCTCTCGATCTACCCTCTACTTACAAGGCTTCTTTGCTTAAGAACACTTATTTCAAGGTTGATGTGATAACAAATATTGTCCAAGATGATATTTCTCAAATTCTGGTTGAGGATCCATACAAAGTGGCTCCTACGTTTCAAGCTCGAGAAGAGGGAGAAGATGGAAGCGTCTTATTAGCCAATGATGTGATAAGCCAAGATGTCCGAATGGCTCCAGTAAAAGTGAGGAGTGGAGAAAAGCCACCACCAGAGCCTCCACCTTATGTCAAGGGAGTTCAATATTTTCGTGGTGTTGAATTTTATCGCTGTTTTCTCACAAAGTTTTCCAAAACTGCACAAGCACTCTCTCTATTGCTTATTAATGACATATTTTATTTTGCTGATGCTTGTTTGGAGACTTTCTGCAGGATAAAGACAACCACAGATGTTCTTGATACTTTTTGTGGTGGCGAGTTTATGATCGAGAAAGTGGATATTACGCCTTTACCGGAGTATTTTTGAGGAGGTCAAGCTAATGACTCAAAATAAGCGCTGCTTGGGAGGCAACCCAAGATTTCATTGGAGGATCGGTGCACTTCATGTTTTTGCATAGGGGTGTATTTTTTTTCCTTCTCTTTCATATGTAGTAGAATTGCTTAGTTATTTGTTCATTCCAAGCCTTGTTGTGTACATTATTCCTTCAAATTTTTTTTTAAAAAAATTGAGTGTTGTATGCAAAAAAAAAAATCTGTTCAAAAAAAAAAATGAACAGTTTGAGCAGGCTGCAGCTCTGTCACGCAGGTTGCGCCTGCGTTGACCATCGCGCGCTCTGCGCACCTGTAACGCAGGTTGCGCCTGCGTTACTCACCCCTTCTGCCCAGAATTTTTTTAATTTTTCCCCGAAAATTGTTGTAATTTCACCCAAATTTTATCCCAACTCAAATTCCTTCAATCCATAAATTCTATTCTTATTATATATCAATTCCATACCATCCCAAAGCTCTCCTACACCCAAATTTTTTTATAACCTCTCCATCATCTTATATATATATACCCACCTATAAATACAAATCCAATTCCTCTTCTACTTCTTTAAATCTCTAAAAATTTAATTCTAAAGAGGAATTAATTGCAAGTTCACCTCTCCAATTCGTAGTTGGGATATCTCTTCTCTATTTTCTTTTTATTACGAATTTGTGTTCTTGTCAATTGGGGGTTTTGTATTAGTTTTGTTAATTGGGTATTTTTGGTAGGATATTTCTTGGTGGTTATTGGTGGTGAGTGGGTGGCTCCTAAGCGAATGAGGGGTGGTTTTCACACCCGACACCTTGATTCCAGGGGAGTTTTCTTTCTTTTCTTTTTAGTGTAGTTTTATTTTGTTTTTAGTTGTAGTTTTTATCTTGTTCATTAGTTCATTGGGGACAATGAACTGCTTAAGTGTGGGGAAGGGTTCTCAATGTTAAGAGAATTTAAAAAAAAAAAAATAATTAAAAATACCAAAAATAATTCTAGCCATGCAATTTGATTAGTTGTTGTATTTTGCTTGATACACCCATGTATGCGTAGAATTCTTGTGTTCTTGACGCTTTTATATGAGAAGTGACGTGCTTTGTTCTTGTGCACACACTTTCACTAGCAAGTTGAAGCTGGTAGACTTAATTGTATGTTGTAAGTGATTAGAATGACATGAATATGTGCAAGATGACTTGGTTTACATGCTTTGAGTACAAGTAGGTGCGTTAGAGAGTCTTGTTACTTGGGATTGATTATGTTTTGTCACACCAAGTGAGTTTTGAGCCTATATGCAAATCTTTTGCATGATTTTTCGTTTGCTTGAGTGTCCACATGTTGTTTACATTGCTAGCACTTACTTGAGATCTTTCTTAAAATGCATGACATTAATTGATGATAAGATGATAAAGGCAATTAGGTATAACCTCATATTTCCCATAATTCAAAACCATTTATACATGATCAATTAGTTAACCCTTTGAGCCTAATCCTATTCTTTCGGTGACACACTACGTTACTTGCCTATATCCTTTTCTTGTATTGGCCTTATAGTAATTTTTTATCCTAAATTGTCAAGGGCTGGTATCGTGCTTAAGGGAGTAATAAGGTGTGCAAAAGGGGGGATTTTTTATTGATGATCATACTTTTGGGGAATATTGATTTTGGGTTGATGCTTGCTAGTCGAAATTCATAAAAATATCTATGGATCATTGTGTTTATTCTTTATCTAAAAAAAACAGAAGAAAAATAGAAAAAAATAGAAAATAAAGAAAATAAATAAATAAATAAATTTGAGAGCATTCTTATGTTTGTATGATCCTTCTTCATTCGACTAGTCAAGTTATTATGTAAGGGTTACTGAAAAATCCAAGTGTGGGGAAGTATTTGTTTTAATAGAAATGGAATTGAATAATGATTATTGTTGGGTACTAGCTTTTGACATTTAACCTGTTTTAGCTTTACTTGACATACCTGGTCCCTAGCCCACGCTACAACCCGAATAACGACCTTTTGATTGTCATCAGTGATGTATGTTGTGTTGAGAGTGAGATTGATTGCGAGTGTCAAGTTGTGTTTATGATTTTGTTGGAATTGAGTGATACACTTAACCTTGTTCTTGAGTGAATATTCGTTTTTGAGTGAAAGGTGAGTTATTACTTGTTTTGGCATAGGAGATCCAGGGTTTAGACTTAAAGATGTGTTTCTTGTGGTCTTAGCATGATTACCAACGATTTTTACACTTGACATGAATTTTTATGACCTTCTGTATGTTAGTTGAGTAGACTACGTGAATACTTGCACTTTCGACACCAAGACATCGTATGTTTACTTTGATTCTTAAGTTGATGTGGCATGAGAGGACTTGTGTGTGTGGTGTTGTGTTAGCATTGATATTTTGCATGGTTAGATGAATTTTGTGGGTATATTCAATATAAACCCTCACGAGACAACACTCGTCCTACTAGGGCTGCCTAGGGGTTTAACGGCTTGTTGCATATGCTCAATGCAATCGTGTCATCTACGAAAGTGATGTTTGTTAGGACTTAGTTTTTATTTCACTTATTTGCCCGAGGACGTGCAAATGCTTAGTGTGGGGATGTTTGATAGAGTATATTTTTATATATGTTCTAGATGATTTTATTCTCATATTTATTGTGTTTTGCATTGATTTAGATTTTTATTTAATAGATTTGATTGTTTTATTGTAGGAAATAAAGAATTCATGACTTGGAAGGATTTGGAGCAAAAAGAGCTATTTTGGAGATAAAATAAGAGAAAATTCGTATTATTGGGCTACACGGGCTGTCTAACACTGTTTGGGCCGTATCTTGAGTTCCAGAAGCCAGAATTTGACGATCTTACTTTCCACGCGAAGCTTGTGGAATTTTCTTTAATTCAGAGGTGGTCCAATAAGCAAAATCGAGCTGGAACAGCCCAGAAACAGAGGAGTAAATATAGTAACGAATTTTAATTAAGGAATCCTATTCAGTTATGGAATCCTACTTGTAATTTATTTAGAGTATTAAAATACTTTTATTGGGGAGACATATAATATACATATATATTATTTAGAGAAGGGAGATAGATAGGTGCTTCTACTCTTAGGAGCTATGGTTTTGGAGAGTAGACCATGAATTTCATTCTTGTGACAGGATTGATGATTGCAGGTTTTCTTATCTGAATTTCTTCTCAATTCTTATTAGTTTAATTATGCTTCTTTGTTCTTTGAGTTGTTTTACTTGTTTAATTATTAGCGAGTAGTTAATTCTAGGGCTTAAAGGGAAGCCATGTTTGCACTAATATTGGCATGATTTTCATAGTGATTTGATTGGTTATGGTTAATTCTGATTGATATGTTTTAATCATTAATTTGTGTAATCGACCAATATCATGGATTAATTATATGCAAATAGGGGTATGGATCGAGAGATTTACTTACTAGAGGCACACATACGATTAGCAGAATTGAATTTGAGTGCTGAAGCATCATTGGATTTCTAAGAGCGTTAATGCTTGGAAGAGATTAACTTGACTCTAATTACCTGATTGATTGAATTACTAAAAGTGGTTAATTGTGTTGAATTTTTCGAGAGTGTTAATGCTTGGAAGAGATTAACATGGTGGACCTGATTGCCCTAGGTTTTAAATAATTTGTTTATCATCAGTTTAATTAGTGTTAATCTTGTTTAATTAGTTAATTAATATTCTCCAATAATCGTTTGTCCATGAAACAATTAGCAATAAATGAAAAGGAATTAGTAGAACCTGTCTCCTTGTGGATTCGACCCGCTTGCTATCTGTACTAGAAATAGACACCGTGCGCTTGCGGTTAGGTATAATTTGACACATCACAAGGAGAAAAGGGATGGCAAAAGCAAGAAGAAAGACGATGACAGAGATGGTGGAAAGGTGTACGAGAGAAAGAGTGGAAAACTGTTAGTTACAGAGGCATGCCTGTATACATCTAATAACAAGCCTAATTGTTTGTAATGCTTTGCATTACTTACATGACCTCTTAACTGAGGGAACCTCTAGTTGTAGAGTTTCTGTTTGTATTGTACTTGCAGTAGGCATCAAATCCTAGTTGTGTAACTGTACTTATAGAGTCTAGAATAATGCTTGAAAGAAGTTCCAAGGTTCATGCCTCAAGCAAGAAGATAAAGACTGTCAAATAATCACAGTTGGGATTTGAAGAAATGAAGAATTTGCCTAAGTACCAATTCGATAAGTATATTTGTCTATTCGAGAAGTCCAGCATTCGAGAAGTCAGGGATTCGATATCTCAAGACAATATTCGATATCTCTGAATACACTGTTCGATATCTCATTCGATATCTCAGAGATTCGATATGTCTATGTACTCTATTCGAGAACCCAAGAAGTCAACAAGTCAAAGTAGTATTCGAGTTCTCAAGGAGTCAACAAGTCAAAGTTCCATTCCATATCTCAAAGACTCAGAAAGCTATTCGATATCTCAAGGATTCGACAAGTCAAGTGTTCTATTCGACAACTCAAGGAATCCTGAAGAAAAGAGCTATTCGAGAAGTAATTCGATATGTCAATATAACAGTGTTCGAGAACTCAGAGTTATCGATCAAGTCAATTCTAGTTCTTGAATCAACTACTTAGTCACTTCTCGAATACATTCTTGGAGACAAAATACTGAAGAAATTGTACAAGTCAGAAACCTGCAACAAGCCAATGCACTTTATGGACCACAATCTGTAACGTGTTCTGGAAAGCCTACAAGGAAGCTTGGAGAGATATAGAAGAGACAAGGGGCTAAAGAAGTGGATCTGAACAGGCTTTGCAAAATCAAATCTGTAACCGTTTGGACACTTACTCAAAAAGGATAGACAGACTAGAAAGTAATTTGTTCAGCTACCTTATTTGTAGTAAGTAGGGTGTATCCATGTTCTATAAGGATACAGCCTCACTTCCTAAGTCATTAACTTAGTAACTTTGTGAGTCAAGTTTTTCATACACTGTAAGTTGTATCTCTCTGAGAAAAACGAAGCTGAGAATACTATCATTTGTATTCACAGATTGTAGCAACCTTTATCTAATAATACATTATATTAAAGTGATATTGTGTTTTGTGTTATTCTTTATCCGCACCTTCAATCTTGGACACACAAACACTCTTACTACATAGACTCGAAGAAGAAAAGTTCAAGAATCCATTCACCCCCCCTCTGTATTATTTTATCGTATTCAATACTCAACAAGTGGTATCAGAGCGGGCTGTTTATTCAAAAACAGAAAAACGATCATGAGTTCGAATACACCAAAGACTACAGGAACGGTGAAGGTCCCTAAGTTTGACAAAGAGAATTACAACCGCTGGAAGATAAAGATGATGTTGTTCATCAAAGCCTCCCATCCTTTGTATCCTGAGATTCTTAAGAATGGTCCTTTTGTTCCACAACAAGAGATACCAGAGAAGACTGTTGGAACCACAACTATCCCAAGATCTTATGAGGCCAAGGATCCATCAAAATGGACAGAATCAGAAAGGGAGAAGGTTGCTCTTGACAGCCACCTCATGTTGCTTATCATTGATTCCATGGACATGTCAATGTTTGCAAACATTGCATCATGTACATCTGCCAAAGAAATGTGGGATCACATTGAGGTGTTGTGTGAAGGAACTGATGAGGTTAAGGAAAACAAGAAACAGATATTGGTCACACAGTATGAGGCTTTCATGGCACAGCCCAAGGAAAGCATTACTGAGATGTTTGAGAGATTTCACAAGCTAGTTACTGAGTTGCAGATGAATGGCAAGGTTTACAGTACCAAGGAGTTAAACATGAAGTTTCTGCTATCCTCACCAAACCATCTAGAGCAAAGGGTCATTTCTCTAAGGGAAAGAGATTTGAACAAAGTTACATATGATGTGCTCTATGGAGTCTTAAAAACTCATGAGCTTGAGTTGCTTCAGAATAGGGCTATTCAAGCCAATCAAGGTAGAATGATAAACACATCATGTGCCTTGATTGTCAACAAATATATTCAAGACCTAGAAGCATCTACAAGTCAGTTAAGGATAGAGGAGGTAGTAGAAGAGGAAGAAACTGAACCTGAGGTAAGTGAACCTGTTGAGGAGAAGGAGGAAGAAGAGTTTTACACTCTTGAAGAACTAGATGGGATGTAAAACACTTCATATGCTTTCATGGCCAGAAAATTTCCAAACATCAGATTCAAAAGGAATCAACCCTTCAAACCCAAAACCCAAAACCATTCATTCAACAAAAGCAAGGCACCTGTGAAACCAAACAAGAATAAGTTTAAAACCAGCCATGTGGATAGGTCATCTGTAAGGTGCTATAGATGCAATGACCTAGGGCATTTTGCCAGTGAATGCAAGAAGCCTAAAAAGAAGGATAGAGATTATCTTGAGCTTGAAGCTAAGTATGAGGCCCTTCTGAAAAAGCAGACACAAGGTAAGGCCTACATAGCTGAAGGGAAGTGTTGGGATGATTCTGACAGTGATGGAGATGAGCAAGAATTCTGCAATTATGCCTTGATGGCCAATTCCAAGGATGACACATCTCCTTCAGACCCTCAGGTACCATCTCTCACTACTATAGACATGTCTATTTCAGAGTATAAATGCATGATTGAACAACTATATGTTGAAATGTTTAACATTCATACTAGTATGACTGCTGCTAATGAAGAGATTGCTAAACTGTCTACTAGAAATGAAATGTTAACCAAAAAGAATGAGGAACTTGAGCTAACTGCTATGCAAATAGAAAACCTTAAGAAAGAAGTTGAATATCTGCAGAATAAGGTGTTGTGTGCTAGTCAGGTTGAAAAGGCTCTTAGGGATGAATTAGCTGAAAATGAATTCAAACTAAAAAATTTCAAGAAATCATCTGGTCTAGTGAAATCCTACTGTGAGAAAATTGAAGATAAACCGAAGGCTGCTATTGGACTTGATTATGACACTCTTAAACAGAGAAAAGGCTATGCTGTCATTGAAGATGACACAGTTGTTCATGAGGAAGTGCCTCACATTTTGAAAAAGACTGAAAATCCAATTTTTAGTTAACCAACATTTAAAATTGATGAGGATGCCTTACTCATCAAACAAATGTTGAATGATGAGGATGAGGCACAATCAAATGAACAACAAGCATCATCCAAGAGTGAGAGTGTCAAGTCAAAAGACAAGGAGCCAGTAGTTGATAGGCCAAGACCTAAGAAGTTTGTTAAGTTTGTTTCAGCTGGGAAGAGTGAATCAGAAAAGAATGTGACTAAGAAGAAACAGAACAGAAATGGCAAGTTAGGGATTAACAAGGATAACAACTATGCTTATATGCCTAATGCCCCTAGGAAAACTTGTCAGAACTGTTTCAGTACCAATCATTTAACTCATGCATGCAAGAAACCTGTTGGTAGTGTGTCCAAACCTTTCTATGATTGTTCTGTGCCTCTAAGACATAGAGATGCACCATTTTGTGATAAATTTGACTGTATGCCATACAATCTGAATGTTATGACTAGTTGTTTCAATCTAAGAAGGCAATTCATTGATGGTTGTATCAGTCACAATTCTCACACACACTACACCAGGTCAAAGTCTTCGAGTCCTCCTAAAGCTAGGAAGGTACCTCTGTCACCTAAGTCTGAAACCTCAGGTTCTAAGACTTCTAACAGTGACAAGAAGACTAATGCCAAGAAAGTTGACAAGCATGTTGTTTATGATAAAACTGTTTCTAAGTCACATGGACCCAAACTTGTTTGGGTACCAAAGGAAAAGTAATACCTTTGTGTTTGCAGGGCAAAGAAAGTGAAAAGAAGGTCATGTGGATTTTAGACAGTGGATGCTCAAATCATATGACTGGTGATATGGCCCTGCTATCACAATATGAGGAAAAGGCTGGCCCAATGGTTACTTTTGAAGATGACAGCATGGGTAACACATTGGGATATGGTAAGTTGAAAGTTGGTAATGTCATCATTGAAGATGTAGCACTAGTCAAGGGGCTCAAGCATAATCTGCTAAGTGTTGGTCAGTTTACTGATAGGGGATTCAAGGTGGATTTTGACAAAGATGAATGTTTGATCACCCACAAGAAGACTGGTGATTTTGCTCTATCTTGAGTAAGGAAGGGAAGCCTGTTAGTCCATGTGGATTCTGCAAACAAGGACAAAATTTGTTGCTTTTACTCAAAAGCATCAAATAAAGTCAAATAAAGATTGTTGGCTGTGGCACAAGAAACTATCACACCTGAACTTCAAAGCCATTAATTCTCTAGTCAAAAGAGAGTTAGTGAGAGGCATGCCCACACTTGAATTCTGTCAAGAAGGAGTGTGTGAGGCTTGTCAAAAAGGAAAGATGAAAAGATCAAGCCACAAGACAAAGACAGTGACATCAATAACCAAGCCCCTACAACTCATTCATATGGATTTGTTTGGGCCTGTCAACATTATGTCACTAGGAAGAAAGAAGTATGCCTTGGTGATGGTTGATGATTTTACAAGGTATACATGGGTGGAATTTCTGGCATCAAAAGATGAGGCTCCACAAGTAATCATTGAGCATATAAAGAAAGTTGACAAGGAAGCAAAGGCCAACAATGCAAGTGTGATTGCACTGAGAAGTGATAATGGAACAGAGTTCAGAAATGCCATACTTGAAGCATTCTGTAAAGAGAATGGTATTTCTCAGCAATTCTCATCTCCAAGGACTCCACAACAAAATGGAGTTGTTGAAAGGAAGAATAGAACTCTGATTGAGGCTGCTAGAACAATGTTACTTGATGCAAAAATGCCTACATGTTTTTGGGCTGAGGCTGTGAGCACTGCATGCTATATCCAGAACAGAACCCTCATTAACAAAAACACTGGAAAGACACCTTATAATTTGATGACTGGAAAGAAGCCCAATCTAAAGTATGTTCATACTTTTGGAAGCAAATGCTTTGTATTAACGGATAATTCTGAATATGTTGGAAAATTTGATGCAAAAGCATTTGAAGGAATTTTTCTTGGCTACTTTATGGAAAGAATTGCATACAAGGTTTATGTCATCAGTCAAAAGAAAGTTATAGAAAGCACAGATGTGACATTTGATGACAGCAAACTACCTGGATTAGAAGAAGCCAATGATAAAGATAAAGATCCATTGAAGTTTGATAATCTAGATGATTCTGATGAAGAGACTGAAACTGAAGTTGAAACTCGAGTTCAACAAACTCAAGTGAATGATGATACAAGAGAAGAATTTGTGCCAATCAATAGTGAAGGATCAAGCATCCAAGACACACCTGTGAGTAGTGGCAACTTCACAGGGGGAGGAAATGAGAATGACCATGATGTGGATGATGAAGCAACATCAAGAATGAGAAATCAGGCTGAGCACTCAAGGAAATGGGATAGATCACACACTGCAGAGCAAATCATTGGAGATCCTAATGCAGGAGTAAGGACTAGGAGAGCAACTCAGAATGAGTGCCTCTATGGCTGTTTTCTATCACAAGTTGAGCCTAAGAAACTTGATGATGCACTGTTGGATCCAGATTGGATTATTGCTAATTGGGAACAAAGTATGGTTGGCTGCAAAGTATGGGAACTTGTGCCTGCACCAAAGAACAGAACCATTGTTGGAACAAAATGGGTTCTAAAGAATAAGATGGATGAAGATGGTGTAATTATAAGGAACAAAGCAAGGTTGGCTGCAAAAGGATACTCTCAACAGGAAGGCATTGATTATGATGAGACATTTGCTCATGTTTCTAGATTGGAAGCCATCATAATATTCTTGGCATTTGCTGCTCATTCAAACTTTAAAGTATATCAAATGGATGTCAAAAGTGCATTTCTGAATGGAGAGTTGGAAGAAGAAGTTTATGTGAAACAACCACCTGGTTTTGAGGATCCACACTTCCCAGAATTTGTCTACAGATTGCTTAAGGCATTGTATGGACTTTAGCAGGCTCCAAGAGCATGGTATGATACTTTATCACAATTTCTTCTTCAGAATCAATTCACTAGAGGCACACTAGACAAGACATTGTTTTACAAGAAGCATGGTGATGATCTTATCTTAGTTCAGATCTATGTGGATGATATCATTTTTGGTTCTACAAATGAGAAGCTGTGTTAGAAATTTTCTAAACTCATACAGAGCAGATATGAGATGAGTATGATGGGAGAGTTGACATTCTTTCTTGGGTTGCAAGTCAGTCAAAGGAAGGATGGTATCTTTATCAGTCAGACCAAGTATATCAAGGATTTATTGAAGAAGTTTGACTTGGAAGACTGCTCACCTGCAAAGACACCCTTGGCCACTGCCACTAAATTGGATGAAGATGCTAAAGGCAAGAAGGTAGATATCTCAGTCTACAGAGGCATGGTTGGTTCTCTACTCTATCTCACTGCAAGTAGGCTAGACATCATGTTTGCTACATGCTTGTGTGCAAGGTTTCAATCAAATCCAAAAAAATCACATTTGGTTGCTATAAAAAAGGATCTTTAGATATCTGAAGGGCACTCCAAACTTGGGACAATGGTATCCTAAGGACACAGGGTTCAATCTGGTTGGTTATTCTGATGTTGATTATGCTGGATGCAGAGTGGATAGGAAAAGCACCTCATGTAGCTGCCAGTTTCTTGGACAAAGGTTAGTCTCTTGGTATAGCAAGAAACAACAATCTGTGTCAACTTCTACAGCTGAGGCTGAATACATAGCTGCTGGAAGTTGCTGTGCTCAAGTGCTTTGGATTAGAAATCAACTTAGAGATTATGGACTTGTGTTGGAAAGAATTCCAATCATGTGTGACAACACAAGTGCAATCTCTATAGTTGCCAATCCTGTCAATCATTCTAGGACAAAGCACATTGACATCAGATATCATTTCATAAGGGAACATGCAGCTAATGGAACCATTGAGTTGCATTATGTTTCTACAGGCAAACAACTAGCTGACATATTCACTAAGCCATTAGATGAAGCCACCTTCACAAGGTTGGTTAGTGAGATTGGAATGCTGAATTCTTCAGATTCTGGCTAAGTGAATACAGCATCTAGATTGGTGCAGCAGTAAACACTTACTTTATCTAAATTCTCAATATTTTTGGAGTAAGTGTTGGCTGAAATATGATTTATAAATATTTCAAATCTGTTGCATATTTTGAAAATCATATTCTCTTATTAACTTGAAATTTCTATGAAATTTTGAGAAAATCACTGTTTGATTTGCTAGAATATTCGTGAATGAATATGGCTGGTAAATTTTAAAAAGATAGTGAAAATTGAGTTTCTATAAGTATAATTCGACAAGTCAGACTTCTCAAGTGATTCACTACTCGACATCTCTAACAAGTCTCATTAGAGCACTCTCGAGTTCTCGAATAGAGTCTTTTAGAGTTCTCGAATAGAGGTTTCCTTGACTTCTCGAATATAGTGTTTTAGTTCTCGATTGACTGAGTTCTCGAATACTATATTTGAGTTCTCGAATCATTTGAAAAGGCTGATTTCTCGCTGAATTTTAACCGATTTTGGATTTTTATTCAGAATTCAGAATTACTCATAAAAACATATTTTACCTAATTTAGATTTATTTCTAAGTTAGATAACTGCCAGCTGTGAGCTACAACCTGCTTGAGTTATCAAATAAGCCTTTCTTGACTTCTCGAATAGTTGTTTTCTACTTCTCGAATGCCTGACTTGTCGATACAGAACATACATCTAATCGACAATTCAAGTACTTCATACTTTTACAACTTCACATCTATTCGATTCATTACATTCGATTTCTCAAGCATCCAAACTCCCAAAACCTCTGAAACCCTAACTGCAAAAGCTAAATTTCTTCAACCTTCGATTTCTTCTCTCTCTCTCACACACAAATGGCAACAGTAAAGTTCAACACCAACTTCATTGCTCTAACTAGTGATGTTGAAGCACCCAACGCCAATTTCAAGTGCTTTGTGAAGTGGATGTCTGAATCGTATATTAAGAATGCTCTATCTGTTAACCAAACTCTGTACCTAGACATTCTAGAACAGTTTTGGCAGTCTGCTACAGTGGAGGTGGTGGCTCTTGACTCTACAATATCCTCGTACATCATCTACTGCAAGATTCAAGACAAAAATCTCACTATCACCACAGAGGATATGAATGAGGCACTTGGGATGGGTACCAAAGGAGAGGTGTATGACCCACTTGCTACAAATGCTGAATTAGAAGACTTCTTTGATTTCATCAAATATGCAGACGGAATCAGTCTTGGGCACTTGAACAGGAAGCATTTGAGGAAGGAATGGAGTTATGTGTTTGCTACACTTCTTCAAGTCTTCACTGCAAGAAAATCTAGCTATGACCAAATCAGTACTCCTGCACAGCAAATAGGCTATGCCTTAGCTTATGGAAAGAAGATAGACGTTGGTCTCATCATTCTGCAGGAGCTGTATGGGAGACTTGGTAAGAATTCAGCCAAGAGAGGTAATGAAATCTTCTTCCCTCGTTTTATTCAATCTGTCCTTAATTTCTTAGATGATAAATTGATTGAATTAGATGGGATGAATAAAAATAGAATAGGCTATCCTAAATCCATGACCAAACTCATTTTTGGTAATTTGGAGACTAGGAATGATGTGGATGTAAGACTTAACATAACTCCCCATATGGAGAGTTTGTTTAGAACTTACCCCCACAACATGCCAACATTTGCCTCTAAGTCTGAGTTAGCTAAGCCCAAGCAAGTAGAACAAAATGCTAACCCAGGGCTAGCTAACCAACCCTCTCAACCAAACACTGTACCAATTACTGAACCAACTACATCATCCTCTCAAAAGGGTGATGTTAGTAAAAAAAAGAGAAAGGAAGTAATGTCTGCACCCTTGAATATCTTATCTGAAGCAACATTAGCTGTTGAACTAGGTCTAGAAAGTGAGGAACCAGAGTCACCCTTACAAAGGCCAAAGAAGAAGAAGAAAACTAAGACCACCTCTTCAGTCACACAAATGGCTGAAGTTGTAAAATCAGGGGCAAACAGCTCACTAGATGTATCCTCTCAACAGGGTGCATCTATAGAATCAAGCATCCTCCCCAATGCACCTTCTTGTATTGAGTCAACACATGGAAATGATAAGGCTGGCACTACACTGAGTGGAGAGCACATCACACTTGAAACTCCCTCTATCTCTCAGGGGGAGTTGCCAAAATCTACTCTACAAGACACTCCTCTTCCAGAATCTAACACTGAAATTTCTTTGGAACCTGCAACTCAAGCAACTGAGATGCAAGGCATTGATCATCAAGAATTCTTTTCTCTTGATGAGCCAATAATTTCAAGTGACTTAGTGCATGACACTTTGCTCACCACCCAGGACCCACATTTAGATGGTGAGGGAATGCATGCTGGGGCATATCCTAATGACACCATCACAAACACAGAGGCTTCACTAGTTTTTACTAGAGACTTTGTGCCTGTGTCAACTGCTGGTGTAACTCATCCCACTTCTGTGGAGACACCAGTAGTAGAGTCAATCCATCCGGTTACAGAAGTTGCATCTGTAACTGAGGAGTCTAGTTTACCTAGCTCTAGCTCTGACTTTATGTCACAATGGCTGAAGCCTGTGCAACATGACAGTGCTTCAGGATCAGGGTCTGTTCCACAAAAATTGACGGTTGAAGCACTTCAAAGCTTAATTGTGGATCAGATTCCTGAGTTTGTAAAAATAGCTCAGAACCTTGTCACCTCCAACATCTCTAATCCAGACTATGAGGCCATCCTACTATGCCATAGAGATGATGTGGAGATGCAGAAGGCCAAGATTATTGATGATGCTGAGAGAGATGGCAATGCAGATGCCTGGCTGCAAGGAAAGTATGATGTAACTCTCAGTGAAGCACTTCAATATCTTAGAGAGGAATACATCACTTCACTGGGCTCCAATGCAAAATCCCTGTCTCCTGGTGAAGTGTATGAAGCTGTCAATGATTCCTACAAAGGTTTCCTCAAGGCTGCACACTATCTTGGCAAGAGAGTCAATACTAAAGTCAACAGGGTGTGTGACAAGACAGCCACTTCAGTAGCAGAAGTACAGAGGGCCTTTGATGCTAAATTTCCTCAACTAGACAGTGTGGTCAAAGATCTCAAACACTGCAACACCACCTGCACCAAGATGGACAATGGCCTAGCCCTCCTCACAGATACAGTCACAGACCTAGGACACAAATTTCAAAATCTATCCGACCAGACTACAAAGGCCAATGCCATGCTCAGAACACTGTTCAAAAATCAGTATGGAGACAAGCTGGTCACTGAAGTCCCTGTGCATGAAATGACCAAGTTTGAAGTGAAAAGACTGCAAGATCATTCCTTAACTGGTTTCAAGGCCACTGCACTGTTCACCAAGGTTGATACTCTTGAAAGGGAGGTGGTGTCTCTCAAAGAATCCAATGCCCATCTGGCAGGCACGATTTCAAATCTAACTAAGCAATTGAACACTCAAGCCACTACCACTGCTAATGTACTTCTGGATCAACAATCCATGCTGTCTGCCATGATGAAACACATGGGTATCCCTCTACTTGAAGAATCTTCAACTCCAAAGGCTCCTACTACAGCCTCTGTGCCTGACAACAAGCCTAAGGGGGAGAAGAGGATAACAAGGAACTCAAAATCTAAGGGGGAGTCTCAGACTAAGGGGGAGAAATCTCAAACCAAAGGCATTACAACCAATGATAGTGGCCAACCAAGAACTGCTAAGTCATCTCAGACTGAGAAATCTACATCCAAGGATGACAAGCTGAAGAAAGTGGTTGTAGATGAAGTTGCCAAGCCATCTGAAACTGAAGGGAAGTCAGAGTATGAATTTGACATCCCTGACATTGCTAAACAATCCCTTCAATCTGAACCTTCAGAATTCAGAAATGTGCTTACTCAAAGGGTATGTCAAGAAACTGCAAACTCTATACTATACCATGACATAGCCTTTTTGAAGCATCTACAAGAGTTAAGGAAAAGAGCCAATTTCCATTACTTTGACTACATCAAGCTTCTTGTGCAAGATGTGTTTCTAGTCACTGTAATGAGAAGAGAAATTGTGCAAACCAATCCCCATGCCATCATTCTTTCGAATGATAGAGTGATAGAATATATTTTTATATATATTTTAGATGATTTTATTCTCATATTTATTGTGTTTTGCATTGATTTGGATTTGTATTTAATAGATTTGATTGTTTTATTGTAGGAAATAAAGAATTCATAACTTGGAAGGATTTGGAGCAAAAAGAGCTATTTTGGAGATAAAATAGGAGGAAATTTGTACTATTGGGCTACACGGGCTGTTTAACACTGTTTGGGCCATATCTTGAGTTCCAGAAGTCAGAATTTGACGATCTTACTGTCCACGCGAAGCTTGTGGAATTATCTACAATTCAGAGGTGGTCCAGTAAGCAAAATCCAGTTAGAAGAGCCCAGAAACAGAGGAGAAAAAGAAGTTACGAATTTTACAACCAAGCTTGGAAACTTGCCATCTTCTATTCCAACTCTAAGAAGGCAATTGCTTAGAGGCTAAATCAAGAGGCTATATAAACACATCTTGGGACACATTTTTAAGGATGTAATATTAGATCAGATAATATAGTTTACAGTAGATTAGTATTATTAGTTTGAAGATGTGGAGAAACACCATGACTCTTCTTTTGGGTGACAACATTGAAGTTTGAAGGTTTTGTTCTCTTAATCTTTTCTTTGTTCTTATTAGTTTAATTATGTTTTCTTGTTTTACTAGTTGTTTTACTTGTTTAATTATTAGCGAGTAGTTATTTCTAGGGCTTAAAGGGAAGCCATGTTTGCACTAATATTGGCATGATTTTCATAGTGGTTTGATTGGTTATGGTTAATTCTGATTGATATGTTTTAATCATTAATTTGTGTAATCGGCCGATATCATGGATTAATTATATGCAAATAGGGGTATGGATCGAGAGATTTACTTACTAGAGGCTCACATACGATTAGCAGAATTGAATTTGAGTGTAGAAGCATCATTGGATTTCTGAGAGCGTTAATGCTTGGAAGAGATTAACTTGACTCTAATTACCTAATTGATTGAAGTACTAAAAGTGGTTAATTGTGTTGAATGTTTCGAGAGTGTTAATGCTTGAAAGAGATTAACATACTCTAGTTATAGGATCACATTGATTGCTTTAGCTTAATAGCCAATTGTGTATGCATGGTGGACCTGATTGCCCTAGGTTTTAAATAATTTGTTTATCATCTGTTTAATTAGTGTTAATCTTGTTTAATTAGTTAATTAATATTCTCCAATAATCGTTTGTCCCTGAAACAATTAGCGATAACTGAAAAGGAATTAGTAGAACCTGTCTCCTTAGGTATAATTTGACACATCATAGAGAAATCTTAATTCACACTGCTAAGAATCTCTTTCACATCCACATTGAAGCCTTTCAAATTCTGTCTAGCTCTGAACTTGGAACAATCATCAAGAAGATAGAAAGGAATAACTCACCAGACAATGATATGCTCAAAGAGATTCTCACCAAGTGCATGAAATCTCAACTGCCTCAAGTAGTTCCTCAGCCTCATTGTATTCTATATGAAAAGGATCAAGACATTGTTGCTTTAAGATTTGGCCAACATCTAAAAGCAAACAACATGTCCACCATAAATTTTCTGGCTGGAGTTCTACATTCAAGGAGTGGAAAATCTGAATCTGAAAAGGAGGCTCTTAACATTCTGGTGAAGTTTATCAACTCTCAATCAGACATCAAGCCTATTGCTCAAGGTGGAAAGTCAAATCAAGACAAGGATGATCATGATAAAAGTTGAAGCAGGGGTGGAGATCAAGGGAGATATAAGGGCAGTGATGACAAGAAGAAAAGGGATGATAAAAGCAGAAAGAAGGATGATGACAAGGATGGAGGAAAGGTATATGAAAAGAAGAGTAGAAAACAGCAAGCCATGAACATTATTAATGACACTTCCACCACAACACAAGGCTCAATGTCTAGGGTGGATGTCACTAGTAATGATTCATCAAAATCTACATCTCTGGCGTATGCAACTGTTTTGGCACCTCAAGAAGTGAAGGGGATTCAAATCAAGAAACCATGTGTATGTTTCAGAAAGCAAACTGCTAATGGAATACTACTATGGTCTACCAACAAGGGTTTTCTGCCTAGCAATCATACAAGGAAGAGTAAAATTAAGCATGCTGCAAAAAGGGTGAAGATATCGAAATCAAAGGCACTGACAATAATTCCAGGATTGAACCTACCACCTCTGGATGAAATCTATGATGAAAGAATCTATCATGTTGCCATTGTTGATGATTTTCTTGAAGTAAAATATACTGATGGAAGACAGAAGAAATTCAGACAAGGAACGTGTCAGCATTGGGGCAAGCTATATGACATAGAAAGAATAATTGCAATGTTGGATTCTGAAGACAGAGTGGAAAGGGTATGGAAGCTGGAGCTAATTGACTTTGTCAAAATGAAGAGAGATCACCAGGCAGAAATGACAAAGAACAGTGAGGAGCTACTAAAGAAAAGGGAGGAGGAGTTTGCTGCAATGGAATCTAAGGCTGATGAATTGAGAGCTATGGGTCTGTGTAGAGTCAAGTTTAATCCTTACATCATTGAGTACAAGAAATATGGTATAAATGTAAAGATTAGAATGGACTACATCAGTTCCTATTCTGAGAAACAGCTGAATGAAGTACTTAAGGATCTATCAGGCTCCCCTCTAATTGAAGAACTCACTGCAATAGAAGACATTATTCTTGCCATGGAGGAAAATGCGAAGAAGAAAGCCAAAGAAACTAAGGAGAAAATGAAAAATGAGAATCTGCAAGCCAAAGCTCAAGAGATGAATCCAAAAGGATATGGCTAGTAGTTTCTCATATCTTGTAAGAACACTTCTATGTACTTTCCTCAATCAATCTACATACCTGTACTGTTAAAGTTTTATCTTTATGTATGTTAGGCTTGTTATCAGACATGAAATTGTGACTAAGGGTCTCACTCACAATTTGGGGGAGATTGTTAGTTACAGAGGCATGCCTGTATACATCTAATAACAAGCCTAATTATTTGTAATGCTTTGCATTACTTACATGACCTCTTAACTGAGGGAACCTCTAGTTGTAGAGTTTCTGTTTGTATTGTACTTGCAGTAGGCATCAAATCCTAGTTGTGTAACTGTACTTATAGAGTCTAGAATAATGCTTGAAAGAAGTTCCAAGGTTCATGCCTCAAGCAAGAAGATAAAGACTGTAAAATAATCACAGTTGGGATTTGAAGAAATGAAGAATTTGCCTATGTACCAATTCGAGAAGTATATTTGTCTATTCGAGAAGTCAGGGATTCGATATCTCAAGACACTATTCGATATCTCTGAATACACTGTTCGATGTCTCATTCAATATCTCAGAGATTCGATATGTCTATGTACTCTATTCGAGAACCCAGGAAGTCAACAAGTCAAAGTAGTATTCGAGTTCTCAAGGAGTCAACAAGTCAAAGTTCCATTCGATATCTCAAAGACTCAGAAAGCTATTCGATATCTCAAGGATTCGACAAGTCAAGTGTTCTATTCGACAACTCAAGGAATCCTGAAGAAAAGAGCTATTCGAGAAGTAATTCGATATGTCAATATAACAGTGTTCGAGAACTCAGAGTTATCGATCAAGTCAATTCTAGTTCTCGAATCAACTACTTAGTCACTTCTCGAATACATTCTTGGAGACAAAATACTAAAGAAATTGTACAAGTCAGAAACCTGCAACAAGCCAATGCACTTTATGGACCACAATCTGTAACGTGCTCTGGAAAGCCTACAAGGAAGCTTGGAGAGATATAGAAGAGACAAGGGGCTAAAGAAGTGGATCTGAACAGGCTTTGCAAAGTCAAATCTGTAACCGTTTGGACACTTACTCAAAAAGGATAGACAGACTAGAAAGTAATTTGTTTAGCTACCTTATTTGTAGTAAGTAGGGTGTATCCATGTTCTATAAGGATACAGCCTCACTTCCTAAGTCATTAACTTAGTAACTTTGTGAGTCAAGTTTTTCATACACTGTAAGTTGTATCTCTCTGAGAAAAATGAAGCTGAGAATACTATCATTTGTATTCACAGATTGTAGCAACCTTTATCTAATAATACATTAGATTAAAGTGATATTGTGTTTTGTGTTATTCTTTATCTGCACCTTCAATCTTGCACACACAAACACTCTTGCTACATAGACTCGAAGAAGAAAAGTTCAAGAATCCATTCACCCCCCCTCTGTATTCTTTTATCGTATTCAATACTCAACAAAAACAGCAAGTCTTAGGCATTACTAACAGTAATCTCACCACAACACAAGACTCTGAGTCTAGGGTGAATGCTGTTAGCAATGACCTACCAAAATCTGAATCAATGGCTTCTGCAACTGTTTTGCCAACTCAAGAAAAGGAGATGCTAATCAAGAAACCACTTGTGTATATCAAAAAGCATACTGCTAATGGTATACTACAATGGTCCAAAGACAAAGGTCTTAAATTTTTCTCAAGCAACAAAGGAAAGAAGCTGAAATGGAAGATGTCAGCCAGAAGGGCAAGAAAAGTGAAGACATCTACATCTCAGGCACTCACAATCATTCCTGGACTAGACTTACCCTGTCTCAACATAGACTATGATGAAGATGAGATAGCATATCAACTGGCTCAGAGAATCTATCATGTAGCTATAGTTGATGACTGCCTGGAGTTCAAATACACTGATGGGAGACTCAAGAGATTCAAGCAAGGCATGTGTGAACACTGGAGCAAAGTTACATGATCTACAAAGAATAATGGTGCTACTCAACCTTGAGAATGAAAAGGAAAGAAGGTGAAAAATTGAGATAGCTCATTTTATCAAGATGAAAAGAGATCATGAGGAAGAGTTGAGAAAGAAGAATGAAGCCTTGAAGATAAAGAGAGAAGAAGAGTTAGCTGCTCTAGAAGCCAAAGCTGAAGAATTGAGAGCTAAAGGGTTATGCAGAGTCAAGTATAATCCTTACATTGTGGAATACATGAAATATGGCAGAAATTTGAAGATTAGAATGGATTACATTAGCTGTTACTCTGAAGCCAAACTGAATGAAGTCATCAGAGACCTATTTGGCTCACCTCTCATTGAAGAACTCACTGCCATGGAAGACATCATCCAGGCAATGAGTGATGCAAAGAAAGCGAAGGAAGAAAAAGAAAAGGAGGATCTACAAGCCAAATCTCAAAGAGGAGAATCAAAGGAAAATGGCTAGTATCTCTTCATAACTGTAAGAATGCTTCCTTTGTAATAATATTCAATAAATTTCATACATGTACTTGTTAAGATTTATCTTTATGTATGTTAGGCTTGTTATCAGACATGAAATTGTGACTAAGAGTCTTACTCACAATTTGGGGGAGATTGTTAGTCACAGAGGCATTCCTGTATACATCTAATAACAAGCCTAATTGTTTGTAATGCTCTGCATTACCTACATGACCTCTTAACTGAGGGAACCTCTAGTTGTAGAGTTTCTATTTGTTCTGTACTTGTAATAGGCACCAAATCCTAGTTGTGTAACTGTACTTATATAGTCAAGAATAATGCTTTAAAGAAGTTCCAAGGTTCATGCCTCAAGCAAGAAGATAAAGACTGTCAAATAATCACAGTTGGGATTTGAAGAAATGAAGAATTTGCCTAAGTACCAATTCGAGAAGTATATTTGTCTATTCGAGAAGTCCAGCATTCGAGAAGTCAGGGATTCGATATCTCAAGACACTATTCGATATCTCTGAATACACTGTTCGATATCTCATTCGATATCTCAGAGATTCGATATGTCTACTACTCAATTCGAGAACTCAAGAAGTCAACAAGTCAAAGTGGTATTCGAGTTCTCAAAGAGTCAACAAGTCAAAGTTCCATTCGATATCTCAAGGACTCAGAAAGCTATTCGAGATCTCAGGGATTCGACAAGTCACAATGCTCTATTCGAGAACTCAAGGATTCCCAGAGAAAAGAGCTATTCGAGAAGTGGTTCGATATGTCAATATAACAGTATTCGAGAACTCAGAGTTATCGATCAAGTCAAGTCTAGTTCTCGAATCACTTACTTAGTCACTTCTCGAATACATTCTTGGAGACAAAATACTGAAGAAATTGTACAAGTCTAAAACCTGCAACAAGCCAATGCACTTTATGGACCACAATCTGTAACGTGCTCTGGAAAGCCTACAAAGAAGCTTGGAGAGATATAGAAGAGACAAAGGGCTAAAGAAGTGGATCTGAACAGGCTTTGCAAAGTCAAATCTGTAACCGTTTGGACTCTTACTCAAATAGGATAGACAGACTAGAAAGTAATTTGTTTAGCTACCTTATTTGTAGTAAGTAGGTTGTATCTATACTCTATAAGGATACAGCCTCACTTCCTTAGCAATTAACTTTAACTTTTGAGAGTCAAGTTTTTCACATTCATTGTAAGTTATATCTCTCTGAGAAAAATGAAGCTGAGAATACTATCATTTGTATTCACATATTGTAGCAACCTTTATCTAATAATACATTAGAGTAAAGTGATATTGTGTCTTGTGTTGTTCTTTATCCGCACCTACACCTTTGCACACACAAACACTTATCTACTACATAGACTCGAAACAAAGAAAAGTTCAAGAATCGATTCACCCCCCCTCTGTATTCTTTTACTGTATTCAATACTCAACACCGAGTATATAATTGCTAATAAAATTTTCAAAAATATCATTTTCATGAATTAGTTTTTATGTGAAACTAGAAAAAAATTGAACCAATTATTAAACGAGTGCATATTAGACTTTGTGATATGATTTTAAATGTGATTCAAAATATTTTATAATTCATCTCCTTAATTTTTTTTGGCTTTTTTCATAAATATATAGGAAAAAATAAATTTTTGCACATTTACTTTTGCTAAGAATAATTATTTGCAAATTTCAAAATTGCAAAAATACTAGGTTCCCCTTTCCCTTCTCCCTCCTTCCTCCCGCCGCCTTTCATTCCTTGTGTCCTTTTTTTTAGTTGGGATGATTTTGGGTTGCATGGCCCCGTAGGGGCATATTCAACTGAATGCAATCACATTCAACTTTTTTTTAAGGTGGGATGATTTTGGGTTGCATGGCCCCGTAGGGGTATATTCAACTGAATGCAAACACATTCAAGTAAATGCAACCACATGCAACTAAATTTCTGATTTCAAGTTCCATTTTTCAGTTGTCATTTTCGACCTCTTTTTTGAACTCTAATATATATATATAGGGGGCTACTCAAATGAGACTCCTCTTATAATGAGAACTGCACATTGGGCCACAAACTAGGCCCAATAAACCAAACACGTGCCTTTTGAACATCCAGATTTTCTTTTTTTAAATCCAATAAAAGATATTTCAATCAAAACAAACAAGATCTGCTACATCCTAACTTCCAAAACATCAGTATGACCAAAAAATTATCGAATGATTCACTACAATATATTCTAGAAAAATCACCAATATCAAGCACAATTTACCGAATTTCAACACAAATTACCGAATTTCAACTCAAATCACTAACAATTTAAAAGCACAACACCAAACTTTTAAACATAAATTACCAAAAAAATTCAAATCATAAAAAATCTGAACGTAAATTCAAAGCAAATCACCATCAAATTCAACACAAATCACCAAAAATTCTGGTATTATCAAATAACACCATCATCTCTGTCTCACCAAAATCAATATCACTGTCACAAATCACGCCACCATCCTAAACTCACCACCATCACAATCACTGTCACTAAACCACCCTTATCACCAATCTGCCACCTACAGAAATCACCATTAATTCTATCCAAATTACTAAAATTTCAACCCAAAACACCAAATTTCGATACAAATCACCAAATTCTTTTAAACAAATCACGTAAAGAGATGCCTTCACCATACCTACCACCACATCTCCACCATACATCATTCATCTTGCCCATTACAGACGTCGCAACCATCATAACCACCACTAGATGAAAGAAATCAGATCTAGATGAAAGAAATCAGATTTTAAAATTTTAAATCTAAAGCAAATCTACCTGATATGTTTGTTTTCCCGACTAAATTGATTACAAACATTGGTGTTTAGCAACCACCGGAATGTTTAGCAACCATCGGAGGAGTAGCCATGTGAGTAACGACGACCGAGCAATGA
This sequence comes from Kitagawia praeruptora, assembly GCA_037693485.1. Classification (NCBI taxonomy): domain Eukaryota; kingdom Viridiplantae; phylum Streptophyta; class Magnoliopsida; order Apiales; family Apiaceae; genus Kitagawia; species Kitagawia praeruptora. The sequence continues at coordinate 20,516,870 of CM075347.1, forward strand.
TGGTAGATTAGCGATGACATATCGGGGGGATAACAACGGTGGTAGGTGGCGATGTTAATTTATTCGCCGAAAATGAAGAGTGGTTGTTGGAGGTAAAGGAAAGGGGAAGATGGAAATGGAGGAGGAGAGAGAGTAGAAGGCAGGGAATATTTAGATCTATAATTATATGGCTGGGATTTAATATACGTATGAAATTTATGTGGCTGACATTAAGTCTCAGTTCTCATTATAAGAGAGGGTCTCATTTGAGCACTTGCCTATATAAACCACTCTTTCAAATTACTTTTTAGATTACCAAATCATTAAATTAATAAATTTTACCAGAAAAAAAGATCACATAACAACAAATACATAAACAAATACACAAAATAGTGAAATCACTATTTTTATAGTAACACAACACTATATTAAATGTTAAATCTATGAAGGCAAATCACCTTTTCCTATCACTTACTCACCAAATAACATGTATTACAAGCCTATAGTAGCATCTTCTAAGAAAAACGTAATTTACACTTTAACATTTATTAATTTTTGAATCAATAAATCACCAAAAATAATAATAATAATACAAGTGAGATTTATTTCGCAAAACATTAAACCTAGTTAAATATATAAGTAACCGTCTATATAGAATATAGTGATTTCTAATTCATTAAACCCTAAAATTCGTACAAAAACACGAATCCATATAAAAACCCGAGAATCAATAATTCAAAAGACTGTATATATGATTCACATAGCATTTAGTGATAGTAGTAGGCTCATTTAACTTATTTCTAGTCAGAGATATAAAAGTACCTGAATTATTTGTGATCGATATGTTTTCCTCAGTAAATTTCTTCTAAATTGGAAGATACAAGATGGGACAATGAAACAAACAGAATCGAAAACTTGAAATCGATAATTTTAAACCTTTTTAAAGTTTAAGTGATGATTTTTAGGGCGTTGTGAATGGTTGAATCGGGGTAACTGGGGTATGAGAAGGGGGAAGTGTGTTCTGTATTTTATGACAAGTCACAAGGAGCGTAAAATTGTTTCCGGTGTATCTCTTTTAGGCATTATATCTGTCCATGTAATTTAGTTATATTACAAAAATGTCATCAGGTTCCCAGTTCTCATTTTAACAAGGCTCTCATTAGAGCAACTCCCTATATATATATATATATATATATATATATATATATATATATATATATATATATATTAGAGTTCAAAAAAGAGGTCGAAAATGACAATTGAAAAATGGAACTTGAAATCAGCAATTGAATATTTTTTTTTAAAAAAAAGTTGAATGTGGTTGCATTTGGTTGAATATTGCCCCTGGCAGGGCCTTGCAACCCAAATCCACCAAAATCACCCCACCTTAAAAAAAAGAGTTGAATGTGGTTGCATTCAGTTGCAACCAAAATATCACCCCACCTTAAAAAAAACATTTGGTTGAATATTGCCCCTGGCAGAGCCTTGCAACCCAAATCCACCAAAATCACCCCACCTTAAAAAAAAGTTGAATGTGGTTGCATTATGTTGAATGTGGTTGCATTCAGTTGTAACCAAAATATCACCCCACCTTAAAAAAAAGAAAAAGTGTTGAAGTTTGTTGAAGTCGATGTGGTTGAATGTAAAAAGGACACAACATAAGGAATGAAAGTCGGCAGAAAGGGGAAAGGGGGGAGGGGGAGTAGGGCTGTAATTCGGGCCGGGCGAGCCGAGTTTCGAGCCGAACATTAAACGAGCTAGGATTAATCGAGCCGAGCCGAGCCGGCTCGTTTAACTAATCGAGCCAAAACCTTTGCCCGAACTCGACTCGTTTAATTTCACGAGTCGAGTCGAGCCAGCTCGTTTAATTTTACACTTAATCGAGGCTAAAACTCTACCCGAACTCGGCTCGTTTAATTTCACGAGTCGAGTCGAGCCGGCTCATTTAATTAAACGAGCTGAAACCTCTAACCGAGCTCGACTCGTTTAACTAAACGAGCCGAGTCGAGCCCACTTAAAGGAGTTCGAGCCGAGCCAGCTCGCGAGCCGCTCGGCTCGAATTACAACGCTAGGGGGAGGGTTAGGGTTAGTGTTGGTATTTTTGCAATTTTGAAATTTAGGTCGGTAAAATTACAATTAATTAAAGGAAATGATATTTTTGAAAATTTTAAATCTAGTATTTTTGGTAAATACCCTAATTTTTTTTCCCACATTAATACACTTTCGTACGAATAGCGCGCAATAACGCTACGCGGTATTGAAAATCCACCCGCGGTAATATTAATTTATGACAGCGTAGGGATCAAGAAATCTTAAACCGACTAAGATTTTGAAACTTACTACAATGCCTATTGGCTATTATTTTAAGATTGGTCTTAAGATAATGTATTCCGTGGAAGAACAGAGGAGGGAGCAGAGAGAAAGAATGGAAGATAGAGAGATAGCGAAGAGGTGGAGGAAAGAAAGGGTGATTGAGGGAGCGAAACTGAGGGAGTTGGTGGCCAGAAAGCGTGCACGAGCTGAGTTTTATTTGAAGAAATTTAGAGCTAGGGCGGAGATTAGGTTACGTGAAGGTCGTATCAAGCCTATTGATATTCTTTCCATGCATTTGGATGACCCGTGTTTGGTTCTTGAGTCTTTGCAAGTAAAAGACATGGAAGATCTTCGCGACAATATAATAGTCTACTTGGATTTGGACAGGGCAACACCAAGTCGTATATGTTATTGGGAGGCACTTTTGGTGGTTTGTGATTGGGAGTTAGCTAAGGCTAGGAAGAAAGAAGCTCTGGATCGAGCTAGAGTGCGTGGAGAGATGTCTACTGCAGAGTTTCTTGATAAAGAAAGGGATTTGCATTCGAGTACTGAAGCAGATGTCAGGTTTTTCTTAGAAGGAAATAGCTATAGTGAAATTCAAGTATTGCAGTCTGAAATTGAGTCGCATATGCGTATTGGATCAGCTACTTTTGTGGAGTACTGGGAACCTGTTCTTATGCACATTCAAATTTACAAGGCAAAGGCCTTTCTTAAAGAAGAATTTCGTGCCAGGATTTTACACATGAATTTGGACAAGGATCACGGAAGCATAAGGCATCAAGAGGTGGATTTTGGTTATGATGGAAAGAATGATCGAAAGGAGACTGAGGGGGCAGAAGGGACAGGTTCGTCTTCTTCTCCAGAGCTATTTTATGGCGAGGAGACTGGGGATAATTTTGAGATGATGACCCTGGGAGTTGTGGAGGAAGGTGATGCATCTGGAAACATTGATGAAGAAATCCTTCGATCTCCGGTATACTGTCCAGTTCCATGGCAGGCTCCACAACAACGAACGGGAGTTATGCAGGAAAGCGATGCATTATCTGGAAACATTGATGAAGCAATTCTTCGATCTCCGGTATACTGTCCGGTTGCATTGCTGGTTCCACAACAAGGAATGGGAGTTATGGAGAAATGTTAGGTCGAATACACAATAAGTAATCAAATACTGTATGAATAACTTAACAAGAACACACTGTTTAACAATTAAAAACTGTTTGGAATTAATAATTCCTCTCTCAGTGATGTAAATATCACAGAGAGCTGCTTAGGTTACAATGGATGAATATCTCAAATGTTCGACTTCCCTTCTAGGGTTAACCTAACTGTATTTATAGAACATACAGCTTCGTACAATCAGTAACTGATACTCCTAAAATCAAGCTATACAATTGATATCAATCACGATTGCTCCAGTCTTCCAAGTCAACTCAATCTCTTTGACAGCTTTCCAATCTTCAAAGATATTGCTTCCATATTTATCAATCTTCAAACACTGTTGACTCTTCAGACAATACCGCTACAGAGTTTAACAAACTCTGTTTGCGCTTCCAGTCAGTGTTTAATCAAACTCTGACTGCTTCCAGCTAAACTCTGTTTTCTGACTTTAGCTTCCAAACACTGTTTTCATCAATCATTTCTAACAATCTCCCCCAACTTGTCCATTAGCAAGAATGTACAAGTTTTACAGTAAATGATGATGTCAAAACAAATACAAAGTTTACAGTGTTTAACATACAAACAGAGTTTAAGCTATTACTTAACAAATTCTACATGAAATAAGAAAATCCTTACAGACTTTAATCTCTAATCTCTTGAAGATCAGGCACTGTTCTGAGATAGTCTATAAGCAACCTTCTTTCAGCATTTTCAAGCTCTATCTGCATAGCTTCTTTGATTTCTCTCAACTGAGGATCATTCTCATCAGTTTGATAGATAGCAGCTCTAAGATCATAGATTTTGTTTCTTCTCATTTCATTCCCCAGCCTGATGTATTTCAATTCTTCAGACTTTACATTGAAATCCAGAACAGTAACTCCAAGATCAGTCTTTAGCTTTGTAGTCCCCTTTTCCATTTCTATCAAATTTCCATCCCAATTTCTGTATTTAGGAACATACTTACTGTTGATTTTCATTTGTCTTCTTGCAAGATTCTGAATCATTCTTTGTCTAAGCACATTTGCCACTGACTGAGCTCTTTGATTTCTAACTCTGAAAATATACAGAACATATTCAAGTTCTTCAGCATATTTTAGTTCGATATCCTTTTCAGAGACTTTAAATACTGTTCCATCAGCCATGAAATATAACAAGAAATCCTTTTCTAGACTCTTCTGATATACAAGCTGTACTGATTCCAGTTTGTCTAAACTCTCTTGAGTGACACCACCTCCTGGAACAGACAGTGAAGAAGGATCTCTAGGACCAACATATTGTCTTTTATCTCTGTGTGAACCTATCCCTTATTTGTTGTATCCAACTTTACCAGATAAAGCTCTACCATCAGAAAAGTCCATTGGAATTGTAGCTTCTAGTCTTGGATCATGAGGAGCACCTCTTTTAAATGTTGATTTCAACTGAGAAGACAATAATGGTGTGGTCACAACTTGTGCAGCAACAGAGGTTGTGTTTTCATTCTTCTGTACAACATGTGTATCAACAGAGGTTGTAACTATACTTTTCAGCTTTTGCTTGGCTTCTGCATCTGTTGGTTTTCTGAATACTTGCATTCTTTGATCTGTACCAACAGGTTCTTTGATTTGAATACCTTTAAGAACAGGCTTTGCAGCTTTAGCAACTTTCACATTCTTCTTTCCTTTTTCAGACTTTAAAGCTTTCAGATGCTTTTCTTGTAAACTCTTCTCTTCAGCTTTAGCATCTTCTATGGTCACTCCTTCTGCATTCTCTTCCATGAAAAGCTTAACAGCTAACTCCTCATCAGTCTTTGGGTTTGATGTTAATTCCAAACTCTTGGTCTTTGAGGTACCTTGAGTTTCAGTGTTTGTTCCAACAGACTGTGATTTAAAAGATGACTTTGATTTAAAAGATTTGCCAGATCTCAGAGTTTGCCTTTCAGAGTTTAAAACCTTGCTTTTATCACTTGCCCCTCCATCTCCAGCATCATCCTTTTGAGTCAGAGTTTGAGAAACTTTGCATTTAGACTTAGTCACTCTCTCCCCCTTTTTGACATCATCAGGAATTAGTATTGATGTAATGAGCTCTAAAGAGTTTGCAATTGAATCCACCTTAGCAGATAAAGCAGTCTGATTTTCTTCAACCTTTCCTAGCCTGGCAAAGAGAGTGTCTTGAACTTTGGACAGCTGAACAGCTTTTATTTTGGACTCTCTTTCCATCTTCAACTCTCTTGACTGAATCTCAGTCTTCAAGGAAGCAATTTCGTGTTTAGTGTCAGCAAAATTTCCTTCCAGAGTCTTGACTTGTACCACAGTTGCCTTTAAATAGGATAAGATTTCTGGATTTGAAATTTGCTTTGCAGTTTGCTTAACAAACTCAGATGCTCTCCCTTTTGGAAAAATGCAATCTTGTTTATACCAATTTTCAGCAGATTTAGCAAGATGCTCTACTTCAACAGCATGTGATGGACAAGGCTGAGCAAAAGGTGTATGTTTACTATCTGTCTGTGCAGGTGCACTCACAAAAGAATCAGAGTTTGCATCACTGTCAGATTTATCTTCATCACTTGCACCTTGAGCTTGACCATCTTTGAAAGAACCACTGTGCTGAGCAGTGTCAGCCACAGTTTCTGCAATAACTTCTGCAACCTTTTCAATAATCACCTCATGTTGCACAGGCTCTGCAACAGAGTTTGCCTTAGTAGCTTCATCACCTTTGTCTTGAATTTGAGAAGATACCAGCTCTGTGTGTGATGCCACAGCTTCAGGAACATGTACTGCAGGCTCATCAGCTACACCAGAAGCTTCAACATGAACAATAGGTGAGACAGGATCAAGAATTGATTCAGGAACATCATGTACTGGTGACAAACCATCTCTTTGATCCTCTTCTACAGGCATTTTATCCTCTGTAGGTATTTCAACAGTAACATTATCCTCTGCAGGCATTTCAACCTCTGCAGGTATTTCTACTTTGTCATCCACAATATTCTCTGCAGGCATGTCAACTTTTGCAGGTACTTCAACATTCACTGTATCCTCAACAGTAGGTGTTTGCTGTGAAACCACCTCTGGAGCTTCAACAACATTCTCTGCATCTGAATCAGAAAGAATTAGTCTCCTTTTCTTGATTGGCACAACAATCTCCTCTTCATCTTCACTTGAGCTTTCTTTTGGTGGTGAAAGTGAAGGTCTGTTTGCATGTTGCTTCATTCTTCTAGTATAAACAGCTCCAAGTAATGTCTGTTTAGCCTTTGAATGTTTAGTGTTTTGGGCAGTGTGTTTCTTTCTCTTTGGCTTGGTTTTGGCTAGTTCAGTAGGTGCTGGCTCAGAGTGTAAGGTATCAGTGTTTAAAGCTTCAGTGTTTAATGGTTCAGTGTTTGAGGGTGGAGAGTTTATTGGTGGAGAGTTTAAAGTTTCTGGTTGTGGTTGTTGAGATGTAGTAGGTACAGTAGTTGTGGGTGTTGGAGGTGTTGGTTCAGAGTTTATGGTTTCTGGTGGTTCAGGCATTTGTTGTGGTGATTGAGGGTCTTGTGGTTGGTTCACATAGTTTTGTAAGGCTAAAGGCATAAACAACTCAGGTATTTGCTGTTTAGTGACATCTTTGTTTGTCAAATCAGTGAACATTCTCTTAGCAACTTGAAAAGGCTGAATTACATCAGCTTCATCAATTGGAATGTTAGGCACACATGCAGTAAATAGCAATTGACAAAAACGAGCAAAATAAACAGTAGTAGACTCAGACAATCGCTCTCCCAAGTTCATTAGTACTAGTCTACCAAAATCGAAGTTACCTCCATATAGTAGAGCATGACCAATTTGGAGAGTATCCAGAGGCAGTGCATCCCAGTTTGTTGTCTTCTTTCCAAAAGCCCTTGTTATACAATCAAAGAAGAAACTCCATTCCTTTCTCAAACTTGGCCGTCTCAAAGACCCTATCTTGTTCAAGTTTCCTGCACATCCAATTTGTTCCAACATTGTCCTCAATCTATCATGACCAACAACACTGTAAGAAGTGTGTGTCTCAAAGTTCAAAGCATCCCTGACAGTGGTTGGAGTAATGATATACTCTGATTCTTCATGAGTGAAAATGATTGTTGGAGTGCCAGCCTCTCCTCCATCATCATATTCAGAGTTTGTCTAGAAAGTAGCAATCTGTGAAGCAGATAATGTTGGTGGTGCAGTTAGAGCCGTCCCTATCTCAGAATCGTTCAAGAAGTTTTGGAACAAGTGAAACGCCTGTGGAGCATTTTCATTATCCAATGGTGCTGCATAGTTACTAGGGAGAAAAACTAACCCTGCTGCATCAAACGCTTTAGTTGCCATTAGTAACAAGATACGAAGATATGCAGAGAAAAGATTTGAATGCACTGTAAGTGTTTATCAAAAAGTGAAGGAGAGAATAAGAGAAGTGTGAAAATGAATAAGTATGTAAGTAACTGTGAGTGGGTGAATGTGAATCGATATGGAGTGAGAGACTAAAGACGATTAGAGTAAAATTAAAAACTCAATCGTTTATTTAGTAAAAACGCGCAACTGTTGAAGAGTAGTGTGTGAGTGGGACACAATCATGGGACACGTGTCAAACAGCCAATGGATCACTTAATAATTATCGCTGTTATTCCTATAATCACGACACTTAGACACATTAACACTAATTAACAGTTGTCAACCACCCCAATTACTTCAAAATAATCAAATCATCTCAATAAAACGTTACCTCAGAGTACTTAACACAACTCAACAGTGTTTATCAATTTTCCAACTTTATCACTAAAACCCTTTCAAAAATTGCACAGTTGTGAATATGAGTGTGTGTGAAGCAGAGTTTACTGAAATCAATTTTTAGAGCATCTAATATTTCATAAAATCCATAACAAACAGTTAATAAACACTGAATGCACAAACTCTCATATTAAACACTGATTGTTTGATGAATGCTAAACTCTGTAGTTACTGTAATACAGAGATCTGAAAACTTCTATTCCCTTTGATGTCCATGATTATCCAAGTAAGCACACAGTCTTTAAAGACAAAAATATCAAGAGATAGAAATCAGAGCATCATTCAGTGAATAACAGTCAGGAACTGTAAAACCTCACAAACTCTCAAAGCACACAAGTGTTTAGGTGATGTGTTTACACTCACATTCAATCAGAAATAGCAGAGTCTACCATATGCTTGAATGTCCACCAATTCTACACTACTTTGAGTACATGTATTCACAAATCAAAAGGACTTTATTCAGGGTTTAAATGGAGTAAGATCAAACAGATGAAAAGAGATGTTTTATTCAAGAGTAACTTCAAGCTGAGCATCTTAAGAGAACAAAGTGTTCAGTCACAGTATATATTTGTACAAGATCAGTATATATGCTCTTTTTTTTTTCTTTTTTTTTTCTTTTTTTTTTTTATCTTTTTTTTTCATATATTTTTTTATTTATTTAGCATATATACTGAGTAAACTTTTTCTTTTCTTGAGAAACACTCATCTGTTTGAGAAAAAAAAATATTTAACTGCTCTTAATACTTCAGAGTATAAGAAAAATGAGCAGTTAATAAAGCTCAAAGGGGTTTACTAAGGATGGAATTTATGAACAGTGTTTATACAGTGTTTGTACAATGTTCAAAAGAATTTCGAACAGTGTTTGAAAGAATGGTAAATCCTATTGCCTTTATCATTTTCATGCACACACATATCCTGTAGTCTCAAAATGGTTTAATACAAGTTCTAGAGAAACATACTACCTGATGAATATCACACAACAATAAATACTGATTGATAGAAAATGTATCAATCACTGATTTGGCTCAAACTCTCACATGGTGTAAACATGAATCTGAACTCACCAAACTAATCACTGACACATCTCAAGTTTTATGATTTTCACAAGTACAAACAAGGAATCATCATGAACCATACCTTTGGAAACAGAATGTCACTGATCAGAGTTTAGAGTTCATCAATAACCAAAATTATTTATGAGTGGCCATGCACACAATATTCATAGACTCAGAGTTTAGGACTAAATAAACTAAGAGATGCTATAAATATGAAACAGTATCATGCTGTGTTAATTTTCTGCACAAAGTCTGATTAGATAGCAGTGACTCAGAAAAAAAATCATGATTTATTTACTGAGAATCATGCTCCATACAATTTTCTTCATTGGTGTTTTCATTCAGACAATAATCAATTCTGAATTCACTGAGTGTATCTAACATGTTAACAGTATTTAACAGACAGACATGCTGACAGAGTTTAAAAAGATTTAAACATTAGCATGCAGAACAGAGTTTAATACCAAGGTTCACATAGCACTTAACAATGTTTTAAATCATGAGCAATGAGTTTTTGAGTCTAACCAACATCTCTAGTCAAAACTAGAGACCATTCCTAGTTCATTGACCAGTCTTGTAAATGTGGCTTCACTCAATGGCTTGGTGAAGATATCTGCAAGTTGTTGTTCTGTAGACACAAAGTGAAGCTCTATGTTGCCTTCCTCTACATGCTCTCTGATGAAGTGATACCTTATGCTGATGTGCTTTGTCATTGAATGTTGCACTGGATTACCTGTCATTGCAATAGCACTTTGATTATCACAGTAAATAGGTATCTTGGAATACCTTAATCCATAATCCAGCAGTTGATTCTTCATCCATAAAATCTGTGCACAACAGCTACCAGCAGCAATATACTCTGCTTCAGCTGTAGATGTAGATATTGACTTCTGTTTCTTGCTATACCAGGAAACAAGTCTGTCACCCAGAAATTGACAACTTCCACTGGTGCTTTTTCTGTCTATCTTACATCCAGCAAAGTCTGCATCAGAGTAACCAAGAAGTTTAAACTCTGATTCCCTTGGATACCACAGCCCCAAAGTTATAGTGCCCTTCAGGTACTTGAATATTCTCTTTACTGCTGTTAAATGTGGTTCTCTTGGATCAGCCTGGAACCTTGCACACAAGCAAGTTGCATACATGATATCAGGTCTGCTAGCTGTCAAATAGAGCAAAGAACCAATCATTCCTCTGTAACTTGTCATATCTACTGATGACCCTGCATCTTTGTCCAATTTTGTTGCAGTTGCCATGGGAGTTGTTGCAGATGAACAGTCAAGCATACCAAATTTCTTGAGAAGGTTTCTGGTATATTTTGCTTGATTTATAAAAATTCCATCATCTGTTTGCTTCACCTGTAGGCCTAGAAAATAACTAAGCTCTCCCATCATACTCATTTGATATCTTGACTGCATGAGTTTGGCAAACTTCTTACAGAGTTTATCATTAGTAGACCCAAAAATGATGTCATCCACATATATCTGAACTAAAAGCAAGTCACTACCATTTTGGAAATAAAACAGAGTTTTGTCAATAGTACCTCTGTGAAATCCACTTTCTAGTAGAAATTTGGCAAGGGTTTCATACCATGCCCTTGGTGCCTGCTTAAGTCCATAGAGAGCCTTGTCTAACCTGTAGACATGATCTGGATATTTTGGATCTACAAACCCTGGTGGTTGTTCCACAAACACTTCTTCTTCAAGTTTTCCATTCAAAAATGCACTTTTCACATCCATCTGAAACACTTTGAATTTCATGTGGGAGGCATATGCTAGAAAAATCCTGATTGCCTCCAATCTAGCCACTGGTGCAAATGTTTCATCATAGTCAATTCCTTCCTGTTGTGAGTAGCCTTTTGCAACCAGTCTTGCCTTGTTCCTTGTGATAACACCCTCACTGTCAGTTTTATTCCTGAAAACCCATTTAGTACCAACAATGGATATGTTCTTGGGCCTTGGTACAAGTGTCCACACTTCATTTCTTTCAAATTCATTTAGCTCTTCTTGCATTGCTGTTATCCAGTCAGCATCTTTAAGAGCTTCTTCAACTTTCTTTGGCTCAGATTGTGACAAGAATGCATGAAAAAGACATTCATTTGTTGTTGCACTTCTTGTCCTTACTTTTGCATCTGGATCACCAATAATCAAATCAGGTGTGTGAGATTTAGTCCATTTTCTTGCAGAAGGCAGATTGCTTCTGTCATCATGTGATCCTCCCCCTTGATCCATGCTCTCCTGATTTTCCTGGTGTCTTTCCTCATTTTCAGATGCTCCCCCTGAATGTGACTGCTCAGAATTTGAATGATCAGAGTTTGAATCAACAGTGTTTGATTCAGAGTTATCATTTGAGTCACTATCAGTGTTTGAATTTTCACTTTGATGTGATTCTTCATGCTCCCCCTCAACTGGTTCTTTCCTTGTTTCTGATTGAATAGTTTCTTCAGTATTTACCAGTAGAGGTTCAGAGTTTAGATCAACAGAGTTTGACACATCAGTCTTATCAGAGTTTACTTTTTCAGAGAATAAATCTTCATTTTCAAAGTGCAGTTGATCATGTTCATTTACATCTTCAAGTCCAGTTATTTTCTTGTCATCAAATGACACATGAATTGATTCCATGATCACTCTAGTTCTCAGATTATAAACTCTGAATGCCTTTGTTGACAGTGGATAGCCAACAAAAATTCCTTCATCTGCCTTTAGGTCAAACTTGGTCAACTGTTCAGGATGAGTCTTCAACACAAAGCACTTGCATCCAAAAATATGAAAATATTTTAGATTTGGCTTTTTCTTCTTCACCATTTCATATGGTGTTTTACCATGCTTGTTGATCAGTGTTGCATTTTGAGTAAAACAAGCAGTTTGAACTGCTTCTGCCCAGAAATATGTTGGCAACTTTGCTTCATCTAGCATGGTTCTGGCAGCTTCTATCAAGGTTCTGTTCTTCCTCTCCACTACACCATTTTGTTGTGGAGTACCAGGTGCAGAAAACTCTTGTTTTATCCCTTTACTCTTGCAAAATTCTTCCATAGATGAATTCCTGAACTCAGTTCCATTGTCACTTCTGATTATCTTCACTTGATGCTCTGACCCTTTTTCCAGTTGAGTTACATGTTCTGTCAGAGTTAATGAAGTTTCATCCTTCTTTGCAAGAAAATATACCCATGTGAACCTGGTATATTCATCAACAATGACTAATGCATATTTCTTCTTTCCAAGAGACATCACATTCACTGGACCAAAAAGATCAACATGTAGTAGATGATAAGGATCAGCAATTGAAGACTCAGATTTACTTTTGAAAGATGTTTTTCTCTGTTTGGCCTTTTGACAAGAATCACACAGTCCTTCTACATTCAACAAGGACTTTGGTAGACCTCTTACAAGATCATTCTTGATTAGCTCATTGATGTTGTTCAGATTCAAATGAGAGAGTTTCTTATGCCATTTCCAACTCTCTTCACTGGACATCCTTGTAGACAGACACACTGCTTTGCCATCAGTGTTTGTTGACAATTTGATTTCATAGATGTTATTGTGTCTGTTTCCAACTAGAGCAACTTTCCCTGTAGATTTACTGATCACTTGACAATATTCAGACTGAAAATCTACATGATATCCTCTGTCACAGATTTGACTCACAGATAGCAAATCATGCTTGAGTCCTGGAACAAGAGCTACATTTGTGATGATGACATTTCCAAGATTAATATTGCCATATCCCAGTGTATGTCCTATGTTGCCATCTCCATAGGAAACTTCTGGGCCAGCCTTCTCCTCAAACTCTGATAGCAGGGCTTTATTTCCTGTCATGTGTCCTGAACATTCACTGTCCACGACTAGGGTACTGACCCTTGTGCCCTGCAATCACAAACAATCACTGATTATTAGTTTTAAGGATCCAGACTTGCTTGGATCCTTTGGCTTTCTTAAATCTGTTAGCTTTTGCAGCGGAATTCAAATTAACAGAGTTTAAGCTAACTTTTTCAGAGTTTACATTTGCAGAGTTTACTTTAACCCATTTCAAATTTGGTTTGGGTTCATAGTAATTATAATAAATAGCATGATAATCTCTGCAAGTGTAAATAGAATGCCAAGTACTTCCACAGTGTTTGCATAAAGTCTGTGGTCTAGTTCTCACATAATCACTCTTTACTGCAGTTTTAGAAGGCAAAGAATTAATGTTCTTATTCTTACTGCAGAAACTAGCAAGATGATTAGTGCTACCACAATTAAAGCATGTTTTTCTAGGGGCTAATGAAGCAAGCATTGGCTTAATTCCTGATGTGATGCCTACTTTTCCATTTTTGTTTTTCTTAGGCAATCTCTGTTTGTTGACAGATTTTATCTCCTTAAGCTTATGCTTGAGTTGTTTATCTGTCATTAAACCAATGTTAGCCTCTTTAACAAAAGTTTTAGCATATGACTCCTTAACAGCCTTTTTCTGTGCTTCAGTCTTAGGTCCACCTGTTCCCATGACATTACCTTCAGATGAATAATGTGGTTTTTTCTTTACCTGATTTTCAAATCTAAGTTCATCTCCTACAGAGTAACCTAGACCTACTGTGTCTGACTGAAACACTTCTTGAGTGTCTTTACCAGAGTGTGTCCAAGTTTTAATGATGTGTTTAGTATCCTCCAATTCTGATTCTAGTTGCTTATACTTACCTAGCAACTCCTGTTCAATAAACACTGCATCATCTCTCTCTTTTTGAATTTTATTCATGTTCTCTAACTGTTCCTCAACAAGTTTATTTCTTTCTTTGAGTTGAGAACACTCAGACTTTATCCTCTCATTTTCTAAAGTCTGATCCCTATAGCTGATATGCAATGCTTTAAGATAAATTCTCAATTCAGTTATATTATCAGTGTTATAAGCATAGGTAGTTGAAGGTACCTTGAGATCATCATTTTCAGTCTGAGTAGTAGCCATGAGAGCATAGTTGACTTCCTCATCTGAATCTGAAGTGTCTGCCCAATCTCTGCCTTTGGTGTAGAGTGCCTTTTCAGTTTTACCCTTCTTGCACTCTGGAGCATAGTGTCCCATCTCCTTACACTTGTAGCATTGAATCTCAGACTTATCTTTCTTTCCAGATTTGAAGTCCTTTCCCTCAGCTTTCTTGAAATTCTTCTTGTCAGACTTTGAGTAGTCCCTTGAGAATCTCTTTCCCTTCTTGAAGTTCTTGTAACCCATCTTCTTGAAGGTCTTTACCATCAATGCAGCCATTTGCATCATCTCTTCATCATCTTCAGAATCAGATGAACCATCTGTGTTTGAGTCAACATCAGTGTTTGATGACTCATTCTCTGAATGGATGACTAAGGCTTTCCCTTTTGCCTTTCTCCTTGATGCCTCCTTCTTTGATGGTTTCTCCTCAACCTTGAGTGCAACAGATTTTGACTTTCTACTTGTTCTTTTGTTTCTCTGCTCCAATTCCAATTCATGGGTTTTGAGCAGCCCATAAATTTCATCAATCTCTGTTTCACCAAGTTCATAATTATCTCTAATAGTGGTTGTTTTCACATCCCACTTTTCAGGTAGAGAAAGAAGAAACTTGAGATTTGAGTCTTCTAAATCATATTCTTTGTTAACCAATGACAAATCATTGAGCAGTTTACAGAATCTGTCAAATGTTTCTGTCATGGTTTCATCAGACTTTGCCTCAAAGTGCTCATACTCCTGAGTGAGTATGTTTCTTCTGTTTTTCTTGATTGCAGGAGTTCCTTGACACCTAACCTCAAGTGCATCCCATATTTCCTTTGCAGTTGTGCAATTAATCACTTTATTAGACATAACATTGTCTAATGCACTGTGAAGTAAATGTCTCACTTTTGCATCCTTTGCAATAGATGAAAGATCCTCAGCAGTTAGATCTTTCTTTTCCTTTGGAATGACCTTTGCCTCCTCACCAGCAGCAGCAGATAATTTTGTTGGTTTGTGAGGACCTTCATATATTCTATCAAGGTATTCTGGATCTGTAGCCTCCAGAAACATGGTCATTTTCACCTTCCAAATTGCATACTCTGATGGCCTAAGTATAGGAACCCTTATTGTTTCATATCTACTAACAGTAGTAGGGGCTTTCTCAGATGGTGGAGGTATCTCTGCCATTGATTACTTTTGTGTTTGGATCTTTAACTGTAATAAAGTAACAGATTAGGCTCTGATACCACTTGTTAGGTCGAATACACAATAAGTAATCAAATACTGTATGAATAACTTAACAAGAACACACTGTTTAACAATTAAAAACTGTTTGGAATTAATAATTCCTCTCTCAGTGATGTAAATATCACAGAGAGCTGCTTAGGTTACAATGGATGAAT
This sequence comes from Kitagawia praeruptora, assembly GCA_037693485.1. Lineage (NCBI taxonomy): Eukaryota > Viridiplantae > Streptophyta > Magnoliopsida > Apiales > Apiaceae > Kitagawia > Kitagawia praeruptora. The sequence continues at coordinate 20,532,461 of CM075347.1, forward strand.
ATCTCAAATGTTCGACTTCCCTTCTAGGGTTAACCTAACTGTATTTATAGAACATACAGCTTCGTACAATCAGTAACTGATACTCCTAAAATCAAGCTATACAATTGATATCAATCACGATTGCTCCAGTCTTCCAAGTCAACTCAATCTCTTTGACAGCTTTCCAATCTTCAAAGATATTGCTTCCATATTTATCAATCTTCAAACACTGTTGACTCTTCAGACAATACCGCTACAGAGTTTAACAAACTCTGTTTGCGCTTCCAGTCAGTGTTTAATCAAACTCTGACTACTTCCAGCTAAACTCTGTTTTCTGACTTTAGCTTCCAAACACTGTTTTCATCAATCATTTCTAACAAGAAAGGTGATGCATTATCCGGAAACATTGATGAAGCAATCCTTCGATCTCCGGTATACTGTCCTGTTGCATTGCAGGATCCACAACAAGGAATGGGAGTGTTCTGTTAAAAAAGGGTTCAAGTGCACCTTTGAAAAGGGAATTCCATATAAAGATATCAACTTCAAATGACATCTCTTCTGTTGTTGATACTTTCATGAATGGAAAATAACTTCTTTTCATTATTTTAATTTTGCTATTCTGCATTTTGTTTTTGATTTTGTATGTTTAGGAAAGAGGTCTATAGTCTGTGCAATGTTAATATTATTTTGGATTTGGATTGTAAAAGCTGACTGAATGAAGATGTGGTTCTAATTAATGTTCTTGAGTTTTTGCTATTACAATCTCTGTGACTCTGTCTTTACTTACATTGAATGAAGCTTATACTTGCCATTTTTCTTCTTAGTAAGGAGGTATTTTGATGTGTGGATAACTTATTTACTATATAGTGTTAGACTGAGGTATTTGTAAAATTCTAAAGAACTGATGGTGTATCTATCATGTTTTTTGGTGCATATCCTATAAATCTCTCTATGAATCACAGAAACCCTTGATGCAGATACTCTGTTCATTGCTGGTCATCCATTTACTTTTGAATTGGTGTGTGCAGCTGGATTTTATGTTTGAAACTAGTGCGAGCTCCTCTTGTGGAAAATTGTGTTGCTGGTTTTTACGTTCCTGCTTTTTTCGTCTATTTACTGTTAGTACTGTTTTGGATTTTGATTTCTAAATCTAATTGAAAGATTAGTTTATTGGAATTAATGTTCCTGAGTTTTTGCTTTTGAATGTCTCTGCTTTCACTAGCACTAAATAAAGCCTATACTTGTTATTTTTCTTCTTTTTATGGAGATATCTTTTTATACTCATTTAGTGGTAGGTGTTTGTATATATGGATACGGATGTTGTTTATTTATCATGTTTTCTGGTGCGATAATCAATTGGTGTGTATCCCATAAATCTTACTATTGAATCACAGGAAAGCCATGGTGCAGATACTGTCAATTGTTGGTCAGACATTTGCCCTTGAATTGGTTGCTGATACTAAATCACCTAAGGCAAGTCTACTTTTGGCCTAGTTAAAGCACTATTGCTTGGTCATTTATACCAGTGGTCATCTGGCTCTCTTCTTTTCTTTCTAATACGAATTCGTGATGCTTCATTCGTGACACTCTGTTATTTGTTGGTCATTAGGTTACTTTTGAAATGGTTTCTAAATTTAAACCAGTGCTAGCAAGTTTACTTTGGCTGGTAATGTTTGGCTGTTAGGGTTTAACACACTAATTAATCTAATGTTCAGTGGACAATCCTCTATTATGACATTATAACTATTGTAGTATCACCTAAGAAATTGAGAATGTAGTACCTGTGCACAAGTCAATTTTACTAAACAAAGTGTCACTAGCAGTGAGTCTAGCACACATCCTCTTCCATAATATCTTTAGAAAACATTTCTATCTCTTCTAACAAATCCTTGTTCCTAACTTGTACTTCTTTCGACCTGATCCCTGTAAGGGAATGAGAGGACATGAGGTTGATAAGAAACTCACAAGCATTTCCTAGTCCATCTGAGGTTATGTCCAGCTTCTCCGTGTGCTCCTCTTTGCTGGCCTCCTGACCATTCTGCGAGTAGACACGCTTCCTGCATTCCTGGAAACATAATGTACATATAATCATATATAGATTAATACATCCAAACAGTCTTCTGAAGCGTAATCTGTAGAGTTTGTTAAGAATATACATTTTTACAGATGTGTAGTGAAAATTTTGGATGAATATGTATTGTCAATAGTGAGTTTAAATGTGCTACGGGTTGCAGATCGAATAAAGTTGTGATAGTGGTGAACTGATAGCTTGCATACCTGGAACAGACGATTAAGGGCAGCAACTTGCTCGGCCTTTAAGTATCCTGAGGTTAGCAGCACTCGTAATAAAAGCACCATTTCTGGGCTCAAATTACTTGCCGATAAGTTCTTAACAATACCCAATATGCTAGAGTCATCAAATACTGAGGACATCCACTGAGGAACGTTTTGCAGTTTGAGCAACGCGACTGCTACATGAACTGCAGGCTTATGATGAATCGGCAATGACTTTGATGCTGAACATGGAACTGCCAAAGACATTACCAGTTCTTCTAGGAAAAGCCTGCACCAGTTGTTTCTCCCAAAGACTTGGGCCGATATATCCTGTTTTTGCCATCCAAGAATAATTGATAAACAAAGAGAGCAGTTTATGGCAACTCTTATATCACTGAAATGTAGCATGCCTTCTAATACAGCGATAAGTGCTTTTAAGTAGTGTGAGTTGCAGTTGAACTTTCCAGGTTCTATCCTCTCCTCTTCAGAAATTCTAGTCAGTAGTTCCAAAAGGCAATATGAAGCAACTAATTTAACTGGAGGAGAACCAAAATGAATCAGTCTGCACAAATCGTGGCAAGGGATGCTTATACAATATATCTCTTTCACATTGCTACAATCAAGCAAATCAAGCAAGTAGAAATTCCCTGGTATCACAGCATGCATACTGTTTCAAAAATAAATGTCAGTTTCAACACAAGTTATTCAAAGAGGACAATGGAAGTAAGCACTGACCTTTTGAAAGAGAAATAGTTGAGTAAAAGAAGAAATATCAAGCTCGCTCCTACATTTGTTCCTTCATCGTGATCAGTTAAAGCAGGTCCTTTTGAACAGGCTTCACGGATTGTTTTGTTAATTGTTTGCACCAAAGCAGAACTCAGAAGAATGGATTTTGATACTCCTACCAGTGCTTGATTTGTTGAATGATGCAAAATCAAACAAAGAATGCCAATAATCATGAGACCTTCCTGAGTCCACCCATCTGCAGTTGCTGTCGCAATCAGGTAGTCCATCATCTGAGATGTAAAATTGAAGGTTCAGTCAATCTTCAGGAAAAAGAGGGGGAAAGGGCTATAATAGCAGAAATGTTTACCTTCATTGTAACTGAAAGCCATGGATCATCTTCTGAAATCGACTTAGAGTGCACTGAGCTAAAAATTCTAAAAATTAATTTCAACAAGTTCATGTAAGTATTTGGGTAAGAGGCATTCCTTGAATGATAATAAAGATTTTCGATTGCGATCCCTATTCCATGCAGGCATAATTGGTCTGAAGCACCTGGACGTGTGTCGATTATTGTTGCGATGAGATTTAACACAGAAACGGTGTCATCCTCTTGTCCGCCTTCTTCAACAAGTTCTCTTAGTAAATATACCAAGAGTGTAGCACCGAAGTTGTCTTCTGAAGCTACCAGCTCAGCAAGTGTAAATACATCCAGCCTTTGACTATTGTTGACATGCATAATGATATGATTAGCAGCAGAACTGTTACATCTGCATAAATTTAAAATTTGGCTAGAAAGTAACTTGCACATCTTTTCTTGTTGAAATAACCATTTCAGCGATTTGAAGTGAATTCTTGTAGAAAGCAAATCCCAATCTTTTTCACTGGCAAGATGGAATAAGATCCTTTCAGCCTCTGGACTGTAAGGGATTTGGTAGCTCATCTTGGCAAGACTTCTATAGAGGCCATACAAGTTTACCAGAATTTCTATTGTTGCAGACTTAGCAGCTCCATATAAGAGCTCACCATTGTTAAGTAAAATATATTGCTCAAGAGAAGCCAACACCAGCTTATCATCTGCAAGCCTACAGAAAGAAGAAACCAAAGGAATGACATACTGGATGCATAACCTAGAGTTAATAGAGCAAGAAAATCTGGCATATAAAGATTTGATTACCTATCATCATACAACGAGCTGGTATAAAGTATCAGCAGAATCGCAGATTGACAAGATACAGATTCTAGATTATGGGAGCTCTTCTGCCCTAGCAAGTATAGCATCTCTACAGGATCAGATGGTAGATGAGAAGCAGCATCTCTGATGGGTTGCCCAGAATCATTTCCCAGAAGCACATCCACCAGTGAACTGGACATGAGATGAACTCTCCATTTCATTCTTTCTGCAGGGAATAAGCCAAGACACCCAAATGAAAAGCTGAACCAGGAGGATGAAAGCAAAATGTATGCAAAGTCTTTGGGTTTAGTATCAATATCTTGAAGCAATATCGCATGGAAGCTTTCTAGTACTCCCAAGACCATATCTTCTTCCATGTCACTGATGGCTGTTACAAACCAAGGTAAAAGGTGTGTTTTGCACACCTCTAGAATGCAATTTCTTAGTTCCAAGTAACTGGTGTTGGTGTTCCTCTCACAACCATATGCATATGCCTCTTTAAGTAGGTATAGGGAGTGCAGAAATTGGCTAGGGTGCCTTCCGTATATGCTTAAACAATTTAAAATTGCATGCCTAGATGCATCTTGAAGTGTTAATGCGAAACCTGAAGCCTCGTGACAAGATGGAGACTTCATAAGGGCTACCAAGAGTGAGCAAGCCAAAGTAAACGTTTCTGGAAGCATTCCTGTGTCACCATCTATATGTTTTTTTAGCATTCCTGCCAAAACAAGGCTAATTTCTTCAACATGGGAATTGGACAATATTCCAGGACAATTTGATACACAGTACATTATGAGCTTTATCGTTTGTGGTTGAACAGGATGAAATGGAACATCTGCCACATAATGCAGAACAGGAAGCAGACTTGTAAAACCAATAGCAAGTCTTGGTTTAAACACTTGTTCAGCAGATGATAATAAATCAAGAACCTGCAGGCAAGTATTGACAAGTGTATCTTTGCACCCTACAAACATTGTAGAAGGTTGTCAGAAAGATTAGTATATCATACATTGTGAAGTACAAATTTATGTACATCTGTAGGAAATTAGTTTTGAGAATATGTCCAATTTATGCAAGAACAAACATGCTCTCGGCAAATATTTAGATCATGCAAGAGATAAGAGTAATTGACCATGACCAGATGAACAGAAACTTGTTCACTGTTTCGACTAGGCTAAGATATAATTACAATCAGAAAAAGGTTTGGATCCAATAAACAAAAATTTAGGGAATATTTGCAGATACTCTTATCTTAGTTATCTATTAAGATAATAATCAATCCGTAAATGTTATAGTTCTCATTATCAGGCGGCTAAGTATCTACTGTTTCCTGGAAAATACCTGATAATCTCAGAATTTCAAACACGTAATCTGCTATATTCTCTTCCACCAACACATGGACTTCTTTCCCTGAACTGTCTTCTCTTGACAAATACAGATATGTCAGGTGTAAAGTGGCTGTTTGAACTTGGTTATCAGATGAAAGCAGTGGTGCTTTGATGGCTTCAGCAAATAAGCGAGTCATCATAGACCTATCTGATAATTGATTTGTTTCCATAAAGTTGTCATCTTCACATAGATCCCCACTGCTGATATCAGTTCCATATGCACTCTCAAAGTACCCTCTCTGAGCCAGCACCGACAGAAGTGCTACAATGACACATTAAATTATTATTGAATGTGCAAGGTGACAATAAACAATAAATTACAATGGCCAAAGATGTAGATCACTAGATACAGTATAGAGTGATTACTGCTTACTAAATCAAGCAACAAAGAAATCAGGTACATCATCATTATCCATTTTAATTTGAAGTCACACATGTCATCACAGAGGAAGCAGTAAACAGTCATTCCCACAGTTTAAACTTTGATACCCTTGCACTACCTTCTGGAAAGATACATTTGAATATTTGATCCATCTACCTTCGACCATCATGTCCCAACATCATGTTATGTACTAAAAGTACGAACCATGCAACACAGATCACCAATATGTAACCCCACAAATTAGCAACATAAGATTGGATGCATACTAAAATAGGAACTTTCCATTTGCAAACATGTAACAATGTTATATGCTGGATTATTATCATTTGGCAGTTTTATTTGTTCAATTACGCTTCCACTTCATAAGGGTAAGAAAGAAGAATAATCAAACAGTTATATGAAAGATAATTACTAGTAGACATAGAGCAAGAGAAATGGACATACCTATGCAATTCAAGCGAACGTCATCAGACTCAGTTTTCATGAGGGCTTCCAGCGATAAACGCAAGAGTTTGGATCCACATGTAATGAAAGCATCAGTGCCATTATCATCCTTAAACGTGTACTGAAGGACTAAGATCTTGTAGAGAACAAAGAGAATCTCCCCACGAATCTCTTCGCTGTATTAATAAGGAAACTAAAGTTTAGATATGATGGGGATAATTAAAAATAAGGATTTGTGCAGCTAGATTGTTACCTGGGCAACTGAAGACCAGACACAAGATTTAAAGCAAGGGATTCTTTGTCTTTGATACTGTTGCAGGGATTGCTCTTCTGAAGATCCAAGAGCACACCTAAGCAATGAATCTGTGGAAGAAAATTATAGATGTAAGGTGATTGAACACAATTTTCTCTTCTTTTATCTCACAAAAATCAACTAGATGAAATACCAAGATAGGAGCTGAAAGATACAGTAGGCCTTTTCTGCTTCAAACACAAGTAACATGCTAGGTACATGTCAATGCATATGTGGTTAAACATTATTTAAATCTCTACGTCATGTTGTAATGCACGCAAGTATCGCTACTATTGTTGCTGTTGCTTATGGCATATTATCATTACAAGCACAGTACTGTGCATCTGGGCTCTAATCTCAGTTGAAGTTCATAGCAATGCGTTAACCCAATTCAAGTCACCAATACTAGCAAAATTATAGCCTCAGCTACTAATCCAACTCATACTTTCAGATGATTAAGGATGTATGATTAAAAATTTGTTCCAATACAGCACTGATTAGGGCACCTTGTAAATTCGTCCGTTTAACTTAACTATACAGGAATGCGATGCTTGTCCAGTAAGTTCTCTTACTTTTTAAGTGAACAATAGATATACAAAACTGCAAAAAAGTACATTTCTATGTATGGAAATCAATCAATCAAGTAATTAATAACAGTTAACACATATAATCTCCAAACTTCTCTGTAATAAATCATATAAAGTCACCTAAAACACATATCATTTGAAACCTTAAATATACACAATCAATCCAGAAACATTTCCATAACTAACACGTTTAACTAAATCTTATCCGAGTTCGACACTTATCCAGTAAGTTCTCGTGCTTTCTAACCAGACAGTAGCTACAAATGTACACCACTCCATATAGTACTAAATACTAACCAGTCAATCAGAGGCTTTTACTACCAGTAAAAACATATTAAAACCTTTACACTTCTTCGCAATCAATTATATAAAACTTCTTCGCAATCAATTATGTAATGTCACTTTAAAATACACAATTAGCCTTTCAAACTGCACAACAAATCCATAAACATTACTCTAAACACCTGGAATCTACTCCAAGCTACAGCATCCGAAAATAATCAACCACCACCGTAAAATACCATTAGAAGCATATAACAATTTAGAAAACTCCTTCAAATCAAATAAATTATTACAGATCACCTAAAAAATACATGAATAGAATGTCAACCAGTGTGAATTACGCAATTGATATAAAAATCTCACCATAGAATTCATAAAATAATCTCGAAACTTCTCCGAAACAAATTATCTAACATCACTTTAAACAAAACATATACAGAATTCTCTATTTCAAACAGAGTAAATTACGCAATTGATCCATAAACTTAAACACCTTGCATCTACTCCGAAACAAAATTCTCAAAACTTCTCCGAAACAAATCATTTAATCTCACTTAATAAAAACAAAAACAGAATTTCTATTTACAAACAGAGCAAATTACTCAATTGAATCGAAAACATTACCATAAACACCTGGCGTCTACTCCAAGCCAACGTTCCCGACGAAACCCTATCCGAAACTCTCCCAACAAACTCTCCATACACCGACTCATCCCCTACCCTACACATCTCCACAACAATCTCCACCACTTGTTTCGCGATCGCCTCATCATCAACCACAGCCAAACACGCCACAAGCGGAGAAACTAAAAAATGCGGATGAAAGGTGAGCAAGCAGTTCAAAAATTGAGGTTGCGAGAGCGCGAGAGAGAGCTGGGAGAGAGCGTAGGAGACGTGGAGAGACGGAGAATTGGGCGTCGAAATGAGGTTCGAGAGACATAAGAGACAAATTGAACCGCCTTGGAGAGTGGAGAGGTTGAGAGAGGCGGTGTGGTTTTGGGAACAAGGTGGAGAGGGGGTGGGATGAGGGCGGTGGTGGTGATCGGAGATTACGAAAGAGGCGTGCATTTGAATTTTGAATTTTGGATTCGAGTTCGAGGATCGGGAGGGAAGGGAATTATTTGAATTTTTTGAATGTGAGCGGCAAGATGTGGCGTAGAGGTAAAAGATATAAGTGGGTGGTGGGTAGGGCTGTAAATGAGTCGATACGCTCACGAACAGTTTGGTGTCCGGTTCGAAAAAAGTTCGATTCGAGTTCGGTTCAATTTGTAAACGAGTTGAACATGAACACGATTTTGGGGTTCGTCTCGTAAATGAGCTGAACCCGAACACGACGTAGTTCGGCTCGAAAGTTCGCGAACAAGTTCGATTATATAGTTCATGAGCAAGTTCGTTAATATAGTTCGTGAACCTTATTCATAAATATGGTTCATTAATAAGTTTGTTCACAAACTTCATATATATATATATATATATATATATATATATATATATATATGTTCTTGAACATATTTCATTAACATTTAACGGGAGTTTTTGAATTCACGATAACTAATATATAATTGTATAAGTAAGTGTAACGAAATAATATGTTAGTTTATTTTGTCTATTCGTTATATTTTCTTTGTTTAAATTTATAATTTTTTTATTGATAATAATTAAATTATACATATGTTACATTATAAATTATAACATTAGTTCGTTATGTATTAACTAAATTTGATCCAAATTTGATTCGTTGATAAGTCTAAATTTGATAAGTCTAAATTTGATCCAAATTTAATTCGTTGATAAGTCTAAATTTGATTCGTTATGTATTTTAATTGCATTAAAATTTTTCTTAAAAAAAATGGTTGAGGTGTTCATGAACACGAAATCATGAACACTATTCATGAGATATTCGTGAAAAGTAGCTCGTTAGACATGTTCGTGAACTGTTCGCGAACATGTTCGTGAATAAAAGTTTTCTTAACGAGTTGATACACAAACAAAAATATTGGCTCGATAAAAGTTTGAGCTCGAGTTCGAGTTCGATGTATTTATAACGAGCTGATACACGAACAGTTAAGAGTTCGGCTCGGTTTGACTCATTTACAGCCCTAGTGGTGGGGACAGTTTTAGGGCTCGTTTGGGGTATAAGACTATAATAAGTTGATGACAAGTTGGTGATGTGCTTCTAGATTAATTTTAATTTTTTTATCCTACTAATTATATTGGGAATTTTTCGAAAATATTCATATATTTTTTTCAAAAATACGATTAAGTTACATATGTGGTTGCCCAAAATTTAAAGGCTAACATTATATTTACCAACTATACTGTACCAAATTATATCATCCTATTTTACTTATATATAGTATAGATACGTTGAAATACTACCTCTATTTTGGAATATCTGCTTCTTGATTCTTTGGCACGAACTTTAAAGTACTTTGATCACATAGTTAAATAGTTAAAAAGTCAAGAAGTAGATATTTGAAAACAGAGAGAGTAATATTTTTAAAAGAATGATTTTTTAATATAAATTTTTAATACATGGATGTAGAATTATAAAAGACAATTTAAAACTAATAATATTGAATACAAAATTTAAAAACAATAATAAAAAAACACTATGAAAGAAAAAATATTTGTAAAAAGAGGATTAAAAAGAAGTTGTTAGGTGGTTCTGATTACTATATTAGGGGAAAAAAAAGAGAAATGGACCGAAAATAAGTAGAAAGTACGTTACACCACTATTCAACTTATCCACATTAAAATGCATTACATCAAAAATGCAATTGGCCTTTCAGCCCAACTTAAAGTTTAGTTTATTGTAAAAATAGTTAATCGAGTGTTTACTAATTATGTGTGTGTTTGGCAAACTATTTCTTAATTTATTTTAAGAAAAAAACTAAGATTTCTAGTTTTTTTTTCTGAAAAAAAACACTTCTTTTACAATTTATGGAATCTCAACCATACATTAAATATATTCATAAATTTTTTTATTAAAAAATGAAATTTTTACCCAAAAATAAATACATAATAATTTTTTTAAAATTTTACCAAACAGCACCAGTGAACTTTTTTTCTTTTTGATGAAAGACAGTGAACTTTATTGATGGATGCTGCCATGCTAGTGTTGTGAATAGTTAGGATCTGAATCTCTAGTATCATGATAATCTATTATAGGTCCCGGTCCCTAACAATCGTTTGTCAGGGATCGGTTATTTAACAATCAGTTTCTCAGCCGTTAGATCAACGATTCAACGGCTGAGATTAAAAAAAATAAAAAATTACGCTCCGCGGAAATTTTTCGCGGACAGAGAATTTTTTTTATAATCCAGGGGCCCGTTGGATCGTTGATCCAACGATTTAGAAACTGATTATTAAATAATCTGTCCCTGACAATCGATTGTCAGGGACCAGCTTCCATCTATTATAGTGGTTTTTGTCTCCTTTCCTATATTTTCTTAAAGGAAATTCCATTTTTGATATTTTTTTTTGATAAGCAATTGATTTATAATTTTATAGAAGAGTTGGTAATATTACAAGAATAAACTTGCAACCCAACATGTGGTACAATGAAAACTGCAGTACAATGACCCACTGAAGCTAAATTCAGTACCCTAGAAAGGAATAAAAAAACATTGCACGAGAATAAGTCCACTGCTGGAGAAAGGAGACGTGTCCGACCAAAAATGCCAGTGGAAGAAATCAAGATCATTACGGGAAATTCGAGCACACAAACTGGTCCAACCCTCGAGAGTTATCAAATACTGCTTTCACTACACGCGCCACCACTGGGATCAAGTTTTTGATACTAGTATATTTTTTATTTTTAAATTATTAAATTTATATATCTTATAGTAAAAGAATATTTATTATATTAAAATTTCGTGAAAGAATTAATTTTAGAATATGGGATGATAAGATATTAGTACAATTTTAACTTTCTCGAAAAGGCAAATTTTTAATAAATGTGAATGGATGAATTAACTCAAACATTTTATTATCAAAAAAAAAAACTCAGACATTTGTTTTAACTAAATTGCCTTGGACAAATGACATACTCTATGAGTGACATTTATAATTCACACATATAACATCATTAAGAAAATTTTAATCACATTTTTATCATTTTTTTTTAGTTCTATCACACTATTATCATTACATTGACGTATTTGTATTTTGTTTCTATGTTGTAGTTTTACATACGTTATTATTGAACTAAAATAAAGATTATAGTTGTAACTATTTTTAAAAAGCTATTAATATATTTATGATATTAGAGTAAACTTATGATGAGCCTTATAAACACGAACCCACAATTATCATATTTATGAAATTTAAACATAACCAATATGCAGAACCTCGAAGGTTGCTTTCCTAGATTGAAAGATATTGATTAAACAAAATTTGTTACAATTATTTAACAAATTTTGATAAATAAAATTATCAACCTTTTATTGGTGTTTGTGTCTCAAGTTTTCATAGTAATCCAATTCTATTGATAAAAAGAGATTAAAATTACATGATTTCAGTATAAGTTTATTTCGGTATAAGTTTAATTCTCATGATTAAATTATTTAATATCACTTAAAAAATACAAATAAAAGTTTCTAAATTACGTAATTGATCCGAAATCATTCCCATAAATGCCTGCCATCTACTCCAAGCCAACGCTCCCAACAAAATATTTTTTTTTGCTAAATGATAGTTGAATTAAGAAAAGAGATAATTACACGATCTAGGGTATCCCCGCGGAACAAGCTACAAAGTAGCTAAACAACATCTCAACAACAACCTAAACAACAAAACTCAACTCCAATAACAAAGGCTAGTATAACAAAGTAATTAAGGATCTATCCTTCTTCATAGCTCTCTTAAAGGTGACACTGCTAAACACCTTCTCTCTGACCATTCTGAGCACCAGGCTCTTAAGTTGTTGTGATGTTCGACTATGCCTTGGCTGGTGCAATCGCTCATTCCTTTCTTGCCAAATAAGATAAACAGTTACAGCAATACAAGTAAGACAATAACATCTTCATACCATAATTGACACCCTCTGTGAATTGACCATTTAAGTAGCAATTCCAATTCATAGTGAAGCTAAAGCCCGTCCTACCCATAACCTCAATAACATACGCACAAGAGCTAAAGATGTGAGCATTGGTTTCAGCTGCATTGTTACAGAGAACACATCTAACATTTGTGTTAATGCCAAATTTGATCATCCTTTCTTTTGTAAGCAATCTGTCTTTAAGTGCAAGCCAAAGAGTGAATGAGCACTTTGGGATAGATAGATTATTCCATACCGATTGGATCCATAGCGGGGCTGAACCACGAGTTCTAATTGAATTCCAGATCATAGAAATGTTCACGAGATGAGAGGCTTGGCCATCCCATTGTATAGTGTCATTTCGAGATAAACCAATCCTGGATACTATCCTGCAAAGCTTAGTAATCCAGGGGTGATTTAAAGAAGGCAGGGACCAAGCACCATTCTGAATAAATTGACCGACTATAGCAAGAGATGTTGAGTTTGACAGGGAGATTATAGTAGGGTGAAAATGACTAAGTAAGGTAGTCCCACTTACCCAAGGGTCGTACCAAAACAAGAAACGAGAACTCGTGCCCACCTTATAAAGGACATGTCTAGCAGCTTCAGGACGAGCTTGCAAGATTCTACGCACACACCACGCAACACCCGACGGGATACTCATCACCCAGAATGCCTTATTACCTTGAATATATCTTTTAAACCAAGCAACCCATAAAGACGAGGAATGAGGTTGAATAACTCTCCAAAGATGGTAAAGAAAAGCTGCTCGACTCCATTCACAAAGATCCCGAATCCCCAGGCCACCCTCCTCCTTTGGAAGAGAACACTCCTGCCATGATACCTTGACCTGCTTCGTATTAGAGGCTGAACCCCCCCCCCCCAAAGAAACTTGACAAAGAAAGACTGAATTTTTCTAAGCACCAGCACAGGAAAAGCTAGATGAATGGACCAATAGCTTTGTATACCGAATAAAATTGCTTTGAGAAGTTGCAGTCGACCAGCATGGTTGAGGGTTTTGTTTGTCCGCAGGTCAATTTTCTTGCGGATTCTCATGATTAGAGGCTGACAATCTCGAGTGGTGAGCTTTGTTGAAAGCAAAGGAACCCCTAAATAACGTATTGGGAGAAAACCTCGAGTAAAACCATTAACAAGAAGGACAGAGTGAATTACATCATCTGCCACATTGGCAAAAAAAACACAAACTTTTATCCTTGTTTGGATGCAGGCCAGAAATAGCAGAAAATAAGTTAATACCTTTCATAAGTCAGTCTATCGAGGCCAGATCTCCATGCGAGTAAATAAGAACATTATCAGCAAACACCAAGTGTGTTAAGGAAAACTCTTTCGTATGCCAGTGATGCTTGAAATCCGCAGAGGAAGTCGAGGAGTGGATACAAGCTGTCATCACTTCCATAGCAATCACAAAGAGATACGGAGAGATGGGATCACCCTGTCTAAGACCTGATTTGGCATTAAAATACCCTTTTAGCGCCCCATTCACCTTGACTGAGATCATGCAAGAGCGAAGACAAATTGAGATCCAGTCTATGAACAACTCAGGAAACCCCATCCTATGGAAGGCATTCAGCAGAAACTCCCAATTTAATTTGTCAAACACCTTTCGAATGTCCAATTTTATGGCACATCTTGGCTTGCCTGAATTAAGATGATACTTAGTGCAAAGAGCTTGGGCAAGAAATATGTTGTCCCCAATAAGTCGTCCAGGTACAAACGTTGATTGGAAAGGGGAAATGATCTCAGCAATAATGTTTTTAAGACGCAAAGCCAGCAACTTTGTGATGCATTTATATAAAATGTTACAGCAAGCGATTGGCTTGAAGTCCCCCATCTTGCTAGCAGCTTGATGTTTAGGCACCAAAGCGATAGCAACGAAATTAATGATTCTGGGCATATGTTTAGACTGAAAAAAGTGAAGAATACCTTTCGAGACATCCTCTCCCACGATGCTCCATGCGGCAATGAAAAACTCAGCTATAAATCCATCAGGACCAGGGCTTTTGTTTTTTGCCATATACTTAAAGGTCTGCCAAATGTCTGAGGCATAGAAGGGCTTAATGAGCAGCTCCTTTTGCACATCCGTGGGGCATGGAAGAGTAAGGTCATCAGGAATAGAATCGACCTCACAAGAATGACCCAGCATGGATGAGTAGTAGTCAACAGCTACCTTTGCTATATCCTTGTGAGTAGTAAGCACAGACCCCGAACCATCCTCAATGGTGGTTATCTTGTTATAATTCCACCCGCCTCTACAGGAGTTAAAAAAGTATCTGTTGTTAGAATCACCTATTTTCAACCAGTGAACCCGAGATTTCTGCTTTAATAAAGTCTCTTCCAGTCTCAAAGCATGTTTAAGATTGATTAACATGACTTTTTCCTCCGAATAATGGGCAGTAGTAGGCTGACTAGGCATAGCAGCTTGAAAGGCAAGGAAAGAATTCCTGGCATTGTCAACAGCAGAATGGAGATTCCCTTTATCAGAGTTAAGTTTTCTCATAGCCTCTTTAACTCTCTTAAGTTTAACTATCAACACAAACCACGGATCCCCCTCAACTTCAAAGTTCCAAGCATCGCGAACAGTAGGCAGGAATTTCGAAAATTGAATGAGATGATTATAAAAAGCAAATGGCCTTTTAATTTGAGTTCTAGCCCACCCCATAGATACAGCCACAGGGCAGTGATCAGAAATACCCCTTGGCTAAATGGATGCTTGAGACTCCATAAATCTGCTCAACCAAACCCCATTAATAAGACATCTGTCTAGCCTCTTATGAGTGGGAGAGCTGATGTTAAAATCCCACCATGTATGAAGGGGCCCTAAACAATGAAGCTCCGTGACTCCCACCTGCGAAATAAAGTCTTTAAACTCCACCATGCCTGAAGACCAGTGAATACCTCTCGAAGACTCATTAGGGTTCAAACAAACATTAAAGTCCCCCACCAAGCACCAAGCCTGGTCAGTATTTACAAGGTTTTGCACTGCCAATAAATCCCTCCACAAAGGACGTCTTTGAACCACCGTATTAAAACCATAAACAAAGGAAACCACAAAAGATTCTTGAGAAGAGATGTGCTTGATATTACAGGTTATATGTTGAGCTGAAGTCAAAAAAGGAACTACCATCCAAACATCCGGGTCTCAACCTACCCAAATTCTCCCATTATCATGGTGCTCATAATTAAATAACCAGTTGAACTTTAGGCAGATATAACTAGAAATCTGAGTAGCGAAATCCTGTTTGACGTGAGTTTCTAGCAAAGCACACATCGATAACTTATTTAACCTCGGAAAATCTTTAGTAAAGTTCTGCTTATTGTTGAGCCCACGGATGTTGTAGGTACAAAAATCGTTCATCATAAGTACTATGAGAAACGTGGGGAGATGCCCCCTGCAGCTCCACGCGTCTTATGCTTATTCTTTTTGGTAACTCTTTGGACCTTGCCTCTTTTAGCGTCCACCTCATCCACCTTAGTGAGATTCTTAAAATTGCTGGATGGCGAGGGAGATTCATCCCCAGAAAAAGAGGGAGATACGGTGAAGGCACGCTTCTTTTCAACCGTTTTCCATCCTACATTATCTGCATTAGGTGAAGAGCACACTTTATCCACATTTTTAGCCACAATATTCTCCTTTTGCTTGTCAGTGTCCTTAGTAACCGACTGAGTTTCAACAAGTTGCTCCGTGTGGTCTGCTTTTAGGTTCTGAGCCTCAGTCTCCAAATTCACCTTTTCTTTTTAAACCCAATGTCTTTTCGTAATTGGACAAGCACCAGCAAGATGTCCAATAGCATGGCAACCCCCACAGATTAACGGCCTCGAGGGGTAGCTTACTTGAACCTCCACCACTCTCTTTTCACCAGTCGTAGGATCTACATCCGTAACAAAAATTTTTTTTGGTAATTCATCTCCCACTGTATAATTAACACACATCTTAGCGAATGGTAGAATTTCCAACTTTGACGTGAGGTCATCAGCCCCCAAGGAAGGAGCTATAGTGCTAGCGAGGTAACTTAATCTCCTATTCGTCCAATAATAGTCAGGGATATTCTCAAACTTAACCCACAACGGCATAGTCTTGACACTGTCCGAATGTATGTTAGTACCCCAAGCATGAACTATTAATGGTTTCTTGTCAATATACCAAGTGCCCCTAGCAAGAGCACTGTGCATTTGAATAGCAATGGCAAATTTAAATACGAAGACATGAGAGTTTTTCTTAGAGACGTGAATAAGCCCTCGTTTCTCCCAAGCAGCCTTAGCAAATTCCACTACTCGATTATAAGGCAGAAAGGCTCTATAGAAAGTACCTACTATGCAGTTCCGAAACTTATTGATCCCCTCCTGCAGCACTTCGTCCGGTGGGGTGAGAACTGTAGCACCTTTGGGCATTGGAAAGTATTCAAATTTTTTAGCTTGGCATGAGGGAGGGGCATTTCTGAGAACCTGAGACCAGGATTTAGATTGAGGTGGAGCAGAGTGCTCAGCCTTCTTAACAGGGCTAACCGGGTCCTTGTCCTTCCCTTGAGAATCTTTTAGACCAGAAGTGCCCACACCCCCTTCCCCTGTTTTATTGGAGAATATTGGAAGACCAAAGTCATCTCGCCCTGTAATAAAATCCAAGGGATTTTTTAGACCCATATTAAATTCACCATTCTTCTCCAATCTTTCCTTTTCAAAGGAGGCCACTGATAGTCCATTAGCTTCCATATAGCGTTGTATCGCAATCATACGAGCTTTAATATCACAGAGTTCCTTCCTTTCATTCTTGCTGATATCAAAAGCTGCTTTGATGGCAGGATTTGCAGAAAAGTTCCTTCTATTGTATTCTTTTTCAGATCTGGAATCTTCTTCCCGATCCGAGCTGAAAACGTCCTCAACAACCACTGTTTCAACAGGAATGCCCCCAGGGGAGGAGTGTTGGACATTACCCAGGTTAGGTCCCAAACCATCATCCTTAACCGGGTCTGATTCAAGATGAGACGGCTCTACCTCCGCCGAGTCCTGACCACCAACCAATTCTCGTAACACAGAACCTGCTACAAGCAGAGGAGCTCCGTGTCCAATATCTAGTCCAAATTCCAAAGGGTCACCATCATGGTCCACCGGAATTCCGTTTGAGTTCACATTAGAATCTTGGCTACCCATAACTAAAACAATAATAAAGAAATTATATAAAATATAGAAATTTAGGTAAGGTGAAAGGAAGCGAAGGTGATGGATTCGTGAAATAGTAATTAAGATTTGAGTAATGGAAAAGGGGTGGAGAAAGAAAAAAAGGGCGGCGGCTAGATCTAGGGTTTAAGAGAGAGAGAGAGAGACTCTCATGCTTCTTAATTAATTTTCATTACTTTTTAAATTCATTCCCAACAAAATCTTATACGAAACTCTCCCAACAAACTCTCCTTGTATGGACTCATCCCCCAACCTACACATCTCCACAACAATTTACAATCTCCATTACTTGCACAGCCAAACATGTTTAAAACTAAAACAAAAGTGGAAAAACTGAAGAAAAAAAACGAAGGAAAAATGGGTAAAATGTTAAAAAGTTGAGATTGCGAGAGCGTGAGAGAGAGAACTTGGAGAGAGCGTATGACACATGAAATGTCGAAGAATTGGGACTGGAAATGAAGTTTGAGAAACATAAGAGGCAAATTGAATCGCCTTGGAGAGCGGAGAGGTTTATACTGTGCTCCCGAGTTAAATTAATGAGAAAAATGGAGAAATTTTCAAAATTTTCTTTTTTAATCATGCTTTCGAGTTTTTTCAGAAGAAAAGAGAAGAGATCCGGAAAAAATTTGTTAACAAGTTTCTCTCCATAATCTTCTTTCCTAAAGTGGAATAATTTGGAGAGAAGCTCTAATTTAACTTTTTAAAAAATTCCCTCTATATCCTTTTTTCAAAATTTTCTCTTATTTTCACAAAATCGGGAACACACGAGAGATTATTATTTTTCTTTTTTCACCTTCTCTTCTCTTCTTTTTTCTTCTTTACCAAAAAAAATCTCTGGAACACAGTATAAGTTAGGAGGTTTGATTTTGGGGGAGGGGGAGGGGGTGGTGACCCAAGACGATGAAAGAGGCGTGCATTTAAATTTGAATCCGAAAGGAATTGCGGGAAAATGAATTTTTTGAATTATTTGAATTGAGCTGCAAGATGAGACAGGAGAGGAAAAGATTTAAGTTACGGTTTAGAATTTTGGTTTCAGTTTTGGGAAAATAGATTTTTTTGTTACCGAAAAGTATTATCTTTTTTAGAAATTTACCACCAAACAATAATTTTACTCCATATTATCAGTAACGTTAGGGACATTTGTAATTTTTACCATTCTGTTAAATTTTTAATTAGGTGCCCAAAAAAACGTGTACATGACATGGTGTGTCTATATATAAATCGACAAACTAGTAATCGATCGGAAGAATGTCTTTTTTGTAGATCGAATCACAAACTATATATAATGTGTTGGGTATAATTAACTATAACAACAATGAGGCGGTGATATATATTAGAACAAGAACAGACAATAAACCAATTAACAAAACAAATCACGAAGGTAAAACAATATAATCAGAGACTGAAATATAACAAGAAAAGAAGAGAACTTATCTCTCACAGTAGATTTATCAAAGGCAACAAGAGAGAAACAAATCAGCTGAGTCACCAAACCCTTCGAGAAGACTTGGTTGTTCTTGAAGAGAATATTGCCCCACTTACGTTGTGATTGGGTTGCAGCAATATCGCTTCCAGAGTTCCAGGATAAAACAACAACAGATCAAGGTGTTCACAATTACACCAGTGATCAACAGCGACCAGCACCTCAGTTTGCCTGAGAATTATGTATTGTATCTGTAAGTATTGAGCTTTATTGCGAGACTATAGCATCTTGGAGAGAACAAGAAGAGAGCAGCTAGGGTTTTCTGTCCTTAGAAGCGTATCTCTCAACGTTCTATTCTGTATGTATATAATACAAAAAATAAAACGTAACTGATACTCCATAAAAGGAAAGTAAATATTCTGATTTAATTTCATTAACTGCATCAGTATTTATTTCAGTTACAGTAGCATCAGGATTTGATCATCAGTAGCATCAGGATTTGATCCATCAGGATCAGGATTCAGTGCTCGTCGGGAACTGATGTCCATCAGGATTTAGCCCATCAGTATCTGATGTCTGACTAAGTCCATCAGGATTTATTCCAAGTACTGATCCAAATCGCCTTTCGACCCGACCCGACCCGTGTCGTGGTATGGCGAGGCGGCGGCGCGTGTGTGTGTGTGCGCGCGAGGCCCACTCTACATCCATGCACACCCACGTGCCTTAGTAGTTGTGCACTACACTTGCACATAGAGCTATTTAAAGCCACCAACCTTTCATTACCAATTCTATGTGGGACTCAAGTCATTTCAACTAAATAACCCACATAACCCATTTCAAGCAAGCAACTTCAACTCAATTTGTTTATGGATTCCACTAAGAAAATGTCTTAGATCCAAACATGAAAGTTTAAGTCCTCATTACAAGGAACAACTTCCACTTGTTAGTTTCCAGAAATTACATCAAGAACATATTTTAAATATGCCTCAAACTTTTCATTTTCTAACATAATGAACTCATACGTTGTTATAGTGGAGTTGAAGCACGAATTTGCACAAATTATAATGATAATGAATAGATAATAGTGCATGTATATCTTGTAAAATACCAAAGAAAATTTTGAGTTTCAGATTCGAAGTGTTTATATATCTTATAGGTAGATGAATAAAATGATGTATGCATGTCACTATGTCATTTGAAAACCCTAACTCTGTATTTATATATAGAGTAATTAGCATTTTGCACCCTTTATCTTTGGCCATTTTTTCAATTTGGTCTCAAACTATGTTTTTTGGCAGATTGCACCTTTATGGTTTCAAAATCGCTTCAATTTGCACCCTTTTGATCAAATTTTGTCCACTTTGACCGCTACTATTAGGCTAATCAAGGGTAAATTGACTGTTTCTTGAATAATTCTTTGTATTTTTACCCTCGCTCATCCTAATAATAGCGGTCAAAGTGGACGAAATTTGGTCAAAAGGGTGCAAACTGAAGCGAGTTTGAAATCATAGGGGTGCAATCTGCCAAGAAACATAGTTTGAGACCAAATTGAAAAAGCGCCCAAAGATAAGGGGTGCAAAGTGCTGATTACTCTTATATATAATAGTGAAACATGTGGGTAAAACCCTACTCCCAATTTTTGGTTTTGCAGATGTCCAACTTGATGTTTGAACTCCACAAAAGCATAATATCGATCGATTTAGCTTTAGAATCGAATGAAGAGGATGAAAAACTAAAAGTAATTGATTTAAGATGATTAAATAATAGAATGTTTGTTATGCTATAATTACGCAAGCGCACGTAGTCACAAGTAATACATTTAAAGTTCGTTCCACAGAGATCTGGTTAAGTTTTACTCAGAAAATATGCCTATGCAACAATGTATGGTTTTAATTCACTGCTAGGAAAAATAACAAATTGGAGTTTGATTATCTAAATTAAACTAAGATGCAAATTATAAATCTAAGAATTAACTAATTGACAAGAATTAAAATCGAATTACTTATATGAGAATAAACATGGAATCCTAGTTTCATTATCTACTTCACTCAGAGTTGCAGCCTTTAATTTAAACATGCGATAGTTTTGATATTTGATCGAATAACACGAAACAAGTAAAAGTTACCTCTCGGTATACTAGTACCAATCTACGCATACATCCACAAAAGAGATAGAAGATGAATAGTCACATATTATGTAGACCCTATATCTCTATAGAATTTGAAAACATAAAGGTTTAAGCACAAGTTATCCACTTAGATCACATATGGTAGCATAATATCTCTATTTACGCCACAAATCATGACGTTAAAACATCAACCTATCCTATGCTAGCATGGCAAGTTCTAAATCTCAAGATCCACTCTCGTTTAGCAAGAGATTAACATATTAGATGTTCGCGACGCACCTAAATACAATAAGCACAACCATACAAGGATATCAAGAATTCACCACACATAAATCTTTAAGGCATGCAAACTACTAAGCTACATAGATAAATTCACTAGGATCCCACGATAACGATTAGTTCATAATCGAACCTTTCGTCACCATGGGATTTGATGAAAACATGATAATTAACAATATATAAAAGAAATAAACAATAATATTAATAAAACTAAGAGTTGAGAAAACAAATCTATAATTCAACGTATACAAAAGATGAAGTAGATCTAGATCCGTGCTTGTCACCGAGCTTTGAATCCTTCTCTCCTTTTCTCTCTTGCAAAACTAAGCTATGATATGTAATTGTATGTAATGTAATGTTTACAAGGGTAGGATGTGTTTATATAGGCTCTAGACATCTTGCCCAGCAAGAAAATACCTTAAAATACAACTAGAATTCGATTTAGGAGTCAAAAACTACGTAGAATACAATTTCAGATCGAAAAAGGGCAAAACTGGAATTTTCCCAGCGCACCACGATGCTGAGAGCGCCAGTTAAGCTCTCAGCTTGGCCTCAATCTGCGAAAATTGATTTTTCTTCGTTTTTTTAGCTTTTTCTTCCCGCTCCTTTTGCATAAGCTTCCATCTTTAATCCCTAATGACTTGTATACTTCTTGGTAGTTGACATTAGCCTCCATTCTTCATTCCATATCATAAATCAACTCCCAAAAACGACGGAAACTACACCTTTAATCGACATTTCTTCAACCCTGCACAATTAAACAAAACACATCAAAACTACCACAAACTTGAGGCCAAAGCAATCAATTTAAGCCGATTTGGAATGTTTCAAGTGGATATAAAATCCACTTATCACACCCCCAAACTTAAAACGATGCTTGTCCTCAAGCATAAACAATTACAACTAACTAACTAACTAGTACCACTTCCGTAGGTGATCACGGTTGCATTTGGCATATGCAACCAGCCCTTTAAACCCCTAGGCATCCCTAGTGGACGAGTAAGGTCTCGTGAGGGCCTATAGCAAATGTACCCACAAAATCCATTTAACCTAATGCAATGCAATGCATGAATGCAACTAATATGAAAATGCAAGATCCCCTTCAAACTCACCAAAACCAACTAACAAGTAAATATCTTAAAGAATGCAACAAATCCAAGCAGAGCTCGACTAAGTCCCCGTATACTAAGAGTACATGAACAGAAACGTGAGTGTGTGCAATGCTCATCAGAAATACTCCCAAAACTAGGTCAAAAATCATACATGCTTTCCGTCAAGACAATCACAGGTTTATAAACAGAATAGACTGTAGACACTTCATAACCTAGGAACACCTCCACCCTTATCCAAGGTAGACAGAACTCATGCTTTATTACTATGACACATAATACTATATACAATACGCATGCTTATTTAACCGTGCAATGAATGAGACCCCAAAAGGCTTATACAATAATACCCATGTAGTGAGTGTTAGGTCAGCAATCCCAAACCACAAGGCTTTAGGTTACTAGGACTAAGTCCCCTCAGACTTAATCACTCGAGTATTAAAGAGCTCACTCTGGTTAATTTTGCATAAAAACAATTAAACATTTTGACTTTCTTTTTTTTTCTTTTTTTTTCTTTCTTTTTTTTTTGTTTTTTTTATCGCAATCTGGAATGAGCCTTTCTCATTTCCAACCCTAGACTACTCATATAAATATGAGCTGGCTACTAGCCATTTGATGCCTAGCCATTATTGACAATTATTAACAATTAGCATGAAATTCTTGTTTTCCCCCAAACTTAGACTTTAATGTTCCTACGTTATAAAGATAATAACGAAAATTCTAAATATAAACAAGTGATTAAATCTCAAAACATCCAACAGGCATGACCCTAACCTAGCCCAAAAGCACCCAATGAGACTGTGTAATTAATTTTGTTCCCGTAACATGCAAGTCAATTTCATAGAAACTATAAATCAGCCCTCTACTCATCATCATCACACCCAAATCAACATCCACCTATCAATCAGAATCAGCTCGTCCTAAAGGATCATGAAATATGCATGCCATGAAAATGCAACTAAATGAAAAACTCACATGGTATACGAAAATAACAGAATGTCCTATATGAAACAAACATAAATAATACGAACAAATATATGCATGAATTACGACTAATATGCAAATCATGATATCCTACATGACACACAATAACTATTACACACTACTAACTACATATCCCTCAAACCACCCCCAAACTTAAAATATTCAATGTCCGCATTGAATGGAAGTAAATACAAGGGATAGTAGGAAACATACCTAAAAATACCGAAACACATGGGTTGCCTCCCACGAAGCACTGTCGTTAACGTCATTTAGCCGGACAAATATGATTCAAATCATGGTGGCTTGAAGATCGCATTTGACTTGTCCTTAGCAGAAGGATCATTCACCCATTGTCTGACAACCTTCACGCTATCTTCCCACATCTTTTCTAAATCAAACTTCACTTTGCCTCTTCCTCCAATGGACTTTTTCTTTTTCTTCTTCACACCTCTAAGGTGCTTATGCTTCACAGTTGATTGATAAGAACACTCTTCTACCTCATCATCCATGATCCACCTTCTTAACACATTATCTTGACACACTTTAAAAATCACCAACTCATCATTTAGAAGGACATACTTCAAATGGGATGGAAGTTTTCCAAGCTTGACATTCGAGAGATCTCGAACTGAAGAACTGTCAATGGAATCACTGATGTGATGCTTTAGCATTGTATATCCGATTTTTCGCTCAATAACTGATCAAACTTCTTTCTCTGACCCGTATCAACTATTTCCACACTGCAACACTCTTCATCCTATGTTGGAAATTTCATGGCCTTGAACACATTAAAGGTGACATTCTGATCTTGCACCCTCATTGTAAGCTCTCCTTTTTGCACATCGATCAAAGTACGACCCGTAGCTAGAAAAGGCCTTCCCAAGATTATGGTAATCTTCTTGTCTTCTTCAAAATCTAGAATCACAAAATCGGTAGGAAATATGAGCTTATTAACTTTTACCAAAACATCCTCTACTATACCCCTCGGATAAGTGATCGATCTATCAGCCAACTGCAAAGAGATGTTAGTTGGTTTCGGCTCCGGTAGACCAAGTTGCTTGAAAACAGACAAGAACATGAGATTAATACTAGCTCCCAAATCACATAAGCATTTGTCAAAAGACAACTTCCTAATGGTGCATGGAATTGTAAAGCTTCCTGGATCCTTAAGTTTATGAGGCAATTTCTGTTGCAACACCGCATTGCACTCCTCTGTCAATGCCACTATTTCAAATTCTTCCAACCTTCTCTTCCGTGACAAAATATCCTTCATGAACTTTGCATATCTCGGCATCTGCTCCAATGCTTCCACAAAAGGAATATTAATGGACAGTTTCTTGAAGACATCCATAAATTTCTGAAACTGTTTCTCTTGACTTTTCTGCAAGCGTCCAGGATATGGAGGAGGTGGATAGATCTGATTATTTTTTGAAGATTGCTCCGGAGTAGACTTTTCAACAGGTTTCTTGCTCTTCTCACCATCTAGCTCATCAGCTACCAAGTCAGATTTCTCAAATTCAGGCACTGCAGATTTTTCATCTTGCTGATTCTGCACTTCCTCATCTCCTTTAGCTGCTGATTTAGGATCTGATGTAACCTTTCCCGACCTCAAAGTCACAGCTTTCACCTGCTCATGGACCTCCCTCCTACCTGGATTAGTCTCTGTGTCACTAGGTAGAGTTCCTGGTTGCCTACTAAGTAAGGCACTTGCAATCTGTCCCACCTGGCTCTCCAAGATCTTTTGAGAAGCTTGCAGATTCTTCATCATCATCCTCAAATCATCCATCTCTGATTTTTCATTAGAAGTTTGCCCCGCATGAGCCTGGGGCTGTTGCTGCTGAAATCCAGGAGGTTGATATGGTGCCCTCGGAACATAAGGCTGTTGATAGCCTTGATTGAATGGCTTCGCTTGCTGATAAGATTGTTGTGCACCTTGATTGTTGCTCCAGCTGAAGTTGGGATGATTCCTGTTGTTAGGATGATAAGTGGCTGGAACCGGTACATTAGATCTCAGGAAATTACTCACGAACTGTGCTGATTCAGAAGAGATAGCACATTGATTTGTCTCATGTGCGTCCGCACATAGCTCACATACACTAACAACCTGCTGAACTCCACCTTCATAGTCAAAGCCTTCAACTGAGCTGCAATAGCTGAAGCTGTATCCACCTCAAACAAACCTGCTACCTTGCCTTGAGAAAGCCTTTGGGTTGGATTCTGATATTCATTGGCAGCCATCGTCTCAATAAGTT
This sequence comes from Kitagawia praeruptora, assembly GCA_037693485.1. NCBI lineage: Eukaryota > Viridiplantae > Streptophyta > Magnoliopsida > Apiales > Apiaceae > Kitagawia > Kitagawia praeruptora. Next base: position 20,558,395 of record CM075347.1, read on the forward strand.
CATAGGCTTCATCATAGTTCTTAGCCCATAGAGCTCCTCCTGATGCTGCATCTAGCATAGGTCTAGATTGTGCTCCCAACCCATTGTAGAAACTGTTAATAACCATCCAGTCAGGCATGCCATGATGTGGACACCTACGAAACATCTCCTTATATCGTTCCCAAGCCTCACACAAAGATTCTCCAGATTGCTATTGAAATTGAGTTACCTGGTTCCTCATTGCTGCAGTCTTCGCCATAGGGAAGAATTTAGTAAGAAACTTATGAGCAAGATCCTCCCATGTAGTAATGGAATTAGCTAGTAAAGAGTGTAACCAGCCCTTAGCCTTATCCCTCGGAGAGAATGGGAAAAACCTCAACTTGATAGCATCATCTGAAACACCATTGAACTTGAAAGTATCACAGATCTCGATAAAGTCCCGAATATGCATGTTAGGATCCTCCGTAGAAGCACCCCCAAACTGAACCGAATTCTGCAGCATCTGAATAGTGCTCGGCTTGATCTCGAAGTTATTAGCCGTGATGGTTGGCCTGATGATACTCGACTGGATATCATTGATCTTCGGCTGTGAATACTCTTTCGAAGCCTTAGCATCCCCCATCTCGACTGTAGTTTCAGTTTCCTCGTTCTTATTCTCTAAATTCTCAACACGATCGTCTTCCGCCAGTGCTTCTAAACGAGCTTGTAAGCGCGTTCGCATACAAACCTAAGTACCTGAAACACCACGAAACAAACAAACTAAGTAAGAAATCCGAGTCAGTGAACGCTAACGACCACTATTGACAAGCACATAAACTAAAATAAAACACCGATGATCCCCGGCAGCGGCGCCAAAAACTTGTTATGCTATAATTACGCAAGCGCACGTAGTCACAAGTAATACATTTAAAGTTCGTTCCACAGAGATCTGGTTAAGTTTTACTCAGAAAATATGCCTATGCAACAATGTATGGTTTTAATTCACTGCTAGGAAAAATAACAAATTGGAGTTTGATTATCTAAATTAAACTAAGATGCAAATTATAAATCTAAGAATTAACTAATTGTCAAGAATTAAAATCGAATTACTTATATGAGAATAAACATGGAATCCTAGTTTCATTATCTACTTCACTCAGAGTTGCAGCCTTTAATTAAAACATGCGATGGTTTTGATATCTGATCGAATAACACGAAACAAGAAAAAGTTACCTCTCGGTATACTAGTACCAATCTACGCATACATCCACAAAAGAGATAGAAGATGAATAGTCACCTATTATGTTTAGACCCTATATATCTATAGAATTTGAAAACATAAAGGTTTAAGCACAAGTTATCCACTTAGATCATATAGGGTAGCATAATATCTCTATTTACGCCACAAATCATGATGTTAAAACATCAACCTATCCTATGCTAGCATGGTAAGTTCTAAATCTCAAGATCCACTCTCGTTTAGCAAGAGATTAACATATTAGATGTTCGCGACGCACCTAAATACAATAAGCACAACCATACAAGGATATCAAGAATTCACCACACATAAATCTTTAAGGCATGCAAACTACTAAGCTACATAGATAAATTCACTAGGATCCCACGATAACGATTAGTTCATAATCGAACCTTTCGTCACCATGGGATTTGATGAAAACATGATAATTAACAATATATAAAAGAAATAAACAATAATATTAATAAAACTAAGAGTTGAGAAAACAAATCTATAATTCAACGTATACAAAAGATGAAGTAGATCTAGATCCGTGCTTGTCACCGAGCTTTGAATCCTTCTCTCCTTTTCTCTCTTGCAAAACTAAGCTATGATATGTAATTGTATGTAATGTAATGTTTACAAGGGTAGGATGTGTTTATATAGGCTCTAGACATCTTGCCCAGCAAGAAAATACCTTAAAATACAACTAGAATTCGATTTAGGAGTCAAAAACTACGTAGAATACAATTTCAGATCGAAAAAGGGCAAAACTGGAATTTTCCCAGCGCACCACGATGCTGAGAGCGCCAATGGGGCTGAGAGCGCCAGTCCAATCTGCCATAAATGGCGCTGAGAGCGCCAGTTAAGCTCTCAGCTTGGCCTCAATCTGCGAAAATTGATTTTTCTTCATTTTTTTCAGCTTTTTCTTCCCGCTCCTTTTTGCATAAGCTTCCGTCTTTAATCCCTAATGACTTGTATACTTCTTGGTAGTTGACATTAGCCTCCATTCTTCATTCCATATCATAAATCAACTCCCAAAAACGACGGAAACTACACCTTTAATCGACATTTCTTCAACCCTGCACAATTAAACAAAACACATCAAAACTACCACAAACTTGAGGCCAAAGCAATCAATTTAAGCCGATTTGGAATGTTTCAAGTGGATATAAAATCCACTTATCAACGTTGAACCCTAATTTTATTTTCCCCAATTCGAACTTCATACCCGTTAATGTCATGTAAAACTTGGAATATATATAATTATATAGATATATACGCTGCAAGACACGCAATCAAAATATGACACGTTGAATTTTCAAATCTATATATAAATAAATTTTTTATATAATGGTTATATTAAAATGTTAGAGTAACATTAGTGATTAGAAGAAATAAGTTTATAATTTGGTGATTGGTTTTAAAAATCTATAAAGTTGAGTGATAAAAAAAATGCATTTTTTTATTTCTAAAATCTGACGACAAGTTAATAATCAAATGTATATATAACATTAGTGATTAGAAAAATAATCTTTATAGTTTAGTGGTAGGTTTTTAAAGTACAAATAGTCAAGTGATAAAAAAAATATTTCCATTCAAATGGTGTTTTAAAAATCGATAATCGGCTTTATTATAAAAGTAATATTACATATTTCAAAAAAATATCAAATTTTTTTTTATATAATTTACAATGTCTTTCTGTTTATTGGATTCGTATTAATATACGAAGGTTTCTTATAAAATAATAGTTCAACGATACGATGATAACTCCATATTTGAAAACGTTTTTGTAAATGTACAGTTTCTCTTATGATAATAATATCAGAGCTATTAAAGTGAGATTAATTGAGATTCAAATGCCATGTATTTGAATAAAACTAGTTGATTTCGCGGCGGCGTCAAAACTTTTTTAATTTTCTTTAATATATATTTATCTCATATTATATATTAAATTTTAATAATAAACATGGTACTCTCTAACGAATCGATCTCCTCCTTGAACATAATTCTTCCTATAAAGTCGTTCTCTAGTTAAATCAAAACTTAATTTTAACATATATTATGAATACTTGTATTACAATTTAATCCACAAAAATTGAAACCTAAAAATGAAATAAAATTTATAACATCAATATCAAATTATAATAATTAATACGATCTTTTCTAGTGATTAGTACTCCCTCCGTCCCTCGTGATAGTTTACATTGGGTTTTTTCATGGAGACCAAGTATTATGATTAAAAAAAGTGAAATAGTGGGTGTAATAGTGATTTTATTGTTAATATAAGTGAAGTAGTGTGTGTAATAGTGATTTTATTGTTAAATAAGTGAAGTTGTGGGTGTAATAGTGTAAAGTGTTGAAAAGTGGAGTGAAGTAGTGGATGTAATCTATACTATTATATAAAAACCGAAACATTAAAAGTTTGGTTGGTTGGTTGGTTGGTACCTATTGATTTTATTTATTTACCCTTACTTAATTACAGATAAAATCTTTTTTTATATTTTATCTAACTAAATTTTTTTCTTTACTAATCAATTTCCTTTTTCAGGTTAAACATGTTACCTTTAAAATTTTTGCCTATTGATTTTACTTATTTACCCTTACTTAATTACAGATAAAATCTTTTTTTATATTTTATCTAACTAAATTTTTTCTTTACTAATCAATTTCCTTTTTCAGGTTAAACATGTAACCTTTAAAATTTTTGCTTTACTAATCAATTTCCTTTTTCAGATTAAACATGTTACCTTTTCTTTTCTTTTCTTTTTAATAACTAAGCAGTTTCTTTTTTCAGGTAAAATATAATATCTTCTATATGTTATCTAACTAAAAAGTATATTATAATTACTATTAACTAATTAATTAATTTTTTCATTCAAATTATCTTTTCTCTAAATAAAATATCTTTTTTTCCAATTATATCACGGGTTACCATTTAAAAATCTTCTTTTATATTTTATTTAACTAAAATTTTTACTTTACTAATCAATCCACTTTTTCAGGTTAAACATGTTACCTTTTTTTTAATAACTAAGCAGTTTTCTTTTTCAGGTAAAATGTAATATCTTTTATATTTTATCTAATTAAAAAACAAATTATAATTACTGTTAACTAATAAATTAATTTTTTATCTTTTCTCTTTTCTCTAACTAAATTATTTTTTTCCAATTATATCACAGGTTACCTTTTCAGCCAAAACAAGTTACCTTTTTTATTTTCTCTAACTAAAACATCTTTTTTTCAAATTATATCACGGGCGATTCTATTTAATAAAAATAAAATCATAATATTATAATATTATTAATTAACTAGATTACCTTTTCAGCTAAAAATGTATCATCTTTTCTATTTTTTCTAATTAAATTCCTTTTTTTTTAAATTATCATGGGTAACATTAATTTCTCATTTTCTAAAAATCTTACCAACAATTTTATTTAGTAAAATAACAATTAAATTATAATCTATACTATTATATAAAAGCCGAAACATTAAAAGTTTGGTTCAACGGTACCTATTGAATTTACCTAATTACCCTTACTCAATTACAAATCTATTAACTAATCAATTTCATTTTCCAGGTTACGCATATTATCTTTTCTATTTTCAAGAACTAAATAATTTCCTTTTCCAAGTAAAATACAATATCTTTTATATTTTATCTAACTAAAATTTCTCATTTATTAATCAATTTCCTTTTTCAGTTTAAACATATAACCTTTTCTATTTTTCAATAACTAAATAATTTCCTTTTTCATTTAAAATAGAATATCTTCTACATTTTATCTAACTAAAATTTCTCCTTTTTAAAAACACTACGAGTAATTTTATTTAAAAAAAATAACTTAATTATATATAATTTCTATTAACTAATCAAATACCTTTTTCAATCAAAACACGTTACTAACTAAAATCTATCTTTTTCCAATTATATTATGGATGGTTACCTTTTTCAGCAAAACACATTACCTTTTTTTCTTTCTTCTTACTAAAACCTCTATTTTTCTAATTATATTACAGGCGTTTCTATTTAATAAAACAAATATTATTATTATAATACTAATAATTAACCAATTACTATTTCAGCTAAAAAATAACATAATTATATATAATTATTATTAACTAATCAATTACCTTTTTCAGTCAAAACACGTTACCTTTTCTCTTTTCTCTAACTAAAATCTCTCTTTTTCCAATTATATCATGGATAAAATATCTCCTTTTTAAAAACACTACGAGCAATTTTGTATAAAAAAAATAACTTAATTATATATAATTGCTATTAACTAATCAATTACCTTTTTCTTTTCTTTTTTTGCTAAATAATCAATTACCTTTTTCAATCAAAACACGTTACCTTTTCTCTTTTCTATAACTAAAATCTCTCTTTTTACAATTATATTATGGATGGTTACCTTTTTCAGCAAAACACATTACCTTTTTTCTTTCTTCTTACTAAAACCTCCATTTTTCTAATTATATTACAGGCGTTTCTATTTAATAATAAAAATAATAATATTATAATACTAATAATTAACCAATTGCCATTTCAGCTAAAAAATAACATAATTATTATTAACTAATCAATTACCTTTTTCAGTCAAAACACGTTAACTTTTCTCTTTTCTCTAACTAAAATATCTCTTTTTCCAATTATATCATGGACGGTTACCTTTTTTCAGCAAAACACGTTACCTTTTTTCTTTCTTCTTACTAAAACCTCCATTTTTCTAATTATATTACAGACGTTTCTATTTAATACAAATAAAATAATAATATTATAATACTAATAATTAATCGATTACCTTTTCAGCTAAAAAATATCATCTTTTCTATTTTTTCTAATTACATTCCCTTTTTTTCTAAAAATATAACGGGTAGCGTTAATTTCTCATTTTCTAAGAACTATGAACAATTTTATTTCGTAAAATTACATAATTAAATTATAATTACTATAAACTAATCAATTACTTTTTCCACATAAATCATGCACGTTACCTTTCCATTTTCTCTAACTAATTTTTTTTAATTATATCACGAACGGTTCTATTTAATAAAATAAACTAATAATATTATAATATTTTTAATTAACTGATTAACTTTTTCAGCTAAAACATATCATCTTTTCTATATTTTCTAACTAAAATCCCTTTTATAATAGAAATACCACGGACAATATTATTTTCTCATTTTCTAAAAACATTACGAGCAATTGTATTTAGTAAAATAATGTAATTCAATTATAATTACTATAAACTAATCAATTACCTTTTTCACCTAGAATATATAATCTTTTTAATTTTCACTAACTAAATTTTCTATTTTTCTAATCATACCACGGACATTCTATTTAATAAAATGAAGTAATAATTTTATAATTACTAATAATTAATTGATTATTCTTTTTAACTAAAACCTATCATCTTTTCTATATTTTCAAACTAAATCCCTACTTTTCTAGAAATATCATGAATAACATTTATATAATTATTATCAAATCATCTCATATAAAAAAGTAAGCCTCCGAAATTCATGTTTCAAAAAAATTAATTTTAATTAATGAAACTTTTTATATAGTATAAAAAAAATCCGTGCATCGCACGGGTTTTAAGCTAGTTACTATAAACTAATCAATTACTATTTTCACCTAAAGTATGTCAGCTTTTAATTTTCACGTTACCTTTTTCTATTTTTTCAAACTAAAATTTCTCTTTTTCCAATTATATCATGGACGGTTCTATTTAATAAAATTAAATAATAATATTATAATACTAATATTAACGATTATCCTTTTTAGCTAAAATGTATCATCTTTTTCCTATATTATCTAACTAAAATTCCTCTTTAGAAATATCACGAGCAACATTAATTTCTCCTTTTCTAAAAATATTACGAGCAATTTTATTTTGTAAAATAACATAATTAAATTATAATTTCTATAAATTAATCAATTACCCTTTTCACCTAAAATATATTTCCTTTTTAATTTTCTCTAACTAAATCCTCTATTTTTCCAATTATATCACGGGCATTCTATTTAATAAAACAAAATAATAATTTTATAATTACTAATAAATAACTTATTACCTTTTCAACTAAAACCTATCGCATTTTCTATACTTTTTTAACTAAAATCATTCCTTTTAAAGAAATATCATGGATAACATTTATATAATTATGATCATCATCTCATTTAAATATTTAAGCCTCCAAAATTCATATTTAAAAAGTTAATAATTATTTTTTTATAATATTAAAAAAATTCCATGCATCACACGGGTTTTAAGCTAGTAATGTATTTTATTGTTAAAAATTACTATCTATGATATGTAAAAAAATGAGAGGAACGTTCCAAAATAGAAACTGTAAAGGAATGAGAAGGACAGAGAGAGTATGATTCTTCTTATAAAGCAAATGTATGCAACGTCCTGTATTAAAAGGCAAAGTAACTTGAGCGTGCTGTCATTTCATAAAGAAAAAAAGAAATTCAAACATGTTGATCTTTTTATAATAACAGAAAATTAATTTAAACAAAAGTTAATTTTAATGAATATAGAAAAGGCACGCGCACACAAATGATTTTTCATATAATTGGAATTATCCCTATTAATTAGTATCTCTCCAATAAAGTGTGATTAAATAAATTAACTAATTAAAAGCATATAACATACTCAATGCATGATTTTACAATTCACGCGTATAGTATAACTAAGAAATATTTACTCGCACTTCAAATTATTTCATTTGGCACATTCATTTTCTATGTTAGATTTTTCCTACATAAAAATATACGTAATTGTATAAAGTATAATAGTAATTGTAGAAAATAGTCGGTAAGAAAATTTATTTGAGATATAAGATTAAACTAAAGTGAGGGCCTTCTTAGTAAGATTGAACAATATTTATGCGTATAAAATTTAAGAACTTACTCGGATATGCATAAGCAAGGCAAATTAAAAGATGAGACTTGGTAATTTTCAGAAAAAAAAAAAAAGAAAAAAAAGATGAGACTTGATATTTGGGAATAATTTCAGGAACTAGTCCGAAATCACTAGCATTGCTCGTAATAATATAAGGGGAACTCTATCAATTGCAGTAATTATAAAGTTATTTTTTTTTTGCATTTTAATTGTTGGTTAAAATCTTTTCCAGAGTTTCAAAAAATGGTTGTAATTTAAAATTGATAAATAGTTAGTCAAAGTTTTTATTGAATTTCAAACTAGTGACTACACTTTAAAATTTAATCAATTATTATAATTTCTATCAAATTTAAAAAATGTGTTGTATTTTGAATTTTGAGAAAGGAGGCGTGGTTTTAGATTTGATGGGGAGGTGATGCAAACATTAATACGTTATTTCTCCTTTTGTCATTTAAAGTTTACTAGCTTATAACCCGTGTGAATCACGAGTTTCTTTTGATAGGTTATAAAATTTATTTAATATTATAATTATGTTTTTATATAATCCTTTTTTTAATATTTTTTAAATTTTAATTTAATATATATTTATATAATGATATGCATGGTTTAAAATTTATTTTGTAAAATTCTAAATTAAAAATGTCGTTGACGGGTTCGAACTTTAAATTTTTAATAAATTAATTTAATCATATAATATATCTTATTATTAGATCTAACGATTCTTATTTATTACTAAAAAAATGATTTGAATATATTGTGAGATATTTTTGGGTGTATATCAGTGATCGCAAGATTAATTTTAAATTAAAAAGTAACGTGTTTTAATTACAAAAATTACTTCTAAAAATAATTACGGAAAGAAATGGTGTGATATTTTGGATATATATTAATTATTGTAATATTAGTTTTAAATTAAATGGTAAAGTATTTTAATTAGAAGTAAAATCTTTTTAAAAAAATGGGTAATTGAGTTGTTGGAGAAGAAAAAAAAACCAAGTAGAAGCTCAATGTGGGTGAAGGAATTTTAATCAGAATATAATTACGTTATCATTAGTAATTAGCTTTTTGAGTTATTTTTGTAATTTAATTATTTATTTTAATAATAATTAGGATAACCAAACCGAAAACCAAAACTTTCAATGTTTCGGCTTTAATATGGATATATATTAATTATTGTAATATTAGTTTTAAATTAAATGGTAAAATGTTTTAATTAGAAGTAAAATCTTTAAAAAAAAATGGGTAATTGAGTTGTTGGAGCAGAAAAAAAAGACCGAGTAGAAGCTCAATGTGGATGAAGGAATTTTAATCAGAATATAATTACGTTAACATTAGTAATTAGCTTTTTGAGTTGTTTTTGTAATTTAATTATTTATTTTAATAATAATTAGGATAACCGAACCGAAAACCAAAACTTTCAATGTTTCAGCTTTAATATAATAGTACTAGCTTATAATCCGTGCGAAGCACGGGTTTCTTTTGATTTGTTATAAAATTTATTTAACATTATAATTATATTTTTATATAATCATTATTTTTAATAATTTATATTGTAAAATTCTAAATTAAAAATGTTGTTGACGGGTTTGAACTTTGAATTTTTAGTAAAGTAATTATAATATATCTTATTATTAGATCTAACGATTCTTATTTATTTCTAAAAAAATATTTGAATATATGGTGTGATATTTTTGGGTGTATTAGTGATCGCAAGATTAGTTTTAAATTAAAAAGTAATTTGTTTTAATTTAAAAAAATACTACTAAAAATAATGACGAAAATATATAGTGTGATATTTTGGATATATATTAATTATTGTAAGATTAGTTTTAAATTAAAAGGTAAAGTGTTTTAATTAGAAGTAAAATCTCTAAAAATGGGTAATTGAGTTGTTGGAGCAGAGCAAAAGACCTCCATGTGGCTGAAGGAATTTTAATCGGAATATAATTACGTTAACATTAGTAATTAGCTTTTTAAATTGTTTTTGTAATATAATAATTTTATTATCTATTTTAATAATTAGGATAACCAAACCGAACGGGTTTCTTTTAATATGTTATAAATTTTATTTTATGCTATAGTTATGTTTCTATATAATATTTATTTTGTGAAAATTATTTTAATATTATTTTAATATAATTTAATATAAATTTAGTTAATAATATGAATGATTTAAAATTTAAATTATACAATTTTAAGTTAAATATGTCGTTGACGGGATTCGAAACTTGAATTTTTAGTAAAGTACTTTAATCATAAAATATGCCTTATAATTACATCTAATGGTTCTTATTAATTACTAAACATCTAACGGCAAAATGGTGTAATATTTTTAGGTATACATTAACGATTGCAAAATTATGTGGTTTAAAATTTATATTATAATTTTTTTTAAAAAATATGTCGTTGACAGAATTCGAACGTTGAAATTTTAATAAATTAATTTAAACATATAATATATCTAATCATTAGATCTAACTGTTCTGATTTTTTATTAAAAATCTAACGGTCATTATTCGTTTTATACAGATTCCTATTATATTTTGTTAGTGATTAGACGATATAGTGTTATATTTTTGGGTATATTTGTAAGATTATATTTTAAATTAAAAGTTAACATGTTTATTTAGAAAGAAATATTACTGATTGGAATATTCGATATTTTAGGTGTTTATAAATGGTAATATCATCAATCAGCTAGAATAAAGGAATGATACGTTTTAGCTGAAAAAGGTAATCGATTATTATTAGTATTATAATATTATTATTTATTTTATTAAATAGAACCAACCGTGATATAATTAGAAAAAGAGATATTTTAGTTATAGAATAGAGAAAAAAGAGATATTTTAGTTACAGAATAGAGAAAAGGTATCATGTTTTGGCTGAAAAAGATAATTGATTAGTTAATAGTAATTATAATATAATTATGTTATTTTATTAAACAAAATTGCTCGTAATGTTTATAAGAAATGAGAAATTTTAGTTAGATACAATATAAAAGATATTGTATTTTATTTGAAAAAGGAAATTAATTAGTTAGTGAAAAATTGAAAAGGTAATATGTTTGATCTAAAAAAGGAAATTAATTAGTTAATATGATGGATATTGTCTGTAATTAAGCAAGGGTAAATAAGTAAAGTTAACAAGTACCGTAAATAAGGAAATTAATTAGTTAATAGTATGGATTTTATCTGTAATTAAATAAGGGTAAACAAGTAAAATCAACAGGTACTGTACCGACCAACCAAACTTTAATGTTTCGGCTTTTATATAATAGTGTAGATATATAGATTCCAAAAATTTGGTCGAAAATGACATTTGAAAACTGGAACTTGAATTTTCAATTTTCAGTTGCATTCAGTTGCATGTGATTGCATAAGAAAATATGGCCCCTGGAGGGGCCTTGCAACCCAAAAGCACCCAATCTTAAAAAAAAGGTAGAAGGCTGGCGGCGGGAGCAATTTAGAAACTTAGTGTAGTAAAATTGCAAACAGTTATTCTTGATAAAAATAAATTTGCAAAAATTTACTTTTTTCTATATATTTATCAAAAAAGCCTTATTAAAAACAACGTGTTATAAGTTAGTAAATAAATACATACCTGGATGGGGTCAATGGGTGATCATGAAGGCCCATGGCCACGGGTTATAAGTTAGTAAATAAATAAATAAATAATGCAAATAGATTTTTTCAAAATAAATAAAAAAATAAAAACTAAGAGCATAAAAATATTATGTTATTATTATTTTAAGTTGTTATAAATAGAATATATCATTTGAATATGATAATGGATGATATGAAATTTATTACAGGTTCCACAAATATAACCAAAATTAGGAGATTGGTTAAAAATATAGAAAAGGGAAATGTCCCATTGAAATTGATTTTTTTTTAAATAATCTCTGTAATTTTTATTTATAGTATGTTTAGATTGCCCTGATTGTTAATAGATAAAAATAGAGATGCTCTTGAATAAAAACCAAAGTCAATACCCAATAAAGCCCAATAAATTAAATGAGATAGGCCCATAAGTAACTCCCCCAAATAGTCCAGTCGAGTACAGAATTGTTGTTACTCCTCCTAAGACATCGTGTTACAAATTCATCTAACCAATACATACAACAATACTTACATACATACATCAAATCGTCTGCTTCAAAAATATCTTTAATTCAGGTACAATCTCTTATTATTCTTGTCTAATTCATAGATTTCAATGTTGAATCAATAATTTTACACGATACTTTGTGGATCTATTTGTTTTTTTTTTCGATTAATAATGTAAAATAATTAAATTAGCTGATTCGATTTTCTATAGATAGATGTATATCTATACATATTTTCTATAGATATTTAGTTTTATTTTGATGTGTATAGAGAGATGAAGAGCAGGGGTGGCCCTGGATATTTATTATTTTAGTTTTATTTAGTTTTATAAGTTTCTTACAGAGATCAATTAGTGATGTATTCTACTATTCTTGCACTCCTACTTCGATTACAACACTCAACTCTCTCAAAAATGGATTTCACTTAGAATCCAGAATCCATTTCTTCTTCCCCTTAAATCCACTTCTTCTTCTACTTGATTCCCATATCCTAAAAACCATATCTACAAAATCCATAAACAAACAACAGCCTCCTATTCTAAAAACTTGTACTTTCATTGTGGACTTTTGTCGAACAGGTTGAATGTACTAAGGCATATTTTCAGCATCGTTTTGTCGGGCATATTTGCTAGTTTATTTGTCTTGTCAAGTGACAAGTTTGTTTGTGTCTTGCATAGTTGCAAGTTTATGTGTCTTATCAAGTGACAAGTTTTATTTATAATCTTTTAGTTCGTATATCCCTTAGCTCTGTCTAGTCCTAGAATTATGAGCTCTATAAGTTGGAATTGCCGTGGGCTTGGGACCCCGGGGGCCGTTCAATTTCTTAAGGAGATTGTTAGCCAAAAGAAACCCAACTTCATCTTTCTTTGTGAAATTTTATGTAAAAAGGACAAGGTGGAAAGTGTGAGAAGCCTGCTAGGATTCGAGGGTATGGTTACAGTGGAGTCGCAGGGACATAGTGGAGGACTTGCTTTTTTGTGGAGGAATAAGGAAGAAGCTTCAATCAAGTCCTGTAGTAAAAACCACATTGATCTTGTTATTACAGTTCAAGGTTGGAATAAATTCAGGTTGACGGGCGTATATGGTGAACCAGATCGTGCAAAAAGGAGAGATACATGGCAACTTATTCGTAATTTGGCAACGGCAACTAACTTGCCTTGGGTGTTGATTGGGGATATGAATAATGTCCTAAGTCAAACAGATAAAAAGGGTGGAAGATTATATCCGAGGTGGCTTATTCAGGGATTTCAAGAAGTGCTAGATGAGTGCAATCTAGTGGATTTGGATTTGTCGGGGTATCCTTATACCTGGGAACGGGGTAGAGATACTGCCAATTGGGTAGAAATTCGGCTGGATAGAGCTTTGGCAAGTACAAGTTTCTTGAATCAGTTCCAAGAAGCCAAGCTAACGAATATGGAGGTAACTACGTCGGACCATTGTCCCTTATTGTTCGAACCAGTTATAAGTACGAAGACAAGTGGTATTGTTAAGCGGTTCAGATTTGAAAACGCTTGGTTAAGAGAGCCTATGTGTGGCCTCATTGTCGAGGATACATGGAGGATTAATCAAAATAAGACTTGGACGGAGAAGTTAAACATTTGTTCTGATCTACTAGAAAGGTGGGGTCAAGAAATTACGGGATGCTTTAGAGACCGTATTAACCAGAGTAAGAAGGTGATCAGACTTTTGAAAGGTAGAAGGGACTCGAATTCCGCCCAGAGATACCAGCACGAATGTAAGAGGTTAAATGAGACTTATGTGCAGCAGGAAATCTTCTGGAAGCAAAGGTGCAAACAACTTTGGCTTAGGGAGGGTGATCAAAATAGTAAATATTTCCATGCAGCAACAAAAGCTAAGAGGAGAAACAATCAGATCATTCAATTGAAGAACGAGGAGGGTGATACTGTGGAATGGGGAGCAGGCATGGAGGAAACTATGATCCACTACTTCTCAACATTATTTAAAGCCTCCGAAACGGAAGGGCAAGAAGTGATTAATTGTGTTCAGAGCAGGATCACAAGGGAACAGAATGCAATGCTTTTGCAACCAGTGGAGGATGAGGAGGTTAAGCGGGCATTATTCCATATGCATCCGGATAAGTCACCTGGGCCGGATGGGATGAGCCCAGGGTTCTACCAAAAATTCTGGAATGTTGTTGGTACGGATATTATCAGCATATCGCGCAAGTTTTTTGAAACTGGTACTTTTGAGGAGCACATGACAGATACCAATATAGTTCTAATTCCTAAGAAGAAAAATCCAATGCTTATGACTGACCTACGTCCGATATCTCTTTGCAATGTCGTGTATAAGATTATATCCAAAGTACTTGCAAATAGACTGAAATTAGTAATTGAAAAGGTTATATCGGAAACTCAAAGCGCTTTCATTCCAGGGAGATTAATAACGGATAACATAATGATTGCGTACGAGGTTATGCATTACATGAAGAGAAAGAATAAAGGAAAGAAGGGGTGGATGGCGTTAAAACTCGACATGAGCAAGGCTTATGACCGAGTAGAATGGAATTTTCTCAGAGCTATGTTGACAAGATTGGGGTTCGATGATAAAATTGTCAAGCTTTTCATGGCCTGTGTGGTGTCTGCTAGATACCAGATTACACATGCTGGCAAACAATTTGGCTCAATCGTTCCGGGGAGAGGCATTAGACAGGGAGATCCATTGTCATCATATTTATTTCTTATATGTACTGAAGGATTTACTTCACTAATCCAGGACTATGAGAAACGAGGACTAATTCAGGGGGTTAAAGTGGCTAGAGGGGCTCCAGTGTTATCCCATCTATTCTTTGCAGATGATAGCTACATATTTTGTCAAGCAAACAAGGCGAATGCTGAACAAATTGTGAACATGTTGGGTTGTTTTGAAAAAGCTTCAGGACAACAGGTCAATATAGCGAAGTCGTCCGTTTTTTTCAGCAAGAATATGAGGGTGGAGGAGAAGCAGGAAGTATGTGACGTGTTAAGAATTACGGAGGCTGCAGATGGTAGTATGTATCTGGGATTGCCAAACATTATGGGGAAGAAGAAAACTGCAATTATGGGGTATTTGAAAGAAAGACTGGAGAGAAGTGTTCAAGGATGGGATAAAAAAACCCTATCTAAGGGAGGAAAGGAAATTCTGTTGAAAACAAATGCACAAGCCATTCCAACGTACGCAATGGGAGTCTTCCTATTGCCTATAGAATTATGTAGAGATTTGGAGAGAACTATGTGTCGTTTTTGGTGGAAAAATGGAGCAGAGAAAGACCGTGGAATTCATTGGTTAAGCTGGGAAAGATTATCTAAAAGGAAGTCAGAGGGAGGTATGGGATTTCGGAATATTCATGACTTTAATCTGGCAATGGTTGGCAAACAAGGATGGAGGCTAATGCTGAATAAAGAAAGCCTAGTGGCCAGGGTTTATAAAGCCAGGTATTACCCTACCGGATCATTTTTATCAGCTAAGTTGGGAGGGAATCCGAGTTTTATTTGGAGGAGTATCATTGCAGCGCAAGAAGTTTTAAAAAAAGGTGCTTCTCGATTTGTTGGTAATGGATGCTCGACCTATATCCTAGGTGAACCATGGCTTCCAGACACTAACGACCCGTTCATTCATACTGAAAATGAAGGATTGAGAGGTAAAATGGTTTCGTCTTTGTTCGACCTTACTGAGAATTATTGGGATGTGGATCTGTTACACGACATGTTTGAGGATAGAGATGCTCAGTTGATCGAGTCCATCCCCATCCGTCGTCAACAAGAGGATAGTTGGTACTGGAAGTATGAGAAGCTGGGGCAATACTCAGTGAAGAGTGCTTACTTGCTAATTCAGAAGGATAAAGGTATTAGTAACACAAGCAACAATTCAGGCTTCTGGCGAAAGCTTTGGAACCTAAAAGTGCCTCCGAAGGTAAAAAATTGTTTGTGGAGAGCTGCTACGGGTTGTTTACCAACGAAAGAGCGTCTGAGAACTAAAAGAGTTGACATTGACAGTATGTGCCCAAGCTGCAACGGAGCTGAAGAATCTGTCATACATACGCTGGTAACTTGCCCCCTGGCAAAAGCATGCTGGGACAACATAGGCATGAATGTTCCGGTAAGTTCAGACACAAATTTTGTGGATTGGATGGCTGCAATGTTGAACCTATATAATGCGCATGAAGCCAGAGTCAGAGTGATGATTTGCTGGGCTTTGTGGAAAGCTAGAAACGAACTAGTTTGGAACCAAAAGAGAAGGAATTATACGGAGATTATAACATCAGCTAAAGCAGTTCTTAATCAGTGGAGTAGTGCTCAGGATAAGAGTTTTGATCGTTGTCTGGGCTTTATGGCACAGGAAGACGGTGAAGAGCACTGGACTTTACCATCGGTGGATACGATTAAGATTAATACTGATGCTGCAATCTTCGAAACACCTAGATCATATAGTTACTCACTAGTTGCTCGCAACCACAGAGGGGAAGTAGTAGAAGCTGGAGTCAAGTGTAACACAGGGAATATGACTCCAGAAATGGCAGAGGCTATGGGTATTAGAGAGGCTTTAAGTTGGGTCAAAACACACCCAGGAAGAAGCTTCATTATCGAAACGGATAGCCTGGGAGCAGTACAAGCAATACGCAGCTCATCAATCAAGTTATCATACTTGGGACGTGTTCTTGAGGACTGCAAACTTATGTTAGAGGAGTTAAAAGATCGAGAGGTATCTTTGAGGTTTGTTAAACGATCCGCGAACAAGGTTGCTCACTTCATAGCGAGGAATGCTAGTTCTTTAGCTGATCGTAGATGGCGAGGGGATGTTAATCACTCGGATTTTATTAATGTAATTCAGAATGACTTGAAAACTTAATGAAATCTTTTCTTGGCAAAAAAAAATTAGTGATGTGATGGCGCACCATAATTGTTGGCCCACAGGAACAGGTCATACGAAGACAGGCCCGTTTAGGAGCCCAAAAGCCCAGTCCCAGACTGAAGGCTATATAAGGTGGAAAACTAAACTTGGAAACGAAGTGTAAAAAGGGTCAAGGACTTGTAATATTGGGAGTAGTAACAATGGTTAACTTGGGATTTGATATGAAATACTACATTGATGTGATGGCAGCAGCTATGGCTCCAATGGTAACTAATTTCTTATTGCTTTTCTAACGTAAAGATTGGTACTTTCTTCTTCACTTGTTTGCTACTGCCTACTGCTGTTTTTTTTGTTGTGTTTTTCTTTATTTGTATGCTTGTGCCATTGTTTGTTTTTTATTTGGGATTTGTTATTGTCATTAATGTTGTACCGGATAATTCACAACTGGTTATTGAAACTAATGTCAAAACTGAAGAAGCGCCAAAGAAGTCTTATGCTTCAATTGTAACTCCTCAAGATTTAGGGTAGGAGGGTTTGCTTAAAAAAGATTATCATGTTGTGTCACATGATTGTTCAACTCATATCTGTTCCTTTGATTTAAACACTAAAGGACTTAAATTGGCCATCTGATGTTTACTTGTGAACAAATATATTTAAAAGATTGTGAATAGAAATATTGGCCTCTGTTATGATGTTTACTTGGCCATCTGATGTTTACTTGTGCACCCTAAAATGACATCATATAGGTGATTATTATAATTAGATAAATAAAAGAAACGTCATTCATATGGTATGATTGTGTCAATGAAGTAACAGATGCAATCCCGTATATGTATACATTTGAAAATATGTCCATGAAATATAACTTTTTAGTAATAAATCTGACCATCGCCATAACAAATTTTAACGGGTATATGAATTTAGTTGGAGATTAATCTTTGAATGGTATATTTGCATTGTTCTTGTTAAATGTTGTTGAAGATATATTATTCTCTGCGGAGCACGTCAAATAATTCCAGGGACATTCTATGCTTTTTACTTCTATTTTCTGCGCGGGAATGATAAAATGCTACATATTTCTTGTATGTGAAACCTATTTTTTTTGTCTTTATTAATTGTTTGCCTATTCTATTATAATATACTCGGGCTTCATTAATTTCACTGGGCGGGCACCCTGCAGTTGTTGAAGAGAAGAGATTGACCACCTCGAGAGGTATGTTGTTCTTTTGTTACATAACCAAATAACAAGATTCGGAATTATGGAATTATGTCAAATATTTATTCGTAGAATTATAATTTTTAGGGTTTCGATTCATTCTTAAGAAATATGACCGTAGTTTCGGATGACGAAGGTGAAACTTCAACACACGCGCGAACACACTTAATATATGTGATATTTATATGTAATTGTTGAGATAATGATTGTTATATTTGTATATAGAAGAGGTTGAATTGGAAGAAGAAGAGAAGGAGAGAGAAGACGAAGTTGATCAGAAAGAAGATCGCGAAGATGAAGATGAAGGTGAAGGTGAAGGTACCATTTAGATTTGCTTTGTTATTTTACGATAATAATTGCCTTCTCTTGCAAATTAATATTTTTATGTTTATTGGTTACTAGTCTATAAAAGCATTTTTTTTAGAATTTTTTTTTCATGCACATACTTTGCAGTGAAATTTTACTGTGGATGGCCGCCAGGAGAACTCGCAAAGACACGGCTTCAAAATGAATTGAAAAATATTGAGGGGAATTTACCGATCTCTTGTACCGTAGGTAATAATTTTATTTATTTGTTTATTTTTGTCATCATATAAAAAGTAGTGCATGAGACCGCATTTATGAATTTAAAACTTTTGATTTATATGTATATTCTGATGATCACTATGTTTGAACAGTTCCTATTGATGGTGACATATTTTACTGGGAAGCTACATTGATGGGGCCTGATGATAGTCCATATGAAGGAGGAATTTTCTATCTCACCTTACGTTTCTCTCGCGACTACCCTGCTAAACCTCCAGAGGTACGTAATTCGCATTGCTAGTTACAGTTACAAATTTTTATTTAGTTTTATGAATTCGCGAGGTTTGTGTTGTTTGTACACAACCAAGCCAAATAGTTAATCGAGTTAACAAGTTTAGTAGTCTTTAACAACATATTCCTAATGATTGATTGATTACTTTGTATTTGGATGCATATGTTCCCAAGTTGTTTATGTCACTTGTTGATTAACTTTAAATTCATTAATTAGATATTGTGTTGGTTATTTTTCTTTCTCCTTGCAGCCGCTTTGGTTTAAGTATAGTTGATATCTGGATATATAAATCTTAAATCATTCTGCCAGACACTAGCTATCGGGTCAAACTGTTAGGAACTATAAGTAAATTAACAGAACTAAGGTAGAATTAGAGGAGATTAGAGAGAGATTGAGAGAATTATGCAGAAAAGAGCAGATCAGATAGGGGAGAGAGATAGCTTGGAGTGCAAGTCAGATTTGTTGCGAGACTGGTTACTGGGAATTACGTCCATTTTCATATATTCATTCATAACAGAAAACTACATCTTCGACTCCTCCTAACAATAGCTACTAATACCAACATAGGCTATTTGCACAAAAACCGCTAGCTTATCTTCTAATGCTTAATACTGAAAGGTAAAATAGTACCACCACTTATTTATTATAGTAGTTACTTCTGCAGTCTTGACATTCCTTCCTCCTCCAAATTTATACATGTCTTCATGGATGTGCTGAAACCGTCCTGGATTAAATATTGTAATGTTGAAGAGTAGTACTTCAAAATTTTGAACAAGTTGATAGATGTTATGCCATCTTGATCCCTCTGCTACAATTAGATAAATGTGACTTGAAATGTCGTCCTCAATGCAACTCCCTTCACTAAGTTATGACTTTCACCAGCCAGAGTCACTTGAATTCTCATGCCCCTACCAACAGTTATCTCTACGGTTGTAGCCACACTTTCAGTTATGAACTTTAAAGTGCTTCCCACTCTGTCACTGAATTGTCTGCAGGTACCGAAAGGACTCTCAAATTCCCAATAACTTGCTTCTCTTGCAAATTAATATCTTCATTACCTGGATCTTCATCATACTTAGGTTCATTCTTCCAACACTCGGTCTCTTCATCTTGTTAACAAACCATCATGAAAGTTTGAGGCTTTTTACATTCATGAGTAGGAGAATACTGTTAATCGCAATAGAAACTGAACATTTCTTCCATGGATGATTGAATGTTTCTCCTCACTTTCCTGTTCCTCTGATCTTCAAGATTTACACGGGTAATTGAAGTGGAACACAGAAGTATGATGAAGCCTAAGAGATAGGAATACAGTTGTACAGCTAACTCAAAGTTTTAGATCTAATCTCAGTGAAATTAAGAGCAGTCTCTCACTTCAAGCTATAAGAACACAAATTACATCAGCACTGAAATCAACAACCTGATTTCTTTTGTGATTTAGATACAGAAACTAAAATGATATCAAAGGAATGAGTTAGAATTAGCTGACGTCCTTTATAAATTGAATCAATTTCACCTGCTGGAGGCTCAAGTGAACAGGAATCATATATGACCAAGTTGACTAAGTGATTTCTACACCCACATAATACCAACATAATACTAACATAATAGTATATCTCTCTATATACACACAAATGACATATATATCTCTATACACACACATATGTATTAGTGCATTGGATCAGGCTCCTTTCACATAGTACCTTGTCATGTTATATCTTCATTTCATTAGTTGTTCAGCAATGACTTCTAATTAAATTTCACAGGTTCTCTTCAAGACACGGATTTTCCACCCAAATATTGACAGCAAAGGCAATATTTGTTTGTGGAAGGACTGGTTCAGTGGAGTAGTCGCGGCTACGGTAATTATATCTTGCCTTTACAATTTCCATATCATCTTGTTATGTTGTCTGTCTTTTGTCTCTGGTTGCGTTGAGTGGTTGGCAGGGTCCCTGCAGACCAGCTGCTACAGTTTTGTTGTTTGTGGGATTAGTTGGTAATTGTTATTATGGCCATAATTATCAAGTCGGCAACTAGTTAAGCCACTAGTCATCTAGTCGAAAAGCGGATTGGCTTAAGTTTCAGACTAATTGATTCACTCTGTAAAACTGAAAAACATAACGTTGTTTTAGGCGACTAACACATTATGTTTTGACTTGTCGATTCATGGATGATTGGATGAATGCCTAGTCTTCTAGTCAATATGCTGCGTGTCAACTCAATTAGGTGTTCTAACAAGTACGATTGTGGTTGATTACCACAGTTCTAATTGGTCTCACATCTTTTTTGACTTCACTGGCACTTAATTTGATCACCATTGAATATGAAAGGAAAAGGTTCTTTGATGACCTTCATGCTCAAAGAAAACATAGTCTATTTTATTTAAATTCAGGCACACTTTGTGTACCCTGTCAAGTGCTTTTAATTTCACCTTGCTAATGATAAAAAATTAAAATCATATATCACATTCTGGATATAAAGCTTCTCTATCTGATATTTAAATCTATTATCTGAAAATTCCATCGAGAAGATGCCAAGTCTACAATGCAACTTTTGCTAAAGAATACAAATTCTTTTATGACAGATATTGGTTGACATTTATTTTATATTGATGGAAGTAGAGATCGACAATATGGTGGTGCCGGAGATTGCTGATATGTATGTAAAAGATCCGTTCCGTTACGAGATGATGGCCAGGTCCTGGACTCTTATGTATGCAAAGGCAGTGGCGGACCCAGAAACAAATTTTAGTGGGGGCACTACATATATAAATAATAACATAGAACTAATATCGGGTCTCTGGTCTCTCTCTGTGGCTCTTTTTCTTCACCCGTTGTTGTATGTTTATTAGTCATTAGATAATGATAAACATAATGGACTTTAAATTAACTCCAAAATATTGGAAAGTTGAAGTGAGTTGGGCTTGGAAATTTATGTGTATTGGGGGCACCTTTAGTTGATTAATGGGGCACTCTATATTGGACCTCAAAAAATTAAACTAGTAGACCCAAATTCACTGGGGGCCCATCCCCCCACTATTATGTATATAGGCAGCAAAGGGATCTCTCCTTGTTTGAGCTTACCCAAGAGACCAAGAGTATGACCATGTCTGGGCTTCATCGAATTTGGTCATTCATATTTGTATGGAAACTAGATATATGCCGGCTCCGACGTGCTCTTGAAATTTCAGTTTATATATTTATTATTATGTATAAATAGGATACTATCTAGAAATGAAGTTTATGGAAATATATAATTTTTGATTTAAATATGTTTATATTTGATTCACATTTATTTTATTTGTCGAAAGATTAGTTAACTTATTTGTTAAGGGAAAAAATGAAAAATGAAATTTTTTTAATATAATTATATTGGGGGTCAAAACAGGTGCTTTAAGTCTATTATATATGATGTATATGTCAAAGCCGGAAATTGCTATCATGAATCAATATTGTAAAACTATCATGAATCAATATTGTAAAACGTTCTCAAATATATTTGTAATGTATATCATCTACGTTGCGTTGGAAGAGAAGTGGCAACTGGCCACGGAACATTTTCATTTTTTTTTTGTTCAATTGTAGACTCCTCTCATTTTTCTGAACATATGGGGTTTGGAAATTAAGTTGTGAAGTCATCCAAATTTACTTTATATTACAAAATGTAAAATTATGAGTTTAAATTATTATTTTTATTAACATAGATATACTATTTATGTATGTGAAAATTTTAGAATATATAAAGGAACATCTTAAGTAATACTGATATCTTAATAATACTAATGTTTGCAATTATTAATGAAGAAACTTATTTATGTATGTCAATTTTATTATTAATGTCAGCACTTGAGATGTGCAGACCATCTTGTTGGTTGAGGCAGGAAAAACTATCAAAGGCTTCTTAACATGCAGATCAAAAGCTTACGTTAATAATGTATCACATAGATTGACCAATCAGATTGATTCCATCAATTCATCACTGATTCCCTAACACCGGAGAATCAAACTTATTTACGGGACAATAGCAAACATTGTTCATATTGGTCAATTTTTATTGATTTGTTCTGTTCAACGAATCACCTATAAGAATATATGGTTGCATATGCTCTAACACCGGTTAACATGATGACCCTAGAAGTTTGAGTACTCATCCACCCTTGTTACATATTCAAACAAGACTCAACAAGAAGTAACCGATAATTAATCCGACATAATTTCAAAGAAAAAATAAAAAATTCCACCATGAAGATGCTTGTACCATCTTATTGCTTACTGTTATGAATATAAAGGCCAATGCAGTGCAACAATGTGATACAAGGCCTTTTGCTATTTCTCATCAAGTTGTGCACAAGACTTCATATAGCAATGTGCACTGTGTTTATACAAAATGTAATAGAGTGTCACTGGTCTAGAAATACAGCTGGCATCTTGTATAGCTGGCAGTTAGTTAGTCAGTTACGTTGAGTATATATTGGACTGAACATATTCAGAAATGTTAAGCTACTATTTTCTCATTCTTGTTTCTTATCTTCTTCTTCAAGATAGCTTCATTCTTCTGTTTCTGTAACTTTGTCATGGTATCAGAGCGATGAGTTTCGTTCTTTCCGCATAAACTCAATCTGATGATATCTGTTTGATCATCATCTTTACTGTTCTTTATCTCTGTTCTTTCTTCATTTCTGGAGAGTTATCAGTGTGTTGTGTCCGTACAATAATGGCGTCTCAAGCTTCTTATTCATCTGCACTTGCTGGATCTTCTTCATCACAAGTTGATGTGAATCATCCTTATTTTCTTTCGACATCAGATAATCCAGGAATGAGTTTAACTACTATTGTTCTTAATGAACAAAATTATTCTCAATGGAGTAGATCTATGGAGATTGCTCTCTCATCTAAGATGAAGCTTGGTTTTGTGGATGGATCTGCTCTCAAACCTGCTTCAAATTCGCCTCTCTTAAGTCATTGGAATCGTTGCAATCATATGGTAATTTCGTGGATTCTCAACTCTGTTTCTCCTGATATACGAAATAGTATTGTGTATATGGACACTGCTCAATCAATCTGGACAGAATTAGCTATTCGTTATGCTCAGAGTAATCTTCCTAAACTATTTAATTTGAGGAAGGAGATTTCTCAACTGTCTCAAGGTTCTATAAGTGTTACTGCATATTATACTAAGTATAAGACCTTGAGTGATGAATTGGAAAGTCTCACTTCTAAACCTAAATGTGATTGTCAGAAGTGTGTCTGTGACATTAATGTCAAACTTAATGTGTATGATCTGAATATTCAGTTGATGCAGTTTCTTATGGGCTTAAGTGATACATTTACAGCTATTAGAGGACAGATTTTACTTATGAATCCTATTCCTACCTTGAGTCAATGTTATGCAATGCTAATGCAAGATGAGAATCAGAGAGATGTTCATGTCACTGGTATGAATTCAAGCAATGTAGCTATGAATGTGCGAAGTAATGTAGCTGGAAAGTTTGTTGCTAGAGGAGGTATTAATTCTGCAAATAATCAGAATTCTGGAAGTTTCTTGAAGAAAAACAGTGCTGATTCTTCTCTAGTGTGTGAGTATTGTCATATGCAAGGTCATGTCAAGGACAAGTGCTTTTGTGTTGTTGGATATCCATCATGGCACAGATTGTATGGAAAACCTAAACCTAAGCCAAGATTTTCTAGTGCTCAACAAGCTACTGCAGCAAATGTAGCAAGTGTTACTCCTACTAATACTCCTGTTCAAGATAGTACAGGACAAGCAACTTATGGCTCAGCTCATGGTCTCTCTGAGAGTCAATTTAATCATCTGGTTCAGCTGCTTCAAACTAGCATGAAGCCTACTACTTCTGAAGCTTCTGTTTGGCCATCTGCTAATACTGTGCATCTTGCAGGTAATGTTTTTACTGCAACTAAATCTAGTCAAGAAAGTCACTGGATTGTAGACTCAGGAGCTACAGATCACATTACTTCTAATCTTGATATTCTAACTAATCCTATACAGTGTAGTGCATTATTGCATCTTCCTAATGGTCAATCCATTCCAGTCACACATGTGGGTGATGTTCATCTTAAATCTGGTCTTATTCTTGATCAAGTTTTGTGTGTTCCTAGTTTTACATACAATCTTTTGGCTATATCTAAACTGCTTAAAGATACTAATCTCATAGCATGTTTTTCTGCTTCCTCATGCTATCTCCAGGACCCTACTTGGAAGAGGGAACTAGAGATTGGTAGAGTTCAGGCTGGTCTATATGTGTTCAATTCTTCAGTGGACATTTCTGCTTCTTCATTGTCTACTACTAGTTCTATGTTTTCTTGTAATCAAATTAGTAGTGTTTCTTGTGAAATCTGGCATGCCAGATTGGGACATGTTCCTTCTTCAATATTAAAGCAATTGTCAGTCAAATGTACTACTGATTTTCATGAATGTGACTCTTGTCATTTTGCTAAACAAGCTGTTTTATCATTTCCAATCAGTGATTCATGTTCTACTGAGTTGTTTAGCCTTATACATGCTGACTTGTGGGGACCATATTCTAGACCAACTCATGGTAACTGTACTCAGTTTTTAACTATTCTTGAGGATAAGTCTAGAACCACATGGGTTTTTCTGTTGTCCAACAAGTCTCAAGTTCCTTCCATTATTAAAGAATTTTTGGCTTATGTGAAAACTCAATTTGATAAGTCTGTTAAGATCATAAGAACAGACAATGGGTCAGAATTCTTAAATAAAGAGTTATCCAGTACCTTATGTAACGCCCCCAAATCCGGGGTCAGGAGATTTGGTCGCTACACAAAAATCCTCAAAATAATCACTTGTTTAATAACACAATATTCCTTGTAATTGTCCAAAATTGAAATATAAAATCTGTAACCCCAATTACCAAGATCTTTTAGGTTATAGTACTAAAAACAAGAATCCAAATTCCATTTAAAATGACAACTTTCTTCTTTACAACAATCCCTTGATCAAATCTTAAACCGCTGGTAAAACTTCGACAAGAAGTATACCAGGCCAACTAATCTAATACATAATAATAATTATTAGAGTTCAACTATATAAAATAGATCTTACGCTAGATCCAGACCTCCTGCGCCACGTCATCTTCAAAATAGCGTCTGTTTCTTCTCTTTTCGAACTGTGCGAATAAGTCTCGCCAAACTACTTTACTGAAAATTTAGAATATCGAAACAAACAAGTATGAGCGGAAGAAATGCTCAGCAAGCGTATAGTAAAACAGGAATTGTAATAAATCATTGCTAGTAAAACAGATATCTTTTGTCAAAAGCTCAAATCACAAGATAAGTATTTTCAAGCTAAAATCTTACATTACAGCATGGATTAATTAAAGATACGTATTCAAACATGAAAGGTTCAATGTTTCTACTAGTGGGATCCCGACTAGCTAAACAATTGGTTTAGCATTACTTCAAACAAGGAAGTATCATTAAGGAATAATAAACTCAAAGGGTATCGACAAGTTCGATACAGTAAATGGGGTGTAAATTGAATAAACAAGGATAATAATAAATGTCTACGAGATCGACCATAAATGGGTTGATACCATAATCAACATAATTAAAATAATTTCACTTGAACAAGAAGTGAAGAGAAAACACTTGCCTCTGGTCCTTAGCTATTAACGTCGAAATAATACTACTTTCTTCTTCTATCTTACGGCATCACAATCTTCTATTTCAATCATCCTTTGGTTTAATGCTCTTGCAATTCCACAAGTCTGATCTGCCGATATCGAGCCCGCGCGCCAACTTCAATATCAAACATACGACAATACTTCAATCTCCAGACGACAATTCTAATATTCTATAAACACTTAAAAACTCAACTCGAACGTATTAACCATGCTTCAATTAAGAACTCCCGAATCAATGTCTATGCGATATATATACAACTAACACAGTGAATATCCAAACAAAATTGTTGTCTTTGGTACTAAACCTTTTAATCTGTTCTCTCCTTTAAAACATGGTATCCTCTTCAGAATCTCTGAATGAAATCCATCTAATTAAATAGTACATCAAGATGAAATCCATCTAATTAAATAGTACATCAAGATACGGTCGTGTCCATATATTATACGTAAATTTCCGAGTTCAGAAAGTATTTTAATTAATTAAAATTCTGTTGGCTCCTTATAAATGACCATTTAGTATTCCAATTTCTAATAAAATCCATAACTCCATTAATCTTCTTCGTTAAATCAAAATAAAAATCTCCATAAAACTTCTAATATTATCCAAAATCCAAATAAAATTACTTCCTCCGAAAATCAAACCTCCCACAATTTATAAGAATTCCTCAAAGTCTCTATTTTAATCATTTTCCAAATTTAATAACTAATTAATCTGATTAGTCCTACCACTCCCAAATATCTTAGAAATTACTACATTTACTCCTTGATTTAATAACCAAATTTCAGAATTTTTCACCATATCCATTATTTAATATAATTCAACCAAATCTCCAAATTCAACAAAATAACTTAATAAATCATTTTATTCTATTCTTAAAATAAAATTCATATCTCCATTTCCACTTGTCATAAAATTATCCAAAAATTATCATAATGCTCCTCATAAAATCCTCTAACCAAATAAAATCATAATTTCCAAAACCCAACTTCTCTACTATTTTATAAAATCATCCCAAATCCTATCTTTTATTCATTTTACCAAATTTTTAAACAAACATCCCAAAATCCATTTCATCACCTAATAAATTAATCAAATACTATGTCATTTTCTCAATTTATCCACAAATTCTCAAACACAAACTCTTCTCCAATTATCAACTAAAATTCCTAAAATTTACTCTAAACATTCAATTAATAAAATAAACATATAATCTTACACAAAGGTGGTGGCTTTCCATTCCTTTACTATAGCTCTCTTTCCGCTCTTGCCCTGTTTTGCACCGTGAACTGTAGAAATATATTGAAGCAAATAGTTTACTTAATTTTTCATTGATGGTTACAATATGTATTTATACACATCTAACATGCCTATCTTAACTTACAAATATTCCTAGCTTAGTTTTTGCTTACACATATTCCTTGCTTATTATGACTTAATAGAACATCATATGTACAAGTAACAAGATTCTAGAAAGTATTTCTACACTCCCCCTCAAGCTTGATGATAGATGTTTAACAAATCAAGATTGTTACGCATTTCGTAGAAGCTTGTTCGTTGAAGTGGTTTTGTGAGGATATCTGCTACTTGTTGTTGTGACGGAACATAGTTCATGGAAATTACCTTGGACTCGATTTTTTCACTAATGAAATGGCGATCTATTTCGATATGTTTAGTTCGGTCATGTTGCACTGGATCCTTGGAGATACTTAGGGCAGCTTGATTATCACATAATAGCTTGATCGGATAATCAGTCTTGAGCTTGAGATCTTTCAATAACCGTTGGAGCCAGATTCCTTCGCATATACCCTTAGCAAGTGATCGCAATTCAGCTTCTGCACTACTTCGGGACACAACTGATTGCTTCTTGCTGCGCCATGTCACCAAATTTCCCCACACATAGGTGCACATACCTGAAGTTGATTTTCGATCTGGGACAGACCCAGCCCAATCTGCATCTGTGAAAACTTTTATCTCTCGGTTACAATTCTTTTTGAACAGTAGCCCAGTTCCAGGAGATGACTTGAGGTACCGTAGGATTCTCATGACAGCATCCATATGTATCTCTGATGGATTATTCATGAAACGACTAACCATGCTTACAGAGAACCCAATATCAGGCCGTGTGTGTGCAAGATAAATTAGTTTCCCTACAAGTCGTTGGTATCTTCCTTTATCCACGGCAGCCTCTGTTGTTCTCTCGATGAGTTTGAGATTTGGATCCATCGGAATGTCTGCTGGTTTGCATCCAATCATACCCGTTTCTTTAAGCAAATCGAGAATATATTTTCTTTGTGAAACTGTTATACCATCTTTTGATCGTGCAACTTCCATGCCAAGAAAGTATTTCAAGTTTCCAAGATCTTTGACTTCGAATTCTGATGACAAAACCATCTTCAGCTTGTTTATCTCTTCTGCATCATCACCAGTAATTACGATGTCATCAACGTACACACTAAGAATGGTGTGTTTTCCACTTGATGAGAATTTTGAGAACAGTGTATGATCTGCATGACTTTGTTTATATTGATACCTTTTTAGAACTCGTGTGAACCTTTTGAACCATGCACGTGGAGATTGTTTGAGCCCATATAATGACTTTTTGAGCTTACACACTTTGTTATAAGATGTATCATTACCAAACCCTGGGGGGATTTTCATGTATATTTCTTCTTCGAGGTCACCATTAAGGAATGCATTCTTTACATCAAGTTGGAATATTGGCCAATCAAGGTTAGCAGCAATTGAGAGTAATACTCGAATTGTGTCGAATTTTGCAACTGGTGCGAATGTTTCTTGATAGTCAATTCCATATGCTTGTGTGTATCCTTTAGCTACAAGCCTTGCCTTATATCTCTCCACAGATCCATCGGGCTTGTGTTTGACGGTAAATAACCATCTGCACCCTACTGCACGTTTCCCAAGTGGCAGCTCTGTGATTTCCCATGTGTTATTTTCCTCCAAGGCTCGAATTTCCTCATATGTGGCGGCCTTCCATTCTGGTATCTCTAGGGCCTCATGCACTGAGTTTGGTATTTTTACCTCATCAATCTTGGACAGAAAAGCACGATGACTTGTTGAGAGATTACCATAATAAATAAAATCTTCCATCCGATATGGCCCACATGATCGAGTTGGCTTTCTCAAAGCAATTGGTAAGTTTAAATCAATATGCTCATCAATAGGAATAGAAAGATGAGAGTTATTACTTTGCTCAGGATCAGGAACCGAGGCTGGAGGTGATTCTTGGATGTGAGCTTGTGCAACTTTTTGAGGCTCATTGGTTGTGTTTGGAATGTTAGAATTTTGAAGAGAGGGAGGATGTTCAGGTTCCGCCATCAGACTCACCCAATTCTGAGATTCTTGATATGTATTTTGCTGTTGCTCCCCCTGAAGCTCAGAATTAGAGTAAAAGGGACTGTTTTCCTGGAAGGTGACATCCATAGAGGTGAAGAATCGGCGGTGTGTTGGTGAGTAACATTTGTAGCCTTTTTGAGTTGAAGAATACCCAATGAAGATACACTTTATTGCTTTTGGGTCGAGTTTACTCTGGTCATATGTATGGACAAACACAGAACATCCAAAGACTTTTGGTGGAATGTTGGACAAAAGTCTAGTGTGAGGAAAATAGTTCAGTAAGATTTGACAAGGAGTTTGGAACTTGAGTACCCGAGATGGCATTCGGTTGATGAGGTAGGTTGCCGTGAGTACAGCTTCACCCCAAAAATGTTTAGGGACATTGGATGTGAGCATAAGAGAGCGGGCAACTTCTAGTAGGTGGCGGTTTTTTCGCTCGGCGATGCCATTCTGTTGAGGTGTTTTTACACATGAACTGGTGTGAATAATGCCATGTGATTTGAAATACTGGCCAAGTTGAGTATTAAAATACTCGCCTGCATTATCACTGTGGACAATTTGGATGGCTGTATTAAATTGATTTTTAATCATGGTGTGAAATTGTTTGAATAACTGACATGTTTCTGATTTTTCTTTCATCAGAAACACCCAGCTTAATCTCGTATGATCATCAACAAATAATAGGAACCATCTAGCCCCACTAACATTTGCAACCCTTGATGCACCCCAAATATCACTGTGTATCATGGAAAAAGGACTTGACGTAGTATATGGTCTTGGTGGATAAGAGCTACGTGTGTGCTTCGCTAATTGACAAATATCACATTGGATAGATTTTGCATCTTTATTAAAAAATAATGACGGAAACATACGTTCAAGATACACAAAGTTAGGATGTCCCAGACGATAGTGATTTATCAGAATTTCACTATTCTTTTGAAGTGGAACAGATTTATTTTTGAGGGTTGAAGAAGAGGCTAGTTTGCATTGTGGAAAGTTTGATTTTAGGATGTAAAGTCCGGCACACAGCTCAGCATTTCCAATCATCATCCCCGAGACCTGGTCCTGAAACAAACATGATTGAGCATTGAATATGGTTAGGCAATGTAATTCTTTTGAAAGCTTGTGAACCGATAATAAATTGCAGTTGAGTTGTGGGATAAATAAGACAGATTCAAGCTTTAAAGTACTCGAGATGGTGACTGTGCCTATGCCAATGACTGCAGCTCGAGAGCCATCTGCTATGGTGACCGAAAAATCTCTATTGCATGATGAGAATGTAGTAAATAAATTTCTATTACCAGTCATATGATCAGATGCTCCGGAGTCTACAATCCATGCCGAATTATAGTCAGTGCTAGCATGAAGGGCTTGAGATGTATTACCTCGTTGTGCAATATTTCCCGAGGCTCCACTATTTCCGGACTGATCTGTATGGTGAGCCTGTTGAAAGAGGCTTTGAAGCATGTTTAGCTGTTCTTTATTAAAAGGTGCTGAAGAGGCTGTGTTTCCATGTATTTCTTGATCCCTTGTGTTCCGAGATGACTTCCAGTCGTGAGGCTTGCCATGTAGCTTCCAGCAAGTCTCACGAGAATGACCTGGCCGTCGACAATGATCACAGTATGGTCGAGCCTTCCTGGGTCGATTATCTGTTGAGGTTTTTGCAGCAAAAACTCGTGTGTCCTCATATGAGACTAAAGCTGATGTATCCGAGGTATGTGACATGGAGTTTCCACCCATCATTATCCTCCTTCGACTTTCCTCATGTCTTACAGCCGAGAAGGCTTCTCGGAGAGAAGGTAATGGCTTCGTACTTAGAATTCGACCTCGCACTTCATCTAGTTCTTTATTGAGTCCTGATAGTAGCTTAAACACACGTTTAGTCTCCATGATTTTGTTGTAGAGTGCGGCATCAGCAGGGCAAGTCCATTTATGATTGTCATAGAGATCAATTTTCTGCCAGAGTCGTGTGAGAGTGCTAAAATATTGAGTGACCGAAGACTCACTTTGTCGTAGGTCATGTAGAATACTTTCAGTTTCAAACAGCTCCGAGGTGTTATCTGTAATGGAAAAAATTTCTTGTGCAGCTTCCCAGATTTCTGCCGCTGTAGAGTATAGCAGAAAATTTTCTCCGATCTCCGAAGTCATGGAGTTAATGAGCCATGACATGACCATGTTGTTATCTGCTTTCCATGCCTTGAATATTGGATCTTTACTTTCTGGAGCCTTCGCCACGCCTGTAAGGTAGTCATCTTTGCTCTTGCCGCTGATAAACATGAGCACGGATTGTGACCACTGCAAATAATTATGGCCATTGAGTTTGTGACTTGTAACAAGGTGGGAGATTTGTTCAGAGTGATTTGAAGGGCTGGAGATTTGTTCAGATTTGTTTGAGGAGGTTGGAGTTTCTGTGGCTGTTGTTGTGAGGGCATAGGAATTTCCGAACTTAACCATGATTTTATGTGCCTGAGGCTGAGATAGAAATCTGATTTGTAGATTGAAGTGAAGAATCAGAGTTAATTTATGCGGAATTAGGATATGTTTGCAGAAATTTTCAGCAGAATTGCAGAAATTGAGAAAATTGCAGAGAATTTTGAAATCTGCAGAAATTTTTCAGAAAAGAATTGAGTATTCTGCAGAAAATTTTCAGAATTGGAGTTGATCAGGATTGATTGGCTCTGATGCCATGTAGAAATATATTGAAGCAAATAGTTTACTTAATTTTTCATTGATGGTTACAATATGTATTTATACACATCTAACATGCCTATCTTAACTTACAAATATTCCTAGCTTAGTTTTTGCTTACACATATTCCTTGCTTATTATGACTTAATAGAACATCATATGTACAAGTAACAAGATTCTAGAAAGTATTTCTACATGAACCCACACTAATTAACACCCTAATACCACACCTGCAACACTTGTATCACCTTAAAGCCTCTCCACCTATCTTTCTTGATCAACCTAGCCTCCTTCTGACTCCCCCATCTCCATTCACTACCGTGACACACACTAACACGACTTCCTGCTCCTCTTTCACCCCTTCTCTTCGCTCATCACAACCATAAGATACACAACCGTACACCAGTCCATACACCTATACACTCCCCCCCCCCCAACCCCTGTTTCTTTCTTCTCTTTTTACCCACCATCTCTTACTTCTCACCTCCCTCTACATCACCTTCAGTCTTGCAATACAGCACTAACCCAGCACACATAATCACTTATATGAATACCTACACTCATTCACGTATTCCTGAGCACCAGCGCACCCATCCATAACCTGCTCTGCATTCAAAACCCCCAATATGTACACAAAACACACCCATCAGCCTGCACACTTGAACCCACGCACACCAGCACTTAACCATACACACAGACTCAACATCAAACACACGTACATACACACCACAAACACGCACGTACACACTTCACACTCGCCCAATTAACACCACCACACACAAACCGTTGCGCACATACAAACACTACACACGGAATGAGAGAGCAGAAGGGAGAGACACGGGGAAGAGGGAGAATATGAGGGAGATGGGAGAGATGTGAGAGAGATTGGTTCCAGAGAGAGAGACTCGAGAGATTAAAAGAAAAGAGATTTTGGGAGATTACTCGAGAGTTCTAGAGAATTAAAGAACCAACTGCTTACTGAAGAAGCCAAAGAGAGGCTGCTGTGATGTAAGAAAATATTCAGGGGCTTTTAAGTAACTTTACACCAGCTGATAAACAATTAAAAAAAATATTGATTTAACCCATTTTAAAATCGAAATTAAATAGAAAGTTAGTAGAAAAATGAATTTAAAAATCATAAAAGAAAGTTTATGAAATTACAAACACTCCTATATTTTTAAAATATTTTTAGGATCAAAAATGAATTTAATATGAATTCTGCAAGTTTTGATCATTTCAATGCAACATAACTCAAAAAAATCATTTTAAAATACTTAGGCACCGAAAATAATTCTCCCCATAATTTTAAAAAAACTAATTAAATATACAAATATAATATTGCAAAATGTTTCATAATAATTAATAACTCCGATGATTTATAAAATTCTCAAAAGATAAATAAAGCCTGTTTTTAAAAGATAATCACAGAAAATGAAATTAAAATATACAGTCTCACACTGGCACACATGAATCATCATATATACTTATATAAACACGATATCACACAAAACATATAACTCACTATACCTTTACTAGACGACACATCAACTCGAAACAAAATATCCACAATCTTATTCCTCCTTTGTGGAAAAACCGATAAAGTATTTAAATAATAATTCATAAAATTTCGGGTTGTTACATTCTACCCTCCTTAAAAGGATTCCGTCCTCGGAATCTACTGAGAGAAATCCTAGGGTTCCTTTTGCCAACTTTCCAGTTCCGATAACATCCATAACAATACTAATTCTTTACTCTTCGATACTTGTTCTATCTTGTTTGAAATTTCTACCATTTTCCTATAGAGGACCAATCTGGTTATATCACGATATGTTCATGCTCTATTATGAGCCCATCCTTGAGATTAAACATTCCCCATTAGACACAAGAAACATATTCTGCACGATTACCAATCCGATTATAGCGTCTATTCATATGCAACTTTTCCAAATTCCGAATCAAATCTTGGATTCCCTATCTGACACAATTTTACTGGAGTCTCACAACACACTGCCTTTCTTTTGAATGAAATTGAATAATTGAATTAGTAATCTCGTGTCCTTGTTACCTGCTCCTTATCCATACCCAGTTTGAATAAAGAAGATTAAATATATTCAAGGAAAAATGGAAATAATTTAAAGATCTCACAAATTTAAATGTACAATGTTGGACCAAGTAACCCCTGAATAATAGAGGTATATATCTTTGAAAGAATAGAAATGTGCTTAAGCGAATCGGATATACAAAGCTTATCATCAATTGAAGTTTATTTGAATGTCAAATAAGATATGGTACCAACAAAATAAGGAAGAACAAAATGAAAGTTAAATCTCCTTAGACGATGAATTAATTAAGATCGACGGTTGGTAGTGGATAACCACACTCTTACTCCCAACACATGCCAGTAATCATATTTCACATTTTTCTATAGTCCTTTCGTACTCTCTATAACGTTCACATCGTTGTTAACGCCGTAGAACAGTTCTAGAAGATACATGAAAGTCTCGAGATAGTGTCCTCCCGACGGTAGCTCCAACTGTCCAATTAGCTTAATTATGCGACTCTAGATTACCTGCCTCGTCTGAAATTGAATCTTCGGAAGAATTGAACTCCTGCTCACGCGATTTGTCAGAATACCAAATAAAGTCACAACACTGGTCGTAATAATCTAAGTCGAATCTTTTCCTAAATCGTTCTATCTAACGTCTATCTGTTCATTCCAACTTTTTTTTTCCGTCCTAATAAACTTGATCATTATTGTAGCTTTCTGGGTAAAAGCCTTTGATAGCCTTCAGTGCGGCTTCTTTCCACATATGCCTTCTTTATCGGCTCCTTCGTTGGCTCGTCATCCGCTATAAACTCTTCTTCTCTACGTCCTAAGTTTATCGATACCCTACATCGTCGTCAACTCGTAATAATCTCCAATGATTCCATAGTAGACATATCCAACCGCCAGAAGTTCTGTCCAGTTCAGCCTAATTAATCTTCTCAAGTGAGTACGTCATCTCGACACGTAATAGTCTTTTCTTTAATTCCTGGAAACTTTCTTGGTCATCACGTCTACTTTCACATAAAGTTGTATCATACAATCATAACCAAAACAAATACAAAATTCTTTTTGCTTCGTCCCACAACTCAAAGGATCACACTTGTCCTTTTGTTTATATTTGAAAAACCAGCCATCCTGATAGGATCTATCCAGCATCCTCCAATCCCGTTAGGAGCAATAAGCTTAGAATCAATTGTAAGGGTTCTCAGAACTTGGAAGTACACGATCTCAGAATGGGTCTCGACCTCTGAAGAAGTATACTGAGATAAGTCATCGACCTTTGTATTCTCCTCACTTGGGATATACTCAACGTGGCATTCGTCGAACTGGACTATCGCAGCTTTCACAATCCTCAAGTATTTGGCCATATTCTTTTCTCTAGACTCAAACTCTCCATTGACTTGTGAGATTACCTGCTTTGAGTCCCCACAGACTTTCAGGTTCTTCACCTTAAGGGCTCTTGTCAATCCAAGGTCGGCTATCAGAGCTTCATACTATGCCTCGTTGTAGGTTGTTTGGAAGTCCAACTTCAAGGCGTACTCAACCGCGAACCCATCGGGGTTTTGCAGAACTAAACATGTACCACTGGTTTTTGTTTTTGATGCCCCATCAAAATAGAGCATCCAATACTCCTTCTTTTCTTCTAGGGGCTTCTCACCTTGCTGACCTTCCTGGTCTATTACCTCCTGCCCCCCGACTTCTAGGTTGTCAATGGTATATTCAACCATGAAGTCAGCTAGAACCTGGGCTTTGATGGCCGTCCTAGGCTTGTACTTAACATCAAAATCTCCTAGTTCGATTGCTCACTTGATGAGCCTTCAATTACATTGAACGCGGCCTATTCGAGCCTTCAATTTCATAGAGCTAGAGGCTTGTGCTTTCATCGAACCTTATTTCCACTTAATCTGATCAGGTGGAGTGTCCTAACCGGATGCTCAGATACGATAAACCTTGAGGTTTGGGATGTGCCAAGTCTAGGCACCACGTTTCTTTCAAAAAATTCCAGCTTGTAAGAGCCTCGTTTTTGAATTGTCATCCATTTCTGGCTACAAGGATTGGTGGAAGTCCATATCTACGTATCATAATTTCCCATAGGAATTGTGTCATTTACTTGGTGGTTATCCAGGCTTGGGGTTTGGCCTTAGTCTACGTCATGAAGGTATCAATTGCAACTATCAGGCGGTTCCTCTAGGCATTTGCCAATGGGAATGGTGGAACTGATGGTTTTCAACATTTCAGGGGATTGATCAACAGTTGCGTGTTTTTGTATATCGATCGCACATAACTTCTGGCATCAGCCATCATGCCTGGCCAATAGAATCCCAATTGGATCATCTGATGGGCAAGGGTCCTGCCCCCCGAGTGCTGCCTACAGATTTTCACATGAGTTCTTTTCAAGGATAAATTCACGTTTTGAGCCTTAGTGTTCTTACTGACAACTTTCGTGCCTCCAAGGCATTGTCGGGTAACTGACCAGTTTCTTGGTGAGCCTTTGTAGGATCTATCCAATGGCTTTGCATACCTACAGGTGTTATCAACTTTTATATCAATTTTTTGGGTCTCCATGACTTGAAAGTAAACACTTTTGTATAATTCTCTATCTCTGGGGAGGCAAACTTGAATAAGGCATCGGCCTTCACGTTTTCTTCCTTATGGATGTATTTCACGTAACACTCATTGAATTGAGACAAGTTTCAAGTATTTTGTCGTGGTTCCAGCCCTAACCTCGAACTCACTGTTCACTATTTGTACTACCGATCTTGAGTCTCCGCAAACTTTAAGGTTTTAACCCTCGGGGCTCCGGCCAAACCAAGTATGGCTATCACGACTTTGCGTTCAGCCTCATTATTTGTCGTTGGAGAATCATGAACCCATCGGGGTATGTTCTTACTTAATTTTGTTTTCGGTTCTCTATCAAAATTGATCCTATACTCCTTGAATACCGCTTCTGGATTCTCCTTCTCTCATCCCTTGCCCTCCTGGGGTACTACCTCCTGCCCCCCGACTTCTTGGTTGTCAATGGTGTATTCAACCACGAAGTCAGCGAGTTCTTGGGGTTTTCATTGTGGTTACTTTGTCTCATACAAGACTTTTCTCACGTAATAGATGGGTTTCTGAACCTTGTCTTTCTCTTTCACGAGGACAATACTCAAAGCCTCAAGCGCAACCAGGTATAGATACATAACTTTTCGTAATTCGGTTATGTTAACACGTGGAGGTTCCGTTTCAAGGATTGCTCTACCCTTATCGGGGTTGGCCTCAATTTCCAAGCTTGGAGACCATCAAACCCAAACATTTTCCTGACCGTATGCTGAAGGGGCATTAAGTCGAATTTAATATCATCTTCTGGTGTCTTAACACCTCAAATGCCTCATGGGAATGTTCGATGTGATTTGCCTTATCGAGGCTCTTGATTAACATGTCATTTACATGGACTTTTATAGTCTTCCCAATAAGATAATCAAAAATCTTATTCATTTATCTTCGACATGTCGCCCCTTTGGGACGTCACCTTTATGCACTTTGATTTGGTTGTAACCACTGAATCCTAGCATTTCATGACTAGCTGCTGCATTTGTCAATGTATCGTTCCTTGGTAGGGGGAAAGTTGTCACTGAGACAGGCATCATTCATATCAATGAAGTCCATACACATCCTTCATTCTCCATTAGGGTGGACGTCTAGTTTACCTAATCAATTGGGGATTGACCCCTGGCATATCAGCTACTTTCCAAGCAAACACAAACCGTTCTTTTGTAGGAACGCATACAATTCGTCCTTCAAGGATTCATTCAGCAATGCCCTACGTAGGTAACTTTTCAGGTTCTTCAGGAACTAAGGGAATGGGGACC
The DNA here is from genome assembly GCA_037693485.1 of Kitagawia praeruptora. Lineage (NCBI taxonomy): Eukaryota > Viridiplantae > Streptophyta > Magnoliopsida > Apiales > Apiaceae > Kitagawia > Kitagawia praeruptora. The sequence continues at coordinate 20,597,103 of CM075347.1, forward strand.
GAGTCCTTGATGAGGTTTCTTCTTTGTTTCTGATCTTTTTGGACATCCATGTCTTCAATCGGGAGGACCTGCCCCCCGACTTCATCAGGCCTCAAGGTGGCCGGATAGTAATACTCTCTATTTTCTTCATCAACTATATTCCTTGTAGGAAATTTGATCTTCAGGTCTTAGCTTGAGGCAACCGCCTTAAGCCTGTCCTCCTAAGGATAACATTGTAAGCGATATTTGCTTTAACCATCAAAAGGTTCAACATCTGAGTGGCCTACTTAGGCTCCCATTCTATTATCGTGGACAGCCGATCAATATTTCCTCTAACTCTCGACTCAACTCCATTGAACCCATAGATGGGCATGTTGGAGGGGATCAATTGAGAATCATTGCATCCCATCTTCGAGAACGCATCATGAAAGATGTTCCATTGTCTATCAAGACTTCTTTCACTTGCGATTTGCCTATCAGAGGTGTTACGACCAACGGGCCATCATGAAGGCACTTCACCCCTTCCAAGTCAAAACCATCAAAGGCAAATGCCATTTCGGGTTTTGGCTTGTTATAGAGCTTCTTCTATAATGTGCATAGTTTCTCGAGCGTAAGCTTTATGTGAGCTTCCCGACCGTCGTCGGGTCTTTAGAAATCACGTTTATCATCGGCCCCCCGGGACTATGGATTGCGATCTTGATCGCCATCCTTCCTTTTATAATATCAACTTCATAATCCTGCCTTAGGTTATCCTATTGGCCATCCCTGGCAAACTTATGCAACCTTGTTCTTCGGATCAGAAACTTAATCTTATGTTTCAGCTATCTACAATCGTGAAATTTATTTCCCGCATCCTTATGGAACTGACAACATTTGTTCTTGTTTCTCTTCTCGGGATCAGCCCTTAGTGGTTTCGACCACAATGTCCATCAGGATTTGGCTCTTTGGAGTATACAAATGTGCATAGCTAGTGAACCTCGATCCTTGATTGTTCTTCTTCCAGGGAGAGTCAAAGTCTTTACTTGTTCTAGGATACATATCCTTAACATTCTACTCGTGACCACCTTCGCTTCTTGTTATTACCTCCATTGCCTCCAACAGGGGTTGAGGCTTCCCTTCACGCTTTCCTTCTTGACCGCTACTCTATCATCCAGGTTCGAGACCTTCAAGGCTTCCTTGGTAATTCGCTTCATGTAATCCCTCAAGGATTCATTCTTTCCTTGTTCCACATCCATAGGGATGTAAAACGTTTCTCATGAACTTTCCATCAATGAATGGGGCGCAAATGCCCTTCTTAGTCCTTTAAAGAAACCGATTGAGTTCGGGGGCAACCGACTTTGCCATCGTTGTGTCATGCCCCCCAGGGTTTGAGGGAACGCCTTATACTTGACTGCGTCAATCACGGGTGAAAATTAGTAGTGCATTGGAGGATGTCCTCACAGGATTAGTGGGATCTCCAGCCCTATCACACACCTCGGTAGCGGGTGTCTTGAATTTCCTTGAGATATGAGCATTCATTGTCTTGTTAGTGAAGGACAATATTGGATCGTCACGATCTCCTAGAGGCATCGAGCCAACGGGATCAGCCCTTTGTGAATCAACCCATCTCCTTCTAGGGGTATAGCTCGAATTAATAACATGGGGGATCCTAGCCCTTGGGGGTTGCCTAGCCTGTTGTATCTCAAAGTTTTTCTTCAATTTTCGGATATGCGCTTCATGAGCGAGTATCCTCCCTCCTGGAGTCTTGGGAGCCAATCCTTTGGATCCACGGGGCTGAGAAGGCCCTGACCCTCCTTCGAGCTCCTTGCCTGGTTCTCCATCTGAGATTGTTATCTTCATTAGTGGATGATGAATCGTCAACAATATAGGTTCTGAAAAAATCATGACTCCTTCATTGGTGTTCTAGGTCTCGCGTACTCAGTGAACCTGGGTCATTGGTTGTTCGTAGGGGGAGAGTCAGAGTCTCTTCTAGTTCGGGGAAACTTGTCCCTAGCATCATACTCTTGCTCCGACCTTCTCTTCTTAGAGTTGTCGTTGTTCCAATTGCTAGTAACAGAAGTATCCTTCCTCATGTTGTCTTCAGCCTTAATATACTTGCTTGCTCTCGGCTGGAGCTCAGTCATGTCCTCTGGGGATGCTTGGCTAACGACATCTTAAATAGACGTTGGTCGTTCTATGCTGTAAGGCCACCAGGGCTATCTTGTTCTCTAGATCAGAGGTACCCAATGTCTCCTTGGTGAATCTCTTGATGTAATCCCTCAAGTTTTCAATCTTCCCTTGCACTTCGTTCATAAGAGAAGCAGAACGTTTCTCGTGGATTCCCCAACTAATGATCTGGCTGATGAAAGCGTCACTTAGATCCTCAAAAGAGCAGATAGAGTTTAGGGGAAGACGGCTATACCAACGCCGAGCCATCCCGGCTATGGTTTGGGGAAACTCCCTACGCTTAAGAGCGTCACTTACTGGTTGCAGAAGAAGTGCATTTGAAGAAGTTCTCACGTGATTTGCGGAATCACCCGTTCCATCATAAGCCTTAATGGTAGGCATCTTAAACTTTCTTGAGATATAAGTTCTCATCATCTCCTCAGTAAACGGGGGTATAGGATTGTTAGATTTTCTGGGTAACACCAAGTCTGCAGCCCTTAGCCTAGGGGCATCCATCCTTGGTGCCTCAGTTAGAGGGACCTCTGTCCTTCTATCCCTCCTCGGGGTTTCATCCAAATTCACCATAGGGATATTCTCCCTTGTTTGTGGGCATCTTTGCCTATGCTGCTCTCTTGCGATGTCTTCTTTCAGCCTTTGAATCTCAGCCTCAAAGGTTTGGATTCTTTCCAGGGCAGTGGTTGAGGGTCCATCGTGGATTCTTTGAGAACGCCTATGGGGTTCTCGACTTACTCGGCGCCTCTTCGGGCTTCATCTCGATTTCTTTCTTCAGAGGAAGAATCAAAGTAAGGTCCGGAGTAATCTCTAAACCGAGAACCTCCCATATAAGGATATGGCCCGTGAGCGTGAAGTGGGGGTAGTTAGGTAGTCCAAACATAGGATTAATGTTCAAGGGGAACGCAATAGTTGAGATATGGGTTCCATGGGATAGCGGGCGATCGCCTTGAGGGGCAATCACCATATGAAGGGAGTTCGCTCATTGTTCCTGAGGGTTCACCATTGAAGGCAGTGACCCTCGAGTTTGAGTTCATGTCCCCTGAAGATTCGTTTCTTGGGGCTAAATAGGAGGGATTTACGAACCTTCTCCTTGGGGTATCGACCCTTGTCCAGTGGTTGGTGGCACAGCGGTGCTAGTGTTAACCTCCTGACCTCATGGTTAAATCAAATCATTGGACTTAGCCATAAGGATCTCTGTCCTTGGGACCCCAGTCCTTCTATGTATCTTTGAAGGCCTCTCCAAATTGACAAAGGGACTCTCTCCTATTCTTAACGTAGGAGGGCAATTGTACCTATGTTGTTCCTTCTCCAAGTCTTGTTTCAATTTTTGGATCTCTGCTTTATAAGTCTTAACCTTATCTTAAGTCATTCTTAGCACTCTGCCCGAAGTTTCTCGAATACGCCCAACAGTGGGTTCCTTGTCTACACGCCTCTTCCTCGGGGCTCGATCTCGATCATGCTTAGATGGTGAATCCTCGGTATAGGGTTCAGAATAATTTTCGTACCCTCCTTCGTAGATAGGGCCTAAGCCTGTGATGCATGGGTGTTTATATGGCTTGTGCCCTTGATATGCATGACCACTTCCTCTAATGCCTCATGCGTTTGAGGGGTAGATGGGTAGCCCGTAGGCTATATTCGTTCTTGCGAGAGTCACAGTGGTGAAGGTCTGTGCTTCATGGGGGTAGGCCGTATCCCAAAAGGGAAACAACCATTGAAAAGGATTCATCTCCTGGCCTTGGGGATTCATCCCTATGGGCTGCGATCCCTTGACATGTGTTTCAGTATTTTTGGAGATTCGTTCTTGGGGTTAAGAACCCGAAATCTGGGTATTTGTTTAAGGGGTACAGACCCTTGTTCCGTAGTCGCGGGTATAGAACTAACAGAAGTGCTAGTGGTGGCGCATATAGTCACCGGTGTTCTCCGTGTATTCATCATGGTTGATGTTATCTTCCCACAGACGGCGCCAAATGTTGTGGAATAAAAACTAGGTTATAAAATTGCGGTGAGGGTTTATGTGTATTTAATGCCAAGGGTTGTTGAGCTTCGAGCTTTAATGGCTGCACTTGCGTTTCGTGACTCAATCTGTCCTCACAAGATGCCTACGTATCTCTGTATTGTTAGAGAATCAAGCCAAGACGTAGTTCTGTTAGTGAAGGATCAGGTCCTTATATAGGTGTTGAGAACCTTAGAATTAGGGTAGAATTAGGTGTCTTGGCGGGCAAGTTGTTGCCTTGGCCCAATTCTAGAGCCTTCTATCAGATAAGAAGATAAGTATTTGGAGAGGTATGCCTTGGAGGCTACTCTTGATATGATTTTGTTTCTTTGTTGACTCAAATTCGAAGTCTTATTTTTGGCTGATTTTACAACTACGAAATTAATATCAATTCAAGGGTTTCAGGCCTCATTAATGGGCTTTAACCTTAGACCAATATAGGTTTAATTGATACAGCATTTAATGTATTTCTAGGGTTTATCTTCAGCCCATATCATCATTATTCTCGCCTTTGACTGTTAGAACATTATAATAATAACCAAGGGTGAGCACATAAAATGTTCGGCAAGTTCACTATCCCAAATATTATACAAGAATATTTTATGATACGTGGTGATAAAAGATAATGATTGAACAAATAGGAAACTCATATGATATTCAATCGTGAAAGCCATATAGGCAACTTCTCAAAATTTGTGAAAATATAAAAATTCTATCAAAATATCTGACAACTCAAGGAATTCAAATCATCTCAACCACAAGAACATCATAAACGAACTTCTCAACAATTTCAAGAATTTCAAGAAAATTAACAACTTATTTGGCAGCTCAAAATTTAAGAAAAGATTACTGGTCTTCCACCTCTCGGTACCCCCATGGTGCGATCAACTACCATGCCGCAAGTACCGTCCTCCTGTGATACCCCACCCAGCCTGATCAGGGCTATGATGTGGTACCACCGAAATTTTCTCATTGCTAGCATAAAATGGGTTATCATTTTCAACCCTGGCAACATTAGTGCCAAAATAATTATCCGCATTTTCGGATAATAATACCTCGCCGAAACCATGGGTTATTACCCATGTTGACCAGTTCACACCAGAGTTCCCGAGTAAAAACTTATTGAAATCAATATAGCTGCCAAAATTCCGCAATTAGATGTCAAGCACGACACACAGTCCGTGCTTTCTCAAACTCCACTGCTAATCCGAACAATGGACTAGCCTTAAGGACAAGAATAAAATTTATTCGATGATACGAATAATGCATCATTCGCCTTGACAAAGGAGGTAGTTATCTCGAACTAATGAGTATAACTATATTTATCAAGAAATACAATTTAAGGTATTCAAAATGAGCGAAATCGCCAATGATTAACAACCAAATAGTCTTCAACAATATTAGCAAAGTAGACGCTTCAAGAAATATAACTTGATTATCAAGAGTTAAAATAAAATAAATTGTTACCATTTTAGTAAGTGGTTCGAACAATGAACCATTACCCGATGTCAAAAAGAGTCGTTGAATTTAAGAAATAAATCCAACTGGTAGGAATAAATATTTAGCTATTTCGAAGCAATAAAACAAGTTTCAGGCGAATAATATTAAAGAGTCGTCCCGATCAATGAGACCGACTAATATTTTTAAATGTCATCTTCCTCGCAAAAGAATTTATAATCAATTTAATTCTTCGATCAATCCAACATTTGAAGCAAATATTTAAGTAACCAACACTTTCACCAAAAGTTTCACCACAACAATAAAATCCTTAAGAACAATAATGTTCACAGAAATTTCATAAATTCTTTAGGAGATAAGGGATAGAATGAACTTGCCTCCATCTTTGTGCTTGCTCAACCCGCTTAAGACTTACTCTCCGAATTTCCGTAGTAGACATCAATAGTCTCAAGATGTTTTATCCAGTTTAGCACAACCATCTCACGCGATCACCAAAATCTTATTTACTAATTGGTACTATATCCAATACTCTAACATGAACTCTATATGAGTTCTGACGTTCCTTACTTAGCTATACACACTCCTACACACTCTCGTTTCTAGTTTACTATAACCTCATCTCTGATACCATTCTGTAACGCCCCCAAATCCGGGGTCAGGAGATTTGGTCGCTACACAAAAATCCTCAAAATAATCACTTGTTTAATAACACAATATTCCTTGTAATTGTCCAAAATTGAAATATAAAATCTGTGACCCCAATTACCAAGATCTTTTAGGTTATAGTACTAAAAACAAGAATCCAAATTCCATTTAAAATGACAACTTTCTTCTTTACAACAATCCCTTGATCAAATCTTAAACCGCTGGTAAAACTTCGACAAGAAGTATACCAGGCCAACTAATCTAATACATAATAATAATTATTAGAGTTCAACTATATAAAATAGATCTTACGCTAGATCCAGACCTCCTGCGCCACGTCATCTTCAAAATAGCGTCTGTTTCTTCTCTTTTCGAACTGTGCGAATAAGTCTCGCCAAACTACTTTACTGAAAATTTAGAATATCGAAACAAACAAGTATGAGCGGAAGAAATGCTCAGCAAGCGTATAGTAAAACAGGAATTGTAATAAATCATTGCTAGTAAAACAGATATCTTTTGTCAAAAGCTCAAATCACAAGATAAGTATTTTCAAGCTAAAATCTTACATTACAGCATGGATTAATTAAAGATACGTATTCAAACATGAAAGGTTCAATGTTTCTACTAGTGGGATCCCGACTAGCTAAACAATTGGTTTAGCATTACTTCAAACAAGGAAGTATCATTAAGGAATAATAAACTCAAAGGGTATCGACAAGTTCGATACAGTAAATGGGGTGTAAATTGAATAAACAAGGATAATAATAAATGTCTACGAGATCGACCATAAATGGGTTGATACCATAATCAGCATAATTAAAATAATTTCACTTGAACAAGAAGTGAAGAGAAAACACTTGCCTCTGGTCCTTAGCTATTAACGTCGAAATAATACTACTTTCTTCTTCTATCTTACGGCATCACAATCTTCTATTTCAATCATCCTTTGGTTTAATGCTCTTGCAATTCCACAAGTCTGATCTGCCGATATCGAGCCCGCGCGCCAACTTCAATATCAAACATACGACAATACTTCAATCTCCAGACGACAATTCTAATATTCTATAAACACTTAAAAACTCAACTCGAACGTATTAACCATGCTTCAATTAAGAACTCTCGAATCAATGTCTATGCGATATATATACAACTAACACAGTGAATATCCAAACAAAATTGTTGTCTTTGGTACTAAACCTTTTAATCTGTTCTCTCCTTTAAAACATGGTATCCTCTTCAGAATCTCTGAATGAAATCCATCTAATTAAATAGTACATCAAGATACGGTCGTGTCCATATATTATACGTAAATTTCCGAGTTCAGAAAGTATTTTAATTAATTAAAATTCTGTTGGCTCCTTATAAATGACCATTTAGTATTCCAATTTCTAATAAAATCCATAACTCCATTAATCTTCTTCGTTAAATCAAAATAAAAATCTCCATAAAACTTCTAATATTATCCAAAATCCAAATAAAATTACTTCCTCCGAAAATCAAACCTCCCACAATTTATAAGAATTCCTCAAAGTCTCTATTTTAATCATTTTCCAAATTTAATAACTAATTAATCTGATTAGTCCTACCACTCCCAAATATCTTAGAAATTACTACATTTACTCCTTGATTTAATAACCAAATTTCAAAATTTTTCACCATATCCATTATTTAATATAATTCAACCAAATCTCCAAATTCAACAAAATAACTTAATAAATCATTTTATTCTATTCTTAAAATAAAATTCATATCTCCATTTCCACTTGTCATAAAATTATCCAAAAATTATCATAATGCTCCTCATAAAATCCTCTAACCAAATAAAATCATAATTTCCAAAACCCAACTTCTCTACTATTTTATAAAATCATCCCAAATCCTATCTTTTATTCATTTTACCAAATTTTTAAACAAACATCCCAAAATCCATTTCATCACCTAATAAATTAATCAAATACTATGTCATTTTCTCAATTTATCCACAAATTCTCAAACACAAACTCTTCTCCAATTATCAACTAAAATTCCTAAAATTTACTCTAAACATTCAATTAATAAAATAAACATATAATCTTACACAAAGGTGGTGGCTTTCCATTCCTTCACTATAGCTCTCTTTCCGCTCTTGCCCTGTTTTGCACCGTGAACCCACACTAATTAACACCCTAATACCACACCTGCAACACTTGTATCACCTTAAAGCCTCTCCACCTATCTTTCTTGATCAACCTAGCCTCCTTCTGACTCCCCCATCTCCATTCACTACCGTGACACACACTAACACGACTTCCTGCTCCTCTTTCACCCCTTCTCTTCGCTCATCACAACCATAAGATACACAACCGTACACCAGTCCATACACCTATACACTCCCCCCCCCCCCCCCAACCCCTGTTTCTTTCTTCTCTTTTTACCCACCATCTCTTACTTCTCACCTCCCTCTACATCACCTTCAGTCTTGCAATACAGCACTAACCCAGCACACATAATCACTTATATGAATACCTACACTCATTCACGTATTCCTGAGCACCAGCGCACCCATCCATAACCTGCTCTGCATTCAAACACCCCCAATATGTACACAAAACACACCCATCAGCCTGCACACTTGAACCCACGCACACCAGCACTTAACCATACACACAGACTCAACATCAAACACACGTACATACACACCACAAACACGCACGTACACACTTCACACTCGCCCAATTAACACCACCACACACAAACCGTTGCGCACATACAAACACTACACACGGAATGAGAGAGCAGAAGGGAGAGACACGGGGAAGAGGGAGAATATGAGGGAGATGGGAGAGATGTGAGAGAGATTGGTTCCAGAGAGAGAGACTCGAGAGATTAAAAGAAAAGAGATTTTGGGAGATTACTCGAGAGTTCTAGAGAATTAAAGAACCAACTGCTTACTGAAGAAGCCAAAGAGAGGCTGCTGTGATGTAAGAAAATATTCAGGGGCTTTTAAGTAACTTTACACCAGCTGATAAACAATTAAAAAAAAATATTGATTTAACCCATTTTAAAATCGAAATTAAATAGAAAGTTAGTAGAAAAATGAATTTAAAAATCATAAAAGAAAGTTTATGAAATTACAAACACTCCTATATTTTTAAAATATTTTTAGGATCAAAAATGAATTTAATATGAATTCTGCAAGTTTTGATCATTTCAATGCAACATAACTCAAAAAAATCATTTTAAAATACTTAGGCACCGAAAATAATTCTCCCCATAATTTTAAAAAAAACTAATTAAATATACAAATATAATATTGCAAAATGTTTCATAATAATTAATAACTCCGATGATTTATAAAATTCTCAAAAGATAAATAAAGCCTGTTTTTAAAAGATAATCACAGAAAATGAAATTAAAATATACAGTCTCACACTGGCACACATGAATCATCATATATACTTATATAAACACGATATCACACAAAACATATAACTCACTATACCTTTACTAGACGACACATCAACTCGAAACAAAATATCCACAATCTTATTCCTCCTTTGTGGAAAAACCGATAAAGTATTTAAATAATAATTCATAAAATTTCGGGTTGTTACACCTTAGCTGCATTAGGTATTGTGCATCAAACTAGTTGTGTATATACACCACAACAAAATGGCAGAGTGGAACGCAAACATAGACATCTACTAAATACTGCTCGAGCTCTACGATTTCGTGCTGGTTTGCCTCTTCATTTTTGGGGAGATTGTCTGTTGACAGCTACATACCTAATCAATAGGCTTCCTACAACTGTTCTTAATGGGAGTAGTCCTTATCAAGTTCTTTTCAATCAATCACCTGATTATGGTCATTTACGTGTCTTTGGTGCTCTTTGCTATGCTTTAACCACTCCAAAATCTACAGATAAATTTGCTTCAAGGGCAGTCAAGTGTGTGTTCTTAGGATATCCTTATGGACAGAAGGGATATAGACTTTTAAATCTGGAAACCAGAAAAGTCTTTGTTTCTCGAAATGTTGATTTTGTTGAGCATATCTTACCTTTTAAAAATATACAGTCTAGTAGTATTCCTTCTAAATTATTTACTTCCAACCCTGCTATTTCTGATGAACCATTGGTTCCTTGTGACACTTCTGTTTCTACTTATGATTCTATTGTGTCTATACCTCCATCTCCTCCATCTGTTGACTCTAGTAGTTTTACTGAGTCAATTGTTCAACAGACTCTTAAGGACACCCTGTCTCATGACAATGTCTCTACTCAGTCATTAAATCCTGTCTCTACTCGACCTGTTAGACAGAGAAATGTTCCTGTCAAGTACTCAGACTATACTGGTCTTCCTAGTACTCTTGGTTCTAAAGTCAATAATGCTGTTGTCAATCTTCCAGAATCTTTACAGTATGATATGTTTTCTCCAGACTATACTCATTTTCTGGCTAATGTCACTAAAATACCAGAACCTTATTCCTATTCACAAGCTGCTAAGTATCCTGAATGGTGTACAGCCATGGCTTCTGAATTAGCTGCTTTAGAAGCTAATGATACTTGGGATGTTGTTCCTTTACCTGCTGATCAAAAGGTAATAGACTGCAGGTGGATTTATAAAGTTAAGTATTTACCTAATGGAGAAGTTGAACGTTATAAGGCTCGATTGGTGGCCAAAGGATTTACTCAAACAGAGGGTGTTGACTACTTTGAAACGTTTGCTCCAGTGGCAAAAATGACATCTTTCAGGACTTTACTTTCAGTTGCAGCTGCTAAGAATTGGATTGTTGATCAATTAGATGTGACAAATGCATTCCTACACGGGGATTTAGAAGAGGATGTTTACATGGTTTTACCTCCAGGTTATACTCCTTCTTCTGATATTCTAGCTCAATTTCCTGGTCAAACACTTGTTTGCAAACTTAAAAAGTCTCTATATGGTCTGAAACAGGCTCCTCGCCAATGGTTTATTAAGCTCTATACAGCATTAATTCTGTTTGGTTTTAAACAATCTGTGAGTGATCATACATTGTTTACCTTTCAAGATGGTGTTTCCATTGTTACCTTGCTTGTGTATGTTGATGATATGGTTCTAGCTGGGAATGATGTCAAACTTCTGACTCGAGTTAAGAGTTTCTTGAGTACACAGTTTAAAATCAAAGATTTGGGAACTTTAAAATATTTCTTAGGTATGGAGTTAGCTCGTTCTGCTTCTGGCATTTACTTAAACCAACGTAAATATACCTTGGATCTTCTTAAAGATGTTGGTCTCCACAATTGTACTCCTTCAGTTGTTCCCATGGAACAAAATCATCAGTTGTTAGCTGTGGATGAAACTGCTGTCATTTCAGATGTTTCTCTGTATCGTCGAATTGTTGGGAGATTAATCTATCTAACAATTACTCGTCCTGATATCTCCTACTCAGTTCACGTGTTATCACAATTTATGGCTTCTCCTAAGTCTATTCACTTTCAAGCAGTTTTTAAACTTCTGAAATATATTAAGGGAACATGTGGTCAAGGATTGTTGTTATCATCTACATCAAATCTTCAGTTAGTTGCTTATTGTGATGCTGACTGGGGTAGTTGCAAGCTTACCAAAAGGTCTGTTACTGGTTTCTGTTTAACTCTTGGTAACTCCTTGATCTCCTGGAAAAGCAAGAAACAACCTACTGTGTCTAGGTCATCGTCTGAAGCTGAATATCGCTCGATGGCTGATACAACCTGTGAACTTGTGTGGTTACGTGCTCTGTTGTCTGATTTAGGTGTCCCTCAAATGTCTCCTACCATTCTATATTGTGATAATCTTTCTGCTATTCATATTGCTGCCAATCCTGTTTATCATGAGAGAACAAAACATATCGAAATCGATTGTCATCTTGTTCGTGAAAAACTGCAAAAAGGCATCATTATTACAGCTCATTTATCTACTCGAGATCAACCTGCTGATCTTTTTACTAAGGCTCTAGGTGCTGCTCAGTTACAGTACTTACTTGGCAAGTTAGGAGTTACAAATTTCTTTGCTCCTCCTAACTTGAGGGGGGATGTTATGAATATAAAGGCCAATGTAGTGCAACAATGTGATACAAGGCCTTTTGCTATTTCTCATCAAGTTGTGCACAAGACTTCATATAGCAATGTGCACTGTGTTTATACAAAATGTAATAGAGTGTCACTGGTCTAGAAATACAGCTGGCATCTTGTATAGCTGGCAGTTAGTTAGTCAGTTACGTTGAGTATATATTGGACTGAACATATTCAGAAATGTTAAGCTACTATTTTCTCATTCTTGTTTCTTATTTTCTTCTTCAAGATAGCTTCATTCTTCTGTTTCTGTAACTTTGTCACTTACTCCTAATATGTTAGTAGTATCTTGGACCAATACTTATTTATTTTGCAGAAAATGTACATTTTTCAGCCTGCCAAAGGAAAGACATTTCAAAATTTACAATGAGCTGTTGCTGCATCACCTGAGAAAATAAGAGTTCTTTTTAAAAGAATGATAGGAGTATATGATTTGATATATTACTCACAAAATAAATATATTGATTGAGCTGTAAAATACATCAACGTACAGGTTCTATTTACTGTGGTAACTATGGATGAAGGAAGCTACACAAAATCATTCAGAACTTGACAATAGGACCAATATGTTGTATGGCTGAAGAAGCTTAACAAAATCAGATCTGTGCATGACTCTCTGATGAAAGCAATCATGAGTTGTAATCAGGCCCTTGATCCATAATGGAACCTGAATCAGGTGATGGCAGGACTACCCTCTTCCTCATAAAAGTTTCTATAGTTGGACACACCCTTTTCCTTCCCCCCCTAGGATGCCATCGAAACTGTTCATCAGTTTCCACAAAATCACCCTGAACAGTAAACAATCACATAAACGCCATTTCAATATTTACAAATTGTACCAACTTTTTTTAGGAGAATTTGCTAGGACTCATTTAAACAGATGGAAAGAAAAGCGCAGCAACAAACTTACTTGAATATAAAGGTGGCATCCAGATTTTTCGTGTTTGTCTCTCACATGTTTATAAGTAAATCTCATGCCAATGCTACAGGTAATTAAAAGGTCTTTGTTGCAAATGCACAGCTTTCATGTGTTGACTGGGGTTTGATTTCTGCAGTTAGGATTAACAACCAAAATATAATTCATTGGAGTCGAACCATAATAACAACATCCATTAAAATTTTGTTGATTTCTTTTCTTTTTTAATTTACAAATTCAATTTATATTATAAATATGGTCGGTGTATCTTTATTATATTCATGTACATTGTATCTTTATTGTATTTAACAACCGGTTCTTAGGTTCTCATTTTAGTGTGGTTCTTCATAGAGCGTGATCCTATATATATTATACACGTTCGATTTTAATATTTGTGCTCTATCTTGAATTCTTAAAATTTGATTTAGACGATTTTACAACCCACATGAAATTTAAAAAAATAATCTTAAATTTAGTGATGGATTAACAATTATTTTCCAATTAAAACTACGCAGAAACAAAAGAGAGAAGAAATTGATAATTTTTTTACGTTAAAAACCTTATTGGATTTATGAAATTACTTATATTTCATTTTGATTCTCAAAATACCCTTCTTATTATTTGAAAATAGTTCTACTAATTAACAACCAAATATAGTTTTAATAATAAGTGTAAGAGTGTTTTTGTCCAAAATTTTGGTAGTCGGTAGTCCGGTCATCAGTACAACAAAATAAATAAGAACCGTTAGATCATAAAATAAATATATAAAAAATGATAGATCCGGAAAAAAGAATATTTATTTTTTAACATGTAAACTAAAATTATATTTTTATTGAAATGTGAAATATTATATGTCAATGATTTAAATCATATAATCTGGTTTTCTACATTGAATATGATTATTAATGTAGGACTTCTACACTGAATAGGATTAATGTAAAAATTTGTAATTATATTTTTTCTAGATATTTTAGAGTTTCTATTTCGATAATAATTGTTAAATCATCACTAAATTAAAATTAATTTTGTGAGATTCGCGTGGAACGTGAAATCATCCAAATCTGATTTTTAGATCTCAAGATAGAGCTCAAATAGTAAATATAATTTTTTTTAATATTATAAAAAAAAGTAAAATTCAATTGCATCCTTTTAAATTATATCCTTTTCATATAATATTCTTTTTAAAATTCAATTAAAAACTCAAAAATTTTGTCATTCAGAAACCTATTTTATTTTATCAAACAACATCTTTCGTTCAGGATTCAAATTATTCAATCTAATCAAAGATTCAAAAAAGGTTGTTCAAATTTAATTAAAGGACCCCTTAATTCCCATTGATAATATGCATTCATGCAGCAAAAATGCATGGAAAACATTAGTTAAAATATTAATCCTTAATCATAACAGCTCAATGGAATCCACAGTAGCAACCTCAAATTGAAGTCTATGTCATTTGTGACGTTTGAAAACAACTTGTGGCAATTTGGTAACCGGGTTAGATTTCCGGTTGCGGAATTTTTTACAAAATTTTGTTATATAAAATTAAAAATCAAGCTAACAAAAAAATTGCAAAAAATTGCATCTATGCAGCAACTATATATGCATGCAAAACATCAGTTAATATATTAAATTTTAATTATTAAGCACAACAGCATCCGCAGTAGCAATGTCAAATTGATATTGAAGTTCGACTATTATAGTCATCAGAACAACCCGTGGCAATTTGGTATCCGGGTTCGATTCCCGGCTGCGGAAACATTTTTTTTATTTTTGTTACGTCAGGCTTATTTTTGTAATGTACTACTAATTTCTGTTAAAATTTTGCAGTTGGCTTTGCTAACTGATGATAGATCTTTCATTTAATCTTTCTTAAGTGAACTATATTATTAAACTCCCTGTATTTTCAGCCGAACAATACATCTTTCACAGTTGGTCTTAACATATACAGCTTAATTGACAGATTCAGACAGATTCAGATGTTTTTAGTTGGGGACGATGAGTATGGTCAGTTATTGTTATGGCATTTTTATAGAGAGCTCAAAAGTGAGCAGTTGGAATTGATAGCAGAAGAGTTACTTCAATTTGACAAATGAAGATATATACACAAGAGAGGTGGCTTGAGAATGACGGATGTCAAACCATGTGCAGAGGATTCTCTGTCAAAGTCTGATCATCAATGTAAATGTAGTGAAGGAGGTATGGATGGTTATTAGGCAAAATTAGTCTTCTAGTAAACACTTGCGTTGATATATCCTAATGAAAATTAATTCTGGAGTTAAATTATGGAATGCCACTTAAAAATTTGCAACCTGACTTTTGAATCTGGATATCATGTCATATCCTAATGATTGTTCAGTCTTAGCATGTCAACCCTCTAAATTCTCCATAGATCAAATGTTTCAATAATTTGTTTAAGATAACTGTAGCACAAGACTTAATATATAACTAATGTGATCAAGCTAATTAATAAAGAAAAATATGCATTAATGATGCAACAAATATGCATGCAAAACATTAGTTAATATATTATATTTTAATTATCACACACAACAGCATCCGCAGTAGCAATGTCAAGTTAATTTTCAAGAAGAGTGTCGACGTTTACCGTCAAAAAAACTTTGGCAATTTGGTATCCGGGTTCGATTCCCGGCTGCGGAAACATTTTTTATTTATTTTTTTAAAATTAAAACTCCCTCATCTTCTTCTGATTGTGTACATCCTTGGTGGCATTTTCCTCTCTGTATCTGTGTTAAAAGCTCACTCATTTTCTTCTAATTGTGTGCATTGTTTCAGCTTCAATTCAGAACTCTAAATGCCTTCTAAAAAATTTAGATTATAAGCTGGTTGGCAAGCTATCAAGTTTATTGTAGGCAAAGATATTTAATTTTAACACATTCTCGCTGCTTGATTAAAAGATGAAATATACTGCTTTACAAGCCATCAAGATCACAAAAATAGATAGGAGGCCTAATTTCTACAATGCAAATCTTTCGTTACAATTATGGCAGACGGGGGAAGAGACCAGATTGTTCACACAGAAACCACGAAATTTTACGGATGTTATTGAGTTACTAAGCAAGAATTTCTTTGTCGAACTTCTGTTATATAGATGCCAGAATCGAGCAGTATAACAGTACTAATAGATGTTAGAGTTGCGTTCTATATGGGTACCAGGCACAGATATATCTGTCATTGGTATTTATGAAAACAGAATGCACACTTGAGCAGTTCGAATTGATTGCAGAAGAGTTACTGCAATTTCACGAATGACACTACTACGCAAGAGTGGTGGCTTTGAGAATGACGGGTGTCAAACCATGTGCAGAGGATTCTCTGTCAAAGTCTGATCATCAATGTAAATTTACTGAAGATGCATGGTTGGTCCAAAACCGCGGTTTAACGATTTGGATGAACACCCTAATTGTAGGAAAAGATGTTTAATTTCTGACTGCTTGACTAAAAGATGAGATCTACTGCTTTACAAATCATCACCATCTCGAAAAAACTAGGACTGGACTTAATATACTAATGTAATCAAGCAAATAAAAAAATTGCATTCATGCAGCAAATGTATATATGCATGCAAACATCATCTAACATAGAGATAATTGCAAAATGTACCCTCAAATTATCGTTCAAAAACGATAATTTATTTAAAAACAAGTTACTACCCATAACTTTAAACCCCAATTTCAATTAACACCTTGATCTTTTTTCTTTCGAAATAATTCAATTTACAATTAAGGAACGATAAATATATGATGCACATAAAGAATTTATTTTTATGTGTGAGTGGTATTACTGTTACACTTTAAATTACAATCTAGCACCTTTAAGAATAGGGTCCTTTTTTGTATATAATTTTAACATCAATATTTTTTAGTAGATATGCAGGAATAAATCAACTAATTATGCACATATGACATGTTCAACGTGTGATCGACATTTACAATTCACACATCTAACATAGCTAATAAATATTTAATCACAGTTATAGCTATTTCTGGACACATTTATTCCCTATGTCGTATTATATTAAATAGGTATGCATTTGTATAGAGTATAGTGGTAATTACTTAAGATATTTTTGTTCAAAAATAAAATTATTTAAGATATTAGAGTAAACTGAGTGAGAACTAAGCAAAATCCCACGACGTCTTTAGTTCTTTTTGATTTACAGGCAAAAAGAATCATAATTAGGAAAAGCACTGAAATGAAACAATTATATTTTAAATTTATATTGATAACTATTTTGTTTTTGTACAACCATCAGCCCCACCACCATCAGCCACGGGCTGGGTGGTTGGTAGTTCTCGTCCAATGAGTAGTTGGTGATTTTCGTTTAAATAGACTCATGTAAATGCAAATTTATTAAACAAAATTGTGTAATAACACTAACCCATCAATTTATCAAACTTTATTACTGTCTATAACAATTGTATAATTTTATTTATTGTTTAAACGAGACTAAAATTAACATTATACTGGTACGATTTAAAGAGGTGTTTGGAAGTTAGAGGTTTGGGATAAAATTAGAGGTTTGGAGGTAGATTAGAGGTTTGATCAAATGAAACTTCTAATGTGAGTGTTTGGTTGTTAGAGGTTTGAGTTAGAGGTTTGGGATCAAAAAACTAATTTTCAAAAAGCTCATTTTAGGAGCTTTTTCAATTAGAGGTTTGTTATGTGTCACAAAAAGTTATTCAAAAAGCTACTACCTCCGTCCCAAAAAGACTGAGCTGGTTTGACTTTCACGGAGATTAAGAAAATGTAGTAGAAAAAGAGTAAAGTTAGTTGAAAAGTGGATAAAGTGGTGGGACCTATTAATATTTAATTGTAGATTTGAGATAGTGGAGGAAAGTAGTGGGTGTAATAGTGTTAAAAAGAGTATAAAATGGAGAAGTAGTGAGTGTAATAATGAAAAGTAGTGTTCAAAAATAATAAATAAAGTAGGTTCATTAGTTTTGGGACGTCCAGAAAGGAAAGTGTGTCAATCTTTTTGGGACGGAGGGAGTATTTACCAAACACTTTTATTCAAAATAGCTAATTTCAATCCGCTAGTCAAAACAGCTAATTCAATCCGCTAGTCAAAACAGCTAATTCAATCCGCTATCATCTAACAGCTATCAGTTAATTGCCAAACAGGGCCAAAGATTAATAGATGGAATTTTGGGTATACTACTGGAACAACATAAAATAGTTATACTTAACTACAAGAACATACCTAAAACCGTAAAAAATTTACCATGCAAAACAATCGGTTTCTAGCCATCAAATATTAAATGTAAATGACTATAGTATTGGTAAAATATGATACCAAAAAGTGATTTTAAATTCTAAATTTAAAATTTAACATGCATTCCAATATTAATTGCATTTCGAAATCAAATAATTTCATATGTAATTAATTTTTTGTCCTAGTCATCCAAATTTCCAAATTTCATATAAAAGAGACCAACTTACATTATATTTATAATATTTATCTAAATTATGCATTTATGCATATTTGCATAAACATCAGTAAATATATAATTAATATATTATATATTAGTTTTTACACACAACATACGCAGTAGCAATGTCAAATTAATTTTCAAGAAGAATTTCGACGTTTACCATCATAAAGAACTTTGGAAATTTGGCATCCGGATTCGATTCCTGGTTGCGGAAACTTTTTTTTTAAGAAATTAAACCTCCCTCGTCTTCTGATTGTGTACATTCTTGGTGGCATTTTCCTCTCTGTATTGTGTTAAAAGCTCACTCATTTTTAGCTTAGCAAAAAAAAAAAAAGCTCACTCATTTTCTTCTAATTGTGTGCATTGTTTCAGCGTTAAGTTGTACTTCAGTTCAGAACTCTAAATGCCTTCTAAAAAATTTAGATTATAAGCTGGTTGGCTCACTCAATAATATTATTAAGCTATCAAGTTTACTTCTTCCTGGCCTCCTCCTGTATTGTAGGCAAAGATATTTAATTTTAACACATTCTCGCGGCTTGATTAAAAGATGAAATATACTGCTTTACAAGCCATCAAGATCACAAAAAAAGATAGGAGGCCTAATTTCTACAATGTAAATCTTTCGTTATAATTATGACAGACAGGGAAAGAGACCAGATTGTTCACACAGAAACCACAAAATTTTACGGATGTTATTGAGTTACTAAGCAAGAATTTCTTTGTCGAACTTCTGTTATATAGATGCCAGAATCGAGCAGTATAACAGTACTAATAGATGTTAGAGTTGCGTTCTATATGGGTACCAGGCACAGATATATCTGTCATTGGTATTTATGAAAACAGAATGCACACTTGAGCAGTTCGAATTGATTGCAGAAGAGTTACTGCAATTTCACGAATGACACTACTACGCAAGAGTGGTGGCTTTGAGAATGACGGGTGTCAAACCATGTGCAGAGGATTCTCTGTCAAAGTCTGATCATCAATGTAAATTTACTGAAGATGCATGGTTGGTCCAAAACCGCGGTTTAACGATTTGGATGAACACCCTAACTGTAGGAAAAGATGTTTAATTTCTGACTGCTTGACTAAAAGATGAGATCTACTGCTTTACAAATCATCACGATCTCGAAAAAACTAGGACTGGACTTAATATACTAATGTAATCAAGCAAATAAAAAAATTGCATTCATGCAGCAAATGTATATGCATGCAAACATCATCTAACACAGAGATAATTGCAAAATGTACCCTCAAATTATCGTTCAAAAATGATAATTTATTTAAAAACAAGTTACTACCCATAACTTTAAATCCCAATTTCAATTAACACGTTGTTATAGGGAGAATATTGTATAACAATATTTTAGGAGGTTGCTGGATTAATAGAGCTAAATACGGATATAAAGCTTAAGAAAGAAGAACAACGGTTAGGGTTTGTGTGTATAGATGTGGCTGATCTTGATGGCTGATCTTAAAATTAGGGAATGCCACTTAAAAATTTGCAACCTGACTTTTGAATCTGGATATCATGTCATATCCTAATGATTGTTCAGTCTTAGCATGTCAACCCTCTAAATTCTCCATAGATCAAATGTTTCAATAATTTGTTTAAGAGAACTGTAGCACAAGACTTAATATACTAATGTGATCAAGCTAATTAATAAAGAAAAATATGCATTAATGCAGCAAATGTGCATGCAAAACATTAGTTAATATATTATATTTTAATTATCACACACAACAGCATCCGCAGTAGCAATGTCAAATTAATTTTCAAGAAGAGTGTCGACGTTTACCGTCAAAAAAACTTTGGCAATTTGGTATCCGGGTTCGATTCCCGGCTGCGGAAACATTTTTTAATTTTTTTTTTAAAATTAAAACTCCCTCATCTTCTTCTGATTGTGTACATCCTTGGTGGCATTTTCCTCTTTTTATCTGTGTTAAAAGCTCACTCATTTTCTTCTAATTGTGTGCATTGTTTCAGCGTTAAGTTGTACTTCAATTCAGAACTCTAAATGCCTTCTAAAAAATTAAGATTATAAGCTGGTTGGCTCACTCAATATTATTAAGCTATCAATATTATTAAGCTATCAAGTTTACTTCTTCCTGATTCGAATTGATTGCACAAGAGTTACTGGAATTTCACAAATGATAGTACGCAAGAGTGGTGGCTTGAGAATGACGGGTGTCAAACCATGTACAGAGGATTCTTGTCAAAGTCTGACATCAATGTAAATATACTGAAGGAGGCATGGTTTGGTCCAAACCGCGGTTTAACGGTTGGATGAACACCCCTACTTGCAGTAAAAGATGTTTAATTTCTCAATGCTTGACTAAAAGATGAGATCTACTCCTTTACAAATCATCACGATCTCGAAAAAACTAGGAGGCCTTCATATACTAATGTAATCAAGCAAATCAAAAAATTGCATTCAAGCAGCAAATATGCACGCAAACATTGTGTATGTTTGGGGTATCTTAAGTAACTTATGACGTATAAACACTTATGTCATATAAGTGATAAGTGGAGTAGTCAGTAGAGTGTTTGGTAAATCAGAACTTATAATCAGTAGATTGTTTGGGTAAATCAGAACTTATTAGTTAATTTTTTTTTATAATTTTCAAAATATTAATTTTTTATATATAACAATGGATATCAATGGATAGATTTCGATGAATAGGGAAATTTGATACATACATATCAATTTTCTAATGAATGGATCGGGAGATATATGATTTCGAAGATTTGAAGGATATTATATATTGCGTATATCGAGAATAAGTTATAAGTTATAAGTTGAAAGTTAAGAATTCTTAACATTCAACTTATGGGTTTATAAGTTATAAGTTGAGCTAAAACTTATTTTGACAAACACCCCCATAAGTGCTTATGGCCTTATAAGGCATAAGTGCACAGTAATGTGAGATGCCAGACAGCCCCATTATCTAAAATTAATTGCAAATTACATTCTCAAATTATCGTTCCATGCAAACATTATCTAATATAGAAGTAATTGCAAAATTCACCCTCAAATTATCATTCAAAAACTATGTTGTATGATAAATATATGACGCACATAAAGAATTTATTTTTTTGTGTGAGTAGTATTACACTTTTATTTCTAAATCTAGCACCTTTAAAAATAGGGTCCTTTTTTGTATATTATTTTAACATTAATTTTTTTCATTAGATCTGCAGGAATATATATATCAACTATTTATGCACATAGGACATATTCAAGGTGTGACATTTACAATTCACACATCAAACATTAGAGCAAGTCCAACAATGTCCTAAATTGATGTCCTTAGCTAAAATTTAGGGCATTTGAGAAAAAATATGCTCCAACAATGTCTTAGTGTGCCTTAAAACACTAAGACATTCATCTCATGCCTTATTTTTAGGACACCACTAATCATGCCTTATTTCATTTTTTATCAATAAAAAAATCCATTTTCCTCCTTTTCTTTCCTTCTTTTATCAAATATATTATTATTTTAATAATAAGGCACAAGGATAAGGCATATTGTTGGAATTGATATATAAAAATAATGTCTTAAATCACTAGGACACTAATTTTTATAATATTTATAGGGCATAATGTAGGACATTGTTGGACTTGCTCTCGGTAAGAAATATTTAATCACAGTTATAGCTATTTCTGGACACATTTATTCCCTATGTTGTATTAGATAGAGTATAAAGGTAACTATTTAAGATATTTATGTTCAAAATAAAATTATTTAAGATATTAGAGTAAACTGAGTGAGAACTAAGCAAAAGCGCTATTAAGTTTAGGGTTAATAGTGTTTCCAAGTATTTAACATGAATATTTTTTGTCTTAAAAATATAAATGTCATATAAATTATATAAATATTTGGATAAATTTACTTATAAATTGATAAAAAAAATTAAAATTAGATTAAAAAAATATTATTTAACACAATAATATTAATACAAGTATTTTAAATAAAAAATAAATTTAAAAGCACAAATAATAAAATATGAATTATTAAACAAGTAAGAAATCAAGCAAATAATAAATAAGTTAACATAAAGTACATCGTTGTTAACATTCAACTTATCAACATATAAGTTATAAATTGAATTGAAAAGTTAAGTAAACATTCATCATAAGTAATTATAGATTTATAGTTATAAATACCTACTTTAAGATAAACCAAATAACGCCCAAGTTGACACACCAAATAAGGGTAACAATCAAATTATTTTATTTTATGTGGGGCGCATTTATTAAACAAAATCGTGTAACAGCAAGACTAAAAAAAAAAAATTGTATTAACTTTATACACAAACCCATCAAATTATCAACCTAAAACCTGCAATTGTATAATTTTATTATTCAAACGAGACTAAAATTAACATTATACTGGTACAATTTAATCTTTGTGATTGGGATTTTGGGTATAATACTCGAACAACATAAAATAGTTATGCTCAACTACAAGAACATAACTAAAACCGTAGAAGTTTTACCATGCAAAAAAATCAATTTTTGTTGGAGAAGTCCAATACTAAATATAATATAATTATAGTTATTGCTAAAATATGGTACCAAAAAATGATTTTAGATGCTAAAATTTAACATACAATTCAATATTAGTTACATTTTGGTGCTAAAATTTAACAAACACTCCGATATTAATTACATTTTGCAATCAAACAATTTAGTATCTGACTAAATTTTTGTCCTATCCATCCAAATTTCATATAAAAGAGACCAACTTGCATTAGTTTATAATATTTGCATAAAATATGCATTTATGCATATTTGGCATGGTTATAAAAATCGGTAATCGGTATAAATCGGTTGAGGTACCGATTTATGATTAATTGAATAATCGGAGATTAATCGGAAGGATTAATCGGAGTATAAATCGGATATTATAATAATATTTAATATATTAGTCTAATTTACAATTAAACATATCATTTTAAATAAATTCATAAGATTAATCGGATTTCAAAAATCGAATCGGTGAGTTACCTTACAAAGGATTAATCGGGGATTAATCGGTTAAATCGGGGATTTTTAGAACCATGCCCTGTTTGGTAACCCGTTTTACTGTTAACTTATGCTTTATAAGGCCATAAGTACTTATGGGGGTGTTTGCCAAAATAAGTTTTGGCTCAACTTATAACTTATAATCCCATAAGTTGAATGTTAGGAAATCCTAACATTCAACTTATGCTTATAACTTATTTCTCGATATACGCAATATATAATATCCTTCAAATCTTCAAAATCATATATCTCCCGATCCATTCATTAGAAAATTGATATGTATATCTCAAATTTCTCTACTCATCGAGATCTATTCATTGACATCCATTGTTAAATATAAAAAACAAATATTTTGAAAATTATAGAAAAAAGTTAACTTATAAGTTCTGATTTACCCAAACAGTTTACTGATTATAAGTTCTGATTTACCAAACACTTTACTGACTTATAAGTTATGCTCTACTTATCACTTATATGACATAAGTGCTTATAAGTTATAAGCTACATTTTTTAAGATACCCCAAACACCCACCATGATATTTGGAGACATTTATAATATTTGCATAAAATATGCAGTTACGCATATTTACATCCAAATATGCAACTTCAGAATAATATTTTTTGTATTTTGTATCAAATTATAGCAATGACACCGAACTTGACAACACATTGGAATTGCTCTTAGTGTAAAATTTTACACAAGACTTCTTTAAAATATTCTTTTGCCCCTGTTCTGTCTTCAGCATAGTACAATAAAGACTACGGAGTACATCAAAACAAATGGGTTTTATATCAAATTGGCCACCCGTTCACTCAAAACTATCAATTAGACCATCCATTCAAAAACGATATCATTTGAATCACTAAATTCGTAATAAATATCAAAGTGGCCATCTATTATAGTAATCGGAAAGTAAAAATAATTTTTCATCGAGTTTTACACATTGTTCTTAAATACTACTACTATAATCAAATGAAAAGTTATGAATTCTAGTATTTTTTATAATTATTTAGAATTTAAAAAGTTTATTTACTATTTATTTTTAATTAACACAAGGAAAATGACAATAAAATAAAAAATAAATAGTAAATGAATTTTTAAAAATCTAAATATATTATTAGAAATACTAGAATTATTAACCTTTCATTCGGTTATGGAAGTATTCAAGAAAAATGTGTAGAACTCGATGAAAAATTACTTTAATTTTTCGAAAACTATAATGGGTGGCCACTTTGATATTTATTATGATTTTAGTGATTCAAATGATATCGTTTTTGAATGGGTGGTCTAATTGATAGTTTTGAGTGAAATGGGTGGCCAATTTGATATAAAACCCCAAAACAAATAATTGTATATAACAAATTTGAACCAAAAAGATGAATTAAAAAAAATTGTAGATTCTTGAGAATAGTTTTACATGTTCTGACTTTCCAAGTTGTGTGTTAAATATTTTTCGGCAAACTACATTTCATCAGTCATCGACACTGCATTTTGAATTACAGAGAAAAATTTACATGGGCATTATAATAGAAATTAGAACCAAGGTAAATTATGTGACTACCAAAGAAACAGAAGTAAATTATGTAATTTTAACTTTCAGTGAAATCATCACATATAAATTAGGTGTATATTACAAAAATACAAAGTCAGAAACAAGAGTAACTAAAAACAACATAAATTTCTAAACATCTCAGATCGGGAGACTTGGCTCCAAGTATACAAACCAAAAATAATAAAATTTATAAAAAGCAAACCTTTGACCTGATGGTATGACTTCTGAAGAAAACAAGTAGATCAGAATCCTGACTTCTACATTGCTACAAATAACCCTCCGGAACTGCTGCTTAGATATATCCACTAGTAGCTTACATTCACAATCTTCATTCCATATTAAAACTCGATAAAAGAAAACAAAACCTAGACCCATTATTTCAAACACCTCTCTGCAGCCCTTAAAGAATAATATGTGCTTTCCTTATTGTTCTTAGAATGTACGTTCTGACCTCTCATCTTGTAAAGGGTACAAAGAAAGCTAGGAATCAAATAATGGAACAAGAGGATACCAGAGAGGGGATCGAATTTGTACTTGACAATTGGTTAAATAACCAAAAGTTAATTCTTTCAAAATCATCCCTCTTTAAAAACTCAAGAAGATTGCACTGCCAACCTCTGAAGATGTTCAATGAACACCTGGAGATTCACATCGTCGGTAAATATTACATCCATACCAGCTGCCATTTCAGAAGCATTATTATACGTTGCTGATGGATTTAACTTTGCCAACAGAAATCTTGCCTGCTCAACATAATTTAAAACAAATCAGGAAGAGTGCTTGTCCACTGTCCACAGTCCACAGATATAGTGTGCGTACTACCAAGTGCTAGAGGCTATTCTAATAGAACTGTAATATTATGATTTTAAAAAAAAATTACCTGGGATCCATGCTGATCGCATACCACCAATCTTGGTACGGGGAAACGTTCGCCAATAATTAGTTTAGAATCGTTATGAGGCGCTTGCAACAATTGTGCAAATGCCTACAAAAAGAAAATTGCATTCAGTTTGAGAAAAAACACCATGCTTATCAACGATGCATATAATTGCTCTCTCTAAACCATTGTATGTCTATTCTCCCCAAAACATGATTTTGGAGTTACCCTAGCAAGTCCCTGGTACAAAAATTACAGGGGTCCTATTTCAAAGCCACTCACTACATGAGTACTTGTCACCCTATTCATCTTCTCTCATTATCAGACTTCAGGACATTTCTCTTTCTTATATTCCCTCCATTCTCTCAAATCACAGATATTAGTTTTCACCAAGCTTACAACACATTTCTTTTTTCTTTATTTAAAAGGATTCTCAAACCCATCATATTTTCCTTTGTGCCAAAAACACATTCAAATGTAACACAAATATGCTCTACTTTTCTTGTATTATTCACAGTTTTGCGGCCCAAGTCTCATTTTATACTGCCTGCAAGTGCAATGCAGGAAGCGTTCATTAATAAAGTGTGCGTGTGTGTGAGCGCACAAAGCAATAACAAGCACTACTAAATAGTAAAGCAATAAAAAGCACTACTAGATATTAATAAAGTGCAATGCAAGAAGCATGTACTAAAGCGCGCGCTTGTGTATGCCCGCACCATAGTAAACAATAAAAAGCACTACTCATATCTGTTTGTTGCAAGGTTCAACTAAATAGGCACGAATTCTTTTCTTGCTTTCAAATACTAAAACTAACAGCATTAAAATGAAGGCAGCACCTGGTGTTCTGCCTGGTTCTGGTAGCCCATGTTTCTCCACTGAGCTATTGTCATTCCATGAAATATAACTATACTAAAATATGAGTCCAACAAAAGAATACGGTCTGCACCAATTGATGCCACGTCCAATAGAACTGCTTCAGGAAGTGCGTTAAATGAATAGGATATTAGTGATGGTTGTATCATGACAAGAGAGTTGGGTACATTCTCCCGGTTTAACAACATCCGAAAATAGGCTGTCTCGTCTGGACTATTGTTAAATACCTGCAAACGTAGAGGACAAAGAAGTTAAATGCATGCAAATCAAAATACACACAAGTATACAAAGAAAGTTGTAAGAATTCTGAAAGCTTGACAAGCATTATTACCTGCACGAATTGCGATCTTCGCAAATTAAACATGAATTGTGGAAACAACGAAAATAAAGGGTTCAAAGTAAATGAAGTTGGATCATCTTTGCGGTAGTCACCAAATTTTGAGCAAAGACGGATAAGGTTTCGATCCAACCACCGTGTGGCATCAAACCCTTCCTGACAATAGTAAATTGTAGCAGATGAAGTCAACTGGAGACATTCAAGTTATACAACCAAAAATATATAACTACTAATTTGACAAAAAACACATAGTTCAGTAAATGGACGCAGAGAACAGTATAAAGGGATGGAAATAAGTGATTATATGGATTACTAAGATATGAATATCAGCATCGCAACAGAACCTCCCAACACCATTCCTTGCAGAAGACCACTAACCGAAGTGATCTGGGAGAGGACACAAGTACTCCCTGAGTCCCATTTTTCTCGGCAGTTTCCTACTTTGGTATGATCAAGAAAGATGATGAAGTTATACGAAACGGATTTCGTTGATTTTACAAGATTCAAATATTAAATCGAAGACCAAGACAAAATTGCTCTGCAAATGTAAGTTTTAACTTTGATTGCTGATGGTTAAAAATATTCGCTACAAATTTTCAAATGAACACTGTTTGGAAGAAACTCAACAAGTAACTACTATCAGATGCAAATTTGCAAAAGTCATATAAGTGCCACTGCCTACAACTTTTGGAAATTTGGGAGTACGAAAGATAACATTAACAAAAACGAACTTCCAATTTTTGTCTCTATGCCCAACAACAATCTAGGAAAAAACAAAGAGCTACAAGCCAATATCCAGGTTTTCCTTGTACAAATTGGCATTTAAATCAACCATCTAAGAACTACACAAAACCCCCACTCAAGCAACCACCATTCATGTACAGAAATAAACATAAAAGTACCTCCATTTCCATTTTATGAGAGGTTAATCTTGCAACTACTACCGCAGCTGTTTCTTGATCAAATCCTTGTACCAAGTCCTGCAAAACCATAAAGTTCAACAGCATAAAAATCTCAATTTGTGCACATACCTTTAGTCAACAGTTGGCCATGTTATTGGCTCAAAGGCCCAAGAAGACCATTTCTAGAAAATAGAAAAGGCGTGGAAGCCCAATTAGGCAATTATTTAGGATATTATTTGTTATATTTTAATTTAAAATACATTAGTTACTAAATTTTAATTTTAATTAGGAAAGCTGATAAGCATATATAGGTATTCATTAGTTGTGATTTAGCAGTGTCTAATAAATTCATGATTATAGTGAGTTCATAGTGAAATCCTCTTGCGAGAAATTTCTGAAATTATCCCTTAAACCCTAAATAGCCCAAACAAAGGAAAATTCTTACTCAAATGGACTAAGCAAGTCTCCCAAAAGTCTAAAAGGACAGGGTCTAAATTCTTAAAATTTCTCTAGACGTCGGACGTATATCCTGAATTTCTCAAGGAAACAAAGGAAAACTCTTACTCAAATGGACCAAGGAAGTCTCCTAAAAGTCTAAAAGGACAGGGCTCCAAATTCTTGTTCCTCAAAATTTCTCTGAACGTCTAACGTATATTTATGAAAATCTTACTTGTAAGTGTTACGACTTATGCCAGTGAGTCAAAACGCTTCAAAATATATAACCTTAACTGCATGAAATAAATGATAAATTGAATCCAATTCAAAAGTGAAATTAGAAACACAAAACACTACATACCTCCGACCCAATAGCACCATCTGTCCATCGTTTGGTAATGGTTGTAACACGCAGCCTTTGTTGACAATCAGGGGTCTGATAACTTCATTTTTAATCAACACAAACACTTTTCAAATAATGAAAGCAACACTTTTCAAATTGATAAGCAAAATGCAAGCAAGCTATGTATATAGCTAAAGTTAATTCACAAATAATATATTTTATCAAAATATAATGAGAAGTTAACTTGAAGGACATGCCAAAGTACAGATTGACACCCCTACAAATCAGCATAAATTAAAACTCACACAAAAGGTACTCAAGTCACCAACTCGACTGAAAAATACATTAGTCTTAAATCAAAATATACAATAGAGAGGCAGATGATAAGAGATTTCCAGCTTACCTTGTAAGGAACTGTATGTACAACTGTGGATTGATATTTCCCGAGGGATCTGGTTTTTCACTAGATGATATGTCAAAGAAAACAGTCAAGCATGTAGTTTTATCTAGGCCACACAACTTCCAGGCAGTGGTATTCCCCTGTCCAATAACTGTGCTTGCAACAGCAGGTCCTTTCTGCAAGATATACATTACATAAATGTAAAATGATGCGTTTTAGGGACATGGTAGTGTTCAATTTCAAAAGTTTGCATCTAAGGATTTGCAGAAACCAACCTTTTCCAGAGATGTACAAGGTCCTAGGATTCCCTGAATCTTTATATCTTTTGAACAATTAATCTCAAGTGTGCCACTGAAATATCAAATCAAATATGAGTTTTACGTCCAAAATGAACTGCACATACAATTACTATTTAAGGTTCAGACTAGTGGCAATTTGAAGCATATAAATAACTGAGGGAATACTTTCTTGCAGAAAACCAACTTGAGTGTAACGTTTCAAAAAATTACTTCTACATTAAGCATCCTCCAAGCATCAGCTATGCTTGGTAAGTTGATAGAAGAAGCAAACTACAATTTTAAGAGATAATGTATATTTACACTCAAAAGTATTTCTAGGGACAATGATAAAAACGACAACAAGAGTACTAAAGTCATATATATGTAGAATATGCTAAAGATCAATGAGTCTGGAAGGTACAAATACATAATCGATGAGTGCAATTCACTAATATCTCATACAAGAATAGATAAAGTGGCATAACTTGTTAGCACTCAACTTGCAGGTAGTACTAATGTGTGGGTGTGTGAATATAAACGTCACAACCCAATATTAAAAATCGTAAAAGAACTGAATGAAACACTTCTCTTAATTAACCTTCATCTTAAGTCTTAACCAGATCCAACATAGATGTACGCGTTCAACTCAAGCTGTTTATAAGTTATGCCACAAGCAATTTGAAACTAAGAATTTACACTAAATGCTAGAACAAAACATTTTGTACAGATAGCTGCAAATAAAACAGCTCCGGCAAACAGTTTTAAGCAGGCTATCAGATTCTACAGCATAATTTTAAGTCTCAGACATATATACATATATATGTTTTAGTGTGTGTGTGTGTCTTCTGTCTATTTAATGTGCGTACTGCGATTTTACACCATTCAAGCTACAACAGAGTTAGGCAGTTGGCAGTAGAGATTGAAAAAGAAAATATCACAAAAAGAATGTAAGAAACAAAATGATGAAAAAGCAAAATAAAGCTATAAAGCATGAGTCAACATGTTTGACAATGAGAAACTCACTTGAAGCAGAGCCCCAGTGACTGTTCACCATCTTCAAAAACACGCCTAAAAGAGTCTTTAAAAACAGAGTGTCCAAAACTTTCAGAAAGAACAACAAGCCCCCCTGTTCTTTCAATGACAACTTTCATCTCTGCAACACCGACCTAAAAATGTACACGGTTTTAGATTACAAACGCTAACACCGTCCAGGGAAGCATTAAATGATGGCTTAATGAAATAATTTTATTTTAGAAAATAAAACTCATGTTCCAAAGGAAGAAGTGCTAGCAGAAATATGGAACAAGTTCTATTTTATTATAATCCATAAGCTATGCAAATTTTGTAATCACATAGCATTTACAAAGAAAAATAATCTTCTGCAAGTGTTATAGAAATATGCATTTCACGAAACAACATGCAACATCAATCTACAGATATCCTCAATGGTACCATCATACTACTAACTTTTGCAAGCAATTCCACCGCTTTTTGCTTCTCACATGTAGCACCTTTCT
Organism: Kitagawia praeruptora; assembly: GCA_037693485.1. Classification (NCBI taxonomy): domain Eukaryota; kingdom Viridiplantae; phylum Streptophyta; class Magnoliopsida; order Apiales; family Apiaceae; genus Kitagawia; species Kitagawia praeruptora. The sequence continues at coordinate 20,628,316 of CM075347.1, forward strand.
CTAGCCTTTCATACTCAAACGTTAGTGAAACGTTAAAACTATTACAGAAGGCAGTGGAAACCATTGGCAGAAGTCGATAGTACGATGGTACCATTGAGTATATCCCAAAAATTAATTACTGGAAGTTACATTACAGTAAGGAAAAAGGCCACAAATATTAGTTTACAAAGGTTGAGGAGGCTGCTTATGCACATTTTAATATTTTATCAACGTTTGAATGACGAAAAGGTACTATCAACTATCAAGTATCAACACAAAACCATGAGTACAAGGGTACCACAAGTAGGAAGCAAAAAGGTAGTGGCACCATTAATATTGATAATATCCCTTAATTTAGTCATATGTATGATAACAAGGAGTGCACAAAAATGCATCCAGTAGACGTGGAAATTTTTTAGCAAAAAATTCAGCCCGTTATCAAAGTAATAGGCATAGGCCTTTAGCACAGAGAAAGTAATTTGCTCATTAGTGACGACAATCTTTTACACAATATATATCAGCCCGTTGTACCAACTACCAAGATCAAATACAGATAAAGTTTATTCACTCTAACTGCCTAATAGGCATAAGCTTTCTGTAACCAAACTATCACAAATTTAAAATCAGAAACAAAAAACAAATAGCTTTTTGTATGCCATAATATTAGTTTTAGATATATAATTAAATAATATTACTGCAGCGACTACATTGGTAAATTTCTAATACAGTCATGCATTGTTACTCCTGATTATTAATAATTACATCTGATCACACTATCACAGATTATAAGCTCGGGTTAGCTATTATATACATAAATGTACGATTACACATGCAGATAAAACTTGTAATGGTTTCTTCATATTGATCACTTCACAGGATCAAAACTGCAACCACACACCAAACTGATACATATTAACATTTCAGCCAGGCATCAGTTTAGAAGTCGCAACAGAATATTGACACAAACCTGATCAAGTGCAGAAGCAAAAAGGTCCAATACATGCCCCTGACTGACAAGCTGCTTTGCAAGTTCTTCATAAAATTGAACAGCTTTCCTGAAATAAGGTGCTGCATCCTTATCCAAATCTTTATGGGAACGAACTGGTTCAGACAGATCCTTTGATACAATCTGCAGAACAAATGACACGTCAGAACTGTGTAACGTCAAAACTATAAACTCTATGCAGAAGAATCCAGTTTCTAACTGTTTGAACTACTTACATACAATCATGACTAGGATAGAGACTCTGAAACGTAGGTTGTTTCAAGGTAAAAAATAAAGGCAAAACAAGAACGAGGCTGGGAGGGGATGTGGGGAAAAAGGTACTCACAAGACCAAATTAATATGTCATACTCACATTCAAATTAAAAAGATGAAGAAAGGTAAGAGCTTGCTAAAAAATAAGCATATTAAAGGAGATACTTATATATAAAGGAAAGCATTGTTGACGAATAAAATTTCTGTAAGAGAACATTTCTCGAATTTATAATTCAGTTCTAAATACTGATAATGATGGTAAAACCAATAACGACATCAAACGGGAGTCGTCATTATTACATTATAAACACATATAACTGGGTCGAGAAAGTGACAACGTAAAATTAAAAGATAGAAAGCCATACCGAGCCTGGTCCTTCTGTACATGGACCACCCACAAGTGCAATAATTCGTGCACCTGTACCAGGCAAACAAGCTCCAAGCAATCCCGAAGCAACACTAAGGGCCACTCCCGTACACCGTAAAGATCTATTACCAGGTGGAACTGGCCACAAATCCGTACCCAACTCCTCTAACAACTGAATACCACCGAAAACAGAAGACCACAATCACCAAATATGTCAACATACAACTAAACCACAAACAATTAGACATCAACAGCATTCAACTTCCATCCTAATTAACTAACAAAAAACATCAACATTTCAATATAATGCGAAGATTAAATCCCATATTTAATTTCTTTTAACATACAACTAAAACATAATCAATTAAAAATCAACAAGCATTCAGCCTTTAAACCAATTAACTATCAACAAAGATCAAAATTTCACCGTAATGCCAATATTAAACCCCTTAATTAACCAATTTACAACATTAAAAAAATCAATAATTAAGATTCAACAACCAACAAATATCGACAAAATTGAAACAAAATCTCAACATTAAAAAACATAACCAAAAAATAAAAAATTAAAAATCAATCCGAGAACAATCCATACCGAGCTAAAAGTATACTCGCAATCCGACGCAGGCAACAAAAACCGACTAACCCCACTATCAAAACCTCCACCTTGTCCACCTTTACCATAAACACCACCAGCACTCCTCCTACCTAACCCCAACTGATCCAAAACCTGATCTTTCCCCATCTCCTTAGACCCCCGAAAAACGTAAACTTTCGACATTTCCCCAAACCCCAATTCATGAACCTGCACTTGTGTCCCAAAACTCACAAACCCCACCAACGCATTCTCCGGTAACAACCCAATTGCCTGTTGTAACGCCAGTTTGGCATACCCTAATTCCTCCTCAATCATACACGTATCCAACACAAACACAAACACAGGTGGCCTAATCAAATTATTCTGAGTGGGACCCATTTGAGTAGGACCCATTTGAGAGGCACCCTTTTCATCAATTGGGGTTAAAGAGTATTGAATCGTAGTATATTGATGGTATAATTCAGCAGGTACATTTGTTTCAGAGATGGCTGAGTAATGATGAGGGAAGTGATTACGTTGAAAACAAAAAGGGCAGATCCAAATGTGAGCGGCGAAATCGACACGAGCGAAAGGGTTTAGTATTGAAGAACAAGTTTTACAACGGAGAGGAGAGTAAGGGAGAGTGAGAATGTCAGGGTGAGATCGGATCGGAGAGATTGAAGCAGCGATGGGAATGACGCATTTGGAGGATTCAACTTTGGTGCGTGGCCAGGAGTTCCAGGTTAGACGGATGCCGTCGATGCCTTCGCGATCTGGGTCGGCCATTTCTGAAGCCATAATGGGAGAGAGATGGGAGAGATTGGGAGAGAAGGGAGAGATTGGGGAGAGATGAGTACAGGAGAGAGAGAGGAGGATGAGAGGGGAGAAGGGTCGAAGAGAATTGGAGGAATGGAGTCAAAGATGGAGAGTTAGAGAGAGAGATTTGTACGTATATTTAGCCTGTGTGTATAAAATTCTCGATCAAGAAAAAATTAGATACTCCGATCCGACGATCAAAAGCGGAGCGGATGATGATATAAAATGTATTTATTATAATTATTTATTTAGTAAATTTAAAAAACATGTTAGTGTTTTTTGTGAAAAAAAAAAAGGATGTTGTGTTTGTTATGTTCGAATATACAGAAGTAATGTATGTATTTATCGAATATTTATATTTATTTGTCAAGATTTTGCGATTAAATGTATGTATCAGTCTGTCTTTGGAATGACATGCATTTTCAAAATCATACAACATGATTCGATTTGAGTTGCAGATCTTGATTTACTTATTTTATCAATCTAATTAGTGGCAAAACAACCTTATATCAAAAATATAATATAATTTTTATTTGATTTCATTTGTTTAGGCATCCGACGAAAAGGAACGGGGGGCTTGGTATGAATTATGATCATAGTGTTTCTGGCAAAAAAAAAAAAAAAAAAAATTATGATCATAGTGGTAAAAAGATGAACTCGGAATTGCAAGACAAATCTACTTCGTTGTCTGTTTAGGAATGCGGATTGCAAGCTTTCATATGAATTATATGAAGGTGAACGGTCCCTGGCAAACATTTGCCAGGGAACTGTTTCCCAACATATGGTTTCTGGACCGTTGGATCGTTGATCCAACGGTCCTGATTTAAAAAAAAAATTACACCGTACCGCAGAAACTTTCCGCGGTACGGAGTAATTACAAAACTGCCCCCTGTTTTCATATAAAAAATCTACTGTTCACCGTACCGCGGAAAGTTTCTGCGGTACGTGAACAGTGGGGATATTTTTGTAATTGCTCCGTACCGCGGAAAGTTTCTGCGGTACGGTGTAATTTTTTTTTTAAATCAGGACCGTTGGATCGTTCCGTTGGATCAACGATCCAACGGTCCTGGAACCATATGTTATGAAACAGTTCTATGGCAAATGTTTGCCATAGACCCTTATATGAATGATGAATGCAACATTTTTTTATGGAAATCTCCTTCCGTAGTGGCATTTGTTTTTGGGCATCACCCTCGGAGTCGGATGTGTCGAAACCACACAAAAAGGGAACCAACCATGAACTAACTAATAAAGAAAGAAGATTAATTTTGAATTTAATTTATATCCTACCATACCAGTTTACGGGTTTTGCAAGTTCACCTTGACATTGTTAACTTGCATAACCACAGTATCCATAATGGAACAAATTAAAATCACATTACCATAAAAAAAAATCAAATTAATTGAAGCAATCTCCATTCATGAATTCTTAAATAAAACAAGTGATGGCAGTTCTTGAACATCGTCACAACATTCACGTATAGCTGAATGAACGATAATTTGTCATGCATCCTAAGGTTACAAAATTTTCGGAGCAAGGTTGTTGGTTCACCTTTGCTTTTTCTTTTGCTTCTTGTACTGCTGATACAATTGTAATGACATTGTGGTACGATCTAGCTCGTTCTTTAACCTTCCATTCTCTGATATGTCACGAAGAATCAAAAAATGTTCTGATAGTTTCTTTCTAACCTCAACTTCATCTGTCCGATTTGCTATATCAGCATCAGCCACAGTAGGTACAGCCTGCTGCACATTGACTCTTTTCCTCTTGTTACCGGATTTATTGATATTAATGTTCGTATTAAACGACTCCTTTTCAAGTGATAACTCAGCGAATGCTTGTTGAGGAGAGACATTGGCATGATAAACCTGGTTGCTTGTATTGCTTAAATTTGCTATGCTCAAGGCTATAGTGGAAACAGATGGATGATAATGTTTTGAAAGGAGGTTCAGTTCCCAAAGTACCGAAGCTAGTGCACCACTGAGATTTGGGTCTGAAGCATAAGGGTGATACTTCTGCAAATGATGTTAATAAAAGCATCAGAATGAGATAAGAGAAATTTAATTGACAACGTAACTATAAGCAAGAAGATTACAATATTTTAAATTGTGTCCTAGAAGTAAGCCAGTTATTGCAACTAATTTAAGAAACTATGTTATATCAGTGCAGACAACAGGATTAAAGATTTATTTCCATCAAATTTAACCATCCCTTTCAAGCCAAAAATCTAATCATCCACGTGAAGGGAATGCTATTTGAGGAAAATATTCTATAACTTTTCTAGAGTAAAACTAGGTACAACATTAGGTGATTAACAGTCCCAGAATTATAACAAAAAAATGAAGAGCAAACACTGGCCTCCTAAGAAGCAAAGTATGTCTTACCGCAACAGGACCTGAAACAGAACCACCTCCGGCATCATTTTCTAACAAATTTCTGCATTTGACATTCTTTTGAAGAAGATGCTTCAGAGTAACCAGAGCTGCAATAGTTTCCAAAATTTTGCATATCATAAAAAAGAATTACTACTACAATAATAATACAGAGCTGTGAGTTTACTGCAATATACCAGCCATTGATTCTGCAGCACCAAAGCACAATGAAAATGTGGCCAAACGTTTAATAAATGCTGCAGCCCTTTGCATGTCATGTTGTCTGTCATCACATAGCATTATCTTCAGAGCTTCAGCTAATACTTCCCCTTTGTCCCTGCTCCAATATATCAAGGTCAAAAGATAAGTGGACATCATATTGGCCTTTCAACCAAACAAAAAAACACATACTTAAATTTGACAAATAGATGAAAGGCTGGCAAAGCAGAAAAAACATGTGAAATACGGAACTAATTAGAGAATGTATCTACGGAAAATGTATCTATCTTTTACTGGTCATCTCCCTCTTATCAATAACATGAATATCCTATGTAAATTTTCCAAATCAGGCCACAAGGCATGGGAAAACTTTCAAATGGAGGGACAATTATAAATTTAGGCTATTAAGTTTTAACCAGCACAATGCTCGGATAGAGCTTACTCAAAAACATGATGCCACTTCCGTAATGAGTGCACTTAAACTACCCAAAATAAGAAGTGATTAAACTTCTTCAGTATGGATCTAAAATTTACCACAGGAGCAGAGACTCAGCTTGCAAAAGTGCCACAAAGAATTTTATTTATTCTTCATTTATAGAGATACTGTCTATCAAAAGTAGATGTGATTTACTCAAGGACATATGAGTATTTAAATTGAACAGAGGCCTTAGATTTTATTTTAATGTGCAGTGCTATTGGGTGACGCGTCCAATTGCAACATGAAGGATCAGGACACTGGACACCGTAGTTCTTCGTATCTGACACAGGTATGACGGCAAAATGGAAGTTATAAGGTACCTCGAGAAAAAATTGCTCAAAGGCTTGAGACTTATCCACTCTAACGACAAGGGACTAACAATTAATTTCATATGACTGTTTAAAATACATTAGCCATTTGCTTCTAGACACTAAACAGAAAAAGGGTGATAAACTGATTTTAAAATGTAACAGTGTAGGAAACTAGAACTTTACAAGCGTGTAAAGATGATCAAACATGCAGTCAGCTATATGCTCGACTTAAAAAACTTAATTACGCAAAATTCATCCACCAAATTGGATGATTGTGGATCACAATCCAAATCCAATGATTATGGATCACATTCCCTATATCGTAAAAGCAACATACCTGGTATCACATTACGAAAAAAAAATATTATTAAGTAGCATAATAGTGCAGAAAATGTAGTTACCTCCCAGGCCTGTATTCTAGAATTAGTTGGTAAAGTTGTGCATAAAAGTCCTGCAAATCTATATTTAAGGCATCAAGGTTGCTCTTCATCACTTTGAAAGCAACAATGCAACACTGGAGGCGTTCAGATACAGTCAAACATCCTCCTGGACTATTTTCCGGAGATCCATTGACATCACTGCTACCTCTAGCTAGTTTTCCAAGGTAGCTCAAAAGATCGGCCATGAAATCTAAATCAACTAGATGTGAAAATTTCCCAATTCCGTTTAAACATGAAACGAGAAGTGGGTGTCCCCCTGACGAAGCAAAAGTTCCTGAATTGGCATCTGTTCTGTGGAACAATATAAAAAGAAAGGAAACTTGTCAATACATACTGCAGTACTATGCATATTACTTCACTTGTCAAGGAAACATGTGAACACATACTACAGTACTATGCACCATTTTCAAATTGAATGTCACAACCAAATCTTGACTACGTATCATATTACATAAAAAAATTACGGGCATACCTTGTCTGAAAGGTATGCTTTAATATACGAAAATAAATTTCAAATATGGCAGAAAGAGTCTCTGTTTGCATTCTTCTGCGCTCCGCAATATCTTGAGCAAATGAAGCAGCTTTATAATCGGCATCAACCTGCATAAAATATGCGGTCAAACTGGTGTCAATGGTGGGGAAAAAAAAGGCAACGGAGTTTTCATGTGAAGGTGATCACCTCCTCTTGTGTTCTTGATATCATTTCTTTCCTAGCTTTCTTTTTATCGTTATTGGGTAACTGATTTGGCTGCTCCTCTTGGTTCTTTCTTTTTTTAAATTTCTTACTTTTGCTCCTCTTATCCACAGGTGCTCTTTGGGCCCGGCCAAGGTCCTCGTCAAATACTAAAGACATAAAAACCTGCAGAAGTACAGAAAATAAGATCGAAACCAAAAAATATAACACACATTTTTATATGGAGTCGAACAGTACACCTATTATAACACTCGAAGGGCCTTCTAGTGGATCAAATCAGAGGAAGTTGCTGATGAATCTTCATCTTCTATACTTACGGAACGATAATATCAACATCTATGTGTGGATATAAGATAATTTAGGAACTAAGCTTTTCATGAGGAAAAATTAAGGTTGACATTACTTAAAAATGAGAGATAAATATGAAGCACAATATAAGAGTTCTAAGATCAGCATGCATTTTGGTGATTTTATAGCAAAGTTCCGAACCTCGTTTTTTCTTTATGTAGGCATGTCATAAAAAAACCAGCACTCATTTAGCCAAATAACCATGAACCAATTTTCTTATTTAGAAATGAGAACCATAAGATATCAACGTTAGATGAGTTCGAGATCCTAGTACAAATTGGGTAAAACTCTTAACACTGAACTCCTGCATTTAGCTTACCACACTACATAGATTATGAATGCCTATATGCTACCAAACTAGTGATGACTTCGGTCCATCAACTTCGACTGAGAATCTAAGTAGAGAATAATGCAAAATACACTAGTAATAACTGCAAACTGGGTTTGAAGTGCGGGATCAGAAGTTCAGAACAATAATAGTAAGAACTGCTAATTGGGTTTGAAGTGTGGGATCAGGACAGCACTAAAAGGACATTTAGCAGAATTAACGACTCATAATGATCAAGTGAAAAAAATATGCCGCGACTTATAATGATCTACTGCAAAATATAAGCTAGAAGAGATTTAACTGCAATTTCCATACCTCGATTGAATCAGGGTGCAATTGGCAATCATGTGCTTTCACAAGGGCAGCAATCGACCGAACAGCTTCGACAGTAACTTCACCGCCATGCTTTCCCTCATTCGTAAACAGTGATTTAATTGCAGCACAGCACAGTTTTCTATCCCCAAAAGGTAAAGTATGACAAATATGAGCATAGATATGATCCTAGAACTTAGAAGCGGGGCTAAAAGAAAATAATAGATTGGTTACAAAACAAATGGGATGGAGAAAGTGGACTACCTCACAACATCATCAGCAGAGCTTATGTTCTTGACAACAACTGCTAACAACCTCTCACGGAAGTTAAAGTGAGGAACTGCCTCCAGCAAATTACAAATGCAGCGAATGGCCACACGCTGAAAGGCTGGCTTTGCTTCCAGATAAATCAGCTTCAGCAGGTATGCCTGTAAATGCACAAAGTTGAACGGTAAATGAGAAGGTGAACTCAAACATATGTGTGATATTAGTAATAGTCGGGTAGAATTAAGTACTCAATACTCAATACATACAAGGTCAAAAAAAATATGGGTAAATACATAGGATTTGCTGAAACCAAAGAGTAGGTGTGCCCTCAAGCTCCACAGAGCAATTACAACATCCCCGGCACTTCCATAGGCAAACATATCAGCCTAAAGTCTATATAACATGAAGGTAACCAAACGAAACATTTCATGTTTGCAACTTGATCCTAAATGCTCAGACAAAATCATCGATTTTCTGTACCTTTTGGAGGCTACTTGCCAAATTAAATTACCTATGTTAAGAAAATCATGCACGAAGATAAGATGCTAATAGAGGAGGACATGGTCAACCCTCGTAGTGCAAAAATTATATATTCCTTCTAGTTCCTCCATATGGATGTTTAAATCAAAGGCGTACTACCCACAATAGTATTAATCAGTATAAGGTTACTCTTACAAGCTTTAGCAATAAAACAACACGTTAATGGGCAATGGATACATTTAATGGATGATCTTATTTTTCAAAACATTTAAACATTTAGTCGGTATAAATTCCAGCGAGTGATGACCAAAACTGGAATACAAGCTTTTAGTTTATCTATGATAACAGAAAACAATTCTTGTTGTTTTTCAAGATTTTCAAGAATAAAATATCTTGTCTAGTTAAAAAAGATATTGAAGAGATTGAAGATCAACATATTGCCAAAATGTGTATAAACAACCCTATCACGAAGCAACACTTCGAGGTGCCTCGGATTTTACAGGACCTTTCCATTCAGCCACACAACTGACAACCCACACCAAACACATGTGTACACACATTCACATGCATAAACTAAGCGCATCCCTAATCTCTTTAGCTAGAGGTCTTTTATTGCAACACACTATCAAAAGATTGCATAGTAATAAGCTTCTAAAATCTCAAAACAATTAAAAATTCAGAGTACATTCAGCCAAACCTTCACACACTTGCAAATTGTATGACACCGTGACTGATAAAATTTGAAAGAGTGTATTCTTTTCCTTAATCAGTACCAAATTTTAAGTATGAATGATTATGAGTACTATACATGACTAAAGTAATTTCACAAGAGAAATGTACAATTACACTGTTACATAAACTTTACAACTATTGATTATTGAATAACAAAAAGTGCCATATCAGACCTTGTAAACCGACAAGAGCGTAGACTCATAAAAGCGCATTTTTTTAACAGCCTTTGAAATGACCATTGCTTGCTCCTTCTCAGTAGGCAGCCTAATACGATAGCTGGTGCACAAAGCCAATGAAAAACAGTTACAAACTACAAGCAAAGGAAAAGTACGATAAATTTGTGAACTTTCATACCCAGGAATAATGTCTTTAAAAACAGCCAACAGTGATTTTAGAGCGAGTGCTACTATAGCACGATCCTCGGATTTAGAAATTTGTAGCATCTCCGAGAGAGACTTTATATTCGCTTCTGGATCCGTAAGCAGTGCCGTTCCAATCTCTGCGAGTCTGAACTTTTTACTCTCACTTGCTTCTTCAGCTGTAAGGTCCTTTTTCACCTCCTCCTGGACAAATAACCAATATTTATAGAACTAGTAGAAGACAACTACAATCGCATTAATAATGAGTTATATACATGTGTGTTTGTCAAAAAATTACATGATATAAAGCTTACAAGTAAGGTAGAATGAACAAGACTGGAATTCAAACATTAGCCATTTGTAAGGTAGAACAGATGGAATATAGCATTAAACTGCCCAACTCCCTGACAAAGATGTGATTGTCCATTTAAAGAGGCTAAGCTTATATCAATTAGAAGTCAATATTATTAATAACTTAACTTCTGCAGATTCTTTTATGAACACATTTCAAATAGGGAGTGCCTGTGATGATTGCTACAGGGGATTTTCTTGAAGATTCCTGATAGAGTGAGACGCTGAGAGGACATTAATAAGTTAATGGAGCTACCAAACCTATTCTAAGTTTTTGCGGAAATTGCATTAGCATTATTGGTCATCTTCTCAAGCATATGGACCAAATACAAACAGAAAAAGCACAACATAGTCCAAGTAGTATCTTAATTTCAACTGCTTCAAGTGACAACATCATAGCATAAGCATAGGATTAAACACTATAATGTATACAGCTGCTAATTAATTTCTTTTTTAATTTTTTGTTTTCAGTACCAATGCGATGATTATGAGAAGAGTTAAAATGAATGTGTACCACGCTTATGCAGTGGCCTTCACTACTTTGCTCCATTTTAAGTGCAAATTTCCAACAAATTGAAAAGTTTTGAGTAGAAGGAAAAAAATTAGGTAAATCTGGTCATACAAGCTGGCTGCATAGAGGACATACCAGAACATCAGCTTGGGCTTGAGAGGATTCGTTCACTTCCTCAATCTCAGTCACCTCCCTTCCTTGTTTTTTTGCTTCTTTCCTTAATTTTTTTAACTTGGCACGTTTCTCTGCCTTGCTTAACCTCACCAGACTTTCATCTGCAACATTATCTTCATTGTCGCTAGTGGCTTCACCTTCATCTGCAACTTTCCGTACTTTTGGTACTACAACGATATAAAATCAAAAGAGGTTAAATACATTAAAATTTTCAGTTGGAAAAAATAAGACAGACCACGTGTAGTTTATAATTTATTTCCTTCATTTACATAGACAAAAAGACAGACATCCGAATCTCGTGATACCAGAATATTGAAGGTTGGATTAAAATTACCTGTCCTGAAGACAATCTTTCCATCGGGAGTCTTAACAGGAAGTGCATCTACCGGATCAACTTCAAGCACATTATCATCTTTTTCTTTAAGTAAAGACTTCCTCAATCGTTGCTCATATAAAGACTCTAGGGCATCTTCTTTCACATCAGCAACACGAGTTACATGCCTTCACATCGAAATATAACATACTTAAAAGTTAAAACTTGCTACGCTATACTTCAACCACGATATTAACAAATTCACAAATATCTCATCGTAATAATAGGCACAACACAATCATACAATTTTTAATACTACGCTAATACCAACAAAATCACTGCAAGTTTATGTACCTGGTAATTGATTGGGTATCTAAAGTGTTGAGAAATCCAACGTGTTGGATATTTTCCGCAACAAAGTCCAAATCCTCATCCGACACCTCAACTTCATCTTCAGGAACATCTGGCGGAAGTTCAGGTGGCAACACTACCTTTTGCTTTTTCTTCCCCATGCAGAACTCTGCGTATATAGATAAATCCTTATAAACAAACCACAAATCGACTTAAACCAAACTCATTCTAATCAAGTAACAACCAAGTTCAAAATCGGAATAGTCACAAATACATAACTTCAACCACGACTCGATATTCATACTCAAAATAACGACCACATCTCTCTCTCTCTCTCTCTCTCTCTCTCTCTCTCTGTGTACAACTCAGTAAGCAACGATTAAAATGGAATCACAATTGTCGCAACTACACAGCTTCTACTACGCCTAGACGTTATTACACAACATAAGGACCACAAATGTGCGTGTGAACATAAAAGGACTACAAATGTATATACGGTAAGCTCAAAATAGAGTAACAATTAAGCTCACAATCAGCTAAATACAAACACATATTTTTCTAGAAAACCTCGATATTAATACTTGAGATAAGAACCACAAAAATACATATCCACACATAGATACTAAACAGCAAATTAAAATCAAAACAAAATCGATACAATCGAGTAGCAACTAGACTCGAAATCAGAATAATCACAACAACTTCTACTATATCTCAACGTTAATACTTAACATAAGGACCACAAATGTGTGCGTGTGAACATATAAGGACTACAAATGTACCACACGAATAAGCTCAAAATAGAGTAACAATTAAGCTCACAATCACAATCCGCAAATACAAATACATAATTTCTACTGCACCTAGAATCTCGATATTAATACTAAAGATAAGCACCACAAATATAAAATAAACTTGATAAATCGAGTAACAACGAAACTCGAAATCAGAATAGTCAATACGAACTTAATACAAACAAACGATGATTAAGCTCGAAATAGAAACAATTACAAGCACTTAAATTACACTCAGTGTTAAGACTCAAAACAAAGACACAATTACATACACAAGCAAAGTTAAAACAAAATCAATACATTCAAGCAACAATTAAGCTCAAAATATAGATACATATATTTTGTGTGTATACGTACAGTGATAACGGTGAACGGCGCCTGAAGGAGGGAGGGAGAGAGAGAGAGATGAATTTTACATTTGGGAGTTGGAACCCTAATTATGGTTCGAACCGGAGGTTTTTTTTTAAGTTTTTGATTGGTTTGTTTTATTGAAACTTTTTTAAAGAATTTTTTTTAGTTAAATATCAAAATTCAAAACATTCTTTTTTAGATTTTATTTTTAGCAAAAAAAAAAAAACGAAACTTTTTTAAATTGGATAAGAGACTTTGTAAATTTGAAATCTTTTTTTTATTAACCTAAATTTCTAGAATTTCTATATTTTAATAAGTTAAACGTAAAATTTTAGTTAGATGAATAAAGTAGTTTTTGTAATAATTTAGTAGGCGTGTGATTGTGTAACTTGGGTGTGTATAATAAGTTTTTAGAGTTTGTTTTTAGGGTTTGTTTAAGCTGATTGTAGTGCTAATTATTGTTTTAGTTTTTTTTTTTTTTTGCCAGAAAAAGAGAAACGAATTCATTAAAACAACGGCATCCAGTCGGGACAAACCCCCGTACTGACATTACAACCTGAGTATTAAACAGATAAACGAGTTAAACAACTAGCCGTTCTGTTTTCAGATCGCTTAACAGATACAATATTAAAATTCTTTGAACTAAAAAAGATTACAAAGGTATCCCGAGCAATCTTACCAACATCAATCCTGAAATTCGTAGTAGCACAAATGACCCTCACATAAATGCGTACTGAAGTCCAATGTTCCAAACCTTCAGCTGAAGTTGGAGGAGCATAATCCTCCATAACCGGAACAAGCTTTAATTGTGAAAGGTGAGCTCTTGTGAATTCCACTACCATCCCAAGCATACTCCAGCTATCTACCTGCCGAAAAACAGCTATAGACTTGCCGAAAATAAGCATACCCCAGCTATCTACATGCCAAAAAACAGCTATAGACATGCCGCAAGTAGCATCGATGCAAGCATTCAAGATCTCCCAAAATGCCAAATAAATCAATTTCATTGGAGTCAACAACGGCACCAACAAAAACATTAACATAAACAACAATAACTTAAACGATAATAATCGCACACAAAGCGATACACACGCCAAGAGGCGAGACAAAAACCCAACAATTGAGGACATCAATTGGAATTTCGAGCTAAAAAACCGGAGCCAAAATAAAGAGCTCGATTGGGATTTATGAAACTTTTGAAGAAAAAGTTCGAAATTATTGAAAGAAAAACAGTAATTAAAGGCTCGGATGAGGAGAGGGAGAGACCGGAAATGGATTTGAGAGGAGGGGAGGCTGAGTATAATGGAGAAAAAACAGATCGGGGAAGAGAGATATGACGGCTGTTGAGGTGGAGGAAGGAGGGGATAGAACAAAAGAAAACGAAGATGATTTAGAGGAGAGGGACGATGGTGGGGGCTGGATTGAGATGGGCGGAGCAATTACAGATCTGGGAAGAGGAAGGGGCGGCTGGAAATGGAGGCTGTGGCTACGGGAGGCTACGGGAGTCGACCCGATATTATTGTTTTAGTTTTTGATTTGTGGGTTTAGTGGTGAAATTTTGAAACTTTGGTGCTTGGTGATGTATATTTACTGCAAATTAACCTATAACTCGTGTAATTTATGGTTCTTTTTTAATCGTGCAACTTACGACTCTTTTTTAATATTTATAATTGTATTATTTATTTTAATTTTTATATGTTATTAATTTATATATCAAATCAATCAATCAATACTATTATAGGGTAAATGGCCAAAATCATCACTTTACTATGTGAAACTATACTATTCAAAAACTTTCACTTGAATGACCAACCCAAAAAAGCTTTCAGTCAAACACTTTAAGTACTAAAATCTTTCAAATAGGTTTCCAACGTTAGTCCCGTTAATTACACTAACGGAATGCTTGTGTGGCAGCTTGTTTGGCAAATGACATGGCAAATTTAATTATAATTACAAATTAAATCTATCTATTATCTATTATATATATAATATACCAACACAAGATAAAATTGTGAGACATTTTAATGCACTTAAAATGTCTGAATTACCCTTGTGCATATTATTTTTGAAAAAAATTGTTGTTGAGGGTCAGGAGATTTGGTCGTTACACGAAAATCCTCAAATATTTTCACCTGTTTAATAACACAATAATCCTTGTAATTGTCCAAAATAATAAAAAATATATATATACACCTGTGACCCCAACCACCAAGAATTCAAATCCCATTAAATAAAAAGTTTCTTCCTTACCACATTTTCTTTGATCAAATCTTAAATCACTGGTATAACTTCGACGAGAAGTATACAAGACCAATTAATCTAATACATAATAATAATTATTGAAGTCCAACTATATAAAATATATCTTACACTGGATCCAGACATCCTGAGTCAAGTCATCTTCAAAATAGCGTCTTGCTTCTCCTCTTTCCGAACTGTGCGGATAAGTTTCGCTACCTTACTAAAAAGTTAGAATTAAGACAACAAGAATGAGCAAATAATGCCCAGCAAGTTCTACCAATAACTATCAACTCATAAAAATAGAATATACTTCAATATGAGTAATAGGGGAAAAGAATCAGACCTTTATCCAATTATATCATTCCGCGGTCTCAACATCTTTTATAAACTTTAATCCTTTATTATATAAAATATTAACAAAGTTTCAATATAACATATATGGTGAAGTTCAAGATACTTCAATATAACATTCATGATTAACCTCGAAACCCTTTTTTTTATAATCTCCATTATCTTAAAATTCCTTAACAGTTCAAGCTACTGTTATTTATATCTCAACCGTTATCTCATTATCGGTTATCCACAATGGAATATTATTAACTAAAGAAAATACACTTTTAGACCAAGAAGCCTTAACAACTACTCCTTCCGTCCCTCTAGGTAGTTTACATTGGGAATGGGCACGGAGACCAAGAAAATATATAAAAAATGAGTAAAGTTAGATGAAAAGTGGGTAAAGTGGTGGGACCTATCAATATTTAATAATAGATTTGAGATAGTGGAGGAAAGTAGTGGGTGTAATAGTATTTTTTATTATTAAATATGAGATAGTGGGGGAAAGTAGTGGGTGTAATAGTGGAAGAAACTTACTATTTATGGTATGTAAAGAAATGAGAGGGACACCCCAAAATAGTAACCGTAAAAAAATGAGAGGGACATAGGGAGTACTTGATTATTTAATAATCTCTTACTCTCTGATTTAAAATAATACTTTTATAAGGCTCAGAAATATTCTTCTCTCAGGGAAGATCAAAGATAATAATATAAATCATTTTCAATCTGATTTAAAAAGTACTTAATAAATATTCAAATAATTTTAATGTTATAAAGAAAATTCTTAAATGAATATTCAACTTAATATTCACTTAGGATACAAAATAATTGAATTATATTTACTTGATGATATTTCATCAGAAAATAATCTTGAATGATAGCGGAAAATACCGTCTCCCGGTATATATCTAAAGATACAATTTACCCGCCATATGCTAAGGGCATTAGTAAAACCCAGCTCATAACTCTTATATCACCGGCCGGAGGCCCGATTTCCTTGCTTTTTGTTCTTGTTTTCTTCAATAATTAGTTATCCTTGTGTTTAGACCTAAATCTTCGGAGTTTCCGGATTTTTCTTCTCCGATTTGTGGTAGATCCTCGGTTTCTTCCCAAATCCTTGGTGGATCTTCGATCTCAAGAGGGGTCTGGTTTCTCTAGTTTTTGAAGGTTCCATTTTCTAGATCTAAGATTTGTTTTAGTTTGATTTTTTGTGTAATTTCAATTTTTGTAAGTTCAGTTTGATTTCTCTCCTTGGTGAGAGGTGTGGTTTTTCTCTCCTTGGTGAGAGGTGTGGATTTCTCTCCTTCATTTGTGAGAGTTGGTTCGGATTCAACGATAAGAGCTTGGTCGGAACTTCATTTGTGGTCGGTAGCTCAAACGGATTTTGGCGAAGATATGGAGCGTAGAGCGAGTATCTATAGACATATCATTTTTTTCAGACATCTGCTTATTTGTCTCATTTTGATAATGAAGACGAGCATGTCATCCTATTCTATGTTTGATCGATTCGATCACTCTTGTAGATGCCGTATGGCTTTTATGTATTGAATTATCACCTTTCATCAAAAAAAAATAACTAGCTTATAAGCCAACATCATTCCATATATATCGCAATATCTCAGTTCAAAAAGATATATATACATTTATCTTGCAGTATATATATATAACATTCATTTGAATCCACTTCACTAATTAATCTTCCCTGTTCTAGGGGTTCATAATTCTTTATACATACAAGACTTAGGGTAGCCTTGCATCCCTCAAAATAATTCTCAATTCATATATAGTATATGTGTGTATATATATATATATATATATATATATATATATAAATTACGACTGCGACTGCGAATGCAAATGTGACTGCGAGGGTCTTGGTTTATATCGAGGTGCTATAACATTGAAAACAAAGTAGGGTTAGCAACTAGTGCTAACCTAAACCACTTAAACTGTCACATATAATCTAATGCATAATCAGCTATCCACATTTTCCATTTCCACTGACCGACGCCACACATATCTTAATTGACATATAAGCATGTTATTTATACTCACATTGCATCCTAGGACTTAGTGAAATTCAAGTTCTAGGAGTTCATCGTTTCTTAACGTTTCTTGCCGTTTTACTTAGGATTCTCGCTTGACCCCTTATACTCTATCATTTTTAGTAAATTGAAAAATCAAGATTTTAATCCAAAACCAACTCGAGGTCTTGTACTACATTCATACTACTGCTCCTCAAATTTTCACAATTTAATTCAAGGTATAGATAGGGTAATCATAACCTCAAAGTTGGTACATTTCTGCAGTTCCATTCCTCGAACAACTTTCACTAAAATGGTCATATCTGATAAACCGTAAACTCTTTTAATGCGATTCTTACGGCAAAATAAACTAGACATTCATGCATACACAACCATATGCAGTGGTGATTTTAAAAATAATCTTATGGTATCGGGGATCACTATTTTTAGGAGTTAACAAAATTGCACCATTACGACCAAAATAATCTTATGGTCATTGTACTACCAAAATAATCTCAACCATCGAATCTAATATTTTTAAAAATAGACGATCAAGATTATATCATATTAAAATGAAAATTATAATCTAAAAAGTATATAATTCAGATTATACCATATTAAAAAGAAAATTATAATCTTAAAAAAAATAAAAAAATTTGTATTAAAATTGAATTTTAAAAAGAAAATTATAATATGAAAAGGATATAATTAAAAAAATAATACAATTAAATCTTATTTATTTTTCATTAACATTAAAAAAAAGTTCTTATTTACTATTTGGGCTCTATCTTGAAATCTAGAACTCCGATTTGGATGATTTTACGGCCCACACGAAACTCACAAAATTATTTTTAATTCAGTAATGATTTGACAATTATTATCAAAATGGACACAGTCATAATATCCAGATAAAATATAATTACGAATTTTTACATTAACCATATTCAATGTAGAAGACCAACATTGATAACAACAACTGAACGTTTAAAATCTTATATACATCATTTTTTAAACAACAATTTGATACAGAAACTAGCATTTCACCCGTGCTACGCACCGAAAGCACAATTTTAAATTTTCAAAATAGATATAAAAATATATAGTGTATCAAAAAATAAATTATTTTGTTATATTTTATTTGAGAATAACGAACTCGATATGCATCTCAAGTAACTTTTCTCAAATTATGTGTAATTGTGTGGATGCATGTTAAAAGATTTTGGAAAATTATGTACATAAAAAAAAGATTAATATCAAAGCACATTCATTTGATATATGATAAAATTTACCAAAGATACATATCAGTTTCTTATTCCCTTTTGTTTTTTTTCCCAAGTAATTTAACGACATTTTATGCTATTTTTACATAAATTTCGGTTCAATATAATCATGTTTTGAAGATCAAGCATAGAGAACAATTAAAACATAATTATTAATAGAAAAATAAATCAAATACATATTTTTCATTTTATAAATGTAAATTAAATGAAATTGAGCAACTTTTTAGGAGTAATTCTAGAGTTCCCAAAAAAAATTCGAAAAAAATCATTGGATAAAAATTATTAATTAATTAATATAAACATATCATTTTAATCATTATTTATAAAAAAAGATAATTTTTTTTAAATTTAAGTATAAAATTATCGTCAATTTATACCAATTGCATTGATATTATAAAACAATTATGATGACATTCACATCCCCGCTCAAATATTCTAAGCCCCTTTTTATTGTTTTTTCTTAATTTTATTTTTCATTTGACTTCTCACATTTTTTAGAATATTTCAACCAAGTTCATAAGTTTTTTATCCATATTTTAAGTTTTGTTATTTTAAAATTTTGGTATATTTAAATGTGCAGTACAATGGATTTCTATAATTTTTATTATATTAATATTCAAAATATCTGCATGGGTCACGATCAATTTTTCGAATAGATATTAAAATTCATAAACACTTATTTCTAAAGACCGTTATAAATCATTCGATTGTCTCTTAAAAAAGGTTGCATTTTCAGCGATACGAGAAATGATCATTACTGTGCAAGATCCATTAAACGAACATAATTATGATAAAGGAAAAGTTTCATCTAATTTAGTGAGTCAGGATCCTCTGTCCCTTTCCTCCATGTCCCCTGCTCTTTTATATACAAAAAGAGTATCCCTGGCGGGGCCCATTTTAAATGAAAATATTATTTATTAAAATGGGTCCCGCCTGGGACACTCTTTTTTATTAAAAAGAGCAGGGGACATAGAGGAAGGGGACAGATGATCCGGGCTCTAATTTAGTTTCCTATGTGTTTGTTCCATATCATTTTTACAAAAATTTTATTCTTCTATTAGTAAATTGATTTATTATAGAAAAACAAACATTATCAATTAACCATACAAATTCAATATATCCCGTTTTTTGAGTAAGATATTATTGTTTAGAGTTTATGGTGATTGTCATCAGCTTGTTTTTAATGACAACTTAAAATATGTATATTCAGTTTGGGAGTTTGTATATTTAATTTTTTATTCTTTTCTATCAGAATATGGTATATTAAATATTAGTTTTTTACCCATAAATATGGAATGAAATTTAAGTCGATTTGATGGTACCCGATCCGAATCCCAAATTTTTGGATATACCGAAGCCGAATTTTTGGATTTAGGTTTGGCTATAAATTTTAAACCCGAAATAGTTTCGATTTGCATTTGAATTTAAACAGTCCCCCCCTCCCCTCCCCTCCGCCCCTTTCCCTTCTTCCTCCTTCGTCCCCTTTCCTCCCTCTTTCAGTTTTATCAGTTCTTATTTCTCCATCTTCATCTCTTTTCCCCATCCATCCATTCTCCATTCCTCCCCCAATCATCTAATCCCTTCTTATTTGCTTTTGTTCCTTTTCTTTCAATAAAAATCGAACCAAAACCAAAAATCTTAGAATTTATTTCTTAGATCTATATTAGTTTTGAGACCGATTCCAAAAATAAAAAATACTTTGAGGTTCAAATTCTCCTCCTTAACATCATTCCAAAATTTGGTGTTATTCCGAGGTCGTTGAATTTCGGTTGTCGTCTCGTCTTTTGACGTGTGTCTTCCCTTTTGGGTTGTTGGGTTGTTGATGTATGTTTTGTTGTTTGTATTGGTTTTGTTCTTGACTCCTTTGAAAAAGATTTATGTGGTTTTGGGTGAGATCTATAATGCGTGCATTAGATTTAAGTTGGTGTCGGATATTGCAAGAGCTTACTTTTCACAACTAAAATTTGTTCATTTTATGAGATTTTTCACTTTCGGCATGTCTATAGCTGGTTTTCGGCATGTAGATAGCTGGGGTACTTTCGGCATGTCTATAGCTGGTTTTTGGCATGTAGATAGCTGGGGTGTTTCTGAACATTGGGCTACAGGTGGTGCGTATGTGAAGGTCATTTGCAATATTACTGGTTTCAAGACTGGTGCAGGTTGGATTGATCGAGAAGTCACTCTAATCTTTTTTATTTCGAAGAATTTTAAAATTCATGATGTAAAACAGTCTGCAAACATAAACGGCTATTTGGTTAGCTCGTTTATTTGTTTCTTTCCAAATTGTAGTATCAGTTCAGGGACTTGTCCTGGCTGTAATTTGGTTGTTTGAAGTTAATACAATTGCTTTCGTCAAAAAAAAAAATAAAAAAAAATGTTGTACCGAACCGATATCCTATTCGAAATTCGAAACCCGATCTACTATCGAACCCCGATGCATAAATAATATAATAATATATGTTCAAATTATTTTATGTAATATTTTAGATGTTAGACATATTATTTTATTTATTTTTATTCAAATATTTCAATAGAAATAGTCAATAATAATTTAGTAATTAGAACTTTTATTTCTCAATCTCAAATTTTATTGATATATTTAAGATGTAATTTTTTTTACTTTACATAAAATTTTCATTTCTGTGTATAAAAAGATTTATTTTTTTTAACATATTTTAAATTATACTTTTTTTGAAAGTAAATATTTCATTAGATAATCAAATCAGATGATAACGTCTCCAACAACAAACTTGGAGGAGACACAAACTCACTAAAGCAATTAAGCGAAACAGGGACTCTAGCCATCAAATGAGCACCCATATTTGCTTGCTTTTTAATGTGACAAAGGGATAAATCAACCCTATGCTTAAACTGCCTACGACAAGAATCCACCACATGTCCTAGCTCCAGGTAGTAGCTTCTTTCGTTCCTTATAGCCTTGACAACCAATTCTGAATCACTCTCGATGTTAACACCTTGCAAACCCAGGACTTCCACCCAATCTAACGCTTCCTTGATGCCTCGCAACTCAGCCTCCAAAACTGACACAACCCCATGAAATTTCATACTTTTTCCCCTCACAAAGGCTCCGTTATCGTTTCTAATAAGCATTCCCACCGAATAGAACGAGTTACCAGTAAACAGTGAGGCATCGACATTAAGCTTTAGAAAACCTTGCTCTGGAGGTTTCCACTTCACACCCCTCACTATAACTGTCTTTTTCAATGCATACGATCTTTGCGAATCTTTCCTACTCATAGCAGCTTGCCAATCTTTAATCTGTTTCCCACTAATCTCTAGCGCCATGGAAGCAGTTATAATTTTGCCCTCCCAAACCTTTTGATTCCTTGCAAACCAGACACCCCAAAGAACCGTGGCTATCTTCTCTATTGTCTCTCCATTCTCGATCTTGATCCTCTCCAGAAGCCAGCTAGAAACATATTCATCATATTGCAAGTTAAACTGCAACCCCACTCGTTGCCAACATTCTGCAACAAAAGCACATTCGAAGAAGACATGCAAGAGATGCTCTATGTCGACTGCACACATCGAACAAGTAACTGGTAGCATCACCCATCTACTACTTAAAAGATTATTAACATGAACATTATTTTGACAAAACCTCCATAAAAACGTTCTTACTTTGTGAGGCACCCTGAGATTCCAAAGCTTTCTCCAACCATCTGATTCTGGGGCGTTATTAACCTCCAAATTTCTACTAGCCCAGAATTGATACCCCGATTTTACCGTATATCCACCTGTAGTAGTGTTAACCCAAGCTACCCTGTCCTTCACATCCTCCTGAGGAATTCCTGTCTGACAAATTAGATGAGCATCATCGTAATGAAAATTCTGCAACACTTTAGTCACGTCCCAGGCCTTGCTATTAGAACGGAAATAATTGCAAACATTATCATTTCTAACGACATTCAAATGACTGTCTTCGACACGAAAATCAACCTTACCCTTCAACCAAGGATCTTTGAATATCCTTATGTCCTTCCCATCCCCTAAAATCCACCTAAACCCAGCTCGAAGCTGCTCCTTAGCCTCCCAAATACCTGTCCAGATAAAGCTGGACTCCGTACCTTTAGCTGCTTGGAGAATATGTCCTCCTGGAAAGTACCTTGCCCTATACAGTCTAGCCACAAGAGATGAAGGATTACAGCAAAAATTCCAAACGTGCTTTCCGATAAGAGCTATATTAAATCCATGAAGATTACGGAATCCCATACCACCTTTATTCTTAGCCATTGCCATCTTATCCCATCCCATCCACCTAATGCCTCTATTATTACTCCCATTAGACTTCCACCAGTAACCATTAAGCATCCTTTCTATTTCGACACATAATGATTTGGGAATAAGGAAACAGGACATGCTGTAGGACGGAATAGATTGCCCCACATTTTTCACCATAACTGTTTTCCCTGCTTTTGATAACAGCTTGTTGTTCCAACTTTGAACCTTGTGCCACACTCTCTCCTTTATATAGTTGAAGACAAATTTTTTAGACCTACCAATGAGAGATGGAAGACCCAAGTATTTACTATCCTTTAAATCGTTATGCACCTCTAAGATATTCTTGATTAGTTCGTATAATATGTTATATTTGAATACTTAAGTTAATCATTTTAATTTTAAATTTTTGTATAAATATAATTAATAGTGTTTGCGTGTAGCAATTATTTTAATTTTGACTACATTATTACTAATTTTGGATACCAAAAAAAAACAAATCTAATTCGAAATCCGACGAATTTGGTTTTAGATATTTAGTTTTGTATTTGGATTTATTTTTAAAACCTAAAAATATTTGGATGTGGATATGGATTTTGCAAAATTTAGATCAAATCCAACCCGTTGTCAGCAAAATGCGTAAAATAAGACACTTGAAAATGAGTATCGCCTATATTTTTTTTATTTGACTAACATGTTAAAATAGAAACTGTACATGAAACTAAATCAAATGTGTAATATATAAACACGTAATCACATTATTATATATGTGTCCTTGTAATTTAATTATCGGGTTAAAAACATGAAATTTATTTTTCATTAAACAGTGAGTATATTTTTTCGACAGATATTAAAATAAAGCGCTTACGTAGATCTGGAAAATCGTATGTGTTGTGTACATTCATGACATGTGTCTTTGGGGTCTTGCATGAAAATGACATGAAATTCTTTTATGTACCAATGATTCGAACACAAAATGCTACTCCCTCCGTCCCTTTAAATTCTTAACATTTGGGACAGAGGGTTCGACACGGATTATAAGATTTCTATAAATTGTAGTTTCATTAATTATTTTTAATTATTTTTTTCTTTAGAATAAAAATTTAATGTTAAAACATTTATTTTTAAAAAAAAATAAAAAAAATAAGTTATGGGATTATACTTTATATGTTAGGTCGAATACACAATAAGTAATCAAATACTGTATGAGTAACTTAACAAGAACACACTGTTTAACAATTAAAAACTGTTTGGAATTAATAATTCCTCTCTTAGTGATGTAAATATCACAAAGAGCTGCTTAGGTTACAATTGATGAATTTCTCAATGTTCGATTACCCTTCTAGGGTTAACCTAACTGTATTTATAGAACATACAGCTTCGTACAATCAGTAACTGATTTTCCTATAATCAAGCTATACAATTGATATCAATCACGATTGCTCAAGTCTTCCAAGTCAACTCAATCTCTTTGACAGCATTCCAATCTTCAAAGATATTGCTTCCATATTTATCAATCTTCAAACACTGTTGACTCTTCAGACAATACCGCTACAGAGTTTAACAAACTCTGTTTGCGCTTCCAGTCAGTGTTTAACTAAACTCTGACTGCTTCCAGCTAAACTCTGTTTTCTGACTTTAGCTTCCAAACACTGTTTTCATCAATCATTTCTAACAATCTCCCCCAACTTGTCCATTAGCAAGAATGTACAAGTTTTACAGTAAATGATGATGTCAAAACAAATACAAAGTTTTACAGTGTTTATCATACAAACAGAGTTTAAGCTATTACTTAACAAATTCTACAGAAAATAAGAAAATTCTTACAGACTTTAATTTCTAATCTCTTGCAGATCAGGCATTGTTCTGAGATAGTCTATAAGCAATCTTCTTTCAGCATTTTTCAAGCTCTATCTGCATAGCTTCCTTGATTTCTCTCAACTGAGGATCATTTTCATCAGTTTGATAGATAGCAGCTCTAAGATCGTAGATTTTGTTTCTTCTCATCTCATTTCCCAACCTGATATATTTCACCTCTTCAGATTTTACATTGAAATCCAGAACAGTAATTCCAAGATCTGTTTTCAGCTTTGTAGTTCCCTTCTCCATTTCAATCAGATTGCCATTCCAATCTCTGTATTTAGG
The DNA here is from genome assembly GCA_037693485.1 of Kitagawia praeruptora. Taxonomy (NCBI): domain Eukaryota; kingdom Viridiplantae; phylum Streptophyta; class Magnoliopsida; order Apiales; family Apiaceae; genus Kitagawia; species Kitagawia praeruptora. Next base: position 20,653,761 of record CM075347.1, read on the forward strand.
AACATACTTACTGTTGATTTTCATTTGTCTTCTTGCAAGGTTCTGAATCATTCTTTGTCTGAGCACATTTGCAACTGACTGAGCTCTTTGATTTCTAACTCTGAAAATATACAAGACATATTCAAGTTCTTCAGCATATTTTAATTCGATATCCTTTTCAGAGACTTTAAATACTGTTCCATCAGCCATGAAATATAGAAAGAAATCCTTTTCTAGACTCTTCTGATATACAAGCTGTACTGACTCCAGTCTGTCTAAACTCTCTTGAGTGACACCTCGACCTGGAACAGACAGTGAAGAAGGATCTCTAGGACCAACATATTGCCTTTTATCTCTGTGTGAGCCTATGCCTTCTTTGTTGTATCCAACTTTACCAGATAAAGCTCTACCATCAGTAAAATCCATTGGAATTGTAGCTTCTAGTCTTGAATCATGAGGAGCACCCCTCTTAAATGTTGATTTCAACTGAGAAGACAATAATGGTGTGGTCACAACTTGTGCAGCAACAGAGATTGTGTTTTCATTCTTCTGTACAACATGTGTATCAACAGAGGTTGTAACTATACTTTTCAGCTTTTGCTTGGCTTCTGCATCTGTTGGTTTTCTGAATACTTGCATTCTTTGATTTGTACCAACTGGTTCTTTGATTTGAATACCTTTAAGAACAGGCTTTGCAGCTTTAGCAACTTTTACATTCTTCTTTGCTTTTTCAGACTTTAAAGCTTTCAAATGCTTTTCTTGTAAACTCTTCTCTTCAGCTTTAGCATCTTCTAAAGTAACTCCTTCTGCATTCTCTTCCATAAAAAGCTTAACAGCTAACTCCTCATCAGTCTTTGGATTTGATATTAATTCCAAACTCTTGGTCTTTGAAGTACCTTGAGTTTCAGTGTTTATTCCAACAGACTGTGATTTAAAAGATTTGCTAGATCTCAGAGTTTGCTTTTCAGAGTTTAAGACCTTGCTCTTATCACTTGCCCCTCCATCTCCAGCATCATCCTTTTGAGTCAGAGTTTGAGAAACTTTGCACTTAGACTTAGCCACTCTCTCCCCCTTTTTGACATCATCAGGTATAAGTATTGATGTAATGAGCTCTAAAGAGTTAGCAATGGAATCCACCTTAGAAAACAAAGCAGTCTGATTTTCTTCAACTTTTCCTAGCCTGGCAAAGAGAGTGTCTTGAACTTTAGACAGCTGGATAGCTTTTATTTTGGACTCTCTTTCCATCTTCAATTCTCTTGACTGTATCTCAGTCTTTAAAGAAGCAATCTCTTGTTTTGTTTCAGCAAAATTTCCTTCCAGAGTCTTGACTTGTACCACAGTTGCCTTTAAACAGGATAAGATTTCTGGATTTGAAATTTGCTTTGCAGTTTGCTTAACAAACTCAGATGCTCTCCCTTTTGGAAAAATACAGTCTTGTTTATACCAATTTTCAGCAGATTTAGCAAGATGCTCTACTTCAACTGCATGAGATGGACAAGGCTGATCAAAAGGTGTATGCTTATTATCTGTCTGTGCTGGTGCACTCACAAAAGAATCAGAGTTTGCACTACTGTCAGAATCATCTTCATCACTTGCACCTTTAGCTTGAGCATCCTTTAAAGAACCACTGTGCTGAGCAGTGTCAGCCACAGGTTCTGCAATAACTGCTGTAACCTTTTCAATAATCACCTCATGTTGCACAGGCTCTGCAACAGAGTTTGCCTTTGTAGCTTCATCACCTTTGTCTTGAATTGGAGAAGATACCAGCTCTGTGTGTGATGCTGCAGCTTCAGGAACATTTACTGCAGGCTCATCAGCTACACCAGGAGCTTCAACATGAACAACAGGTGAGATAGGATCAAGAATGGATTCAGGAACATCATTCACTGGTGAAAAACCATCTCTGTGATCCTCTTCTACAGGCATTTTATCCTCTGTAGGTATTTCAACATTAACATTATCCTCTGCAGGCATTTCAACCTCTGCAGGTATTTCAACTTTGTCAGTCATAATATCCTCTGCAGGCATTTCAACCTCTGCAGGTATAGCAACATTCACTGTAACCTCAACAGTAGGTGTTTGTTGTGAAACCACCTCTGGAGCTTCAATAACATTCTCTTCATCTGAATCAGAAAGAATTAATCTCCTCTTCTTGATTGGCACAACAATCTCCTCTTCATCTTCACTTGAGCTTTCTTTTGGTGGTGAAAATGAAGGTCTGTTTGCATGTTGCTTTATTCTTCTAGTATAAACAGCTCCAGGTAATGTCTTTTTAGCCTTTGAGTGTTTAGTGTTTAGGGCAGTGTGTTTCTTTCTTTTTGGCTTGGTTATGGGTTGTTCAGTAGGTGCTGACTCAGAGTGTAAGGTGTCAGTGTTTAAGGTTTCAGTGTTTAATGGTTCAGTGTTTGAGGGTGGAGAGTTTATTGGTGAAGAGTTTAAGGTTTCTGGTTGTGGTTGTTGAGATGTAGTAGGTACATTGGTTGTGGGTGTTGTGGGTGTTGGTTCAGAGTTTATGGTGTCTATTGGTTCAGGCATTTGTTGTGGTGATTGAGGGTCTTGTGGTTGGTTCACATAGTTCTGTAAGGCTAAAGGCATAAACAACTCAGGTATTTGCTGTTTAGTGACATCTTTGTTTGTCAAATCAGTAAACATTCTCTTAGCAACTTGAAAAGGCTGAATCACATCAGCTTCATCAATTGGAATGTTAGGCACACAGGCAGTAAATAGCAATTGACAAAAACGAGCAAAATAGACATTAGTAGGCTCAGACAAACGCTCTCCCAAGTTCATTAGTACTAGTCTACCAAAATCGAAGTTACCTCCATATAGTAGAGCATGACCAATTTGGAGAGTATCAAGAGGCAGTGCATCCCAGTTTGTTGTCTTCTTTCCAAAAGCCCTTGTTATGCAATCGAAAAAGAAACTCCATTCCTTTCTCAAACTTGGTCGTCTCAAAGACCCTATCTTGTTCAAGTTTCCTGCACATCCAATTTGTTCCAACATTGTCCTCAACCGATCATGACCAACAACACTGTAAGAAGTGTGTGTCTCAAAATCCAGAGCATCCCTAACAGTAGTTGGAGTAATAATATACTCTGATTCATCATGAGTGAAAATGATTGTTGGAGTGCCAGACTCTCCTCCATCATCATATTCAGAGTTTGTCCAGAAAGTAGCAATTTGTGAAGCAGATAGTGTAGGTGGTGCTGTTAGAGCCTTCCCTATTTCAGAGTCTTTCAAGAAATTTTGGAACACATGAAACGCCTCTGGAGCATTTACAGTCTCCAACGGTGCTGCATAGTTACTAGGGAGAAAAACTAACCCTGCTGCATCAAACGCTTTAGTTGCCATTAGTAAAAAGTGATACGAAGATATTCAGAGAAAAGATGTGTATGCACTGTAAGTGTTTATCAAAATGTGAAGGAGAGTATAAGTGAAGTGTGAAAGTGAATGAGTATGCAATTAACTGTGAGTGGGTGAATATGAATAGATGTGAAGTGAGAGAATAAAAACGATTAGAGTAAACTAAAACTCAATCGTTTATGCAGTAAAAGCGCGAGTAATGTGTGAGTGGGACACTATCATGGGACACGTGTCAAACAACCAATGGAGCACTTAATAATTACCGCTGTCATTCCTATAATCACGACACTTAGACACATTAACACTAATTAACAGTTGTCAACTATCTCAATTACTCCAAAATAGTCAAATCATCTCAATGAGATTTTTCCTCAGAGTACTTAACACAACTCAACAGTGTTTATCAATTTTCCAACTTTATCACTAAAACCCTTTCAAAAATTGCACAGTTGTGAATTGAGTGTGTGTGAAGCAGAGTTTACCATAATCAATTTTTAAAGCATCTAATATTTCATAAAATCCATAACAAACAGTCAATAAACACTGAATGCACAAACTCTCATAGTAAACACTGATTGTTTGATGAATGCTAAACTCTGTAGTTACTGTAATACAGAAATCTGAAAACTTCTATTCCCTTTGATGTCCATGATTATCCAAGTAAGCACACAGTCTTTGAAGACAAAAAGATCAAGAGATAGAAATCAGAGTTTCATTCAGTGAATAACATTCATGAACTGGATAATCTCACAAACTCTCAAACACACAAGTGTTTAGGTGAAGTGTTTACACTCACATTCAATCAGAAATAGCAGAATCTACCATATGCTTGAATGTCCACCAAATCTACACTACTTTGAGTACATGTATGCACAAATCAAAAGGACTTTATTCAGGGTTGGAATGAGACAAGATCAAACAGATGAAAAAGATATTTTATTCATGAGTGAATATCAAGCTGAACATTTCAATAGATCAAAGTGTTCAGTCACACTGTTAATAAATATTTGTACAAGATCAGTATATATGCCTTTTTTTTTCTTTCTTTTTTTTTTATTATTTTTTTTTTATTTAGCATATATACTGAGTAAACTTTTCTTTTCTTGAGAAACACTCATCTGCTTGAGAAAGAAAAAAATATATAACTGCTCTTAACACTTCAGAGTATAAGAAAAATGAGCAGTTAATAAGGCTCAAAGGGGTTTACTAAGGATGGAATTTATGAACAGTGTTTATACAGTGTTTGAACAAAGTTCAAAAGAATTTTGAACAGTGTTTGAAGAAATGGTGAATCCTATTGCCTTTATCATTTTCATGCACACACATATCATGTAGTCTCAAAATGGTCTAATACAAGTTCTAGAGAAACATACTACCTGATGAATATCACACAACAATAAATACTGATTGATAGAAAATGTATCAATCACTGATTTGGCTCAAACTCTCACAGGTTGTAGACATGAATCTGAACTCACCAAACTAATCAATGACACATCTCAAGTTTTATGGTTTTCACAAGTACAAACAAGGAATCATCATGAACCATACCTTTGGAAACAGAATGTCACTTATCAGAGTTTAGAGTTCATCAATAACCAAAATTATTTATGAGAGGCAATGCACACAATATTCATAGACTCAGAGTTTAGGACTGAATAAACTAAGAGATGCTATAAATATGAAACAGTATCATGCTGTGTTGATTTACTGCACAAAGTCTGATTAGATTACAGTGACTCAGAAAGAATCATGATTTATTTACTGAGAATCATGCTTCATACATTTTTCTTCATTGGTGTTTTCATTCAGACAATAATCAATTCTGAATTCACTGAGTGTATCTAACATGTTAACAGTGTTTAACAGACAGACATGCTGACAGAGTTTAAAAAGTTTTAAACATAAACATGCATAACAGAGTTTAATACTAAGGTTCACATAGCACTTAACAATTTACAGAAAAAAATGAGCAATAAGTTTTTGAGTCTAACCAACATCTCTAGTCAAAACTAGAGACCATTCCTAGTTCATTGACCAGTCTTGTAAATGTAGCTTCACTCAATGGCTTGGTGAAGATATCTGCAAGTTGTTGTTCTGTAGACACAAAGTGAAGCTCAATGTTTCCTTCCTCTACATGCTCTCTGATGAAGTGATACCTTATGCTGATGTGCTTTGTCATTGAATGTTGTACTAGATTACCTGTCATTGCAATAGCACTTTGATTATCACAGTAAATAGGTATCTTGGTATACCTTAATCCATAATCCAGCAGTTGATTCTTCATCCATAAAATCTGTGCACAGCAGCTACCAGCAGCAATATACTCTGCTTCAGCTGTAGATGTAGATATTGACTTCTGTTTCTTGCTGTACCAGGAAACAAGTCTGTCACCCAGAAATTGACAACTTCCACTGGTGCTTTTTCTGTCTATCTTACATCCAGCAAAGTCTGCATCAGAGTAACCAAGAAGTTTAAACTCTGATTCTCTTGGATACCACAGCCCCAAAGTTATAGTGCCCTTGAGGTACTTGAATATCCTCTTTACTGCTGTTAAATGTGGTTCTCTTGGATCTGCCTGGAACCTTGCACACAAGCAAGTTGCATACATGATATCAGGTCTGCTAGCTGTCAAATAGAGCAAGGAACCAATCATTCCTCTGTAACTTGTCATATCTACTGATGACCCTGCTTCTTTGTCCAATTTTGTTGCAGTTGCCATGGGAGTTGTTGCAGATGAACAATCAAGCATACCAAATTTCTTGAGAAGGTTTCTGGTATATTTTGCTTGATTTATAAAAATTCCATCATCTGTTTGCTTCACCTGTAGGCCTAGAAAATAACTAAGCTCTCCCATCATACTCATTTGATATCTTGACTGCATGAGTTTGGCAAACTTCTTGCAGAGTTTATCATTAGTAGACCCAAAAATAATGTCATCCACATATATCTGAACTAAAAGCAAGTCACTACCATTTTGGAAGTAAAACATAGTTTTGTCAATAGTACCTCTGTTAAATCCACTTTCTAGTAGAAATTTGGCAAGGGTTTCATACCATGCCCTTGGTGCCTGCTTAAGTCCATAGAGTGCCTTGTCCAACCTGTAGACATAATCTGGATATTTTGGATCTACAAACCCTGGTGGTTGTTCCACAAACACTTCTTCTTCAAGTTTTCCATTCAAAAATGCACTTTTTACATCCATCTGAAACACTTTGAATTTCATGTGAGAGGCATATGCTAGAAAAATTCTGATTGCCTCCAATCTAGCCACTGGAGCAAATGTTTCATCATAGTCTATTCCTTCCTGTTGTGAGTAGCCTTTTGCAACCAGTCTTGCCTTGTTCCTTGTGATAACACCTTCACTGTCAGTTTTATTCCTGAAAACCCATTTAGTACCAACAATTGATCTGTTCTTGGGCCTTGGTACAAGTGTCCACACTTCATTTCTTTCAAATTCATTTAGCTCTTCTTGCATTGCTGTTATCCAGTCAGCATCTTTAAGAGCTTCTTCCACTTTCTTTGGCTCAGTTTGTGACAAGAATGCATGAAACAGACATTCATTTGTTGTTGCACTTCTTGTCCTTACTTTTGCATCTGGATCACCAATAATCAAATCAGGTGTGTGAGATTTAGTCCATTTTCTTGCAGAAGGCAGATTGCTTCTGTCATCATGTGATCCTCCCCCTTGATCCATGCTCTCCTGATTTTCTTGGTGCCTTTCTTCATTTTCTGATGCTCCCCCTGAATGTGACTTCTCAGAATTATCAACAGAGTTTGAATCAACAGAGTTTGATTCAGAATCATCAATTGAGTCACTTTCAGTGTTTGACTTATCACTTTGATGTGATTCTTCATGCTCCCCCTCAACTGGTTCTTCCCTTGTTTCTGATTGAAGAGTTTCTTCAGTATTTACCAGTAGAGGTTCAGAGTTTAGATCAACAGAGTTTGTCAAATCAGTCTGATCAGAGTTTACTTCTTCAGAGAATAAATCTTCATTTTCAAAGTGCAGTTGATCATGTTCATTGACATCTTCAAGTCCAGTTATTTTCTTGTCATCAAATGACACATGAATTGATTCCATGATCACTCTAGTTCTCAGATTATAAACTCTGAATGCCTTTGTTGACAGTGGATAGCCAACAAAAATTCCTTCATCTGCCTTTAGGTCAAACTTGGTCAGCTGTTCAGGACGAGTCTTCAACACAAAGCATTTGCATCCAAAAATATGAAAATATTTTAGATTTGGCTTTTTCTTTTTCACCATTTCATATGGTGTTTTACCATGCTTGTTGATCAGTGTTGCATTTTGAGTAAAACAAGCAGTTTGAACTGCTTCTGCCCAGAAATATGTTGGCAACTTTGCTTCATCTAGCATGGTTCTGGCAGCTTCTATCAAGGTTCTGTTCTTCCTCTCCACTACACCATTTTGTTGTGGAGTGCCAGGTGCAGAAAACTCTTGTTTTATCCCTTTACTCTTGCAAAATTCTTCCATAGATGAATTCCTGAACTCAGTTCCATTGTCACTTCTGATTATCTTCACTTGATTTTCTGACCCTTTGTCCAGTTGTAATATATGTTCTGTCAGTGTTAATGCAGTTTCATCCTTCTTTGCAAGAAAATATACCCATGTGTACCTGGTATATTCATCAACAATGACTAGAGCATATTTCTTCTTTCCAAGAGACATCACATTCACTGGACCAAAAAGATCAACATGTAGCAGATGATAAGGATCAACAATTGAAGACTCAGATTTGCTTTTGAAAGAGGCTTTTCTCTGTTTAGCCTTTTGACAAGAATCACACAGTCCTTCTACATTCAACAAGGACTTTGGTAGACCTCTCACAAGGTCATTCTTTATTAGCTCATTGATGTTGTTCAGGTTCAAATGAGAGAGTTTCTTGTGCCATTTCCAACTCTCTTCACTGGACATCCTTGTAGACAGACAAACTGCTTTGCCATCAGTGTTTGTTGACAATTTGATTTCATAGATGTTATTGTGTCTGTTTCCAACTAGAGCAACTTTCCCTGTAGATTTACTGATCACTTGACAATATTCAGGCTGAAAATCCACATGATATCCTCTGTCATAGATTTGACTCACAGATAGCAGATCATGCTTGAGTCCTGGAACCAGAGCTACATTTGTGATGATGACATTTCCAAGATTAATATTGCCATATCCCAGTGTATGTCCTATGTTGCCATCTCCATAGGAAACTTCTGGGCCAGCCTTCTCCTCAAACTCTGATAGCAGGGCTTTATTTCATGTCATGTGTCTTGAACATCCACTGTCCACGACTAGGGTACTAACCCTGTTGCCCTGCAATCACAAACAATCACTGATTATTAGTTTTAAGGATCCAGACTTGCTTGGATCCTTTGGCTTTCTTAATTCTGTTAGCTTTTGCAGCGGAATTCACATTATCAGAGTTTAAGCTAACTTTTTCAGAGTTTACATTTGCAGAGTTTACTTTAACCCATTTTAAATTTGGTTTGGGTTCATAGTAATTATAGTAAATAACATGGTAATCTCTGCAAGTGTAAATAGAATGCCATATACTTCCACAGTGTTTGCATAAAGTCTGTGGTCTAGTCCTCACATAATCATTCTTTGCTGCAGTTTTAGAGGGCAAAGAATTAATGTTCTTATTCTTACTGCAGAAACTAGCAAGATGATTAGTGCTACCACAATTAAAGCATGTTTTTCTAGGAGCTAATGAAGCAAGCATTGGCTTAATTCCTGAGGTTATGCCTACCTTTCCATTTTTGTTTTTCTTAGGCAATCTCTGTTTGTTGACAGATTTTATCTCCTTAAGCTTATGCTTGAGTTGTTTATCTGTCATTAAACCAATGTTAGCCTCTTTAACAAAAGTTTTAGCATATGACTCTTTAACAGCCTTTTTCTGTGCTTCAGTCTTAGGTCCACCTGTTCCCATGACATTACCCTCAGATGAACAATGTGGTCTAACCTTTACCTGATTTTCAAATCTAAGTTCATCTCCTACAGAGTAACCTAGACCTACTGTGTCTGACTGAAACACTTCTTGAGTGTCTTTACCAGAGTGTGTCCAAGTTTTAATGATGTGTTTAGTATCCTCCAATTCAGATTCTAGTTGCTTATACTTACCTAGCAACTCCTGTTCAATAAACACTGCATCATCTCTCTCTTTTTGAATTTTATTCATGTTCTCTAGCTGTTCCTCAACAAGCTTATTTCTTTCTTTTAGTTGAGAGCCTCAGACTTTATCCTCTCATTTTCTAAAGTCTGATCCCTATAACTGATATGCAATGCTTTAAGATAAATTCTCAATTCAGTTATATTATCAGTGTTATAAGCATAGGTAGTTGGAGGTACCTTGAGATCATCATTTTCAGTCTGAGTAGTAGCCATGAGAGCATAGTTGACTTCCTCATCTGAATCTGAAGTGTCTGCCCAATCTCTGCCTTTGGTGTAGAGTGCCTTTTCAGTTTTACCCTTCTTGCACTCAGGAGCATAGTGTCCCATCTCCTTACACTTGTAGCATTGAATCTCAGACTTATCTTTCTTTCCAGATTTGAAGTCCTTTCCCTCAGCTTTCTTGAAATTCTTCTTGTCAGACTTTGAGTAGTCCCTTGAGAATCTCTTTCCCTTCTTGAAGTTCTTGAAACCCATCTTCTTGAAGGTCTTTACCATCAATGCAACCATTTGCATGATCTCCTCATCATCTTCAGAATCAGATGAACCATCTGTGTTTGAGTCAACATCAGTGTTTGATGACTCATTCTCTGAATGGATGACTAAGGCTTTCCCTTTTGCCTTTTTCCTTGATGCTTTCTCCTTTGATGGTTTTTCCTCAACCTTGAGTGCAACAGACTTTGACTTTCTACTTGATCTTTTGTTTCTCTGCTCCAATTCCAATTCATGGGTTTTGAGCAGTCCATAAATTTCATCAATCTCTGTTTCACCAAGTTCATAATTATCTCTAATAGTGGTTGTTTTCACATCCCACTTTTCAGGTAGAGAAAGAAGAAACTTGAGATTTGAGTCTTCTAAATCATACTCTTTGTTAACCAATGACAAATCATTGAGCAGTTTACAGAATCTGTCATGGTTTCATCAGACTTTGCCTCAAAGTGCTCATACTCCTGAGTGAGTATGTTTCTTCTGTTTTTCTTGATTGCAGGAGTTCCTTGACACCTAACCTCAAGTGCATCCCATATTTCCTTTGCAGTTGTGCAATTAATCACTTTATTAGACATAACATTGTCTAATGCACTGTGAAGTAAATGTCTCACTTTTGCATCCTTTGCAATAGATGAAAGATCCTCAGCAGTTAGATCTTTCTTTTCCTTTGGAATGACCTTTGATTCCTCACCAGCAGCAGCAGCAGATAATTTTGTTGGTTTGTGAGGACCTTCATATATTCTATCAAGGTATTCTGGATCTGTAGCCTCCAGAAAATGGTCATTTTCACCTTCCAAATTGCATACTCTGATGGCCTAAGTATAGGAACCCTTATTGTCTCATACCTACTAACAGTAGTAGGGGTTTTCTCAGATGGTGGAGGTATCTCTGCCATTGATTACTCTTGTGTTTGGATCTTTAACTGTAATAAAGTAACAGATTAGTCTCTGATACCACTTGTTAGGTCGAATACACAATAAGTAATCAAATACTGTATGAGTAACTTAACAAGAACACACTGTTTAACAATTAAAAACTGTTTGGAATTAATAATTCCTCTCTTAGTGATGTAAATATCACAAAGAGCTGCTTAGGTTACAGTTGATGAATTTCTCAATGTTCGATTACCCTTCTAGGGTTAACCTAACTGTATTTATAGAACATACAGCTTCGTACAATCAGTAACTGATTTTCCTATAATCAAGCTATACAATTGATATCAATCACGATTGCTCAAGTCTTCCAAGTCAACTCAATCTCTTTGACAGCATTCCAATCTTCAAAGATATTGCTTCCATATTTATCAATCTTCAAACACTGTTGACTCTTCAGACAATACCGCTACAGAGTTTAACAAACTCTGTTTGCGCTTCCAGTCAGTGTTTAACTAAACTCTGACTGCTTCCAGCTAAACTCTGTTTTCTGACTTTAGCTTCCAAACACTGTTTTCATCAATCATTTCTAACATTATATACACCTTAAAATCCGTACCGAGTCTTATATCTCAAATGTTAAGAATTCAGTAGGATGGAGAGAGTACTAAACTACGCAATTTTTTTTGTACACGAAACAAAAATAATATGCGAAAAGAAAAAATATGACAATTACATGTAATGTTACTCTCTGCTCAAGTTATTTAAGTACTAGATTTATACCCGTGCAATGCACGGATAATTTTATTAATATTTTATAATATAATTTTAATTATAATTTTTTTCCCTTGAAAAATTAGTTTTATAAATATTGAGTAGTTTGTTTTTGCTTTTAATGATAATAATACATAAGTTATATAGTTTGTGTGTATACATTTATTTTTTTCTTGTAAATATTTTTTCTATTTTATAATTATTTTTGATTTTTTTATTTTATTAGATTACATATGAATACTTGAAGTGTTTCTATAGTTTTTAAAGGCATTTTTTTTAAATTTTTTGGAAATATGTGTGGTATTAATTTTTTTATTTGTTTGAATATTGATTATTTGTTTAAATTTTTTATTTTTTTATTAAATGATTTTTTCTTAAAGCACTTTTATTTGGTAAATAATTTTTTTATAAATTATATTTTAAGGTTTAGCCTAACATATGTTTTAATATTTCATTTTTTTTGGGAGTTTTCTTCAATTTTATTAGAATATATATAATATCCTTTTTACATGTGGGGACTTTTTGGTTTAACTATTAATTATATATATGTGTGATTATGTAATTGTGAACACACAGATATTTGTATTTTTTTTTTAAAGAAAGTTTATATTATCTTTTTATGTTTTTGTGTTGGTATATATTTATTTTAATTGCATTATATTAAATTTTATATTTTTTGAATTTTGGTGTCATTTCCAATTATGATATGTTTTTTTTATTACTTTTTTATTATATTATTTTACCATATATTTTCTAAAGACTTCTTTTTTGTGTTGTAATTAAATGTACATACTTGTTTTCTTAAAAATTATTTTTTGAATTGAAATTATGATGATATATTTTGTTTACTTGTTTATTATATATAAAAAATGAATTTGAGACTTATTTTTAATCATAGTTTTTTGCTATTTTATCATTGTTTGTTAATTGTCAAACCTAAAAATAGAATCTTTAATGATTTTTATTAAAATAATATTTTTCTTAAAACATTTTTATTTTGCAAACAATTTTTTTGAAAATTACATTTTAAGGTTTAGCCTAACATATATATTTTAATGTTTTTTGGCATCTTTTTTCAACTTATTAGAATATATATATATAATATAATTTATACATGTGAGAACTTATTGTAATTTAACATACATGTGCATACGTCATTTCCAATTATAACATGTTTTTTTTGATTATTTTTTTAATATCTTGTGTTACCATATATTTTCTTTTAAAAAAATATTTTGAAATTAAATGAAAATTCTTGTTTTTAAAAAATTTTTTTTGAATTACAATACTGATGGTATGCTTGGTATACTTGTTTATTATATATAAAGAATGAATTTATTTATTATTTTTTACCATACATTTTCTTAAAGACTTCTTTTTTGTTTTGTAATTAAATGTACATACTTGCTTTCTTAAAAATTATTTTTCGAATTGAAATTATGATGATATGTTTTGTTTACTTGTTTATTATATATAAAAAATGAATTTGCAACTTATTTTTAATCATAGTTTTTTACTATTTTAACATTGTTTGTTAATTGTCAAACCTAAAAATAGAATCTTTAATGATTTTTATTAAAAAAATATTTTTCTTAAAACATTTTTATTTTGTAAACAATTTTTTTGAAAATTACAATTTAAGGTTTAGCATAACATATATTTTAATGTTTTTTGGCATCTTTTTTCTATTTATTAGAATATATATAATATAATTTATACATGTGAGAACTTATTGTAATTTAACATACATGCCCATACGTCATTTCCAATTATGACATTTTTTTTATTTTTTTTAATATCTTGTGTTGCCATATATTTTCTTAAAAAAAATTCTTTTGTAATTAAATGAAAATTCTTGTTTTTTAAAAAAGTATTTTTTGAATTGAAATACTGATGGTATGCTTGGTATACTTGTTTATTATATATAAAGAATGAATTTGTGATTTATTTATTATTATGATTTTTGTTATTTTATCCTTATTTGTTAATTGTGCTATTACGACTCTTTTTCCTATAATAATAATAACTGATTAAGTTGATGATGAATATTTTATTACTTTTATTCTTTATTAATTTATTTTAAATTTTATTTTTGAAGAAATTAAATATTTTTGTAACTTTTAAATTATTAAATTGTTATAAGATTTTTTGAACTTATTATATTCAGATTCTCTATTAAATATTTTATTTTGGATTTTTGGATTGTTTTTTAATTTATTTACAATTTAAGTATCGAATCTAAAATGTTTGCAAAAATAATAAAATGATAGTTTATTGATTTGTGTTGACTTTTATTATTATAAATTTTAAAACATGTTTGTTGTCAAATGTAAAATTAATATTTTTATGATTTTTTTTTAAAAATTAGGTTTTCTTGAAACTATTTTTTGTGGTAAGGTTTTTTTAAAATTATATTTTAAACTTTAATCTAAATTATCTTTGCATTAATTTTAGTTAACAACAATTTTCTCAACTTGAATTTTTTGTGTTTTATCATGTATTATTTATTTTAGTGCATTCTTTTTTTATCTACTTGTTTTTGTTAAATTTAAAATACAATTAGTTACTTGGTAGTTTTAGCTTTTAAATCACTAGCCCAACTCGTTTCAGTAGCCCACAGTAGCCCATTTCTAATTTCTAATGAAATTACATTTTAAACCCAGACGACCAGACCACAGACCACCTGATCCTCCTTACGCTAATTATATATAGGATATAATGTTACTATATCATTGAAAACAACATTGAGATGCTACAAATTAAAACTAAGAGTAGGGTACATCAAAATGAAGCCCTCTTTTTAAAAAAAAATTGTTTATTGTTAATTAATATCTTTGTTTGATTAGAATCTATCTACCAAGTTATTAAAAGTTTTACCTTTATTTAAGGTTTTGTTGATATTAAAAATAAATATTATTAACCAACAAGTAAATTCGATATGTCTGCTCTTAGATTAGGATATAAAAATTGAATACAATTATTTGAATTCAAGAATACAAAATTAAATGGCACCTTTTATTAGAAACAATACATAATTTTATATGTATTGACCTATCTAGTTATCAATAATATTGATTTTTAAACGATTGTTATAGTCATTTTTCTCTCTTCTCTCCTAAAAAATATTAAACTAAAGTTTAGGGGTTGACATCTTCGTTTTGGTTGATGATAAGCCCATTTTTATTGTTTTTCTTGATTTTTCTTTGCTTTTCAATAAATATCTCTCTTATTGAGAGGCTAGTACCACGTTGGTGGGTTTTATCTACTAATATATTGGATTTTGTACTTTCTCCTTGTGAATGATAACTCCCGTTTCTTTCTTGATTTTACTTTGTTTTTCAATAAATACTTCTTTTTTCAATATATTGGATATAAAAACACTTGCTTGACGAAAATGATAATGTATGGTCTTTGCTTTTGTGCAATGAAGGTGTTACGACCGTTTTTCTCCCAGGCTTCGTTCGGTAGGACCTGCAGAAAGAGAATGCGAGGGTGGAGCCCCCCGATTCACCTCCGGTGTGAGAATAAGTTAGTCGGTTTTTGTAAGGTAGTTTGAACGTAGAGAATTTGTATTGTTGTGTGTGTAGTCATGGATTTTATGAACAAACATACCTCCTTTTATCCTTATTTTCCTTTGTAATTGTTGAGATGTAGATCTACTTTCCAGACTAAAAAATATTCTTGGGATCATGGACCATGTGACCGTTTAAAGGTAAAGTACCTTTAATTATGGCCACGGTCGGCCACATAAACCATGTGAACGTTTGTATGGAACAGGCTGTTTTATTCCTTGGGCTCAATATTGGACTATGGGTTCGGCCCATTAAGAGATTGGACCTCTAACATGTCCCTAGGCTTCGTTCGGAGTAATCCTCAGGACGAAGGCTAAAGCCTACGTCTTTCTTTGGAATATTCCCTTCGGATCGCCTGAAATTACTTTTAAAAAGAAAAGTTAATGCCTTGACCTGTCTTCTTTGGAACATTCGTTCGGTCGCCCTTTCCAAAAATAACTTTTTAGGACGATAAATAAAAATTGATTCGGCCTTCGTTGTATCATCTGGATAATGAGAACGAAGGACAAGGTCGAGTCTTTTCTTGGGAAGTCGTGTCCCTTTATGACTTGACAGCTGTTTTTTCTCAAGATTCACGCCCCAATCTCAACCGTTGAATTTGAAACGTCCATCATCACGATAAATAAAAATTGATTCGGCCTTCGTTGTATCATCTGGATAATGAGAACGAAGGACAAGGTCGAGTCTTTTCTTGGGAAGTCGTGTCCCTTTATGACTTGACAGCTGTTTTTTCTCAAGATTCACGCCCCAATCTCAACCGTTGAATTTGAAACGTCCATCATCCAACCGTTACACTCTTTCTATTAACCCCTCATCTCTTTTCTTTTCCCCTTTACACATACGTCCTCATATTTCCAGAGAAAAAGAACACTTTTAGAAAAAAGATTTAGCAACCATTGGAGCCGTCGTTTCGTCACCGATTTCTTTCGACTCTCCTGTTCCGGTTGACGTCCACGTCCAAGCGTTTTATCCCCGGGAATTCGATCTTGTCAGCAATCTTCAAAACAGTAAGTCTCTATACTTTTCATATCGATAAATTGGATATTGTTTCTGTACCTTCTTGAATATGTGTTCTCGAGTATATATGTAGGCATTTGTATGTAAGTATCTGTATACACACATATGTGGATATACGCTTGATTTTACCTGTATTCTTTGCATAAGAAATAGGCGTGTTAGCTTCCCTTTGTCCCTTTTGCATATTTCGTTAGGATTTCTGGAATTGATAGATTGTTTAGGAAAGACGTATCCTTCGGAATGTTTGAATCTGTTGAGTATTCTTCGGTCTGTCGTGAGTTCGAATCACTTTATCTTTAGTTGGTAGGGATTTTTTGGCCGGTCCTAGCCCTCTGTACTCGATCTTTTTCTTCTTCCTTTCGATCTTTTTTCTTTTTTATTCGAGTACATGGCTAATCTCTACATTTCCGAATGCAGGGATATGGACCGGTCGAACGAAGGTACAGATCCTTCGGTATCCTCTCCTTTTAGCGATGCCGTAGAGTATCCGGCCGCCAACCGTCCTTCTCGGCTGACCGAAGACGATATAGAGCATTTCTGCTCGACTTATTGTGTACTGAAATACGTATGGTATTTCTTCGCCCCGAGGAAGAATGATAGGATTTGGCAAAATCCCCAAGTTGCAGCTATCTGTGGGGGAGGGTTCGCCACGGGTATATCCGAAGCGGCATTCAAATGTGGCTTTCGATTGCCCATATTGCGTATTTTGAAGAGCGTCTTGAAGCAATCGGGCATTGCTATCGGTCAGCTGGACCCGAATAGTTTCATTCATGTGAATACTTTTCAAGCTCGATGCATGGCCAGTAAAGTGACTCCAAGGACGTCTCTGTTTTGGCACCACTACGAGCTTCGCCGGAATTCGAAGAGTAAGGGTTTCTACACCATTGCTCGGCGAGTGGGTAGGCCCGACTGGTCGTATACGAACTCAAACAATAAGGAGGCTCATATTAAATGGGTTTTTGTTTCCGGCCCGAAGTTGGAGAAGTTCGGTGTTTGGAAGGTGGTCGATCCCACGAGGTTTGTTTATCTTGAACTTACGGCGGCGGATAAGCATGACTACCGATTACTGTGTGACCTTGTTATGGACAAGGTACCATTGTCGGATAGTAGGGATGGAGACTGGTTGGTCGGTCTTTGGGGTAATGGTAACATTCCTCCGTTCTTTTCTTCTTTTTTCTTTTTGCAGTTTTATCTTTCTAAAAGTATGATAACTCCTGTTTATTGTCTTTATCCTGTATATAATGTTCTTCTTTATCTTGTACAGTGACAACTCGCTTGGATATTCTGGAACGAAAGAGGCAGAAGGCGGCCGACCTAGCTGCTGCTGCTCTGGCGGCCGAAGCAAGTGCTGCTCAGCAGGTCGAAGGGGAGGGACCATTGGCTATTGATCAAGGGCAAAAAAGCTTGGTCGTTACTCCCCCTGCTTCCTCGCCTCCCAGAGAATCGGTTTCGAAGGGAACGAATCAGGATATTCCAGTCGAACCGAGGAAGAGACCTCGGTCGGAGACTGCGGAACTGAATGTGTATTCTCCTCAATGGAGTGTTCTGGAGACCGATCAGATCATCGTCCCAGTTCCTTCTTCAGCAAAGAATGTGGGTCCCGATCTATGTCGGGGCCTCGTTCTTCCGGCCGACCGACCAACCATCGCCAAGCTGAATGATATTGAGGCTTGTACCGAAATGATGACCCTTCTTTCTATGGTAAGTTTCTTTTCCTTCGTAGGTATATACTTGCCTTAGATTTTTTTTTAATGTTTTCCATGTTTGTGCTCAGGGCGCTGCCTGGTCAGCTGTGGTGACCGAACGGGTGGAAGGCATGCAAACCAGACTGAAGCAGGTTGATCAGCTGGAAGTAAGGGCGATCAAAGCCGAAGAGGACCTTCGGAACTCTTCTACCGAACTGGATAGGGTCACCGGCCAGGCTGAGGCTCTAAGATCCGAAAGGGATGCCCTCAAGGATGAGTTGGAGAAGCTGAAGGCCACAAGCTCAAGGCGAATCGAATGGAGGAACACCCAGCTGAAGCAATCAAGGAAGAGTGCCCGGAAATTGCATAAGCAACTTCTTTTGACAGAAGAACGATGCTATCAGATGGGCTATGATGATGCTGTGGTGAAGGCCCACTCACTTGGTTTTGATCATACCCAACTGCTCGATGCTACCATGGGTATGACCGATCCAGTGGGTAGGGAAAAATCTGATGACCCCGAAGTTATTTCTTCGGGAGAAGATGAGCCGCTTGATGAGCCTTCAATGGAGTAGTTTTATATTTGTTTTTGTGGCCTTCGGCTTTGTAACTTCTAACATTTGCTTTATGAATTGGTGCCTTCGGGCTTTTATTTTTGTCTTGGCATAATGTAATGTGTCTTAGCTTTTTTTTTCTTTCTGCCTTAGCATAATTGTTCTATTTTTTATGCATCTTCGGCCTTAAATTTGCCTTAGCATAATTTTTCTATTTTTTTATGCCTCTTCGGCTTTCAATTGCCTTAGCATAAATTTGCCTCTTTAGCTTTCAATTGCCTTAGCATAATTTTTCCATTTTGTATGCATCTTCGGCCTTAAATTTGCCTTAGCATAATTTTTCTATTTTTTGTGCATCTTCGGCCTTGAATTTGCCTTAGCATAATTTTTCCATTTTTATATGCATCTTCGGCCTATGTCTCCGATTCGGAATGATCTCTTTTTTATTCCCGAATCGTAGTGTTGCGCTGCCTGAAGCTGGTACCTTAAATTCCTTTGGTGTGCTGCTTCCCTTTCTTCTTCGAGTAAGTCCACATTCGCTCGGAGACCACGTTCGTTTGCTTCTATGTTGAAAACTTGTGTTCGGTAAGATTCTAGGCAAACTTCGACTGGCAAAAGAGCATCTGTTCCGAAGGCTAATTTGAAAGGTGTTTCTCCTGTTGATGACCTTGGTGTCGTTCGGTATGCCCACAGTACCCATGGTAGCTCCTCGGCCCAAAGTCCTTTGGCTTCTCCCAGCCTTTTCTTTATTCCGTCGAAGATAATTTTGTTTGCAGCTTCTATCGCTCCGTTTCCTTGGGGATGCCCGACCGAACTGAATTTTTGACGAATTCCGAATTGAGCTAAGAATTTTCTGAATTTGCTTCCGATGAATTGGGTTCCGTTGTCCGATACACATACCATAGGGATACCGAATCTTAATATTACTTGTTCTAACATGAACTTCTTTGCTGTTTCTTCGGTAATGGATGAAAGGGGTCGGGCTTCTATCCACTTGGTCATGTAGTCGATCGCCACAATGCAGTACTTGGTTTGTTTGGTACTGGTGGGCAAGATCCCTACAATATCAACCGCCCACATAGCAAATGGAATGGGGCTAAGGACTGAAGACATCTCTTCGGGTGGCTGCTTCGGTACAGTGCTGAATAACTGGCATTGTACACATCTTTTGGCGTATTCGGTGGCGTCCTCTTTCATCTTTGGCCAGAAAAACCCTTGCCTTAGAATTTTGAGGGCCAAAGACCTTCCTGCTAGATGTTCTCCGCAAATTCCCTCATGAACCGTTTCAAGGGCTAGAACCTGTTCGTCTTTGTTTAAACATCGAAGAATGGGTTGCGTCACCGACCTTCGGAACAAACGGCCTCCAATCATGGTATAATTGGCCGACCGATGTTTTACCTTTTGTGCCTCCCTTCGTTCGAGTGGCAAAGTTCCTTTCTCTAGGAATGCTCTGATTGGGGTCATCCAATTGGTTCCTTGGTGGATTTCCATGCATTGCTTTTTGTCTATCGAAGGAGTCTTTACTTCGGTCAGATAAATTGACCCGTTGAGGTTTTGGGTTTCTGCCGAGGCTAACCTTGATAGAGCGTCCGCCCGATTGTTGTTCTCTCTTGCTACCTGATTTAATTCGAATGATTCAAATAGTAGAGATTTCTCGCGTACCTTGAGGGCGTAGGCCTTCGTTCTGGGATCTTTTTGTCCGTACTCTCCTGTGAAATGCTTTACAACCAACATTGAGTCGCTGAATGCTCTTAGGTGCTTAACCTCCAAATTTCTCGCCAAATCTAGGCCTGCCAGAAGTGCTTCATATTCGGCCTCATTGTTCGTCAAAAGGAAAGTGAACCTGATAGCTTGGCATATTTCGAATCCTTCTGGGCTTGTCAAAATTAAACCGGCCCCGCATTTTTCTTTGGCGACCGACCCGTCAACGAATAATTTCCATTTTCCTGGTGCTGGGATTAGTTGTTCTTCGGGAGTCAAATCCTTTGGTTCCGAAAATGAGCATTCTACCAGAAAATCTGCAAGTGCCTGGGCTTTGATCGCAGTTCTTGGTGTATATTCCAGGTCGTGCTCTCCAAGTTCAATCGCCCAGGCTACCACTCTACCCGATGCTTCTGGCCTTTGTAATATTTTCTTCAAGGGTTGGTCTGTTACTACTTTGATCGTCCTTCCTTGGAAATAGTGTCTTAATTTCCTTGCTGCCATTACCAATCCGTAGGCGAACTTCTCTGCATTCGGATATCTAGTTTCTGCATCGTTGAGAATATGAGAAACGTAGAACACCGGATGCTGGTTCCCTTCATGTTCTTTGACTAACACTGCTCCGAGCGTTCGGTCGTTCACAGCTAAGTATAGCTGCAAAGTTTCTTTCGGATCGGGCTTCATTAGGAGTGGGGCTTTTACTAGATATTCTTTAACTTCTTCAAACGCTTTTTGGCAATTGGGCCCCCATTCGAAGTTCTTGGATCCCCGAAGTACTTCAAAGAATGGCAAGGCCTTTTTGGCTGATCGGGAAATGAACCTCCTCAGGGCGGCTAACCGTCCGGTCAGCATCTGAATATCCCTGATCGTCTTCGGTGCTTCCATATCGATGACCGCTTTGATCTTCTCTGGGTTTGCCTCAATTCCTCTGGCGCTAACCATATACCCCAAGAATTTTCCGCTGTTGACTCCGAACGTACATTTGTTCGGATTTATCCTCATGTTGTTTTCCCTAAGCGTTACAAAACATTCTCTTAAATCTTCAGCGTGGTCCTTAAAGAGAGATTTGACAATCATGTCGTCCACATAACACTCCATATTCCGACCGATTTGAGCTTTAAATACTTTGTTGATCATTTTTTGGAAAGTGGCCCCTGCGTTTTTTAGTCCGAAGGGCATTTTCACGTAAGCATAAGTGCCGTTCGGTGTGATGAACGCTGTCTTTGGTATGTCTTCGGTGTTCATGGCGATTTGGTGATATCCCGAGAACGCGTCCAAAAAACTGAGTATTTGATGCCCTGAGGTTGCATCTATCAGTTGATCAATGTTTGGTAGAGGGTAGTGATCCTTCGGACAGTGTTTATTTAAATCGGTGTAGTCCACACACATTCTCCATTTTCCGCTGGACTTTTTCACCACAACCACGTTCGCCAACCAATCTGGGTAGTCTATCTCTTCGATGAATTTCGCCTCTAGCAATTTTTCGACTTCGGCCTGAATGACCTTCTGTCTTTCCATGGCAAAATTTCTCTTTTTCTGTTTCACCAGTTGGGCTTCGGTTTTTACGTTAAGACAATGTTTGGCTACCGATGGATCCAAACCCGGCATATCTTCGGGATTCCATGCAAATACATCGTGGAACTCCCTAATGACTTTGATGACTTTCTCCTTCAGCTCTGGCTCCATGTTTTTTCCTATCTGAATCATCTTCCCTGCTTGGCCTACGTACAATTCAACTTCTTCGGTTTCGACAGCCGGTTCGGCTATCGGATTTGACAGGTCGGCTCCGAATTTTTCCAACTCGATATTTAGTAGTTGGTGACTACCTCCTGCTTCGGCCTCGTTTCTTCTCCTTTTTCCTGTTTCGGTCATTTCGACATCTTTTTCCTTCTCTAGGTCTTCCAACATAATGATTCGCGCGGCTTTTTTGTCGCCTCTCATTTCTCCGATCCCGTTTTCGGTCGGAAATTTTAATTTTAAGTGGGGGATAGAAGATACAGCTTGGAATAGGGATAAAGTTGGTCTTCCCAGGATTCCATTATACGGGCTGTCGATTCTAACAACGTAAAATTTCGTTTCTTTCACCGCTGTGAATGGTGCTTTTCCCAATAAGACGTTCAGTGTTATAGTTCCTTCGATCGGTACAGGTTGATTGCCGAAGCCGTATAACGGTGCTTCATGGCATGGCTCTAGCTGTTTGCCCCCCAAGTTCATTTTGCAATAGGTCCGGTGATACAAGATGTTGACTGAACTTCCTTCGTCCACCAATACTTTCCAGATCTTGTTCTCCCCTATCACCGGATTTATAACGAGTGGGTCTTCATGTGGCCATATCACGTCTTCGAAATCGTCTTCCGTGAATGAGATCGGAAGTGGTTGTTTGGCTGCAGTTGATTGGTAAAGGTTGTAGATTTGCCTTGCATACCTCTTTCGGGCTGATTTGCTGTCCCGATCCAGTATGGTTCCTCCGGAGATTGTTCGAACTTCACCTCTGTACTTTTCAGATCCTTCGGCTTCCTTGTCTTCTCTTTTTCTCTCCTTCGGTCCAAGTTTGTTTCTCAGATCTTCGACGAACTTTGTCAATTCTCCGTCTTTTATCATTCTCTCAATTAATTTCTTCAAGTGGTAACACTCGTCAGTGTTATGACCTTTATCTTGATGGTATTCACAGTGTCTGTTCTCGTCCCTTCTGCTTTCAGGGGTCTTTAGCCTGGGTGGTCGAACGAACCCAGGCTTACCCTTTATTTCATGGAGAATTTTTGAGATGGGTGTGTTAAGTGGTGTGAACACAACATTATCTCTCTCCCGCCTTCGTTCGGCCCCTTTATCAGGCCTCGTGTCATTCAATCTACTTTTAACATCGCCTCGACCCCTTCGGTCGTCTCTTCTGTCGTTTTTCCTGTCGTCTCGATCGGGGACATTTCTCTTGCTTTCTTTGTATCCCCCGATCGATTCAATTTTCCTTCTAATTGCTTCTCCCCTGAGATAAATGTCGTTCAAATTTTTGGGAGGTACGTCGTAGAGTGAGGATCGGAGTTTCTTGCCTTTAATGGGGTCTAGGCCGGCGGCAAGGAACCCTGCCGCTTTTATTCTATCTAAATTGGTGACCATTCCAACCTCCTCTTTGAACCTCGCCAAGTAATCGCCTAGATCTTCGTTCGGCCCCTGTCTGCAATGAATCAAGGCCTCTGTATCTTTCTCTCTTCGGCATAAATGAGAGTAGTGCCTTAAAAATTTCTTCTTGATTTGTTCGTACGAGGCGATCGACCTGGGTCTGAGCGATCGATACCACATGGACGCGTTTCCTTTGAGATAAGTTTTGAACATTTTGCAAAGCATCATATCACAATGCCCCATACCAGTCATGAGTGATTCGTACTTCTCACAATGGTCTTCCGGGTCGCCTTTTCCGTTGAATTCGTGCATTTTTGGAAACTACCTTCCGGGTGGTGGCCGAAACTGTTCTATCTCTTCGGTGATTATAGGTTCATGGCTGATCTTTTTTTCTCCGAACATAACTTTCTCTAGCCTTCGGATTCGGTCGTCAGTGTGGGGGCCTTCTTCTGAATCGGATGAGTCGAGTGCCTTCGATCGGGTACGTTTTGAATAAGATTCGGACTGTCCAGATTCATCATCGTCGTTCCTAATTCTTTTTTCTCTTCGATCTTCTTGGAACTCTGTGTCTTCGGCCTTGAGGGCCTCACGTAGTGACTTCTCCTGCAGCTCGATTTCTTCTCTTCGGAGCTTTAGGCCTTCTAGCCTCAAACGATCGGCTTCCCTTCTTTTTGCCAGACGTTCAGTTTCTTTGTTCTTTTCCATCTCCTTATGCTTCCCCTTCGCCTTTTGTTGCTCTCTCCATTTCGCGAGCATCTCTTGTTGTTCTTCAGGGGTTGGCATATCTCCTTCTTCATCAAAGTTTAGCAGTCTTGGGGGAATGGGTGGGGTTGTCCTCGGAAATATAGGAGGAACGGAACGACTGTTTCCAGCCACGGTGCTGCTATCGTTGATGGGTGTTTCTTCAATCGTCATAGTTTTCTGGTAGGTTTCTTGAAACGAGTATATCTCTACGTTTCCCACAGACGGCACCAAATGTTACGACCGTTTTTCTCCCAGGCTTCGTTCGGTAGGACCTGCAGAAAGAGAATGCGAGGGTGGAGCCCCCCGATTCACCTCCGGTGTGAGAATAAGTTAGTCGGTTTTTGTAAGGTAGTTTGAACGTAGAGAATTTGTATTGTTGTGTGTGTAGTCATGGATTTTATGAACAAACATACCTCCTTTTATCCTTATTTTCCTTTGTAATTGTTGAGATGTAGATCTACTTTCCAGACTATAAAATATTCTTGGGATCATGGACCATGTGACCGTTTAAAGGTAAAGTACCTTTAATTATGGCCACGGTCGGCCACATAAACCATGTGAACGTTTGTATGGAACAGGCTGTTTTATTCCTTGGGCTCAATATTAGACTATGGGTTCGGCCCATTAAGAGATTGGACCTCTAACAGAAGGTGATTTTTTTTTTTCAACTCTCTTGTAGAAGATATGGCGCACCTGCTAGATTATTCAAGATATTGGGGATTGCTATGAACTTTTGTTGAGATTAGTTGTATAAAGTGAAATGCTATAAATTCTCAGGTATATTTGCACAAAGTAATTTTGTAGGTATATTAAATATAGGACCTGATACAATTCTTTTGTAAGACAAACTTTAGGTGTGAACTGTGAACAGTTGTAAAATTTAAGCAATAAGTGTAATGAAGCTCAAATAATGTGTAACAGAAATATAATACAATTAGATGTAGTTAACCAATCAGAAAACTATTAATTATTTTAGGACCAGTCAGAGATCATTCCTAAATTTTAGACCAATCATATTATATTAAAAATTTTCTCTAGAGTTTACCCATTTAAAACCCTGAACCACCCCGACCCGGTTAAATAATAATAATCAGCCCAGCCCATCAATATATATATATATATATATATATATATATATATATATATATATATATATAAAGAGGATACGCGGGAGCTTAGCTGGCGCATCTAAGATCGTCTCAATATATTTTTCTATTTTTTTAGAATTTCAGGATTTTAAACACTAATAAATATATATATAAATATCTTTTAACATATTAGAAGTAGAATAGGTGTTCGAATTTATAGAGTAGAAGAGTTCGAATTTATAGGGAAGACATATGAAGTTCTATTCGAATTTATTAAATAAAGAGAAGAGTTCGAACGCATGTATATTTGAAGTTTTATATTGATATAGAACACAAATTTATTATACTAGAAGTAAAAATGACATTTAGATTAATAGAGGAAAAGAGTCTAATATGTAGGAAAATATATATAAGTATAATAAGTGTTCGAATTTATATATGTTTGAGAGTTTGAATTCATATACAAGATTCAATTTATTTTTCTAATTTTATTTATAAGTATTTATTCGAATGTGATGTGTTGGAAAGGCGAGCACATACATATCTTCAAGTCCTATGTAATAAAGGACGCGTATGGGAAATTTTTTTTTTTGGAGGAACTTTTGTAATAAAATACTAATAAAATTTATCTACTTCTCCTATAAGGATACAAATTTCTAGGTTTATATAGACTATTAAAAAAGCCCATGAACGTAATTTCTGCTTTCCCTCACAACTACATAGACATTAAAGTAATTTTGATGCATTTGATCTTTTTAATATCATTGCCAACCATTGATGCTTGTAATTCTTTTTATGCAGAAGTACTCAATTGATAAAAACTTTTGGAAATACTATTTAATGGAATTGAACATCAAAGTTCCCATAAAGTATACCTCTGTCTATTGTTAATTTTTGTGCGATTTTTTAAGGTTTAACTCTTTTGTATTGACATGAATAGTCAATTTTTCCTTTTCTGATATGCGTAATTTTTATCTACATAACTTCAATTATCCTCCAGGAGCTTAGCTAGGTGGTGCCTCTAAAAACGTTTTAATCTATTTTCTTAATTATTTAGAAATTTAGAATATAAAATATAAATAAATAAATAATATTTCTTAACATATTATAAATAGAATAGGTGTTCGAATTTGTAGATAAAATGAGTTCGAATTTATACATATATATAATTACGAGTTGTTAAAAGTAAAGTAGATATTTAACATATAATTTAAGTTTTATCAAAAATAGAATATGTGTTCGAAATAAATATGATTTATAAAGAAGTAAGAAGTATATATATAATCCATCAGCCGTGAAAAAAAAGAAGAAGAATGATGAATTTTTTTGCAGGCCAGAAGTAACAAACGCATATTTCTCTATATGTTTAGTTTATCTTTTAATTCATATGTTTGTTTAGTTAGTAATATTATTGTATCGGATAAATTTGATTTGTGAGATAATGGAAATTCGTTTAATAAATTGGTTCATGGTTTGTAATTTTCTTGCAGGTTTTTTCTATGAGGGTAAATAATTTCATAAATTTAATATCAATTTTTAATTTATTTGTTAATTAATCATTAGTCTTGGTCATATTAATTTTTTAGAGTATAATTTGTTCTCGATTTTTGATTTATTATACAATTGAATATAATATAATGTATAGTTATTATATTTTGATATATATGGGAGTTTATGTGGCGTCTCTTAACTTCTCTCAATCTACTTTTTTTAAATTTTTTAGAATTTTAAAATTTTAAATACTAAAAAATATAATATCTTTTAACATATTAGAAATAGAATAAGTGTCGAATTTATAGAGGAGAAGATGTCGAATTTATAAGAAAAACATATAATTAAAAGTTTTATTGAAAATAGAATAGGTTTTCGAATTTATAGAATATAAAAGTTCAAATTTATGTAAAAGACATTTAATTAAAAGTTAACTTGAAAGTAAATAGGTGTTTGTAAGCCATATAATTAAAAGTTCTATTGGAAGTAGAATATGATTTCGAATTTATAGAGAATTATAGTTCGAATTTATAAAAAAAAACATACAATTAAAACTTCTATTGAAAATAGAATATATGTTCAAATATATGATGAGACGTATAATTAAATGCTCTCTTGAAAGTTGAATACGAGGACAGTAGCGACATCTTTGACAATCTTCTAAAATTACATATTTTTTTTAATATTATTCACATAACGAAAAGTCTTCGTATTTTTAAAAAAATAATTGACGTGTTAACATAATAGAAGTATATATAGAGAAGAATAGTTTGAATTTATAGGAAAAAGATATAATTAGAAATTCTATTATAATTATAATAAGTCTTTGTAACACATATAATCAAAAATTTCATTGGAAGTAAAATAAGAGTTCGTATTTATAAAAGACTTATAATTAGGTATTTGTATATATATATATATATATATATATATATATATATATATATATATATATATATATATATATATATAAGAATTATAATAAAGTGTTTTATTGGAAGTAGAATACGAGGATGGTAAATAAACCTTTACCATCTTTTAAAACTATATTTTTTTTCTTAGAAATCATTTATTTTAAACTGTTTATACAAGTTTATTATATTTATATTAGGACAATATATCTGCAAATCCAATATTATTTCCATAATGAAAAGTATTCGTATTTAAAAAGAAGAAGAATTGATGTGTTAACATAATATTCCTTGCAGCGTAAATGAATACATTAATATCTATAATATCTTTAAAAATGAGATGTATTTTCATTTTCTAAAACTCCATAAATATTAGAAAGTTTAAAAAATGTAAAATTGGAATGTACTCTTTTTTTAGGTTTTAATTTTTAAGGAAAAAAGTTATCCCATAAGATAAATATCATCAATAATATGTAACGAATTCGTTCCAAATGAATGGAATTGAAATTTGAATACATGTTTAACGGAAAGACGACTCAATAGAAAAGGTCGTATTAACTATTAGAATTTAATATTGATGTTATAAATTTTATTTTATTTTTAGGATTTAATTTTTATGGATAAAAATTAATTTTTAAGCACATAATATATTAAAAAGTTGGGATTTCAATTTTAAGAAAATAACGACTCAAACGAAAAATAAGATTTTTTTTAAGAAAAACTAATACGCCGCCGCTAAGCGCGGCTTTATGAACTAGTTTAGAATAAAGTAATAAAGTACACCCTAAAATCTAAATCCCTAATTACACAAATACTAAACACAATATTATCAGCAGCCGCATTTAGTAGTCTTCGTGAGTTTGTTCGTGGTCTTCAAGTTCTTGCCCTTTTCACTCAAGATTCAATCGTTTCTTGATCTTTGCTCGATCTTTATCTGATTTGTAAGTTTATTCTTATGTATTTACTATCTTGAATCTGTCTATGATGCTGAGATGGTTGCTAGGATTGTCGTGAAGGTGCAGTCAATTTCAAGTAATTAGCTGAGTTTTATTTGTGTTCCCTGCCCTGAGTTTTATTAGTATATGCATATTTGTATGTACGTTTAGTTGAAATTTAGGACATGCTGGCACAGTACTATGTTGAAATCATGGTTAACATGAAATCTTGGAGTAAGTTGGAAGCTACCAGAATCTCTATAATTACAAAAATGATTATCACATGTCTATGGCTGCAATTCCTTTTAGGTTAATGATAGTCTGGTTAATTATCACCAGAATCTGTATGGTCTTTTTATCTCCAGCAGGGGATTCCAAATAATATATAAATGCCTCTGCATTGCCAACCCAAATATTAGTTGTACTTTGTTGCTATTTTAATTAATCAAGTGTCTTAGTTCTGAATTCTGATTATTTTCAATAACATAACAGGAACAACAAATGAGAACAATAGAGAGGGTTGCTGGAAAAGAAACACGAAAGAGAAGATTGCTGGAAAATTAAATATTTGTTTCATTTATTGTTAGTTTGGTGTATAAAATTTTGGCAGGTTTTCATTTTGTTTCAACCCAATCAACCCAACCCAGACTTACCCAACCCATCACACATTTAATGTAAAAAATGTGAAGAAAATAAAAAAAATATTATAAACGACATTAATAAATAAATATATATCTATTGCTAGAAATGGGTGTCACTGGCCCAAACCGACCCATGAGTGTGTAAATTCACATTGCCAAAGCTTCCGGTTAAACATTCTACAAACATCATCTAAGATCTGGCCCACCAAACACACACAATGGAAAAACCCGGCGACCCATCACCGGGAACCACCCAAAACGTCGGTCTTTCTTTATCCACCACCGATACAATCCGCTCTTTGATGCTCTCTTCATTATCTTCTGATGACAATCTTTTTCTACAACCTTCAATACCCTACACTTCTCTTAGATCCATTTGGTTCTCATCCGACCCGTTAACCCGACCCGACCTTCTTTCCCTTCTTAAAGGATCCACTCTCATCTTCCCTAGCCCCAAACCCAGAGAAAAGGTATGAATTTTAATGATTTTTTGTATAATGATCATTTGGTTTAAAAAGTTTGAATTTTTATTATGTGGGTCAGATAAAGATTGAATTTTTATTACGTGGGTTGGATAAAGATTGCATTTTTATTATGTGGGTTGGCTAAAGATTGGAATTTTATTGGCTTTGTGTTGTTGGTTTTGAAATTTTGGGTTTTTATTGTGTAGGTTTGGGTAAAGATTGTAGTTTATTTGTTTTGTTGTTGTAATGTAGAGTGAAGAATTGAAAGTGAGGTTAAGGAAGTTGGAAGAGGTTGCGGAAAGGAAAGCTTATGATGAGTTGGTTAAGGACATTACGCCAAAGAAGGGTGTTGAAGAGCCTTTCTCTTCCTATAAAGATCAGCTTGGTTTCGGTTAGTTTTCTTTGTTTCATTAGTAGTATTATGCTTTTCCTTGAAGACAATATGTGGTTGTTTGCTTATATACTTGTAGGGTTGTGTTCTACTACAAGCTATTTTAGAGTATGAACTAATTATAAATCATTTGTCACAGTACTACGAATTATGTATTGATACAGTTCAGAGCTTGTAGGCTATATTAGGTTGTATTTGTAGGCTATATTAGGGTGTACTCCTATGTTTATATATACAAATGCATATTTAGCATTGATTCTTTGTTTTTGTTTTACAGACTATTAAGTTGTGTTAATTTTTAATTATCTTTTTTGTCTTTGGTAAACAGTTGGAATAAACTGATCACAAGCTGGTGTTGTATATTTATTGAAGGATTGGTTTGTTAATAGTTTGAAAATAATAGTGGTGTATAGGAAAATTACACAACTTGTTCTTATGATTTTGTTCTTATGATAAAGCTATGTTACTCGGACTCCGCTGGAAGTGTCCAACATGGATACGTATCCAAGTGTAGGACTCGGCAACATTTCGAAAAAAAATACATGTTTTTGGCTTAAAATTCATGTCCGAGTGTCCATACCCTTGTTCGAGTATCGAGTGTCTGACACGGGTATTTGAGGCAAAATGAAGAGTCGGGGTAACATAGTGATAAAGTGTTTTCAGTGTTTAAGTTACTTTGACAATTAGCCAAAAAGAAAAAAAAAAGGATAAGACTTTGATGATAGTATGGTACTAAATTTTAAACATAAAAGACTTTTAGTTTGGATAGGCAGCTTTTCTGATATGGTTTGTTTGTAAGGTTTAGTAAATACTCTTGAGGATATTAATGTTGCGTGGAGACAATTCAATGGTTATATCCATTGTATCATTCTTTATATAGAGTTGTAGATAAATAGTCACATTACATGTATATATCTTAACGAAGAAGTATACAAGTTTAACTACACCCAGATTTAGTTAAACTGCACGTAAGGTTAACACACATTTGTACATCGTACAACTTTTTGGCTCAATGGTATTGATGAACAGTGTAGCTATTTTTTCTTAATCAGTTGTATGTTATCTTTTGCAGTTTTTATTGATCTGCTTTAAGTTGTTTGCTTGCCATCTTAGAAAGCTAATTTATTAAAACTGTAACGTCCAAATTTCAAATGCTCAGGGTATAATGCAATGTTTGAAACTTACAGGTTTGCATGTCGTGCTGACAATGTTTACTGGTTACCTAGTTGGATATGCTGCATTCAGAGCATTGTTTGGCCATAGTCCCGTGATGGTATTTCAGACTTATCTTTTGAACCCTATATCTAATTTTTCATATGTGACTTTTTTTTTTGTTGTCTAGCTTGCGTTGTGATTTCAGACTTCTGTTTTTCAACTGCACCATATGTATGTAATATGCCTAGCTAAACATAATAAATGGTTTTGTTTTCTTTATTACAGAATGCTGCCGGTGGTATTCTTGGATTGGTTGTTGGCATGCTTGTAGAAACACTTCTTTTCATAGTTAGAGCCTCTACTATGGAGAAGAAGGCTACCTTTGCCACCTCACAAGCCAAGAAAAATCAATAGACATTGTGATGAAGGTAGTTGTTAGTTGTTACTATTAATTATTGCGACTTTTGGATAAATATCTAACTATATTTTTCAGGCAACTGACTGATCCATATTCACATTCAAATTCATATTTGAATTTGGGACAGGGGTGGAAGTGTTCCCGTACTTGTCTTTTTATAAATCCAAAAGCTTTAAAAATTTGTAACTTTTTTTTTCTTTTCAATTTTCTAGTAATTTTAGTTCGATATTATTTATTAAACCATCACTAAATTTAAGATAATTTCTAGAGTTTTGTATTTAAAATAGTTTAAGGTTTAGAACTTAAGATTAAGCAAAAATAGTAAATACCAATTACCGATTATATCCTTTATATATAATAAGCGTAAGGGGATCTTTTCTAGTTTTTTTATAGTTGGTCGTTAGTCGAAAAAATATGCACCGTTGGATCTTAAAATAGATGGATGTGAGCCGTTAAATCACATATTAAAAAGTTTATTTGATTGATAGTATTATATTAAAATATCAAAAGTAAATTTAATAATTTAAATCAAACTAAATATAAGTAGATCCTCTAAATTGAATAGAATTAGATTAATAATAGAAAATAAGTTTATATCATTGACATTAAAATTATAATTGTAAGTAAATTTTAATTATCTAAACCAAATATTACTAGGTTTTCAATAGAAAATTTGTAATTTTTTTCTTTATTTTTTTAATAGTTTCAGTTGGATATTAATTATTAAACCATCACTAATTTAAGATAATTGATAGAGTTTTGCGTTTAAAATAGTCTAAATCTAATTTAGCAAAAAAGAAATTGTCTAAATCTAAGTTTTAGAATTTAAGATAAAGGTAACAACAGTAAATTGATCGTATTAAGTCTAATAAATAATAATAATAATTTATATAAATTTATACTCAAATTTTGTTATTAAAATAGTATTTTACAAATGAGCACGTTTTGTATGTTGGGAAAAAGGTAGTAAGCCGACAACAAAGTTCATCCTAGGTTCCTCTTGTCTTCATCTATGTGGTTAGTCCACACCAGTCAAGTAAAGTCCTATGTGGGAAATAAATGATAGACTAGTAGGCAACAGGCAAGAACAGACTGGGATTCATTGCGCATACATGTTATAGACAGTTAGATTTTTTTTTTTTTGGATTTCTAAATCTTTTCACATCCAAATTAAAATACTATGGCAATCACTCCCCTGTACAACCAATCTACGACTTCTGGTATATTGTTGTTATTATCATACGAGGGGAATTAGTGTTTAACTGCTTATACACATTTACATGTTAATTGTTAAATAACTAGTACATTTTAGATACTTTATCTTAATTTAATTAAAATCCTTTAATTGACGGCCTCTTTTATTTATGTACAATATGCAGCAAACAAAATAGATCAATTCATTTTGTAATCTGGACCAGCATTAGTATTTATTTATTTTTTGGCATTTGGTCTCTGAATCTCAAAGGCAGCAATTTGATCAGCCTTAGTAGCTGAATATCTAATCATCTCTAATGTAGAGGCCAATATCGCTGCAGTTAATGAGCTCCTCTGGAACCTATGCTGAGGCTATTTCTGAACTCCAGTTAACTGTTGTATGTCCTTATGCTGATGACGCCTCATGATGTGTAATATTAGATAATCGGCGTTTAAGATATTGCTTAGTATTCTTTAATGCTTAGATAAGACATTGAATATGCATGTTCATTAGTCCCTGATGCAACAATGCCGAATCAAGTATTTCAATTAAATATATCAGCTTGAGTTGATTTCTGTTGCATGTATCAAGTATATTGAAACAGTTCTGACAAGGCATCTATAGTAATAATGCTTATACAATATATGACTTGGTACCTACCATTGTCTACTTTGGCATTCTTTTAGTTATCAAAGCATCCTACCGCCCCAATCTTTTTTTTTTTCAATTGTGTTTTTCTGTGGGATCAAGTGTGGGGATGTAACCTTTCCTTGTGATTAGACCTTGTTATGTCAAAGTTTGAACACGTTTAAATATATACAACTGTAGGTACTGAATGAATGTGCTTTTTGATCATTTGTTTAGGGTGCATCAAAAAATCTTAATCTAATGGAATGGAACAAGTTGTGGACTATCAATAAGAAAATTATCGATCCTGTTTGTCCTAGACACACTGCAGTTTAATCTATCTTAATCTTAATCTAGTGTTGGTGCTGCTCTCCCAAATAATTTTTATTATCTTAATTTGTCTAAGTTCTTCCATGCATGTGCTGTCAATTATAAATGATACTGTATGATATTGCTGTTCAACAGAGTATTTTGTTCTGATCCAAATACATTCGAGAGGAGCAAAATACACAATGATATAGATGCAATTTCATATGAAAAAAAAGATGAATTTAGTAGTTTATTTTTTGGGTAGTTGTTTAAAATTATTAACTTAAAGTGTAATGATGCTGGGAAGTGTTGTGCTGGACATTAGATTACAGTTCTGGTAGTGGATTTAATACTGGTATTAATTGTTTGCTCCTGCAGTTTGATGAGGATGAGGATTTTATTGACGTGCTTAATCCATGTACCAAGAAGGAAAGTGCAGCATTTGGGGATTCAAATATGAGAAATTTGAGGAAAAGAGATATTTTGCAGCTGGAGAGGAAGGGCTATTTCAGATGTGATGATCCCTTTGTGAGGCCATCGAAGCCTATAGTTCTGTTTGCAATTGCGGATGGTAGGCAGCATACCAAATGATAAATTATCGAGAAAACAAGCAATTCAGTAAAGCATGATCATCTTCTGTTTGGAATCTAGTTAATGGAATCTAGTGTGTATGCTGTACGGATTCAAAACTTGTAAACGAATTTCTTTTATGATTTTTGTGCACTTAGAAATTTCAATCTTTCTAAACTTGTAAATCTATACTATATTATTATAATATTATTAAAAGTCATCCTCATGGTTGTTTCAATCTTTTTTTGACACATATATATATATATTGAAAAATGCTAGAGGTACCAAAAATTGTTACCAAATGAATGTGATTGGTTATAATTATAATGGGCCCGCCAGGGCCATCCAATTAAAACATTACAATTTGCCAAATCACTCATGCCATGTCATTTGGGGACTTTTTTGGGGACTAAATTTGGGGTCCCTAGCACTACTCATTCCACACACTTTTAAACTCAAATGGTTAGTCTTAGTCTAATGTTTATTACACAATCAAAGTTCAATTAAAAAATTGGATAAATTGAAATATTTTTTATATTAAAAATTAAAATTATTTTTAAATATTTTAAAATTTTCTAAATATTTCAGTTGATTTAAAATATGATAAAACGAGCATGTTTATGAAATTTAAAATCAATTTTTTTTAATTTTATCGTATATTGATCTAAGTATATGTTATAACTCAATTATTATTTATTATATTGATCAATTTATTATATAGTTTAATTCAAATGATAATTAACGTAATTGTGGCCGAAATTGTGGGATTTTGAAATTTTGTGTATGTAGTACAGAATGTGATATCCATCCGGGTTGAAAAACCCATATTAACATGAGAATTATTCTAAATTAGTAAAGCGGGTTGAACTTGGATAGTCCAATAACCCATATTAATTGATGAATTTACCAAAACAAAACAGCTTCAATTTAGAGATAAAAATGGAATTTCGACTAAACTCTTTATTACAATGAATTTATTGTATTAATTAGCTGATGAATTTACCAAAATAACCTCAATTTGGAGATAAAAATGGAATTTCAACCAAACTCTTCACTAGGATTCTAGGAGGAATTAAGATATGTTGATTGATATTGATTCATTCGTAGAGATATATACAATTACACTCTGGTGTATATCTACAAATTCTATAAATACCCACAATAATTCTGCATTACCTATCTCCATTCTATACTCTCCCAGTCAGTCTCCCACTCTCCCTCACATCCCATAATACATACAGAGAGAGAGAGATAAAGGGGAGAGAGAGAGAGAGAGAGGAGAGATGAAGCAGCAGCAAGCGACGGCGGCTGAGGAGAGATGCTCGGTGGAGGAGGTGGCCTTGGTGGTGCCAGAAACAGATGACACATCACTCCCGGTGATGACATTCAGAGCATGGTTTTTGGGGCTCACATCATGCATAATTCTCATATTTTTAAACACTTTCTTTATATACAGAACACAACCTTTGGCCATATCAGCCATACTCATGCAAATTGCTGTGTTGCCTGTGGGGAAACTAATGGCTGCTACTCTTCCCACAAGGAGTGTTAGTTTTATGGGGAGGAGTTTCAGTTTGAATCCAGGGCCTTTTAATATGAAGGAGCATGTGATTATTACTGTGTTTGCTAATTGTGGGTTTTCTATGGGTGGTGGTGATGCTTATTCCATTGGTGCTATTACTGTCATGAAGGCTTATTATAAACAATCCTTGAGTTTTCTTTGTGCCATCATTCTTGTCCTTACCACTCAGGTGAGATTTTCAAAATTTGTGTGTTCTTTTCAAAATTCAAAATGTAGTTATTTGATTTTAGTGAATTGGACCAATTCCCCTTACTATTTTTCTTGAGTTTTTGTAATTACATTTTTAGTGATTTAATCTAATATTTATGAAACTGATTATTAATTGAAATTGCTATGTAGATTGTTGGTTATGGATGGGCCGGTGTGTTGAGGAGGTACTTGGTTGATCCAGTTGAGATGTGGTGGCCTTCAATTGTCGCGCAGGTTTCTCTGTTCAGGTCCGTTTCCCTCTTTCGAATTTCACTTTATCGACTTCTTGTACTTTTCTTTGATAGTTTGTGATAATGTTATACTATTTTCTGTTTACAGTTGTCTTGATATTTTATGGAGTCCTCTCTGTGATTTTCTTTCATGATTTGTGCTAAAATTTTAGTTCATGTGTTTTCAATTGCCTTGTCTAATCGAGTTCTCTGCGATTTTCTTTCATGATTTGTGCTGAACTTAATATTTTAGTTCATGTGTTTGCTGTGATTTTCTCTGAGAATTTGTGCTAAAGTTTCAAACTTTTACGTTTATGATTGCCTTATTTTATTGATCTTGCTGTGATTTGCTTAGGTAATACTTTGTGCCAAAGTTTCAACCTTTTTGTTTACAATTGCCTTGATATTTCGAAAATGAGTTGTCAAATACTTCGTCAAGACAGAATTGTAGAGATGACTCCATTTGTTACAAGATAATTGATATTTTTATTTGTATGGATGTTATACTTTTGAATTTTTTCTTTGGCTAAAAGCAATTAATCTTTCCGTGGGACATAATGAATCAAAATGTTCTTTCAGATCCCACTAAGATTGGCAGATACTGTAAGATTTTCAAATGCATTATGCAATATATATTTTTGAATAAATAGCAAAGATAGCATTCCATTGAAATGCAAAGATAGCATTCCATTGAAATACCTTCTGTCACTGTTTTTATTATAAGTTTCTTCCCGATCTTATCTTCTTTTCTTTCCAAGCATAATTGTTCTCAGTCAGTTGCTAATATTCTAAAAATTGTCTGTGATCTAATAAAAGTTCCAAAGCAAGCACATATTCTTTATGTTTTCCATTTGTTCATATTCAAAACTTAATGGCATACTTATTACTAAGTGCTAAGTGTACATATTCCCCTTTCGAGTTAAAGCAACACCACAGGCTGGTGTTCTCTGTGGGTGCAGTGTATCTTTCAGGAGCAAAGTTTGATAATTTGAGTATGTAGTTATAATAAGATGCTACAGACTGGAAGATCGAACTACTTACATTAAAGATTTTCATCGAGTCATATTACTAAAAACTCGTATAAAGCAAAAGTTTGTAGAATTGTATTGCATCTTGCTGTACATAGTGTTTAGTCATAGTTTATCTCTTTGCCAAAGTCAGGCTATGCCTTCTCTTAACTAGCATCTACATTAATTAATTTATTTTTGACAAAAGCATCTACATTAAATTAAATGAATATGAATGTGCCATTTTTTTGTTGTCTTTTTATTGTTAATTTTTCTTGCATGATTATCAGAATAAGTAGTTGTTTCAGTCTATCTGACTTTGGAAAATGTAAAACATAAGAAAGACCTGGATTCAAGTCATTTCATAATTATAAATACGCATCATCAAACTTTTGTTTTTGGTGGATACAGAGCACTTCATGAGAAGGAAACAAACACCAAGGGTCTGACTCGGATGCGATTTTTCCTAATTTTCCTGGTTGCAAGCTTTCTTTATTATGCACTTCCGGGTTATCTATTTCCAATCCTGACATTCTTCTCGTGGGTCTGTTGGGTATGGCCTCGCAGTATCACGGCTCAGCAAATTGGTTCTGGTTACAATGGACTTGGGGTGGGTGCTTTCACGATTGATTGGGCTGGAATTTCAGCTTATCATGGAAGCCCCTTAGTTACTCCGTGGACTTCCATTCTCAATGTTGCAGCTGGTTTTGTCATGTTTATATACATAATTATCCCTCTATGTTACTGGAAGTTTAACACTTTTGATGCGCAGAGATTTCCCATATTTTCTAACAAGCTTTTTACTGCTTCTGGGCACAAATATGATACTACCAAGATTCTGACCTCTCAGTTTGATCTCAACATTGCTGCTTATGAGAAGTATAGCAAGCTGTATCTGAGCCCTCTGTTTGCCCTATCAATTGGATCTGGATTCTTAAGATTTACTGCAACCCTCACTCATGTAGCACTATTTAATGGCAGGTATGCACTTAGTTATAATTCCGAATGTCAGACACACTTAGCTAATTTTGAGATAGTTCGTATCAATAACTTACTAGGTTTTTAAAATGTCAAGGAATGGTATCTGAGGCTTAAAAGATGATCAATATTTAGCACGGTCAATATTTTGAATCATATTTAACCTGGTTAATATATTCATGGTGTCCGTTGTTCAGGGATATATGGAATCAAAGCAGGTCTGCCGTAAATAATGCCAAAGTAGATATCCACACGAAGTTGATGAGAAGTTACAAAGGGGTGCCTCAGTGGTGGTACCTTATCTTATTAGCAGGGAGCATGGCTTTGTCACTCTTAATGGTGTTTGTGTGGAAAAAAGATGTACAGCTGCCATGGTGGGGGATGCTATTGGCGTTTTTCCTAGCATTTATCGTCACCCTTCCAATAGGAGTTATCCAAGCAACTACCAACCAGGTAACAGAGCTGAAGTTTTCATTGATGGAATTTCTTCCATCAGACTTGACATGTAGATGATTGCAAATGTTTTAGTTCATATGCAAATTATATCTTCAATCAAGTGGCTATTTTATAATTAGAACTTTTGACAATTTTGCAGCAACCTGGATATGACATAATTGCCCAATTCATAATTGGGTATCTTCTACCTGGAAAACCTATTGCTAACTTGATTTTCAAAATATACGGACGAATCAGCACTGTCCATGCTCTCTCATTCTTATCTGACCTTAAATTAGGGCACTACATGAAGATTCCGCCACGATGCATGTACACTGCTCAGGTTTGTGATGCTAGTAGATGTGCACTAAAGGAATCTCTTCTAATTATTTTTGGCTTAGAGTATTAGTCATTCTTATACTTTTTCTTTTTCCAGCTTGTGGGCACTCTAGTTGCTGGCGTAGTCAATCTTGCAGTCTCATGGTGGATGTTAGAGAACATCAAGGATCTCTGTGATATAGAATCACAACATCCAGATAGCCCTTGGACCTGTCCCAAATTCAGAGTCACCTTTGATGCCTCTGTTATTTGGGGCCTGATTGGACCGGAGCGGTTGTTTGGATCAGGAGGATTGTACAGGAACTTGGTTTGGTTATTCCTAGTTGGAGCTCTTTTGCCAGTACCGGTCTGGGTTTTGAGCAAAATCTATCCAGACAAAAAATGGATTCCACTTATTAACATACCAGTCATATCATATGGCTTTGCTGGAATGCCACCAGCGACGCCTACAAACATTGCTAGTTGGATTATCACAGGATTGTTCTTTAACTACGTTGTGTTCAAGTATCGCAAAGGATGGTGGCAGAGATATAACTATGTTCTGTCGGCAGCACTGGATGCCGGAACAGCATTCATGGGTGTTCTATTGTTTTTTGCATTACAGAATGA
The DNA here is from genome assembly GCA_037693485.1 of Kitagawia praeruptora. Classification (NCBI taxonomy): domain Eukaryota; kingdom Viridiplantae; phylum Streptophyta; class Magnoliopsida; order Apiales; family Apiaceae; genus Kitagawia; species Kitagawia praeruptora. The sequence continues at coordinate 20,693,370 of CM075347.1, forward strand.
AGGTGTAAAGTTGGAGTGGTGGGGAACACATCTTGACCATTGTCCGTTGGCAACTTGTCCAACTGCACCTGGTATCAGTGTTCCTGGATGCCCAGTTTTCTAGTAGCCTGCGGATCAATTCCCGTGTATAGAGGAAAGGGATTGGTAGAGAAAGCAGAAGAAGAAGGAACGAAGTTGAAAACAAGATTACTCTATATATTTATTATTTAGTATGGTCTTGTATAGTTGTATAAGCAAGTGCCATGGTTTAATAGCCTTTAAACTATCGTAAGAGAACAGGTTATCTTTATTTTGTGGAGTATCAGTTATTTCTTCTTAGCACAGTTCTAATGTTAAAATTTTTAGTTTTTTATATTTGTTCTGTTCATACACGTTACATTATAGTAAAACCTTGTTAAATTAATACTCAATAAATTAATAATCTCTCTAAGTTAATAATTTTTTTCGGTTCCAACTTGGGCTAGTTCAAAAAATGATCAATTTTGATAAGATAATAATTTTTTGAAGAAACCTATATAAATATATGATCTCAATAATATTATAAATTAATAAGTCCTTTATAATCATGATAAAAATATATGCATTACCCTTTTTTAAAATATGATTGTAGAATTCTTAAAATTTGAATTTATATGAAATTCATCATTAACTCTCTTTGTCGCATCCGTGCGGTGCTTTTGTAAAGCATTGAAAGGTTATTAATCAATTTGAAAGGTTATTAATCAATGTTTTTTATATCTTGAGTGATTCTTTACGTGCAAAAGGTTCCAAAAATATTGTTCTATATTTGACATCATCTAAATATAATGAATCTTTACTTTGAATCCCGCAAATACTCATTAAATTTGTAAAACAATGTATATTGAATTAAGTATAAAATATAAATTGCACAATTCATTCTATTTAAATATATATAATTGGAAATTAATTTTCTTTGATGTCAAAAATATTTTATAAATTAATAATTATTAATTTATCAATTAATTAATACCTCTCTAAATTAATAAATTTTTCTGGTCCCAACTATATTAATTTGTAAAGGTCTTACTGTATAGTATATAGTTATATATTTGTTATATAATTAAAGTTAGCTTTAATCGATTCAAATAAGAATTCAACCTCTTGAATTTTTTAAGTGGAACGAATAAATTGAGGAGCTTTACCTCTTGGAACGAAGACCCAAGTTTGTACAAATTTCGATTTGGTGTCTTCGTCTTTTTTTTTTCTTTTCTATAATTGAACATGCACACACTCGCCTTACACACTACAGTAAATCAAATGAGCCCACCCCCCCAGATTTTGAATACATTTTAGTTTATTTGTTATATTTCATAAAACTAGAGTTAATTTTTTTTAACACAATCGATGTGAAATATGATTAGACAACCTTAATGACCCGTGCATTTATATGAAATTTAAAATTAAATTTTTTTGATTTCATTACATAATAATCTAAAATTAAATTAAATACGCTAATAATTTGAATTTCAATTTACCGTTGCACATGAAAGGTAAAGCAGACTAATAGGATAATAGAAAAGACTCTATCACAAGATTTAAAAGATATTATATGAATTACAATGTGGATCATGCTAGTTCACACTAATATATAAACCACAAAATCCTCAACTTAACGAAAACGTTTTTCGATACACAAAATGAACCCTATAAGTATCAACTACTCTAACTACGATAAAAACAATTACTACAAATCGACACGAAATTAACAACACCAATAGTGACCTTGGACTAAGAAACTAAATATGCATAATTACACACAAACTACAATCAAATATATATTAACATTAAAAAGGTAATACTAATAAACAATCAAATATGGATAATAAAAAGCATGAGAATTACCACTTAAAAGCAGTCAGATAGATGAGATAAAACACTATCAATAGTAAGAACGGGAGGAAGATGTACCGTCACTAGTGGGAGTAAGGCAGGGATTTTCACGAACGGGTCATACAGGTCGGGAGAAATTGTACAACTGGTTGCACCTTACTCTTGCATAACCGCCTCTTGCCCATGATGACCCCCATGAATTACGGATAATAAAATAATCGTCAACAGTGTTCACACCTACAACAACTACAGCATGGGAGCCCAAAATTTCTCACAAGGAACTAGAAGAGAAAGAAAGAACCCACAAAGAGGTCCAGTGGAAATTAATTGCCTTCATAATTATTAAACAAAAAAGGGTACAAATTAAAGAAGAAATTCTTTAAAAATAAAATACTTTTGTTTCGCCACAATTTTAACTATGTCCTCTTAGCACAGTTCTGATGTTAAAATTTTCAGTTCCTCGACCCCAACTTTTTGCTCTTTTTGATTTTATATTTGTTCTATTCATACATTATTATAGTATATAGTTATATATTTGTTCTATAATTAAAGTTAGCTCTAAGCGATTCAAGTAAGAATTCAACCTCTTGAATTTTTGAAGTGGAACGAATAAATTTGGGAGCTTTACCTCTTAGAACGAAGACCCAAGTTTGTACAAATTTCAACTTGGTGTCTTCGTCTTTTTTGTTTTATTATTCTTTTCTTTTCTTTTCTATAATTAAACATGCACACACTTGCCTTACATACTACATTAAATCAAGTCAGTCCACCCCCAGATTTTGAATAAATTTTATTTTATTTGTTATATTTCATAAACCTAGAGTTAACTTTTTTAACTCAATTTCAAAATTTTCCAAATTTTTTAATCGATGTGAAATATAATTAGTTGACCTTAATAACCCGTGCATGTATATGAAATCTAAAATTATTTTTTTTGATTTCATTATATAATAATCTAATATATGTTATAATTTAACAATTATATATTATATAGATCAATTTACTATATTATAAAAAAAATCATTTGTATCATACTTATAAAGTATAGTCGAGTGCTCATATTTTTAGAGTTCTCTTTTTCTTAACAAAATTTCAATTACTTTTTTTATATGTATAAATTTTTATGTTTTTAGATCAATCATTATATCCTTATATATAATAAGCGTAAGAGGGATTTTATCCACAATTTTGGTCGTTGTACTACCAAAATAATCTCAACCGTTGAATATAATATTTTTAAAATAGACGATCAAGATTATATCATTGTAAAAAGAAAATTATAATCTAAAAATGATATAATTATAAAAGGTTACATTAGATGTGATTTTTAGAAATAAAATTATAATCTAAAAAGGATATAATTAAAGAAGTTTGTATTAGAATTGAATTTTATAAGGAAAATTATAACCTGAAAAGGATTTAATTAAAAAATATTGTATTAGAATTGAATTTTACTTATTTTTTTATTATTATTACAAAATTCATGTTTACTATTTGGGCCCAATCTTAAAATCTAGAAATCATATTTTGATGATTTTAAAATCCACGCAAATCTCATAAAATTATCTTTAATTTAGTGATGATTTAATATTTATTATTCAAATGGAAACACTCAGAATCTCGAGAGAAAAAATATAATTACCAATTTTTAATTAATCCTATTCAATGTAGAATTCCTACATTGATAATGCTATTCAACGTAGAAAACCTAATTATATACTCTCTCCGTCCTGTGGAGTTCTTTACATTTGATATTTGCACGGAAACCAAGATAGTGGGTGTAATATTGTTAAAATAAATGAAGTAGTGGGTATAATAGTGTAAAGTATTGAAAAAGTGGAGTGAAGTAGTGGATGTAATAATGTATTTTATTGTTAAAAGTTATTATTTTTAGTAATGTAAAGAAATGGAAGGGACGACTCAAAATAGAAAGTGTAAAGAAATGAAAAAGACTGAGGGGGTATGATTTAAATCTTTAACATACATCTTTTCGTATTTCAGTATAAATACAATTTTTAGTTTATAACATATTAAAATATAAAATATTTTTTTATGCAAGATCCAACGGTTTTCATCTATTTATTTTAAGATCTAATGGTTCTCATTTATTTTATCGTACGAAGGACCAGACTACATATAATCAAAGTTTTGGACAAAACCATTCTCACACTTATTATTAAAATTGTTTTTGGTTGTTAGCAGAACTATCTTCAAATAATAATAAAGGTATTTTGATAATCAAAACGAATTATAAGTAGAATTCATAAATCAAATTGAATTTTCAACGTAAAAAATCGTTAATTTCTTCTATCTTTTGTTTTTGCATATATTTAATTGGAAAATAATTGTTAAACCATCACTAAATTAAAAATTATTTTATAAATTTCACGTGAAATCAAATTTTAAGAATTTAAGATAGAGTATAAATATTAAATCGGACGTGTAAAATCTTATATATATCAATTTTTAACGACAATTTGATATCTAAATTAATAACATATAAAATTAAAAAAAATTAATATATATATATATATATATATATATATATATATATTAAAAAAGTAATTGTGCATTGCACGTGTTATAAGCTAGTATATTTAAATTGTTGAAAGTCTAAATAGTTGGTCGACTAAAATCGTCTAATATAATTCAAATGTTTAAAATTTTATATACCTAAAAGTAATTTGATGCAATTATTAATTACGTACGATTTGATAACTAAAATTTACATATTTCTTAAAACCAATTTTTTTTTAATAATTTAATATCTACATGGAATCGAATGTAAATAAATTCTTTTTCTGGACTCAGTTACATTTATGTATAATCTAAAATTTTATTTTTTTATATCAATCATTTAGAATGACAAAAGAGAATTCTAGAGTATGCTCAATCGATTATATTTTTTTTTAAATTTTATGTATATCTAGTATTCTAGAAATAATATAAACCAACATTTCATTTTCTCATAAATAAAAAATAGAAAATGATGTGACACGAAGAGAAAATGTGGTTTGTCTTATAGGATTTTAAAACAAAACTCAAAACTAAGTGTAGCAAAGTTGGTTATGTTATAAGTTTGATCGGAGAAGATCAGTGGTTTAATTTCGAACACTAACATAATTTCACTATTTTTAACAAAATTATTAAAGAATGGCATTTTGGTAATTTTTAAAAAGTATAGGGGTAAAATAGTAAATTCATAACTATTAAAATGGTAATATTTGCCCTTGTGTTGAAGTTTACTATCTGATTATCCGCGTTGCGGTTTAAAATATGTAAATTATTAAATATCGTTCATATTTGTAAATTTAAAATTATAAATATTTGCTAGCATATTTTAACACAAATTAATGACTCCATTAGAGTATCAACATCTGAACATGTTGGTTTTTTGATATAAGAGGGCGAGAAATATAATATGGGAAATTCTTAATGGTACCCTCTTAAAATTGACTTTTCTAAATGGTACACAAAATAGTTTTGGCTTCCAAATGGTACCATTATACTATTATGTCATTCTCTGTAGTACCCCTACCGTTAACTTCCGTTAGTCAAACGTTATATTTTAGGTATCATTTGTAAAAGGCAATTGTAGGAGGGTACCATTGATAATTTCTCTTAAATATATTATTCAGATTTTTTTTATCCTATTATTCTAAAAATTGCCTCTTCGCATTTATGTGATGATCGAAGATAAATATAGTAATGAGAAAATGGAAGATAGATAGAGTAATGAGAAGATGCACTTGGATTGAAACAAATGAGATTCTTTGTTGTTTAGTTAGAGATGATACTCCATTTTTAAATCCCGATTATACTGAATTTAATTATCCCCAATTTCGGTCAATCAAATTTCCCTCATTTTAATCTAACCTGGCTAAGAAATTATATTTAGTCTAATACGTATATATGTCTAAATTTTTAGAATAATAGGATAAAAAAATCAGAATAATATATTTTAGATAAATTAGCAATGGTACCCTTCTAGAATTGCCTTTTACAAATGGTATCCAAAACATAACGTTTGACTAACGGAGGTTAACGGTAGGGGTTGTAACGACCCGGAAAATTACGTGTAATTTATTATATTAAAATATATTTTTAGTTGATTTTAATGTGTGTTAGTTTATTTTTAATGCATTTAAACGTGTTATGATTTTTATTAAATAGGAAAATTATCTCATACGTGTTATGTGACTTCTGTGTATCATAGAATATTTTATTCTATTTTTCTGTAATTTTTATATTTTTATAATACAGTTATTTTGCATTTTAAATTCCGGACCCAGCCCCTATACTGGATTCGAGGCCCTGTTTTTCATAAAATTATTTTCATATAATAATGGGATGTTCAAAAATGTATTATGTTGTAATTTTTGTAAAATTCATAATTTTTGGGGAATTTTGACATATATATTGTATTTGTTTAAAAATAAAAATTTTACATTTTTATCCCATAAAAATTATTTTTAGGGCTTAATAATTTTAATTAGGGGTTAAAAATATTTTTGGGGTATTAATTTTCAGATTTATATAAATAGCAGAATTTTATTATTAATTGTTAAATTAATCAAAAAATCAGATTTTTTATTTTATTTTCTGAAAATTCTGGAAATTGTGTTCTTGGTGTTCTTGAGAATCAAACAACTTTTTGACAGTGTTACCGGAGTCCAAATCAATCATGTGAGTAACCAAACTGAATCTCATGATCTGTACTATATGTTTATGTAGGTGTTGATATGTGTGTATGTCTCGATCGAAAATTTTTATTTTTTATTTAATTTTCGTATGAATTAAATTTGGTATGGATTGTAGGATGATTTGTTGTTGATATGGTTAGTACCTACAGATTGCTTATGCTTCCAGGAGATTTATCATGATTTTTCCTTGATTTTTCGTAGCTTAAATATAAAAATCGAATTTTTGTGTGGGTGAGAAATTTTGATTTTTATTTCTGGGTTCTTGAGTGATTTGTTGCTGTTGTTGATGATTGGTATAGATTGTATGAGTAATAAGCTTCGTTTTGGTGTATAAAACGTTGGATTTGGTTGAGGAATGAGTAAAATCGAAGTTCACCGGTGAGGTCGCCGGATTTTACTTCGATTTTGGCCGGATTTTGGTTTCGGGTGATGCTGGGTTGGAATGAATGGTACGGTTGTGTTTAAAATGTAATTTGGAGTGATTTAGTGCTTAAAAACGTAGCAAACTGTACGTTTTAGTGGTGGCCGGAGGTTGCCGGAATAATTTTTCCGGTGGCCGGAAACTGGGTAGCTGCCATTGACGGCGATGGCTGTTCTTCGAGCATTCATACGAAGAACAGTGAGGGTGGTGATGAACAGTACTCGTTTGATCTTTAAAATCTGAAAACCAAATTCTGAAAAATGATTTTGGAAAATTATTTTCAAAAAATTATTTATAAATTCGAATTTTATTTTCAGAAATTCGAAAAATACTTTTAAAAATTCGAAAAATCATTTTTAAATTTCGAAAAATTATTTTTAATTTCGAAAAATAGTTTTAAAATTTTAATAAATTATTTTTAATTCAAAATTTATTTTATTTGATTATTTTAAATCTATTTAGCTAATATCTTAATTAATTTAAATTGATTGATTAATTAATAATAATCAATTAATTTAATTAATTAAATATTATTTAAATATGATGAAAAACAATCAAATTTAATTATTTTGGAAAACAAAATGATTTATTTATTTTCTAAATATTATTTTACCTTTAATATTTATTTCTTTATTTGTTTAAAATGAAATAAAATTGTTTTAAATCCTAAAAATAATCCGGGAACGGTAAAAATAGTTTTAAAATTCTAAAATTATTTATAAACCCGGATTAAATATTTACTAAAAATATTTTGGGGATCCAATAATTAACCAAAGGGTTTATTAATGATCCTTTTCGATTCGGGAAGGGTTATTTAAATCTTTTAAAATTCTTTTAATTATTCTAAAAATACTTTTAAATATTATAATAATAATTTGAGTGCTCTTTTAATGGTGAGTCGTATCCGTGCTATGTGTTGATTGGTTACGTGACAAGTATATATGTATTTGATTTGAGGATTAATGATGTATCTCCAGGATTAATTATTGTTTCGAGGAATAATCCTGTCTTGAGGATTAATTGATTATCATGTTTCTTTAATCGAAGAATAAGATAAATGTTTTGAGGATTATCTATCGATTGAGTTGATTAATAAATAATTAATTTGAATATTCAATTAATTTAATTATTCTTATTAATTGCGTATTAATTAAACCGTTTGTCCGTTTTCAACGAGAAAAGTATTTCTGGAATTAGAAAAATGACCCGGTTCTTATAAAAATAGTTTTAAGTTAAAGTTCAACTTTGAAATTTTGGTCGACTTTTTACCAAACCTTTTTATTGAGTCGGTTATATCTGATAATTAGGGTTTTGACCCGTTTTTTTATTTTAAAAATATTGGATAAAATCTTTTTATGATCTGAGCAACGTGCTATGTGATTATGTGATCTGCTTATTGAGTCTCTTTACGTGCAATGTGAATTATTAAGGTATTAAGTATCGAGGGTTATGATGTAAATCGAGTTTTGATCGATATATATAGCTAATGTGTGTTAATTGTTTATATGATTTATATTATACGATGCCATTAAGAGTAGACGACGTTTTCTTTGATTTACTGGCAACGATGACGATATCGTTTATTTTCAAGGATTAATTGGTAAGTATTGATTTAGGTTGTCAGTGGAGATAAGAAGATTTAATGAAGAGGGATTGGAGATGGATGTAATATTCTTTGTGGGTTATGAAGAAAGTTGGAGATGGATGCAGTATTGTGTGGATTGTAATAAAGAAGGTTGGAGATGGAGACAGTATTGTTTGTGGAATTGCTGGTTTACTTGTGAGGTGTTTTAACACCGGGAAAACGTCTATGTTCAAAGGGGACATTTCCAATTATTTTCTTCTAGCAGAGATATTGGTAAGCATGGTTAATACATTCGAAGTGAGTTTGCAAGCGTTTACAAAATGTCAGAATTGTCGTCCGGAGGCTGAGGTACTATCTTATGTTTGACTATAGAAGTAGACGCGCGGGCTCGATATCGACGGATCAGATTCGTGGCAATCGCAAGAGCATCTAACCAGCGAGTGATCAACAGAAGATGTGATGACGTGAGATAGAAGAAGATAGTTGTGTTACTTCGACTTTGCGCAATAGCTAAGGATCAGAGGCAAGTATTTTCTTTATCATCTTAAACACTTTTATTTTATGTTTCATTGATTCATATCATGACGAATAGCTATTGTTCAGAGCTATTTGTGATTCTTAAATATTTTTGTGCGAACACAGTTGCTTGATATTGTTACCCTTGATGTGGGGAAGTGTTTAAGATAAACTCTTCATATCCTTATTATCGTAGTAAATAATAGGGATGTGAACTGTATGTGAAACTAAGCATTTCCTGTTGAATTCGGAAATTGCTCTATTGGATTGGAAAATGGTAAAGCGTAGGAGGCCATGATTGCTATCATGGTCCAGCAATGTTTATTGGTAAAGCGTAGGAGGCCATGGTTGCTACTATGGTCCAGCAATATTTAAGGAGGATATGGTAACCATACCATCTTCCTATAGGCTAACATTACTTGCCTATTTTGGTACCCTCATTGAAATCCGGGTTATACACACGGGTATAGAAATGTACCGGTGGTAGTATAAAGGGTCCCATTGCTTTTGAACCTGATCAGGGGGCAATGGGTTTTGTTTTTTTTATATATATCCAATCCATATCGCCAGAATGGCTATTATATATTGTGAATTGGCAGATGATTCATTTTTATGACATGCCAAATGATTTCAGTTATGATTTGAATTATATCACAGTTGTTGATTCAGTTTCTCTATAAACTGCTTTACATTTCAGTTGATTTTATGCCCCACTTATCCTGGTTTTATATCAAAATTTTTATACGCTTGCTGAGCATTTCTTTCGCTCATACTTGCTGTTGTAAATCATAACATTTCAGTAAGGTGGTTTGGCGAGACTTATTCGCTCACTTCAGAAAGAGAAGAGGCGTGATGCTATTTCGAAGATGACTTGGCTCAGGATGTCTGGATTTAGTGTAAGATCTATTTTATATATTGGAGTTATATTTTTTATTATTATTATGTAATGGTTTAGTTAGCCTGGCGTACTTCTTATCGAAGTTACACCAGTGGTTTAAGATTTGATCAAAGAGAATGTTGGGAAGGAATGTTTTTTTTATCTAATGGAATTTGGATTCTTGTTTCTAGCCCTATAACCTTAAAAGATCTTGGTATGTTGGGGTCACAGATGTTATATTTCCAGTGTTGGACAATCATAATTGAATGATTATTATTAACCAGATGTTTTATTTTGAGGATTTTCGCGTGACAACCAAATCTTCTGACCCCGGATTTGGGGGGTGTCACAGGGGTACTACAAAGAATGACATAATAGTATAATGGTACCATTCGGAAGCCAAAACTATTTTGTGTACCATTTAGAAAAGCCAATTATAAAAGGGTACCATTAAGAATTTCCCATATAATATTTGGTGGAAGTTTATTCTTTTATTCATCACAAGGCTCTCCACAACCATGTAATTCTTCTCTCCACAAACATGATTCATCATATCCAATTTGTTGATGCACTTCTCATTAACTTCAAATTTAATGGAGTACTTCTCTCCAAAAACACTTTTCTTGGTGCATTTCTCACAAAAATCATTTGTTGATAGAACAAAATTCATTTTGTGTTTAAGGTAAGTTTAAGCGAGTAACACTATACAGGAAGTAAGAACAAATGTATTGTAAGAAGTAACAACTAATGAATCTAATCTGAAAAAAGTGGAGAAGCACTAAAATAGTTAGCAACTGTTCATTGTGATTAGTAATGACCTCAGTCGAATCAAACTTTGTTTAAATAAACTGTTTCCGGTGAATGCATATGGCTGAGCTAGTATGGCCCTGCGAAAGCAAACCAAAGTCCTATTATCACCAACACACAACATACACATTATATATAGGCAAATACAGCCTAAAAGCTCTTATATAATGAAACACGGGCACTGAATTAATTTCTCGCCCGAAATTGTATATGTTTAAATAATTTTGTAATTAAAAATATGATAAACGATAAAATTTCGATTTATCCAATATTTTTATAGTTATTTTGTAATATTGCATACCAATTTTATGAACCAAATATTTTATAATTTGATTAGATTTTATAAAATTTGGATAAGTATTTATACCATAATAATCACATGAATACTTATGATTGTTAAATTATTAATTTAGTTTTCAATTGTGTGAAATGAACTTTATCAAATTGAACATTTGAGTATAATATAAATAATTATCTTAGTAAAATTTTCCGTGTATAATAGAGGCTTATGTAAACAAATTAATTTTGTTGTAATAAATTGATCGTATATGTAAGACTATATTTTGAGACATATTACAAAATCTCTTAATATTTAATAAAAGTCATCCTTATGCGTGTTTCAATCATTTTCTCAAAACATTTACATTTATAAAACTTTTAAACTTAAATATTTAGTTTTAGTCTAATATTTATTACACAATATAAAGTTCAATAAAAAATTTGGCTAAATTGAATTTTTTTATATTATAAATTTGAATTATTTTCTAACTAAATTTCAAATTTTCTAAATATTTCAATCGATTTAAAATATGACAACCTTAATGACCCGTGCATGTACATGATATCTAAAATTAATTTTTTTTAATTTTATCGTATATATATTGAGCTAGGTATATGTTATGGCTTAACCATTATATACTTGATAGTCGAGTTATAATCTAACCAATCAATTTAAATAATTTTTGTACTTTTGTAGTAATATTTATGATTCTAAAATTTATATCTTTTTGGATTTAATTTGAATGTTAATTATATTATTTTTTACAACATAGATCATATTTTAGAGTTTTCAAACCAATCATATATATTTAAATCGTTGAAAGTCTAAATAGTTGGTCGACCAAAACCCTCTAATATGACTCATTTATTTAAAATTTTATATACCTAAAAGTTATATGATGCAATTACTAATTATGTATGCTTTGATAACTAAAATTTACATATTTCTTAAAATCAAATCTTATTTTTTATTTAAATAATTTAACATCTACATGGAGATGCATGTACATAATTTTTTTTCCCTTTTGAACTCGGTTACATTATGTACAATCTAACTTTTTTCTGTATCAAGTATTTATAATGATAAAAGAGAATTGTAAAGTATAATCAATCGATTAAAATTCTTTTATAATTTTATCTATCCAATATACTAGAAATAATATGTAGCAACATTTCATTTACTCAAATAATTAAAAAAGGATGAGACAAAAGAAAAGAGAGGTGGTTTATCTTATAGAATTTTTAACACAAAACTCATAATCAACTGTAGCATAATTGGTTAAGGCATGAGTTTGAGAATAGAAGGTTAGAGCAACTCCAACGCACTTGCCCCTTACTTATATTGAGCCTAGCTGCACAAAATTTAGGGATCGGTACTGCAAAACAGCCCTCCAATGCTACTCCCCATCCCTTATATATTTTAGGTGAGAAAAAACTCAGCCCCTTATTTGATGGAGCAAAAAGCAGACCCCTATATATCCAGGTCATCTCCCGCTGGTTTCTTCTGCAATTTCTCATCTCCCGCCTGTTTATGTGTCCAGCTTGTTTATGTGTTTGTCTGTGTTTGTGTGTGTGACTGTGAGTGTATATATGTTGTGTGGCTGTGGTCTGTGTCTGTGTGTTTATGTGTTCTGTCTCTGCTAAATTTAATTTTTTTTTGTTTTGTTTTCATTTTTGTTTTTTAATTTATAATTTTATTTTAATAAGTGATTTAAAATGATTTAAAATTTAATATTGGGTAAATGATGGATGTATAAGTACTTGAAAACAATCACATAAATTTTATTGTAAAATACAAAATGTAAAATAATAATTAAATAATATTTTTAAAAATATAGGGAACCAATATAGGGATTACCATTGGAGTAAAACACCTTTTTGGTTCCCTATATTTTAGGTAACCATTATTTTACTATATTTTAGGGGTTCAAAATAGGAAACCCCGTTGGAGATGCTCTTAGTGGCTCCATATAATTTTGAAAGGTTGACAATTTTGTAATTTTTTAAAAATAAGGGGTAAACTCGTAATTCACACCCATTAAAATGACAAATTTTGCCCTAGTGTTTAAGTTTAATGTATAGTAATCGATAGATATAATATATTGATCAATTCATTATATTTTATAAAAGTCCCGTGTGTTTGACATTTCTTAATTGTAACTTATAAGTTACTTATGCCAAATTTTTTTCATATTTACGTACTTTTTTAAGGAAAAAATGTGTATGGGGAGTTTAACATTCGTCTTGCAAAAATAAGTTACTTATTTCAGAATAAGTACATATTTAAGTATTTTTTTTCCAGAATATGTAACTTATTTCTGAGAAAAAAGATTTTCCAAACAGGGCCTTCATATGCACCATACTCTATAGTCGAGTTAAAATCTTATTGATCATTATAAATAATTATTGTAGCTATGTAATATTCATGATTCTAACGTTAAAATATTTTTTGATTTAATTTGAATGTTAATTATGTTTTTTTAAATATAACATAGTATCTATTTTTAGAGTTCTCATTTTTTTTTACATAATTTCAATTATTTTCGTATATGATTAAATATTTTTTTTAGATCAATCATATATCTAAATAGTTGAAAATCTAAATAGTTGGATGACCAAAAACCCTCTAATATGACTCACATATTTAAAATTTTATATACCTAAAAGTTACTAGCTTATAACCCGTGCGATGCACAGATTTCTTTTATTATGTAATAAATTTTATTTTATTTTACAATTATATTTTTATACAATCATTGTTTTCAATAATTTATTTTCATTTTAATTTAACTAATTTAAATTTAATATAAATGTAATTATTGATATGCATGATTTAAAACTTATTTTATAAAGTTTTAAAATAAACACGTCGTTGATGGAATTCGAAACTTGAAATTTTGTAAATTAATTTAATCATATAATATATCTACACATTAGATCTAATGATTCTGATTATTTACTAAAAATCTAAGGTCATTATTCGTTGTATACGAATTTCTATTATATTTTGTTAGTGATAGAAGATATGGTGAGATAATTTTTGGTATATATTAATTATTGCAAGATTATTTACTAAAAGTTAACGTGTTTTAATTGGGAAAAAATATTATTGATTGAAAGATACGATATTTAGACGTTTATAAAAGGTAATGTCATCAATTAAAATTACATTTTTTTAATTTAAAAGGAAATTGGCTAATTAGCATTAATTATATTATTTTATAATTTATTTTAATAATTAGGATAACCGTGCCGAAAATCGAACCGACAAACTTTCAATGCCCGTGCGATGCACAAGTTTACTTTCTTATGTTATAAATTTTATTTAATATTAAAATTATGTTTTTATATCATCATCATTTTTAATATTTTTTAATTTTAATTAATATGCTCATGTTTACGGATTATATTAATGTTTTCTTATTATAAACAACGTATACAGATTTTTAATAAATTTTATTAATAATTAAAAAATATGGTGTGATATTTTCTGGCATATATTAATGATCGTAAGATTAGTCTTAAATCAAAAAGACAACGTGTTTTAATTAGAAAAGAAATATTATTAGTCGAAAGATATGGTACGATTGAGTTTTTAGGTGTTTATAAAAGATAATATCTTTAACTAAAAGCAAATGGGAAAAAAGCAATCTGATAATTACTATTAATTATATTATGTTTATTTTTTTAATTATTAAAAATTTTCAATCTTTTGGCTCTTTAATATAATAATAGTATAGATAGTATAGATGTGATGTAATTATTAATTATGTATGATTTGGCAACTAAAATTTACATATTTCTTAAAATCAAATCTTATTTTTTATTTTAATAATTTAATATTTACATGGAAACACATGCAATTAAATCTTTTTCTGACTGGATTACATTATGTATAATTTAAAATTTTATTTTTTATATTAGTTATTTAAAATGGTAAAAGAGAATGGTAGAATATGCTCAACATAATTTCAATAATTTTTGTAATTTTATCTATCCATTATTCTAAAAATAATATAAACCAAATTTACTTAAAAATAAAAAATAAAAGAGAATAAAAAATGAAGAGAAGTTGTGGTTTATCTTATAATTTTTTTTAAACAAAACTCAAGATTAAGTGTAGCACATGATGGGGCATGATGGGGATGGGAGAAGATTAGTGGTTTGATTTCCAACACTAACATAATTTTACTACCTTAAATCATAATTTTACAATTGTTAAAATGGCAATTTAAAGTTCGTAATAGATTTTTATATATAAAAATAATAATTAATACACATATTGTATAAAATAAATGAATATGAAATAGATAGTTATCATCCAAATGGAATATTATCCTAATTACACAATATTACCTTATTTAATTAATCAAAATAATCCTTACCAAACACATGAAAAACATTAAATTAATCAACTAATTAAATTAATATAATATTCTAGAACCATATACTCTACAAAAACATTTCCATATTCACAACAGAGAAACACACCGATCTCTATCTCTCTCTCTCAAATCTCGATATATACATACAAAAAATCTGTGTGTATATATAGAATCATTTCGCTTTATTCACCAATAAATCTTTTAATTATATGACAAGATTCACTCACCATCTTCTCGTCCCGTAAATTTCTTCAGTTTCCTCGATTATAAATCGACCTATACATACAACTATTTTGTATCTATATATTTATTTTAGTAGTGAAAGATGATATCGGTTCAAAACGATCTGCGACAGCTTCAATTGCATCAGCAACAACAGATGGTGGTGCCTAGGGTTTATAATAACGGCGATCATCGAAATGATCCGTTTTTGTTGCATTCGGAGCCGGTTTCGGGGCTCCGGATTGGGCCGGTTTTGGATTCGAGGGAAGGTAATTGGTTGAATTGTGGTTGTAGGGTTGTTGATTTTGTGATTGGTTGTGTTTTGAGCTTGTTTGGTTTGGTTTTGTTGATTTAAGTGGTAAAGTTAGGGTTTTTATGTTTTTTGTTATTTTTTGAATTGATTGAAGTGGTGAAGTTAGGGTTTTTATGAATTTTGTGCTTTTTTGGTTGATTGAAGTGGTAAAGTTAGGGTTTTTGTGTTTTTGTGGTTTTTTGAATTGATTTAAGTGGTAAAGTTTGGGTTTTTATGGTTTTGTCGGTTTTTTTGGTTGATTTAAGTGGTATTTTTGGAATTTTTTGGTTGATAAAGTGGTAAAGATAGGTTTTTTTTTTTTTTTTTTTTGTTTTTGTTTTTGTTGTTTGTTTTATTGTCTTATTGATTTGTATTGGTCAAGGTGTGATCTTTGTTAGTTGGTGAAGAAAAAGGTGTGATCTTTGACTCGTTTAGCTTACGTGTTTGTGAAGTTTGTGGTTAATTTGAGTTGATTGGGTGTATTGATGCATGTGATGGTAGTGTGGAATGTTTATGGTGACAGTAAATTTGATTCGGTAGTAGTTATGTTTGATTTGTTTTTGTCGGCTTTTATGTGTTGTAATAAGATTGGAAGATTCGAAATGTACATGCTATTAATGCTCTAGAAGATACACTATGCGAAGAATACGAATTCAAGAGGACATTAGATACCCCTATTAATTAATAACTTGGAAAATCGGACATTAGATACGTTGCGAATTTTCAAATACATGCTCCTTGGAAGTTTAGTTCTGAAGTGAAAGGTTGATTAGATCCACAGTTAGTAATTATGTGAACTTAATCTTGGAGATATCTATGTTTGTTTAACTTGGGAATTCGGACATTAGATACTATTGCAAAGTTGCCAAGACATGCTCCTTGAAAGTTTAGTTTTGAATAAAAGGTTGATCTGTGGAGATCTACAAGATCTACAAAATATGCGCCGCAAACTTTAATCCTCTATTATAGCTGATAGTGTGAATGAAGACTTATTTTGAACTCATATATGTGCGTACTATTTGTGCTCTAGTTACATTTAGAACTTAAATGACAAAGGTTTGCAGGTTGGTCTTTTTCAAAACTAAATTAAACATGTTACTGAGTATTTTGCATTTGCTTGGTCTGGTTTATGGTGGTTGATAAAATATATTTTATTTTTTATGTTGCAGTAGATGAGGACATGCTCATGGCTCTCGCTCATCAAGACTATAAGGCTGGCAACTTCAAGCAAGCTTTAGAAAATAGCAAGGCTGTTTATCATAGAAATCCAAGCCGTACAGATAATCTTCTCTTACTAGGGGCAGTTCATTATCAGGTTATTAGAATTCTCTCATTTTAGTTGCTGTATCGTTATTAAGCAATTTATGCATATTGACTGACCTCTTTTGCTGTTTTAGCTGCACGAGTTTGATTTGTGCATTGCAAAGAACGAAGAAGCTCTGCAGATTGATCCTCATTTTGCAGAGTGCTATGGTAACATGGCCAATGCTTGGAAGGTAATTATGATCATTTTGTCAACTGTAGTATTTTCTCGAAGTTTCCAGTTTTTTAAAACACTCTTTTTTTATACACAGGAAAAGGGGAATATTGATGTTGCGATTCGCTATTATTTAATCGCTATCGAGGTTTGTGCAGCAAGCAGCCGTACATCTGATTTTAATATTGTTGATCCGACTGTTTTCTTGTACTCTACTTCATACATGTCAGTGACTGTTTCATTTCCTGGTGAACTCCACAACCACCCACTGTAGCCGGAGAACTGGATATATTTATTACTAGATATAGTTTGCGCATTATTTTCCTCGAGAAATGGATGGTATATCGGTTCTGTATGCCACATAAAACCTGAACTTTGTTGTTGCATTAGCTGATGTGAGCTATGCACGACTTCTGTGACTCACTTGAAATCAGTCTCATTTGGGGTGTTTGTATGAGTTGTGAAAGTTTTTTAGTATGTTTTAGGTTTTTTAGTATAGAACTTTGTGTTGTGTTATGGCTACAGTGGTGGAAAGTAGATGAAATTGAGAAGTGAAGTGAGAAATGTTAGACTGATTGCATTTTGTTTAAATGTTGTTATGATGTCTAGTACGTGTTGGGAAGACATTTTAAAAATGTTTGGAAAAATTGTTCGCTGCTAGCATCTTGTATGGGTGAAAATGGATGAGAGGATTATGTTGTCTTGCAAACTATCTTTCTCTCTCCTGGTTGTATTTCCTCTTGTTCAACTGCTCTATTACTGCAGCTTCGTCCTAATTTCGCTGATGCTTGGTCGAACTTGGCAAGTGCATACATGCGGAAAGGGAGAATGAATGATGCAGCTCAGTGCTGTCGGCAGGCTCTGGCCATAAACCCTCGTTTGGTAAAATTTGTCTTGGGACTAGAACTGATTGTAATATGAATGTGTGAGATGGCTTTTTAATATTCTTAACTGTTGTAGGTTGATGCACATAGTAATTTAGGCAATCTGATGAAGGCTCAAGGGTTGGTGAACGAGGTAAGACATCTATAAATTGTATATTTAATAATTTGTCACTGTTTTATCCTGGTTTCAGAAGGTGGAGCATGTAAATATTAAAAAACAGATGCTTCTGTTCCTTTTTATTTGTCATTTAAGTTCTTGTGTAGTCTTTTTCATGTATGATGTTCTGCAAACAGAAAAATTCTTTATTAATTTTCATCTGAAAACTGGAAGCATACTTCATGTTAGTTTATTAGATTACTTCTAATTCCTATCTTTACTGTTTACTTATTACTATATTTCAGTTTTGCTAAATGCAACGTGTTTGTGAATATGTTAGCTATGTACCTGTGTAAGGGGCTGTTGAAAGTCAAGTTGACCCCATGAAATATATCACTTGTGTATCTGATTATTCGTTGACTTTTGTATTATATGTTTACAATTAAGTACCTTCTTCGGATGTACTGACACATTTCTCTAACCTAGGCATACAACTGCTATATCGAGGCTCTCCGTTTACAGCCAAATTTCGCAATTGCATGGTCCAATCTTGCTGGTCTTTTTATGGAATCAGGTGATCTGAATAGGGCTCTCCAATATTATAAGGTATGCATAGAAGCATGACATTATGTGTTCAGTATATATTCATTGATATTGATAAATGGATGTCTCCTACATTAAAACTATGTGATATATTCCGATATCTACATTCTCTCTATATACTCCTAGCAACTTATATTTTAATCGTTTTGGCTCTCCTTCAAGTGGTAAATGTTTTTTTTGTTGTTGAAAAGTGATAACTTAAGCCTATGTAAAACTATCCCAGGAGTATGAAATTGTTAAGAGTCATGGGCTCTTTAATTATGTGGATTTCAGTTGCGTTTTAGGTGTTGGGAGACGTAACATCGAGTTTCTTTTTATCTGGAGTCAATATAATGGGAAATTCACATCCAAGCTATGAATATTTTTGAGGAAAATATGTTAATTATTATTGTTTCTTGGTGTTTCATTGCCTCGTTGTATAGATATGTCAGACCTGTTTTAAAATATGACGGTTGAATTCAGCATGATATTACATAATTGTTATGATTCTGTTGTATGCATTAATGCATATGTTTTTGTATGTGTGTGTATTGCTATGTTTTTTTTGTTACTTAACTTTGGCGGGAACTGGTTTTCAGGAAGCTGTTAAGCTCAAACCAACATTTGCAGATGCATACTTAAACTTGGGTAATGTGTATAAGGTAAGTTTCCGTGACAGGTGATAAACTTTCCCCGCCAGGAAAACAACTCTTTGTTATACCTAAGTCTTTGTTATATCTTCCAGGCTCTGGGAATGCCCCAAGAGGCTATCGTGTGCTATCAGCGTGCTCTTCAGGCACGCCCTGATTATGCAATGGCATTCGGTGAGGCTCTTTTTTGCATATTGTCTAGGCCTCTCTGCCATGCATTCATGTAAACCTTGTGCTAAAATGAATATTGTCATTGGGTACTTCTATGATGTATCTTTAACCAACTA
This sequence comes from Kitagawia praeruptora, assembly GCA_037693485.1. NCBI lineage: Eukaryota > Viridiplantae > Streptophyta > Magnoliopsida > Apiales > Apiaceae > Kitagawia > Kitagawia praeruptora. The sequence continues at coordinate 20,713,285 of CM075347.1, forward strand.
TGTTACTAGTGATTGCTTTTAGTCTAGTCATCCATGATTTGACAGATTTGATTTTGATGCTATTATATATTATAATATCGGCTATTGCATCATGCAGGTAATCTGGCTAGTATATTCTACGAGCAAGGGAAAATGGACATGGCGATACTCAACTACAAGCGAGCCATTGCTTGTGATGCTGGGTTCTTGGAGGCATATAATAATTTGGTTTGCTCTTCAACATCCTGTTTTAATCTTGTATCATGAAAATTGAGTCTTTTTGAACATTTTTACCTTATTTGACCTTTGTTCACAACCTTTTTCTTACAGGGTAATGCACTGAAGGATGCTGGTAGGGTTGAAGAAGCTAGTCACTGCTATCGTGTATGTTGTTTGGTTATAATGCTTTGGATCTTTCTAAATTTCCTTTTTTTACCTGCATTCTGATAAAAGTGATATGTTGGTTTTTCCAGCAATGCCTTTCTCTGCAACCAACCCATCCCCAGGCTCTAACTAATCTAGGAAATATTTACATGGAATGGTATGCTTAGCATGGCTGTTGTGCCTTAATTTTCAACGGAAATGTGTTCCTGTCAACAGCTTGACATAACAATTTTATTAATTGTTTCTCATTTAGGAACATGACCCCTGCTGCGGCACAATGTTACAAGGCAACATTGTCCGTTACAACCGGACTCTCTGCCCCTTTCAATAATTTAGCAATTATATACAAACAGCAGGTAGCAGCTTCTACCCTTTAAGTCTCATGTTTATCACTTTGTTCAATTACTTCTCTATTTTCTCTGACTGGCAGACTCTTTATTTCTTGATCTTATCATATTAGTATGTTGATTTGTATTAAAACATTATCTTATGTACACAGTTTTATTTCATTATTATTGGGCCAAAGTTTGAGTTTGATTCTACTATATCCTTACTATTCCGATTGCAGGGTAATTATGTGGATGCTATATCATGCTACAATGAAGTTCTTCGCATCGATCCACATGCAGCCGATGGGCTTGTTAATCGGGGAAACACTTATAAGGAGATCGGGAGGGTTACAGAAGCAATTCAAGATTATCTACGAGCTGTTGCTATCCGACCAACCATGGCTGAAGCTCATGCAAATTTGGCTTCAGCTTACAAGGACAGGTAACTTAAACTCATCTTTGTTACGTTTATACATACCCAGTTTGCCTCTGTACTAATTTTACATATATGCTCATCTTACTTTTTTGTTTGGATAAACACCAGCGGGCATGTGGAAGCTGCTATTAAAAGTTATAAGCAAGCATTGGTTCTGCGCCCTGATTTTCCAGAAGCTACTTGTAATCTTCTTCACACGTTACAGGTACATTAAATATATGCTCTGTTTGAATCTACGAGCCATGACTTAATTCATTATGACACTGGATGTAGTGAGCAGCTTTTCTAGTCATAGCTTGGACAGTGTTATTGCGTCATAGCATTTGCATCTCAATATTAACGAGTAAAAATTGAGACCCCATTTTATGCTTTCATTCACCATCTGTAATTGTGTATAGAACAATTGATTTAACGGTTTATGGGAGAATTTTTTGGCCATCTAAAATTTCCTCGGAATGTCACCAAGTATTTTATTTAGTAGCTGCAAGTAATGGCTGCAACTTAAATTACGTCGATATTGGACCTGGAAGGTAATCTAGCTTGTTAATCAATGACATGTTGGCATTTAGGCAGTATATTATCAATGTCAGACAGCTTTATGACAGGAAACTATTGAGCTTTCTCTCTCTTTCATAATTTAGAAGATAGATGAGAGGCTGTATGATATTGATACATAGTCCATCTGATGTAATAATCTGCTTTTCAGTGTGTGTGCGACTGGGATGGCCGGAAGAAAATGTTTATCGAAGTTGAAGGGATTCTTCAAAGGCAGATCAAGGTTCTATTGGATTAGCATGATTTAACCTCTGCTTGAGTATTTTTTCTTTGTTATAGGGTACTTGCAAGTATTTCGTCCAGCTAGACTGGTAATCTAACTTTTCTTTCAATGTTTTCAGATGTCAGTTCTTCCTAGTGTTCAGCCATTCCATGCAATAGCATATCCTCTCGATCCTATGCTTGCGCTTGAGATCAGGTGAGGATTGTATAATTTTCCAACTATTTATTTGCGTATGTCTTACATATGACTATGTTTATGTTACTCACGAAACGACATTGTTGTTTTAGCCGGAAATATGCACAGCACTGTTCAGTAGTTGCTTCCCGTTTTTCTCTCCCGCCATTTACCCATCCCATGCCGATCCCCATAAAGGGTGGTGGTAGAAATGGCCGATTGAGAATTGGGTAAGTTGAATTTGGATCCCTCTTTGAAGCCCTGTTAGGTTGTGTACTGACGTAGAGGTTGGGGTGTTTACTGACATGGGTATTGGGGATGAACTTTTGGTAATTTTGTTCTGGTTTTAGGTATGTGAGCAGTGATTTCGGTAACCATCCATTGTCACATCTGATGGGTTCTGTCTTTGGCATGCATGACACGGAAAATGTTGAGGTTTGAAAATTAATTATAATTTGATGAGAGTAATTTGCAGAAGATTTATGTGCTGTCTGATGTTACATTGAGCATGATCATTATCCCCTGTTAGGTTTTCTGCTATGCTCTAAGTCCAAATGATGGCTCTGAATGGAGGTTGCGCACTCAATCGGAAGCAGAACACTTCATAGATGTATCGGCTATGTCATCTGATATGATTGCCAGGCTGATCAATGAGAATCAAATCCAAATCCTTATCAACCTTAATGGTTATACTAAGGTTCAGTACATTTTATTCCGCCCTAACCAAAATCCTTCCTCACTGCATATAACAGAACCTACATGTAAAACTTTTTTTTTTGGCTAATCTTGTTTGCATATAATAAAGTAGCATCCAAGAGATATGTTGGTTTGGCCTTTAATAATTTTGTTGTCTTGACTGTCTGTTGCAAGTTGCAACATATACCACATGTAATCTAAAACATGGAGAAAATCTCGTTTGCATATAATAAAGTAGCATCCAAGAGATACGTTGGTTTGGCCTTCAAAATTTTGTTGTATGACTGTCTGTTGCAACATTTACTACATTTCATCTAAAACAAGGAGAAAAATGTAGCATTGTCAATCTGGAAGGTTTTTGTTGTATTTGCCCTCTGTCCATGAAACTTTTTAGTTTGGTGAAGTCCTAGTTTTGTTTGTTGTCTCGAACAGTGTTTGCATCTTTAAGTTTTTCTGATCAAGTTTATATATGTATATCACAGGGGGCTAGGAATGAAATATTTGCTATGCAGCCTGCTCCTATCCAGGTGTCGTACATGGGTTTTCCTGGAACTACAGGGGCAACCTACATAGACTATTTGGTTACTGATGAGGTTAGAAAATTGTTTTCATCTCTTTGTGCTTCTTTTCTTTCAAAAAGTGTTCAATCAATTATAAGATTCAATAATCTTCTGTTGCAGTTTGTTTCTCCAACAAAATTTTCTCATATATACTCGGAGACACTTGTCCATCTCCCTCACTGTTACTTTGTAAATGATTACAAGCAGGTTAGAATTTTGGGCTCATAGTTTTTTCTGAGATCTGTGCTTAAATTAGATATTCGTTCCTAAACTACGTTGGATGTATTTTTCTTGAATGCTGATTTGTCTTTTTTCCCTAATGCTTTCATTTGCATATAGAAAAACCGAGATGTACTGGATCCAGCCTGCCAACCCAAGCGATCGGATTATGGATTGCCAGAGGACAAATTTATATTTGCCTTCTTTAATCAGCTCTACAAGATTGATCCTGAGATATTCATTACTTGGTAACTTGTAGATGGTTTTTAAGGGTTGAATCTAGCATTGATGTTTAATTGAGGTATAATGTTATACTCTGACAATTATTTCAGGTGCAACATTCTCAAACGAGTTCCTAACAGTGCACTTTGGCTTCTTCGATTTCCAGCTGCAGGCGAACCAAGACTGCGTGCATGTATGTTTTTGAATTTTAGTTTAGTGAAATTATTTTAATGGGTATAAAAGTGGTTTAAGCGTGTATGCATGACAAGTTACTGCATTTGTGTTATTTTTCGCTTTCTTTCAGTGTACTAGTGTTCTTTATACTTCTGTTCTTGGTGCATGGATTACATGTGCATCTAACCTGGTTGCTCTGTGTTGTCCAGATGCTGCTGCACAGGGAGTGCAACCAGACCAAATTATCTTTACAGATGTTGCAATGAAAAGTGAACATATCAAGCGCAGTGCTTTAGCTGATTTGTTCCTTGACTCGTATGTTAAATCTTCACTTGTAATATATGTTTTTAGACTGAGGGATACTTCGTAAAATTGGTTATTATCAGCAAGTTTAATCGAACTCATTTTTTTTCATCTTGCACAGGCCTCTTTGTAATGCGCACACTACAGGCACAGATGTTCTTTGGGCTGGTCTGCCAATGGTGACACTTCCTCTGGAGAAAATGGCGACTAGAGTTGCTGGTTCATTGTGCCTAGCCACTGGACTTGGAGAGGAAATGATTGTTAGCAGGTGCATTTTATTATATATTTTTTAATGATGTTCTTTACCAGTGTGTATGCACGTTTAGTACCCTCTTTTTTGTGTAGTGAGGTATGAAATTTTCCCTACATAATGAAAAAAGTGACATGCGTTAATTACTGACGGGCTGCAAATTTTGTTGCGTCATATAGTATGAAAGAGTATGAAGAGAGGGCGGTGTCGCTGGCGTTAAATAGATCGAAGCTCCAGGATCTTACACACAGACTCAAGGCGTCCCGCTTGACTTGCCCATTATTTGATACAGCGAGATGGGTAAGTGACCTGTTGGAAATGTTCTTTTAAGTCTTTGTTTTGGATGCATAATTTTTTAACTTACCACCGGTGTTCGAAAAAAGACTAGACTCTTTTGAATGTGAATATGGTACTTACTTTATCATACTAAAACTTTCCAAACATTGTGATAATTGTTCAGTTCAATTTAGGATTTAGTTGGAACACACTCATGAGACTTGTGATTATCATGTCAGCTCTAAAATAAAATTTAGAATGTGTTCTGCACGATGTCCCAGGAATGTTGAGTCGTTAAATTTTTCCTCTGATAATAATTTCCCATCTGTCTAGAAATGCGTTTGGTAATTTATTTGTCTAAGGAATGTTTCTTATAAAGTTCCCCCAAGTAGAAACGAGCATACTAAACCTAGTCTTCCTTAGCTTTTGTACTCTGTTTATTTGGTGTACTCTCTCTTTTTCCATCTTATACTGATACTGGGTGAGTGGTGATTATCCAGTGCTATACTGCTATCAATGAGGAGGTTTATTTAAACTTTTTCATTGTTTATAGCTTGTACATATTTTATGAACTGTTGCTTAGATAAAGTTATACATTATAGTGAGTGAGCCTGCACTGATTTTTATGACTTGGACAATGTATTGCAGGTAAGAAATCTTGAAAGAGCATATTTTAAGATGTGGAATCTTTACTGCTCAGGCCAGCATCCACAGCCCTTTAAAGTGACCGAGATCAATTCGGAGTTCCCATATGACCGGTAGTGGTGGTAGTAAGTAGAGAAGGGAATGTAGATATAAATTAAGAGAATGTGACAATACCTAGGATTAGATTGGATGATTAGGATGGTGCTGTTCAGAGATGATGTTTACTAAATATGGCATTGATATTTCCCTATAAATCTTAAAACCAGTGTTGGAAATTATCTCCATTTAAAGTGCTTGAAGTTGCCGTGTTTCTTCTGCTTTTCTCGAGAGGCTGGGTAATTTTTTTTGTTATACCATCTGTTGTGACTAACTGTGGATGTTTCAGCTGGAGGGAGGAGTGAGCAAGTCCATGACGTTATAGTGGACTGGAGCCTGGTCATTTGTTGAAAGTCATAACTGTATTTATTGAAACTCACTATTACCGAAGAATCGGGTGTTGGTGCACATAGTTGTGCATAGCAATTGTTACTTGTCCGAGAAACTTGGTTGGAAACAGAAATATCTTGGACAGAAATAGACATCTCCCGAGAAACATGGTTGGAAACAGAATTATTTTGGACAGAAATAGACGTCTCCCTGGACTCTCCGATTGGCACGCGGTATGATCGAACAATTAAAAGCAAGTCACATCCAAACTGTACCTACTACCCGTGACACTATTGTGAGCAAGTAAAATATTCTGGTGCCATGTTTATTTTAGGACAAGTATCTGAGTGGCTTCTATATTGAATCCACTCTTTTGTTTGATATAAGCAGATGCCATTGACTAATCTTACAGAGTCTCTGTGACTTTGAATACTAATCATATGGAATAGGATGATACAATGCCTATAAAAGCTATCTCTAGGTCTTAACATGGTTGCAACAATACAAAAGATTCAAGGTAGCTGAAACTATACTAAATAAAAGAAGGGGCCTGCTTAGTGGCAAACTAACAATCGTTGGTCAGTGACCGCTACCATAAAAGATTACGATTGTATTATAACATCACGTAAGTATGCGCTCCTTTGATTGCCCTTGTTGTCAATGTTGCATTATCATTACAAGAAGAGATTGGCAAACACAATTGGTAGACGAACATGCTAAACAAAACCCAGTACAAAAACCTACTGCATATGTCAAGTGATCTATATCCTTCACAGGGTAGTCAAGTTCAATAGCCTCAGTGACGGACTCATTAAGCAGAATATGGAGAACAAGTGAACAACTCTCAAGACGGAAGTCTTCACGAAGATCCTCAAATCCGACGAATGGGCGATAAAAGTGGGCGGAAAAAGGGACCTCACTTCTAAGGAGATGATGCTGAGTAAACCGAAAGTAATAAATTTTGTTGAAAGCAGGAGAAGAAATAAGAGACAACCATGACTTAAAAACAAATGTTCGAAGGAGAAGAAATAAGAGACAACCATGACTTAAAAACAAATGTTCGAAGGCTCGGGTTAGCTCTCTTTCGAATTATATGAGAAAAAAACAAAATTAGTTATGCGGGCTGTATGAATCTAGTTCAAATTCTTTTAACTTTTCTTGACTTCAAATTCTTATAAATTTATATAGTTTTTGTAATTTTATTTTTAAAAGGATGTCTATTTAAATAATCTAAAATACCTAAAAATCTATAAATTAATTTACCATCTCTAGGTTGACATGGTTGCAATAATACACTCATTTGATTGCCCTTGTTACCAATGTTGCATCATAATAGCATTTGAACATGATTCAGATCTCTGAAGCTGGGATATGATCTTAACAAATATTCAAGCAGATAACATACTGGAAAAAATTCGAGAACTGACAACGATAAACAAATATAAGCTGAACAAACCTCAGCTGAGAAAGTGAATCCTCACCAATCACCATCACTAAAAACCAAGCCAAATGAAAATCTCAGAGCTCTGAGCTAGCCACGGACGAAATGTGTCCGTAACTAGTCCCTGTGGAATTATTCCTAATCTCCTCGAACATACACTAGAAAATTCGGAAAACAACTATAACAGCTAGTTTCAAGAAAATAAAAATGAAAAGCTCAAACAGTAGCACAAAACAAGAAATTATAGATATGATGGATCATCTTTCTCACTTGTGGTAGCCTGAAATATCCGGTTTGGCTACTGATGGGGCGAGACCAGACTCTCGACGTAAAAAGTCACATGAGGTTCTGAAAGATTATTGGCGTGCAGGAGAACCTTGAATGTGTTATCCTCCGGCTTGTATCGTACTATGCCTGACTTATGACTTATAAACATCATAATATCACCATTTAAGTAAAAACAGATCGGTGTCAGCCGTGGGTTCCATGGTAGTTCATCATTCATATATGAAAATTTGAACAATTTTGTCCAAGACTCTTCCACACCGTATTCATTCATTATCCAAAAATCAGCATGAGTTTTCCCGATATAATATACTACACAAAGTTTTTTGCCCAAAGTGTGCAAGCTCAAACTGTCTAAATCTTTCTTATCTTTTGGAAGCATAATTTCTCGATGTGTCTCCGTTTCTATATCAAGAGAAACAATAATATCCGAATCCTGCTTAACGACCCAGTTCATAGCTCCGTTTGCTAACGTTCCCATTTTCGATACAATATCTCTGAATGTTAAATTTTCAATCATTCTCCAACAATCAGATTTTGAGCCATAAACCGAAGCTTTATAATATAATTCACTAGGACGAACATAAGCAATTAAGGCAAATACTTTAAATTCATCTTTCGATTCATCGTAGCCAAACCCACACACTGTATAATGCATATGTTCAAGATTTGGCAGTCTTCTTGATTTTCTAGTGGACGGGTTCCATAAGAATGCACGTCCATCATAACATGCTATACAAACCAACCCATTACAATAACCCACAACATACGTAAAGCGATCTATATCTTTTATAGGATAGTTAGGTTCAAGAGCCTTACTGACGGACTCATGTAGCAGAGAATACATGGAACAACTCTGAAGCCTGAGGTTTGAATGAAAGCATAACTCGCTTAGAAGGAGATGATGGTGAGTAGTTTGAGTGTCGTTATTTGAGGTGGAGAGATGAGTTTTAACGAAATCAGGAGAAGAAATAAGAGACAACCATGACTTACAAACGCACTTGAGTCGTAAAAGAGTCTTCACGGGAAGTCTTGAGAGAATGTCTTCCATGAGCTCATCTAGAAGGATGGAGGTAGGATTATTAGAGTTCTCATGAGTTGCCATGATCAGATTCGGATTATCTTATTAGTATTTATAACCTTTATTTATAAGCAATATATTTTGATTTCACCTCTAAAATTTTGGTCCACATGAACTATATTTTAGTTTCACCCCTAAAATCCTATTTTCCCTAGAATTCTATGTTATTCTTTAAAAAATAGAATAAAAATAGAAATCCTATTACAATTATAATTCTTTTATTACTAGAAAAAGTCAACGATAAAAAATCACCAATAAATAGAGGGTAAAACACCAACGAATACAATATACAATCTAGGGTTACTTGATAAATTGTTGTAAACACCAACGAATACGTTAACTGATCGTATAACATTTTATAAAATATTAACGAATCTATAACCTTTATTAAATCCCTGTTTAATTGTATTTTCGTAGCAAATTTGGTTCCACCCTTAGTTTGGGTTCATCACAGATTCTACTCCTTTAAAATTCATAATATTTTCTAAAAAAATTGTTTGAAATTTTGTTATAATTATAATTCTTTTACTATAATCTTACGGAATTGTACAAATAATGTATCTATTAGAACCAGAACCATGTATGCTATGTTTTCTCGATTGTTTAAAATATAATCTTAAATAAATAATAAATAAAATCTATATCTATAACCTATATGAATAAGCAAAACCCCTTTTTAATGTACTACTTAGTACCAAATTTGGTTCGCACCATATTTTGATTTCACCCCAAGACTCCTATTTTTCTGAGAATTATATGTAATTTTATAAAATAAATAAAAAAATCCTACTACAATTATAATTCTTTTATTTAGTACATGCACAATTTACATATTTTTTAAGTGATAAAATATTTATTAACTTATCAATCTTTTAATTTAAAATCAATTAAAATTATATTATTATATATTACGACTTACGAGCTAATTTTCATAAATATCAATTACAATCATACTATAGTATATAGTTACATATTATGGATTAATTTTCATAAATAATTATTAACTAAATAATCACGATTTTTGATTTTAAATCAATCACAATTATATTATTATATATTGACACATTGTTCTATGCGCCCCTTTTATGTATCACTAGTAGAAAACTGGTCTTTTACGTCGGTCAAATTGGTCTTTTACGTCGGTTAACTGGCGACGTAAGGAGGGGCGTCGTATAAAGTCACCAGCATTTTACGTCGGTTAAAAAGGTGACGTATAAAGTCTATATATACGTCGCTAAAACCGACGTATAATGTCAACAGTAACCGACGTATAATACCAAGAAAAACCGACGTATAATATTGAAAACACCGACTTATAATGTGGAAAATGTCCCGCCGTATAATGATGAAAAGACCGACGTATAATGTTCAAAAATGCCGACATAAAATGTCCAAAAAGGACCGACGTATATTGTCAAAAAAGAACCGACGTATAATATCCAAATACACCCGACGTATAATGTACAAAAATGCCGACGTATAAAATCTAAGAAGAGCCGTCGTATATTGTCCAAAAAGAACCGTCGTATATTGTCCAGAAAGAACCGACGTATAAAGTCCTAGAGGAACCGACGTATAAAGTCCTAGAGGAACCGACGTATAAAGTCCTAGAGGAACCGACGTATAAAGCCCAATAAGAACCGACGTATAAAGTCTTTAAAAGGCGACGTATATTGTCTTTTATAAAATGACATTTTTACCCTATTTATATTTTTATATACCCCAGAATTCCTATTATTCAAACCAAAAAAATAAATAAATCTTGCAATCAAATTTCTGAACAAAGTGATTAATTAAATTAAAATAATTATTATTACATACTTGAAAATACATCCACAATATTCACAAATCCAAGAAACCATGTCACCAGAGTTAGGATACTAATGTATCTTGAATACATAAATTTTAAGATAGTCGCACGCCACTATCTTAACCCGACCGACTGTCTCTGAAGAATCCTCATTCTTAAAGACCGCATCTTGTAGAATGAAAGTCCAGACATTGTCGCAAAACCTGTAGGTGTGGAGATGTCCCTGAATGCAAGAAGATATCCCAGATATTTGAATTACAATCAGAATTTGAACACTCATCCTTAAGAGATATGAGTACATGACAAAAAGTGAATTGACAAGGTGAATCCAAATAACAAACAGCAGTTACAGCACAAAACAAGCTAAAAGCAGAACTCTCCCCAACCTAAAATTCCATTTTGTTTCAATAAGAACTATATACTTGATAAATAGACTGTCGACACAATCATTTTCCAGGTCACTAACTCTCACAATTTTCAATAGAGCCGCCACCAGGTACTGGCCGACTGATATAGTGCATACCACACAACAAACTTTTAAATGCAAGTCTGCAAGTAATAGTTGTTTATTGCCAGCCTAATAAACTAACAGAAACATGCTATAATCCTTCCAAAATGCAAGGATAGACAATAAGAAGGGGCTAACAGACTAACTTTATAAGCTGATATTAGAAGGCGAAATATATGTATACATATGATTTGTTGACATCAGAAAAGGCACATCAATTGAGAAAGTGCAACATCAGTTCATATATATTGATCAGTTCGTAACATTTCCAAAGCTCACGGGAGCAATTCGTGCAAATGTACTAGCTCATCTTATACATTACACTCCTTCTAACTTAACAGAATAAAAACAGTTATGGAAATTTTACGATTAATAACAAATTTCTATTTCGAATAAATTATTCACAGCGCCATCGAGTATATAAGAGTACACATCACTCCTTGCACATTTAACAGATTTAGGATACTAATGTATCTTGAATACATTTTTTAAAGAAAAACGAAGAGTTACCCGATCACATATATTCACGAGTAATATAGTCAGCCCAAATATCTCGAATTTCTTCAATTTGTTGGTTTGTGTATCTTTTTCCAAGACCCTACATGCCAAGAGAATTGTTAAATTTATATGCAAGTAATATTATTCTAATATTTACAATTCAGATAGTTCGTACCTCTGTCCACTTAACTTTAGGATCTTTACGAGATAACATGACTATGTCATACATATATCTCATCACAAAATAACCACATTCCGTGCCTCCTTTTTGTTGAGGACACTACAAAACAAAATCAAAATATTTAAAAGGCGAGATAATACAGTAAAAATAAAAAACTTTCAAGACAAGCATTATAGAAATATACCTGAACAGCCTCATGGTACCAAAGTAGGTTATTTTGATTATTTTTCCTACCACCATATCTAGTATATACTTTATATGCCCTGCATGTTATAGAGTTAAAAATGTCAAAATATAAAAAAGGTTTTGAAATCTTTGAAAAGTAAATTAATATATTTATTGTACTTTTCAAGATTTTAATTTTTTCATAGCTTACGTATCCCAAGGAGCCTTCACGTAAAGGTCTCGTTTTTGATTTAGTGGATCAAACACGTATACAGCACTTTCATGAACACAAAACATAAGTAATATCCAGTGCTCACTGCAATTTAACAATGTAGGAAATTAGAATATGTATTAAGGATATTCTAAATTGGAGTCCTAATTATCACGCTTAATGATTAATGCACCGAATAATATAATATTTTCAGTATTATTTATGTTATCACCTATTACTAACTACGATAGTTTGTATTGTTTTGAAGCCTAAACATACTTAAAATAAAAAGTGTAGTTGTGTGTTTTCATTTAATCATAGAAGTTAACAAAAGTTTATGTTCTTACCTCTGAATGTATGGTGCTAGGATAAAACGTTTCTCCTTGGCATCTCTCATTACCTCACACATGTATCTAGATGTATCATCTTGATGCTTAGATGCCAGTGTTAATACAGATGGACACATGAATGCAAATGAATTATCTTCCAAATCCTTGCACAATTTGTGAATGTACCTTTAATGTAATATGGATTCTACACTGTTAGTTGTTATGAACAATAAAATATATAATTATGTCTTATAACAAAGTGAGGAAGAAATTGATGTCTTACATCATAAACACCTGCAGAACCGGTATATTAAGAAAACTTAACCTCAAAAACTCATTGATATCTCCCGGGGTGACATATATTGGAATTTTAGTGCTTTCATGAAACTTGAACAACTCCAAGTTTTTAACAACGATAGTAGAAGAATCAGGAGGACTATTATCAACCAAGAAACGTAAAGCTCGACATTTTTCACTTATTTTGTCCTCATTGTGCAAAGATTGATTTTTGGGTGTTGCTGATTCTTTACTAACAACCTTCTTTAGTTTCCGTTGAGCTATCTTGTGGCCTTTTTTCTTCTCAGGTTCCTAATTACAAACAAATTATGTTAAAACCAGAATTTTCTCTAATTATCTATGAATTTTCATGTTCGCAAGTTTGTAAAGCAGTTCGACTCTTGTAAAGATGCATGTGCAAACTATATAAAAATCTTGACTCCAAACTATATGAATGAATTTGAATAGCATTAAAATACCTGACCCAAGATCACAAGATCCTTTGGCCACTCAACAAAGCTACCAGCTGCATTGCCTATAGTTTCATGTTCATCACAGGGCACCGGAAGTGGGGCAAGTTGAAATTCAACTACAACTTCATCCACACATACTTTCACATTACTTGCCGCAATTGGTTTGCCATGAATAAAATTTCCGCCCTCGCTATTCAATGGGAAAACTTGCCCTCTTGCTACAACAACCCTTCCTTTGTCGGGATGTTTAAGACATAGACGACACAAGGTTGGAATCTGCATTGATTGAGAGAATATATAATGCAAAGTGAACAAGAAACAACGAACAATGTTTATAGATAACTTCTTTGCCGTCTCATGATCTCTGTGATCCTATGATTATCAATGCTTCACTTGTGATCCTATGATTATCTATGTTATACAATATAATATTTTAATATCTCATAATTTCGATCTACAATCATAAGGTGCAATCAAATTTAATTAATTCTACTATTATTGAATTATAAATTTTAAAAATTGAATAATTTTTATCACACTATTCTTAATACAAGTTTTCTACAAACTTTTAATTTAATCAATTATTAATAAAAGAGCTAGATTTAACCAATTAAAATTTTAAAAAGAATTTTAAACCAATTATCTTTAACATTTTACTTATCGATATTTTTTAGTTACGCAATAATTAATGAGACAAACAAATTGACTTGACAGTTTAATTGAATTATTCAAATTACTAAATATAGTCTTAAATAGTATTATACATTATTTGGTGTATAAATATCAATAAAAATATAAAATTCATTACATAGTCAATTAAAATATTGTTAGTGGATATTTTAATTTCCATATCCTGATCTAAGTGCAGACATATCGATTTGTTTGGTTGGTGTATAATATGCATTTTTAATATCAACAAAACCTTAAATATAAGTAAAAAACTTAACAACTTGGTAGATAGGTTCTAAACAAACAGAGATATTATTAACAATAAAAAAATTAAAAAAAAGGTGGGCTTCATTCTATGTACTCTACTCCAAGTTTTGTTTTGTAACATCTCAATGTTGTTTTCAGTTATATAGTAACATACTTAGATAATTTATCCGGAGAATAACATTATATGCAATTGTCATCTTATTTCTTTTTACGTATTATTTTCGTTTTTTTTTTTTAAGGTGGGATGCTATTTTGGTGGATTTGGGTTGCAAGGCCCCGCAGGGGCAACCACTTTCAACTGAAACTAACCCAAATCCACCAAAATAGCATCCCACCTAATTTAGTTGCCCCTGCGGGGCCTTGCAACCCAAATCAGCAACTGAATGCAACGCCAAATTGATCAGTAATTTAGTTGCATGTTCAGTTGAAAGTGGTTGCCCCTGCGGGGTCATGCAACCCAAATCCACCAAAATAGCATCCAACCTTAAAAAATAAATAAAAAAAATAATAAAAAAAAGGAAAAAAAAAGGACACAAACGGCTGATTATGAAAGAGGAGGGAAGGGGGGAAGGGGGGAAGGGTTGGGGTTAGTATTTTTGCAATTTTGAAACTTAGTATAGTAAAATTGCAAATAGTTTAGTAAAATTGCAAATAGCTATTCTTAACAAAAGTAAATGTGAAAAAATTTATTTTTTCCTATTTATTTATGAAAAAAGCTCTAAAATAAACTAATAATATTTTAATTTTAATGATTAATCGATTATCTTTTTTCAGCTAAAACGTATCATCTTTTCTATTTTTCTAACTAAAATCCTTCTTTTAAAAGAAATATCACGGACAATATTAATTTCTCCATTTCTAAAAATATTACGTGTAATTGTATTTAGTAAAATAAGGTAATTAAATTATAATTACTATAAACTAATCGATTACCTTTTTCACCTAAAACATGTTTCCTTTCAATTTTTTTCTAACTAAATCCTATCTTTTTCTAATCATATCACGGATATTCTATTTAATGAAATAAAATAAAAATTTTATAATTACCAATAATTAACCGATTATCTTTTTCAACTAAAACTTATCATCTTTTCTATATTTTCTAACTAAAATCTCTCCATTTCTAGAAATATCATGGATAAAATTTATATAATTATTATCAAATCATCTCATATAAAAATGTAAGCCATCGAAATTAATGTTTTAAAAAAATAATTTAAATAAATGAAAAAGTCCATATAATATTAAAATAAAAAAAATTCGTGCATTGCACGGGTTTTAAGTTGGTATCTTATTAATAAGTGAAATCCCGTTTTAATGGTACTTCCTAGAAATATTGGAATTATGATGTAATTACAATTCTTTTACTATAAACTACTGAGTTGCATAAATAACGTAATTTTCTTTTATTCAATTTTTAAAGTATTTTTTAACGATAAATAAAATAATTTTTATAAAAATTAATTAAAAAAATAATCAATTTTAGTAAATTATCTTGACCCATACTTCGTACGTGTTATTATCCAATATATAAGAAAACAAATTAGGGTTTCATGGAGATATATACAACAAATTTTCATTAACCCCTCATTTTTTTTGTTATCTCATCTTTTTTTGTTATCCTTTTCCTTCACAATCATTAGATCTCCAACTCTAAGATAGATAATGACTATTAGATAGATACAAAAATACTAAAAATTGTTATATACTGAGGTATAAGGTTCGATTCCTGCTAACAATATATTAATTTATATTTAATACTAAAAATTATTATATACGAAAGTGCAATGTTCAAATCCTTCCAATAACATATCCTTTATTATCATACCTGAGTCTACACACGTTAGTTAACCAATAAGAATCAAGGAATTATTTTAGGACCAATCAGAGCCAATTTCTAAAATTTAGACATTTCCTTATTTACAATCTCACCCTACCTTTTTAACCATGGTTAGTTAAAACTTCTAATTTAAATACAATAATGATTTTATTAAACATATCCATAAATACATATTTTTTAAATAAAAAAATATTTATTAGAAAATCACAATTTTAATTTGAAATCAATCACGATATATCATTATATATTTTAAATAACTTGAATAAAATCCATACCTTCAAAAATTTGATTTTTTATAAGCTCAAAAATATATTTATTCATAATTTGTTAATAAAATTAATTAATAAATGCATATAAGCCAACACTACAAAAATTGGATTTGAACAAATTTTAAATAACTTGGATAAAATTCACATCTTCAAAAACTCAATTTTTTAAAAGGTTCAATAATATTTTTATTCACAATTTGTTAAAAATAATTAATAAATTCATATAAACGAACATTACATATATTTTAATTATTTCAATTATTAGATATACGCTATAAGGATATTATTATTGGTTGGTGGATAAATTACCAATCAAAAAATTAAAATTATTTTAGAAGCAATCAGAATTTACTTCTAAACTTTAAATCAATCAATCATATAAAAAATTTTATTATCTACCATGCTTATTCTAATTTACTAATCACGGTTAAATTAAATTTAAATATAAAATATTTTGATTTAATAACTTCGCATATCACATGATTTTTAATTTTAAAGAATTTCTACTAACCATAAATATTATTTTCTATAAATCCACATAATAGTATATTACATATGGTGATATATCTTTTAGATATGAATTGTTTTTGAACATCTTTTATTATAATAAAGGATACCATAATCTAACATGTATTGGTTAACCAATCACAAGATCGTGATTTATTTTAACATCAATCAGAATCTATTAAATTTAAATCAATTAAATCTAAGCCGCTTATTCCATGTTCCCCATGAGACTTAGCAAATTTTGATAAACTATGTGTATGCATCAATTTTTCTCATGGGTAAATCATATCAATTTCGGTTAAGGTACTACTTTATTTCTTTTTATTATATGGCATTCTATACTTGGACAGATTATCTTTTTATTTCAATTAATTGTCCAAAAAATTCAACAGAAAAACGTTTCTGACGAAAAAAAATAGAAAACGATTTAGGTTATCATCATCCCCGGTCCGGATTCTCTTAGAGTTACTTCCCACTTCCATTAGAATATTCAGTAGCAAATTTCAATAATTCAGCGACTTACTAAATTGTAGGCATCAATCCTTATCACATTATACTAATTTGTTTATATTATTAGGTGTGCCTATAGATAAATGTTTTTTTTACAGTGATTACTTAACAATTTTATTCTAAATATAATAATTATTTAATTTAAAAATTTATACATTAAGACATGAATCTATTATATTATAAGAGATATTTCGATATCATAAACTTTCAATTCAAAATCATAAGGTACAATTAAAATCATGTATTAAAAATTATCAACAATATAAAACTATTTACCACACTATTCTAAATACACATTCAAAATTTAAGTTATGTAAAGTATTAAATAATTCAGTCATAAAAAAAGCTAATCAACCAATTAAAATGTTCGAATGAATTTTAAACCAATCATCTTTAAACATTTTAATTACGAATTTTTTTAACTATGCAATAATTAATGGGAAAATAATTTAATCTGATAATATATTTGAATTATTCAAAATATTAAATATATTCTTAAATAGTACTTTACATTATTTGTTGTATAAATTATCAATCAGAAAAAAAATACATTACAGAGTCAATGAAAATATTGTTAGTGAATATTTCCATAATATATCTGGTCAATTTAACACAAATTTTCTTATAAATCACTATTTATTTATTGATAATTAATTCAGCAATAAAAGGACATATGTCATACACAAAAATAATCAAACATGCAAAAATCATCAATAAAAGGGTATACAACATCTACAAAAATAATTAAAATTGAACAAACACATAGTAAATTATATCACTAATTTTCTTTATCCAATCATTGAACAGATCTTCAATTATGGTACATCTCTAGCTTATTTCACTAAATTATACAGTGTTTTCGGCGAGATAATCTAACAATTTGTTATAAACGTGAGAAATGTGTATATCTGATTTGTCATAACGTATTCAAACGACCGACCAGAACTATGATTCTATACTATCCAAATCAATGAACTAATATAAAAAAATTTAATATATGGGTAGACAAAATACACGAACAGGATATTAGCTCTCAGTAAAGAGAGATATTTAGTGAAAGTCAAAGTAAAATCAAGGAAAAGAAAATAAAACTTATCATTTACAAGGAGTTAGTACAAAATCTAATATTTTGGTAAATCAAATCCACCAACGGGCAACGGTGTACTAGACTCTAAATGATATTTATATTGAAAAATAAAGAAAAATCAATATAAATTTTTTTAAAAAAACTTAAAAAATTGATATCAACTTCTAAACTTTAGTTAGCATCTTTTGGGAAAGGGGGAGAGAGAGAGAGCAACAACTACGGTTTTTGTTATAAAATTATTAATAATGATAAATAAAAAGGTTGATACACTTAAAATTATATATTGTTTTTAATAAAAGAGTGCCTTTTTCAATTTTGTATTCTTGAATTAAAGTAATAGTATCAATTCTCATATCTTAACCTAACAGCATATATTGAATTTGCTTGGTTGGTTGACTATATTTTTTTTATATCAACAAAGCATAAAAAAAAAGGCTAAGAAAACTAAATAACTTGGTAGAAAGATTTTACACAAAGAGAGATATTTGTTAATGAGAAATAAGAAAAAAAATAAAAAGAAGGGTTTCATTTTGTTTGGGAGACTTTACCCCATGCAAGTTACTCTTAGTTTTATTTTGTAACATCTCAATGTTATTCTAAGACATATAATTATATATTTTCATAACTTGGATACATAGTAATATTTCATATAATTGTTATATTTTTTCTATTCGCGTATTTCATTTCATTTCGTGTACAAGAAAAAATTTGTGTAATTTAGTGTCATTTTGTGTTCTAATTTTGGGTACACGATTTAATATCATTTAATTTTCGTTCAAGACCCTAAAATACATGACCTGAATTTCTTCTTATATATGTAGGAAAAATATATTCACTTTTAAAGAAAAATGAATTTCATGTTATTTAACCCAAAATCTGAATTACAAGGATACATATATAACAATGTGATTATGTGTTTATATATTACACACTTGATTTCAATTTTATGGACAGTGGCTTATTTTCACAAGTTTATCAAATAAAAAAATGATAGCTGATACTCATTTTCTTATGTCTTATTTTAAGAATAAAAGAAAACTAAAATTTGTTATTCCATGTTTTACTAGAAAAGAATAAAAAAACCAAAATACAAACTTTCAAACTGAAAATGCACATTTTAAGTTGTCTTTATAAATAAGCTAAGGTCAATAACCATAAAATCTAACAATTACTCCGTATATGTTACTCCAAGAGCGCGATATTGAATTTGTTTGGTTAGTTGATATTTTTTTTATTGTAAATCAATTCATTAATAAAAAGGACATATAATTTATAAAAATGATATTGAACAATCACATAGCAAACTAGATTAGATGAAATTTTCTATTGTTATAACTACGTTCGTTTCATATATCTTGCACAGTAGATATCCTTTCTCATATCGCTGAAACATGCAACCTTTTTTTGATAGACATTCTAATGATTTATTGGAGTCGTGACGATTAAATTTCTACACATATTTAATATGTAATCGAAAAAGTAACCACGATCATACAAATATTTTCAATAAATTAATATAATAAATATTTTAAGGATTCAATATTTAATAAATATACCGAATTCTCAGAATATGAGTGAAAAATTTGTTAACATGATACGTAGAAATATTCTCTAACAAAGAGAGAAATAAAATGAAAGCTAAATTTAAAAAAAACAATATAGATGGATTTTGAACTTTTCAACGGGTGTTGTATTTTTTTGATGATTGATTCATAATATTAATATTAATTCAATTGGTATGAATTCACGGATAAGTATTTCATACTTACGTTAATTAATATTCCAATAACCCATATATTTTTCTAAACAAAAATTAAAATAATATATTTATATTTATTTATTAATACAATTTATCGGTCGGTGCGTAGCACGGGTAGAACGCTAGTTAAAATTAATATTTATAATATTATACTACACTATAAATAAATTATAAAAAATTAAAAGTACTTGTTCACAAAAATAAAAATAAAAATAAAAATAACCCGTACTTTGCACTAGTATAAGCTAGTCATAATTAATGCATATAAATAAATTACCATGTTAACCGACTCTATTATCAATTTATCATCTCTTATTATTATGTTATAATAATAAAAAATATGAAATATTTTTGTAATTAGTTTACGGAACTGGTATAGCATGATTTTCGGTAATATAATATGAGTAGTGCTACATACCTTGAAAAAGATCCCAAAAATATTCGCAAATGCCACGTGATATCATTTTATTCGTGAGATTCATATTAACACACGAGGGATCCATTTCATTAATAACAAGATAATCAATCATATGGTGACAACTCAGCATTCGAGAACGGTTTCGGGAACACTTTCGAAAACTCTAGCATTTCTCATATAATATCTAGTAGATGCATAAAATAAGTTTTTCTATAAATTCTATTAAACTTATAATTTGTTTCTTTAAATTTTTGATTCGAAATCTACTTTACAAATTTCTCTTTGTTAACAAAGTTTTTATATTGGTATATGGAATGACATTTAAAAATGTAAAGGATAATTAAACTATACTACATCCTGAAAAAAGAAAAAAGGTAAAAAATTGAAGTTGTAATTAGGTTTATCAATGGATCGGATATCGATCCGATCCGATAGATTAATTTAAATGAATATGGATTGGTTTGAAAAATATTCCATCCGAAATTTGATTGATAAGAACGACTCGAATAATAAATGGAACGAATATGGATTTAAGCTAATCCGATCCATTTAATTTAATAATATATTATATAATATATTATATAATACACAAAATATTTTACATATAATATATTATATAATACATAAAATATTTTTTATATAATATAATAATATATTATATATAAAATATATATATTATATAATACATAAAATATTTTTTTATTAAATTTTATAATACATTAAATTAAATAATATATTATATAATACATAAAATATTTTTTTACATATAATATATTATATATAAAATATAAAATATTTCATATTATAATAAGTATTTCGTGAAAACTCTAAATTTAATATTTAATTTATATTTTTTATAACTCTTATCCAAGTTAATCGAGTTACTTAGCACATCAAAATATGGATCAAAATCCAAAACTGGGAAAAAATACATTTGGTAAGTAATGTTATGAATTTGAAATATTTGATATATTATGTTTGTTCGATTTGAATTTGTGATTTAGTTTTTTTTATTTAATATTGTGTTGAATGATGAAATTATTGGAGTAGTATGGATTTTAAAATGCTACTTAAATTTTCATATTGAAAAATTAAATTGTAACTTCTCAAGTATTACTAATTGTTTTCTAAAATTAGTAAATAATATATACTAATTGTTTTTTAAAATTGGTAAATAATATATTCTTTTAAAAACTTGTTAAAGAAATAATAAATATTCGAAATCCGATCCATTTATCTATTAAATCAAATGAGTTGGATATCGATCGATCTCTAAAAAGTTCAAAAATATTCAAAATGTAATCCGATTCGAATTTATTATAATTAAATGTATTCAGATATGGATTTAGACATTTAGATAGTAAGATATGAATCCGACCCAGGTCTAATTGTAATGGCTGTGTGTTAGTTGCTCTTTTGGCTTTTCCTAATGATATATCATTCATTGTTATCAAAAAGAAATTTACAATTCATTATGTTTGTGTGACTTTATCTATGCACCGTCAAAAAGGTCTTGTCTTATGACATGAGTTAAGCGTTATTTGTTAACTTTGTTCTTTTAAGTCTCGTTTTCTGTTTCATCCTTCTGCTAAAGCATCATGGAGTCACAAAGTAAAAGTATGCATGAGATTGAAGAGAAATACGCAGCAATGAATCTGGAGGAGGAAGAAGCTGGGGGGGGTTGAATATGAGGGGGAAGAGGAGGAACTGGATAGCATAGATATGAGATGGTCTCTGCTGGGAAGATTTATAGTGGATATTCCGGTGGATTTCAACGCAATGCAAAACACTTTAGCAAGCCTCTGGAAACCAGGTAAAGGCATGTTTGTGAAGGAGATAGAAGCTAATCTTTATTTGTTTCAATTCTATCATGAGTTGGACATCAATAGAGTTATCGATGGGAGTCCTTGGACCTTCAACAGAGCTCAACTGATATTTGAAAGAGTGAAGCCAGGAGATAATTTAAAGAGTGTGTGCCTGAATCATCTGGATATGTGGGTCCAAATTCACGACTTACAGCCAGTTTCCGGTCAGAAAAAGTGCTCCAAGACATTGGGAACTACGTTGGCAACTTTGTCAAACATGATGTCAATAATTTTCAAGGTCCCTGGAAAGAGTATTTCAGGGTTAGAGTGAGAGTTAATATAGAAATCCCATTGCGTAGGAAAATGAAATTGAAGAGAAAGGGGGATGACTGGGTGTGGGTAAATTTTAAGTATGAGCATGCCCCAACCTTCTGTTTTATTTGTGGGATCATAGGTCATTCGGAGAGATTCTGTCCTAAACTAGTTCAACAAGAAGGGGAAGTTACAGAAAGGATGTATGGATCCTGGATGAGAGCAGGTCCGAGACGTGTGATGCAAACCTTCGGATCAAAATGGCTTCGACAAGAGCCAGTGACAGTGAAAAGTACGGAAAAAATGGCGGACACGGAGGGGCAAATGGAGGAGAAAGTTGATAACCAAACGGAACAAAGCAAGGGAGGAATCTTGGAAAGCAGTGTATCTGGTATGGGAATTATGGGGACAAAAGCAGAGGCGGGGAACTCAAAAAATTCGGAAGTTTCGAATTTAGAAAAAAAGGATGGGTTGGAAAACGGAGCTGTTAAGCACGCTGAGGGGACAAATGGGGCTTTAATTGTAGTGGACCCAAAAAGGAGGAGAGTAGAAAATATAACTTTGAATAATAACCATGATGTGGACATGGGCTGTGAGTTAGTTGGGCTGCCAAAAAACGGATATGGTGCGGGTTCTGGACTCCAGGCCCGCCAAGAGTTATGACTTCTTTCAGTTGGAATTGCTGTGGGCTTGGGAACCCACAGACTGTTCAATTCCTTATAGATATTGTATATCAAAAGAGACCCAATTTTATCTTCTTATGTGAAACCCGAGCGAACAACACTAAAATGGAAAGGGTAGCGTTGAAACTGGGATATGAAGGCTGCTTTGGAGTGGAGGCTAGAGGCCAAAGTGGAGGTCTGTTAATGCTTTGGAAAAATAAGGATGATGCTCAGATTATCGGTTACTCTTTCAATCATATTGACATCATTGTCAAGTTAGAGAATATGGTGGAGTGGAGACTTACAGGTATCTACGGGGAACCAAACCGTAGACTAAGGCACAATACTTGGAATCTTCTCAGAAATCTAAAGGAGCTGTCAGACATGCCGTGGTGCGTGATAGGCGATCTCAACAACACGATGAATCATGGAGATAAACGTGGAGGTAATCCTTACCCTCACTCTTTAATTGAGGGGTTCAATAAATCAGTTCTAGAGTGTGACTTAACGGATCTAGATCTAATTGGTCACCAATTTACCTGGGAGAAAGGCAGAGGCACAAACAGATGGATTGAAGTTAGACTCGATAGAGCTTTGGCAAATTCAAAGTGGTTGAATGAGTTTCGAACAGCCCAACTGTTTAACCTTGAAGTTACTATCTCAGACCATAGCCCCATTTTTCTTATTCCAAGAATGACGCAGAAGTATGGTTTCACCAAAACATTCCGTTTCGAGAATGCCTGGTTAACCGATTCTAAGTGTATGGAGGTAGTTCGTAGTAACTGGAGTTTGTGTCCTTCAATTCCAGTGCAAGATAAGTTGGATGGGTGTAAATCAGCCTTGGATGTCTGGGGAAGGGAGTTGACTGGAAACTTCAAGAGAAGAATTGAGTTATGTAAGAACCTTCTTAAAGATCTTAGAGGCAAGAGAGACGTTAGATCAGCTGCTCAGTATATGGAGTGTCAGCACAAGCTTGCGGAAATCTATCATCAGAAAGAAATCTACTGGAGACAGAGATCGAAACAATTTTGGCTTCAACTCGGTGACCGTAATACTAGATATTTCCACACTTCAGCCACAATTCGGAGAAGAAACAATTTGATCACTAAGCTTCAGGATGGAAATGATACTTGGTTCGATAAGGAAACTGGTCTTCATAATCTTATGGAAGATTATTTTAAAGAGATTTTTCTGTCAAGAGGGGTAGAGTTTGAAGGAGTTTTTCAGGAAATTCATCCTACTATCACAGAAGATCATAACAGATGGCTTATGGAGGATATTAGTTCAGAAGAAGTAAAATCTGCGATTTTCAGCATCAATCCGGACAAGGCCCCGGGTGTTGATGGTTATACTCCGGGTTTTTACCAAAAGTGTTGGCCTATTGTTGGGGCAGATATAGTCAGAACAGTGCAGAAGTTTTTTAGGGATGGACACATCCCAGATGGCCTAAATGACACTCTATTAGTGTTAGTTCCGAAGAAGAAACAACCCATAACCATGGCCGATCTTAGACCTATAGCCCTATGCAACGTGCTCTACAAAATCATTGGAAAGGTGTTAGCAAATAGGCTTAAAACCCTTCTCCCATTGGTTATTTCTGAGCATCAAAGTGCATTTCTCAAGGACAGGCTGATCTCTGACAATGTGATGATTTCTTTTGAAGTTCTTCATTATCTGAAAAGGAAACAGCAAGGCAAGATGGGGTATATGGCGTTGAAGTTAGACTTAAGCAAAGCCTATGATCGGATAGAGTGGCAATTCCTTCAACAAATCATGCTTCGTATGGGTTTTTGTGATCACTGGGTTAGGTTAATCATGGAGTGTGTAAGAACTTTCAAATATTCTATAACACATGGAGGTGAAGTCTTTGGTCAGATTCATCCAACTCGGGGCATTAGACAGGGGGACCCTCTGTCCCCATATCTGTTCATCCTCTGTGCTGAAGGTTTGTCGAGATTAATCGCCAGTTATGAGAGAAGGCAGCTGGTTCATGGGTGCAAAATAGCCCGTGGTGCCCCTACAATTTCTCATATGTTGTTTGCTGATGACAGCTACATCTACTGCCGAGCTACAGTGGAGGAAGCAAATCGAATTCTGAAAATTCTGAGGTTGTTTGAAGATGCAGCAGGGCAAAAAATCAACCTGGACAAATCCTCGGTTTATTTCAGTAAGAATACGTTGCCAAATGTTAAAGAAGATGTCTTGGAAACTCTGAACATGAGGTTAGCAGATGATGAGAGCCTCTACTTGGGCTTGTCTAGCATGATTGGTAGGAGCAAATCTGCTGCTTTTGGGTACATCAAAGACAAGATGAGACATCGTATTCAAGGTTGGGCTGGCAGGTGTTTCTCAGGAGGAGGTAAGGAAGTTCTTATAAAATCAGTTATCCAAGCAGTGCCTACGTACACTATGAGTGTTTTTCTCTTACCAAATAAGGTCTGCTCAGAAATTGAGAGTATTATCAGTAACTTCTGGTGGACCGCGTCGAAGAAAGATAAAGGTATTCATTGGAGAAGCTGGAATAGATTAACCACTCACAAATCGAAAGGAGGAATGGGGTTCAAGAGAATTAGAGATTTCAATATTGCTATGTTAGGAAGACAAGGATGGAGGCTGTTGAGCTTTGAGAATTCCCTAGTTGCTCGTATTTTTAAGGCAAAATACTATCCTAGTGGTAACTTTTTGGAAGCTAAATTAGGGAACAACCCTAGTTATGTTTGGAGGAGTATCTTGGAAGCTCAGACTCTACTAAAGAGGGGAGCTAGATGGAGGGTGGGAAATGGTAAGAGCATTAGAATTATAGATCAACCTTGGCTTCCGAATTTGCAGAACCCCCTTGTGACTACTCAACATCCGAGCCTGATGCACAATGATGTATCTGGACTCATGAAGCAAGATGCTAGGGAATGGGATGACGAAGTAGTGGATGATTTGTTCGAGGAACGGGACAGAAAGCTGATTTACAGTATTCAGCTGAGTTCGAAGGGAGACAGAGATAGTTGGTATTGGATGTTTGAGATTAATGGGGCATACTCCGTAAAGAGTGGGTATAGAACATTACAGTCTATGGAAAACAGGTGGAACGAGGGAGATAATGACAGGATCTGGAAGGGAGTCTGGAATTTAAAAGCTCCAGGAAAGATTAAGAATTTTATCTGGAGAATGCTAGCGAATTGTTTACCGACGAGAAGCAATCTTCAGCAAAAACAGATTGACATATCTGCTTCATGTCCTTTCTGTGAAGTCGACGTAGAGACAGCAGATCATTGTTTTCTCCAATGTGGTTTTGCTAAGAGTTGTTGGAGCATTGTAAGGTCTGATCTTATTGTTGATCGTACGATGTCTGTTGTGGACTGGTTTAGGTTGGTGATCGATCAATCTCGGGATATAGCGGCTATGTTATGCACGGTTTGCTGGGGGATTTGGGGGGCTCGAAATGACTTAATCTGGAACAACAAGAGGCCTAGAGCTAACGGAGTCGTAAAGATTGCAGTTGCGTACCTTTCACAATGGAGAAGAGTCCAGAATCTGGGTACAAATATGAGTACTCATACTATCAGTTCAACTGAAAATCATGGACGTTGGAACAAACCGAATGGAAATGGTGTAAAGGTCAATTGTGATGCCACTCTTTTTAGATCTTTGAGTTGTTTTGGTATTGGGTTGATAGCTCGAGACGCTGATGGTAGCTTCGTGCATGCTGCTAGTCGAAAGTTAACAGGTGTGCCAGAGATTCATTTGGCAGAGGCAGTGGGCATAAGAGAAGCGCTTAGCTGGGTTAAAACGGAACAAGACCGACATGGAATCGAAGGTATCAATGCTCACAGATTCTATTCTATAGAGTCAGATTGTCAGCTAGTTGTTCGGGCTATTCTTAACAGAGAAGTGATCTACTCGCCCTTTGGAGGTACCATTGATGAATGTCGAGTTTTGTTAGAATCTATGAACAATGTGGAAATTGTATTTGTCAAACGATCTGGGAACCAGGCAGCGGATTGGTTAGCTCGCTACTCTAGTTCTAATCCAGGTTGTATCTTTAGGAGGGGGATGTCCCTTCTGAGCTCCAAAATATTTTGGTTTCGGATTTGAATTAATGATATTACCCTTTTATTTAAAAAAAAAAAAAGGTTTTTGATTTCTGAGATTCGCTCTTTTGTCGAGAGATGTTGTGTAGTGATTGACATTATCCTTTCATTCCCCTATTTATCACGACAGTAATTTGTAATTATCCTAATTTCACAGATAAATTAATCTTTAATGTTTCCCGTTGTTGAGTAGATGCTAATTAAATTGCTATTGACGAAAAAGTGAATTTTGGTGTTAAAATAAAATTCATCCTTCAAAACTAGTTCCATAACTAGTTTCAAATTTAATCAATTTTTTTAATTTTTACCTACTCTTTTAACTTCTGTTGAATATTCTCTAACAAACTCATCTCATTCTAGTTAAATGATGATGTGACATGGATGCATAAATGCATCATTGGTTTTTAAATTTAGCATCAAGTATGCATAACATCAAGGATGCATCCAATTATAGCATTATATTCCACATGAATTTTTTAGCAATTGATGCTATAAATTGCATAGTAATTGGTGCTATAAATTGTTATCAATTTTGTATATTTTTTAGCAATAGCACCAAAGATAAATTGCATAGTAATTGGTCTAATGTCCGGCTGGTGCCCCGCATTGTTGAAATGCTACACTCAAAAAAAATATAGGCCACGATTTTCCCTGGTAGTCTCCTTGGTTCATTGTCCATGTGCATGTGATAACTTGGAGCCGGCACTTGTTGTTCCATCCATTTTCAAACAGTCGTGATCTCGGGTTGGGACAGTAAATATCTTGGACAGAAATAGACGACATTTCCCTGGACTATCCGATTGGCACTCGGTATGATCGAACAATTAAAAGCAATTCACATCCAAACTGTATATGCTTGCACTTGCACCAACTACCCATGACACTATTGTGAGCAAGTAAAATATTCTGGTACCATATTTATTTTCGGACAAGTATCTGAGTGGCTTCTATATTCAATCCACTCTTTTGTTTGATATAAGCAGATGCCATTGACTAATCTTACCGAGTCTCTGTGACCTTGAATACTAATCATAGGGAATAGGATGATACAATTCCTATAAAAGCCATCTCTAGGTCTTGACATGGTTGCAACAATACAAAAGATTCAAGGTAGCTGAAACTATACTAAATAAAAGAAGGGGCCTGCTTTGTGGCCAACTAACAATCGTTCGTTAGTGATTTTATTGAAACATCACATTAGTATGCAGTATGCACTCCTTTGATTGCCCTTGTTGTCAATGTTGCATCATAATAGCAGTAGAAGCTGAAGCTCAACTCAGGCGAGGATATGCAGTAAAGATTCCAGCACATTATCTTAGAAGGCACGCCACATCGAGCTGCGTTGCAGGGTGAATGAGTTCAACATAGCAAATGTATAATAAAAATTATCATTACAAGAAGAGATTGGCAAACACAATTGGTAAACGAACATGCTAAACAAACCAACCCAGTACAAAAACCTACCGCATATGTCAAGCGATCTATATCTTTCACAGGGTAGTCAAGTTCAATAGCCTCAGTGACAGACTCATTAAGCAGAATATGGAGAACAAGTGAACAACTCTCAAGCCGGAAGTCTTCACGAAGACCCTCAAATCCGACGAATGGGCGATAAAAGTGGGCGGAAAAAGGGACCTCACTTCTGAGGAGATGATGCTGAGTAAACCGAAAGTAATAAATTTTGTTGAAATCAGGAGAAGAAATAAGAGACAACCCTGGCTTAAAAACAAATGTTCGAAGGCTCGGGTTAGCTCTCTATTGAATTATATGAGAGAACAAAATTAATTATGCGAGCTGTATGAATCTATAGTATCAGTTCAAATTCTTCTAACTTTACTTAACTTCAAATTCTTATAAATTTATATAGTTGTTGTACTTTTATTTTTAAAAGGATGTCTATTTAAATAATCTAAAATACCTAAAAATCTATAAATTAATTTACCATCTCTAGGTTTTGACATGGTTGCAATAATACCACTCATTTGATTGCCCTTGTTACCAATGTTGCATCATAATAGCACTTGAAGATGATTCAGATCTCTGAAGCTGGGATATCTTAACAAATATTCAAGCAGATACCATACTTGGAAAAATTCGAGAACTGACAACGATAAACAAATATAAGCTGAACAAACCTCAGCTGAGACTGAATCCTTACAATCACTAATGACCAAGCCAAATGAAAATCTCAGAGCTCAGAGCTAGCCACGGACAAAATGTGTCCATAACTAGTCCCTGTGGAATTATTCCTAATCTCCTCGAACATACACCAGAAAATTCGGAAAACAACTATCTATAATAGCTAGTTTCAAGAAAATAAAAACGAAAAGCTCAAACAGTTGCACAAAACAAGAAATTATAGATATGATGGATCATCTTTCTCACTTGTGGTAGCCTGAAATATCCGGTTTGGCTACTGATGGGGCGAGACCAGACTCTCGACGTAAAAATTCACATGAGGTTCTGAAAGATTATTGGCGCGCAAGAGAACCTTGAATGTGTTATCCTCCGGCTTGTATCGTACCATGCCTGACTCTATAAACATCATAATATCACCATTTGTGTAAAAACAGATCGGTGTCAGCCGTGGGTTCCATGGTAGTTCATCATCCATATATGAAAATTTGAACAATTTTGTCCAAGACTCTTCCACACCGTATTCATTCATTATCCAAAAATCAGCATGAGTTTTCCCGATATAATATACTACACAAAGTTTTTTGCCCAAAGTGTGCAAGCTCAAACTGTCTAAATCTTTCTTATCTTTTGGAAGCATAATTTCTCGATGTATCTCCGTTTCTATATCAAGAGAAACAATAATATCCGAATCTTGCGTAACGACCCAGTTCATAGCTCCGTTTGCTAACGTTCCCGTATTCGATGCATCTCCAAATGTTAAATTTTCAATCATTCTCCAACAATCAGATTTTGAGCCATAAACCGAAGCTTTATAATATATTTCAATAAGACGAACATAAGCAATCAAGGCAAATACTTTAAATTCATCTTTCGATTCATCGTAGCCAAACCCACACACTGTATGTTTTTGTTCAAGATTTGGCAGTCTTCTTGATTTTCTAGTGGACGGATTCCACAAGAATGCACGTCCATCAAAACATGATAAACAAACCAACCCATTACAAGAACCCACAACATACGTAAAGCGATCTATATCTTTCATAGGATAGTCAAGTTCAAGAGCCTCAGTGACGGACTCATGTAGCAGAGAATACATGGAACAACTCTGAAGCCTGAGGTATTCGCATGGACCCTCAATTTCGATGAGTGGGCGATAAACATGGTTTGAAAAAGACACCTCGCTTAAAAGGAGATGATGGTGAGTAGTTTGAGTGTCATTATTTGACTTTGAGAGATGAGTTTTAACGAAATCAGGAGCAGAAATAAGAGACAACCATGACTTACAAACAGACCTAAATCGCAAAAGAGTTTTCACGGGAAGTCTTGAGAGAATGTCTTCGATGAGCTCATCTAAAAGGATGGAGGTAGGGTTAGGGTTCTCATGAGTTGCCATGATCAGATTCGGATTATATTGTTCATATATATAAGAAAACAAATTATGGTTTCATGGGGGCCATTATATTATTTAAGATTATTTTTATCTTACACGAGAATATATATAAAAAATATGTGATATATGATCAGTGTCCAACTGCTACTGAAATTTTAATCAACCTTCGTAAATAAGATAGAAGATAATAATAAAATTTATATTTAATTATCACGTAACCGACTCTGACTCTATCTCTTTTATTATGTTCCCACATAACAATTTGCAGTTTACTTTCTTTTGGTTCTAATCGGTATCCAAGAACTACTAGACATCAAAGTATATTGTTTTCTTTTCCTAGTTGGCTAGGAATTGAGTTTTTTTTTTTTTTTTTTTTTTTTTTTTTTTTTGTCTGCAAGAATGAATCTTGATCAGGTGTACATAAAGTACAAGAGAATCCGAGGAGTAAAACAAAAATCAAAACCCGCCCACAAAGGCACACACGAAGCCAAATCATCCAACGAGAGAATAACGTAAGCTAAACTCCCAAATCTGGACAATAAAAACTTGATGTCCATACCACAAACAGAAGAGGGAAGAAAAGACAAAACAAAGAAATGAAATGAACTAAAGTGAGGAAGATAGAATACAATAAGGAGGGGAGAGAAAGCCCGAAAAACCCCAAAACCAAACTAAGGAAAAGAAAAACAAAGAACAGAGACATGGCATACACGAAGCCAAATCATCCAACGAGAGAATAACGTAAGCTAAACTCCCAAATCTGGACAATAAAAACTTGATGTCCATACCAAAAACATAGGGAGGGAAGAAAAGAAAAGAAAAGAAAACAAAGATAAGAAGTGTATTACAACCAGGGAGATAGAAAAAAATCAATGAGGGGAGAGATAACCCGAAAACCCCAAAAACCATAATTAAAGAAAAGAGAAAAGAGAACAGGGACAAGGGAAACAACAATAACAAAGCATGAATAATTCATCACAGAGACTACAAATAGTACGCATATCAATTGAATTCATACCTTTGCTCGAGGCATTGAAGACTTCTCGAGTCCTTACCAATCCAAATCTTCTCTTTTGCCTAGGACTTGCCTTAACTTTTACTCTGCACCTTGAAAATCCCATTAATTACTTCCTTTTGAAAGTCCAAATTGATTCATTTTGAGATTCTTCGTTCATGTTAAAACTACAACAATGAAATAGTTCTAAACAAGATAGAAACTTAAATATAATTAAATTTTAAATTTTGACAAAAAGGATGCTCATTTCTAACCAAAGGGGATCCCTTCGGTTAGGCATCTAAAATTATAAAAAATAATTTTTTAAAGATTATTTTTTTTTAATTTTAGATGCCTAACCGAAGGGATCCCCTTTGGTTAGAAATGAGCATCCTTTTAATATGAGAAATAAATTTTAATAGAATATATATATATATATATATATATATATATATATATATATATATATATATATATATATATATATATATATATAAAGTCATCTGAAATGACACATATTCGTCATTTGACGAAAGATCACCCAGTAATGGTCCAAAAGCCAAAATTATGGCACACCCTTAATAGGCACAAAACATCCATCTGAAATGGAACAAGTGTATCTAATTTGTTTTTACCGACAGAATATATTTAAATTTGTTTAAAAATGTCTGCCTACATAGAGAATTTTTATTTATATATTTTATTACTATATAAATAAAATATATTTTATTAATACATATTACGAAACATTGGGGATTGAGTTGGTACATATTCGACCGCATTGAGAAACAAAACATGTGCAGTGAATGTTACACAAAAGCATAAGTGGAGTATGAAACTCCGGTATTTGTTACCAAACTTGGGGTTTCCCTCGAACTGTCGGCCATTACATAGATAAAATAGAAGACATGCATTCATGATCCTCGACTCCCTTCCCTATATACAACAACCATTATGGTGTATTTCTAGCTCTAAGTTTGTGACCACTACATACATATAAGCTTAATTAATCACACCATCAATTAATCAAGTTTCGGAATGCAATTTTGAAAGAACAAATTATGCAAATTACCTCTGCTCCTTGACAGAGTTTTTACCATGTACATACACACAAATAAATTAATGTAAATATATTAGTATTCACACAAACGGCAACTGAAGAGCATTTTTGGGATTTAACAACTGGGTTCTCTGATTTATTCCATATCCACCAGAGAAGAAAGAAAAGAACTCCCACTATTCAAAGGTGATAGGAGAGACACACAAGACTCTCACGTATGGAGAGAAACTTAATATATTTGAAATGAATATTTAAAAAGAAGAACTATTCTCACGCCCACGAGCTCCAAGAGATAGTTATCCAAGACGCATGCTAGACGGAAACTAAGAAACCAAAACCAAGAAAGTTGAGAGACCAGAACACGTGGCCAGAGATCACGATAAGGCTACTCCTGCAGAAACCCGAGTTGCTGAGTTGACTCGGTTCTTCCTTATACTAGTCGTTTAACACCTTATGATCTCCTAATAGAGTGCTGCTCCTGGTTTATGTGCAAGATCGGCAATGGAGATTGGTTTAGAAGGAATCGACGACATTTTGGCCCTCGAGATACATGAAACCTTACTTTGCTTCATTTATGAGCTTGAAGAACTAATTACGGTACAGCCACCACCTCCTGTTCATTCCCTCTCTCACTTCTCAAAAGTAGTCTCCAATAAGATTGCAATTTGGAAGAAACTAGCATATATTGAAACTTGAAAGTGCAGGAACAAATGAATCATAATTAACGACAAATTAGATCAAGGTTTTCACCACACATTTCGAATACCACTTAAATCTAGAACATCAACAGCTACATATAACAAACACGTAATACGACTTTAGATCATTCCATAATTACCACTAAGAGCACATAAGACTTGACTACTAAGAGCATTCACAATACTAAGTCAACCATTCATCATAAAGTTCATAACATTTAGACATATTAGTGTGAACAGATTGAATACCTGAGCCTAAGGACTAGTTAATAGCCTCAAAGGACTTACCTGGTTAACTCAATCGCGGATTGAGTTAACCTCCGAGTTTTCAGTTAATAACCCCTGAGTCCGTTGTACTTGGCACTTAAACTGGTACTTGAATGAGTTAGTAAACTGTTCTGAATTGGAGATCTATACTGCTCTTAAGGAGTCTAGTATAGAAGCTGTTAATCGCTACTCCACCGATATCATTACCTCTAAACTTTGCATTTCAGTCAGGGGTGTTTATCGGCTAGGAATTGAGTTAAAATCAGACACACACCTATATATACATCCTATCACTTTCTTCATAATCATAAACATAAATACATCATGAATTCTTCGGCTAATGCTTTTTCTCTCCTGCGTGATCAACATGACAAAGATGCTTCTACCATTGTAGCATTGAAGACTGCAGAGATAAATAAGATTACGGAGAAAAAGAAAAAAATTGCTGAGAATAACAAGAAAATTGCCGAGGAAAAGATGAAAGCAAAGGCCAAGAAGAACAAGA
Organism: Kitagawia praeruptora; assembly: GCA_037693485.1. Classification (NCBI taxonomy): domain Eukaryota; kingdom Viridiplantae; phylum Streptophyta; class Magnoliopsida; order Apiales; family Apiaceae; genus Kitagawia; species Kitagawia praeruptora. Next base: position 20,747,637 of record CM075347.1, read on the forward strand.
AGCAGAAAGAAAGTTGTGTGAGAGATGGCCAAAAGAGTTTGGATAGTATTGCTGTGAATCAAAGGTATAATGGTCAGGGCAACATCGGGGATGGGCTGGCTACTCAAGAGAACAAGGCATTTAACCATCATGGTAATGAGAATCAAGGAAAAATTTCTGTTAACTCTGTGATTCTCATAAAAGAAGAATTATGCGAACGATTGCTTGCTAGAGAAAAGGAGAGAAAGAAAGAGGAAGCAGAACGCCGAGAACGATGGCTTGCTAGAGAAGCAGAACGCAAACAACGCCAAGAACAATGGCTTGCTAGAGAAGCAGAACGCAAACAACGCCAAGAACGACTACTTGCTAGAGAAGCAGAACGTAACGAACGATTGCTTGCTAGAGAAACAGAAAGTAAACAACGACGGCTTGTTAGAGAAGAGGAGAGAAAGAAAGAGATGGCGAGGAAGACTTTGAAAGAATACGAGGAACAAAAGACCTATGAGAAACAGAAGGCCAAGATGGCAAGTTTGAGTGTTCTGGAGACACCCCTGAGGGAAACAACACTTGACAATTTTTACACAAAGCAAAAATCCGAGGATGAAACAATCAAGAAGGATCGCAATACTAAAAAGTACTGGAAGGCTCGCAAGACAATGAACATTGAGGAATTCTTGAAGCTACCAACAGAAAGAGAAGGAAAAGATGGTCAAGACGGAAGCATGGGTGAAGATTACGCATTACCAGATGAGGATGATACTACTGTGAAGGTGAAAGCAGGGTCTGCTCCTGATTTAAGTGAGGCCAGTTTTCCCGTCCTTGGAAAAGTCACAAAGCCTCTAAATGTTTTTTGAGAAGATAACTTTATTATTGTAACACTTACATTAGCTTTCTTTTGTAATCAATTGTGGTATGAGAAAAAACAGAGTGTCTTTATTTGAATTCCGTAATTATTCTTACGTATATCCGTATTACACATTAGATTTGTCAACATTATAATCTTGCTATATGCTTCTTTTCCGCTATATGCTTCATTGATCACCTTCAGGTCACTCTTGTAGTCTTCTGTAATTTTTCCTTTACATGTCTTCATCACCTTTTTAGTCCAGCAGTTGAGATATTGGAATGCTGGCTATGCATCATTGCTGAGCTTGAGAATTATTCTAAAATAGGGGCTCCTGAATATCGGTGGATCGTGCCTTCGTATCTCTATAATTGAGAATCAATGTAGTTTTATTAGGATCCACCACCTTTTCCACGTAGCAAGTCACCTGAGTTTCCTCCCTAGTATAAGTATATATTACTTCCGATTAGTGGGCCTATTTAATGGGATCGAATTTATATCCCGTACACTAAAATAGTGATCACATTGGAGAATACCATGACAAGGTCCTACCAATATTCTGATTTAGGTAGTTCCATGACTTGGCAGAAGGTGCAGACCAAGTCTCAGACATAAAACTTTACCCATTTAAAATGGCCTGGAAGAAATAAGAAAGTTACCTGATTATGCATCATGAGTTCTTCCGATATCTGTCCCTGTTATGCTCGGGGATATGTCTTTGCCAAGCTCCAATTTTCCAAATGTGTGACTTGATCTGTGTCGAGTGTTGAAGGTGGCCTAACTTGATATTTTGGATGTGATAAAGGTCACTGAAGTTTTTTAAATTATTTGACTGTAGGTAAGTAGGTGCCTTGATCTCCTTTCCGTCTTCATTGTGAAGACTGCATAAGCTTTATTTTCAGTATATATAATATTAGGTGTCAAAATAAGAATCAAAGAACCGTGAGGACCTTCTGCACATCAGCATTTGCAGAATCACTACATGGAAAGAAGTGCAGAACCTTTATTTTTTGTTGTAAATTAAGTTAAGATCTGCTACTAATAGCTCCACAAGTCGATTAAGTACATCAGACTTTATAAGAAAACAATAAAGAGGTAGTCCACAACTAGCTCCAGCAGCCTGTAAGATAATAGAGAAGTCCTACACCCCGAGGTCGCACAGACTACTCCTTAAGAGTTAATTGCCATTAACCACAACTTGCACAGCGGGGAGCAATGCATGGTCGGATCTGCCATATCCTGCATCAAATAGTCCAAACGAAATTAAAAACCGTGTTGCAATGAACAATAAATTAAATAGGTGATGCAAGGACAAATTATATAGTGTCAATGCCATATTTGCAATATTATCCTCCTGAACTGGTTGACCGCATATATTAAGATGTTTTAATTCTTATTATATTGAGGTTTCTCCAATATTAAGTTTTCGAAATTGCTGTGTTCATTCTTGTTGTCTTGTGAGGTTCAGAAATTTTTTCTTAGACTCGACGTCTGTTGTGACTTGTGACAATTGTGGGTGTTCCAGCTAGAGGGAGGAGAGAACAATGCGCTTTGTAGTGCACGGAGGCCCTGGTTCTTTTATTGAAAGTTTGCGTTCCTGTTGGCATATGATTAACATACATCTCTCAATGGCCACCCCCTCAGGTAGATGCAGAATACATCTCTCTAGAGCCTACTTCCGATTTTTTGTGTTGACAGATTATGCTAATTTTTCTTCATATATCGGACTTCAGTAAATTTTTGGTTTAGATATTGAATTCAGAGCGAAAGCTAACCCTTTCCATGTTCCGTGGAATTTAAATGTTCCCATTAGCTTCCTCTTCCCTCCCCATCCTCACCAACATTTTGAATGCCTCTCTGTGACCTCGAATGCCACCAAAACTCGAAAGCAGACTTTTTAACCATGCAGCCTACTTCGTATCTCTCTAAACAACACTCATGAAGGACACACAGATTTACGTAGTATGTTTATTACAAATTTTGAAGCACATCAAAATGTTTGTGTTTACTTGAAAGTTAAAAGTACACCAGATAGCACGGTACGTGACCAAAGGGTACACCGGAAATTAAGAGAAAAGTGAAACAACTGCATTAAGAATTTTCCTGTCTTGCTGGAAACAAGATGATTGAAGAATTCAAAGCTAATGTTGAGAAGTTGATTTCTTTAGTTGACATGCTTATGATTCTACGTCTCTGACATCAAATAAAAAGGTTAGCTTCATCGCTGTGCAAGTCCTCTCGGTTTCAGTCAAAAAATTACTGTAATATTTTAATCAATCAGCGTATCAGCTTAATTGTAGGGATAGTACAGTAGCAGATAAATCTGTTCATAGCAGAATTCGTACGTAATTTTGGATACAGGAGCAGGACTTTAACAGACATGAACCAAATACGTTCAAAGCAGATTTCTGTTGATGAGACTAAGCAAGTGTTTTCTCATGTACATGTAAAATTATCAAAAAAAATCAGGTGTTCAACTATGGTTCTCAAATATATAGAGAGGGTGAATGAATATTTTGCCTTTATTTGATTTACTTTCTTGAAGCTTTTAAACATGTATGAAAGATAGTAGTCTAGATGTGCATGAGTAAGTGCTTGCAATTGTAAATAAATCAACACAAAGAGATTACCAATCTAACAAATTATTAGAATGATATGCAACAATCTGAATTCAGAATGAATCCAGCTTCTACTTTAAAGAGCAATAATGTTCTTACTTGTAAACAATCATACTTATAGCTCCGACCACAGGAAGGGACAAAGCATGAATATAGCATATAGATTTTAAATAAAAAGTTTTTTTTTTTTGATAAGCAAATAGCTCAAAAGACAGTTAAGTACATAAGTCGAGAAGCTGCTACTAATAGCTCCAAAAGTCGATCTAAGTACATAAAAGTTTAAAAGCAATAATAACGAGGTAGTCGTCGTCCACAATTGGCTCCGGCAGCCTATGATTACATAGCTAGATAATCGAGAAGTCTTACACCCGAGGTCACACATAATTCTTCTTAAGAGTTTTTTGCCATCAACCACAATATAGACACCAGCGATGAAACATGGTTGAAACTGTCAGATCCTGCAGCAAGTCCATACAATATTAAACACCGTGCTGCAATGAACAGTAAAATAGGCGATGCTATGAAAATCTCTGTAATCGATCTTCCATGCCACATTTATGATATGTATACTCCTAAACTGGTTGACATACTTGTAAAACGCACAATAAATAGAATGGACAATCTAATTTCTAATACAGTAAATAGCAAATATACCACAATTTGTAACTGATAAATCACACAGGTATTGACATTGACATTGCCAAACAAAAGCTGAACCTGGATGCCCAATTTTTCTTAACAATTCACAACTTTCAAGTGGGGAAATCCAGGAATCCCATTAAGGTTTTTTTAACAATTCATAATATTCAAAAGGAAGCACAAAATCAGATTAATATAGATATATATGGACATTGACTGCATGGGACATGAAAAGACAAAGACACAGTAAACGGCATGAAGGATAGTGTCAAGAAAAAGAGAGAGATACGGACATTAACTTCAGCTTCAAAGGGAAAATAGGCGAGGAGGCTGCCTGATCCGAACAAAAGTAACCGTTCTCTTGGTTATAGGGATATGAATTGAATATCAACTTTAGCTTCAAAGGTTTCAGTAATGTCTTCAGTTGCGTCATGGGGTTGAAACGTGATATAGTACCTATAAGGACAAACAGGCTCCACATTTGCCTTGATCGCATGCACGTTTCCGAAGTGTTTACCCTGTTAAATTAATGATTTCCAAAACAAAATCTAAAACGTTGGAAGCGCTTGTGGTTTCTAAAAATGTTATGCATTGGACTGAGAAAAACAAACCTCATCACCATTATACTGAGTAATGGCTTGTTCTGCACACTCTGTGAGTTCAGGTTATAAATATCTTTTACCTCGCGTTATATTTGCTGCTGGGTCGTAAAAAGTAAGGATCACACTAGCATCGCTTACTTTTGAATAGTCTTGAACATCGAATCCCTACAGTATTTGGCAAACTATCAGTGATACATAATATTCGTAGAGATTAGTATTTCACAAAAAACTATATATAGTAATTAATAACTCATCAAGAAACAAAAATTCAGACAATTCCATAAAAATCAAAGCTTGACATTACACGATCATGATTTTTTGCACGTACTTTAATGAATGCGATGACTGTATAATGTAAAGAACAGAAAGCATGAAGAAAACTAAAGAACTACATTTCTAAGATCTTGATTAGAGTGGCTACATCAGTCCTCCATATGCAGGGCAAGAAATAACAAACTTGATACAAACTAATAACTAGCAAAAGTCTATATTACCCTTACATGATTATTCCTAGTAGCTGTCAAAAAAATCGGACAAATCCGATATCCGTCCGAAATATCTGCATTCGTATCCGAAAAAAAACGAATATTATCCGTATTCGAAATAAAGCGGATATTATCCGTATCTGAATCCGGAGTATCCGAATCCGAAATGGAATATATATAATATTTAAATTATATAATTTAAGATTTTTTTTCTATTAGCATGTACGGTTTATATGTGTTTATTAATTAAATAATACATTTATATAAATTTTATATAATTGTAACAATATTATAGACATATATAAAAATTTCATTTGAGTTTAACATTTTAAAGATAATTAGATATTTAGTACGGCGTTCACAGTTTTATTTTTCTAAAAGAAAAAAATTTTGGTTTGAAATCATCAATACGCGTTAAAAAAATTTGAAAAATCCGAAATCCGTCCGAAATATCTGCAAAAACGGATATTATCCGTATCCAAAACAAAGCGGATATTATCCGTATCCGAATCCGACAATTTCATATACGGATACGGATATAGACATATCCGTATCCGAACTATCCGTTTGATAGCCCTATTCCTTACAATACATATCCCTTAATAGAATGTAACAGTGGTACTTGCATATAATATATTTTCATAATTTTTTATTTGTATAAAAGGTAAAGTTGAAATTTTTGGGCAACATCGAAAATTACAAACAAAATATTACATGGAATTAAGTACCTTTTCAGAGCATCATACGCTTAAATAGTAAGAGTAACATGATTCAATGTACTAACCTCGGTCTCATACATGTCAAGTTGGAGACTGGCTATGTCTCGAAAGGTCAGGGACGAGATCCATCGGGCAAGACATCATCGTCATCATCATCCACTTCGATTAATGCCCTGTTCTTAAAGGTAGTCATAAACATCTGCAATCGTTCTTCTCTAGGAGGTATCACCTGTTGTCCTCACAACAAGATAAAACCAAATATAAAACCAACTATAGGTAATTACATGTAATGGGCCTTGCCCACGTTGATATTTCTCTTTCAGGTAAGCCTGTGATCCCCACATTGATCTCGATCATTATTCACGAGTACAGCTAAATCTTGTTAAAAGAAAGTTGGAAAAATTCATTTTATAACATAATTATATGAATATCGATATCCATTATCACTATTTTACTATTATTTGTGACAAAAGATAATTACTAATTTGACATTTCGGAAGCTTGTAATAAGTAATTCTATACCTCATATTCCATCTGAATATATTACTTTCATTATCATATTTAAGTTTTTTTTATTTTGGAGGCTTGTAACATGTAATAAATAATAAAAAATAATGATTATACAAAACATAATTGTAATATTAAATAAAATTTAAAACATAATAAAAAAACACCATATCAATAAATTTTATTTATAACACAATGAAATTTTATTATAATTTTATAAATTTTTATCTTCCAATCAATAATATTTTTTCCCAATTTAAACATGTTAACTTTTAATTTAAAACATAATATTGCAATAATTAATATATACCCAAAAATATCACACCATATCTTTTAATCACTAACAAAATATAATAGAAATCTGTATACTACGATATTTTTAGAAAAAAATCAGATCCGTTAGATCTAATGATTAGATATAGTATATGATTAAATTAATTTACTAAAATAAAAATATAATTATAACATAAAATAAAATTTATTAAATATCAAAAAAAAATCTATGCATTGCACGGGTTATAAGCTAATATAATTAAAAATTTATATAACCGAATCGGATTATACTTAGAACATCCTTATGTCCTTTCTCTCCTACAATTTAGTTAACAATTTTCTACAACTTATAGTTTCAACAAATAAAACTTTCGGCAAACATAAAATAATTCCATTTTTCGCAGCTAAAATTGCACTATATATTAATGTCACGCAATTGTAGTGTTGTATGTTGCAGTGTTGTGTCTAGGGATTAATATCTAGCTTTGCTTCCTTTTGGTTTGTAGAAGCACTCATCTTGGCCTTCTGAAGCTCTCAGTACCTTGCAAGCAGAAATTAAAGCATTCTGATATTTGATCAAGGCTGTAGAAGATTCACAATGGAAGGAGAAGAATATTTTGTTTCTAGTTGACAGTGAGGTTAGCACGACATGAGGGCTCCTGTACTCTTGGTGGTAGCAAATGGGATAGTTGTAGCCTACTCAGTGATGCATGTGTTGAGATTTTGACACTATGATCTCTATGGTGTCGAGGAATATTCTGATTTTGAAAAGAAAAGATACAAAGAAGAGGAGGATTTTTAACATGGGAGCAGATGAATTATCAAAACAAGGGATGCCAAGGAGCATGATCCATGGCTGGATATAATCCTTGAAAATAGTTCTGTTTTGTTTAAGCTATGTGTCCAGGAGATTAAGTAAACGGATGTCCAGTTCTGTAGTGGCTTATGTGGCTTGTAATGCTGTGCGCTGAAGGTTATACCTTCTATGAGTCTTGTACTTGTGCTGATCATCAATACAATTTCCTTGCGTTTCAAAAAAAAAAAAAAAAAAAAAAAAAAAAATCCATATAGGATTGTGCACGCAACTAATCCATCCATATAACTATATAAGATTGTGCGAGTATTAGCGAATAATAGTTTATAGTTTATGCAAAGCACGAGTTATTTTTAATTTTTTATAATTTATTTATAATGTAATATACTATTATATATAAATATTAATTTTAATATGTTATTGGAAAATTTTGAACCTTACATCTTTGAATATAATTATTTTTAATATTAAATATCAACTAATATATTGTTGGCGGGAATCGAACCTTGGACCTCTGTATATAACAACTTTTAGTATTGTTAATATCTAACGGTCATGATTTATTTGAGTTGATAATCTAATGGTTGTGAATGAGCGATAACCAAAATGGGGATTTGAGTTGATAATCTAACGGTTGTGAATGAGGGATAACCAAAAAATGGATTAACCAAACTACAAATTATACCATATTTTACTTATTATAATATAGTATAGATATAGATAATATAGATTGCAATAAAGTTATCAATATGTTATATTCTATTATATCATAATATATAACAAGAGTAAAATGGATAACAAAAAAGTAATACCATATATTAAGAGTTCAATAAAACTATACTCTCTCCGTACCAAAATGTGTTTCTCATTTGGAGAAAAACACGGGTTTTAAGAAAAAGTGGATATTGAATATTGTTTTTAAGGAGTAGTGGGTATTGAATATTATTTTTTATGGAGTAGTGGGTATTGAATATTGTTTTTAAGGAGTAGTGGGTGGAGAAGTGGGTATTGAATATTGTTTTTAATGAGTAGTGGGTGGAGTAGTGGGTATTGAATATTGTTTTTAAGGAGTAGTGGGTGGAGTAGTGAGTATTGAATATTATTGTTTATGGCTTAAAATATAAACAAGAAGGATATTTTGATTTTCCCAATTTAGTAAACAGGAAACATGTTAAGAGACAGAGGGAGTACTAAAAACTAATAAATATATAATAAAAAAATTACAATTCAAATCTCATCAACCCCAAGTTAAATCCAAATCTCATCAACCGTATGTTAAATTTAATATTTATACACATAAAAAATCAATCGTAAAATTGTATCCAAGAATTATGAGTACATAAACATCCTTCATTTTTTCAAATGAAAATTATTACTGACTACCTTTTGATTGCGATCCATTTACAAACCAAACTTAAGTACTAGACTTCATATACTAAAATATGCCGCCAAATACATGTCTCTCAGGTTGTAATTCACATGTACACATGATTTATATTGATTTGTAAAAAAAATATGATGCAATATATAACGCAATAAAAAAGTCAGAAAGTCAATAAATTATTATTTTATAAATAAATGTATAACGTTTAAAAAATAAAGTGTAATGTATAAATACATGTTAGCCAATTATATACTATTTTATCCGTATTTCTTTTTTATATTTAATAAACGTAAAAAAAGATCTTATCCAGTCTTTTGGTAATATTATAGTATGGTCCGTAGGACCTGGATGACAAAAATAGTACGGACGGTTAAATCTTTAAATAGATAAATGAGAAATATTAGTTTTATTATTAAAAAATTAATTAATTAATAGTAGGATTATTTTAAATACTAAAACCAAATATAAAAAGGCTTTCAAAATTAAGTACAATTTTTAATGTAAAAATTCATAACTTTGTTTTCTCTTCAATTTATAGGTGGTTTCAGTTAGATAATAATGGTTAAATTATCACTAAATTAAAGATGATTCTTGAGTTTTGCGTGTGCCGTAGATATGTCTAAATTTGATACTTAGAATTTATGTTCAGTAAATATAGTATTGATCGTGTGAAGTCTAATAAATAATAATTGTTTTTTATTTATACTCAAATTTGATTAATTTTCTTCTAAAATATTCAAATTTAAGAATTTTTTCTTCGATTAAATTTTAAAATTTATTCGATAAAAATCAAATTTAACATAAATAAATATTATTCCCTCCATTCCTTTTTATTCTTAACATTTAGGATGAACATAAAGTATATATAAAGAAAGTAAAGAAAAGGGAAAAGGAAATGGATGATGTAAAGTGGTAGGATCTACAAAAATTAGTATCATTATTTTGAAAAATCCTTAAATAATTAAAAATATTATAAAAAGAATCGTGTGTTGCACGGATTATAAGCTAGTTATTATATAATAAGAGTAAAAGGGATAAAAAGGAGTACTACCATAGGTTAAGGGTTCGATCCTCACTAACAACATAATTAAATTTAATATTTATAACTCAAAATATACTAATAAAACATATGATAAAATTAACTTTTCAACATAATTAAATTTAATATTTATAATTCTAAATATACTAATAAAACATGTGATAAAATTCACTTTTCAAAACTCATTGATCATCTTTTAAATAATATTAGAAACTCATTAATCCTCTATTAAATTTAATATTAAAAACTCATTAATCATCTATTAAATTTGATATTAGTACACGCCAAAAATTTAGTTTTCAAGATCGCATTGAAAAATTGCGAGTACATAAGTACGAAGCAACCCTCATCTATTCTATAGAAAACTACTACGCCCTGACTTTCAGGAAACAATCCAAAATAAAACATATGATAAAAGTTACTTTTCAAAACTCATTAATCATCTATTAAATTTAATATTAGAACATCATTAATCATCTATTAATTTTGATATTAGTACACACCAAAAATTTAATTTATAAGATAGCATTGAAAAATTGCGAGTACATAAGCAACCATCATCTCTTCTATAGAAAACTATTACGCCATGGCTTTCAGAAACAATCCAAATCAAACCTAATCCAATTCAAGCCTAACTTTAATTACTAAATAGTTTCGGTTCAAAACAAAAATCCATGTTTGTCTTTGTACTTCACATGTGCATATAATTTACGTTAATATTGAAAAAAAATCAGGTAATAATAAAATGTAACAAAAAAGTCAAAAAACAACTTATGTTACATATATAATTTTTTAACAAAATATATACTATCCACACGCCAAAAATTTAATTTACAAGATAGCATTGAAAAATTGCGAGTACATAAGCACGAAGCAGTCCTTATCTCTTCTATAGAAAACTACTACGCCTTGGTTTTCGGGAAACAATCCAAATCAAACGTGACTTTAACTACTAAAAAGTTCCGGTTAAAAAAAAAATTCATGTTTGTCTTTTGTACTTCTATGTGCATATAATTTACGTTATTATTGGGAAAAAAAATCAGGTAATAATAAGATGTAGCAAAAAAGTCAAAAATCAACTTATTATTAGTTACATATATAATTTTTTTTACAAAATCTATACTATCCATATCTATATTATATTATATTAAAATAAGTGAAATGGGGTATAATTTGTAATTTAACCCCTATTTTTTGTTATCCTTTCATTTTTTGTTATTCCTCATCCACAATCGTTAGATCTTCAACTCAAATAGATCATGATCATTAGATACAATAATACTAAAAGTTGTTATATACACAGATCTAAGGTTCGATTTCCGCCAATAACATATTAGTTTATATTTAATACTAAAAATTATTATATACAAAGAAGTCGTTATATACAGAGGTCTAAGGTTCGATTCCCGGCAACATATTATTTATATTTAATACTAAAAATTTTTATATACAAAGATGTAATGTTGGAATTCTTCCAATAACATATTAAAATTAATATTTATAATATTATACGACACTATAAATAAATTTAAAAAAATTAAAAATAATCCGTGTTTTGCACGAACTATAAGCTAATTATAATAATAGATTCACTATTATGGGTCCTGGTGTCAGGGACCGGTTATTTAACAATCGGTTCCATAACCGTTGGATCGTCGATCCAACTGCTGAGATTAAAAAAAAAATTACTGTCCGTTATAATTTTTCGCCGGATAAGTATCCACGGAAAATTATAACGGATAGTAAATTTTTTTTGTAATCCAGGAGGGTCGTTGGATCAACGATTCAATGGTTTAAAAACCGATTGTTATATAACCGATCACTGACAAACGATTGTCAGGACCAAAACCCCACTATTATTTATGACAAAAGATAATTACTAATTTGACGTTTCGAAAGCTTGTAATAAGTAATTCTACACTATTCGTCTATTCCGATTGAATATATTACTTTCACTATTATATTTAAGTTTTTCATTTTGAAAGTTTGTAATAAGTAATTTTATTTCTCATACTATATTTGAATATATTATTTTCACAACACTGATGTTCATATGTTGAAGGGGTGTTGAAAGAAAGAAATCCTAAAGCTGAAGCAAGTAAAATTTATAAAGTGCCAACTACTAGGTCTTGCAGGTGTTTTTAAAACTTAATTAGAAACCACTATTAGCAGACTCCCTCCGTCTCATAATATGTTTCCTGTTTGTAAAAACACGTTTGCCAACGCACACTTTTGAACGGTAATATCTTGAATTTTGTATTAGTATTAAATATAAAAACCTTACTATATTAAAGTACTCATAAATATGAATCAGGAAACACATTGTGGCACGGAGGGAGTAAATAAGAAGTGTAAAAACTATCATCAACTGCATCATTCTTGATTCTACATTGGCTGACAGAAATTACGAGGCAATGATGGATGCAGGTGACATAATGAAAACAAAAACTCCTAGATGGTGATGAATTTATGGACCCTGCATTGTTTAGTTAAAACCGAAACAATATTGAGATTCAAAGATGCCTAAAAGGTTGAGCAACGATTCGAACAGATTTGATGCTTCTGTAGCAGACTAATAGAAGCCTTACACCCAAACGGCCAGTATGAGAAACTGATGCAAGACTGTTTCTCCTAATGGAAGCCTAATATGAATGCATGATGCCAAATGCCAAAGGCAGGGACAAAACATGAATAAAGCATATAGATTCTACTTAAAACCACCATACTAATAGCGTTTAAGTACATAAAAGTTTAGAATTTCGGAGAATTTCGGAGAATCTGCTACTTATAGCTCTAGAAGTCGATTAAGAACATCAAAGTTCATAAGCAATAATAAAGAGGTAGTCTACAATTCCAGCAGCCAATTATTACATAGCTAGATAATAGACAAGTCCTAAACTTGAGCTCGCACATACTACTCCTGAAGAGTTAATTGCCATTAACCACATCTTACACAGTGGGGAGCAATGTTTAAATCTGCCATTTCCTGCATCAAACAGTCCAAAACAAAATTAAATACTGTGTTGCAACAAACATTAAATTAAATTGGCGATGCAATGACAAACTATATAGTGTCAATCTTCAATGCCATTTTGCAATATTATCCTCCTGAACTGGTTGACATATTTGTAAAACGCAGAACTAAGCTAGATAGTATAGACAATCAAATCTAATCTAATCCAACACAGTAAAACACCAACATACCACAATTTGTTACAAATATTAAACATTGCCCAACATGACATTAGTATTCAACTAATTGTGTTCAGTGGGAGAATACAGATGCCGAATTCTTGTTTTTTTTGACAATTCACACTTTTAGTAGGTGAAATCCTAAAACTAGATTCCACTTCTTGTTTATCTTTTATAGACAATTAATAACATTCAGGAGGGGGAGGTGCTTTTATTTTATGCTCCCACAATTGAATTTTCAAGATCTTTTTTAACCATGCACTGAAAGCACAAAAACCATTAATATAGAGCTAGTTGTTGACTGCATATGCCAACATTAAAAAAACAACTTAACAATAAATGGCATGTAGGATATTGTGCAACGAAAAGAGAATGTGAAGAAAAGAGACAGATACGAACTTTAAGTGAATCTTCTAGAGTAAAAAACCGAGGAGGCTGCCTGAGCTGAACCAACGTAACCGTTTTGTCGGAAGTAGGGACACCGACATTAACTACAGCTTCAAAGGTTTCCTTAATGCCTTGAGTTCCATCAGTAGCTTCGAATGTGATGAAAAACCTATAGGCACAACCAGGCTCCACGTTTGTCTTGATCACATTCTCGAAGTCAAAGTGTGTACCCTGTTAAATAAATTTTAGAAACATAATGTACAAAGGTCTAATGTGGTTGTGGTCATTAAAAAAAGTTATGCACTGGGAAAAAAAAACACGAACCTTATCTGCATTATACTGCGTCATAGCTAGACAAGCACACTCTATGATATGAGGCAAGTATAAAGCATCTGTATTGATACCTGCTGCTGGGTGGTAATAAGTACGTATCATACCAGTATCGTTCACTTTTGAATAGTCCTGAACATCAAATCCCTACATTTTTCGGCCAACTATCAGTCTATAATCGTTAAATTAAAATAATTAGAAAATTGAATTAATTACAAACACCTCCAATAAAAAGCCCAAATTAACTATAGTAACAACAAAGAAAATATTAAATAAAGGTGTAAATAAATTCATACAAAATTACAAACTGAATAACAATAGAAGCTTGATACACAACACTATATCTATTAATCTGTGTACAACAAGAAATATACAATAGATTTAACAATTACTTTGAATATAACAACAACAATAATATACTAATTAATTCAATATAAGAACAATAATTATTAGGGGATAGGAGAGGATGTACTAACCCCGGTCTCATACATGTCCAGTAGGTAACTAGCAAAATCTCGAAAAGTCAAGTTATGAGATCCATCGGAATCATAATCGGTCTCTTTTTCATCTTCCGCTAAAAGAAAATCTTTTTTCTTAAAAGTATTCATATACCACTCGAGTCGTTGTTCTCTTGGAGGAGGAATCTCCTCCTTTGTCTCCTCCGCCTTGTCGCTGCTCCCCTCCATCCTCTCTCACTCTCTCCAAACCCTAATTTTTGAAAAAAAAAAAAACCCTAATTTCTATCAACTTAAAATGATTTGTTACCTTTCTGATTTGATCAATTGATTATATAAGAAAATTGGAAAAAATCATTTTCCTACCAAAATTATATGAATCCTTTATCACTAATTCACTATAATTTGTGACAAAAAAAGATTACTAATTTGACGTTTTAGAGACTTGTAATAACTAATTCTATATCTCATATTTTGTATGAATATATATTTTTACTATTATATTTAAGTTTTTCGTTTTGGAGTCTTGTAATAAATAATTATATCTGAATATGTTATTTTCACTTTTATATTTAAGTTTTTCTTATTTCAACAATGTCTTTTAAGAAACACATTTTAAGTTTCTTAATTTTGATATCATTAAGGTGTCGTACTTAAAACAAGGTTATGACCTGACAAAAAAAAAAAAAACAAGGTTATGACTTATTGACTTGTGAGGGAAGAAACATGCGCCTTTTTTAAAAAAATTTATTATAAATAACCAACATAATAATAATATAATCTCTTCCCAATTCTCAATGACCTCAATGTTCACATGTTTTTTTTTTTACCCTTAAAAGGGTTAGAGAAACCAACCCAGCTAAGAAGCAAATATATTAAAACATACACCTCAATAAAGAGGAAAGCTCGTAAGGAGGACAACAAGTCCAATTTAAAGGAAGCACAGAAGAATAAGTTTTTCTTTTAACTATCCAATGTGTTGGTGCATTACATAGCCTATGAATAAAATGGAATTTCAGATTAAGCGTAGTTGCAAAAACTCTTAATTATATCATCAACAATTGCACTAACATGCCACGGTGGAATTTTGTCAGAAGAACCAAGCAAAATAGTTGTGAGTGAGTCTGATTCAATGAAAATCGAGTGAAATTTCCTTTGATAAGCAAGGCTGCAAGCTTTATGATTAGCAAGAAACTCGACATGTAGCGGAGAAGAGGTTTTGACTAAGTTACCATGACCATCAATCAAGGTTCCAAGATTATTCCTACCATCATAATTATACTTCACATATTGTGTAGAGGGGGAGACCACCGTTGTGAGTTCGTTGTGGGGTTGAGAGGATTAATAGAAGGATGGCAGAAAAGGGATACAAACTCGTAAGAAATGGGCTAACTGAGATTGTGAGTGAGGTTAGGATTGATTGGAATATTTTAAAATATGAGTGCGTTTATAGATTTCCAAATTGCCCAGCTGGTAAAAGCAAAAGCTGTCAATATAGGTCGAGCAATTTTCTTTGAAGGAGCTTGAGCAATAATAGAATGAAGCAAAGAACATACAGTAGTTGAGCTGAGCTGCCTATAGATGGTCGTAGAGAAAGGGGACATGCCAACCAAACTGGAGTTGTCTAACCGCAGCCAAATAACATATGTTTTGTGGTTTCAGACTCTTGAAAACATATCTGACAAGCTAGAAATTGTGCACACTTTCGATTGAAAAGATTTGAAGATGTAGCATTGGCATTATTACAAATGCACCATATAAGCATTTTGATCTTTGGTGGAGTTGGAATTTGCCAAATTAGTTTCTAGAAATTAATACACTCACCAGAGGAGGATGAAGAAGCAACAGGCACTATTAGATGCTTTAATAAATTACAGGCAATATAGTATCCGAATTTGATAGTATATACGCCATTAATGGTGTGATGCCACACAAGTTTACCATGAGCTCCAGTTCTACTAATAGGGATTAGTGATATATCATTAACAATATGTGCTAAAACGACTGAACCAACTTTTTTCAAGTCCCAAATTCCATTTTTGATAAAATGTGAAACACATAAAGAATTTGGGAAAGGACCCCTGGCCTCTGGAATGAAAAATTTGGTGCACTAGGAAACCATTTGTTACAGCAAATGTTATTAGATAAACCATCCTCAACCTGCCATCTCAAACCAACCAGTAGAACATCTCTCCCTTGAAGAATAGAATGTCAATACCACGACACTTTACTACCTTTTTTAGCTATCATGAAAAATCCATTCGAAAAGTAGAGGGCACGAATAACACGAGACCAAAAAGAACCTGGATTCATTAGGAGTCGCCAACCTTGCTTAGCAAGGTATGCCAAGTTTGTGGCTTTCAAAATTTTGAAACCCAACCCACCTTCCTCTTTAGATTTAGTGATCAAATCCCAAGCCTTCCAGTGAAAATTCCGTTTCTCGGTATCCCCTCTTTAGAAAAATCTTCTGATTGAAGACATAATATAATTTATCAATTTCGGGGGCAAGAGAAAACACTGCATAGAAAAGGATAGGATATCTTGAATGATTGATTTTATGAGAACTTCTCTACCCGATAGGACAAATTTTTTGATTTCCAGCCTTGCAATTTTTTTAGAGCACTTTCTCTGATGAAATAAAACATAAGTGTCTTGTTTCGACCAAAGGCTGTAGGAAGGCCCAAATACATGGTCGATTGATTCAAAGCCTGAAAGCCAATAATATGAGAAATACTTTCTTTTACAACCAGAGGAGTGTTTGGGGAGAACTTAATAGATGACTTGTTGAAGTTAATAAGTTGACTAGATGCGACACAATATTTATTCAAAATGTTTAAGATAAATTAATCTTGCATTCTGATTAGATGCTTCAAAGAAAAGAAGCGAGTCATCTGCGAAAAAAATGTGAGAAATCACAGGACAATGTATAGGCATATGTAGACCCTGAATTAAACCATCTTGCAAAGCTCTATGAATCATGCGCGAAAGGACATCAGCAACAAATAAGAATAAATATGGTGACATTGGATCACCTTGGCGAATTCCTTTTTTGGGATTTATTGAACAAACATGATCATCATTTAGCATAATACCAGAGATGAAGTTGAAATGCATTGTTTGATCCAATGAACAAAAATATGACTGAATCCCATTTTTTTTAGAATAGCAATAAAAAAATCCCATTCCACATGGTCGAATGCTTTGTTAAGATCAATCTTGAGAGCCATAAATCATTTAGTACCTTTCTTTTTGTTATCAAGGTAATGAAAGTACTCGTGTCCAACAGCGATATCTTGAATTAATTAACCTGGGATAAAATCTGATTGCTGCGGAGAAATGATATGATTCATCATAGGCTTTAGACGATTTGCCATAATCTTTGTAATAACTCGGTTGATAAATTTGCAGAGGCTAATAGGTCTAAAATTATCAAGATTTTCAGGATTTGGAATACAGAGGTAATGTTGATGTAAGACGGCAAAGATCCTGAATGAAAAACTTTCTTAATAACAGAGCTTACCTGAACTCCAACAATGTGCCAATATTTGCAATAAAAGAAACCTTGAAAGCCATCATTTCCTGGAGCTTTTAAAGGGCCAAGCTGCTTAATCGCTAAATAAATTTCATCATCTGAGACCTCGTTTATAAGCTGACTATTCATATAATCAGAGATGAACAAAAGAACATCGTTAATGAGATGAAAGAAGTCCGGATTCCCGCAAGACTCAAACAAGCTTGTAAAATGCAATTTTACATGAGTTTTTAAACTGAAAAGCTCTTGGACCCATGTCCCACCTGGAAGCTGCAGTTTTAGAACCTGGATTCTTTGCTTTCGAACTGTTGCCATTAGATGAAAAAATTGAGAATTCGAATCTCCAAAATTTATCCAATTTATTCTAGATCGCGGGTGCCAGAACATCTCCTCCCTCGCCCATAGCTCATCTAAACTAGTAAGAATTTTTTTTAATGCATAAGGCTTTTTTTAGAAGGGTCCTCATCCTGCAAGTGTTTGAGCTGACTAATGAGAGCTGAAATTTGAATTCTGTTGTAACCAAAACAATCGTGACTCCATGATGTTAACTTAGATTGACAGTTTGAAATTTGCCAAAAGAGCATTAGATTGACAACCATTTAGAGAACAATTCCATGCTTGATTAATTGTTTTTTTTGCACTCTTGTGATGAGACCACATAACATAACTTCAAAACAGAAATGACGTTTTCTGAAAGGCATCGAGGAGATTGTAAAGACAAGAGGTGCATGGCCATTGATTCGTGAATAAGAGAGCATCGGGGAAAAACTTCAATCCAAGAGTCATTAACAAGAACTCTATCAATTCTCTTCTTGACATTTTAAGAATCCGGTCTTTTGTTTGTCCATGTATAGCTCAAACCTTTAAATGGGATTTCAATAAGATTGGTAGAAGAAATAAAACCTTGCAACTCTTAAATATGGTGAGAGATATCATGATTCCCCCCCACCTTATCACCTGTTTCTCCCAAAATATTAAGATCTCCTATAAGAACATGAGGCCTATTGGTAGCATTGAGGATCACTGATACAAGATGCCTCAAAGCTTGTCGGGACACGGCTAAAGTTAGCCCATACACAAAGAAGTTGTCTCAAGCACCAAATTGATGATGTTGAATAATAGTTGTGATAAGATTAGAGTCACTAGAATTGACTGATAACTGCAAAGAGTTGTGCCACCAAAGGGCCAGACCTGCCTACTGGGTCAACATAGAAAAATTATCCAAACTTGTTTTCTTTCGAATGTGCTCCAATTTTTTTTTATTCTTGGTTTCCATTAGAAATACCAAAGCAGGACGATGAACTTTGATGAGTTCTCTGATGTTCGAAATTGTTAGGGGTCGTCCAACTCCCTGACAGTTCCAAGATATCATCAACATGAATCGTGTGGCTGATTTTGGACAGCCACCACATCCATACAGTTTGGTTCTTCAACAATTTGCACATCATAGAGATTTGTAAAATTTAGATCAACTAGAGAGCAAAAAGCCTGAGAGTTACTTTCTTAAGAGTCACTTAATTGGAAGAGTTTTTTCTTTTTTGATATACTTAACTGGACTTCTTCTTCCCATGTGAGATGTGAGCGTGGGTTTTTTTTGCAAATATTTGATTTTTTGACTTTGAGGTTCAGGGGACGAATTCTGAATAGAAAGTTCTTTTGCTCTCTTCTTCAAAGGTTCATCGTTTTCCAAACAAGGTTCTTTCCTTTTTAGAGTTAAATTTGTAATAGCTTGAGAAATTTCATAATGATATTGAGGCCAGACCCGATTGATATTTGGATTTTTAAATAGAGAGTTGGGCTCAAAAAAAGTGCTATAAGTTTTATGGGCATTAGCCTGCTCTGAGTTGATGGGAATCACACAATCATTTGGTTCAGTTACATATTTAATAAATTGGTTTAAGAGTAACCTGAGTGAGAAACAAACTGGGAACAAAAATTGGATGATCTTTCATACTTGAGCTCAATCCACAAAGTTGGTAAATCATTTCTTTTGAGATTATAGCCAGGAAGAAGAGGGTGATTAACATCAATAGCCACCCGGAAATGAAGAAAGCTCCGATTTACTTGAATACCTTCACCAGTGCAATCAATTTTCAATAAGTTCTCCCATCAGGCAATCATATTACCAAGTTCTTTTGCATATTCTTTGTTCATCTTTCCTAAAGGTAAGCCATGAGCTTGGATCCAAAAGGCCAGGGCACCAACGTAAAGTCAATTTCAGAGAGAGAGAGAGATGTCTGGGTTCCAGGGTGCAAGCGCTAATAGATATATAATCTGTGACCGACCATGGGACCACATCCAAAATTTTTTGTTTGTCTTGCATGTTGGAGTATTGGAAGAGATATTAATGTTTTTGATCCAATGGATGTATAGTAAAAGGAGCAGAGGTCTTCCAAGCACTATTAAGAATGTTTATGACCCATTGCTTGTGGATAGATCTGTATTCGGACCATATTTTTCCAACAAGGCAATGATCTGGGGACTGGGGAGGAGTTTGAAGAATTATTTTCCATATTTATGATTTACAGATGGATGAGGCAAATTAAGAAGAAGTGGGTTAAAGTGGATGTGGGTTAATTGAAGGACTGAATTAATTAATTGAGCTAATTTATGATTTGTGGTAGGTAGTATAGCAAATAATTTTGAGAAGGGAGAAGTAAATACATGGAAGCTTAGATCCAAATCCACAGGGTGAAAAACTCTCATGTAGAGAGAGAGAAAAAAAACTAAATGAGTCACTAATGTTCATATGTTCAAGGGGTGTTGAAAGTAAGAAATCCTAAAGCTGAAGCAATTAAAACTTACACAGTGCTCTCTACTAGGTCCTGCCGGTGTTTTTAAAACTTAATTAGAAACCATTATTAGCAGATAAATAAGAAGTGTGAAAACTATAATCAACTGCATCATTCTTGATTCTACCTTGGCTGGCTGAAATTAGAGGCAATGATGGATGCAGTGACATAATCAAAAACAAAAACTACTAGATGATGATGAATTTAATTAAGGACCCTGCATTGTTTAGTTAAAACCGAAACAATATTTAGATTTGAAGATGCCTAAAAGGTTAAGCAACAAGTTGAACAGATTCGAACAGATTTTATGCTTTTGTAGCAGACTAATAGAAGCCTTACACGGCCAGTATGATAAATTGATGCAAAGACTGTTTCTCCTAATAGAAGGCTAATATGAATGCACGATGCCAAATTCCAGACACAGGCAGGGACAAAATATGAATGAAGCATATAGATTCTACACATAACAATAAGCATATAGATTCTACACATAACAACCATACTAATAGCTCCAAGAGTCGGTTAAAGTACATAAAAGTTTAGAATTCTGGAGAATCTGCTACTTATAGCTCCAGAAGTCGATCAAGTACATCAGAGTTTATATGCAATAATAAAGAGCTAGTCCACAATTAGCTCCAGCAGCATTATACATAACTACATAATAGACTGGTCGTACACCAGGGTCGCACATACTACTACTCCTTAAGAGTTAATTGCCATTAACCGCAACTTACACAGCGGGGAGGGGGAGGAATGGTTGGATCTGCCATATCCTGCATCAATTAGTCCAAACAAATTTAACTACAGTGGCAAAAAGTAAAATATGTAGGCAATGCAATGACAAACTCTATAATGTCAATCTTCAATGCCATTTTGGAATACTATCCTCCTAAACTGGTTGACATATTTGTAAAACGCGGAACTAAGCTATATAGCATGGACAATCAAATCCAAATCTAACACAGTAAAACACCAACACACCACAATTTGTAACAGATAATCACCCACACAGGTATTGACATATCCAAACAAAACCTAAACTTCGATCCCCACTTGGTTTTTTGACAACGAATTAAGTTCAGTGGGGAAATCCGGAACATAGATGCCCAATTCTTGTTTCTCTAACAAATTACAAATTTCAGTGCAGAAAAGAACCTAGGGATTTTCTAACTCTATGATTAAGTTAGAAATTCTTGTTTCTCTAACCTTTTTTTTAATTTAACATCCAGGGAGGTGGAAGTGTTTTAATTTTATGCTCCCACAAATGAATTTCCCACAATAAGCTTAAAGCACATAAACCATTAACATAGAGCTAGATGTCAATTGCATATGCCAACATTAAAAGACAACATAATAAAATGGTATGTAGGATAATATCCAACGGAAAGAGAAAATGTGAAGAAAAGAGACAGATACGAACATTTTCTGGTTCTGCATCTTCACGTAAAAATAGCCGAGGAGGTTGCCTGACCCGAACCATCGTAACAGTTCTCTCAGTAATAGGGATATGGATATCAACTACAGCCTCAAAGGCTTCCTCAATGCCTTGAGTTCCGTCACGGGCATCAAACGTGATATAGTACCTATAGGGACAAACAGGCTCCACATTTGTCTTGATCACATGGTCGACATCAAAGTGTGTACCCTGTTAGAATAATTATAAAAACATGAGCTAAAAGGTATGCATGCCGTGGTTGTGGTCAATAAAAATGTTATGCACAGGAGCAAAAGGAAAAAAAAAACCTTGTCCGTGTTATACTGCAGCATTGCAAGACGCGCACAATCCATGATTTCATCCATGTAATCTTCCCCATCAGTGATGCCTGCTGCTGGGTCGTAATAAGTACGTATCATACCAGCATCGTTCACTTTTGAATAGTCTTGAACATCAAATCCCTACAGTATTTCCAAAACTATCAATAATACGGAACATAAGTTTAAATTAACATTTGACGGGTACATGTAGATAATAGATAATTAATTTGAAATTACGCAAATAATAACTATAACAATTTAGAATAAATGTGTGTACGTACTAATTACCCCGGACTCATACATGTCGAGTTCAAAACTAGCGAAATCTCGAAAGGTCAAGGCATGAGTTCCACCATCGGAATCGTACTCCTCTTCGTCATCCTTTTCTAGCTGTTCCCTATCCGCAAAAGTACTCATAAACCACTCCAATCGTTGTTCTCTTGAAGGTATTCCCTCATTCTGTTTCTCAACATCTGCCTTATCGAGTTTGCTACTGCCCTCCATCCTCTTCTCCTATCCAAACCCTAATTTCTATCCCTTACTTAAAAAATACAATACAATATAAATAATATCTATTAATGGGCATTAATTTTATTTATTAATGTTATTAAATTTATTTAGTTTAATATCTATTTTTTAATTTAAACAAAATCTATTGTAACAGATATACATTATATTCTAATAAGATATTTTGAAAGTACTATTAAAGATAATTTCATCAATGATATATTTAAAATTAAATATGTCATATATTTTTGAGAAATTATAAAAAAACAACCATATTTTCAACCTTTTTTTTTTTTTTTGCCAAAAACGGTCAAACATATGTGATTGTGCAAGAATGAGTTAGCACCATATCTTTGAAAAACAAATATGTAACTTGTATTTTTTTGGGAAAAAATCTTAATTTTTTTTTGTTCAAATAAATCTTTTTTACGGAATATAAGTTAAAAATATCTAATAATTTATTTTTATATATGCACATATATCTGTATTTAACAATTTGTATAAATAAAATTATAACATTTGTGTGCATGATATTTAAAGTAATTAAAAACTTGTAAAAATGTAATCGTTAACTGGTTCATTTTATCGAAATGTCAACGATGACATATATGAATATATTTCATGATGGATTCTTATTAAAATAAATATGATTTTATGTATTACTCCTTTTTTTGAAAATAATTTATATTTTAGTTTTTGCCACACATTTTTTAGGAGTTTTGATTATATAGTAAAGATTTTTATTTATAAAATTTATTCTCATAAAAAAATATATAACTTATATTTTAATTAAAAAAATAAAATTTCAAAAAATATATTCTAGCTACCCGATCAAATAGGCATGTAAGTGGATCGGATTTGGACCGTATTAGCATGTAATCATATCCAAATTCATCTAATTTTTTGGATCGGATCAAATTAAGTGTTGAATTTTTTTACTACCAATCTCCATTAGTATCACATATAATTATATCGTATATCCAATTCAGTTAATATTTTTAAAAAATAAAATAAATATTAATATTAAAATCTAAAATGATAAAACAAATAATTTTAAGATGTAGGAGTAGAGATTAACATCTAAATATAAGAGGTATAGAACATTAAATATCAGAAATAAATATTTATCAGTCCTAAATGTACTAGATAAAATTAGAATGATCAAGATATATACGAACTCTAAACATTAAAATAATTTAAATTAAAACATAAATCCAATTTTAAATGCAATACAATGTTTTTTTTTTGTTTTTTTTACTAAACAGATACAATACAATGTTAAAATATTTATCACAAACGTAATAATTTTTTCAAGTTATAATATAGAATACTACGAAAGGATTTTGGGTATTACATGTTTTGAAAATTATACATTATTTATATAATTATAATTTTATTTATATTATATATAATAAAAATATAATTATATAAATATATTTATTCGGATCGAATTTTTAACAGACCGGATCATTTAAAATCAATAGTCGTATTAAATGGATCGAGTTTTTATCGAACCGAATTTATATTATATAAATCCATATATAATTATAAAGCCTTGGATCGAATTGAATTGAATCGGAGCTCCGATATATTAACACACCAAAACACTTATCCGTATCAAAAAATTAAACAAAAAGTTAAACTTCAACTATTTATAAATAGAGGTAGCATTACATTAATAATAATAAAAATTTCTAATTTGTAAACAAGACATCTAATTAATAATGTGGAAAGATGTTTTTAATTAACATTTTCTAACCTTTATTTATAATTTTTTCCAATATAACAAACTCACAAATGTTTTTCCTGAAATGAAAAAACATTTTTCCCCGTAAAAAGTTTTTAGACAGAAGATAGAAATATAGAATTAGTTAATTAACTTGGATAATGTTCGGTTAAAAGTTATATAAGGAGATGTAGAGATACACAATTGTTAAAAAAAATGATTAACCCGTGTGTTCAAGAAGAGACTGTGCATTAGTTAACCCGTGTGTTCAAGAAGAGACTGGACTCTTTTTTTTTTTTAGGCTAAATAAACAAAATTTAATACCACGGAACGACATATAGTACAAGATAAAGAGCATACCCCGGGGAAATGGGAGCTAGAATACATGCCTGAAAGCTCCTCAACAACCACCAAGAAGTGCTAAAATGACATAATTTGAGAAAAAATGTTCAAAATAGCATTTTTTGGAGAATGTGCCCATGCCTGGAACTTACGTAACACATGTAGGAATTGCGTTAGGGGTAACGTATGTGCAACATGCGTTATTCATGTATTTTTCAACCCCCAACTGGTTTCAAGCAGAAAAACGCATCTAACACCAGCGTTACTGATGTAACGCAAGTGCGTGATACGTTACACCACTAACTGTTAGGCAGCCGGCCATATGGTCTTTGTCAAACTCCACCAAACTTCATTCAACCAAACTCCACCAATCCCCACCTACTACATATTTCCTCTTATATATACCCCTCCCCCTTCATTAGTAACATTACACCAAAATTCCCTTCTTCTCTCTCTCTCTCTAGCTGCTAGATAGTCCGTCTAGTAGGAGAGCCGGTTTAGCCCGCTTTCAGGAAGTGTCGAGATAGAAGGTCCTCGTGCCTAAACTATTCCTTAGGGTACTTGGATCTGACTGCAGCCATCAGAGGTGGTCCCGCTGCAGGGGGTCTTTCTATCAGGTTGTGTGGCACTGTCCGGGTTGGGAGAGGAAGAGAAGGAAAGGTTGTCGGGAAACAGTGATAGGGGGAGGTTTTGAGATAAACACTTCAGTGAGTTGGGGATATACATAATAGGTATTGTAGTGCTGAATTTTTGTATGAAATTCAAGGGGCCGGATACCCGGATATTGTAATCTCTTTTATCTAGTGTGAAGTTGTTGCTCTTGTGGATGTAGGCTGGGCCGAACCATGTTAAATCTCTTGTCTCTTTTACTGTATTGTTGGTTTGTTGCTTCATTACTATCACGTATAATATTTGTGGGATCTAAGCGCATATATTTACCAAATCGCTTCCGCATTCGCAGGGAATCAGGCTGATTCCTAACACTAACACTGGTGCGGTATGCGTTACGTGTGTTGACAAGCAGCGGGGAGGAAGGAAAAACATGAGTAACGCATGTTATATGTGACACCCCCCAAATCCGGGGTCAGAAGATTTGGTTGTCACGCGAAAATCCTTAAAATAAAACATCTGTTTAATAATAATCATCCATTTGTGATTGTCCAACACTGGAAATATAACATCTGTGACCCCAAACATACCAAGATCTTTTTAGGTTATAGGGCTAGAAACAAGAATCCAAATTCCATTAGATAAAAAAAAACATTCATTCCCAACATTCTCTTGGATCAAATCTTAAACCACCGATGTAACTTCGATAAGAAGTACGCCAGGCTAACCAGACCATTACATAATAATAATAAATATTAGAACTCAATTATATAAAATAGATCTTACTCTAAATCCAAACATCCTGAGCCAAGTCATCTTCGAAATAGCATCACGCTTCTTTTCTTTCTGAGCTGTGCGGATACGTCTCGCCAAACCACTTTACTGAAATGTTAGAATTTACAGCAGCAAGTATGAGCGAAAGAAATGCTCAGCAAGCGTATAAAAATTTTGATATAAAATCAGGATAAGTGGGGCATAAAAATCAACTGAAATGTATAACAGTTTATAGAGAAACTGAATCAACAACTGTGATATAATTCAAATCATAACTGAAATCATTTGGCATGTCATAAAAATGAATCATCTGCCAACTCACAATATATAATAGCCATTCGGGCGATATGGATTGGATACACTTATATAACTGAAACACCATTGCCCCCTGATCAGGTTCAAAAGCAATGGGACCACTTTATACAACCACCGAATACCTTTCTATCCACGTGGGTATAACGAGGATTTCTGGGGTACCCAAAATAGGCAAGTAATGTTAGCCTATAGGAAGATGGAATGGTTACCATATCCTCCTTAAATATAGCTGGACCAACTACTCGATGTGGCCTCCTACGCTTTACTATTTTCCAATCCAATAGAGCAATTTCCGAATTCAACAGGAAATGCTTAGTTTTAAATACAGGTCATATCCCATTATTACTACGATAATGAGGATATGAAGAGTTTATCTGAAACAATTCCCACATCAAGGGTACCAATATCAAACAACTGTGTTCGCACAAAAATATTTAAGAATCACAAATAGCTCTGAACAATAGCTATTCGTCATGATATGAATCAATGAAACATAAAATAAAAAGTGTTTAAGATGATAAAGAAAATACTTGCCTCTGGTCCTTAGCTATTTCGCAAAGTCGAGGTAACACATCTACCTTCTTCTTCTATCTTACGGCATCACGATCTTCTATTTCAATCATTCGTTGGTTTGACGCTCTTGCGATTGCCACGAGTCTGATCCGTCGACATCGAGCCCGCGCGTCTACTTCAATATCTCTGTCGGAAGAAAATAATTGGAAATGTCCCCTTTGAACATAGACGTTTTCCCGGTGTTAAAACACCTCACAATAAATCCAACAATCCACAAACAATGCTTTCATCTCCAACCTTCTTCATTACAATCCACAAACAATACTGCCTCCATCTCCAACCTTCTTCATAACCCACAAAGAATATTACATCCATCTCCAATCCCTCTTCATTAAATCTTCTTATCTTCGCTGACAACCTAAATCAATACTTACCAATTAATCCTTGAAAACAAACGATATCGTCATCGTTGCCAGTAAATCAAAGAAAACGTCGTCTACTCTTAACGACAACTTATCGCATAAATCATATAAACAATTAACACACATTAACTATATATATCAATCAAAACTCGATTTACATCATAACCTTCGCTACTTAATACCTTAATAATTCACATTGCACGTAAAGAGACTCAATAAGCAGATCACATAATCACATAGCACGTTGATCAGATCATAAAAAGATTTTATCCAATATTTTTAAAACAGAAAACGGGTCAAAACCCTAATTATCAGATATAACCGACTCAATAAAAAGGTTTGGTAAAAAGTCGACCAAAATTTAAAAGTTGAACTTTAACTTAAAACTATTTTTATAAGAACCGGGTCATTTTTCTAATTCCAGAAATACTTTTCTCGTTGAAAACGGACAAACGGTTTAATTAATACGCAACTAATAAGAATAATTCAATTAATAATTAAATTAATTGAATATTCAAATTAATTATTTATTAATCAACTCAATCGATAGATAATCCTCAAAACATTTATCTTATTCTTCGATAAAGAAACATGATAATCAATTAATCCTCAAGACACGATTATTCCTCGAAACAATAATTAATCCTGGAGATACATCATTAATCCTCAAATCAAATACATATATACTTGTCACGTAACCAATCAACACATAGCACGGATACGACTCACCATTAAAAGAGCACTCAAATTATTATAATATTTAAAAGTATTTTTAGAATAATTAAAAGAATTTTAAAAGATTTAAATAACCCTTCCCGAATCGAAAAGGATCATTAATAAACCCTCTGGTTAATTATTGGATCCCCAAAATATTTTTTAGTAAATATTTAATCCGGGTTCATAAATAATTTTAGAATTTTAAAACTATTTTTACCGTTCCCGGATTATTTTTAGGATTTTAAAACAATTTTATTACATTTTAAACAAATAAAACAAATAAAGAAATAAATATTAAAGGTAAAATAATATTTAGAAAATAAATAAATCATTTTATTTTCCAAAATAATTAAATCTGATTATTTTTCATCATATTTAAATAATATTTAATTAATTAAATTAATTGATTATTATTAATTAACCAATCAATTTAAATTAATTAAGATATTAGCTAAATAGATTTAAAATAATCAAATAAAATAAATTTTGAATTAAAAATAATTTATTAAAATTTTAAAACTATTTTTCGAAATTAAAAATAATTTTTCGAAATTTAAAAATGATTTTTCGAATTTCTGAAAATAAAATTCGAATTTATAATAAAATTTGGAAAATAATTTTCCAAAATCATTTTCAGAATTTGGTTTTCAGATTTTGAAGATCAAATGGGCACTGTTCATCACCACCTTCACTGTTCTTCGTATGAATGCTTCGAAGAACACCACCTCCAACAATGGAGGTTTCCCAGATTTCCGGCCACCGGATAATTTTTCCGGCAACCTCCGGCGCCCCTAAAACGTACCAATCGTTACGTTTTTAAGCACCAAAATCGTTCCAAATCACCTCCTAAACACAACTATACCATTCAAACCAACCCAGCATCACCCAAACTCAAAATCCGGCCAAAATCGAAGTAAAATCCGGCGACTCACCGGTGAACTTCGATTTTAGTCGTTTCTCAACCAAATCAAACGTTCTATACACCAAAACGAAGCTTATTACTCATACAATCTATATCAATCATCAAGAATAGCAACAAATCACTCATAAATCCAGAAAAATCAATCTTTAAATCTCACCCCCACTAAAACTCGACTTTCATATTTAGGCTACGAAAAATCAAGTAAAAATCATGATAAAATTCCTGGAAGCATAAGCAATCTGTAGGTACTAACCATATTAACAACAAATCATCCTACAATCCATACCAAATTTAATTCATACGAAAATTAAATAAAAAAATAAAAATTTTCGATCGAGACATACACACATATCAACACCTACATAAACATATAGTACAGATCATGAGATTCAGTTTGGTTACTCACATGATTGATTTGGACTCCGGTAACACTGTCAAAAAGTGGTTTGATTCTCAAGAACACCAAGAACACAATTTCCAGAATTTTCAGAAAATAAAATCAAAAATCTGATTTTTGATTAATTTTAACAATTAATAATAAAATTCTGCTATTTATATAAATCTGAAAATTAATACCCCAAAAATATTTTTAACCCCTAATTAAAATTATTAAGCCCTAAAAATAATTTTTATGGGATAAAAATGTAAAATTTTTATTTTTAAACAAATACAATATATATGTCAAAATTCCCCAAAAATTATGAATTTTACAAAAATTACAACATAATACATTTTTGAACATCCCATTATTATATGAAAATAATTTTATGAAAAACAGGGTCTCGAATTCAATACAGGGGCTGGGTCCG
Organism: Kitagawia praeruptora; assembly: GCA_037693485.1. Classification (NCBI taxonomy): domain Eukaryota; kingdom Viridiplantae; phylum Streptophyta; class Magnoliopsida; order Apiales; family Apiaceae; genus Kitagawia; species Kitagawia praeruptora. The sequence goes on from CM075347.1 coordinate 20,777,639, forward strand.
AAAATTAAAATACGAAATAACTGTATTCTAAAAATATAAAAATTACAGAAAAATAGAATAAAATATTCTATGATACACAGAAGTCACATAACACGTATGGGATAATTTCCCTATTTTATAAAAATCAAAACGCGTTTAAATGCATTAAAAATAAACTAACACACATTAAAATCAACTAAAAATATATTTTAATATAATAAATTACACGTAATTTTCCGGGTCGTTACAGACTTCCCCCCTTATAAGGATTCCGTCCTCGGAATCAACTAAGGCAACTAGTGAGGTTCCTTAACTCCGTCATCATCAACACTTGCTTTACAAAACTGGGGATAGTGTTCCTTTATTATACAACTTCTCCAAAATCTCAATTCAATTATAGGGTCTCCATCTGACACAGTTATCACTAGAGTCTTACAACCCATCGTCATTTGCTCCAAATATGGCTCGACCAACCTTCCATTAACATAATAACCTTGAGAGAGAAAGAGAGAACTGATTCCATTGATATGTCACTGATATTCTAATCATTTTAGGACTCGTTCTTACTCTTGGCGATTCCATTGCTAATCTAACTTCTATCTGCGAATTGCGCTTATCCTGACCTGATTGGCATACCCTTGAAATTCAATAGAGATATCAAAAATCATGAAATTTTGAAGAGAACGGATTCCATATCACAGCAAATGTTCCACAATTGTGGTTATGAATTTTAAAGCAACCTGACTTGAAATAAGAGAATAACTGAGAGATCAATATGATCACATGAACCCGACGTTGTGTGTCTTAGCTCCGACATTTACAATTAAAGGTGATCAGCCTTCTTGTAATACACAACACACCAGTGATGGCGTCCCATCCAACTTCTATCACACAGACAGATATACCTGGTGTCCCCTATAAATAGGGTTGTTCGTCTCAGTAGGAGTACATAAATATGAAAGGAATATGAAATCAAATTAATAACTGATGTTTTCGGACAAATAATTCTCTGAAGCACACTTTGGATTTAACTGAAAAATTCCAAAGGTGTTATTTTTTAGAAGATGAATAACCAAAAGAAAGTACCGAACAAGTGGTACTATATTGTAAATAAAGTTATTAACCACTGGAGAAAACAAAAAGTTGAAATTCAAAATGTCACTATTTAGAAGAGGAGATATATCTTTTAACGAATACCTCTCTAGGAGGGATATCAAAATAATTCATCGAAAGAAAAGGTATTGCCCAGGTCACTACTTATGCCTTCTTTGCCATTTCCTTCGATAGCTCGTCATTCGAATTTAAGCTTCTTCCTTTCCACATTTTAAAATATCGTTATCGTACGTCGTCATCAACTCGTAATAATCTCTGAAGATTCCACAGTAGACATCTCCATTCGCCAGGCGATCTATCCAATTCAGCACAACTATCTCAAACGAGTACCCCAATCTTAACTTATTAATTGGTACTATATCCAATAGTCCAACACGAACTCTACATGAGCTCTGACGTTCCTTACTTAGCTATACACACTCCTACACACTCTCGTTTCTAGTTTACTATAACCCTGCTCTGATACCAACTGTGACACCCCCCAAATCCGGGGTCAGAAGATTTGGTTGTCACGCGAAAATCCTTAAAATAAAACATCTGTTTAATAATAATCATCCATTTGTGATTGTCCAACACTGGAAATATAACATCTGTGACCCCAAACATACCAAGATCTTTTTAGGTTATAGGGCTAGAAACAAGAATCCAAATTCCATTAGATAAAAAAAAACATTCATTCCCAACATTCTCTTGGATCAAATCTTAAACCACCGATGTAACTTCGATAAGAAGTACGCCAGGCTAACCAGACCATTACATAATAATAATAAATATTAGAACTCAATTATATAAAATAGATCTTACTCTAAATCCAAACATCCTGAGCCAAGTCATCTTCGAAATAGCATCACGCTTCTTTTCTTTCTGAGCTGTGCGGATACGTCTCGCCAAACCACTTTACTGAAATGTTAGAATTTACAGCAGCAAGTATGAGCGAAAGAAATGCTCAGCAAGCGTATAAAAATTTTGATATAAAATCAGGATAAGTGGGGCATAAAAATCAACTGAAATGTATAACAGTTTATAGAGAAACTGAATCAACAACTGTGATATAATTCAAATCATAACTGAAATCATTTGGCATGTCATAAAAATGAATCATCTGCCAACTCACAATATATAATAGCCATTCGGGCGATATGGATTGGATACACTTATATAACTGAAACACCATTGCCCCCTGATCAGGTTCAAAAGCAATGGGACCACTTTATACAACCACCGAATACCTTTCTATCCACGTGGGTATAACGAGGATTTCTGGGGTACCCAAAATAGGCAAGTAATGTTAGCCTATAGGAAGATGGAATGGTTACCATATCCTCCTTAAATATAGCTGGACCAACTACTCGATGTGGCCTCCTACGCTTTACTATTTTCCAATCCAATAGAGCAATTTCCGAATTCAACAGGAAATGCTTAGTTTTAAATACAGGTCATATCCCATTATTACTACGATAATGAGGATATGAAGAGTTTATCTGAAACAATTCCCACATCAAGGGTACCAATATCAAACAACTGTGTTCGCACAAAAATATTTAAGAATCACAAATAGCTCTGAACAATAGCTATTCGTCATGATATGAATCAATGAAACATAAAATAAAAAGTGTTTAAGATGATAAAGAAAATACTTGCCTCTGGTCCTTAGCTATTTCGCAAAGTCGAGGTAACACATCTACCTTCTTCTTCTATCTTACGGCATCACGATCTTCTATTTCAATCATTCGTTGGTTTGACGCTCTTGCGATTGCCACGAGTCTGATCCGTCGACATCGAGCCCGCGCGTCTACTTCAATATCTCTGTCGGAAGAAAATAATTGGAAATGTCCCCTTTGAACATAGACGTTTTCCCGGTGTTAAAACACCTCACAATAAATCCAACAATCCACAAACAATGCTTTCATCTCCAACCTTCTTCATTACAATCCACAAACAATACTGCCTCCATCTCCAACCTTCTTCATAACCCACAAAGAATATTACATCCATCTCCAATCCCTCTTCATTAAATCTTCTTATCTTCGCTGACAACCTAAATCAATACTTACCAATTAATCCTTGAAAACAAACGATATCGTCATCGTTGCCAGTAAATCAAAGAAAACGTCGTCTACTCTTAACGACAACTTATCGCATAAATCATATAAACAATTAACACACATTAACTATATATATCAATCAAAACTCGATTTACATCATAACCTTCGCTACTTAATACCTTAATAATTCACATTGCACGTAAAGAGACTCAATAAGCAGATCACATAATCACATAGCACGTTGATCAGATCATAAAAAGATTTTATCCAATATTTTTAAAACAGAAAACGGGTCAAAACCCTAATTATCAGATATAACCGACTCAATAAAAAGGTTTGGTAAAAAGTCGACCAAAATTTAAAAGTTGAACTTTAACTTAAAACTATTTTTATAAGAACCGGGTCATTTTTCTAATTCCAGAAATACTTTTCTCGTTGAAAACGGACAAACGGTTTAATTAATACGCAACTAATAAGAATAATTCAATTAATAATTAAATTAATTGAATATTCAAATTAATTATTTATTAATCAACTCAATCGATAGATAATCCTCAAAACATTTATCTTATTCTTCGATAAAGAAACATGATAATCAATTAATCCTCAAGACACGATTATTCCTCGAAACAATAATTAATCCTGGAGATACATCATTAATCCTCAAATCAAATACATATATACTTGTCACGTAACCAATCAACACATAGCACGGATACGACTCACCATTAAAAGAGCACTCAAATTATTATAATATTTAAAAGTATTTTTAGAATAATTAAAAGAATTTTAAAAGATTTAAATAACCCTTCCCGAATCGAAAAGGATCATTAATAAACCCTCTGGTTAATTATTGGATCCCCAAAATATTTTTTAGTAAATATTTAATCCGGGTTCATAAATAATTTTAGAATTTTAAAACTATTTTTACCGTTCCCGGATTATTTTTAGGATTTTAAAACAATTTTATTACATTTTAAACAAATAAAACAAATAAAGAAATAAATATTAAAGGTAAAATAATATTTAGAAAATAAATAAATCATTTTATTTTCCAAAATAATTAAATCTGATTATTTTTCATCATATTTAAATAATATTTAATTAATTAAATTAATTGATTATTATTAATTAACCAATCAATTTAAATTAATTAAGATATTAGCTAAATAGATTTAAAATAATCAAATAAAATAAATTTTGAATTAAAAATAATTTATTAAAATTTTAAAACTATTTTTCGAAATTAAAAATAATTTTTCGAAATTTAAAAATGATTTTTTCGAATTTCTGAAAATAAAATTCGAATTTATAATAAAATTTGGAAAATAATTTTCCAAAATCATTTTCAGAATTTGGTTTTCAGATTTTGAAGATCAAATGGGCACTGTTCATCACCACCTTCACTGTTCTTCGTATGAATGCTTCGAAGAACACCACCTCCAACAATGGAGGTTTCCCAGATTTCCGGCCACCGGATAATTTTTCCGGCAACCTCCGGCGCCCCTAAAACGTACCAATCGTTACGTTTTTAAGCACCAAAATCGTTCCAAATCACCTCCTAAACACAACTATACCATTCAAACCAACCCAGCATCACCCAAACTCAAAATCCGGCCAAAATCGAAGTAAAATCCGGCGACTCACCGGTGAACTTCGATTTTAGTCGTTTCTCAACCAAATCAAACGTTCTATACACCAAAACGAAGCTTATTACTCATACAATCTATATCAATCATCAAGAACAGCAACAAATCACTCATAAATCCAGAAAAATCAATCTTTAAATCTCACCCCCACTAAAACTCGACTTTCATATTTAGGCTACGAAAAATCAAGTAAAAATCATGATAAAATTCCTGGAAGCATAAGCAATCTGTAGGTACTAACCATATTAACAACAAATCATCCTACAATCCATACCAAATTTAATTCATACGAAAATTAAATAAAAAAATAAAAATTTTCGATCGAGACATACACACATATCAACACCTACATAAACATATAGTACAGATCATGAGATTCAGTTTGGTTACTCACATGATTGATTTGGACTCCGGTAACACTGTCAAAAAGTGGTTTGATTCTCAAGAACACCAAGAACACAATTTCCAGAATTTTCAGAAAATAAAATCAAAAATCTGATTTTTGATTAATTTTAACAATTAATAATAAAATTCTGCTATTTATATAAATCTGAAAATTAATACCCCAAAAATATTTTTAACCCCTAATTAAAATTATTAAGCCCTAAAAATAATTTTTATGGGATAAAAATGTAAAATTTTTATTTTTAAACAAATACAATATATATGTCAAAATTCCCCAAAAATTATGAATTTTACAAAAATTACAACATAATACATTTTTGAACATCCCATTATTATATGAAAATAATTTTATGAAAAACAGGGTCTCGAATTCAATACAGGGGCTGGGTCCGAAAATTAAAATACGAAATAACTGTATTCTAAAAATATAAAAATTACAGAAAAATAGAATAAAATATTCTATGATACACAGAAGTCACATAACACGTATGGGATAATTTCCCTATTTTATAAAAATCAAAACGCGTTTAAATGCATTAAAAATAAACTAACACACATTAAAATCAACTAAAAATATATTTTAATATAATAAATTACACGTAATTTTCCGGGTCGTTACATTATACATGCGTTACCCGACCCTGAACGCATGTATTAGTGGCGTGAGGAAAGTTCCCCTGTTGGGACCAGCTTCTTAAGAGTGTTATTTTGGACATCCAACCCCATTTTTGTGCCATTTTGGACATTTTCTCCCAAAGCAACAGCTTACTACAACTAAGTATTGCATGCTTATATAATAGAATAAAAATATGGTTAAATTTTGTTACCTCCCAAATTTCTCCTGAAAAGGCTCGCAGGTAAATAATTTTCCCCTAACCTTCATTTTGATCTCACTAACAAGAAGTTGAGCATTTTTTGACTGGCCAGGATTCTGTAATCAATAATTTCTCTCGCCCACATTGCATGAAAAGCAAGCAGGAGGACAAGATAGCCCTCGAAAAGCAGAAATGATGCTCATGAGATTCAGACGTTGTGAAACAAAGAGTACACCTCAAGTTGACAACCATGCCAAAACGAATTAACAATCCGATCTCATTTTGAAAACTAACCATGACAGTAAGTGTACTGGACTCTTTGAGTGTAAATATTTTACATATCATTGTAGAGTATATATTAAGTTTCATTTAGGATACACTGATTAGTAGTAATTTTCAGGACAGCTGAAGTGTTTTTTAATATCTATTCTGCAGAACATTGACTGAAATGGATGCTGATCTGAAGCTCTTGTTAGAAAATGTGGGTTTTAGACCCACATTGTCGAGTCATTTTGAGCTCCGATTTGAGTGTGCCTTGTGTGCGAGTTTGCAACAAGTCGTGCTTGGAGAGTGTTCTCCTCCGTGAGAGCTTTCCAATGCATATTTAAACACTCAAAACGACTAAGGGATGGATGAGTTATGATTATCCAAAGTTGCCCCCTTAGAAATGGAAAGTTTAGAATGGAACTTGAAGTCCCACATTGAAATGGAAAAAGAGTTTCCTTTACTTTATATAGTACAACACATGAGTAGTGTTCACTTGTGTTGGTTAAGTGTTGCTCCATCTCCTACGTGCGCGTAGGGGGGGTGCAATTCATGGGATTTCGAGGGAGAATTCGTGGCTTCGCAAGCCTTCGGGCTTTCCGCGTGTGCGACCTGCGGACACGAATGCAGCAGAAAATTGGGCCGATCCGAACCGGACTAGTTTTGCTAATTATTATTTCCACAGGGCTTGGGCTTAAAATATGACTTAGTTTAATTCGATTTCGGAATTAATTTCTGGTTAAGTTAATTCAATTTTGGAATTAATTACTGGATAAGATAATTCGATTTTGGAATTAATTGAGGTAAATCAATTCTGTTTTTGTAACGAATTGTTTGCCACCACCTTACCTTAATTAATTAACGCGGTTAATTAATAAAGGAAAATTGCCACCGACTTTTTGATTAGCACAGCTAATTAATTAGGGCAATTGTGTAGCGCACAAGTTTTCCAATCCTATAAATACTCATCTAGAGCTCTAGGATTATTCATTCGAAATCACATCCTCTTCTCAAACAGTCTCTTCTTCCCTTCGGTGATATTCTTGCTCGGTTTCAAGCTCGCTGAGAGTGACGCTGTTTAGCTTCGCTGCAATCCGTTTTATCCTGGGAGGTGTTTTGCTTACACATACGGTGAGGGCAAATACGCTTTAAGGAGACAGTCACGCACTGGACTCGGGTTTTTCTGTTCCTGCCTCCTTCTTATTTGTTTTATTTGTTCTGTTATTCACACACACGATTGCTATTGTTTTGTACTATTTCACAGATTGTCCAACAATCTTAAAGCGTATTTTATTTACATCTGTGATCTGTACTTACGGATTTACTTGTTTGTTTGAGTGACAGAATCAATGGAGAACCAAAACATGAACAACACAAACATGATGGTTGATCCCAACGCACAGATTGTAACATCTGATGGGGATCACCAGCCTCCGTTAAACCCTATCGCACAGATTACAACATCTGATGTGGGTGCAACGCCGGTTGGACATGTGCCTCTGGGACATGTGCCTGTGGGACAGATTAATGTTCCGATCGGATCGACTTCGTCAGGTTTCGTTCCTACGAACGGACATGCGGTGCCTATTGGTGTGCAAACATCGGTAGTACAGACGCCTGTCATACCTATCGTGCCTAGCACACATATTGCACCTGTTGTGCCTACGGTTCCTACAGTGCCTGCTGCACATGCTGAGAAACCTGAGAAGTTCAATGGTACGAACTTCAAACGCTGGCAGCAAAAGATGCTGTTTTATCTGACCACGTTGAATATGGATCGCTACCTCAGGGAGGATCCACCGTTGCTCACTGCTGAGAGTAACACGCAAACAGTTTTTGCTGTTGATGCTTGGAAGCACGCCGACTATATCTGTCGGAATTACGTGCTGAATGGTTTGGCAGACTCGTTATATAACGTGTACTGTACAAAGTCAACATCTAAGGCCTTATGGGAGTCACTTGACCATAAGTACAAAACCGAGGATGCTGGGGCTAAGAAGTGGATTGTTGGCCGCTTTCTTGATTATAAGATGGCGGATTCTAAGACTGTGGTCAGTCAGGTGCAAGAACTGCAAGTGATCATCCATGATATTCATGCTGAAGGGATGATCATAAGTGAGTCTTTCCAAGTTGCTGCTGTGATTGAGAAGCTGCCACCTGGATGGAAAGATTTCAAGAACTACCTTAAGCATAAGCGAAAGGAGATGACTATGGAGGATCTGATTGTTAGACTTCGTATTGAAGAAGACAACAGGGGATCTGAGAAGAAGATGAATGTTGCCACTGAAAAGGCAAACATGGTGGAACATAAGCCCAAGAAGAATAATTCTGGTAAAGGGGCAAAGTTGGCACCCAAGGGAGGAATTTCGAAGACGAAGTTTCAAGGGAAGTGCTTTAATTGCGACAAAGTGGGTCATAGGTCTTCTGAGTGTAAGAAACCTAAGAAGCCCAACAAGAAGAAAGAAGCAAACATGGTCGATGATATCTCTAAGGAGATGGGTGACATAGACCTCTGTGCTACGGTCTCTGAGGTGAACCTGGTTGGCTCTAATCCAAGGGAATGGTGGATTGATACGGGAGCTACAAGGCATGTTTGTTCGGACAAGGCGATTTTCTCTAGCCTCAAAGCTTCTGATGCTGGTGAGAAGCTCTACATGGGGAATTCAGCAACTTCAACCATAGAAGGGGAAGGCACGGTGATTCTGAAGATGACTTCTGGAAAGGATCTGACTTTGAAGAATGTACTTTATGTGCCTGATATTCGCAAGAACCTTGTGTCTGGTTCCTTGTTGAATAAGCATGGCTTTCGTATTGTAATAGAGTCAGATAAAGTTATTTTGTCTAAGAATGGTATGTTTGTAGGCAAGGGCTATGTAACCGATGGGCTTTTTAAGCTCAATGTGATGTCCGTTAAGGACAATAATGAAATAAAGAATTCTTCTGCTTACTTGCTTGAGTCTCCTAATTTATGGCATGCTAGATTAGGACATGTTAATTTTGACACTTTACGACGTTTAAGTGCAAAAGATTACATACCAAAATTGAATATTGATTCAAAACATAAGTGTGAAACTTGTGTTGAGGCAAAATTAACAAGAGCATCGTTTAAACACGTGCAAAGAAACACCAAGGTGCTAGACCTAATACATAGTGATATATGTGATTTGAAATTCGCTCCAACTAGAGGAGGAAACAAGTATTTTATTACATTCATAGATGATTGTACAAAATACTACTATGTATATTTGCTTAAAAGCAAAGACGAAGCTATAGATAAATTTAAAATCTTTAAGGAAGAAGTTGAGACACAATAAAATGAGAAAATCAAAACGATACGTAGTGATCGTGGAGGTGAATATGTTGAACCTTTTGGGAAATTCTGTTCACAACATGGTATAATCCATGAGGTCACTGCACCATATTCCCCTCAGTCTAATGGAGTGGCTGAGAGGAAGAATCGCACTCTCAAGGAGATGATGAATGCGATGCTATTAAGCTCTGGACTTCCGCAGTCGATGTGGGGGGAACCATCTTAAGTGCAACTCATATTTTAAATATGATGATCCGCAAGAATAAGGATGAAAGTCCTTATGAGATGTGGAAGAAAAAGAAACCAAGTTACCAAAATCTGAAAGTGTGGGGGTGCCTTGCAAAGGTACTAATTCCTACACCTAAGACGGTGAAGATTGGTCCAAAGACTGTGGATTGTATTTTCATCGGATATCCACCACATAGTACTGCATATCGGTTTCTTGTTCATGAATCGAAGATTTCTGACATTCAAAAGAATACGATTATGGAGTCAAGGAATGCGTCATTCTTTGAGAATGTATTTCCTTGTAATCCTGGAATCGAATGCCCTACGACGTCTAAACGACCTCATGAATCTTTAGAAGATGACAATGAGAATGATGAAAGTGAAGACGGAAATGTGGGGGTAGTGAGAAGGAGCAAAAGACAAAGGAAGGAGAAATCCTATGGGTCAGAGTTTCTGACTTATTTGCTCGAAGAAGGTGATCCGAAAACCTATAGGGAAGCGGTAACATCACCTGATGGACCTATGTGGAAAGAGGCCATCAAAAGTGAAGTAGATTCTATCTTACAGAATCATACTTGGGAGTTAGTGGACTTACCAGCCGGTAGTAAAACACTCGGTAGCAAGTGGGTTTTCAAAAAGAAATTGAAACCTGATGGCACCATAGATAAGTACAAGGCCAGACTTGTAATCAAAGGATACAAGCAACAACATGGCCTTGATTACTTTGATACATACTCTCCAGTATCGAGAATAACATCTATAAGGATGATGTTTGCTATCGCTGCAATGCGAAAGTTGACTGTACATCAAATGGATGTGAAGACAGCTTTTCTAAATGGGGATATAGATGAGGAAATCTATATGGAACAACCTGAAGGGTTTGTTATCCCTGGACAAGAAAGAAAAGTCTGTAGATTGGTGAAATCATTGTATGGCTTGAAGCAAGCGCCTATGAAATGGCATGAGAAATTTGATGAGGTTGTGTTAGCCAGTGGTTTCAAGATCAATGAATGTGATAGTTGCGCCTACTACAAGGATAACGAAAACGGATATGTTATGATGACATTGTACGTAGATGATCTACTTATTGCCGATAGCAATGATAAAGTGATCAAATCTACTAAAGACATGTTAATGGCAAGATTTGACATGAAAGACATGGGTCTAGCAAATGTAATTCTGGGAATTCAAATTTCTAGAACCTCGGAGGGTCTTGCCTTAAGTCAACCACATTATGTTGACAAGATTCTTGAGAAATTTCTCAAGGATGATGTCGAGACAGCGAGAACACCTGTGGATTTGACCTTGCATCTATCCAAGAATAAAGGTGTAGGAGTCTCGCAGCTGGAATACTCACGAATAATTGGAAGTCTGATGTACTTAATGAGTTGTACAAGACCAGACATTGCATACTCAATTAGCAAGTTGAGTAGATTTACGAGTAATCCAGGAGCTGATCACTGGAAAGCGATCATACGAGTACTAAAGTACTTGAGGGGAACTCGAGACTATGGTTTGCATTATGGCAGTTATCCAACAGTACTAGAGGGCTATACTGACGCAAACTGGATATCTAGCAAGAAGGCATTAAAGTCTACGAGTGGTTTTGTGTTTACACTAGCTGGAGCAGCAGTGTCATGGAAATCCTTCAAACAAACGGTAATAACTCATTCCACGATGGAAGCTGAGTTTGTGGCATTAGATAAATGTGCCGAAGAGGCTGAATATTTACGCCAATTTCTGGAGGATATTCCGAGATGGCCAAAGCCTGTGACTGCAATAGGACTGCACTGTGATAGTCAGTCTGCTATTGGCAGAGCACAGAGCATAATGTATAATGGAAAGTCCCGTCACATACGACGACGACATAGTTCAATTAGACAGTTAATGTCAACCGGAATTATCACTATTGACTTTATACCGTCAAAGGATAATATCGCGGATCCGCTAACCAAAGGGTTATCAAGAGAATTGGTTGACAAATCATCGAGAGGGATGGGCCTTAAGCCTATTGCTTAACGGCATCATGGTGGACACCCAACCATTGCTGACTGGAGGTCCAAAGAACTTGGTTCAATGGGCCAACTAAATCATGATGACCAAATCACTGTGGGGATAACCCCTGGCCTGTTCCTATGATGAGAAACAGTGAGACCCGTAAGGTACGAGGGTAAGCTTTCGAGCTTTTAATGATCTTTCGGTGAATACATGGAGTTCAAGGTTTGAACGCATGGAATTCAGTTGAGTAAACGCGGGTTACTCTTTAAGTATAATGATCACCTATGTGGGAGAGAAGTGGGGCCGCTTCAAAGGAGAATTGCGATGCACAATTCTTTAGAAACTCCTGCAGAACCAGGACGATGTTCCATGGCCAAAATGGACATAATCATGAGAGCGGAACGAGTCAGAAAGGATATAGTGATAAGTATATCATCGCTTACACAAACGGTCGAACAGTTCAAAGAGCAAACCTCCACTGTCTACCAGTAAGGTCGGTATGCTTACTCAAGCGAAGGTTCAAGGAGCAAACCTCTACCTATCGTATGCTATATTTGATCGAAGAATTATCACCACATCAAATTCCGTGTCTATTTGTCTGGTGTGTGCTACAACGTTATCAATCTCATCCATGTGGGGGATTGTTAGAAAATGTGGGTTTTAGACCCACATTGTCGAGTCATTTTGAGCTCCGATTTGAGTGTGCCTTGTGTGCGAGTTTGCAACAAGTCGTGCTTGGAGAGTGTTCTCCTCCGTGAGAGCTTTCCAATGCATATTTAAACACTCAAAACGACTAAGGGATGGATGAGTTATGATTATCCAAAGTTGCCCCCTTAGAAATGGAAAGTTTAGAATGGAACTTGAAGTCCCACATTGAAATGGAAAAAGAGTTTCCTTTACTTTATATAGTACAACACATGAGTAGTGTTCACTTGTGTTGGTTAAGTGTTGCTCCATCTCCTACGCGCGCGCAGGGGGGGGGGTGCAAATCATGGGATTTCGAGGGAGAATTCGTGGCTTCGCAAGCCTTCGGGCTTTCCGCGTGTGCGACCTGCGGACACGAATGCAGCAGAAAATTGGGCCGATCCGAACCGGACTAGTTTTGCTAATTATTATTTCCACAGGGCTTGGGCTTAAAATATGACTTAGTTTAATTCGATTTCGGAATTAATTTCTGGTTAAGTTAATTCAATTTTGGAATTAATTACTGGATAAGATAATTCGATTTTGGAATTAATTGAGGTAAATCAATTCTGTTTTTGTAACGAATTGTTTGCCACCGCCTTACCTTAATTAATTAACGCGGTTAATTAATAAAGGAAAATTGCCACCGACTTTTTGATTAGCACAACTAATTAATTAGGGCAATTGTGTAGCGCACAAGTTTTCCAATCCTATAAATACTCATCTAGAGCTCTAGGATTATTCATTCGAAATCACATCCTCTTCTCAAACAGTCTCTTCTTCCCTTCGGTGATATTCTTGCTCGGTTTCAAGCTCGCTGAGAGTGACGCTGTTTAGCTTCGCTGCAATCCGTTTTATCCTGGGAGGTGTTTTGCTTACACATACGATGAGGGCAAATACGCTTTAAGGAGACAGTCACGCACTGGACTCGGGTTTTTCTGTTCCTGCCTCCTTCTTATTTGTTTTATTTGTTCTGTTATTCACACACACGATTGCTATTGTTTTGTACTATTTCACAGATCGTCCAACAGCGCTTCCATTGCTTCTTATATCCATCTCCCATGTTGAAGTGAAGTTCGACCTTAATGTTATACGTTTAAATAACTTAATTCGTTAATCGTTTTATATCCACAATCTGATGATACCTGGCATATTTTTACGTAATTAAAAAAGATGAATACTGATGAGCAACTTCATCTAATTTGCTTCACAGCCTCGACTAGGGTGATGCTTGAATGGGAAATATTGACATGGTTATGTCTGATTTGCTATACTTTCAATTTTTTTATGTCTCTATCATTTGCTTAGGACCTTGGGTGCGGCCCCAAGGAGCAACTGTTGATAAGAAGAGCAAAAAGTTAACTATTTTAAAAAAGAACTATGAATTTTAAAAAAAAACAAAAAGAAACTCTGGAAAGCAGCAAAGTCAGTTACCCAATAAAAAAGGATGATGTCAAGAACACAAGAGGTAATTATTGTGAAAATCAGCTACATTGTCAAGAGTATATATAACACTAAATCTAAATTAAACATCAACTACACTGAAACTGAAACTGAATTGCACCCTTAAAAGCAACTAAAAGTTAACAAGTGATAAATATCTCAGGAATCAGGATCAATCTTGTAACATCGTTACAATTAACATATGGATTATGGAGCTTCAGCAAATTATTTGGATCAAGTTAAAGATAATTTTCAAACCTCAACTTTAAAATTCATGCATGCCAAAGACGAAAACCCAGCAAATGGCACTACAACAAAAACGGCCATTTCCTACCGCCCAATTGGTAGGAAATGGCCATAAATTGGTAGGAAATGGGGTCAATTCCTACCAACTGCGTTGGTGAGAATTGCTCCGGTCTGAAATGAGGGTTGGTAGGAAATGGGGGTTGTATTCAAAAGAGGTCCCACATGCCATGTGGCTGCCCATGTGGCGAGCCACATGGCATGCCACATGGCGGTGGACCCGGACACGTCATCGGCCACGTCAGGTGCCACGTCACCTAAAATGTGGTCCCGAATTGTGACATGGCAGTCCACGTGTCGTGGGGGCCCACCTCCACGTCACTTTGCCACGTCACATGTTGATCCCAGAAAATCCCTTATTTCCTACCAAGTTTGGTAGGTTTAAAAACAGAAGCATGTAAAAATTGTTATTTCCTACCAAGTATTTCCTACCACGTTTCTATTTTCGAATGGTAAGTGTGGTAGGAAATATGCAGGTTGGTAGGAATTGATGGTTTTTAAAATTTTTTTTTTTTGATTTTTTTCATTTCCAGTACAAACAAAACTCAAGTTTTGTCATTTAAATCAAGGGCTACCTACTATATTAGTTGTTCGATCACATAATTAATTTGATAGGAATTAGTTTTATATGTTAAAAGTTGATGAAATGATATACACACAAATTATCCACAAAATGTATCTCATTTTCACAAATATTAAATATGAATGAATTAAAAACAACAAAGACATAATTTCTTGAATAACTTACAAATACATAATTTATTAATTTTAAACTTACAATGAGATTTGATGATTTAATCTTCTTCTTCTTCTTTCTCTTCTTCTTCTTTCTCTTCTTCTTCTTCTTCTTCTTTCCCTTTCTTTCTTATCCACACATTTTTAACACCAAACACTATAAAAGCAAAAAGGTGATGGGGTCTGAAATTTGCTTCAGAGTCGTTTCCTACCAATATTGGTAGGAAATGAGCATAATTATTTGGTCCAATAAAAAATGTCCACGACTGATGGCGGGAAAATGTAACTCAAAACCTACCAATATTGGTAGGAAATAGCACCAGAGGAAAAATTAAGTTATTCAGTGGGATTCGAACCTTCAACCACTCACATAATGTACAAGAATCTTACCACTCAGCTGGGTATCAATTATGTTTATGTCAATACAAATTATGTATAAGTACTATTTTTCATGACAAGTCTATTTCCTACCAAAAGTGGTGGGAAAAGAACAAGGAAAAATGACATTTATTTTTATTTTTAAGAAATCGTTTATTTATTAATTTGAAAAATGTGAAGGATGATGATGTGGTAGGTGGGGTCTTAATTGGTCCCAGATGCTGCCAAAACCTACCAATATTGGTAGGTTTTGATGTGTGAAGGAAATTCAAAATTTGCACAATTTTTTGGCGGAAACTTCCCAGACCATTTCCTACCAATATTGGTAGGTTTTGAAGTGGGCGGTAAATTCAAATTTTTCGTAACATTTTTGGCGGAAATTCAGAAATTGTTTATTAATTTAAAATATATAAGGGATGATGATGTGGAATGTGGGGCCATTTTTCAGTGAAAATGTGGCCAAAACCGACCAAAGTTGGTAGGTTTTAGTTTCCGACCGAAATTTGGTAGGAAATGTTGCTTGCGTGTACAAACTTTGGGCCCCACTAATACCATTTCCTACCAACTTGAACATTGGTAGGAAATACTCACTCATTTCCTACCAATATTTTTTGGTATGTTTTATGTGGTAGGTTTTGTCCATTTTTGTTGTAGTGTGGGATGATAGATGGTTACCAAAGTCTCTGCATGCTCAAATGTCTGAGCCCCCATACAGTGTTATAAAGCATTCAGTCATGGTTAATAGATGCTAAGATAGCATAATACTGATGTACCTGTAAGGTGTGAAGAAGATTACAAGTAGCTTGCTTACAAATTTTTAAAGCGGCTAACGCACATGCCGCCGGCTAGTGTTTATCTAAACAAAAAACTAAGATGGGCAAATGTGAAAACAATACAGGTGCAAACTTGGAGTGTATAAACAAAATAAAGAAGAGTTTCAGGTACCTGATTCTGTAAGCTGAAGCCAAATCTGCACTAGCTTCAGCCATGGTAGATCGGATAGCAGCAGCTCATAGATAATCTTGAATTGCTTCACTAACTTCTCCGATCTCCTTATAAGTGTTTACCCTATTATTAAGTCCAGCTGCTGTACGTGGATCAATGAGGTAAAACTTCATAATAGCATGATATAGCATACGGATAATTACCCTGCAATCGGAATGGTAAGATCGAAACTACAAAGATTTGTAGAAGAAATAGTGGAACAAAACTATGTGGTGTACAGATTGAAGAGAATGTTTTCACATAAATCAACTTATTAAGATGATAGGATCAACGTATATAGTCTGAGAGTGAGAGAAATTACGTAAATAATTGAGGATACCATTACATGTAGATATTTTCTAGATTACTTAGAGACGGAGGATGGGTTGGATGCAGAGCAAGGCATGCTAAACAAAATAACGCATATTCTTTATCAGAATGCAAGCTAAAAAAGGAAATATTGAAAGATCCAAGGCATTAAAAAAAAACATACAAGATAGCAGTGACTAGCTTCTTCAACTCTACCAGCATCCATCAGTGCACTCCCCTACGGGAACAAGGTTGTGAACAGAGGTCAACTACGGTAAAAATCTTGATAGAGAATCAATTTCTTGATATAAGGCTAAAACTGGAAGTTGCAGAGCGAACCAAATAATTCTATACCTCCAAGAACCCAGCATCACAAGCAATGCATCACTTGTAGTTGATATTCCCATGTCCATTTTCCCTTGCTCATAAAATGTAGTAAAAAAATTACCTGCACGGTTCAATAGCCGAAATTTAAATATAAGATAACATTGAACTTAAACTGCCGACGAATCATTTGAGCACAGGGTCTACATGAATGCATGGGTAGAAATGTCTATGAATATAAAGAAAAGAGCCTCACCTAAGGCCATCGCATAATCAGGGCACGCCAGAGGAGCATGCTGATAGCAGATGATAGCCTCCTTAGGCATTCCCAGATCCTGGAAGATATAACAAAGACTAACCTAACAGTTGCTTTCCTGGGGTGGAAAGTTTATCGCCTACGATGGGAACTTACCTTAAACACATTACCCAGGTTTAGATATGCATCTGCAAATGTTAGTTTGAGCCTAACAGCTTCCTGAAAACCAGTTCCCACCGAAGTAACAAAAGAACATAGCAATACACACACATACTAAAACATATAAATAATTGCATAGAACAGAATTAAAACAATTACGCTATATGTAATATCACGTTGAAATCATTTTACCGATTTGTCACCTTCAAGTGTCCTAATTCAAAATAGGCCTACAACACATTACACATCTGTACAAGCAGCAATGAAACACCAAGAAATAATATAAAATAGTACAAGACATAAGTAAAAGTCATTCAAAACAACATTGTCATGTTCTTATTAACCTCATTGCCCGGCACAGGAAAGATAGCCATTATATATTGAGCCAACACGCTTGATACTGCATGCCTCATGGCATGGCTTATTTCTTGGAAAAGCCAGCAAAGGTTTTTTATTTCAGGAACCTTGATACTATAAATTAAGAGTAGTGCTACATACCCCAAATTGGGTACCAAATTTTGACACCAAATGATGTGGCACTAACTAATTGGCATTTTAGAATATTTTAATTGGATGGCCCTGGCGGACCCATTATAATTATAACCAATAATTACTTGCCATGTCATTTGGGAAAGAAATTTGGGTACCAATTTGGGGTACCTAGCATTTTCCATAAATTAATGACTCGTCTTTCCCCTCTGAGGCGCCATTAATTTATTTGCCATATATATACAGGGGTAGTTTTAATATATTGCTATAATCTGATAATTTGAGTCCATGGGGTATTTTGACCACACTGAAGGAAGGATACTCGAAACATGTGTTCGAATTAACTCTTGCGGAGCGGGGCCTGTGTTAGATAGTATGTGAAAATTTTTGTTCTCCGTAACCATGAATTCTCTTCCTCCATTTTTCTAGTCCTAAAGTACCTCGAAAATCAAACAACTTACAAATTAATGATTGAGTTACCTACGAATTATCAACAATATCAGCAATCAAGTGTAAAGATTGTGTGTTGTGTGTGCATATAGACAATATATATGACACTGATAGATGAAGAAGATAACTGAAAAATATGTTATACAACTTCATTTATTACAAATGAAAGGCAACTAATTTATACAAGAAAATGGTACATGAAAGTCTATGCGTGCAATACAAAGTCTATGCGTGCAATATTGAATCTGCAGAAAGTCTATGTTTTAACACAGAAAGTCTATGTTTCAACACCCCCCTCAAACTGAAGATGGTTGAAGGAACATCTTGAGTTTGCGAACAAGATCACGAAATGAACCAGGATGAAGAGATTTCGTGAAAATATCTGCAGTATTATCTGTACTAGAGATAGCATGCAGACGAACTGTTCCTTTTGCAACCTGTTGACGGGTGAAATGACAATCAATCTCTATATGTTTAGTGCGTTCATGAAAGACATCATTGTGAGCAATGTCCCTAGCACTTTTGCTATCACAGTAGATAATTGTGGCTGGAGAATGAGTTACAGTCATTTCTTCAAGTAACCATCGTAGCCAAATTAGTTCCTGTGTGGTGTCAGCTAGAGCTCGATATTCTGACTCGGCAGTGGATTTTGAGGCAAGGGACTGTTTCTTACTACGCCAAGAGATAAGAGAGTCACCTAGAAAGAAGCAAAATCCGGTAGTAGAACATCTAGTAGTGGGATCACCACCCCAATCAGCATCAGAGTAGGCATGTAACTCAAGTGATGAGTTGTATACATAATGAAGTCCATGAAAGATAGTGCCCTTGACATAACGAATTATGTGAAGGACAGCTGTATAATGAGGAGTGCGAGGAGCTGCCATAAATTGACTAACAATGTGAACGGCATGAGCAATGTCAGGACGAGTGAATGTAAGGTAGATCGGACTTCCTACCAACTGACGATACAATGTAGGGTTGTCAAGTAGGTCACCATTTTTAGAGTTAAGTTTGACCCCGTATTCCAAAGGTGTAGATGTGATCTTAGTGTCACTAATTCCAGATTTCAACAAAAGATCAGATGCATACTTGACTTGAGAAAGGGTGTAACCAGTAGGTATAGAAGAAACCTCAAGACCCAAGAAGTAGCTTAATGAACCAAGATCTTTCATTTCAAATTGCTGATTGAGAAACTGTTTGAGTTCAGAGATACCTGCACTGTCATCTCCGGTGATAATCATATCATCTACATAGAGGGGGAGAAGAACAATTCCTCGATCTGTCCGTCGAATGAAGCGAGCATGATCATATGGACTAGAAGAAAATCCTAGCTCACTAATGACTTTGCTAAATTTCTCGAACCAAGCTCGTGGTGCTTGTTTTAGGCCATAAAGTGCCTTGTTAAGCTTGAACACTTGACCTGGAGAGAGATCAAAACCGGGAGGAGGTTTGAGATAAACTTCTTCATCTAAGTCGCCATTAAGGAAAGCATTTTTGACATCCATTTGCCACATATCCCACTGTTTTGATGCTCCAACAGCGAATAAACTTCGAACCGATGTAAGACGAGCAACTGGTGCAAAAGTCTCCTCATAATCAATGCCATATTCCTGGGTAAAGCCTCTAGCAACTAGACGAGATTCATATCTCTCAATAGAGCCATCAACATTTGTCTTAACTTTATAGATCCATCGACAACCCACAGCTGTTTTGTTAGGAGGCAAGGTAACCACATCCCAAGTGTGATTTTTGTCTAATGCCTGAAGTTCTTCTGCCATAGCCTCCTGCCAAAGAGGGTTAACACTTGCCTCTCTATATGTTTGAGGCTCGTGCAATGATTCTATAGCAGAATATACATGATAATCAGTAAGACGAACAGAAGGTTTTCTTACCCGAGTAGATCGATGAGCATGCTCATCTGAAGAGGATGGTAAAATAGGAGGCTCGGTACTGGAATCCTCAGACTGACCTGCTGTAGGGATAGTAGTAGATGGAGATAGTTGTGTGAGCTCAACTGAAGGATCTATTGAATGTATATCAGAAGAAGATATTGGAGATTCTACATATTCATCACTGGGATGTAGATCAATAAAAGGATCTGTAAAGTGAGAAATGCTAGTAGAGGTGTCAATGTGAAATTCTGACATAGATGAGAACATTTTATGCTCCCAAAATGTCACATTTCATGAAACTCGTAGTCGATGAGAAATAGGATCCCAACAACGATATCCTTTTTGACCACTTCCATATCCAATAAAACAACAAAGGCGGGCACGTGGTTCTAGTTTTGTTCTTTCATGTGATGGAAGGAGAACAAAGCATGCAGAACCATAAACCTTAAGAGAATTATATGACGGAGGTTCACCATATAATTTTTCATAAGGAGACACATTATCTAAAACAGGGGATGGAATCATATTTATTGTATGTACAACTGTTAGAGCAGCTTCCCCCCAAAAGAATTATGGGCAAGAAGAAGAAATAAGCAGAGCTTGAATTGTATCTAAAATATGTCTATGTTTACGTTCAGCACGACCATTTTGTTGTGATGTGTAAGGACAAGAACTTTGTGCAAGAGTACCATAAGATGCCAAAAATTTAGCGAGTTCAGATTCTTTGTATTCTTTGGCATTATCAGCACGAAAAAGTTTGATTTTCTGTTTGAACTAAGTGTGGATCATTATGGCAAAATTTTTGTAAGTTTCTCCTAATTCAGATCGATTTTTCAAAATATATATTCATGTAAATCTAGAAAAATCGTCAACAAATATCACATAATATCTAGATCCCCCCATAGTAGGAGTTGGAGAAGGACCCCAAATATCAGAGTGAACAAGATCAAAAGGTAGTACATGTTGTTTTGCCAGTTTACATTAAGCACATTCAACTGTATTTTCACTTACACTACCTAAATGACCACTTGAAATTAGACTACGTAAACGAGAATATGATGGATGACCTAACCGGGAATGCCATATTGTAGATGTAGATGAAATAGATGCTACTAGATGAGTGGATGATGTTAGTGTTTGAAGATGAAGGGAAGTAAGCTCAAACAACCTTCCGCATCTACGTCCTGTCCCAAGAGTCTGTCCTGTCTGAGGATCCTGTACAAGACAACCAACAGAGGTAATGATAATATTTAGACCGAGATCACATAATTGACCAATAGAAATAAGATTAAGTGAAAGATTAGGCACAAAGTATGTGTCAGGAAGAGAAAGATCTTCTGTGGCTATCATGCCAACTTGTGTCACATTCATGGTGGAGCCATCAGCAGTTTGAATATTTGGAAGGAATGAGTTCTGTGTTTTCATGGTAAATATCGATGGATCATTTGTCATATGATTGCAACATGCAGAATCAAAATACCAAGAAGTACCTGAAGTGACTGAGAATGCAGTGGATGGAGAACTGGTTTTAGATAAAACCTGTCAGAGTAAGGATTCAAGCTCACTTGTAGATGAGTTTGATGCGATTTTTGATGTAGATTCGGAGGTTGTAGCAGCAGAAGTGTGGGAGAATTTGTTGGAACGGAAAGGTGGCTTTCTTTTGCAGAATTTTTGGGAGTAATGACCCTTTTGATGGCAATGTTGACAAATGTGATTACGAAGTGTCCTACAATCCTTGGTTGTATGTCCATTTTGTTGACAAAACTTGCAAAATGGTTTATCAGTATTGAAGGAGGGAGATACTACAAGGACTGTGTCTGTCACATGATTGAGTTTGCCAATGCCAAGTCGGGTTTCTTCAGAGATAAGTTCAGCAACAGCACCCTCCAGAGAGGGTAAAGGAACACGATGAAGAAGAGCTGCTTTAACTGGTTCAAAATCTTGAGTAAGAGCCATCAGAAACTGGATGAGTCGTTGTTGGTCACGATATGCCTGATAGAGTGTTGCATCCTCTGTGTGTGACCACTTTGGTTCAGATAGTGTCAACTGATCCCAAAGTGATTGTATATGTGAGAGAAAATCTGCTACCGGTTGACCAGACTCTTGCTTCTGTTTACTTAGAGAACTGATGATTTGATACTGGTGAGAAAGATCGGATGTAGTGTACCGTGATGCCAACAAATCCCAAATTTCTTTTGCAGTTTCATAGTTCCCAAACTGTAAATTAATTTTAGAAATTGAAGAGTTTCTAAAAAATGTGATAGCTTGGTGATTTTTGACATCCCATTCTTCAATACGATCCTTCAATTTGGAATCAGTTTCATCTTTCTCTTTTGTAGGAATAGTAAAATCTCCGTTTACATACCGCCAGAGTCTTTTTCCTTTCAGATAACTGCGCATAGCTTGAGACCAAATTATATAGTTCGAGCCATTCAAAATTGTTTGAATCGGTGAGCTATTTTCTTTTTCCATTATACAAAAATGTACAGGGAATTAAATATAAGGACCGAAGGTATAGTCACTCAGCAGCAGGAATTAAATAATGAAGTGATTAATTCAGAAGTATACAAAAGCTAAAGGCTCAAACGGTAAAGTAAAGGCAGTAAACTGTATTTTAGGTAATAAAGATAAGAAGATACCGAGTATAAGAAATACAACGGTTGTAAGAACGAGCTTCTGTCTTTCTTCCTAAAAATGATGAACTGTATTTTTCGCCGGAGATTCACGAGTTGCGTAACTGGTTAAACTTGTTGAATTGAGTAACTAGTTGTGTTAACTCGTGACTGAGTTGGGCGATTCAGTGAGTTGACTCGAAGTGTGTTTATACAAATAGAGGGTACCCAGATGAATAAGAGTATGTATGTTATGGTCTGTGCAACTCGCTTAGTTACACACAAATTGTTCGTGTAAATGACACCGAGAGCTAATTCGCCGGAAAAGATCAGGGGTATGTCTGATTGGTGGCTGCTAGAAGTTGGTTACAGAGTATTTCTGGTAGACACCAAGTGGACTCACAAAGTGTTTGTCGATATGTCTAAAAGGACTGTACACCAGAAAAGATGATAGCAGCAGATGGGGTTTAGCGGAAGCAATATAGGTAAGAAGCTTAAAGCTCTGATACCATGTTAAAGATTGTGTGTTGTGTGTGCATATAGACAATATATATGACACTGATAGATGAAGAAGATAACTGAGAAATATGTTATACAACTTGATTTATTACAAACAGAATGCAACTAATTTATATAAGAAAATGGTACATGAAAGTCTATGCGTGCAATACAAAGTCTATGCGTACAATATTGAATCTGCAGAAAGTCTATGTTTTAACACAGAAAGTCTATGTTTCAACATCAATAACACACTTTTAATCTCGAGAGTGAAGGAGACAAGATTTGGTAAAGTAAGTCCTGTTTTGTGTGTTTGGCTGTTTGCTCCTAAGGAATGCACAGAGTACAAAAGTGAATAAAGATTAGTACGCTCCTTCTTACTCTAAGGAACTAGATGAATTATTACTTAACAAATAAATCAACAAATGCATTTCCATAAGTGGGGAATCCTTTATTATAATACCCGAATCTACCATATTATGCAATTAATTAATTAGAAAAAAGGAATTATTTTAGGACCAATCAGAAGTCATCCCTAAATTTTTTACCAATAATATTCATTCTTTAACTTTCCTTCTATTAAATTTTAATCAAAGTATTAACCACATACAAGTTAACCAATACAATATTTTAGAATATAATATAAATATATAATTAATCGATTGATATAATTTGATTATTATCCCCGTTGTACTAAAACAAATCTCAAAACACAACTAATTAATTCATCGTTGTCCTCATTAATTATTCTTTTCTTATATCAAAACATTATTCAATATCAATGAACCATCAATCACCTCCGTTTTTCCATGAAATTATATATTTACATAATTTTGATTTAAATATATCTTTTATATGTTATACCCCAACTTTCGCGAGATACTAATTATATATTTTTTACTTAGTTTTGGACTACTCAATATTTATTATTTTAAATTAAGTTAATTTATACTTATTTTTTGTTATTTAAAAACTTAACTAAAATGTAGTTAAAAGATTATTACTTAACTATTTATCATAGTATCTACGGGATGATCTTAGCTCCATGCGAACAAAACTTGCACCAGGGCTTAAACAATTAAGCATCCCGGTATAAGTATAAATTTAGTTAAAAATTTATTACTTAGCTGTCCTAAATTTTAGATTAATAATATTCATTTTTCAACTTTCCTTCAATTAAATTTTAACCAAGGTACTAATCACATATATTTAAGTTAACCATGTGTGCAATACAATTTTTTAGTATATAATTAATCAATTGATATAATTTAATTATTATACCATGCAATCCTCGCAATCAAGACCAACCCACCTCTCCCCGTTGTGCTAAAACTAATCTCGAAAAACAACTAATTAATTCATCTTTGTCTTCATTAATTATACTTTTTTAAACCAAAACATCTTTCTTTTATTATAGTACCTAAGTCTATCCATGTATAGTTAATATATAGTTAACCAATCAGAAAATTGTGAATTATTTTAGGACCAATCAGAGACCACTTCTAAATTAAAGATCAATCATATTCTTTTAAAACTTTTCCTTATTTAACATTTCATTCCTATTATGCTAACCACAATTAGTTAACAATTCTAATCCTTTATTACCTGGTATAGAGTTAGATGCAGTTAGAGCAAGTCCAACAATATCCTAGTTGGTGCCCTATAAATATAATAAAATATAGTGTCCTAGTGATTTAAGTCATGATTTTTGTGTATCAATTCCAACAATATGCCTTATACTTGTGCCTTATAAAATATATTTGAATTAGGCTTTCAAAAAAAAATATTTGAATTAGAATTGGAGGGAAGAGAAAAAAGAGAGGAGAGAGAAGTGTAGAAAAGGAGGAAAGTTAATTTTTTATTGTTAAAAATGATTTAGGACAAGTATAGAGGTGCCTTAGATAAAAGGCATGAGATGGATGTTCTAGTGTTTTAAGGCACAACTAGGACATTGTTGGAATACAAAAAGTGACTAAATGTCCTAAATATTGATTTAGGACAATATTTAGGACATTGTTGGACTTGCTCTTAGCCAATCAAAAAATTATGAATTATTATAGAATCAATGAGAGGTCATTTCTAAATTTTAGACCAACCATCATTTAAAATTTTCCTTATTTACCATTCTCATCCTATTATACTAACCATGGTTAGTTAACAATTCTAATTTAAATGTAATAGTTGCTTGATTTAACATATCCCTATATTAATATATATTTTTCAATGTCAAAAACCAATTATAATATATTAATACTATTAATTAAAATCAATAAGGATTATACAGATACATAATATTAAGCTATTTTCGCAATATTAATCTTCCACCCTTTGATTTACAATTAATCATAATTACATTATTATATATTACAGGTTAATTTTCATGAATTTATATAAGAGTCAATCAGAATTTATCACTAAAATTAAATTAATCATATCATTCATATCCTAATTTTCCTTATTTAGCCAAAAAAACTTTACAATTAGATTATATGCAATGTCAAACTCAAAATTGTCGAATCATTTTCGCACAAGGACTACATGAATGCCTGAGTAGAAAGTTCTAGATAATGTACAGAATAGAGCCTCACTGAAGACCATTGAACGCCCGAAGAGCACGCTGATAGCACACGATAGCCTCTTGGAGCATTCTAGAGCTTGGGAGATGTAACAAAGATTTAGGTTTAATAAAAAGTTTCTTGGAAAGTTTAGCGCCAACGATAGAATTATACATTAATATGCATCGGTAAATGTTATTTTGAGCTTGACAACTTCCTAAACCCAGGTCCCGCCAAAGTTGGTACAAAAAGAACATCACAATAAACACGCATACAAAAACATATACATAAATGCATACAACAAAATTAAAACAATAATGCAATATCACGCTGACAGTTCTCATTTGTTACATTCAAGTGTCATAGTTCAAAAAAAGGTCTGCCACACATATATACAATGTGGCAATGAAGCACCAAGAAATAATATAAAAATAGTACAGGAAATACGCAAAACCTTATTCCAGGACACCTGATAATCACTACTCACCCAATGTCAGTATAAGATGAAAAAAGAGGAAAGAACACCAAATGAATAGAGTACAAAAGTTATGGGAGAATTATTCCTTGAGCAAATAGACTACCAAATGCATTTCCAAACAGGTGGGGAATAATCAGATAAAAATATCAATCACTCAACATTCCTAAAAAGTCATGCAAAATAAATTCTAACTTTTACTTCAAAGGTAACGTGAAAATTAAATCTTCTACTCTTTCATACTTTAAGTCACAATTTAAATTACAGCATGTTGGTAATTAATATAAATGTCAACTTTTTTTCATGCAGAGAAAATGCCTTTCTACGTGAACAAAAGGGTACTAAATGCGCACATATGCTGGTAAAGAACATACATAAAAATAAGAACTAAGAGTAATGTACAAAGAAAAATGATGTCTTACTACGCGAACAAGAGGGTCGTAGGGTATTAAATATGCACATATGCAGGTAGAAAACATACAAAAAAAATAATTACAAAGAGTAATGTACTTGCTAATGATGATTTCCTCTCCAAGTCCAGTGTCTAGGCATAACGAACTCAGTGCAAAGAAATAATACTAATGACTAATCAACCAATAGCAAAAAAAAAAATATATGACCAAATGCAAAAATCAGATGTTTAATCCAAAGGAATCCATTCAATTAAATGTAAAGAGCTAATCTCAAAGATGAATACTCTTACTTCCAATACAACTTTCACAATAGGAAATACAACTTGCATACTAGGAAGCAAATTACAAGTACCCATAAATTACTTAAGTTCTAAATATGATGTCATTCAAATCATATGCGCTGTTCATCCACCTTAATTACACGCCATATTTGATAGCTACTTTCCCACGTCCATTCACACCCTATCTGGTTCCATAGATATTCAATATTTATAGGTAACCCTCCTCGATATTAATTCCTTCAATAACAACCGCATGTTGACCACGAAAATCCTTCGCCTACACATTTGGTGGATGTTGGTAAATACCCATCAAAAGATGATGAGACTTATACATCAAGAATGTAAGATACTAGTATAATGTCAAGGTTTGAACAGAAAAAATCTTTAATCATTAGATCTCTTTGTGATCTGCAAATTGGCGGGTGACTTTAATGATCCCTACGACTGTTCTTTTCTCCACTGTTAGGGCTTGAAATACTTCATTTTTTATCATTTTTGCATTAAAGCCTTCAATGAATATCCTTGGGGTACTATAACAGAAAACAAGAAAAAATTAGTAATTAAATTAACTATAAAAAATGAACATGTAATCTTTTCATTACCTCTGATTTGTCAATTGGACCCTTTTGGGGGTTTAGCTTTGCCTCAAAGGGGTAACTCTCCAAGAACCCTTCCCCTTTGTCTCGAACCAACTTCATGGGCTTCTTGATCCAACATTGAAAACAACATGCTGTTTTTTCCCCTCCACTTTTTACGGTAATAGTAATAAATCATGTCCAAGATATCCTGAGGGGATACCTGATGGGATACCTGATGTTTCCTCTGCTCAGTCCTTCTGTAATACTCAATTGATACTGTTGCAGCAACAACAATTGCCCAACAGCAGCCTATATTGTATTTATGCACAAATTCATCATTTATTAGTAGAGAACATATTGTATAATATAGTACATCCTAATAAACCCTATATATATATATATATATATATATATATATATATATATATATATGCCATTGCTCCATGAAAAATACACTTACATAAACAAAAATAAAGAACACCATAGAATCTTACATAAAATCACATTTAAATTCTATTTTTCACATCAAAAATAATGTTTGATGAATAAATTATATAGATTCTAACAAAAAATTAGGATCAAATATATAAGATTACACATATTTTCATTGTTACAAAAATATATATAAGATTCTATACTGGATTCTATGTAAATTTAATTTTTAAATTTAAATGAGATTCTACATTAGATTCGATATGTTAAGCTTAATTGTTGTTATAATTTGTGTTTCTTATCATAACAAATCATTTTTTATGAAAAATAAAGTATTATGATGGTGTTTTTTATTGTTCGTTATATAAGGTATTCTTCCTAGAGTGTAAATATATATATATATATATATATATATATATATATATATATATATATATATATATATATATATATATATATATATATATATATATATATATATATATATATATATATACAGTTGCACTCCATAGAGAACACTTTATATAAAGAACAAAGAATAACACTATAAAATTCATTATAAAAGCTCATATTTATACTATTATATAAAAGCTGAAACATTTAAAGTTTTGGTATCTGTTTTTGGTACTTCGTGAATTTACTTATTTACCCTTCATTATAAAGAAAAATAAATACACCTAAACTAAATAATAACATAATATAATTCATAGTAATTAGTCGAGATATTACCTTTTATAAACACCTAAAAATATCAATCATATCATATCTTTCCACCATTAATATTTCTTTTCGAACTAAAACAAGTTACCTTTTTAATTTAAAACAAATCTTATCATATCTTGCCATCATTAATATTTCCTTTCGAACTAAAACACGTTACATTTTTTAATTTAAAACAAATCTTATAATCATCAATATATACCCGAAAACATCACACCATAATTTTCATTCAAGGAAAATATAACACCTAAAATAAATAATAACATAATATAATTAATGGTAATTAGTCGATTAACATAATAAAATTAATGGTAATTAGTCGATTTCCTTTTTCACATTAATATAATAAAAATTAATGATAATTAGTCGATTGCCTTTATCACATTTACTTTTAGTTGAAAGATATTACCTTTTATAAATACCTAAAAACATTCGTATCATATCTTTCGATCATTAATATTTCCTTTCGAATTAAAATACGGCACCTTTTTAATTTAAAACAAATCTTACAATCATTAAAATATAACCGAAAATATCACAACATAATTTTCAAGAAAAATATAACACCTGAAATAAATAATAACATTATATAATTAATGGTAATTAGTCGATTGCCTTGAAGATATTACCTTTTATAAACACCTAAAAAAATCAATCGTATCATATATTTCAATCATTAATATTTCCTTTTTAATTAAAATACGTTACTTTTTTAATTTACGACAAATCTTACGATTATTAATATATACCCGAAAATATCACATCATATTTTTCAATTATTAATAAAATATATTAAAAATCGTATACGTTGTTTATAATAAGGAAACATTAGTATAATCCGTAAATATGAGTATATTAAATTATATCAAATTAAAATTAAAAAATTATTAAAAATAATGATTATATAAAAACATAATTATAATATTAAATAACAAGAAACCCGTGCATTGCACGGGTTATAAGCAAGTAAAATTAATTGTAATAACAATTAAACTTTGGTTATGAATAATACTAGAATCTAGTATTCCCTCTGTCCCGTCCATTTGTTATCGTTTCAAAATAGGGTGTCGACACGCATTTTAAGGTGGATTTTAAGGATTGTTCCATAATTTATTTTTGAAAGTTTTTTTTTGTATAAAAAATAGAACAATTCTATTTTTATACCAAAAAAAGAAAAAATTAAAAATAAGTTATGGAACTATCCTTAAAATGCATGTCAGAAAGTGATAAAAAAGTGTAAACAAATGGATGGGACGGAGGGAGTATTAATTTATCAACAATAATTATAATAATATTTTTTTTTCAAAAAATAATGTGATTTTATGGTGTTCTTCTTTGTTCTTTATATAAAGTGTTCTCCATGGAGAACAATGAAGAACACCTTAGATCTAATAAATTCATTGGCCTCGCCAGGGGCACCCAATACAAAAAGTTGTTTTTTTTATCCTCTATCCATCCAGAAAAAAAAAGTTACTGATGACGAAAGTGTTCTTTATTATTTGTTATATAAGATGTTTGTTATGGAGTGCAACATTATATATATATATATATATATATATATATATATATATATATATATATTACTGCAATTATGTTGATCAAGCATGATGATTCTCAGTGCCCTTTGTTCACCTTGTATTGGAAAAAAAAACAAAAAAAATATAAATCAGAAAACAGAACACTATCAGGTCAAATAGTGTGATCAAATCAGATCAAATTGACTCTATAATGATAACATTAAATTTGCAGTTTGCATTGTACTGTTCCATTAAATATAATAATCATCCACACTAACAAATAAAAACATACCTAATAATTTACTAGTTACATTATACAATGAATCAATGAACAAATATAAAATTTCTAACAAACTACTCCCAAAGAGTACCAAGAAATGTACAAAATTACAACTACATAAACTTACTATTCACAATTTATTTTAAATTTTTTGAAATAATTTATAGATAACACTTCTACTACAACATCAACAACTAATCTATCACAACACATATATACACATTTTTAAAAAATCGCAAATTGACAAAAAATAACGAAGAGGAAATCCACATATACTAAATCAAGAAAAAAAAATCTATAAAATCTTTTTTACCAAGAATGTTGTGCACCTAATCAACATATTTCAAGAACAAACTTATAAGCCCAAGAACCACAAGTAAATTGTCTTCGTACCTCCCCGGTAAGAACCATGTCCGACATTGCTTGTTTTCTTGATAATCTTGTTGGGCTTAAACCCAATACGGTAGTATGGGTTTGGGTGGTCCAAGATATATATGGGTAAGATAATAATTGTATGTGTAGACAATTATTATATATGGTATGTCTTGATCACAAAGTTTGGAAATTAGGTGCCAAGAATTGGAAGGCTTGTATAACAAGTATGGTAAGACTTGTAGAACAAGTATGGTAAGTCTTGGTGGCTAAGTTTTGGATGGCTATATATACATAGTCATATTGTATTTGTTTGATAGTGGTGAAAGCTTAAGAGATGTAGTCTTAAGTATTGTTTGGGAGATGCTTGAGCATTGTTGGCTCAAGTATCGGGTTGGGACACCGTTAAGGTGTTATTGTTTTGATGTATTGTTGATTATTGTTAAGATTAATAATACAAGTTTGGGGCGTGGGTGTTTCCACGTCAAGTATTTGTGTGTTCTTGTTTTGCGCTTTTGTAGATCAACTAATCAATTGGTTGTGTGTGTGCTCTGTATTGGTGTTTGTGAATCTCAGATTGTGTAAGTCCCCTAACCTAACAAATCTTGCAGATTAAATATAAACAGAAGACCGTGTGTGTATATTTTGTAAATGGTGGTGTGTTTGTGTTGCAAAATATGAGGAGGTCCCACCCTAAAATCTTAACAGTACGTACAATATTTGTAATCTATTCTATTATATTAAAGCCGAAACATTAAAAGTTTGGTTGGTTGGTACCTACTGAATTTACCTAATTACCCTTACTCAATTACAGATCTATTAACTAATCAATTTCCTTTTTCAGGTTACGCATATTATCTTTTCTATTTTCAATAACTAAATAATTTCCTTTTCCAAGTAAAATACAATATCTTTTATATTTTATCTAACTACAATTTCTCATTTATTAATCAATTTCCTTTTTAAGTTTAAACATATAACCTTTTCTATTTTTCAAAAACTAAATAATTTTCTTTTTCATTTAAAATAAAATATCTTTTACATTTTATCTAACTAAAATTTCTCCTTTTAAAAACACTACGAGCAATTTTGTTTAAAAAAAAATAACTTAATTATATATAATCGCTATTAACTAATCAATTATCTTTTTCAGTCAAAACACGTTACCTTTTCTATTTTCTCTAACTAAAATCTCTCTTTTTCCAATTATATTATGGATGGTTACCTTTTCAACAAAACACATTACCTTTTTTTCTTTCTTCTTACTAAAACCTCCATTTTTCTAATTATATTACAGGCGTTTCTATTTAATAAAAATAAAAATAATATTATAATACTAATAATTAACCAATTACCATTTCAGCTAAAAAATAACTTAATTATATATAATTATTATTAACTAATCAATTACCTTTTTCAATCAAAACACGTTATCTTTTCTCTTTTCTCTAACTAAAATCTCTCTTTTTCCAATTATATCATGGACGGTTACCTTTTTTCAGCAAAACATGTTACCTTTTTTCTTTCTTCTTACTAAAACCTCCATTTTTCTAATTATTTACAGGCGTTTCTATTTAATACAAATAAAATAATATTATAATACTAATAATTAACTGATTACCTTTTCAGCTAAAATATATCATGTTTTCTTTTTTTTTTTCTAATTACATTCCATTTTTTTCTAGAAATATAACGGGAAGCGTTAATTTCTCATTTTCTAAAAACTATGAACAATTTTATTTCGTAAAATAACATAATTAAATTATAATTACTATAAACTAATCAATTACTTTTTCCACATAAATCATGCACGTTATCTTTCTATTTTCTTTAACTAATTTTTTTTAATTATATCACGGACGGTTCTATTTAATAAAATAAACTTATAAACTTATAATATTTTTAATTAACCGATTACCTTTTTCAACTAAAACATATCATCTTTTCTATATTTTCTAACTAAAATCGACAATATTATTTTCTCATTTTCTAAAAATGTTATGAGCAATTGTATTTAGTAAAATAACGTAATTCAATTATAATTACTGTAAACTAATCAATTACCTTTTTCAACTAGAACATATAATCTTTTTAATTTTCACTAACTAAATTATCTATTTTTCTAATCATACCACGGACATTTTATTTAATAAAATGAAATAATAATTTTATAATTACTAATAATTAATTGATTATTCTTTTTAACTAAAACCTATCATTTTTTCTATATTTTCTAACTAAATCCCTCCTTTTCTAGAAATATCACGAATAACATTTATATAATTGTTATCAAATCATCTCATATAAAAAAGTAAGCCTACAAAATTCATGTTTTAAAAAATTAATTTTAATTAATGAAAATTTTTATATAATATAAAAAAATCCGTGCATCGCACGGATTTTAGGCTAGTAAAATAATATTATTTGTGAAATAATGGAAATTAAAGGCTTGCATAAATTGTACTGCTACTAAGTGTTGAACCTAAAAAGTGAATATGTTAGCACTCTGGCTACTGCACTTTTCTTGTCTAACCAATATTTTTAAGAAACAATAACAAATGATATACTGTATGTGCGTATGTGTTAAACCTAAACCAAATATTTGAATACTTTTAACTTTAAAATTTATAATTATCTTAAAAGCAACTAACTATTAGCCGGTACTACCAAATTATACTCTTTTTAACAGTAATTTTATGATAATGTTTGTATTATTAAAAAATGAGTAAATTACATAGTGGTGGCTGTATTTTACACCAATTTTCAAAATAGTGACCAAATTTTCAGATTATCAAAAGAGTGGCCAACTTTTCTTTCCGATTTTCAAAAGAGTGGCTGTCGTCAACTTCCGTTAAATTTTCACCGTTAACTAATATATTTAAATAGTAAATTACAGAATGGTGACCATACTTTACAATTATTTTCAAAATAATTAACGGTGAAAATCATTAAATAGCCAATATTTTAAAAATCATTGTAAAGTATGGCCACCATTCTGTAACTTATTCTTTAAATATATTAGTTAACTGTGAAAATTTAACGGAAGTTGACGCAGCCACTCTTTTGAAAATCGGAAAGAAAAGTTGACCACTCTTTTGAGAATCTGAAAATTTGGCCACTATTTTAAAAATTGGTGTAAAATACAGCCACCACTATGTACTTTACTCTTAAAAAATTGAACCTTGAACATGTGATGAGTTCATTTGTATAAATAACTGAATCGGAGAATGCAATTGGATTTTACACCAAGAGTATGCTTTTAAAATTTTCAGGTGCAGCAAACATTTTGTTATCATTTAGGATATGAAATATTTCTGTGAACCCATACAATCCCAACAGTATTGTAGAATATTTGAGACTAAAACTCAGACATTGGAAGATGGGGCGTCTTAAGATGAAGTTAAAAAATATTATTATTTACTAATTAACAATCAATTAGTCAAAATACAAATGAGGGTGACAGAAAAATTATTATTTTAAACCAACTTTATGCAGTAAAGTTTTCTTTGATAACGGTAAAATACTAACTTGGTATAATATTTGTAGTAAATCTTGGATTTATTTAATGTGTGTTTTTTGATTGGCACTAGAAAGATCCATAAACCTTTTCTCTTCTTTAACCTTTAATTTGTAATAAAACTATGAGCTAGCTAGATATGATAAAGAATGTTGTTATTAGTAATTAGATTAGCATAGAATATTACTCCCTCCGTCCCAATTTACATGTCCCTTTTCTAAAAAGCACACATATTAAGATAAAGTTAGTTGATTAAATTTTTCCAACTAATACCCTTATTTAATACATTGGAAAGTGAGAATAGAGTTAAGTTTTAAAAAGTTAAATTTTTGATACAATAAATGTAGGGATAGTTTTGTAAAACTACACTTAAATTTGCATTGAAAAGAGAAAAGGGACATGTAATTTGGGACAAATTTGTTTTAGAAAAGGGATATGTATTTTGGGACGGAGGGAGTAATCAGAAAAATTCATTAATTAGATTTAGGCTACGTTGGTAATTCATTTGTCAATTGCATAAATAGTATCTCATTGTTAGCATGAGAAAATATAAAATTTGAAACTGAGAAATTTGTTGGGAATAATAAAATAAGAAGAAATACATAGCCTTACTAAAAAGTAATGTATAGTATCAAAATTTTAGCTTAAAAGAAGAAATTAATCTGATCAACTATACAAAACCTACAAGTCTAGAGTCATTTCGATACTTGTTCAAACTTGATGATAGGGTGGAGCAGTATTATAGTATCTCATGTCCAATCAAAAATATTTTATTTATGGCTAAACAATAATGGCTTTTGTTTTTTTTTCTTCTTTAATTTTAAGTACAACACTTTATTATTCCCCTAAGAGCATATCCAACACTTACTATTATTTTCAAATATTTTGATATAAGGGTGTAAAATGGTGTAAAAGTTATACTATATTCAAATTCAATTCATTACACTAAATTTTACATCACTCTTATATTAAATAGGTTATTTTATTGTAAAGTTAGAGGTAAACTGTAAAAGTAATAATTTTGCTGGGATATTTAGATAATAAATGGAAGGACAATGGTGGAATATACAAAAAATTTAAATTTTGGTGTGACATAATGATGTAAATTTTAGAATTGGATTGGAGAGGAATTCTATATCAAAATATGTGTTAAAGTATAAATTTAAATTTGAATTGGAGATGATCTAAAACGCAAAAGATTATCCAAGATCTCTTTGCATTCTGTTGTGCCCAAAATCCGCCTTGGACTTGATTTAAGGCCCACTAAGGTTATGGACTCGAATCAGGTGGATATGGACGGATAGATTGAGCTAAGGAGTAAGTATGGTAATCTAGTATGCCTTATAAATAAACTGGAGGATAGGATTCTGGCATCTAGTTCAAGGTATGTTCATACAGGGGTGTGTGCATGTGAACCCCGGATAAGGGTAAAGCTGTGTGAAGGCCAGGCAGGGGTTCAACTAGGTAGCAGATTGCCAGGTTAGGGGTACGCGCATGAACCCCGAAGGTTTCCAGAAAATACACCAGCGGGCTCGTAATCGCCTATATTATAGGAGATTGGATACTACACGTCGTAACAACCTTCAGAATATCTCCTAAACAATAGGAACGGTTTATCAGTAGCAGTTATCAGGGATTAATATCATATATATATGGAATATATATATATATATACGTGTGTATGTATGGATATATCACGATAGAAAGCGGGGATTATCATGGAGCAACAACTGGATAACTAGGTCAGCTGAGATATGGATCGAGGAGGGTCTGTTACAGAGGATAGGGTAGAGGGAAACGGAGGATAATCACAAAGAACTACATGAGGACTTGATCTCTTATATAAATAAGAGTATGTAGGCACTTTGCAAGGGGTTGGATACACACACACCTCTAACACTTGCTCTTAGCTGTGAACAGTGGATTGAATAGGTCATATTCGATCATCATAGCCTGGGGTACCTTGCAAACTCAGTCCATATAATCACTCTTCTCCCTCTCGGATTAGGGTTCATGAGATTAGGGTTTTTTGGCTTGAAATTCGATTATTTGATTGATATTTTCGGATTTTCTTGGTTTATTTTAGTAATTATTTCATTGAAGTGTTATACCAATTTTCCCTCACAACATCTGTGGCGCTAGAAGGAGGGGTGGTTTTATCTCTTGAGGGAAGAGATGTCTCGAAAATCTGGTGATGATTACACACCGGAAGATGGACGAAGTGGTGATGATGAGGAGCGGGACGAGGAGAAAACGAATCTGGAGCTGAAGGATAAGATTAAGAAGATGGAGAAGAAAATCGCTACTTTGGAAAAGAAATCTGAAAAGCTAAAGAAATGGAAGCAAAGGCATGGTTCCATGGATCAAAAGATTAAAAAAAATGTGGTCACACCTGTTCGGTTAGATTTTGACAGTGATGGGGGGTCGAAAAAAGAGGCCTCACAGAAGGGATTTTCTGATGTGGAAACTGACCAAACAGATCCAGACTGGACTGAAGGAGAAGAAGAGGTACGACAGTCACGGGGTTCACCCACCCGTAGCTTGAGTGTCTTTGACAGGTTGGGTAACAAGGTGGACGCCAAGGACCTGCGTCACAAACTTGATGGGAAGAAGGAAAAACAGACCAGGAAAGCCCCAGAGGCAAAATCACAAGGGTCTCAAAGTTATAGAAAGGATAAATCTGTTTCCAAGTCTGGTAGGCCATCCAAAGGGGTTGAAGCTGAGCGAAGCTGTAGTTCTCGGCATAACCCCAAAAATAATGATGATGGCCATGAGTTAAATGAAATTTCTAGCGATGATGGCAGCAAATTCACAGATGAAGAGAATGAGCACTACAAGGTAAAGGACCTGCGTGAAGCCTTAAGGAAGTTAAAGGTGGAAAAACAATCGCTGGAAGGCTTGACAGTGGCTTCACCCTTTACCAAGAGGGTGAGGGATTCGCCACTCCCACCAAAATACCGGGGGGTGGGAGACCTAAAATTCAGTGGAACCACTGATCCAGTGGAATACCTTAGCCGATTTGATACGGAAATGGAAGTATACCAGGTGAAAGACCTAACGAAGTGTCACTTATTGGCCGCTACACTAAGGGACAGTGCTCATCAATGGTTCAAGAGGCTACGGCCAAACTCTATCCAATCTTGGAGGCAAATGAATGAAATGTTCGTAACCCAATTTCGGGCTTCGGTTGCGTTCGCACCCCCAGCTAACACTTTGGCGAACATCAAGCAGGAAAGGAATGAAACCCTCACTGAATATTTCAAACGGTTTAATGCAGAGGTCCCTAAGGTGAGGAAGACCACAGATGAAACCTATAAGAATTTCTTGATTGCGGGCGTACGCCCAGGCAGAAACTCACAAGGTGGTTGAAGAGTCAATGGCTAAACTTGAGAAGAGTCGAGGTTCAAGGGAATGGAGCGGGAGCAAGAGGCGTAGGTCATACAGCCCGAAAGATAGGGGGTACCACAAACGAACCTCCTATGGTGGAAGCTCCTCTACCAGAAGCACCCATCGTGATGAGAAGACAGCCCCTATAACTGTGAATGCAACTAACACAGGGAGAACGGTAAACTACAGATATCCTACAAGAAAGGATTCTCAAGGTTCAGGCAGGTACACTGAGTACACCCCGCTCACAGCTTCCATTGAGCAGGTGTACGAGGTAGGGAACAAGGCGGGAATGTTCAGAAAACCAACGAGGAATGGACCCCCAGGGAATAAAAATGAAGGACGGTATTGTGCTTTTCACGATGCCAATGGACATGAAACGGCGGAATACCGTCATTTAAAGGACCACATCGAAGACCTTATAAGAAGGGGTTACCTCACCGAGGTCGTGGCTCCAGAAGCTAAAGGGGACAAGAATGACAGAATTCACAAAAAAACTGAAAAGGTGAATCCTGAACGCCTTACAAGAGCCAACAGTATCCGCACTATAATTGGTGGACCGTATATCGGGGGTACTAGCAGGAACGCCCAGAAAAATTATGCCTGGGAAGCAAGGGGCGTACCCCTCACGAATGTGTACAACCTGTCTGAAAGGCCGCCCAAACTCTTTAAGGGTGAGGCAGTTGACATAACGTTCACCGAGGAGGATGTCAGGCACGTGCACCACCCGCATAACGATGCTTTGGTAATTAAAGCTGCAATCGGAGGTTTGAACGTACACCGAGTATTGGTGGATAATGGAAGTTCGGTGAATATCTTGGCGTACAGCACTTACCAGAAAATGGGGTTACTTGACAAATAAATGGCTCCTTCTTACAATGAATTGTACGGATTTACTGGAAACCCTGTACAAATTGTGGGATGAGTAAAACTCCCTCTCACTTTGGGAGAGGAACCCCGGTCAGCCACACAGGTGGTGGAATTCATGGTGGTAAATGAAGACATTTCCTATAATGGGATACTTGGAAGGCCGATATTAAAGGAAATGCGAGTAGTGACGTCCATTTATCACCTGTCAATGAAATTCCCAACTCCCGGAGGAATTGGGTGTGTTCAAGGATGTCAATCAGATTCAAGGGAGTGCTATAGTAAAGCCCTGCATACAGCTGAACAAGCTTATAAACATCTATTGTTGGTGGATGGGGGTACCTCGGAACAATGCTATCGTTACCTAGACCCCAGCACAGGGAAGAGAGATGAATCTTTACGTCGAAAGGAAACACGACTAGAAAGAGACATGTGTAATGTTGTCATGATTGTACAACATCCAGGCGAGGAGCCCTATACAGATGTTGCACCTTTTCGGGGGGTTAGTACCCCTAACGGGATACTAATGTTGGAAGCTCCTGAGGAGCCATTGATCGAAGGCATAGTTGAAGAAGTCCGTGACAGTGACTTTGAAAGTGTAGATAATGAAAACAATATGAAGGAGCCAATGAAGTCCGATGGTCAGTCGGTGGAACCCCATCAGGGTGCGAAACATGTGAACCCAGTGGAGATTGATCTTGATCCTCGAATGCCCGAAACAAAGGAAAAGACTGGGGCGGCCGAAGACACCTTATCTATCCTGGTGGATGCAGCTGATCCTACTAGGGAATTGAGGGTTGGTAAATAGTTGAACCCTGAAGTCAAGAAAGCACTAGTTGTATTTCTAAGAAACAACTTAGACGTATTTGCATGGATCCATGAGGACATGGTAGGAATAGATCCAAGGGTGATGTGTCACCATTTGAACATTGATCCAGACATGAAGGCTGTAAGGCAGAAAAGGAGAGCAATAAGTGGGGAAAGGGCCGTCGCCCTGAAAGAAGAGGTAGACAGACTGTTGAAGGCCAAGCTAGTAAAGGAATCATTCTACCCCATGTGGTTGGCAAATCCGGTCTTGGTAAAGAAACCCAATGGCAAATGGCGTACGTGCGTTGATTTCACTGACTTGAATAAAGCATGTCCCAAGGATAGCTTTCCGCTCCCGCGTATTGATCAACTAGTCGATGCTACGGCCGGTCATGCCTTGCTAAGTTTCATGGATGCATATTCAGGTTACAATCAAATTCCGATGTACGAACCCGATCAGGAACATACTTCCTTCATCACAGACAGAGGACTCTACTGCTATATCGGGATGCCTTTCGGGCTGTTGAACGCTGGAGCAACCTACCAAAGGCTGGTCAACAAGATGTTTAAAGACGAGATTGGAAAAACTATGGAATTATACGTGGACGATATGCTGGTAAAATCCAAGGTAGCAGGCGACCATGTTGTTCACCTCACTGAAATGTTTGGCATCCTAAGGAAATATAGGATGAAGTTGAACCCCCAAAAATGTGTGTTTAGGGTGGAGTCTGGAAAATTCTTGGGTTTCATTGTGAATCATCGAGGAATCGAAGCCAATCCTGCTAAAATAAAGGCACTAGTTGAAATGAGATCCCCCCGAAGTGTGAAGGAAGTTCAAAGCCTTACCGGACGGGTGGCAGCCTTGAACAGGTTTATCTCCAAGTCCTCTGACAGATGTCGAGAATTCTTTGCACCTATCAAGAAGAGAAAAGGCTTTGAGTGGACGCCTGAATGTGAAGCTGCCTTCACTAAATTGAAGGAACAATTAGGAAGCCCTCCATTGCTGGCGAAGCCAATAGAGGGTGAAACCCTGATTTTGTATTTGGCGGTTTCTGAGCACTCTATTAGTTCCGTTTTGGTTCGTGAGGAAGATCAAACCCGGTACCCTGTGTATTATGTGAGCAAGAGGCTTCTGGATGCTGAAACCAAATATACAAACATGGAGAAGCTAGCCTACGCGTTGATTCTGACATCAAGAAAGTTAAGGCCATACTTCCAGGCGCACACGATAGAGGTACGAACCTCATTCCCACTGAGGCAGGTCCTGCACAAACCTGAAGCCTCAGGAAGGTTGATGAAATGGGCTGTGGAGTTAGGCCAATTTGATGTTGAATTCAAGCCAAGAACAGCTATCAAGGGATAGGCACTTGCTGATTTCTTATTAGAATTCCCACCATCCTTTGAGGTTCAAACCAAGGAAACCGTGAGGGAACCTCTGGAGAAGGAAGCCCCAACAGAAAATTGCGCACCATGGTGGACCCTATATGTGGATGGAGCCGTGAATGGAAATGGGGCAGGTGCTGGTATAGTCCTGATAAGCCCCGAAGGCCACAAGCTGCAGAGTTCAATTCATTTTACATTTAAGGCTACAAACAACGATGCCGAATATGAAGCCCTGATTGCGGGGCTGAAACTGGCACTTGAAATGAAAGTGGCGAATATGACTGTGTATAGTGACTCCATGTTGGTAGTGGGGCATATCAAAAGTAACTTTCAAGCTAGGGGTCCACGCACTGATCTGTACATGAGGTACGCTCAAGAGCTGATGAGCAAGTTTGGAGAAATCAATCTGGTGCAAATTCCAAGGACGGAAAACTTAAGTGCAGATGCCTTGGCAAAAATGGGTTCTAATAGGGAAGCAACTATGCTAGGGGTGATACCGTTGGAGATACAACAACAACCTAGCATTCCAAGGTTCGATTGTATGGATATTGAGGTTCAAGTAGAGGACACATGGATTACTCCCATCCTGGAATACATAACAAAAGGGGTTCTGCCAGTTGAAAAGGATGAAGCTCGGAGAATGAAGTATAAGGCTACGCGTTATGCCCTGTACGATGGAAAGCTATACAAGAGGGGCTTCAACAAACCACTTCTACGATGTATAGCAGGCAATGAATGTGAATATATTATGAGGGAGGTGCATGAAGGCATATGTGGAAACCACTCTGGAGGAACCTCATTGGCCCACAAAATACTTCGACAAGGATACTACTGGCCAACCCTACAGCAGGATGCGCACAAATTCTCAAAGGAATGTGATCGATGCCAAAGGTATGCCAACTCAAATAGGAATCCTGTTGTGCCATTAAAGCCACTCTCTAGCCCATGGCCTTTTGCTGTTTGGGGAATTGACTTGATTGGAGAACTCCCTAAGGGGAAGGGAGGAGTAAAGTACGCCGTTGTAGCCGTGGATTATTTTACAAAGTGGGCGGAGGCTGAACCCCTAGCTACGATCACTGCGGCCAAATTAAAGGAGTTCGTATTTCGAGCAATTATATGCCGATATGGGATTCCCTATAAGTAGATATCTGACAATGGCAAGCAATTTGATAGCAAGGAAATGAGAGGTTTATGTGAAGACCTCGGAATTGTTAAGGGCTTCTCTGCAGTCTGCCACCCCCAAAGCAATGGTCAGACTGAAGCCATCAATAAAATCATTAAACATACTTTAAAAGCAAAGTTGGAAGATAAGAAGGGTTGCTGGCCGGAGGAACTTCCCATGGTGTTATGGTCTTACAACACAACACCTAGGACTACAACTGGTGAATCCCCATTCACACTAACTTATGGGTGCGAAGCAATGGTACCCGTGGAGATTGGTGCCGGTTCATTTAGGAGAGATAACTTTGATCCCATGGAAAATGAAGTTAATCATCGTTTGTACTTGGATTTGGTGGAAGAGGTTCATACAACCTCTCAGCTGAAGCTTGTAGCCTATCAACAAAGGACTCGTAAGTACTTTGATGGCAAGGTTCGAGCACGACCTTTAAAGGTTGGTGATCTAGTTTTAAGGAAGATGATGCCTAACCTGAGGACTCCAGGATATGGGGCCTTTGAGGCAAATTGGGAAGGCCCATATGTGATCAAATCGGTCTTATGGGAAGGAACTTATCATTTGGAGGATTTGGACGGGAAGCTAATCCCGAGGGCGTGGAACGCCGAACACCTTAAGAAATATTACCAGTAGTTGAACCCAGGTAACGTTTCTTGTAGACCTCTTTCAGGTGTAGGAAAATAAAAGTGGCTTATTAGTTGTAGCTACCGTGATATTAGGATCAGTCGGCCAGGAATTTTTTTTTTTTTATTAATAAAGTGCTTGGGGGGTTGTGAATGTACGCCTACCTGTTGAACACCAATTATGATATGATTTAGTGGAATTGAAATCGACTTGTTTTTTCTCTCATTTCTGTTTTATGCATAAAAATATATGGATTTATGTGGATGAATGCATGCTATGTGTAACCTGTTTTGTCTATGTAAAAAAAAGGGGATACGACTGTTGAACCTAGTTCTTCATTATAAGTTTAATTATATTAAAGAACTCGGGGGGTAGTAGGTATACATCGATTAATGGAAGGATAGTTTAATTTAAAAATGGATAAAATTTTAAAACAAAGGATATATAATGGACGGAAGCATATGGATTATATGAACATGGATGGAAAACATATGGAATGTATGTTAATAGATTACACGGGTTATATAAATATGAATTATATGGATACATGGATGGAAACATACGGGGATTATGTGCACATGGATTGGGACATGTATGGCTCATGCATGAAAGGGGATGGAATCCCATAGTAGGAAGGTTCTAGGGTAACTAGGATCACAGGGTTCTCGCATGGGGAGGTTCAACCGCTCGAACCCCAAAATACCGTGTAATCAGTATGGTGGATGACTGGCTTCATTGGAGGATTTGGGCACGGCTATGGAAGCCAAGTGCACAAGGGAAAAATAACCCCGCTACGATCCCAGGGAAACTGGGTGAATGAGGCTTTTTCTTTTAGGAAAGTGGAATGGCTAAGGAAAATGTTCTTGTGAGGAAATCACATGGAAATGGTCTGATTTAGGGGTACGATCAGTGGAACACCGATCGCCCGGGGATTTATGGTTAAGTAAGGACTGGTTGCTGATTGAGGACTCAGGATGGAAATGGCAAACTCATGAAGGATTTCATTTGGCCTACGGATCTGAAAATCCCCAAAACCATGATAGGAATGTAGCAGGTGGGATACCTATTGATCTTAAGGAAGGGATATTAACATCCAGGGGTATAACAGGTGAACCTCGAATACATCGAATGCCTAACTATCTTAAGACGAAACACGGCATCAACTCCCAACAAGGCAACTCGTGACATGGTTGTCACACAGGACATGGCATATCAAGCAAAAGACGCTAGGTATGGGATTAAATAAAGGTGTGTGCACGCGCAATTTAACTGCATGGCAAGCATATACTGATCAAAAGCAGATAAAGCATTGAAAACCTTAGCAAGAATGCGAGAAAAAACAAAGTTAAAGAAATTACATCTTGCGAGACCTTCGAAGGAGTCCGCACCCTCAAAATATCAAGTTTAAAGCAATTAATGCCAGAAAAGGATTCATTAAAGTCTGCTTAAAAGGACTGATGATAAAATTACTGGCCTGATTCGGGCGGAAAGGTGGAGGGGTCCTCGTTGACTGGAGAAGCCTTCGGAATTTCAGGATTGGATGAGGGGGCTTCCACCTGGGGTTCCTCGGTTGGACCCCCATCTGTAGCTTCCCC
This sequence comes from Kitagawia praeruptora, assembly GCA_037693485.1. Lineage (NCBI taxonomy): Eukaryota > Viridiplantae > Streptophyta > Magnoliopsida > Apiales > Apiaceae > Kitagawia > Kitagawia praeruptora. The sequence goes on from CM075347.1 coordinate 20,821,938, forward strand.
TGGTTGGATATCTATAGCTTCAATTGCATCCACTGCAATAGCATCAGTAGGAACCTCCACAGCCACTTCCTGGAGGGCTTCCTCCATACGCACCTCAGGGGGGTTCACCTGCATGGCAGCCACAACCTGCTCCTCCTTGATTGATTCTATGGCCTCAACTGCATCCTGGCCCAGAATACCCCACTCCAAGTTTGGAAAAGCCTCATATGTGGAAGTCATGTAGTCTTTGATCCCAGCCTTGTAACCTAGGTTGTATTCCTTGTCACCTTGCCTGGACATGGTAGCCTTATACTTAGCGACTGCACCCTGGAGGGTTCGGACCTTCAACTCAAGTTTCTCCTTCTCCTTTTTGCTGGTGGCATTTGCATCTTCTTTCTCCTTATCCATCTTGAGGATGATGGCATCCATGGACTCTCTCTCCCTCAGCAATTTATCCCTCTCCTGGATCAGAGTAACCTCACTTTCATAAAGCTTCTTGTTCGAAGCCAGTAGTTTCTTCTTATCATTCTGGAAGGTTTTCAGCTCTGAACGTACCCTATCGAGCTCTTCAACAGCCTTGGAAGCCCCAAGAACCTGATTGCTATACTTCAAAGATAGGAAGAGGCTTTCAGCGCTCACTAGGGGTATCCTGTTTGCAGCTTCCTCAAAACTCAGGCTGTCCCACTCTGAGATAGAACGTACAGGGAATCTATCCTTGATAGCATCTATGAAAGCAGTAAGGGGAGCAGGAGAAACGGTGTCAGAGGGACTTAGTTCAATCTCATGCCTGAAACGTTTACTCCCACGAGAACCAGACGCCCCAGATACCTCAGGAGTGTACTGTGTGGGCCTCTTCCTTAAGGAAACATTCTTCTCTATGGAAGCTGGGTTGATTTTTGTAGATGGAACAGGGGTTCTCTCAACAGAAGACGGTGGTACGGGTGATCTGGGAACATTCTTTTGTGATGAACGTTTGGTGATGAAGGAAGGCACTGAAAAAGACATACCTGCATTACCACGTGAAGGGTTAGTAAAGTCAAAACAAAAGTAAAGATGGTACTCATATAGAAATCAAGTAAATCATGTGTGTAAAAATTATGGAACGCATGCTACATAAAATAAAGGAAAATAAATGGAACGGTGGGTGTATGCTACTAAGGATATGAGTGTGGACCTGGCTCAAGTAGGGTTCCATCAGTGAGATTTTCCTCAACAGGGGTACGAGAGTCCCCTGGAGACTTGGAGCTTACTTTCCTGGAAAAACCCAAACGAAGTAATTTTTTGTTAGAAAGCAGGCTAGCACCATCTCCTAGCCCTGCACTTTTTCTCAAGACTTTTTCGGCCCTTTCCAACTCTTCCCCCACTAGAACGGTTTGAGTAGGCATGTCTGGATAGGGGTTAAATTCCTTTCGGTACTCTGGGCAATCGTAGCAATATAGGAATTGCTTGTGCCACCATGACATTCCTTTCTTATTGCCTTTTATGCATTTCCCTTGATGGATGTTCCAGGTAGTAAGATAGAAGAATCCGGAGGTTTTTCCAGTTTCTTTGAGTTGGTAAAAGAAACCCAACTCACGAGCAGTCAGTTCAACTTGGAACATGGAGTCATAAAGGATATATATACATATGGCCATACGATATGAGTTCAGAGTTAGTTGCAAAGGAGCAAGCTTGTAAGTATCGAGGATATCAAGAATAAAAGGGTGAAGGGGTAGTGACAACCCTAGTCTAAAAAACTGGGCAGATAACACAGCACAGGGAATGACTTGGTCTGTTTTAAAGTTAGAGAGATCATGACATCTCTCTTCTGGCTGAGGTACAACCAGTGAACACCCAGGGTTGCAAGCTTCAAGGAGGTTTCCTAATTTTTGGGCAGTCATAGAGGTCTGCGTTTTGGCACAAGATAGCTGGGGGGTGGCAACAGTAGAAGTCTTGATAGGGGTAGTTCTGTTTGGACTTGTGCTATTTTCAGGATGATCATCGAAGGGTTCAACTGCTAGAGATACGTGCCCTAATGAATCAATCTCTTCCTCGGACACATGGGAATCAGAACTAACGGCAGTGGGTACAAGAGAAGAAGGATCTAAAGAGTGAGATTTAAGTGAGATTTGGGCAGTAGTGGGGTCAAGAACTCTGACTTTGGAGCGAGTACGGCCACTCACTGTGGAAGCTATGGGAGGGAATCTGGATATGGGATTGGGTGAGGAAAATGAGTCACCTTCGGAGGCTTCTGCGATCTGAGAAATCTCTTTGGCAATGGAAGCCGGGGACTTACCAGTTGTGGATTGACTCGACATCTGCACACAGAAAAGCAGTGTGAGTTCCAAGTCTCTGGAGCAACTTTTGAGGAAGGGCAGTTGTCATATTAAAAAAAAGACAGAGGAGGAACCTCCAATTTATCCAGGATCGTTTCTTCTCGTCTCGACAATGGGAAATGGCGGTAGGCATCCAAATTCATCCTGGGGTCCATATAAGGGAAACCCACAAAACGAGCTTTAATTTTTTTAAAAAAAAAAGGAAAGGAAAAAGCAAGTGGGGCATTATCTCAAACTGGTTCTGGGGAGGCTGTACCTAGCTCTGAAGGGGTTACAAACGAAGAACCCCAGAAAGTGAAAGGTCAGAAGCAACTCCTAATAGGTCTTGGACAAAGGCCTAAATCAGGTAGGGTATATGCAGGGGTCAATTGACATAAAGTTCAAAGACACCATCAAAACAGCAATTAAGGACAGAATAGGAGGGATGGACAAGGGGAAAAGTTAAACCAGCATACAATTGATGAGTATACGCATGCATACATGAGAAATTAAACAGACAAGGGTTGAAAGAAAACTCAAATACAGGACAAGGGTATTTACTTGGTTTAACATGCATCTACAGATGGTGGGCAAATCATAGAAGAAGTGATGAACAAAGTAAATCAAATACACAAAAGTCATAAATATGGAATGTAGATACCGATTGGTACACAATGACACGTTTGTAAATCGTTAAGCATGGGAAAATATGAAGATTAATATGAGAGGAGAAAGAAGAAATACCTTTGAAGCGAAGAGGATGGTCGGAAAATGGAAGCCTTCGCCGGGATGGAGGTCTGAGAAGATGAACCGCTTGAAGCAAAGGAGAGAAAGAGGTTTTGCTATAGAAAAGAGTGAAAATAAGAAAATGGTGCGAAGAGGTGTACATACAAGGGCATGGGGATATGAACAAGCAGGCCACGTGTCTTCGTCTAATCAGGCCCGTGTATAAAAAAAATAGGTATTAGGAGTGTTTTGGAAAATGAAGGAGAATGAATGTAGACAGGTGGAAGGCTAAATACATTGGGTTTCTTGGGGAAGTAGAGTGGTTTTATGGAATTCAAATTTTGAAATGTTAGAGTTGCTGTGGGATTTGGAATTCAGGCAATTAAAGATCAACTAGGACTTTGTTTACTTCAGGAGTTATCGTCTAAAAGGAATAATTATCTTAAGTGATTCATTAAATCCTCAAGGAAGTACGCGTTTATACAGTGGGTGATAAATTTAGGAGGTTCAACGGTTGCATCCACAATTTGGGGGACAATGGACCTCAAGGTACAGACGGAGGGGTACGGTTGCGAGCATGGATACTTCCTGGTTGAATCCCTTGTTTCCTACAATGAGTAAGCTCGCGTAGGCTTAGGGGTTCACATGGAATGGAAGGGTGATAGGGGTATGAATGACGTTAGGTTCCTTTTGCATTCAAATGGCTACAAGGAACCGGGGGGTAGTTGTTGTGCCCAAAATCCGCCTTGGACTTGATTTAATGCCCACTAAGGTTATGGACTCGAATCAGGTGGATATGGACGGATAGATTGAGCTAAGGAGTAAGTATGGTAATCTAGTATGCCTTATAAATAAACTGGAGGATAGGATTCTGGCATCTAGTTCAAGGTATGTTCATACAGGGGTGTGTGCATGTGAACCCCGGATAAGGGTAAAGCTGTGTGAATTGAAGGCCAGGCAGGGGTTCAACTAGGTAGCAGATTGCCAGGTTAGGGGTACGCCATGAACCCCGAAGGTTTCCAGAAAATACACCGCGGGCTCGTAATCGCCTATATTATAGGAGATTGGATACTACACGTCGTAACAACCTTCAGAATATCTCCTAAACAATAGGAACGGTTTATCAGTAGCAGTTATCAGGGATTAATATCATATATATATGGAATATATATATATATATATACGTGTGTATGTATGGATATATCACGATAGAAAGCGGGGATTATCATGGAGCAACAACTGGATAACTAGGTCAGCTGAGATATGGATCGAGGAGGGTATGTTACAGAGGATAGGGCAGAGGGAAACGGAGGATAATCACAAAGAACTACATGAGGACTTGATCTCTTATATAAATAAGAGTATGTAGGCACTTTGCAAGGGGTTGGATACACACACACCTCTAACACTTGCTCCTAGCTGTGAACAGTGGATTGAATAGGTCATATTCGATCATCATAGCCTGGGGTACCTTGCAAACTCAGTCCATATAATCACTCTTCTCCCTCTCGGATTAGGGTTCATGAGATTAGGGTTTTTTGGCTTGAAATTCGATTATTTGATTGATATTTTCGGATTTTCTTGGTTTATTTTTGTAATTATTTCATTGAAGTGTTGTACCAATTTTCCCTCACAACACATTCGAATACAGGTTTCTTAAGTACTTCTGTAGAATCTAAATTTTCTAATTAGTAGTCAATTACACGTTATTATGTCATCAAAATGCCAATGATGATTATGAATAAAATAATATAATTAGTGAGTCATAAAATGATAATACATGTTGTTAGTGGGGTACTAATAACTAGGTTTATATATATAATAACAACATTTTAAATGACAGAAATTGTCATATGTGTAGTATTAACGGTAGGTTTGAAAGTAAGAAGAAACTCAACAGTTTATCATTAATATTATAAAAAAGAAAGGATGAGATATGGAGGCTCACTTTAAGTACTACTTGTACATTGCCAAATTTTTGCTTAAAAATAAAAAAAACAAGGAATCTAATCCGTTTGGATTAGGGATTGAGAAGGATTGGGTTGGGAGGGTTCAAATTTAAAAATTCGTTTTTTGAAAAAATTTTAAAAGTAAAGTGTTGGATTTTGGATTTAATATGTAATAAAAACGAAACCTATTCAGTTATAATACCACTCAAAGTGGTGTCTGAGGATGGTAGATGTACGCAGACCATGCCCCTTTTCCGAAGGACCCCCGGCCAAGTACATAAATACAAATACAGAAATGAAGCCTAATACAAACTAGGAAACTCACGCACACGTAGGAGTCGAACCCCTACCACCTTCCAAGGAGGCCAGTGGCTCAACCACTACACCAACATGTTGTTGGCGGATTTAATATGTAATATTAGTTTAAATCTTTCGTAAACTACCAAAACTCAATATTTTAGTTTCAAAATTTTCTCAAAAACGAATTTTAAAATTTGAACCCTACCCAACCCAACTCTTCCCGACCTCTGATCCAAACGGACTGAAATGCTTTAGACTTTTGGGGTGTTTGGGAGAACTTTTTTCCAGAATAAGTCAACTTATTTTAAGACAAATTTAGAGATTCCTAACTTTCCAACTTATTTTCCAACTTATTTTTGCAACTTATTGAATCTCAAATATATATTAAATACTTCTATAAAAAACTATCAAAATATAAAATTTTTACCCGAAAAGAAGTCGATAAGCCCTAGAAAAAAGGTGAGCCAAACAGGCACTTTAGGTCATAGGATATTAAACAGTGACCGGGGATCTTATAAATGTATTTATACTTTAAATACATCCTATTAATTACTTAAAAAAATGTATTTATTAAATGATAAAAAATTTATAAGTCAATCGAAGGTCTTTGTCTGTGAAGCCAAGTTTCTTATGTTCATATTTTTCGTTAAAATATCTGTGTTCTTACGAGTATTAATTAGTCAAAATTTTACTTTAATCTTATCCAAATTTGTTTTGTCCTTGCCCGTTTTATCCTTACACAGTCCATCTGGATAATATTTTTATTACATCTGAATAACATTTTTTTTTGTAACGCTATTAAAAAAACATTTTTTTTTTCGAAAGTACACACTTGCATATATTAAAATTCCTCAGAAATAAGGTTACAAATAATAAAATCTGGAGCAGTATCACACCACTCCTGCAAACCTGACGTAGAATACGTAGCCCTTGCTAACATATGGGCAATCGTATTCGCAGACCTATACACAAACACAACTAACACTTCCTCAAAGTGTTTAATTAACTCACGACACTCATTAACAATCGTGTCAAAATAGGAGTTTCCTGCTTCCCCATTCACTGCATCAACCAACAGTTTAGAATCAGATTAAAAAACACACCTGTTGCACCTCCATGTTTTAGCCCACATCAAGGCCTCGTGTAAGCTTAAAGCCTCAGCCATTCGTGCCTGCATATTCCCTGCAATAACATTACTACGCGCTCGAAGAAACCTACCCCTGTCATCCCAAACTACTGTTCGTTATTTTCTCTACGCAAGTATACGCAGTCCAAAAGCAATATAGGGAAATAAGGATCGTTCCCACGAAGACTCGGTTATTTTAGTAAATATGTCTATTCAACAATGTTTGGTTAATTATAGAAGCATGAACGAACTAAAATGGTTTAATTGCAGATAACAATTAATTAATGAAGTAACGGCTAATTTGTTTAAAATAATATGATAGAGGCATGGGGTCCTAATTTCATGAATGTTTTAGCTCTATTAACTATCAAGAATTAATGTGTTACAATTGTTAAGAATGCTAGTGGGAACACGACACTAATATGAGCCATCTTTCAATTAACTCACACCATTCCAAATAAATATCCACAAAAGAGATAGAAGTTATAAGGGCATCAATTATATCCAATACACTATATGTCTATGTGAATGGGTGATACAATCGATTTAATCACAAGTTCCGCAATTAACTACATAGGGGAATAACGTTCTTTCGAAACTATAATCCGAAATGCGGAGAAGCCGACATACCTATGCTAGCATGGCAAGCCCTAAATCTCTAAATCCACTTTCGCAATCATTAGAGATTTGGCACAATAGATGTTAGATATTCACCTATATTCAATTAAAACAACCATGCAAGGCAATCTTATATAGAAATTGTAAACACAAATTATCTATCAAATTAACATGAGCATTAACAATTCATTACATTAGAACCCCATGAAAGTGTTTAGTTTATAATTAAACTAGGCACCTTTATGGAATTAAATAAAATCATGGCAGAAAATTTCATAAATTAAATATAAAATTACAAGTTTAAAAATAAAAATAAATAGAATTGAAATAGCATTCGAAAATTCAGTTTTAACAATTAATAAAAAGCAAGAGAAACCGATTAAAACTAAACTACGGACAAAATGCAATTGAAAGGAAAAGTATTATATAGATATATATAAAAAGCAACGGACAAATAAGGTAAAAGAACTCACCTGCTAATTGCCTGAAGCTGTCGGCCTGCTGTTCTGTACTCACCTGGTCCGCGCGTGGACGACACGCGCCCACTCTCCTCCTCCGCGCGTGGAGTGCACGCGCCTGGCAGAAAACAAAGATTGCCGCGCGTGGCCAGTACTTCTCCTTCCTGCGTCTGTTGCTGCTATCACCTGCTGTTCTGATTGATAAAATTCAAGTCCTCCTCCTGATGTGTGATTAATTCGGTATCTTCCAACAAATAAGAAGCCCACTAATAATTCCCTTAATTCTTCAACCAAAATATAAATTTATACTAATTTTACGAAAATTTAAAATGTATAAAATAAAATAAAATTACAGAAATTCGAAGTGCTTAAAATATAATAACATTACAGAAATTTAAATTGTATAAAATAAACTGTTTGCAGAAATTTAAAATGTATAAAATAAAATATTTGTAAAAGAAATAGCTGAAATATTACAGAGTGCAGGAGAGAATAGGATACAGGAGAAAACTCAAGTGAGGGGTGTCCTTCAAACAAATGAACTACATACCTATTTATAGAAAAATTTAGCATACCATATACAATAAATAATTCGGTCAAAAGCAGCAAAATAGCAAAATAGTCCGAGCAGTTGGTGGAAAAGAATTGCGGGCGGCGGTGCCTAACTCTTCACACATTCCACACAGCCTTACTTTGAATTCAACAAACAAAAGTAAACCGTGTATACAAATTACATTCACGGGTGACTTTTTCGTTTTATATGGACGAGATCCGTAGAAATGCTTTTTAACCCGCACAGCTTATAATCTTTAATTAATAAATAATTATTTTAATCGAGAAATTATAAAAATAAATATCTAATATTATTAGATATTTATAAATATAATTTTCCAAATAAATAAAATATTTATTAATATAAATAAATCCTTAAGTCCTAAGCTGTAGTCTTTTGAGGGTCAGAAACTGGACTCCTTTTGCTTAACAAAAATTATATCAATTCCAACCGGGGTTCCAACTTTAAGAATATATCACTCAGAACATCTTTATGATAATTCCTTTTCCTCGTAGCCAGTCCATCTGAGCCAGAACTCCACCGTCTTTTAACCTTTTATCGCCAGGATACCTGAAATTTCGAGTTCTACACAACAAATACCTAAAGAACAAAAACGAATTAAAAGACACCACATACTTAATGATAAATCACCAATCTTGGCTCAATTAGTGCATAATAAGTGGATATAAAATCCACTTATCACACCCCCAAACTTAAACTGATGCTTGTCCTCAAGCATAACAATATATATTAACTAACTAGCACCACTTCCGTAGGTGATCACGGTTGCATTTGGCATATGCAACAAGCCCTTTAAACCCCTAGGCAGCCCTAATGGACGAGTTAGGTCTCGTGAGGGCCTATAGCGAATGTACCCACAAAATCCATTTATCAAATGCAACTAACAATGCATGAATGCAACTAATATGAAAAATGCAACGATCCCCTTCAAACTCACCAAAATCAACTAAAAAGCAAATATCTCCAAAGAATGCAACAATTCCAAGCAGAGCTCGACTAGGTCCCCGTATACTAACAAATACATGAACAGAAACGTGCGTGTGTGCAATGCTCATCAGAAATACTCCCAAAACTAGGTCAAAACCATACATGCTTTCCGTCAAGACAATCACAGGTTTATAACTAGAATAAACTGTAGACACTTCATAACCTAGGAACACCTCCACCCTTATCCAAGGTAGATAGAAACTCATGCTTTATTACTATACTACGACACTACATATACAATACGCATGCTTATTTAACCGTGCAATGAATGAGACCCCAAAAGGCTTATACAATAATACCCATGTAGCGAGTGTTAGGTCAGCAATCCCAAACCACAAGGGCTTTAGGTTACTAGGACTAAGTCCCCTCAGACTTAATTACTCGAGTATTAAAGAGCTCACTCTGGTTAATTTTGCATATAATCAATTGGACTTCTGACTCTTTTTTTTTTTCGCAATCTGGAATGAGCCTTTCTCATTTCCAACCCTAGACTACTCATATAAATATGAGCCGGCTACTAGCCATTTGACGCCTAGCCTTTATTGACAATTATTACCACTTAGCATGAAATCCCTGTTTTCCCCCAAACTTAGATTTTAGTGTTCCTACGCTATCAAGGGAATAACGAAAATTCTAAGAATAAACAAGTGATTAAATCTCAAAACATCCAACAGGCATGACCCTAACCTAGCCCAAAAGCACCCCAATGAGACTGTGTAAAAATTTTTGTTTCCATAACATGCAAGTCAATTCCTTAGGAACTATAAATCAGCCCTCTACTCATCATCATCACACCCAAATCAACATCCACCTATCAATCAGAATCAGCTCGTCCTAAGGGATCATGAAAAATGCATGCCATGAAAATGCAACTAATATGACTCACATGGTAAAACAAACAAACAATAACAGAATGTCCTAAATGAAACAACATAGATAATACGAACAAATATGCATGAATTACTACTAATATGCAAAACATGATATCCTACATGAACACAATGACTCACAAAAACTACTAACACATATACATACTACTTATCCCCCAAACCACCCCCAAACTTATAATATTCAATGTCCGCATTGAATGGAAGTAAATACAAGGGATAGTAGAGAACATACCTGAAAACACCGAAACACATGGGTTGCCTCCCACGAAGCGCTTGTTTATTGTCGCTAGCTTGACTTCACTTTCGCACTTTAATCGGTAGTACCAAGAACCGCGGTTTCTGCTTTGCGATTCAAATGTTCACCAAAATATGGCTTCAACCTCTGTTCATTTACTTTGAAAGCTGCTTCCGGTGTTTTATCAAAAATTTCCACTGCACCATGTGGAAACACCGTTTTAACCGTGAATGGTCCTGACCACCTTGACTTAAGTTTCCCTGGAAAAAGTCTAAGACGAGAGTTGAAAAGCAAAACTAACTGCCCTGGTACAAAAAACTTTTGCACCAAACGTCTGTCATGCCATCTCTTGACCTTTTCCTTGTATAACTTGTGATTTTCATAAGCCTGTAGCCGAAACTCATCCAGTTCATTAATCTGAAGCATTCTTTTCTCACCTGCTGCTGCTAAGTCAAAGTTCAACTTCTTCAGCGCCCAATAAGCTTTGTGTTCTAGTTCGGCAGGCAGATGACAAGCCTTGCCATATACTAGCTGAAAAGGTGACGTGCCCAAAGGTGTTTTGTAAGCTGTTCTATAAGCCCAAACAGCTTCATCAAGTTTTAATGACCAGTCCTTTCTTGAAGGATTCACGACCTTCTCTAGGATCCGTTTTATCTCTAAGTTGGAAACCTCTGCTTGGCCATTCGTTTGAGGGTGATAGGCCGTAGCAATTCGATGATTTATGTTGTACCTTGCCATCAATGCTGTAAACTTGCGGTTGCAGAAGTGTGATCCTTCGTCACTAATAATTACCCTTAGAGTTCCGAAACGTGTGAAAACTTGCTTATTCAGAAAATTTAGCACCACTTTAGCGTCATTGGTCGGTAAAGCCTTCACCTCGACCCATTTAGAAACATAGTCCACCGCTAGCAAGATGTACTGATTATTGCATGAAGAAACAAAAGGATCCATGAAATCGATCCCCCACACATCGAAAATCTCCACTTCCAACAGCATATTCAGAGGCATCTCATTCCTCCTAGAGATATTACCAATTCTTTGACATCTATCGCATCTCAACACAAACTGATGTGCATCTTTAAATAGTGTTGGCCAATAAAACCCAGCCTGAAGTACTCGAGTGGTTGTCTTCTCTCCAGCATAATGACCTCCGTAAGTGGTAGAATGGTAGTCATGCAAAATACCTTCAACCTCACTAAACGGAATGCACCTCCGAATCACCTGATCAGCTCCCTGTCTGAATAAGAAGGGTTCATCCCATCGGTACCATTTTATATCATGAACAAACTTCTTTCTTTGGGCATAAGAAAATTCCGACGAGATGACATTGCTTACAAGATAGTTCACAATGTCTGCAAACCATGGTTCTTCATTGTTCACCCCAAAAAGTTGCTCGTCAGGAAAAAATTCGTTGATGAGAGTTTTATCTGCTGAGTTACCGTGTTCCTCTAACCGAGACAAGTGATCAGCCACCTGGTTCTCAGTACCCTTTCTATCCTTGATTTCCAAGTCGAATTCTTGAAGCAACAGAACCCAACGAATCAACCGTGGCTTAGCATCTTTCTTCGACATTAGGTATCGAATGGCTGCATGATCTGTAAACACCACTACCTTAGTTCCGAGTAAATATGATCTGAATTTCTCGAAGATATATACAATAGCTAAGAGTTCCTTTTCTGTAGTAGTGTAATTTAGATGTGCATCATTGAGAGTTCTGCTAGCATAGTAAATCACGTGAAACACCTTATTCTTCCGTTGACCAAGGACAGCTCCCACTGCATAGTCACTTGCATCACACATTAATTCAAAAGGTTCACTCCAATCAGGTGCAGTGATAATGGGCGCAGTTGTCAATTTCTTCTTTAAGAGCTTGAATGCCTCCAAACAATCTTCACCAAATTTAAAAGGAATATCCTTTTCTAACAGATTGCACAAAGGTTTAGATATTTTCGAAAAATCTTGGATGAATCGCCGATAAAAACCCGCATGACCAAGAAAACTGCGAATTCCTTTAACTGAAATTGGTGGAGGGAGATTTCCAATCGTCTCCAACTTAGACTTATCCACTTCCAGCCCCTTACCAGATACCTTGTGCCCAAGAATGATGCCTTCCTTTACCATGAAGTGACATTTTTCCCAGTTGAGTACTAGATTAGTCTCAACACATCGTTTCAGCACCATGCCTAGATTTCTAAGGCATTCATCATATGATTTCCCAAAGACGGAGAAATCATCCATGAACACTTCCACATTGATACCAATCATATCCGAAAAAATTGCCATCATACACCTCTGAAAAGTAGCAGGTGCACCACAGAGTCTGAAAGGAACGTGTCGGAACGCAAAAGTGCCAAAAGGACATGTGAAAGTGGTCTTCTCCTGATCTTCTGGAGTAATACCAATCTGATTATATCCTGAATAACCATCCAGCAAGCAATAGAATTCATGCCCAGCCAACCTGTCTAGCATTTGATCAATGAATGGAAGGGGAAAGTGATCCTTCCGTGTAGCTTTGTTCAACTTTCTGTAGTCCATGCAAATTCTCCACCCTGTAACTGTACGAGTCGGAATGAGCTCGTTCTTTTCATTGGCAACTACTGTCATGCCTCCTTTCTTAGGCACACATTGCACTGGACTTACCCATGAACTGTTTGAAATGGGATAGATGATACCAGCATCTAACCACTTGAGAATTTCTTTCTTTACCACTTCTTTCATGATAGGATTTAACCACCTTTGGTGTTCTACTGTTGGTTTACTCCCTTCTTCTAATGGAATTTTATGTTGACAATATGCGGGACTGATTCCTTTTAGATCCGCAACAGACCAACCAATGGCTGATTTGAATTCTCGAAGAACTCTCAAGAGCTTGTCTTCCTCAGAGTCTGAAAGGTTAGCGGCAATAATCACAGGTAAAGTGGATTTTTCACCAAGGGAAGCATACCGTAAGTGATCCGGTAGTGGCTTGAGCTCTAGAGTTGGAGCTTCTTCGATAGACGGCTTTAATTGCTTATGTGGTCCTTTTAATTCTGGTAGTCCCAACGATTCAACTGGTCTTTCAAATTTTCTTTGCCACGGCAAAGCATCCAGATATTGCAATTGTTCATCAATGTCATCTTCATCTAATGAATACTCCCCACTGAGGGCCTTTTCCAAAGTATCATTCATGAGCGTGTGCCCTAACTTTTCTTGCACCGTAGACTCAATCAAGTCTATCTTCAGACACTGCTCTTCTTCTGTTGGGAATTTCATAGCTGTGAAAACATTGAAGGTGACAATTTGATCGTGCACCTTCATCGTCAGTTCCCCCTTTTGGACATCAATCAACGTTTGTCCTGTTGCTAAAAATGGCCTACCAAGAATGATAGGAATCTTCTTGTCCTCTTCAAAATCAAGAATGACAAAATCAGCAGGAAAGATGAGTTTGTCTACTTTCACCAACACATCTTCAACAACTCCCCTAGGATAGGTGATAGATCGATCAGCCAACTGAAGGGACATACTTGTCGGTTTTGGTTCAGGAAGACCAAGCTGCAAGAAAACCGAGTATGGCATAATATTGATACTTGCTCCCAGATCACATAAACATTTGTCGAAAGATAATCTCCCAATGGTGCATGGTATTGTAAAACTCCCTGGATCTTTCAGCTTAGGCGGCAACTTTTGCTGCAATACCGCACTACATTCTTCCGTCAAAGCAACGGTCTCTAAGTCTTCAAGTTTTAATTTCCTCGAGAGAATGCCTTTCATGAATTTGGCATAGCTTGGCATTTGTTAGAGAGCTTCAGCAAATGGAATGTTGATATGTAATTTTTTAAAGACTTCAAGAAATTTGCCAAACTGCTTGTCTAATTTCTGTTTTTGCACTCGTCGAGGAAATGGTGGAGGTGGGTAGACTTGCTCTTTTACTTCTTTTTGCTCGAGGACAGCTTGTTTAGGAGTTGGCATATTTTCTTTAATCTCCTCCTTTGATTCTGATATATTGCCCATGTCCTTTGTGTCTCCCAAATCTGCTTTTTCTGTTCCTTTGTCTGGCAGAATTTTTTCTGTATCTTTTAGCTCAGCATCCTCCGTGATTCTCCCTGATCTGAGGGTAATTGCTTTGATGTGTTCGTGATTATCCTTTCTCCCAGGATTAAGTTCAGTGTCACTGGGGAGTGTTCCTTGTGGTAGGCTCATCATGAAACTAGCGAGTTGACTCAATTGAGTTTCCAGATTTTTAATGGAAGCCGCTTGGCTTTTTTGGCCCAACCTCAACTCCTCTAATTCAGTCTTTTCATTCGACGATTGTCCAGAATTTCCATAAGATTGTTGTTGTTGAAATCCTGGGGGCTGAAATTGTCTAGGAGCATATGGTTGTTGAAAATGTTGCCCCTGTTGTTGCTGGAATCCAGATGGATTATACTGCTTAGCTCCAAATGGCTGATGATTAGATTGTTGGTAGGGCTGATGTGATTGTTGTGCTCCTCCTTGATTATTGCTCCAACTGAAATTTGGATGATTTCGGTTGTTCGGATGGTAGGAATTTGGAGCTGGCTGTTGCTGTCTCTGGAAATTGCTTACGAACTGAACCGACTCGTTTGAGATGGCACATTGGTTTGATTCATGTGCGCCCGCACACAACTCACAAACACTAGCAATTTGATGAAATCCTTGTGCTGTCAAAGATTCTACTTTCAATTTCAAAGCCTCTAGCTGAGCTGCTAAGGAAGTGGCTTTGTCGATATTAAGAATTCCTGCTACCTTCTGTTGTGGCATTCTCTGAGTTGGGTTTTGATATTCATTAGCTGCCATCATCTCGATAAGATCGTAGGCCTCCTCATAACTTTTAGCCCATAATGCTCCCCCTGAAGCTGCATCTACCATTGGCCTTGATTGCATTCCTAGCCCATTATAGAAACAATTTATGATCATCCAGTTTGGCATGCCGTGATGTGGACATTGCCGAAGAATTTCTTTGTATCTCTCCCAAGCTTCACATAAAGTTTCACCAGACTGCTGAGAAAATTGAGTGATAGCATTCCTTATAGCTGCAGTCTTAGCCATGGGGAAGAATTTGCTAAGAAACTTTTGAGCTAGATCAGCCCAAGTGGTGATAGATCCTGGTGGTAGAGAGTGTAGCCAACCCTTGGCTTTGTCTCTTAATGAAAACGGGAAGAGCCTCAATTTCACAGCATCATCTGACACATTGTTGAATCTGAATGTGTCGCATATTTCTATGAAGTTCCTGATATGTAAGTTAGGATCTTCCGTTGCAGTTCCTCCGTACTGTACTTGATTCTGCACCATCTGAATAGTACTGGATCTAATTTCAAATGTAGGAGCCGTAATTGCTGGCCGAATGATGCTTGACTGGATGTCATCAATCTTCGGTTGCGAGTAGTCCATTAAAGCCCTTGCTGCTGCAGGTGCAACTACTTCGCCTTCTCCGTCCATCTTGTGAGTATTTGCTAGTTCAAGTACTTGTTTGGCTTTTAATGCTTTAGAACGTGTTAGCATAAAAATCCAAGTATCTGTACACAAATAATCACTTCCCAAAAATATAAGATACGATGTTCAAGTCAAACAAATTAACTTCTATTGTAGTAAAACACATAAACAAAAATAACACCGAGTCCCCGGTAGCGGCGCCAAAAACTTGTTCGCTATTTTCTCTACGCAAGTATACGCAGTCCAAAAGCAATATAGGGAAATAAGGATCGTTCCCACGAAGACTCGGTTATTTTAGTAAATATGTCTATTCAACAATGTTTGGTTAATTATAGAAGCATGAACGAACTAAAATGGTTTAATTGCAGATAACAATTAATTAATGAAGTAACGGCTAATTTGTTTAAAATAATATGATAGAGGCATGGGGTCCTAATTTCATGAATGTTTTAGCTCTATTAACTATCAAGAATTAATGTGTTACAATTGTTAAGAATGCTAGTGGGAACACGACACTAATATGAGCCATCTTTCAATTAACTCACACCATTCCAAATAAATATCCACAAAAGAGATAGAAGTTATAAGGGCATCAATTATATCCAATACACTATATGTCTATGTGAATGGTTGATACAATCGATTTAATCACAAGTTCCACAATTAACTACATAGGGGAATAACGTTCTTTCGAAACTATAATCCGAAATGCGGAGAAGCCGAGCCCTAAATCTCTAAATCCACTTTCGCAATCATTAGAGATTTGGCACAATAGATGTTAGCTATTCACCTATATTCAATTAAAACAACCATGCAAGGTAATCTTATATAGAAATTGTAAACACAAATTATCTATCAAATTAACATGAGCATTAACAATTCATTACATTAGAACCCCATGAAAGTGTTTAGTTCATAATTAAACTAGGCACCTTTATGGAATTAAATAAAATCATGGCAGAAAATTTCATAAATTAAATATAAAATTACAAGTTTAAAAATAAAAATAAATAGAATTGAAATAGCCTTCGAAAATTCAGTTTTTACAATTAATAAAAAGCAAGAGAAACCGATTAAAACAAAACTACGGACAAAATGCAATTGAAAGGAAAAGTATTATATATATATATATATATAAAAAGCAACGGACAAATAAGGTAAAAGAACTCACCTGCTAATTGCCTGAAGCTGTCGGCCTGCTGTTCTGTACTCACCTGGTCCGCGCGTGGACGACACGCGCCCACTCTCCTCCTCCGCGCGTGGAGTGCACGCGCCTGGCAGAAAACAAAGATTGCCGCGCGTGGCCAGTACTTCTCCTTCCTGCGTCTGTTGCTGCTATCACCTGCTGTTCTGATTGATAAAATTCAAGTCCTCCTCCTGATGTGTGATTAATTCGGTATCTTCCAACAAATAAGAAGCCCACTAATAATTCCCTTAATTCTTCAACCAAAATATAAATTTATACTAATTTTACGAAAATTTAAAATGTATAAAATAAAATAAAATTACTGAAATTCGAAGTGCTTAAAATATAATAACATTACAGAAATTTAAATTGTATAAAATAAACTGTTTGTAAAAATTTAAAATGTATAAAATAAAATATTTATAAAAGAAATAGCTGAAATATTACAGAGTGCAGGAGAGAATAGGATACAGGAGAAAACTCAAGTGAGGGGTGTCCTTCAAACAAATGAACTACATACCTATTTATAGAAAAATTTAGCATACCATATACAATAAATAATTCGGTCAAAAGCAGCAAAATAGCAAAATATCCCGAGCAGTTGGTGGAAAAGAATTGCGGGCGGCGGTGCCTAACTCTTCACACATTCCACGCAGCCTTACTTTGAATTCAACAAACAAAAGTAAACCGTGTATACAAATTACATTCACGGGTGACTTTTTCGTTTTATATGGACGAGATCCGTAGAAATGCTTTTTAACCCGCACAGCTTATAATCTTTAATTAATAAATAATTATTTTAATCGAGAAATTATAAAAATAAATATCTAATATTATTAGATATTTATAAATATAATTTTCCAAATAAATAAAATATTTATTAATATAAATAAATCCTTAAGTCCTAAGCTGTAGTCTTTTGAGGGTCAGAAACCGGACTCCTTTTGCTTAACAAAAATTATATCAATTCCAACCGGGGTTCCAGCTTTAAGAATATATCACTCAGAACATCTTTATGATAATTCCTTTTCCTCGTAGCCAGTCCATCTGAGCCAGAACTCCACCGTCTTTTAACCTTTTATCGCCAGGATACCTGAAATTTCGAGTTCTACACAACAAATACCTAAAGAACAAAAACGAATTAAAAGACACCACATACTTAAGGATAAATCACCAATCTAGGCTCAATTAGTGCATAATAAGTGGATAGAAAATCCACTTATCAACTACACATCCAACCCCAACAAACCCCGAATTCTACTTACATGCAGCATCTACATTGAGCTTTATCCAACCTGTAAGTGGCTTCCTCCACACTCGATCTCCCAACTGTTGCTGTGTTCTATCTCTATCTGCTTCCTCCCTTGCTTTCCTCCAATCAGTCAACATACTAAATACCATTGCTTTCATCCCAAATGCTGATTGATTTACTCGATCCCATACCCACTGATTTCTTCTATACCACAGTCCCCAGCATAACAAGCCTACCATTGCACATTTATCTCTATTATTCGCAGCAAAAAACCTCTGTAACACAGTCATGGCTGTATCATTAGGTAGTAGTGTAACAGCATTTTGCATACCTGTACTCACCCACACCTCCTGCGCCATTTCACACTGAAAGAGTACATGAATAGCACTCTCCGTATAAGACTGACACCATGTACATACCAGATCAATATTCACATGTTTAACAGATAAAGCATCAGCTGTAGGAAGACAATTAGAACATGCACGCCAAAGAAAATTTAGAACCTTTCCTGGCAATTTTAACGACCAGAGCTTCCTCCAAAATTCCTTCTCATTCTACTCCCTTTCACCCCGTAGCTTTCTATAACAACTTCGAACTGTGAAATCACCCATGTCTTCAGGCATCCAAAACCAAGAATCTTCCCTAGGTACACTTGGTATAGGTATTGTACGAATAAGATCCCTATCCCTCTCGTTACAAATATCACTAATCACCTCCTCATCCCAAGACTTACAACTATCCTCCATAAAACCATTCACTGCCACATCCTTTAGCTCAGTAGGCATCACAGTTGTGAGATACCCATTATTCGAACATGGTAACCATGGTATCTTCCAAACTCGAGTACTTTTCCCATCTCCAATTTTCCTTCGACACCCTTGCTTAATTACATCTTGAGCTTCCATAATACTTCTCCACACATAACTCGGGTTATCCCCTAACTTAGCATTTAAAAACTCCTCACCTAGATAGTACTTAGCTTTCATCAGTTTTGTTACCAGCGGATTAGCATTATTTAACAATCTCCAACCTTGCTTCGCCAGCATTGCTACATTAAACTCCCTCAATTTTTTAAAACCCAAACCCCCTCCTTCCTTTGCCTCACAAAGCTTATCCCATGACATCCACCTTATACCCCCACCTGATGCATTATTACACCACCAATATGCATTCATCCGCTTCTCTATACCATCACAAATCTCCAAAGGTATCAACAGTAAACTCATCCAAAAATTCGGTATAACCTGTGTTGCTGATTTCAAAAGAGTGATTTTACCTGGCTTCGAAATGACTTTGTTTTTCCACCCTTGAAGTTTCTGTTCCACCTTCTCCTGTAAGAATCTGAACTTTCAACCTTATCTCTTCCAATCATCATAGGCATCCCCAGGTATTTTCCAGGATCTTTTACCTCGTTAACATCAAGCTGAGCACACACCTCTCTTCGAGCATTTAAATCAGTGTTTGGTGAAAAAATAATAGTTGACTTATTATAATTCACCATTTGTCCTGAAATATCCTCATATCTACCCAAAATCCTCTTCATTACATTAGCTTCAGTACCATTTGCCCGAAAGAAAAAGTAGCAATCGTCCGCAAATAACAAGTGAGATATGGTGGGAGCCCCCTAGCAATAGAATCACTACAAAAAAAATAGCATCAGACAACACTCATCAGACAACGTAAAGTGGAAAAAGTGTTGTTCGAAATCAACAGACAAGAGTTTTTTTTTTTAAACATCGTCTGATCCAGCCTTCAGACAACGGGGTTTATTCTGTTGTCTAACAAACTGAATCAGACAAGTGTTTTTTTATGGTGTTTTTTATGTTGTGTGAAAAGACTTCAGACAATGTTTTAATTACCGTTGTGCAAACAAGTTGGACAAGACAACGGTTTACAAAATAACATTGTGTGAAGAGACTTCAGACAATGTTCCAATTGTGTTGTCTGAATGATTTTATCAGACAACGTATTTTCAAGAAACCGTTATCTGAACTACAGAAAATTTTGAATTGAATTTGGTGGGAAATAATGAAATAATTTGAATTGAATTTGGTGGGAAATGAAAAAATTGAATTAGATTTTGTGGGAAACAATGAAAAAAATCAGACAACAGTTTTGTTATAAAAAATGTTGTGTGATATTAAGCACAACATTTTTAGAAATAGTTCTTGAAGTTCTTGAAGATCAAACATCCTTTTGAAGGTGATTCTGAAATTCAAATCCTTCATATGTGTAATTAAATTGAATCTCATGATCTGTACTACATGTTTATGTGTGTGTGTGTGTGTGTGTGTGTGTGTGTGTATATTCGAATATGCTTGGTTCATAATTTCATAATTTTCGGATATTAACTCGAAGTTAAATTTGATTGTTCAATGATTTTTCGTATACGTGATTATGGGGGTTAGTTTGCTGATGTTCTCAGCTTTGTTTTGAGTTATTAAACGTTGAGTTTGGTTTAGAATCGAAGTTGGCCGGAATCCATGTCTAGCTCGCCTGGTTTTGCTTGGATTTGATCGTTTATGGCTGTTTTTGATTCGTTTGTTATAGTTGTAGTACTTTGTAGGATGCTCAGTGACTGTGGAGCATGTTAGTGTCGATTTGGTGTGCTAAGGAAGATCATCAGAGCTGTTGTTGCTCGCCAAACTTCAAAATCTCGCCGGTTTCTAATATTAAATTTTACAAACCAAATTTATTTTTTATTTTTTGAAAATTTGTGAATATCATTATATTAGATATACCTTGACATCCGAAAAGTTGGATTGTCGAGAAATATTTTTAGAAAAATAGAAACAACAATCTGTGACAAAGCACTAGTTAAGTGTACTAGTCAAAATACTAGTGATCTACTAAGATCTCTAACCAAATCAATTTTTTATTTATTGTAAATTTTTGGAATATCAATATATTAGATATATTTTGACATCCATACCATTGGATCGTCGAGAAATGTGATTGAATATATTATTAAAAATTTCAAATTTATTATGTTAATTTATATTTATGTTTTAAAAAAACATAACCACTGTCAGACAACGGTATCTTTACAACATACCGTTGTCTGAAGCTTCACATTAAAACTGTATTTGTTAAAATACCATTGTCTGTTATCAGACAACGGATAATTTGTCCGAAACAGTTGTCTGGTATCACTCGAGACAACGGTATTTGGCCCTTAGGCAATATTTTATAAAGATGACTCCATTTCCCTAATGCATTTGGTCTCGTGCTCACTCTTCTATATTACTTATCAATTGTACACATTTCAATTGTGGTGGTGGTTGCTGGAGTCATAGTTTGATTGGTAGTGACGGGTGAGTTGTTCACTTCTTTCTCTGAACCTGAGGTTAAAACGTTATTATCTGTTAGTACCCTTCTATCTTTTCTAATTCTTGCTGTTGTATATGATTTTAATATTAATTTACATCCCCTTTTTTAATTACCATTATTATTAACTGTTGCTCCAATCATTATTCTCCGTTATTTGTTCAATTAGGCATTGAATGCCAAGCTAATCAGGCTAGTGTTACCAGTGAGGTCATATTTAATATGACTGCCGACGGTCATATTTAAAATTATTCTCGTATGAGTTTATAATATAAATCCTTCAAAGGTACTACTTCTTCTAACTAGTCTCGTCCCGATTGAACGTACTCTATATTTTTAGAATCTTTTTTCGATAATCAAACCGTACTGATGATATTATATATTGAATATAGTGATGTGAAAAACAAATTAGAAAATATCAAATTATTCTTGTTTGATATTTTAATGGTCATCTATCAAACTATCAAAAGTACTATTTGGTCAAACTAGTCTAATTTTGGAATAACTCCGTATTAAATTCTTTTTTCGACGATCCAGCAGTACGAATGATAATATATATTGAATATATTGATGTGCAAAAAAATTAAAATATTTTAAATTATTCTTGTTTGAGTCTATATATATTGATTTTAGTGATGTACAAAAAAATTTAAAATATTTAAAATTATTCTCGTATAAGTTTATAATATAAATTCTCCAAAAGCACTACTCTTTCTAACTAGCCTCGCCCCGATTGAACATACTCTATTTTTTTAAAAATCTATTTTCGATGATCCAACCGTACAGATGATATTATATTGAATATAGTGATGTGAATTTTTTTTTTAGAAAAAATAAAATTATTCTTGTATGAACGTAACCTATTTTTTTGAAATTTTTTTTATTTTTCAATTATTTTTTTCCAACACTAAAATGAGTGTATACTAACTTTCTTACTGTTCGATCAAAATTATTATTTTTTATTTCATCTTTTTAATATCTCACAAATAAAAATTTATTTTATAAAAAAGATTATTTTCATTTCCCTCTCCTCCTTTACCTCCTTCATTTCATCGACCAAACCAAATTTTCCTGAAAATTTTAGTGAACGTAAATTCCCCCCAAACTTAATTTTTTGTTTCCCTCCTTCACATATTGTGATAGCTACTACGATAATAGTAACTATTAAAATATTAGTGTTTAAGTGAATAGGTTAAATATTAAATTGAGTTTTATAATAATAATAATAATAATACCATTTTAGAGATCTTTTTAATAAATAAAGAGGGACTATAAATAGAGAATTTTTGAGTAGATATGTATATATATATATATATATATATATATATATATATATATATATATTATATTTGTTTGTAAATATTTAGAATTAAAATAGGCCTTAAGTGCAAAATATTGGAATAATTTAAGAGGAGATACCAGAAAATTTTAAGGGACAAGTATTGATTAGACAAAAACTTTTCACCGACATATATTTTATATATTCTATACAGAGAGAGATACAGATGGAGTGAGCAGGAGATGTCTAGAGAAAATAAGAAAGAAAGAGTAGATAGAACAAATGTTTAATCAGAAGAAGAACTAGGAAGAAAGGCTACTAATCAAACCTACGCGGAGAAGTTAATTTTGCTAGTCAGGCAAGTCCACTACTTTCTCTCTTCCACTCTTTTAACATTCTTAAATTCTTCGTATAGTGCTTTGATATGTTCTTTCTTCCCTAATTGTTATCCTTGATGTTTGGTGTTATACAATTCTTGTGTATTTCCTTCTATATGACATGGTTAAGATTTTCTTTAAATTTTGAGACTATGGCAGCTTTGAATTGTTGATTAAAGTGAGTTTGATTTGAAAGTAAAAGTGAGTCAATGATGTCGTTGAGTAATAATCAACATCTTTTCTTGTTCTGTTATCTTGTTGAATTAATTGTATGTATCTAGCAGCCATTTATTGTTTCGCGTGGTAACGAAAAGAGGGCAAAATCCCAATCCCAAATGATGGCTTAAGGGATTTAAGGGGTGTGGCTAAATGATGGTAATAAAGCCACTTATGATGGATTCCGTACATGCATGTTACGAAAATGATGGCCACTAGAGCTGATCACTCTAGTAAATGAAGGTTAATTCTCGAGTAAATGAAGGAAAATGCTCGAGTTGATGAAGGTTAATTTTCGAGTATACCCTCTTCTTTATTTGTTATTTAAAGATAGCTTTGTTCATTTTAATTACTTAATAAATAAATAAATAAATAAAAACTGCCATGTTCCTTCTAATGTTTTTTATATGGACTTGCTGAGCTTAGCGATGCTCATATTTGTGGTGTTTGATGATTTTCAGAAAAGAGAGTCTAGGCCTAGCTGGACAAGGGTGTACGCGAGTTTGTTAGAGACTTGGATGTCATCTACTTTTGATCCCAAAAAGATTTTGGATATTTAAAGGTTGAGAAATGAGAAAGTCTTTATAATATATTGTAGGGAAAATAGTGGTCAGGCTAATGGTAGTGGGAACCCTATAATTGTTTTATTGGCTGCTCTGTAAATAGTTTTTCTTTTGGGACCTAAATAGCTTGTAACTTATATACTGAATTAGTTTATGAAATATATAGCTCTTTTGTATAAGTTTTGGTTGGTTTGGGCTGTTACAAGTTTGGTATCAGAGCCTTAGTTATACTCTTAGGAAAGAGAGCCTAGGACTATAACAAAGTACTGTGAAATTAGGAATATGCTTGTTGGACCTAAATTGCAATATCATAGATGATTAAATTTTCTAATGGTTCTTACTAAAAGTGTTAGAAAGTTAATTTGTGGATATTATAATAAATTGATCACTAGTGCTAGTAGCACGAATGATGCTGAGTTGTTATGGATGGAAGCGCGGTTAATACTGGAATTTTGTTCACGTTCAATATTCGAGTGTTAGACTTTTAACATATGTAAGAATATGGAATCGAGAGAGGTTGCTGCTATAAATCTCTTATAGTTAGACTCCGAACATGGAGGGTATTGAATTCTTATGTCGAATATATATGCTGCTGATGGAAAATGGGATAATGTGGTTGGAATTTTAAATTTAATTGAACAAAAGAAAATGAAGAAGGTATCAGTAAGTATGTTTGAGGCTAACAGTGAGGTCCATAGTTTTGTAACTAGAGACAGATGTCATCCCACGACAGAGAATATTTACATGTTGCTAAAAAAATGAAATTAGAGTAATATGGTAGCAGAGGGATATGTGCCTACTGGAGAAGTTTGAATTCACCGTGCGAAGGAATTTGCTGGAATTAGCATGATCTTAAGTGAAAGGGTTCCTTAACTTGTATAATATCATATCCTGGTGTCCAGGCCATTGTCACATTGATATATAGAACCTTTAGCTTATCTTTGCGGTGTAAATTCATTGACCCTTAGAATTGCTCAGATAGTAAACAAATTATATATTTTTGCATCATCTGATTTATACATGATCAGATGACCCGGCCTTTCGTGTTAAGGGAGGTGTTCAGAAGGTGAAGAACTTTATTACTAAAGAATTTTCTGTGAAGATTTCAACTTTCCAAAAGGGTTGGTGGTGGAATATAGAGTCGTTATGCGAAAGATACTTGTAGTTTGGTGTTCGATAAGCAAGAATGGTTGGGGGAATTCATAAAGAACGAAGATTCATGTCCATAAATTGAATGATTCCCTATTAAATATCAACCAGGTAATATGAAAGGTGATGTCATTGCCTAAGTTTCTTATTTTTCTGTATTTCTATCACCAATAACATGTGATTTTCCTTATTTGCATATGTATGAGCGAACGCCATCTCCTATTTCCTGCTTGTGGATACTTAATGTGTTAGTTTTCCACTAGAAGCTCTATTGAAAAGGAGACTGTGGAGGTAAAAAAAAAAAAAACTACTATAGCATCTCCTGTGAAATGGTATTTATACACCATTTTGCTCTAGAATTCAATGGCATTTCTTTGTCCTCCTGGCCGGTCCTGCAAATGCTATTATTACTTTTCTATGGTTGCGGATTTTGTAAAATGAATGACAGTTTGTTTTTTTTAATCCCTTCAGAAATCAGTATGTATAACTGTTTACTCGTAAGATTCCGTGTCAAAACATGGCATCAGACTCCATCGTGAAGTTTAAGGAGGGAATAAATACTATTTAGATGGTATTTTGTCCCAACTTTAGGAAAAAACTCTATTCTATCTCTCTCACTCTCTTGTTATAAGCAAAAGAGTCGGGCTTCCAGTTATACACTACCTCTGTAAATTCTAAATTTTGTTGCCGAAGGAACCAATATTTGACAAGTTAGATTTTTATTTTATTTCATTTTTGGGCCACTTTACCCTAAAAAGTGTTCCCGTGGTTCACAAGAAGGAAAAAGGACGATACTTTTGTCACATCCGGCCTGAGAATTTAATGAGAGAGTTTCGTCTATTGATAAACATTGTAGTGATGGATCTTTTGGCATTGCTTTGTTTCTCTTTCCTTTCTTATCAGTTAGTTACATCCTGTTTGTATCTGTGCCGGATATGTTGCTTTTGCAATGGGCTCTAGATTAGTTAGATTAGATATGATAAACGATTATTAAATGAACTTCCGTAGGTTTGTTCTTTCGATTATCTATATACCCCAGTCTTGAAAGGGACATTTTATTGCACCTCACGACATTCTGATTTTACAAACCTTGTAGCTGGCTATATGATTATTTTTATTAGTTTTTTTTCTACCTCGGGATGAGTGTCAATACGGTACGTGAAAAGAGAGCTGTTGTCTACGAGCCGGTTCTATGGTATTGCTACAACTGTCAATACAGTTTTATGGATGTTTAGGAGATTTTGGCGGCGATTAGACATATGTTTTTTGTGATTAAAGTTGCATTCTTACTTGTAATCGAACTTAGTGTTATTCTTCTTATGAGTAGTTGGTGGCTGGATGGTAAGCTGATGGAACGAGAATGAGCACTAACTTTTGTGCTTGGAGTAGAGGCTACCATTTTATTTGCAAGAGGAATTAGATGCCAGTGAAACGTTGAACTCAAGGCCAAAATCAGAATAGGCAGATCTCAATTGTAGCAGTGTCTGTGGGATGAGCCAATGAGGAACATTTGCTTGGACTAAATTACTTTAAAAATACCATGGCCAGGCTGGTGCGGTCAGCTGCTGATATTGGACAGGTAGACGAGAAGATAGACTCGAACACTGTGATGCTGACTTTTTCAACTTTCCTTAGGCTCATTATAGCAGGAGTCTCGATGCTTTTGTTAATTTTTGACTTCTTAGAATGGCAAAGCACCTGGAGATCATTTTGTTCACTTTCTTCTTACAGATCAAGTAGCTTCCAGTTTTGCTTAATACATCAATTTCTCTTCTCTATAGAGACGACTCAAGAACTTGGATTGACGCATAACATCTTTTGAGGTGCTGCACAAATCCAATAAACTAATGGACCTACAAAGAATATCTTCCACGCAGATCAGATGATGATCTTGTTGTGCCGATGGCAATTGACGCAAACCTTCTACGCACTCGTACAATTTGAAGGGCAGATAATTTGTTGAACTTAGATTTTGTTGAAGAGGATGTCTCTTCTGGGGTCCTTAACCTGCACAAGTGCTCCTCAACAGTGGCGGTCAAAGGATGAGAACTGGATGGCTCTTCTTGTTTTTAACTCTGCTTTAGTGGTCATACGCTTTTGCTTGGATGAGTGTTCTTTACGGTGGTGCCTCTCTGGCCGATAACCTATGGAATCAAGTGTAATAATTTGTACGCCTTTGTCATCTTTAGCTATGTGATTTCGATTGCTGTAGCTGGAACAAGGTATACCAGTGAGTACATCAAAACTATGAGAATTATAGACTTGTTAAATCATATACGGAAAAGGCTTCCTATTGTTCTGAAGTGCGTTGCTACTGACACCTTCTTTGTTGCTTAAGCCAAATGTTGGCTTTGCTTCTTATTTGTTTATTTCCAAAAATATATCCAGTCACACTCTCAAAGTTGCAACCAGTATAACCTGCATTACATTGAGTTCAGTTTTATTTATCTTCCAGATTACATAACTTTTACAAATGGAAAAAAGAAGTTTCAGAAGCTCTGGCTTCTGCTCTATCGCCCCTCACATTTTAATTTCCCTGAACTTTTTCCTAGAATATTTATGAAATTTTCATAAATTGAGAGTTTAGTTAGCAAAATAATCTGAAGCACAACGATTACTCTTTCTCCTTGAGTGCTTAATTTCTTTTTGTTTGTTTTTTTTCCTTTATGTGCACTTGTTTTGTTCTCACTGTTGACCACCATACCATTCATTTATTTATTGGGGTAATACCAGTACTACTTGCAAGTACCCATATTGTTTTTCGTCAGCTTATATTGCAAATGCAGCAATATATATATTTTCTTTTAATATATTTACAACTTCTTTAACATAGTACAACTCTATGAGGTTGAATATGATTTATGGAAAGTCCGCTTGCATACAGATGTCTCCTTCAAGTTTGTGTTGGATGAACCTGATTTCAGTCAAGTGGCGATTTAAAGAAAGCATCATCGATATTTTGCTGGCTTGTAGATTCGTTATGCTTATGCATACTCTGCATAATATGCACAAGAAAGAGAGAAATCTGGGTCTAGTGTTGTATTTCAGCTTCTGCCGCCATGCTTGTGTGTTTACATATTAAATGAGGGATTATTTTTTTTGTAATCTATTAAAAGACAAGGGATGCGTACGGTCTTGAGTATGAAGTTTAGCTAACTGTGATCACCCCTGGAAAGTTTTTTTTTTTGGCTTTATAAAGGGGATAGCAATGGACTTTATAAAGGGGAGCCTGTGTTGGTTTAGCTGGTGCTAATGTAGGTTTACCTGATGGGGTATGCTAGTGTTGGTGTTGTAGTTGGTCAATGGAAAGTAGCTAGCTGGCTGATCATAACAATTAGGAATGCGATGGCATGTTGTTTGTATAGTTGTATAATATTATACTACATTTGGAGTTTGTAGTTCAACGACTTTGGCAACAGTGTTGGAATTGCAGACATTGTTTAGCGATGTGATATGCTTTATTGTTTAACATGATCATTCTGTAATGTGGTGATTTTCTTCAGAGTTTCAGATGCTCTTATTTAATAGGGACGAAAATGAGGATGGATATTAGTGTGAAAAGAAAACGAAAGAAAGAATTCATCTGTGCTCTTTTCGAATTCCGAGGACGGAATTTTTTTAAGGAGGGGAGAATGTGATAGCTACTACGATAATAGTAACTATTAAAATATTAGTGTTTAAGTGAATAGGTTAAATATTAAATTGAGTTTTATAATAATAATAATAATAATACCATTTTAGAGATCTTTTTAATAAATAAAGAGGGACTATAAATAGAGAATTTTTGAGTAGATATGTATATATATATATATATATATATTATATTTGTTTGTAAATATTTAGAATTAAAATAGGCCTTAAGTGCAAAATATTGGAATAATTTAAGAGGAGATACCAGAAAATTTTAAGG
The DNA here is from genome assembly GCA_037693485.1 of Kitagawia praeruptora. Taxonomy (NCBI): domain Eukaryota; kingdom Viridiplantae; phylum Streptophyta; class Magnoliopsida; order Apiales; family Apiaceae; genus Kitagawia; species Kitagawia praeruptora. Next base: position 20,850,763 of record CM075347.1, read on the forward strand.
GACAAGTATTGATTAGACAAAAACTTTTCACCGACATATATTTTATATATTCTATACAGAGAGAGATACAGATGGAGTGAGCAGGAGATGTCTAGAGAAAATAAGAAAGAAAGAGTAGATAGAACAAATGTTTAATGAGAAGAAGAACTAGGAAGAAAGGCTACTAATCAAACCTACGCGGAGAAGTTAATTTTGCTAGTCAGGCAAGTCCACTACTTTCTCTCTTCCACTCTTTTAACATTCTTAAATTCTTCGTATAGTGCTTTGATATGTTCTTTCTTCCCTAATTGTTATCCTTGATGTTTGGTGTTATACAATTCTTGTGTATTTCCTTCTATATGACATGGTTAAGATTTTCTTTAAATTTTGAGACTATGGCAGCTTTGAATTGTTGATTAAAGTGAGTTTGATTTGAAAGTAAAAGTGAGTCAATGATGTCGTTGAGTAATAATCAACATCTTTTCTTGTTCTGTTATCTTGTTGAATTAATTGTATGTATCTAGCAGCCATTTATTGTTTCGCGTGGTAACGAAAAGAGGGCAAAACCCCAATCCCAAATGATGGCTTAAGGGATTTAAGGGGTGTGGCTAAATGATGGTAATAAAGCCACTTATGATGGATTCCGTACATGCATGTTACGAAAATGATGGCCACTAGAGCTGATCACTCTAGTAAATGAAGGTTAATTCTCGAGTAAATGAAGGAAAATGCTCGAGTTGATGAAGGTTAATTTTCGAGTATACCCTCTTCTTTATTTGTTATTTAAAGATAGCTTTGTTCATTTTAATTACTTAATAAATAAATAAATAAATAAAAACTGCCATGTTCCTTCTAATGTTTTTTATATGGACTTGCTGAGCTTAGCGATGCTCATATTTGTGGTGTTTGATGATTTTCAGAAAAGAGAGTCTAGGCCTAGCTGGACAAGGGTGTACGCGAGTTTGTTAGAGACTTGGATGTCATCTACTTTTGATCCCAAAAAAATTTTGGATATTTAAAGGTTGAGAAATGAGAAAGTCTTTATAATATATTGTAGGGAAAATAGTGGTCAGGCTAATGGTAGTGGGAACCCTATAATTGTTTTATTGGCTGCTCTGTAAATAGTTTTTTTTTTGGGACCTAAATAGCTTGTAACTTATATACTGAATTAGTTTATGAAATATATAGCTCTTTTGTATAAGTTTTGGTTGGTTTGGGCTGTTACACATATGCTGATAATTGAAGTCAAATCTTATCGATATCCAAATTTTTGCCTAACTTAATACTCTGTATATCACAGCCCCTTGTTCATTTTAGGGTTAATCCAATTCTTTTTGTTTCCCTCTCCCCTTACCACTCATTCTCACTAGTAATTTTCACTTAACAAAACAGCAACACCCCTCATTCTCAAACATTCACTCACTCTCTATGGTTCAAAGTTCAATCGAGGTTCAATTTGAGGATTTGAGGTTCAAAGTTCAATCGATGGCTTCAATTTGAGAGCTAATTTGGGGGTTAGAAGAAATCAAATCGGAGTTCAAGAAGAGTGGATTCACACTTGACAATGAACAACAAATACTTGACAAATGTAATTCTTTTTATTATGATTATTATTATTCATATATGTGTGTGTTGATTTGGTACAAATCTAACATTCTTTTTGGGGGTGCAGGTCTTGATTTTTGTATAAATTACAATCGGAGTAAATTGTGTGTGTTTATGTGTGTGTGACATTTTGGGGGCTAAATGGATACTAAAGGAAGACTTAATTTGGGGGCCAATTATTGAAGTGCCCATCTGCTCAATTTTGTGATTTCTTGTTTGCTCATTATTAAATTTAGTCAATTTTACTTGTCTTCCATAAAACTTCCTAGATTTAGATCTAGTAATAGTTCTAATTTCTAAATAGTTTACTGGATTTTTATATTATTCTAATATTTATAGATGTAGTCTGTTAATGACATTATTGCAAGGGCAATTTAGTTTCAAGATGACCTTTTAGTCTTATTGCCTTTGCTGAAGTGTGGAGATTTATGATGGTATATATGTATGATTGTTACAGGTGATTTCAGTCAAAGAGTTAAGTGATCATTTTTGCTAGATTTATTTTTACCATTGTTTCCTTTGATTTCTTTCCTCATTGCAAGTCATGTATTAAACGATGCTCCTCCATATTATCTTTTAATGCAGAGAACACTCGTGCTGCATATCCTATTGAGTACATCCCGAATGCTAAGATCCCATGTGTTGGTCCACACTCTAAGAATGTCATACTTTTAGCATGCGATGCATTTGGTGTTCTTCCACCAGGCAACATTCTCAGCTTGCTATGGTGCAGCGTTTATTATGTTACACCCTACTAAATATGCTGCAATGCTAGCCACAAAAATGGAAAAACATGGAGCAACAAGATGGCTCGTGAACACTGGATAGTCAGGTGGAAGGTATGGCGTGGGGAAGCGTATGAAGTTGGCATACACCAGAAAATCATTGATGCTATACATTCTGGTAGCCTTCTGGATGCTACTTATAAAAAAAACTGATGTTTTTGGATTAGATATCCCGACTGAAGTGGAGGGTGTGCCATCAGAAATCCTGGATCCTGTGAACACTGTTAGTTAGCTGATCCTTTCAATATCTTGAATGCTATAGGGCAGTGCGAGAAGTCTGGCCACAATCTTTGGAGAGAATTATTTTGATAGAACCATCAGTCAACGCAACGTGCAGGGCAGAGCCTCATTAAAGGTGATATGTACTGCATTACCATGTCATTTGAGGAGCCATTATTAGTACCCACTTGTTCGTAATAATTGGTTCTGAAATTAATGCAAATTAATTTGATGTTTCATTAGTGTTGAAATATGTCAACCCCAATGAGTTATTAAAGATTTTAGATCATATTCTCTTTGTTGTTTGTTCTACTTCTCTAACTTCCTTCCCTCTGCATATCTTTCGTAGGTATATGTTTGCGCAATCAGACATAAGCTCTGTTGCCTTATTGACTTTGGAAATGCAGCTGCAATTGAAACATCCAAATATAAGCTCTAACTTGAATTACAAATACTTGTTGTAGATCTGAAGGACTTACCACTTATTCAGAGCTATAGCAGCATTCAAGCCCTAACTCAGAGAATTAATAAGCCCTAACCAATGCTATTCTATCAAAAGGTTTTGTTGAATAAACAAGAGAACGTCAGTTCTTATTGTTGATCGGTATTTGTATACAGGGGTGGCATTTTCAGCATCGAAAGGACTTGATATTGGATGGTGCAAGGTGAAAACCCTTCTTATATTTAGTCAGTTTGAGGTTCATTTATTATTGTGTATCACATAACACTGATGTCTTTGTGCAGGCTCCAGACATGGGGTTGTTGGCTCCTGATTTGGTGTTGTACCTTGACATATCTCCAGAGATACTACTGTAATGTCTATACCTGAATTGGGAAAATTAAGGATGTGATTTTCTGTGTAACTGCTGCTTGCTTGTTTTTCCGATGCACTTACAAGTTCTTTATGATTAGTATAAGATCTAATTGAGAGTACAGGTGCATATAATTCAGGCTTGCATAGTAGTTATATGGTACAATAGGGCTTCGCTTAGCTATGAATCTTTCTGTAAAAACATGATGTTACATATAACTCTTTCTTATATATTAGAAATATATAAACATCACAATGTATAGCTGATTAAATAGTATTCAATCATATAAGATTGAAAAATCAGTACAACCTGGTTTCATTTGGGTTATTGTTTTAACGGATAATGATTTGATATGATTTGTTTTAATGGGCAGATTGGATATGAACAGACTGGATATGGTCGAGTCACATTTTCAAGTATAGAAGAAGCTAAGCGAGCTGTATGTTCTCTGCCCCTATTTTTTTATCCTTAAGCCATGACATTTGCATATAATGTTTCGATGACAAGTGTGATTGATTTGATTGTACACATTTCATATTATTGTCCCCTAACAGAATGAACTATGAACTTATAGGAATCTGATTGCAAATCACTGTTAATGGTATGTGCCGCTCATGCAGGCACACTCCTGACGCTGGGAAATAAACAACGGGAACACGAGAACTTGTGGAATAAAGGAGAACCAGAGAGAATATGCCAGCATGAGCCATCACACTAAACCATACTCTTTGACTTCCAATCATATGTAACAACATTTAGTAAATACCGAACTCTGATAGCTATAGAATAGAATGTTGTACTTTCTTATCCCTGTCTCTGTTCTGTACAATGTATCACATGTCGTAAAAATGTTTACTATCAGAACAAATCAATACACCTAGTATTGGTGAATGGTTTATGGTTGAATGATGTTGGTTTTTGGTGAATGAATATTGGTGAATGAATATGTAAGTTTTGGTAGTTTTTGGGTGAATATAATTGCATATGTAACAATATTGTGTAGCATCCTAAACAAATGGAAGTATTCTATAATAATGTTGTGTGATTTCCTTTTAGACAAGTGTGTATTGAATTAAAACTGTTTTGTGATTTCCTTTCAGACAAGTGTGCATTCAATTAAAACTATTGTGTGATTTCCTATCAGACAAGTGTGCATTCAATTAAAACTATTGTGTGATTTCCTTTCAGACAAGTGTGTATTCAATTAAAACTATTGTGTAGCATCCTAAACAACAACGGAAAAATTCTATAATAATGTTGTGTGATTTACTTTCAGACAAGTGTGTATTGAGATAAAACTATTGTGTGATTTCCTTTCAAACAAGTGTGTATTAAATTAAAACTATTGTGTGATTTCCTTTCAGACAAGTGTGTATTCAATTAAAACTATTGTGTAGCATCCTAAACAACAACGGTTTCTAAATCGACTGTTGTTGTTTTTGGTTATCAGACAACGACGTCTAGAGATGAAGTCGTTGTCCCTCGCTGTAACACACAACATTTCGACCCGTTGTCTGAGGCGCGTAACAGACGACACTCCGATAGACAACGGGGATGGTCAGTATCAGACTACGAATGAAATCCGTTGTCTGAATCAAAATTCCTTGTAGTGAATACCCATGTATCAAACCTGCTTCTTCTTTACGACGAATAATTGCGCTTAAGCCCTCTGCACACATAATATAGATATAAGGCAAAATCGGGCCACCTTGTCTCACTCCCCGCTGAGGTATGACATTACCAAATTCAGTCCCATTTTGAAGAAAACTGTACGAAACTGATCGGATATACCCCATTATTCTTTCAATCCAGATTGTATGAAACCCAAACTTCTGCATCATTCCTTCAACAAATCCCCATTCTAACCGATCATAAGCTTTAGATATATCAATCTTAAGCCCTGCTACTCCATTCTTGCCTTGCGTTTTCCTTTTCATATAATGATTTACTTCGAAAGCAATCATTGCATTATCCGTCAATAGCCGTCCTTCAATAAATGCACTCTGTCTGTCTGATATTATATTTCCCAAGCATAACTTCAGCCTATTCGACAACACTTTAGATAAAATTCGGACCAGAACATTGCATAACGATATAGGTCGCAATTCCGTCATTGAAGTTGGTACTTTAACTTTAGGAATTAGACACACCATCGTTCAATTTATTCCAGCTGGAAGTTCTCCTGTACGAATAAACTCCTGACAGAACTTAAGAACATCTCGACCCACCACATTCCAAAAGGCTTGAAAAAACGCAGGATTTAAACCATCAAAACCAAGCGATTTGTCAGGGTGCATTGAGAATGCAGCGTCTTTAACCTCTTCAATTGTGACTTCAGAGATCAACATTTCATTTTCTGCCTCTGTTACTTTGTTCACCGTTTCCCTCTGTGACAAATTCCCTCCGTTATTCGAACTTTCAAACAAACTTGTATAATACCTCGTAATCACCTCTTGAATCTCTCCTGTTGTTTCCTTCCACTCCCCTTCCTCATTCTTTATCCGCTGTAAAACATTAGTTTTCCTTCTATTAGAAGCATACTTATGAAAAAAACGAGTGTTACTATCCCCTTCCCGTAACCAAAATTGCTTCGCCCGTTGCTTCCAATAAATTTCTTGCTTCTCCAAAAGGTTCAAATACTCCCATCTTACCGTATTATACATCTGAACCCCCTGATTGTCTCTTCTAGACCTTAAAGTTCTCAGCTTCTTTCGACACTCTACCAACTTGACCTTGAACTCCTGATTCAAACCTCCTCCCCACTAATAATTAAAAAAACATTATTAGTTAAATATTAAAGTGTAAAAAAAAGTGAGAATTGAATTGGTTGTAATTGATAAAAAACCAAACCAAACCAAACATACCCAGTATATCCCACACAGAGCGGGGTCTGGGGGGGTGGGCTGTACGCAGACCATGCCCCTGCTTTTTACGGCAAGGAGGCTGTTTCCGTGAAGACCCCTGGCTACGTGCACAAAGGACACAAGTGTGTGATATTCACAAAGATTATCTACGCTTAGACAACGGCATAGCCTCATACCTGAGCCCATGGCTTTGAACGCATGGGACTTACCTTCCAGGGGGAAACCTACTCCACCTTGCACTGTGGTCACACATGGATCCCGGCCAAGCTCCCTGATCCTGTAAAAAAACAGAAGACAATACAACACGAAAAAATGAGATCAAGACAGACGAACTTCTACGATAACGCTAAACGGGATAACCCAACTCTAAGGCTCTCCACGACCGATCCGCTCCCTAACAGAGAATCCACCACTCTGATCTGGCGCCTCCAGGAACCCCTATCCGTGATCATGGTCTCATTTAGGTTTAGGGCCTTCAGATCCAACCTAAGATGCTCTTCCCACGACCTCCTCGGTCTGCCTCTCCTCCTCGCTCCTCATCGCTCCATCCACCAGAAGACTCTCGACCCTCCTCACTGGGGCTTCAGCTCGCCTCCTACGCACATCAATTAATCCTGCATGTAGATTCTCTTCTCGTCAATACCTGAACGGAGACGGACACCTGTTTTTGTTTGGAAAGTGTAGAATCTGTAGATGCTCCATATGATTAACTTGTTTGAATGGACAAAAAAATATCTAGAATAATTATAGGATTAAAAACTTTGGTAGATAGTTTTTGAAAAAAAATTATGTCGCAATAGTGCAATATTATAAATTTGTTGCAAAAATTCTAAGTAAATGTTTTAATAAATTCAAATGAAAATAGAAATTAAAAAGTTTTTGAGATTTTCTTCAGTCAAAACTTTTCGAACTCTTGAGTCCCAACTCTTCGGTCTTGACGCAACCTGTAAATTGTAATCATCTGTAATTCTGTAATAATGCAGAAGATATGAAGATATGTTTAATGATATCAATTACAGAAGATATGTTTGATCAACATTTTACTTGTAATCTTTTTAACATGCCATTCTGCATGTGGATCATGCCTAAAAAAGTTTTGCAATTTGGATATTTTTGAAAAAAGTCCTAAAAATTTGGTAGATAGTTTTCGAGAAAATATTATGTGTAGTGCAATAATATAAATTTGTTACAAAAAATCTAAGTAAATGTTTCAATAAATTCAAATGAAAATAAAAATAAAAAAGTTTGTGAGGATTTTCTGGAAAATACGATTTTTTATAATGAAAGTACAAATTTACAACGCAATGCAACCGTATGCAATCTTAATTGCAACCAATGAAAATTCAATTATTTTTCTGGAAAACGTGTAAAAATCAGTAGCAACTGTACTTACTTTTAAAAATTGTAAAATAGGCAAGCATTCCCTTATCGGACGGACTGTGGTTGTTTTTTTTATTACAAACAGTATTTTTGGTATCTAATTTTATGTACCTAAAACATCATTCTTTAATAAGATACTCCCTCCGGTGCATTATATAAGGCATTTGACTTTTCTGCACGTAATTTTAGATGCTTTGAATGCATAGTTAAAATTATTATTTTTTTAATTTTTTTTTTCTAAATAAAAATTAAAATATTATATTTTTATTCAAAAAAAGAAAAATTAAAAAATAATTATTTTAATTATGTAGTCAAAATACCTAAAGTTACGTGCAAAAAAGTCAAATAACTTATATAATGGACAGTATTTAGTACTTAGTTACTTTGTTGATTTTTGTGGTGTGTTTTCAAGTATCGAATAACTAGATTTGTCGCAAGTTCTTTTTTCTTCCTGTGTTCAAAAAGTCAAGACTTTTCCAACTCTTCAGTCCAACGAACTCTTCGGTCTAGATTTGTTAATTTGATTTTTTTTTTTTTTTGAATGGTTGAGCATCATACCACATGCAGACAAGGTATGCCCATCAGCCCATCAACATTTATGTAATGTGAAGAGTAGTAGTACGTACAGATTTGGTTTGTGGCGTTCATTTTAAAAACAGTGCCATCATGTGATTTAGAGGGTGTTTGGGATTGCTTAAAATAAGTTACTTTTGACAATGGAGGTGTTTTTAACTTAAAGGAAAAAGTAAAGTTGTTTACTTTAAGTTGAATGAATGTGTTTGGGTAATTTTACTTAAAGTTAAATGGGAATTTAATAATTTTGACTTAAAGTGATATTTGACTTAAAAAAATTTTAAATTCATGATATTTAAGCTTTACAAGAATTGTGAAAAAAAAAAAAAAAAAAAAAAACTCCATAAGTCATAAGTCAAAAGTACCTAAATGTAACTTCTGACTTAAAGCAGTTTTTTAACTTAAAGTCGGCTTAAAGCCATGTTACACAAACACACCAAAAACTCCTTTAAAGGAGCTTTTGGCTTTTTAAGTGAGTTTGCCAAACAGGCTCTTAATGTTATACTGAGATCGAGGGTTTGACTCCGGTGGGAGGAGTCAATGTGTGTGCGTGTGTTTAACTTGGCAAAAAAGAAAAGAAAAAAGAGTAACCTTTTGACATTCTTCATTTTTATGTCCGGTCATAAACTTGTTACACAGCCATAGATGTGCATTGATGGAAGACTTTACCTAAGGCTGTATCTGTTTCATGAAAGAAGTACAAATGTTAAATAGTTTGAGGATTGTTATATATCTATCCCTATGAAGCAAACAAAAATTAAGGGTTGTGGAAAAAAGAAGTCATAAGAAAATATCAACTCATCTAATGGCAAGGAAGTGAGTAAGACAAGGAGCCTTAGGGAGAAGAGACTCATAAATTATAGAGGAAGCAGTTCGGTTTATTGCTGCCCTTGTGAAATCGCATGATTGCCTGTTGCACCCTGATTCAGTTGAGGTATAGAAAATTAGAAATTGTCATTTAAAACCTTGTAGTTCATATTTTCCAGTAGATCATCATGAGATGTTAATCCTGTAGATGGCGCATTAGTGTTGTCCTTGTAATGTGAATGACATTATTGGCAGTTCTTTGCTTTTAGACCATATCCAACCCAACTCTAAAAGTTACACCATTTTGGTTAACACCAAAAATTACATCAAATTTGGTTTAACACCAAAATTTGGTGCAACTTTTAAGAGTTTTTATAAATCCAAATGCTAACCTTGTGCTCATTAACTAAAACAAATTCATACCCTTGTATTAGTGTTGTCCTGCCCCCCGTGCTTGAGTGAAAATACTACTATACTAGCTCTACTACTACAACATAAATTGTGTATAATTTAGATATGTGGGTTTTGTCTGTTTCGCTATGCTTTCTCAGATTTTTATGTCTGCATTTGCATTTCGCTGATGTGAAGAGCAAAAGTAAATAAAAAAAACTATGTGGAGGAGCTGAGTCAGTTACGAGGAGGTAATGATAGGGGTGAAAAATGATCCGGGTGATACCGGGTATACCTTTGCTCAGGTCTCGGATCATTTTATTTTTATCGTGTCCAGATTTGGGATCGGTATCGTTTAATTCGGATATGATCCGATCCCGAGTATTGAGGTCCGGATCCAAACCGAATATGAGCCGGTATCATATTTTCTTTTTTCTAACCGGGTAGTTTGTGATCCATCGAATACGAGTCAAATATGATCCAGCAACATTAGTATCATTTTTATTTGAATTATATAAATAATCATTTAATCGTTTTTATTTATATATTTATGGAAACGAGACGTCAAAGGCATTGATAATTTATTGTAGATGCATAGTCGATCTAAAATACATCTAGGTACATGCATCGACACACTGATAAGAATGAAGAACGAAGAGTCTGGAACTTAATATTGATATTATCGATGTATATCTGTATTTGTATTAGACTGGGTCTAACATTTTAACCTAAACATATTGGGTTGAATATATAATATATAATGGGCTGAAAACACAAACGTATTGTAAAGAGTTATTACTATATAATCCCTATATCGGGTTTTTACCGAGTCCGGATATGAACCAAATTCGGGTAGGGTTCACATTATTAGAAAAATATGATCCCTAAAATGAGCGGGTATAGCTTTGTTCAGATTTGGGATCATATATTAATCGGGCTTAATTTTTCCACCAGATTTGGATCATTTATAAAACGGATCCGAGACATGTATCATATTTTCGAGCCGGATATAAGCCGAGATACCGGATACTCTGGATCAATTTTCAGCCCTAGGTAATGATCTTCAGGGGGGAGAAGCTGAGTCAGTTACGAGGAGGTATTGATCTTCAATGGGGGACACCCACTATTCGTTTCAAGTTTAAAAGGAATTGTGAAATTTTCACATCAAGTTGCTTATGAGCTACCTTAGAAGTCAGAACACTTTCTTGAGGCAGAAGTGATGTCAATGGATCTCCGAGAATTGTTCGAGATGTTTGACTGTGTCCGAACGCCTAGTGTTGCATTGTCGCTTTCAAAGTGATGACCTTGATGCCGATAGATCTACAGGACTTCTTTGCGCAGCTTTACAAACTTATACTTGAATACATATGAGATTTTACTTGTAAGCTTTATTTCATGTAATTCCTTTTCACTTGTATATATGTAAATTCGAGGCTCGTGCTATTGTGACAATCGACCTATCCTGGGTTTGAAAGATTATCGATTTAACTGTACTTTTCAACAACGTGGAACACGAGTCGTTCCGGTTAGTGAACGTTATCTCCCACGAGTCATCTGGCATAGGGATCCATAAATCAGATACGAGGGTTATACCAAGACCCAGAAAATAGTTGTTTGATTTTTGTTACAAGGGTTATTTTACTTCTTGTGACTTTCATAAATGTTTTCTATGGCTCGACGTCTGTTGTGACAACTGTAGATGTTCCAGCTGAAGGGAGGAGAGGACAATGCCATGAAGTAATAGTACACGAGAGCCTGGTTTTATTGAAAGTTTTTGTTTACACAAACGCTACACCATCGAGGAAGAATCAAGTACTCATTAATTCTTGGCAGAGAATGCAAGCATGTTTTTTTTTTCCCTAATTCATAGATTTTTATTTACTAATTTATTCTAAAATTATAGAGTAATTGCAGGGGAAAGACTTGAGAATGCAAGCATGTTGTAGGACGGAAAGCTACTCACATGGACCCTAAATATTTTCAAGAATTGAAATGCCTAAATTAATGTATTTCCATCAACAAACATGACATTGTGGTACAACTTTTTAACATGATGAAAATAGGGTGGTTGGAATAAGGTTCTCAAAAATACAGAGGGTGAATAAAAATTTGCCTTCTTCTGCATATTTGTTTAAGGTTTGAAAGAGATAGTATTCTAGACTCTAGACCCTGTGCAGTTGTGCGTGATTAAGTGCTTGCAATTGTGTAAATAAATCAACACAAGAAAATTACCGATCTAATACATTATCCAGCTTCTACTTTAAACACCAATAATAATTTTCGTTCTTGTTAACAATCATACTAATAGCTCCAACCACGGGAAGGGACAAATATTGGAAATAGCAAATAGATTACATAAAGCAAACATTCACACATAGCTCCAAAAGACAATTAAGTACATAAAAGTTGAGAATCTGCTACTAATAGCTTAAAAAGTCTTACATAAAAGTTTAGAACCAATAATAACGAGGTAGACTGGAGGTGGAGGTCGCACATACTACTTAGGACTTGATTGCCATGTCATAATACATGGTTGAAACTTTCATGTCCTGCAGCAAGTCCAAACAAAATCAAGCACCGTGTTGCAACAAACAGTAAAATAGGCGATGCTATGAAAAACTCTGTAATCTCCATGCCATTATTATGATATTTATCCTCCTAAACTGGTCGACATAATTGTCAAACACACAATAGATAGAATGGACAATCAAATCTAATCTAATACAGTAAAACTCCAACATACCACAATTTTCAACAAATAAATCACACAAGAGTATTGACATTGACATTCCCAAACAAAACCCGAACCTAGATCAACGCTTCGTATTTTAAGTTTGTTCAGTGGGGGAATCCTGTATCTAGATGACCAATTTTTAACTATTCACAACTTTTAATAGGGGAAATCCTGAACCTAAATCCCACTTCTTGTTTTTTTACAAATTATGGGAAGTGCTTTGATTTTATGTTCCAACAATTGAATTTTCCACATATCTTCTAAACAAAAGCTAAAAGCACATAAACAGATTAATACAGAGATAGACTCTAATTGCATGACAACATGGAAAGACAACTACAGTAAACGGCATGAAGAATAATATCCAAGAAAAAGGGAGAGAGAGATACGAACATCAACTTCAGCATCAACCTAAAAACAGGCGAGGAGGCTGCCTGATCCGAACAAAACTAACAGTTCTCTCGGTAATAGGGATATGGATATCAACTTTAGCTTCAAAGATCTGAGTAATGCCTTCAGTTACATCACGGGCTTCAAACGTGATATAGTACCTATAAGGACAAACAGGCTCCACGTTTGCCTTGATTACATGCACGCCTCCGAAATGTTTACCCTGTTAAATTAATGATTCCCAAAACAAAAGCTACCAAGTCAGATGTTGTTGCGGTATCTAAAAATGTTATGCACTGGACTGAGAAAAACAAACCTCTTGGCCATTATACTGATTAATGGCTTGTTCCGCGCACTCTGTGAGTTCAGGTAAATATTTTTTTCCTCGCAGTATTTTTGCTGCCGGGTCGTAAAAAGTAAGGATCACACTAGCATCACTCACTTTTGAATAGTCCTGAACATCAAACCCCTAGAGCATTTCGCAAACTATCAGGGAATGGACACATAATCTAAGTAGAGCTTAACACTTTTAAGTAAACTATAATAACAACTCAAGAAACAAAAATTGCATAAAGATAGCAGCTCGATATTACACGATCCTTTAACTTTAAAAGAGGTACTTGCATATAACAAATTTTCATAATTTTATTTTACATGAAATTTAAACTTGAATTATTCCGCAACGAGAAAATCGTAAAGAGAGACATAACGTAACATAAAAAAAAAAGTGATTCAATGTACAAACCTCGGTCTCATACATGTCAAGTTGAAGACTAGCTATGTCTCGAAAAGTCATGGAATGAGATCCATCAGGCAAGACATCATCCTCGTCATCATCCTCTTCGAGCAATTTCCTATTCTTAAAATTGTTCATAAACATCTGCAATCGTTCTTCTCTTGAAGGTATCGATTTGGTCTCCTCGTCCACTTTGTGTTTCTTAACATCTGCCTTGTCTTGTGAAACCGCCAGATGATGCTTTTCGCCTTCCATGTCTCTGCTTTGCGCCTAATTGCTTTTCTTACCCGATATAAATAGACGCGTTTAAGGGGCCTGGGGAAACGCACTTTGGGCCTACCAACCCATATTATTTTTTTTTTTTTTAAACTTATCCAAGAAGAAAAGAAAATTTTAAAAAAAAGTACTCCATTCCAATAATTATGAACCATTCCAATAATTGTCATTAATAATATAAGATGTTAGGTCGAATACACAATAGGTAATCAAATACTGTATGAGTAACTTAACAAGAACACACTTTTTAATACTTAAAAACTGTTTGGAATTAACAATTCCTCTCTCAGTGATGTAAAATATCACAGAGAACTGCTTAGGTTACAATCAATGAATTTTTCAATGTTCGATTACCCTTCTAGGGTTAACCTAACTGTATTTATAAAACATACAGCTTCGTACAATCAGTAATTGATTCTCCTATAATTAAGCTATACAATTGATATCAATCACGATTGCTTCAAGTCTTCCAAGTCAACTCAATCTCTTTGACAGCTTTCCAATCTTCAAAGATATTGCTTCCATATTTATCTTGTATCAATCTTCAAACACTGTTGACTCTTCAGACACTACCGCTACAGAGTTTAACAACCTCTGTTGCGCTTCCAGTCAGTGTTTAACTAAACTCTGACTGCTTCCAGCTAAACTCTGTTTTGTTACTTTAGCTTCCAAACACTGTTCTCATCAATCATTTCTAACAATCTCCCCCAACTTGTTCATTAGCAAGAATGTACAAGTTTACAGTAAATGATGATGTCAAAACAAATACAAGGTCTACAGTGTTAATCATACAAACAGAGTTTAAACTTTTACTTAACAAACTTACAACTTTTGTCTACCTAACTTCCTCGAGATCTGGAGTTGTTCTGAGATAGTCAATCAACAATCTTCTCTCAGCATTTTCAAGTTCAATCTGCATAGCTTCCTTGATCTCTCTTAAATCTGGATCATTCTCATCAGTTTGAAAGATAGCAGCTCTGAGATCGTAGATTGTGTTTCTTCTCATTTCATTTCCCAATCTGATATATTTCACTTCCTCAGACTTCACATTAAAATCTAGAACTGTAATTCCAAGATCTGTCTTCAGCTTTGTAGTCCCCTTCTCCATTTCTATCAGATTGCCATTCCAATCTCTGTACTTAGGAACATACTTTCCAGCAGACTTTGAACCTGTAACAATTTTAGCTTTCTGCATATATCTCCTTATAGAATTAGCAATAAGCTGTGTTTGACGATTTCTGACTCTGAATATATGCAGAACATACTGAAGTTCTTCAAATAATTTTAACTTGATTGCTTCTTCATCCACTCTAAACACTGATCCATCTGCCATAAAGTATAACAGAAAGTGAATATCTAAGCTCCTTTGATGAACTAGTTGAACTGAATCCAACTTATCTAGATTTTCTTGAGTAATACCAGAACCAAGAGAAACAAGTGCAGAAGGATCTCTTGGACTGTTATTAAATCTCAAATCTCTTGTTGAACCTAATCCAGAAGTATTTCTCCCTGGTGGCTTTCCTGAACAAGCAACATTGTGTTGATAATCACCAGTTACTCCTGTTTGTTCCTGAACTGAAATCTTTGGCCTAGAAAACCCAGGTAAGGGTTTACTTTGTGTCTGTACAACTTGTGTAGCAACAGAGGTTGTAACAATCATTTTGCCTTTGTTCTCCTCATTCATTACCCCTTTTAACTTCAATTTAGCATCAAGAGAAGACTTTCTTATCAACTTTTCTTTATCTTCTTCTTCTTCTTCTTCTTCTTGAATGACAGATAACTTTTCTTTGATTTCAATGCCTTTAAGAACAGGCTTTGCAGCTTTAACAACTTTCTCCCTCTTCTTCAACTTAACAGATTTTAAAGCTTTTAGATGTTTTTCTTGCAGACTCTTTTCTTCAGCTTTAACATCTTCTAGAGTAACTCCTGCTGCATTTTCTTCCATGAAAAGCTTAACAGCTAACTCCTCATCAATCCTTGGATTAGATATTAATTCCAAACTCTTGGTTTTTGAAGTACCTTGAGTTTCAGTGTTTATTCCAACAGACTGTGACTTAAGAGATTTGCCAGATCTCAGAGTTAGTGTTTCAGAGTTTAAAGCCTCACCCTTATCACTTGCCCCTCCATCTCCAGCATCATCCTTTTTGAGCAGAGTTTGAGAAATTTTGCATTTAGACTTAGCAACTCTCTCCCCCTTTTTGACATCATCAGGAATGAGTATAGATGTAATGAGCTCCAAAGAGTTAGCAATGGAATCAACCTTAGCAAACAAGGCAGCTTGATTCTCTTCAACCTTTCCTAGCCTGGCAAAGAGAGTATCTTGAACTTTAGAAAGCTGTGCAGCTTTGATTTTCGACTCTCTTTCCATTTTCATTTCTCTTGACTGTATCTCAGTCTTCAAAGAAGCAATTTCTTGTTTTGTGTCAGCAAAACTTCCATCCAGAGTTTTGACTTGTACCACAGTTGCCTTTAAACAGGATAAAATCTCTGGATTTGAAATTTGACTAGCAGTTTGCTTAACGAAATCAGCTGCTCTCCCTTTTGGAAAAATACAGTCTTCTTTATACCAATTAGCAGCAGATTTAGCAAGGTGCTCTTCTTCAATTGCATGAGATGGACAAGGCTGATCAAAAGGTTTATGCTTATTATCAGTCTGTGCTGGTGCACTCAGAAAAGAATCAGAGTTTGCACTGTTTTCAGTTTCATCTTCAACACTTGCATCATTAGCTTGAGCATCTTGTAAAGAACCACTGTGCTGAGCTGTGTCAGCCACAGTTTCTGCAACAACTTCTGCAATCTTGTCAATAGTCTCCTCATGTTGCACAGGCTCTGCAACAGAGTTTGCATTTGTAGCTTCAACAAGCATAGATGTAGAGTTATTCTTATTTGCTTGATCAACCTCATCACCTTTGTCAGGAATTTGATAAGCATCAGATATCAACTCTGTATGTGATGCTGCAGCTTCAGTAATAATAATTGCAGGCTCATCAGCTACACCAGGAGCTTCAGTGTGAACAACAGGTGAGATAGGATCAAGGATTGGTTGAAATGAATCAAGAATATCATTCATTGGTGAAAAACCATCTCTGTGATCCTCTTCTACAGGCATGTTATCCTCTGTAGGTACTTCAACATTGACAGCATCCTCTGCAGGCATTTCAACCTCTGCAGGTATTTCAACATTGACAGGCACAGCATCCTCTGCAATCTCAACAGTAGGTGTTTGCTGTGAAACCACCTCTGGAGCTTCAACAACATGCTCATCATCAGATTCTGAAAGAATTAATCTCCTTTTCTTGACTTGAGGCACTGCAATCTCCTCTTCTTCTTCACTAGAGCTCTCCTTAGTTGGTGAAAGTGAAGGTCTGTTTGCCTTTTGTTTCTTTCTTCTGGTATAAACAGCTCCAGGTAATGTCTGTTTAGCCTTTGAGTGTTTAGTGTTTTGTGCAGTGTGTATTTTCCTTTTTGGTTTGGTTTTGGGTTGATCAGTAGGTGCTGGCTCAGAGTTTAAGAATTCAGAGTTTATTGGTGGAGAGTTTATGTGATCAGATTGTGGTTGATGAGGTGTAGTAGGTACAGTGGTTGTGGGTGTTGTGGGTGTTGGTGTTGGTTCAGAATGTATGGTGTCTAATGGTTCAGGCATTTGTTGTGGTGATTGAGAATCTTGAGGTTGGTTGACATAGTTTTGTAAGGCTAGTGGCATAAACATATCAGGTATGTGCTGTTTAGTGAGATCTTTATTTGTCAAATCAGAAAACATCCTTTTAGCAACTTGAAAAGATTGAATGACATCAGCTTCATCAATTGTAAGATTAGGCACACAAGCATTGAATAGCATTTGACAAAATCGAGCAAAATAAACAGAAGTAGGCTCAGACAAACGCTCTCCCAAATTCATTAGCACTAGTCTACCAAAATCGAAATTACCTCCATACAGTAGAGCATGACCAATTTGGAGAGTGTCAAGAGGAAGTGCATCCCAATTTGTTGTCTTATTTCCAAAAGCCCTTGTAATGCAATCGAAAAAGAAACTCCATTCCTTTCTCAAAAGTGGCCTTCTCAGAGATCCCAGCTTATTCAAATTTCCTGAACATCCAATTTGCTGCAACATTGTCCGCAAGCGATCGTGACCAACAACACTGTAAGAAGTGTGAGTCTCAAAATCCAGAGCATTCCTAACCGTAGTTGGAGTAATGATATACTCTGATTCAGCATGAGTGAATGTGATTGTTGGAGTGCCAGACTCTTCTCCATCATCATACACAGAGTTTGTCCAAAAAGTAGCAATTTGTGAAGCAGAGAGTGTTGGTGGTGCGGTTAACGCCTTCCCAATCTCAGAATCTTTCAAGAAATTTTGAAACAAATGAAACGCCTCTGGTGCATTTGCATTCTCCAGTGGAGCTGCATAGTTGCTAGGAAGAAAAACTAACCCTGCTGCATCAAACGCTTTGGTTGCCATTAGTAAGATTTGATTACGAAAAGATTCAGAGAAAAGATGTGTATGGTAAGTGTTTATCAAAATGTGAAAGAGAGTGAATAAGAGTTTTAAAAATGATTGTGTATGCAAGTAACTGTGAGTGGGTGAATATTAATCGATGTGAAGTGAGAGAACAAAAACGATTAGAGTAAAAATAAAACTCAATCGTTTATGTATTGAAAGCACGCAACTGATTGAAGAGTAATGTGTGAGTGGGACACAATAATGGGACACGTGTCAAACAACCAATGGATTACTTAATAATTACCACTGTCATTCCTACAATCACGACACTTTGACATATTTACAATAATTAACAGTTGTCAACTACCCCAATTACTCCAAAATAGTCAAATTATCTCAATGAAACTTTACCTTAGAGTACTTAACACAACTCAACAGTGTTTGTCAATTTTCCAACTTTATCACTAAAACCCTTTCAAAAATTGCACAGTTGTGAATATGAGTGTGTGTGAAGCAGAGTTTACCAAAATCAATTTTTAGAGCATCTAATATTTCATAAAATCCATAACAAAAATCAATAAACACTGAATGCACAAACTCTCATAGTAAACACTGATTGTTTGATGAATGCTAAACTCTGTAGTTACTGTAATACAGAAATCTGAAAACTTCTATTCCCATTGATGTACATGATTATCCAAGTAAGCACACAGTCTTTGAAGACAAAAAGATCAAGAGATAGAAATCAGAGCATCATTCAGTGAATAACAGTCATGAACTTAATAAAATCACAAACTCTCAAAGCACACAAGTGTTTAGGTGAAGTGTTTACACTCACATTCAATCAGGAAAAGCAGATTCTACCATATGCTTGAATGTCCACCAAATTTACACTACTTTGAGTACATGTATGCACAAATCAAAAGGACTTTATTCAGGGTTGTAATGAGGTAAGATCAAACAGATGAGAAGAGATGTTTTATTCATGAGTGAATTTCAAGCTGAACATTTTAATAGACCAAAGTGTTCAGTCACACTGTTAGTACATATTTGTACAAGATCAGTATATATGCCCTTTTTTTTATTAATTTTTTTTTTTAACATATATACTGAGTAAACTTTTCTTTTCTTGAGAAACACTCACCTGCTTGTGTTTTTTCAAAAGAATATAACTGCTCTTAATACTTCAGAGTTAAAGAAAAATGAGCAGTTAATTAGGCTCAAAGGGGTTTACTAAGGGTGGAATTTATGAACAGTGTTTATACAGTGTTTGAACAGTGTTCAAAAGAATTTTGAACAGTGTTTGAAGAAAAGGTAAATCCTATTGCCTTTATCATTTTCATGCACACACATATCATGTAGTCTCAAAATGGTTTAATACAGGTTCTAGAGAAACATACTTCCTGATGAACATCACACAACAATAAAAATTGATTGATAGAGAATGTATCAATCACTGATTTGGCTCAAAATCTCACAGGGTGTAGACATGAATCTGAACTCACCAAACTAATCAATGACACATCTCAAGTTTTATGGTTTTTACAAGTACAAACAAGGAATCATCAGGAACCATACCTTTGGGAACAGAATGTCACTTATCAGAGTTTAGAGTTCATCAATAACAGAAATTATTTATGAGAGGCAATGCACACAATATTCATAAACTCAGAGTTTAGGACTGAATAAACTAAGAGATGCTATAAATATGAAACAGTATCATGCTGTGTTAATTTACTGCACAAAATCTGATTAGATTACAGTGACTCAGAAAGAATCATGATTTAATTACTGAGAATCATGCTTCATACATTTTTCTTCATTGGTGTTTTCATTCAGACAATAATCAATTCTGAATTCACTGAGTGTATCCAACATGTTAACAGTGTTTAGCAGACAGACATGCTGACAGAGTTTAACAAGGTTTAAACATAAGCATGCATAACAGAGTTTAATACTAAGGTTCACATAGCACTTAACAATTTGTAGAAACATGAGCAATATATTTTAAAAATAAGTTTTTGAGTCTAACCAACATCTCTAGTCAAAACTAGAGACCATTCCTAGTTCATTGACTAGTCTTGTAAATGTAGCTTCACTCAATGGCTTGGTGAAGATATCTGCAAGTTGTTGTTCTGTAGACACAAAGTGAAGCTCAATGTTGCCTTCCTCTACATGCTCTCTGATGAAGTGATACCTTATGCTGATGTGCTTTGTCATTGAATGTTGTACTGGATTACCTGTCATTGCAATAGCACTTTGATTATCACAGTAAATAGGTATCTTGGTATACCTTAATCCATAATCCAGCAGTTGATTCTTCATCCATAAAATCTGTGCACAGCAACTACCAGCAGCAATATACTCTGCTTCAGCTGTAGATGTAGATATTGACTTCTGTTTCTTGCTGTACCAGGAAACAAGTCTGTCACCCAGAAATTGAAAACTTCCACTGGTGCTTTTTCTGTCTATCTTACAGCCTGCAAAGTCTGCATCTGAATAGCCAAGTAGTTTAAACTCTGATTCTCTTGGATACCACAGCCCTAAAGTTATAGTGCCCTTGAGATACTTAAAAATCCTCTTTACTGCTGTTAAATGTGGTTCTCTTGGATCTGCCTGAAACCTTGCACACAAACAGGTGGCATACATGATATCAGGTCTACTAGCTGTTAAATAGAGTAGAGAACCAATCATTCCTCTGTAACTTGTCATATCTACTGATGACCCTGCATCTTTGTCCAATTTTGTTGCAGTTGCCATGGGAGTTGTTGCAGATGAACAGTCAAGCATGCCAAATTTCTTGAGAAGATTTCTGGTATATTTTGCTTGATTTATAAAAATTCCATCATCTGTTTGCTTCACCTGTAGGCCTAGAAAATAACTAAGCTCTCCCATCATACTCATTTGATATCTTGACTGCATGAGTTTGGCAAACTTCTTACAGAGTTTATCATTAGTAGATCCAAAAATGATGTCATCTACATATATCTGAACTAAGAGCAAGTCACTACCAGATTGAAAGTAAAACAGAGTTTTGTCAATAGTACCTCTGTGAAATCCACTTTCTAGTAGAAATTTGGCAAGGGTTTCATACCATGCCCTTGGTGCCTGCTTAAGTCCATAGAGTGCCTTGTCTAACCTGTAGACATGGTCTGGATATTTTGGATCTACAAAGCCTGGTGGTTGTTCCACAAACACTTCTTCTTCAAGTTTTCCATTTAAAAATGCACTTTTCACATCCATCTGAAACACTTTGAATTTCTTATGAGAGGCATATGCTAGAAAGATTCTGATTGCCTCCAATCTAGCAACTGGAGCAAATGTTTCATCATAGTCTATTCCTTCCTGCTGTGAATAGCCTTTTGCAACCAGTCTTGCTTTGTTCCTTGTGATAACACCCTCACTGTCAGTTTTATTTCTGAAAACCCATTTAGTACCAACAATGGATCTGTTCTTGGGCCTTGGTACAAGGGTCCACACTTCATTTCTTTCAAATTCATTTAGCTCTTCTTGCATTGCTGTTATCCAGTCAGCATCTTTAAGAGCTTCTTCTACTTTCTTTGGCTCAGATTGTGACAAGAATGCATGAAACAGACATTCATTTGTTGTTGCACTTCTTGTCCTTGTTTGCACTAAATCACGCAAGCGTACGTGGTCACAAGTAATACAGATATAAGTCGAGTTCGTTCCCACAGAGATCTGGTTTTTAATTCAGTATTGTACCTATGCAACAATGTATGGTTATTATGCACTGCTAAGACAATTAACAATAATGGGTTTTATAAACTAAATTAACTAAGAAGTAAACTAACAACTAAGAATTAACTAACTAACAAGAATTTAAATCTAATTACTTCTGCAAGTAAAACCATGGAATCCTAACTTCATTAAATACTTCGCTTAGATCTGACGCCTTTAATCACTATATGCAATGGTTATGATATCTGATCGGATAACACGAAACAAGTACACGCTACTTCTCAGTATACGTATACCAAACTAAACATACATCCACAAAAGAGATAGAAGATGAATAGACACCAATTATGCTTAGACCCTATATCTCTATAGAATTTGAAAACATAACGGTTGAAGAACAAGTTATCCACATAGATCACATAGGGCAGCATAATATCTCTATTTACGCCACAAATCATGATGTAAAAACATCAACCTATCCTATGCTAGCATGGCAAGTTCTAAATCTCAAGATCCACTCTCGTTTAGCAAGAGATTAACAAATTAGATGTTCATGACGCATCTAAACACATGAATCACAACCATACGAGGATATCAGATATACATCACACACAGATCTTTTAAAGCATCAAGATACTAAACTCCATAAATAAATCCGTTAGAATCCCATGACAACGATTAGCTCATAATTGAACCTCTCGTCATCATGGGATCTGATGAAACCATGATAAAAACAAAGTATGAAAATATACAAATAAACCTAAGTAATTGATATGTAATGGTTCTACTCCTAATGATGATCCTAATAATCTTAATTTTACAAGGGTTGGATGTGTTTATATAGGCTCTAGACATCTTGCCCAACAAGAAAATACCAAATCAGAATTATAATAGAAGTACGTTTCCTAAACTGATTCTGATTTAAAGGGAAATTCGCAGCTGTCTTTTCTTCAGTAATTCTGGAATGTTCCAACTGCAATTGGGCCTCTTGACCACTTTAGAATGATAGAGAATCTCGTTATCTTCGCGTGGACTGCTTACGGGCCTCAAACGGACTTCTAGAACTCAAGATATGGCCAAAACAAAATCAGAAATTCTGGCTGATTTTTCACCCGCGCACCACCAGCGCAGGAGCGCCGTTTGGGCGCCTGAGGCGCCGTGCCAATCTGCTCAAAATTATAGAAAATTTCCCAGGCTTCGCGTGGGCAGTAAGATCGCTGAAAACGGACTTCTAGAACTCCAGATATGACCAAAACAGTGTAGACTGCGCAACATACCCTGAAATCTGAATTTTCCACAATTTGCTCAATTCTCATCCGTTTTCTCTTCCGATTCTTTCGCCACTTCCTGTTCTTCAATTCTTACCTTATAAATCCTCATGATAGCCTAGGGAAATACGCCATCCTTCATTCCATTGCTCAAATCATCTCTAAAATTGACAGAAACACCAACCCTAAACGATATTTCGCAACCCTGCACAACTAAACACAAACACATCAAAACTACAACAAACTTGAGTACAAGACAATCAATTTAAGCCGGTTTAGAATGCTCCAAGTGGATATAAAATCCACTTATCACACCCCCAAACTTAAATCGATGCTTGTCCTCAAGCATAAACAATTACACTATCTAACTAGTACCACTTCCGTAGGTGATCACGGTTGCATTTGGCATATGCAACAAGCCCTTTAAACCCCTAGGCAGCCCTAGTGGACGAGTAAGGTCTCGTGAGGGCCTATAGCGAATGTACCCACAAAATCCATTTACCTAATGCAATGCAATGCATGAATGCAATTAATATGAAAAATGCAATTAATCTAATACTAAAATCCTATCATACCTTCAAATCCTCTCATGCCATATCAACTTAAGAATCAAAGTAAATACGCAATGTCTTGGTGTCGAAAGTGCAAGCATTCACATAGTCTACTCAATGAACATGCATAAGTTCTCACAAGCCCATGTCAAATGTAAGAATAAGTTAGTAAACATACTAAGCCTACAAGAGTACATCTTTGAGACAAAACTCGGGATCTCATACGCAAAAACAAGCAAACACTCACAATCCACTCACAAAAGAATATTCACTCAAGAACAAGGGTAAGTGTATCACTCAATTCCAACAAAATCATAAACATGCTTGACATTTGGTATCAATCTAACTCTTAACACAACATACATCAATGACGATAATCAAAAGGTCTTTATTTGGGTTGTAACGGGGCTAGGGACAAGGTATGTCAAATAAGCCGAATCAGGTGATGTGTCAGAAGCTAGTAAGAACTATAATAAATCATACACAACACCCTATTTTTTTCCCCACGTAATTTTTCTTTTTTTCTTCCAACAAAAATGCTTGACTAGTCGACTAAAGTAGGATCACAACAAACACAAACTTGCTCTCATAATATATATATTTTTTCTTTTTTTTTTCTCTTTCTTTTCTTTTTTTTTCTTTTTTTTTTTTCGAGAGCTAAATAAAACAATAATATAAACAATAACAATGATCCCACAAATTATTACACATGTCGAGTATCAAGCAAACAAACCCAATTTTCAATATTTCCCCCAAAAGTAAGACCAACAATAAACCCTTCCTTGCACACCTTATTACTCCCTTAAGCACTCTACTAGCCTTTGACAATATGGGTTCAAATTAATGTAAGGCCAATACAAGAAAAAGGTCTAGGCAAGTAATGTGGTATGTCACCGAAAAAATAGGATTAAGCTCAACGGGTTAATTAATTGATCATGTAAACATGGTGTGGTAATATGGGAAAATATGTGGTTAATCCTAATTGCCTTTATCATTTTAATCATCAAATAATGTCATGCGTTTCAAGAAAGACCTCAAACAACTGCTAGCAATGCAAACAATCCGTGGACACTCAAGCAAACGAATAAATTGCAAATAATATGCAATATGGCTCAAAAGCTCACTTGGTGGAAAAACATACTCAATCCCAAGCAAAAATCTCTCTAACGCACCAACTTGTATTCAAAGCATGCAAACTAAATCATCTTGCACATATTCATGTCCTTCTAATTACTCACGACATTCAATAAGTCTACTAGCTTCAACTTACTAGTGTATGTGTGTGCACAAGAACAAAGCATATCACTTCTCAATCAAAAGCATCAACAACACAAAATTCCTATCAAGCATGGGTGCAAATGCAAACTATTATGAACTCACATGATATACGAACATAAAAACAGAATGTCCTATATGAAACAAACGTAGATATCACGAACATAAATGCATAATTTACTACTACTAATATGCAAAGCATAAAATCCTACATGAACAAACAATACAACAACTACTAATCCCTCAAACCACCCCCAAACTTAAAATATTCAATGTCCGCATTGAATGGAAAGTTATACAAGGGATAGAAGAAAACATACCTAAATAAAAATGCCGAAAAACGTGGGTTGCCTCCCACGAAGCGCTTCTTTAACGTCAATAGCTTGACGTTACTTCCAAGTCTCCATTAAGGATGATAATAGTTCGCCTGGTCCTCTCTTCGCAATACTTCATCGTCATCACGGCGGCACACTTTCTGCCCCTTCTCCTTGCTTGGCCTATTCGTATAACAGCTATATCCAACTCCAATGCCTTCATCTGTTGACCCAAAATCTGTCAATTTGTAGAACAACACACGGGCTTCGCTTGAATATAATGGAGGAGGGTAAATGTAAATTGCTGAAGCCTTTGGTTCC
Source organism: Kitagawia praeruptora (assembly GCA_037693485.1). Classification (NCBI taxonomy): domain Eukaryota; kingdom Viridiplantae; phylum Streptophyta; class Magnoliopsida; order Apiales; family Apiaceae; genus Kitagawia; species Kitagawia praeruptora. The sequence continues at coordinate 20,876,182 of CM075347.1, forward strand.
TCAAAGAAAACTTCCTCCATTGGCTCTAATACGCTACCTCCATCTTTAAACTTTGAGACAAGTAGAAAATCTGCATCTTTCTCATGATCATCAGCCTCTTGGTACGCACATACCAATTCTTGAAATTTGTGCAGCTCATCAGTGTCTGTCCCAAATAGTGCCCTTTCCAAATCATCCACCATCCTAACATGATCAAATTCCTCACACGGCTTATGAACACTCACCTCACCTTGGAATTTGTCTTCCTCAATTAAGCATACAGTACCTTGCTCCAAGTCACCGTTATTCTCTGGAATTGCCTCTAATATGAACTGTTGTTTCTCTTGTTCCAAGGCACTCAAAATTTGAGCAGCTAATGTCCCCATAGATTTGATAAGCTTCTCATTATTCTCTGCAAGCATCCTAATCTCCTTCCTAATTTCCTTCAAATCATCAACCTCGTCTGACTGAAAAGTAGGAATAGATTGCTGATGTTGAAACTCTTCACTACCAAAGACATATGACATATCTGGAACATCTTGCTGGTACTGTTGAGGATGGTATTGAAAATATGGTTGTTCCTCATAACTAACATATGGATCAACTCTTTCGTAGTAACAATACCGTGAGGGATCATGAACGCCCAAACACCGCTCACATTGATAAGGCATGGATGTACTCGAATATGCCCACCATGGCAACTCATGGCCTGCCATCTTCAAACACTCAAGTACCTGAAACACACCAAACTAAACAAGATAGATAAGAAAAAATCTGAGTCAGTGAACTCTAACGACCACTATTGACAAGCACATAAACCAAAAATAAAACACCGATGATCCCCGGCAGCGGCGCCAAAAACTTGTTTGCACTAAATCACGCAAGCGTACGTGGTCACAAGTAATACAGATATAAGTCGAGTTCGTTCCCACAGAGATCTGGTTTTTAATTCAGTATTGTACCTATGCAACAATGTATGGTTATTATGCACTGCTAAGACAATTAACAATAATGGGTTTTATAAACTAAATTAACTAAGAAGTAAACTAACAACTAAGAATTAACTAACTAACAAGAATTTAAATCTAATTACTTCTGCAAGTAAAACCATGGAATCCTAACTTCATTAAATACTTCGCTTAGATCTGACGCCTTTAATCACTATATGCAATGGTTATGATATCTGATCGGATAACACGAAACAAGTACACGCTACTTCTCAGTATACGTATACCAAACTAAACATACATCCACAAAAGAGATAGAAGATGAATAGACACCAATTATGCTTAGACCCTATATCTCTATAGAATTTGAAAACATAACGGTTGAAGAACAAGTTATCCACATAGATCACATAGGGCAGCATAATATCTCTATTTACGCCACAAATCATGATGTAAAAACATCAACCTATCCTATGCTAGCATGGCAAGTTCTAAATCTCAAGATCCACTCTCGTTTAGCAAGAGATTAACAAATTAGATGTTCATGACGCATCTAAACACATGAATCACAACCATACGAGGATATCAGATATACATCACACACAGATCTTTTAAAGCATCAAGATACTAAACTCCATAAATAAATCCGTTAGAATCCCATGACAACGATTAGCTCATAATTGAACCTCTCGTCATCATGGGATCTGATGAAACCATGATAAAAACAAAGTATGAAAATATACAAATAAACCTAAGTAATTGATATGTAATGGTTCTACTCCTAATGATGATCCTAATAATCTTAATTTTACAAGGGTTGGATGTGTTTATATAGGCTCTAGACATCTTGCCCAACAAGAAAATACCAAATCAGAATTATAATAGAAGTACGTTTCCTAAACTGATTCTGATTTAAAGGGAAATTCGCAGCTGTCTTTTCTTCAGTAATTCTGGAATGTTCCAACTGCAATTGGGCCTCTTGACCACTTTAGAATGATAGAGAATCTCGTTATCTTCGCGTGGACTGCTTACGGGCCTCAAACGGACTTCTAGAACTCAAGATATGGCCAAAACAAAATCAGAAATTCTGGCTGATTTTTCACCCGCGCACCACCAGCGCAGGAGCGCCGTTTGGGCGCCTGAGGCGCCGTGCCAATCTGCTCAAAATTATAGAAAATTTCCCAGGCTTCGCGTGGGCAGTAAGATCGCTGAAAACGGACTTCTAGAACTCCAGATATGACCAAAACAGTGTAGACTGCGCAACATACCCTGAAATCTGAATTTTCCACAATTTGCTCAATTCTCATCCGTTTTCTCTTCCGATTCTTTCGCCACTTCCTGTTCTTCAATTCTTACCTTATAAATCCTCATGATAGCCTAGGGAAATACGCCATCCTTCATTCCATTGCTCAAATCATCTCTAAAATTGACAGAAACACCAACCCTAAACGATATTTCGCAACCCTGCACAACTAAACACAAACACATCAAAACTACAACAAACTTGAGTACAAGACAATCAATTTAAGCCGGTTTAGAATGCTCCAAGTGGATATAAAATCCACTTATCAGTCCTTACTTTTGCATCTGGATCACCAATAATTAAATCAGGTGTGTGTGACTTAGTCCATTTTCTTGCAGAAGGCAAATTGCTTCTGTCATCATGTGATCCTCCCCCTTGATCCAAGCTCTCCTGATTTTCTTGGTGTCTCTCTTCATTTTCTGATGCTCCCCCTGAATGTGACTGCTCAGTATTATCAACAGAGTTTGAATTAACAGAGTTTGATTCAGAATTATCAACTGAGTCACTATCAGTGTTTGAATTATCACTTTGATGTGATTCTTCATGCTCCCCCTCAACTGGTTCTTCCCTTGTTTCTAATTGAAGAGTTTCTTCAGTATTTACCAGTAGAGGTTCAGAGTTTAGATCAACAGAGTTTGTCAGATCAGTCTGATCAGAGTTTACTTTTTCAGAGAATAAATCTTCATTTTCAAAGTGCAGTTGATCATGTTCATTGACATCTTCAAGTCCAGTTATTTACTTGTCATCAAATGACACATGAATTGATTCCATGATCACTCTGGTTCTCAGATTATAAACTCTGAATGCCTTAGTTGACAGTGGATAGCCAACAAAAATTCCTTCATCTGCCTTTAGATCAAATTTGGTCAACTGCTCAGGATGAGTCTTCAATACAAAACACTTGCATCCAAAAATATGAAAATATTTTAGATTTGGCTTCTTCTTTTTCACCATTTCATATGGTGTTTTACCATGCTTATTGATCAGTGTTGCATTTTGAGTAAAACAAGCAGTTTGAACTGCTTCTGCCCAGAAATATGTTGGCAGCTTTGCTTCATCTAACATGGTTCTAGCAGCTTCTATCAAGGTTCTGTTCTTCCTCTCCACTACACCATTTTGTTGTGGAGTGCCAGGTGCAGAAAACTCTTGTTTAATTCCTTTGCTCTTGCAAAATTCTTCCATTGATGAATTCCTGAATTCAGTTCCATTGTCACTTCTGATTATCTTCACTTGATTCTCTGACCCTTTGTCCAGTTGTATTATATGTTATGTCAGTGTTAATGCAGTTTCATCCTTCTTTGCAAGAAAATATACCCATGTGTATCTGGTATATTCATCAACAATGACTAGAGCATATTTCTTCTTTCCAAGAGACATGACATTCACTGGTCCAAAAAGATCAACATGTAGGAGATGATAAGGATCAAAAATTGAAGACTCAGATTTGCTTTTGAAGGAGGCTTTTCTCTGTTTGGCCTTCTGACAAGAATCACACAGGCCTTCTACATTCAACAAAGACTTTGGTAGACCTCTTACAAGATCATTCTTTATTAGCTCATTGATGTTGTTCAGGTTCAAATGAGAGAGTTTCTTGTGCCACTTCCAACTCTCTTCACTGGACATTCTTGTTGACAGACACACTGCTTTGCCATCAGTGTTTATTGACAATTTAATTTCATAGATGTTATTGTGTCTGTTTCTAACTAGAGCAACTTTCCCTGTAGATTTACTGATCACTTGACAATATTCAGGCTGAAAATCTACATGATATCCTCTGTCACAGATTTGACTCACAGATAGCAGATCATGCTTGAGTCCTGGAACCAGAGCTACATTTTTGATGATGACACTCCCAAGATTAATATTGCCATATCCCAGAGTATGTCCTATGTTGCCATCTCCATAGGAAACTTTTGGGCCAGCCTTCTCCTCATACTCTGATAGCAGGGCTTTATTTCCAGTCATGTGTCCTGAACATCCACTGTCCACGACTAGGGTACTGACCCTGTTGCCCTGTAATCACAAACAATCACTGATTATTAGTTTTAAGGATCCAGACTTGCTTGGATCCTTTGGCTTTCTTGATTCTGTTAGCTTTTGCAGCGGAATTCACATTATCAGAGTTTAAGCTAACTTTTTCAGAGTTTACATTTGCAGAGTTTACTTTAACCCATTTCAAATTTGGCTTGGGTTCATAGTAATTATAGTAAATAGCATGATAATCTCTGCAAGTGTAAATAGAATGTCATGTACTTCCACAGTGTTTACATAAAGTCTGTGGTCTAGTTCTCACATAATCATTTTTTACTGCAGTTTTAGAGGGCAAAGAATTAATGTTCTTATTCTTACTGCAGAAACTAGCAAGATGATTAGTGCTACCACAATTAAAGCATGTTTTTCTAGGAGCTAATGAAGCAAGCATTGGCTTAATTCCTGATGTTATGCCTACCTTTCCATTTTGTTTTTCCTAGGCATTCTCTGTTTGTTGACAGATTTTATCTCTTTAAGCTTATGCTTGAGTTGTTTATCTGTCATTAAACCAATGTTAACCTCTTTAACAAAAGTCTTAGCATATGATTCTTTAACAGCCTTTTTCTCAGCTTCAGTCTTAGGTCCACCTGTTCCCATAACATTTCCTTCAGATGAACGATGTGGTCTAACTTTTACCAAATTTTCAAATCTAAGTTCATCTCCTTCAGAGTAACCTAGACCTACTGTATCTGACTGAAACACTTCTTGAGTGTCTTTACCAGAGTGTGTCCAAGTTTTAATAATGTGTTTAGTATCCTCCAATTCAGATTCTAGTTGCTTATACTTACCTAGCAACTCCTGTTCTATAAACACAGCATCATCTCTTTCTTTCTGAACTTTATTCATGTTTTCAAGCTGTTCCTCAACAAGTTTGTTTCTATCTTTGAGTTGAGAACACTCATTCTTTATCCTCTCATTTTCTAAAGTCTGATCCCTATAACTGATATGTAATGCTTTAAGATAAATTCTCAATTCAGTTATATTATCAGTATTATAAGCATAGGTAGTTGGAGGTACCTTTAGATCATCATCTTCATTCTGAGTAGTAGCCATGAGTGCATAGTTCACTTCCTCATCTGAATCTGAAGTGTCTGCCCAATCTCTGCCTTTGGTGTAGAGTGCCTTTTCAGTTTTACCCTTCTTGCACTCAGGAGCATAGTGATCCATCTCCTTACACTTGTAGCATTGAATCTCAGACTTATCTTTCTTACCAGATTTGAAGTCCTTTCCCTCAGATTTCTTGAAATTTTTCTTGTCAGACTTAGAGTAATCCTTGGAGAATCTCTTTCCTTTCTTGAAATTCTTGAATCCCATCTTCTTGAAGGTCTTTACCATCAATGCAGCCATTTGCATCATCTCTTCATCATCTTCAGAATCAGATGTTCCATCTGTGTTTGAGTCAACATCAGTGTTTGATGACTCACTTTCTGAGTGAATGACTAAAGCTTTTCCTTTTGCCTTTCTCCTTGATGCTTCCTTCTTTAATGGTTTCTCCTCAACCTTAAGAGCAACAGATTTTGACTTTCTACTTGATCTTTTGTTTTTCTGCTCCAATTCCAATTCATGGGTTTTGAGCAGTCCATAAATTTCATCAATCTCTGTTTCACCAAGTTCATAGTTATCTCTTATGGTGGTTGTTTTCACATCCCACTTTTCAGGTAGAGAAAGAAGAAACTTGAGATTTGAGTCTTCTAAATCATACTCTTTGTTAACCAATGACAAATCATTGAGCAGTTTACAAAATCTGTCAAATGTTTCTGTCATGGTTTCTTCAGACTTTGCCTCAAAATGCTCATACTCCTGAGTGAGTATGTTTCTTCTGTTTTTCTTGATTGCAGGAGTTCCTTGACACCTAACCTCAAGTGCATCCCATATTTCCTTTGCAGTTGTGCAATTTATCACTTTATTAGACATAACATTGTCTAAAGCACTGTGAAGTAAATGTCTTACTTTTGCATCCTTTGCAATAGATGATAGATCCTCAGCAGTTAGATCTTTCTTTTCTTTTGGAATGACCTTTGATTCCTCACCAGCAGCAGATAACTTTGTAGGTTTGTGAGGACCTTCATAAATTCTATCAAGATATTCTGGATCTGTAGCCTCCAGAAACATGGTCATCTTCACCTTCCAAATTGCATACTCTAATGGCCTAAGTATAGGAACCCTAATTGTTTCATACCTACTAACAGTAGTAGGGGCTTTCTCAGATGGTGGAGGTATCTCTGCCATTGATTACTATTGTGTTTGGATCTTTAACTATAATAAAGTAACAGATTGGCTCTGATACCACTTGTTAGGTCGAATACACAATAGGTAATCAAATACTGTATGAGTAACTTAACAAGAACACACTTTTTAATACTTAAAAACTGTTTGGAATTAACAATTCCTCTCTCAGTGATGTAAAATATCACAGAGAGCTGCTTAGGTTACAATCAATGAATTTCTCAATGTTCGATTACCCTTCTAGGGTTAACCTAACTGTATTTATAAAACATACAGCTTCGTACAATCAGTAATTGATTCTCCTATAATTAAGCTATACAATTGATATCAATCACGATTGCTTCAAGTCTTCCAAGTCAACTCAATCTCTTTGACAGCTTTCCAATCTTCAAAGATATTGCTTCCATATTTATCTTGTATCAATCTTCAAACACTGTTGACTCTTCAGACACTACCGCTACAGAGTTTAACAACCTCTGTTGCGCTTCCAGTCAGTGTTTAACTAAACTCTGACTGCTTCCAGCTAAACTCTGTTTTGTTACTTTAGCTTCCAAACACTGTTCTCATCAATCATTTCTAACATAAGATATGATATTTATGGTAAGTGTTTTTTCTAAAAAAAACATATTTAATATTAACTAGCTTATAGCTCGTGCAAAGCACGAATTGTTTTTAATTTTTTTATAATTTATTTATAATATAATATAATATTATAAATTTTAATTTTAATATGTTGTTGAAAGAATTTGAATCTTAAATCTTTGTATATAATAATTTTTAGTATTAAATATAAATTAATATATTGTTGGCGAGAATCGAATCATAGACCTCTATATATAACAGCTTTTAGTTGTATTTAACGGTCATGATCTACTTGAATTGAAGATCCAACGATTATGAATATTTTGGCTAACCAAATTACAAAAGATCTCTAGTTTGCTTATAATAATATAATATAGAAGGATATAATTATAATAATATTTTTATATAATAATTATTTTTAATAATTTTTTTAATTTTAATTTGATATAATTCAATGTACTCATTTTATGGATTATACTAATGCTACCTTATTATAAACAACGTATATGATTTTCAATATATTTTATTAATAATTGAAAAATATGGTGTGATATTTTTGGGTATATATTAATGATTAAATTGAAAGGTAACGTGTTTTAATTAAAAAGGAAATATTAATGATTGAAAGATATGATACGATTGATCTTTTTAGGTGTTTATGAAAGGCAATATCTTTAATTAAAAGTCAATCGACTATTACCATTAATTATATTATGTTATTATTTATTTTAGGTGTTATATTTTTCTTTAAAATTATGGTGTGATATTTTCGGGTATAGATTAATGATTGTAAGATTTTTTAAAATTAAAAGGTAACGTGTTTTAATTCGAATGGAAATATTAATGATCGAAAGATCATTTTTAAAATATTTTTAAAATATTAATGATCGAAAGATCATTTTTAAAATATTTTTGAATATTTGAATCACCAATAAAATGATGACATGTGATATTCAAAAATATTTTTGGGATTGAATTCTTTTAAAATAATTTGGTCATATCCGGAATCAAAAATAGCCAAATTACAATTATTTAAAGGCAATAGTTTTCTTGCTAAAAAAGAAAAGACAATAATTTTGAAAATTCTCAATCTTTAAATTGCAATTATTAGCCATAGTGACTCTTAAAATAACCAAAATATAGGGACCGACAAATTTTATTAATTTAACGAGATTATTAATTAATCGAGGTAAAATTTACACTATCACTATTATGTTGGGACCAAAAAATTATTTTGAAAATATTAATTTATAGTGGGTTATTAATTTATCGAATATTAATTTGTCGAGATTTTACTGTACCTCAATTTGATTGGAATGTTATGCTTATTTTCTTTTGGTTCATCTTTCAACAAAAAGTTATTCATATCATCTTATTTGTGCAAAAATTATTAAGATGATACTTGGTATTATTGTTTGTAATTAAGATGAATATTCATCAGCAACTTGATCTAATTAATTTCTTCCATATATAATGTAGATACACGGGATTTGTCTAATTTGATGAGAACCTTGGATGCAGCACAACAACTATTGATATTAGGAGCAAAAAGGAAAATTATTCGAAAAAGAAATTAAGAACTTTGTAAGAGCATTTCCAAGGGTGATAGTTATAATTGTTAGCTAAAATTATAAAAATAGATGATTATATAAAATTTGTTGAACCTGTAAGCCTACGTGCTCCGGTGGTATTAACTATAACGGTTAGTTATATTTAAAAAGGGTTAAATATCAAGTAAGCCACTGATTGGAACAAAATGTATCAAAATGGTCCCTAATTGCAAATTTGACTCATTTTAGTCCCTAACTTCTTTAAAATGTATCAAAATGGTCCCTAATAATAATAATAATAATAATAATAATGCCCCCATGTATGCACATAAATTGACCAATTAAAAGGTTATATTCGTAATAATAATAATAATAATGCCCCCATGCATGTACATAAATTGACCAATTAAAAGGTTATATTCGTAATAATAATAATAATGCCCCTTCCATGTATGCACATCGATCAATTCATGTGCATGCATGGGGACATTATTATTATTATTATTACGAATATAACCTTTTAATTGGTCAATTTATGTGCATACATGGGGGCATTATTATTATTATTATTATTATTAGGGACCATTTTGATACATTTTAAAGAAGTTAGGGACTAAAATGAGTCAAATTTGCAATTAGGGACCATTTTGATACATTTTGTTCCAATCAGTGGCTTACTTGATATTTAACCCTATTTAAAAATATGTTATTTTATTATTTTTCAAATTCTAACGATTATATTTTTAGATATTATTTGTTTATTATGGATAAAACTCGTAACTAAACTTTTTCTAAATTCAATAAAATAAAATTTTTGTATAAATATGTATATTAAATAATTAATTTTAAATAACTTTATTATTTAAAAATATGTTATTTTATAAATTTAAATAACTTTATTATTTAAAAATATGTTATTTTATTATTTTAAAATTCAACAAAATAAAAATATTATACAAGGATATATGTTATTTGATTAAATAAAATAATTTTAATAATTAAAATAATTTAGGATGAAGTTAATTTGGAAAATTATAGATGACCATGAATGGATCAACAAATATAGAAGACATGTAACATGTTATCTAAAATTATTCCTAACAGCTGGGTGCGTTGGAGAAGCCCATTTTTTACATATTAGGTATAAATGGAAGGCACGTAGGATTTTTTGCTAACAGGTGAGCAGGGTTGGAGATGCTCTAAAGCAGTTAAATGAGTTACCCAATCTATATCTATATATTTATATATATTATAATACCTGGAGATCGGAAAGTTACCAGAAACGTTCAAGGTATTTTTCTTGAATTTTCGGTTTTTTGATTTTTTTTTTTATTAAACTTTTTTTCTTGCATTAAATAACTCTTAATGGCATATTAATTAGTCATTAATTATACCTAATAAATATGTATTAAATTTATTTATTTATTTAAGAAATTATAAAACATTATTTTGAGCATTATAATTATTATTTCAGTATTAAATATTAATTACATATATAATTAAGTTTATTTTTAGGTAAAATGATGACTAAAAATTGTTTACATTGCGTAATTTTTTATCCCCTATCGAATACTACTCCAATTTCTTTTCGGACAATTATAGTACAGTCGACCCTTAACTTTTCAAGCAATCTTTATCATTAGTAATTATGGAAATCGTAATAAATTATAAAAGTATGTAAATATTCGCTTAACACATGTAATAAAAATAACATTGGTTATAACCAAACTGATTAAATTGAAAAAATACATTTTTATCGGTTGACTAAATCGATAGAAAAGTTACATACCCGTTGTTCATTATATTATGTCGAAATAAATTAATATTCTAATTAAATAAATTCTACACTACAATTGAACATGTAGGAGAGGGGCATCGGCTTTAAAAAGTGTTATTATATATAATATTTATAACTTTTGATCGTAAAGATTACGTTTGTATTATAATTACTACTTTTTATGTTTATGATATTTTTTGAGATTATAAAATTTTTAGATATATAAAGAGAATATCTTCAAACTTATAATTTATGTAAATTATTTTGAATCATTTTAAAAAAAAATTCTTATGAGACCATTCAATTATTAAAAATAATAAAAATTAATTCATTTGTTTTCAATATTTTAAAATAAAAAATTTGTGAACCGCGCGAAGCGCGGATAAGAGATCGGAAATGCACTAGTACAGTTCAAGGTATTTTTCTTGAATTCTCACTTTTTTGATTTTTTTATTAAATTCTTTTTTTTGCATTAAGTAGCATCTTAATGACATATTAATGACATCTTAATAATCATTAATTACACTTATGAATATATATATATATATATATATATATAATAAATTTACTTCATATTATTTATAGAAAAGATTGACAAACTTTATTTGAGCATTATAATTATTATTCAAATTTAAAATATTAATTATGTGTATAAAATTATGATTATTTTCATGTAAATTAACGACTTAAAATTGTTCGCATTGCGTCATTTTTTATTACATGTTGAAGATTTTTGAAAACGTTTTTCGGACGATTATAGGACAAACGATTTTAACTTCTCAAACAATTTTTAATCAATGATTGTGAAAATCTTTATAAGTTATGGAAGTATAATCTTTTGGTTAAAATCTAGAATTTGTATAAAATAATATTGACAAATTTTTAATTTTTTACATAATAAACTCAACCATTTTATTGATCGATTAAGTTGATAAAAATGTTATACACATGTTATTTCATTATATTGTAAAATAATAAATTACTATTCTAATTAGACTTAATTGCAGGAGGATGGGCTTAACCTTTTTTTTTTGCACAAAAATGGTCCAAATATAAAAATAGACAATGTGATGACCTAACTATTTTTTAAAACAGATGAATGTATTCAGTTTATGATTTAATTACAACATGATGGCTGAACAATGTTTTTTTTTTAACACAAAATGGCCCAAAAATAAACACCAATATTTAGACTTATTTAGACGGAATGAAAGCAACTGCTTAAAAAAATATTTGGGTCATTTTTGTGCAAAAAAAAAAATAATTGAGGCCATACTCCTACGATTAAATCTTCCAATTATATAAATTCTTATGCTACTAAGCCTACTATTGAGCATGTATGTTATGAGAGGGGTGTCGGCTTTCAAAACGTTATTTAGTTATATTTAATATTGTAATTGCTACTTTTAATATTTATGATATTTTTAAGATTATTAAATTTTTTTGATATATAATGAGAGTATTACTGCAAATAATAATTCAAAGAAATAATGCCCAAACTACACCACTTTTTTATGGAAGGTGCCCGAAATACCCGTTTTCAATATGTTCCGCCCTTTTTGACCATTGAGTATGCATGTTTCTGTTGCGTATACTGGGATACATATTTCCAAGTTGCTTTTCCGTTGTCACGCATATGCCAGATGCGTATTGACGTCAGATGATGTCATTACTTCACAAACGCAGTCGGAGCTTAGACGAACACAAAATCGTCACAAAATTGTCTCCTCCCGTTCGTCAAATTTCGGCAACCTTCATTGTCTCCTCCCGTTCGTCAAATTTCGGCAACCTTCACAACACCTGATGATATAAAAATGATGCCCAGACCTGCATCTACATCATTTCATATTCCGTTGTTGAGTTCTGGCCCCACAGGGGCGTGCACGAACAGATCTGGTAACTCGATCGGAAAATGAGCTCAATTTGGGGATTTTAAATCCGGCGAAACAAACGGTAAACTAAGATTATAGGATTGTAGAAGAGAACAATACGATCATTTTGGTATATAGTATGTGACTGCTCGATGCGTAAAAAAAGTGCACGAAGCGATTGAAAAAAATGAAGAAAAAACGTCTATCGGCGGGGGAAAGAAGACGATGAACAGTGCACATATACGCATGTGTATCATGCGTATCTCTAAACACGCAATCCGAAAATTGCGTATTCATGGTTACTGTTCATAGCTTAGAATTCGAATTTTGAATTCTGAATTTTGCAAAGTGTACGCATTATGTAGATGCATTGCCATTGACTACGCAATTTCAACATGCGTATACCCTACACGCATGTGTTGTAATGTGTGATCTGTAGGTAAAAATGGCGGACCTTTCCGTCGGTGGGTATTTTGGTTATGTGAAATTAAATAGTGGGTATTTTAGTTTTTCACCCTAATTCATACACCTGTTTTAAATCACTTTTTTAGGAAATTTTGAAAATATCAATTAATTTTTAGTACCTAACAATAAAAATTTATTAACCGCGCGAAGTACGACTAAATTAGTGATAAAAAGAAAGCTAGAAATGAATAATATCTAAAACACAGAATTGCACCCTTAAAAAAAAAGAACACAAAATTGCACCCTTAAAAACCATCTAAAAATCACCAAGTGATAAACATCTCAGGATCAATCTTGTGATTCAAGAACGCAAATATGTTGTCCTCTGGCAATTCGTAGTCTGACCGCTTGGGTTGGCAGGTTGGATCCAGTACAGCTTGGATTTTCCTCTATGCAAATGAAAATATTAGAAAAATTACAAAATGCAACAGAAGATTATTGAGTGCTACAGTTGACCATATGCAATTTGAAAGAAGCACACTCAGTGACTCAGATACAAACAAGTTCCTAACTCATCAGTGACCAAAAGTTTGTATAGGTTACCCATATTACCATATAGGAGGAGATGCTTGAATCAAAGCAGGATGTATAGCAAATATTTCATCTAGCCCCCTGTGGAATACATAGAAACCTGATCAGAAAATTTCTAAGATACAAACGTCCAAGACAACAAAAATCTAGGCACCACCGATGCATCTATGAAGTGTTCTTCCGACCTTATGCGCAACCTCCATTGACAGCCATCACTTGGACTTAAACCATAGCAGAAAACCTAACAGGAGATCGATATCATGTTTGATATAACAACAGTACAATGTATGAATTTTGGAGCTTCTACAAATTACTCATATCAAGTTGAAAATAATGGTCAAACCTCAACATTTTCAATATGATGCATGCCAAAGACAGAACCATCAGATAGGATAGTAGATTGTTACCAATATCATGCATGCATATTGAAGTTGTTGCACTTCATGCCTTTCATTCTTAGAGTTTCTTCTCCTTCTCCGAACTTTCCTTGTTTAATTTCATCGAACAGTTCCAACGATACAGATGTCTTTCATTCTTAGAGTTTCTTCTCCTTCTCCGAACTTACCTTGTTTAATTTCATCGAACAGTTCCAACGATACAGTAACTGGTCTATCTGTGTAGGGACTATTCAACTTAGCTTCCCTATACTTTTTGATCTCTTCTGATGTCCGAACCAAGTGGGAAATGAAATGTTATTGTATAAAATAGTATAAATGAACTCAGCAATCCATAAGTCTAATATTGTGAAATATTTTAAATGGTATAAAACAAAATGTAATTTATATTAAGAAATCAGGCTCTCAACAACTGTTTCTTCAATCCAATAAAGTCTAAGAAGATAATCCTGGGAGAAGGAAAGATTGAAATTATCAATGTTAATTTTAAATTCTTTACTTTTGAAATACAACATATAAAAAAATAACAGAAGACTTAATATGAAATGGCTCATTTGTTTAGGAATAAGATTTTCGGGCAATGAACTTATATGATGACAAAGAGCAACCTCGTGATCGACATAAGCACGACCCTTTAGTATAACCTCTACAGCTAAATCATACAACTCTTGAAAATAATCACTGGTGTAGGTGATCTGCGAAATGCAAACATATATTAGATGTTACCAACTGACAAATCACACATTTTTATTTTAACAAAGCATAGTACCTTAAATGGCTCCCAGCCCATCCATTTAATTATTTCTTCGATATAATCAATATATTCCATTTTTTCAGCTTCAGGGTTAGTATCATCGTACCTGTCAATACCATATTCACAATAACTTTCATCAAAAGCAATAATACTTCATATCATTCCTTACTCCACATCTACCCAAACTTCTGCACAGTCATATTTGGGAACCCAACTCTACCTCAGCAATTTCTTACATACGTACTCTAAAGATCACTACATGAGCACATACGAATCAGTACAGTATGATGATAAACATAGCCATTAGCTTCAAATTACACACTCAACATACATTACAAAAATTCTAACTAAATGCAATAATGGAAACTTAAGTTTTACAGTTAAGTTTAACTTGCAACATAAAATAGCCATATCATTGCACTCACCACTTTTTATTCGCAAGTCAGTGCAAGTATAACATTATTGATCAAGGAAATAAATATTTTATGTATTAGTAGTCAGGCCTATGATACTGATATTGCAAAGGTCACCTACACTACATTATTTAATCAGTTTGGCAAGTTGGAAACTTTGAGATATCAGAAACAATTGACTTTCAAAACTAATCAGTATCATAACATTCATTCAAGGACAAAAAAAATTCCGCAAATTTGTTACATTCTTTTTGAAGGTTACAAAAAGGAGCAGAAGATGCATTTTAAAAAAATATTCACCGTAAGTCTGTAACACTATTATTAACATCATTTTTCTTTACAAAGACAACAGCTTCAAATATGTTCACAGTGACATACTAAACATGTATGGGTCATGCAATGTAATTTTTGAAATAAACTGGAAAACATTATTGTTCTCAACACCAAAAGTATTGTAGATTTTTAGGAGGACATTGGACTGATGCTATGCGAACAGATCAGATAAATAAACTTTAAGAGAATCATCACAGACTTTAACAATATATATATAATTTCACCTCAAGTAGCAGCCCCCATGTCTTTCTTTTGCCAAACCAAAGTCAACAAACATAGCCTGCAAGGTAGTTTATCAAACATCATTAACCATGCAACTTACAGGATGTCAAAAGTAGTTAAGTATACCTAGGAAACAGATGTCAAGAAGAACAGCTATAACTTAATCTTACCTTGGCATGACCAATATGCAGATAGCCATTCGGTTCGGGTGGAAAGCAGGTGAAGACTTTTCCCTTTATTTCTTTCAAATGATTTTCAAGTGTGTCCTTTGAATTGAAAGCTCTGTCGGCTGTAAATGAGTCGAATCGAGCTGAACTCTTAACTGTTCGTGTATCAGCTCGTTATAAATACGTCGAACTCGAGCTCGAACTTTGATCGAGCCAATATTTTTTTTTTTGTGTATCGACTCGTTAAGAAAAAATTTATTCACGAACATGTTCGCGAAGTTCACGAACATGTCTAATGAACTGCTATTCACGAACATCTCATAATAGTGTTCATGATTTCGTGTTCATGAACACTTCAACCTTTTTTTCTAGAAATTTTTTATTGCAATTAAAGTAAAAATAAAATTGGGGGATGAAACATTGAAAACTCGAGAAATGCTTCGAATTTAGACTTATCAAGGAATCAAATTTGGATCAAGTTTAGTTAAAAAATAACGAACTAATGTTATAATTTATAATGTAACATATGTATAATTTAATTATTATTAATAAAAATAATTTATAAATCTGAACAAAGAAAATATAATGAATAGACAAAATAAACTAACATATTACTTCGTAACACTTACTTATACAATTATTTACAAAATATCTTGAATTCAAGAACTCCCGTTAAATGTTAAAGAAATATTTTCACGAACGTATATATATGAAGTTTGTGCACAAACTTATTCATGAACCATATTTGATATTTACGAACAAGGTTCACGAACTATATTAATAAACTTGCTCATGAACTATATAATCGAACTTGTTCGCGAACTTTCGAGCCGAACTATGTCGTGTTCGGGTTCAGCTCATTTACGAGACGGACATCAAAATCGTGTTCGTGTTCGGACACCGAACTGTTCGTGAGCGTATCGACTCATTTACAGCCCTAAGCTCTGAGCACAGATAGGTCACTGAAAATTACTTCAGTATGCACCTGATGATAGATAGACATATAGTTATAGTTCCAACACTTAATTATACATAATAGGTCAATAAATAGTTGTGAGATCAAACTTTTACTTTAAAAGAAATAAGCATAGGAACAGAGATATTTTGACATATCTGAATATACAATTGCAAATAGCAAGATATAAAAGGGTAATATCGGAGTATATGGAAAGACATCTCCCACGTAGTAATGCTAAAGATAAAAAATTTACATGCACAAGACTAATAAGTAGCCTAATAGATTATTTTTTAGCATACAGCTCAACTTCAGCTCCAGCTCCACTAGTCAAACTCTCATATTGTTGAATCTCATTTTTTGCTAATATTTGAAGCCTAATTTATTAGATAGAACAATAGAGACATGACCAACTGAAGTCTGGGACGTAATGAAGCACCTTGTAATTTTCATTTGGTGAAGGAAATATTAGTAACGGATTGGTTTCTTCTTCTGTTTGTTTTGGCAGGGGAGTAGACTCAACATATCTCTTCTCCTGAATAAAATGTGAGTGAGATATACTTGCAGATATTTTATACACCTCCAATGAGAAAAATTAAAAATGTAAGTATGTAACTATGTTTACCTCCACTTTGGCAGGCTTTTCGATCTTTCTTCTTCTTAAGAGGCTTCTCACAATTTGCAGCAGTCCTTTCACCAAGTAAGGCATATAATTTTGCATCTACAAGTTGCTGGAAGAAGCATCAAAGCGTTTGGATGAGTATCGTGCTTCATGTTTTGTTTGGCGAAAATAAAGAATATCAAATACTACCTTAAAAATCTTAAGAACAAGGTTTAGAACAGAGGACAAAAACTGTAAAAATCTAAATAAAGAATCAAGTTCATTTAATAAGATTACAAGGGGAAGTTAAAGAGCAAACCATATGTACACTATATGTTAACAACATATATTCATCTAAGATAGCAACACACACATACAAAAAAACATTCCCACTAAAGTTAAGTAACAAAAAGAACATAGCAACACACTAAAGTTAAGTAACAAAAAGAACATAGCAACACACACATACAAAAAAACATGTACATAAATGCATAAATGTAAACAGCAAATTTAAATTAATTATGAAAACTCTAAGATCAGTTCACTCATTTTTACATTCAAATATCTTAACTCACAGTCTGCCACACATTAAAACGATTTTTAAGTACAAGTTTTGCATAGAATACTTAAGTTTCACTCCTAATATGAATTCATTAAACTACAACTTAGGCATAATCCCTCTTATATGCATCCACGGGATGAGCGAAGTCTACAAACACATCAAAAGCCACATTGCCACATCCCTTCACCCACCATTAAGTCCATAACTATTCTTTATTTCAAAATATTCTTCATCTTCATTTACTCCCTCTTTCACCATAACATGTCGACCAAGAAACGAAGACCCAACATCATCATCAGTAGCATAAGTATCAGCGACATTATCAGGATGTCTATATATACTCTGCACAAGAGTTTGATGTAAATTTGAGTATGATTCGAAAAGCTCTAAACAGAAAAAGTCATTCTGCAACTATAGTTACCTCTTTGTACTCCGCAAATTCATGAGTAACATTAAGAACATCGATCACAGCCATCTTCTTATTTTTCAGTGTATCGATCACATGAGCAATTTCCATGTGAATCTCAAAGTCAATGATAAAAATTCAGGGAAACTATAAGGAAAACAAACAACACTTCATCAATCAAATAATTATGAAAATGAAAAGAAAAACAAACAAAAATTATATATTACCTCTGTATCTTTGACATAACCCTTATCTTCATTCAACTTGGCCTCAAACGAGGAATCTTTCAAAAATCCAATACCATAATTCATAACCAGTCTGTAAGCTTTTTTAAGCCCACATTGGAAACATCCAGCTGAGTCCCTCTTCTTGGCCACCATCAGTTCAAAGTAGTAGTACCATGCTCTATAAAGATAACTAATTACGTTAACTAATAAAGATATAGTAAATCACTAATTACATCATTAATTTAGAAAAAACTAATCACTAATTACGTTAACTAATAAAGATATAATAAGTCACTAATTACATCATTAAGTAAAGAAATTTCATCAGCCGAATAAAAATGAAGGCCCATTTATATTTTAGATTAAGCCCATTTGGATAGAAAAACGTTAACAATTAATAAAGACATAATCACTAATTACTTACATCATTAAATAACCATAAGAACTTCTCCTACAAGGTTACAACATTATCAAAAACAAATCTTACAAGGCTACAACATTATCAAAAACAAATCTTACTTTTCATAAGTTTTGAAAATATTGTTATGAAATGTCACAGCATACCAAAAATCCAAGAAATGGTTGTTAGCAAGAAGAAAAGAAAAGAAAACATACATTACCACAACATCAGACATATTGATATGTTGCTCTAGGAGATGAAACGTCGTCGAATTCAAGAAGAATATATGTTCCCTTTGATCAGCCTCTTCATAACTCTCTTGCTCAGCCCCTTCGTTAATAATATGGGTCCTACTCTAAAACCCTAATAGTACATTTTAATAAAATAATATTATCTTTTTATATCGTATAATTGTATAAGTGATAAGCATGTTGGTAATTCATTTGTCTTAGCATTAGCAGTACTTACATGAGGATGAGAAAATATGAATTTTCAAACTGAGAAATTTGTTGGAAGTAATAAAATAAGAAGAAATACAGAGCCCTACTAAAAAGTTAATATATAGTGTCAAAATATTAGCATGGAAGAGGAAATTTATCTGATCAACTATACAAAACGTACAAGTCTACAACATCATTAAATAAAGAAATTTTGCAGAATATTTCCTACCCATAAGAACTTCTCCTACAAGGCTACAACAACATTATCAAAAACAAATCTTACAAGGATATAACATTATCAAAAACAAATCAACAAATCTTACTTTTCATAAGTTTTTGAAAATATTGTTATGAAATGTCACAGCATACCAAAAATCCAAGAAATGTTTTTTAGCAAGAAGAAAAGAAAAGAAAACATACATACCACAACATCAGACATATTGATATGTTGCTCTATGAGATGAAATGTCGTCAAATGCAAGAAGAATATATGTTCCCTTGGCTCAGCCTCTTCATAACTCTCTTGCTAAGCCCCTACGTTAATAATATGGGTCTTACTCTAAAACTCTAATAGTAAATTTCAAATAAAATAATAATCTTTTTATATCGTATAACTGTATAAGTGATAAGCATGTTGGTAATTCATTTGTTAAGCATGTTGGTAATTCATTTGTCTTAGCATTAGCAGTACTTACATGAGGATGAGAAAATATGAATTTTGAAACTGAGAAATTTGTTGGAAGTAATTAATAAAATAAGAAGAAATACAGAGCCCTACTAAAAAATTAATGTATAGTGTCAAAATTTTAGCTTGGAAGAGGAAATTTATCTGATCGACTATACAAAACGTGCAAGTCTACAACATCATTAAATAAAGAAATTTTGCATAATATTTCCTACCCATAAGAACTTCTCCTACAAGGC
Source organism: Kitagawia praeruptora (assembly GCA_037693485.1). Lineage (NCBI taxonomy): Eukaryota > Viridiplantae > Streptophyta > Magnoliopsida > Apiales > Apiaceae > Kitagawia > Kitagawia praeruptora. The sequence goes on from CM075347.1 coordinate 20,896,243, forward strand.
TACAACAACATTATCAAAAACAAATCTTACAAGGCTACAACATTATCAAAAACAAATCAACAAATCTTACTTTTCATAAGTTTTGAAAATATTGTTATGATATGTCGAAGCATACCAAAAATCCAAGAAATGGTTGTTATCAAGAAGAAAAGAAAAGAAAACATACATACCACAGCATCAGACATATTGATATGTTACTCTAGGAGATGAAATGTCGTCAAATGCAAGAATATATGTTCCATTTGCTCAGCCTCTTCATAACTCTCTTGCTCAGCCCCTTCGTTAATAATATGGGTCCTACTCTAAAACCCTAATAGTACATTTCTAATAAAATAATATTATCTTTTTATATCGTATAACTGTATAAGTGATAAGCATGTTGGTAATTCATTTGTTCGTTTCCTATAAATATAATAAAATAATGGTACTTAGTATTTTAGGGACCTTGTTGTGTATACCAACTCCAACAATAATCCCTACATTCAATCCTTATCATTATAATAATAATAAATTTGAAACTAACTAGAACATGATATAAAGATAACTAGTGAAAAAATGGAGGGAAACAATTTTTTATTGATGGAAATAAAGTTAGAGCAACTTCAACCATACATGTTCCTTACCTATAATGTGCCTAGGTGGACAAATATAAGGATTTTAGTTTAAAAAAAAAGCTCCAACCCTACCTCTCATCCCTTTTATTTTTTAAGGGAGAGAAAATATAACCCCTTATTTGAGGGATCAAAATTAGATCCCCTATATCCTCCACCTCATCTACCTCATCTCCCATTGGTTAATTTATAAGAATGTTCAAAATTTAAATTTCAAAAAACTCTACTAAAAATTACTTTTAAAATATAGGGTATGAATATAGGGTATATGATTGGAGTGAAACATAATTTTCATTACCTATATTTTTAATAATCCCTATTTTAGGGGTTAAGGAAAGGGAAGAGTATTGGAGTTGCTCTTAGGGATGACTAGTGGTTCCCCAAAGATAAGGAATGACTAGTAATTCTTAGTGATTTAGGGAATCACTAGGAAACTGTTGGAGCTTCAATTTAAATCAAATTCCCTAAATTCTAAGTTAAGAACCTAGATAGGGAAGTTGTTGGGCTTGCTCTAAAACATCATTCTTTAACAAGATAGTTACTCCCTCCCTCCGTCCCAAAATACCCAAAATACAAAATACATATCACTTTTGTAAAATGAATTTGTCCTATAATATATATCCCTTTTCTTTTTTCAATACAAATTTAAGGTAGTTTTCCAAAACTATCCCTAGTATCTAAGATTTGACCTTTATCAAATTTAACACTATTCTTAATTTTCAATGTATTAATTAAGTGTATTAGTTTTTGTGAAAGGGATATGTAAAATGAGAGGGGAGTAATTTGTTTTGTGCCTTTGTGGTTTTTTTTCCAAGTATCGAACTAGATTTGTCGCAAGTTCTTTTTTCTTCATGTGTTCAAAACGTCAAAGCTTTTCGAACTCTTGAGTTCAACTCTTCGGTCTTGACGAAACCTGTAAATTGTAATGAGGTTTTAGTGTAGCTTAAAATGTAAAATCAATATTAGAAGTTTAATCATGCTGACATGCTATTAATCAGAAATCCAACATATACATAAAATAAATAATAAAAGTACTAATTTATAATTAAAAATAGAAAAAGATTTACTCACAGACCTACTTTTCAATTTGGGTTTTTTCCTATATCTGTTAGACTGTTAGACGAGGCTTACAGTTGCGGGCTCAATAACACAATAACTCCTGTCTTTATTTTTTGTTATAATTCTAATTGTTTGTCGTTTTTTTTCTAATACATGTACTTCTATTTTGTATTTTTTTTGTTTAAATTACACAACAGCAATGTGATTTCTAGATGTAGCCCGTTGTTTTTTGGCCCAACTCATTAGTTGTTTAAGCTGATTTCACAATTCACATATGGGCTTGCTAGAACTTGGGCTAATAAAAATAACAGGGCTGGAGCTATAATTCTACCAGGGCTGAAGTATAAATGCTAAGTGGACTTCTAGAATTTAACCTGGGCTGCCCAAGGTCCGCCCATGATTTTTTTTTTTTGACAAACAATGCAATTTTTATTCATACGATAAATCACTTAACAAAACATTTTTGACCCCAATAGGAATATGTTGTGGGAGGATTTTAGCACAACAGATTATGAGGCCTCGTGCTGGAATAGCGCCAATAAACAAGGAATCGTCCAACCACCCAGAAAGGCTCGTGGTTGAAGATCTATAGCTAGCCGCCCGGGAAGGCTCACGACTAGGGTTACCGAAGAACACAGGATGTGGTTCCTCGGAAGGATCGGACTGAATCTACGGAATGAGAGCTCAAGGACCAGATGTTGGCCAGCCAAGAACCCTAATTTGACTGTGTCACACAAGAGTGCACGTGCTCTAGCTACTCAAGGAGTGTAAATGTCGAAGAAGATCCCATAAACTGCCTACATACCACTATTTATAGTGGATCAAGCCCGAATGTAGTTCTTGAATGATATGATTGTTTGTTCATGATGAGTTATCCTCTCTCCAGTGGGATAGTGACTGTTATTTCTGATAATAATCGAGTATGATGTATAAAATCAGGTTACCAAGCAGTTTAGGTAACATAGAATGATTATCTCTTGTATTTATCTTGATTTTGTATCATTTATCAAGTATATATGACATATATCCTCAAATAACTGAATGTTTATCTGTTTGAGAGTGTTTTTAGATGATATAAACGTGTTCCTAAAAAGTAGGAGGCGTGCCTTATCTGATTTGGCAACCTGATCAGGCTTCCGGCGGAAGCTGGGGGTACCGCCCGGTATCCTGGCTCCGGTACCCCCTCCGGTAACCCCTACCACGGAAGCTACTCTGGAAGCTCTACTGGAGGACTGATAATAGTCATAGGTTATCCTCAAGGGGATACCTTGAGACCCTTAGCCATGCGTTCCCGTGCTGCAGTGTACATGGTAACCCCTAGGGCTATCGCAAGCCTCCGGAAACCCGACAGATTACTCATTCTCTTCATGGATCTGGAACCTAATCCTCTAGTGGGCCTAAATCTAACCCATGCAAGATTTTGGTCACAACAACTACCCCCCGGTTCCCTGAAGTACTATGTGCAAGGGGAACCTTATTATCCACGGGGTGCCGGTTGCTAAGAAAATTCATCTTTTTGCTATCTTGCTAAATCAACACCACATGTCAATACTGAAAACTCTTAATCATAAAGTTGGTGCTAATTCTGATGTTTATAATTAGTAGCTCTCGTAATTGTGCTACAGAAGCTCGAATCAGAATAAAAGCGGAAGCCTCGTATTTTTACTCGTTTAAGGATAGATTAATCATTTTAATTCTTTGGAAATAAAATGATAACTATTAAGGAGGGAAAAATAGGCTAGGACTCTACCGTTTTTACACAGATAAATTGAAAAAAAATCAGCCATTTTCCAAGCAAAGGACGTTTCCCACTCCATCTCGTTTTCTGTGCCACATTCATTAATCAAGGGGATCACGCCTCTTTTCTTCTATTCTTATATATCTATATTATTAACCTTTCACTTTTCTTTTTACCACTCACCATATTCTCTTCCGAGAACGCAAAGGTTTTCGAGATTTTCCCGACGAGGCTTCCGGCGAAGGCTACAGTGTTTTTACACTCTTCCTTTCGACTTTATCCAGGTATACTTCTAAATTTCTTAACCTGCCTGTATGCAATTTTTTGGTGATTATGCGTATGATTTCTACACACACACTGAACTCCGTACACATCATTACATGTCCTTGAATCGACAGTGGGTTCCGTATTCTAAGAGATGTTGCATGTCAATTATTTTGATTCATTTGAACCTTTTCATGTTCATCCATTGATTCTTGTTGTATTTTTCAACTGTTGGCCCTTCTTTGGGAATAGATCTGTCCATCTAGATCTTGACTTCTAGTTGCATGTGTAAATTCCTGTCTTTTGCGTGCACATCGAAGGGGTTTGAGGCGATTTGTACTCCGGTTCTCCCTTGGTTACTCTCTAGATGTTCAATACATGTTTGATATTTGCTTTAATCGAGTATCATCGTCTTAGATTTATTTCATCAAGTAGATGTATGTAACTGGTCAATCTAAGTGCTTTTTCGATACCCTGCACTTGTGTTCTTCGCTTTACCTCACTCGGTTAACTCCGGTATCGTTAGATTGGGCCATCATATCAACAGCCACCCCCCGAGTGTTAACCTTTTAATTTTGGTTTGGCCTGGTAGCCCCTGGGGTTGCTTGGGGTATCACCGAGTCGCTTGTTGGTGTACCTTTACTTTTCTTTTTTTCCTTTGGTCACCCAATTTCACTCCCCTTTTTCTAATCTGCTTCCTCTTTGCGGTTGCAGATGTCCATCTCGTCTATTTCGGGAGGTTCATCTCAATACCCGGGTAATCTATCACCTGCTTCGGGGGAACCATCAGATTCTTGGTCGACCCACTTGAATGATTTCCTTATCACACAACCCTTGCTACAGCCTAAACCTTCTGTCAGCTCCCGGACACGTTCCCGTGTAGAGTTGATTAATCCCTTAGAGGCTGAAATTGTGGGTAGGCGTCTTTTTTACTCTTTGGAGGCTGGTTCATCAAACTTTAATAATGAGGGTATTGATAGGATCTATCTGAGTTCAAACACAGATGAAGAAGAGAAATTCGATAGCGAGTTCGAGAATGAAGCTAAGCAGCTGCTTCTTGATGACACAGAGTCACTGGGTGGAGAAGAGAAATTCGATGGGGAATTAGTGATGGAGGTTGAGCGGAAGCCACATGTCCCTGCAGGCTTCGTTCCATCCTGTGAAAATTTATATACCACTATGAATACGGATAGACTTGCCAGGCTGCTTGAGTTGTGCAACCCAGGGTGTGGCCTGGTGATACCCAGTGATGGTGAGAGGTGCCACAGATTTGATAACTTTGAACCTGATCAATCCATACCCAATGCAGTTCTATCTGCTTCATTCTTTAAGCTCGGATTTTCTCTTCCCTTGCATCCATTTTTTGTTGAGTTGCTCTCTTTCTATGAAATTGCTCCTATGCAGCTGACCCCCAACTCTTTCAGGGTAGCAGCCTGTATGTACATCCTTTATGACAAAGTTTTTTCCATTCCTCTCACTGCCCGGGAACTGGGGTATTTTTACCAATTGAAGGGTGTAGGGAGGAAGATAGGTATCTTTTACCTAACCTCCTGGAATGATAAGCAAGGGGGATGCATTAAGGGCAACAAACGTGGGATGTACGACTGGCTGGAGATGTTTTTATATTGTTATGATTGTGAAGAAATAAGAAAAGAGTGGAATCTGACTCCGGGTAAGCATTCGGTACCCCTTTTCATTACCGGTGACCTTTATCTGATTGAATCCTGATATAACTCTTTCCTCCTTTATACTGTTTATTATATCATTTAGGGATCCCAACACAAACTTCTCTCGAGGGGATTGAGGAGAAGAGGGCTAGAAAAATTATGGGGCTGGCCGCCGACTTAGGAGATGGAGAGAGTCTGCTGACCCCGGATACCCTGGTGAGGTTAGGGTTCTCAATGCCCCTGGCTCCCTCATCCCCGGTCCAAGGGGTGAAGGTTGAGGAAGGGTCTGTCATAGAACTTGAGACACAGGGTACCAGCCGATAGAAAAAGAAGGTTTCCCACCACTCTAGCCCTGGTAACCCGGGCTCCTGCTTTCTATATCCGTACTTTTCGTGTGTCTTTGTAGCTATTATGCCTTACTTATTATTTTTTTTTTTGTTACCTACAGTCTTATGGGCTTCCATGCGTATGTTAGTTGTATAGTGGTTTCTGTTTATCTTGTAGTCAGGTGCTTTATCCATGTTCTTCTTTAAACATGTGCATTGCCATTTATAACATTCCGAATATTCTATCGTTTCAGGTATGTCTGGCACCGTGCCGTCCTTCATTAGACCATCTGACAAGTATGAAGACTTGTTCCCTGAGGATGAACTGCTTATGATGGGGACCCCTATCGCTGCCACCCCGGTTTCCAGGGTTCCAGCTTCTGCATCCATCAAGGCTGAGCTTTCAGCTACTGAGAAACGTAGACTATCCCAGGCTTCCGGGAGTTTAAAATCTACCCCAGAGACTCGATCTTCGAAAAGAGTTAAGATATCCACGCAGGGCGCACCTATGAATGAGGTGGAGCAATTCTACCGGGCATGTGGTGGACAGATACCCATGGAGATTATTGCAGGATGGACCAAACAGAAGACTAATGACGCTGCCAGGTCAATGCTATTCTCTTCAGGAGAGAGTCTGTTTCATCAAATAAGGATCGGTAACCAATTGGTGGCGGCTACCCGCGGTGACATGAAGCTGAAAGAGGATCTGAAGCAGGTAAGGTCTGATTTTAACATTGCTGATGAAGAAAGGAAGAAGCTAGTAGATGCAAATAAGAAGTTGAAGGGTGAGGTTTTAGTTGTCACGAAGGAGAAAGACAAGCTGGGAAAGTTGGTTTATGAGCAAGATAGAGAAAAGGAGAAGATGGTGGCAGCCCATGCCACCGAAGTTGCGGAGCTGCAGCTACAAGTGGATACCCTTCAGGCCTCTGTAAGGAAGTTAAAGGAGGTGCTTCCCGAGAGGTATAAGTTGGGGTTTGCTAAGGGGGTTCAGGACTACATGAAATCTACTTGGGAGGTGATGCCGAACCTGGATTGGGCCCTTCTGGGCGAGGATGCCGTGAAGCAGGTAGAGAAGTTTAAAGCAGAAGCTATCAAATCTCCGACCTCTGCCGCGAAGGTGACTCCCAAGCCAGCCGATACTCCGAAAGACATGGCTAAGGATACTCAGGATGCCAGGGTTGATGCTCCCGCGGGTGCAGTCGAGGTGGCTCTAGGTGATTCCACCAAAAAGGTGGACCCTATTGAGGATTCCCCTAGTTCCGAGGCCACTAAAGATCCCTCATCCTCTTAAATCATCCTTTTCCAATCACCTTGAACTTTTTACTGTGCCAGTTTATGAACCTTAGTTTTAATCAAGGGGGTGGGCTCCTATAACGCTCCACACATGTAAGGATTTAATCTTTTGACTCTGTTCGCATTATGGCCTCGGGCCTGGTACTTTTGAATTTGTAACTTAACTGTCCTACGGCCATGGGGCCTTGGCGGTTTGAACTGGTCTTATCCGATTAATGCGTGTTTGTTTTATCATCTAATTGTTCTGTGATAGGTACAGGTACCGGGGTAGGACTAGTTCTATCCTAAATATTATTCGTATGAGGGTCATGCGACGGGTACTTACAGGCTACCGCAACTATAACACAAGTAGTTCGGTTCAGATGGATACGTCCAGTGCATGTTTCTAACTTAGTGGTATGGTAATTGTTTACTGACTACTCGACGAACGCTAATTCGTAATCGATAGTTCTGGGAATTTATACTTCAAACTCACTCGTATTCTAAGGTACCAATTTGGTAAGTAAGAAGGGCAACATTATAACTTAAGGCAATTCACAACTGAATGTCACTATTGGACTTTAATGGGTAATACGACTCTGGACATTGATCCTAGAATTAGTTTATACAAATATTTAGAGGATACATGCCATACATATGTTGATTAAATGAAATGAATGATAAATCATGCTTCGAGAATTGGATGATAGAACGGTAACGTAATATGGAAGTGCGCTTGAGTAGTTGCGGCAACAAATACCTGGGTAGGTAGCCACAGTAATGATGTACTACTCGTACCTTGGTCCATGAAACTGTTACTCCGGGTGTGGGGGTTCCGTCTGGTAACCCTATTATATCTGGGAGCATGAAGGCGGGAACCTAACTCCGGGAGCCCCTTGGCCGGTAGCCCATATCCGGTAGCCTGGATGCCGGAGGCTCAGCCTGGAAACCTTTGTTCCGGGAGTCTTGATTAATTAATGAATCATATGTGGTGATGCCATGTAAGCCATTCCTGTGAGGCCGTGTTTGTATGGTATTTGGTAATCCATATGGGTTAACTCTTGTAACCACATAGGCTGATGATTGAATAATTAATGTATGTCAGTCATGATTTCATACACGATTATTGGCTAAGTGAGATATGTGAACCACTCAAGGTTACGCACATGTCTCATATTGAAAAGGATCCAAGTGTGCCGAACAAGGTACCACACAAGCCCAAGTAATGAAGGGAACCATGTATGCCGAACAGGGTTCCATACATGCCATGATAACCAAGTAAGCCATGTGAACCACTCAAGGTTCCATACATGTCTGGTGTTGAAGGGATCCAAGTGTGCCGAACAGGGTACCACACAAGCCCAAGTAATGAAAGGAACCATGTATGCCGAACAGGGTTCCATACATGCCCTGATAACCAAGTAAGCCATGTGAACCACTCAAGGTTCCATACATGTCTGGTGTTGAAGGGATCCAAGTGTGCCGAACGGGGTACCACACAAGCCCAAGTAATGAAAGGAACCATGTATGCCGAACAGGGTTCCATACATGCCCTGATAACCAAGTAAGCCATGTGAACCACTCAAGGTTCCATACATGTCTGGTGTTGAAGGGATCCAAGTGTGCCGAACGGGGTACCACACAAGCCCAAGTAATGAAAGGAACCATGTATGCCGAACAGGGTTCCATACATGCCCTGATAACCAAGTAAGCCATGTGAACCACTCAAGGTTCCATACATGTCTGGTGTTGAAGGGATCCAAATGTGCCGAACAGGGTACCACACAAGCCCTAATAACCAAGTAAGCCATGTGAACCACTCAAGGTTCCATACATGTCTGGTAATTCAAATTTTAAAATTCTAATAATTTCAACCTGTTAAGCTGAGAGGTGTATCCACTACTACCCCCCTAGTTCTGGATGGTAGCCTGGCTGCCATGTAGAACTATGCTTGTTGGTCTTACATATTTTTCTGAGAATATTTATAAGTGGTAAATGTAAAAGGAAACAATCAACTTCTACTTTTACTGAAAATCAAAGAGTACGATTACATCAAATTTCATCCAGACGGGGTGTGTATCCACTACCCCCCCGGCATCTACTGAAAATCATGAAATCCTAAGAACTGAAAGGGAAATGACGCAACCACAACTAGTAGGTTGCCTTTATTCATCCTAAGCCTGAAAGAGGCCTACGTTTGCTATAAAAAGAGTCTTACTGATAGTACTTTTTTAGGTGCTCGGCATTCCAAGCACGGGGAATAGTGTTCCCATCCATGTCTTCAAGGTGGTAAGTGCCTTCCCAAAAGATAGACTTTATTTTGTAAGGCCCTTCCCAATTTGCTCCAAAGGCTCCGTGCCCGGGAACCCGCATATTGGGCATCATTCTTCTCAGTACTAGGTCGCCAACCTTGAGGGGTCGAGGGCGTACCTTATTGTTGTAGTATTTGCGGGTCCTCTGCTGGTAAGCCGCAAGTTTCAGCTGGGCGGTAGACCGGTTTTCCTCTACCATGTCTAGGGCCAGCCTCTGATTTATTTCATTTGATTCTTGATTAAAATTGTCCCTCTGGTAGGACCCTGTCCCAACTTCCACTGGGACCATAGCTTCACAGCCATAGGTTAGAGCAAAGGGAGTGTTAACTCGAATAACTTGTAGAAGGGGGGGTTGAATACAAGTTATATAATCATGTCTGATTTTTGCTTGATTATATGAACAAGAATAAACGAATGAATCAAACTCTTGTTTGTATTAATAAGATCAAATACAAACTCTACCAAAGGTGTACAATACCTTTAGCAGCTGCTGACAATACAAATCTCTCTCTCTGTTTGTTTCGAACTCTCGAATACAAACCTTATACAGAGCTACGCACATTCACTAGTTCGACTCACGAGCTACGCTCTTTACAATGATGTTGAGAGAGTATTTATAATGCTACCTATCAACTAATAACAGAAAGATATAATCTATACATGACAATGTTCTGCCTTCTAGTCGATAGTTTCCTTCAATAGAAAAACTCTTTCCTTCATAATATCTTCTTGCTTGTTCTTCAAACAACGATCCTGTTTTATAGCACTTGCCAGTTTCTGTAGCATCCATAATGACATCATCAGTAACACGACTGATATCAGGATCTGTACACTGCATCAGTATCTGATCAACCATCAGTATTGGACCATCATCAGGATTTGCCCTTTGTTCCTGACATGTAGTCTCTGATACACTGTTCATTCCTGACTAAACTATACAGATAACTGTCTTACACATAAATCCTATATACAGTGCTAAATCCTTTATAAGATCAGGATTACAAGAAGTATAATGTGTAAATTCTATTCTTAACATCACAACTTATGAATTATTCCTAACGATCTCCCCCTATTTATGCTTTAAAATCTGAAGCATAAATCTAAGTTGTAGATGTCAAAACATATAACAATACAACCAGAATAGAATTTATGAATGTAGAATTATGAAGTTAAGTACCTCCTTCTCAGATGTAGATGTTTATCTAGTACTTAGAAGAAAGAATTTTTCACTATTAATGCTGCTCTTCCTTTACCACTTCCTAGCTGAGATTCACCACTGTCACTCCTGCTAGTTCTTCTTTTTACTACCCTTTGTCTGATCTTTATCTCCCCTAGCTTTATCATCCTCAGTCTGGTGTTGTTGTTGTTGTTGTCTTTGAATTGTCTTTATCTCCCCCTTTTTGACATCAGCAACATTAATTCCAAGAGATTCAGAAACAGAACAAATGAGATTCATAAGAACTGCTTGATTGTCCATAATTGTGACTTGGTTATCTTCAAGTGATTGAAGTCTTGTTTGAATATCAATTTGAGAATTCTGAATATCTTTCAAAACATCAGAATGAACTTCAATGTTGGAAGTGCTTCTAGTATCTCCAGTATCAGAATCAGAAAGAACTGCATCTTCAAGTCTTGTAGAAGAGGTTGTTTGAGTTGTATGATATTCAAGTAATAAAACCTGATTAGAAGTATCAACATCTTCATCTTTCTGTTCTGGAACTGAAACATGATCATCATCTCCTTCACCAGTATTCTGTGTACTAACATCTTCAAATCCTGACTCCTCCTTAGAGTGATCAGAGACTGTTGATGTCTCAATTCTAGCTGATATTGGAAGTACATACAAAGGAACACTAGGATCATTAGGATCTTCATCTGGTACATATGTATCAAGAGATTGCTTTATCCTGGCACCTCTTCTGTTAATGATTCCTGCAAGCCTCTCCTTTTGCTTCTGAGCTTTAACTTCTGGCTTTGCATTGTGATGTGCTAGGTCATTCTTCTGATACATTTTGATGAATGAATAAGTACCAGCATCCATACCCAAATTTTCAGACCAAGATTCAGGAAAAACCTGATCCCAGAAATCAAATGATGGTTTCCTAATTTTCTCTCCCTCACTATGGAGTTGATCATCCATACCCTCATTCTCACTTTGACTTACTAAAGTAAACACTCTTTCTACCTCACCTTTTGCCTGGTCAAAAGCCAGCCACTCAAATTGTGGATCTAAGTCCATCTTTTCAAGTGTATCACTCAAATTTAGATAAGTGCTCTCATGACCTACAGAAAAATAGAGTTTAGAAGAAGTTTTTATACCTGAACTCACATGGAGAGAGGGTTCCTCATATGGCATGTGGCTTGAGGTTTTCTCCAAGGAGTGAGCTGCTATAGTCTCTGAACCCTTACAATCATCTTCTTTCCTTTCAGAAACTACAGGCTCCAGTATACCACTTTCAGGTTCTTTACTAGACTCTGATGTCTTCAGTAATACTTCATTAGACACCATAGTTAGTACATCACCGTCTTTAAGTGTTGTTTGCTGAGACACACCCTCAAGGTGGATAGACTCTGACTGAACAAAATTTGTTTGATCTTCAGAAAAATCAACCAAAGTCATTCCTCTCATATCATAGGGTATCTCACTTGCATTCTCAGTCATCACAGAAGTCCTTTCAACATCAGCTATCACAGCTCCTGAGTCATCCTTCCTCTGACTAGATGGTTCTTGTGTTACAGTGACTGTGATCTGATCTTTCCTACTATTCACCACTGGTGCAATAGTATCTTCTGTTGACTGCATTCCTCTATCTACTTCCTCCAGTTGTTCACCTTGAGCTGAAGCATCTTCAATAATTACATTCTTGTCAAATAAATATGCATGAAGTGATTGAAGTGCACCATGCTTCGAGAGTCCAAATTTCTTGACTAATTGTCTTCTGACAGACACATAGAAATACATCTTCATTAAGTCAAGTCTTTGATGTAGAAGTCCATATTCATCTGGAAATAAAAGTTTTGGTACTCTTTCAACCAGAAAATCTAGAACATGCCTTGACAACTTCACTTTGAGAGAAATTAGTCCCATAGCCAGTCTGTATGATAATGTAGTTTCCCATGAAGAATCAATATCCAGATCTCTCTTGTCAAATACTGACATAGATGTAGCTTGATCTGTAGAAACCTGCATGATATTAGTTGGACTAGACTCTGTGTGTGTAGGTGACAATTGAATCTTTCTCCTTGTTCTCCTGATATAGTGAGCAAAAGATTTATTCAATAGGTGTAGACACAGAAGTGATCTTGGGATGAGATCTTTGTTCAATAGACACAGTCTTTTGAGAGTCAGTATCTAGTAACTATTTTCCCTTTTTAAGAACTACAACCTTTTGAGAGACTGCAGCCTGGCTGTGACTAGGTTTTTCATCTCTTTGTGCTAACAAAGAAAGTTGAATTGCAGCCTTCAATTCTGCTCTCTCAGCAAGAGTTAAATCATCATCATCTTCACTAGAATTACTACTACTACTTGACACAACAAATCTTCTCTTCCTTACAACTGATGTCTTTTGAGAAACACCAGAGGTTGGTTTCTTTGAAACAATAGGCTGTGGATCAAAATTTGGTTCTTGAATTGTTTCAGAGACTATAATGTTTTGGGCTACTTGGGTAGACACAGGTGGGTTCTCCTCCAATTGAGATTCCTGAGCCATTTCACCACAAAAGAAAGAAGAATTGTAGAAAGTAGGAAGATGAGTTTTAAGAATTACCTGAACATGATATGGATAATGAATTGCAGGTATTTCATCTAGATTCTTTTCATTGTCCTTCTTTGTAATGTCAGAGAAAATTCTCTTTTGCTGTTCATAAGAAGAAACACAATGTTCTCTACCAAATCTAGTTTCAACATCAGGAATAAAATGGTTAATAAACAATTGCATAAATCTATGATAATAAACCATTTTCCTGTTTTGATCTCTTAACCCAAGTTTAATACTCATCTGACTTAAGATAATATGACCAATGTTGATTACTCTGTCATAAAGCAAACTATAAGCAATATGTGATGTAACAGAAGTAATTTGCTGAAAAGAACTACATTTGCCAGTAAAACATTTAGCAATTTGATCAAAGTAAAAAGACCATTCCTTTCTAAGAAAAGACCTATTCAACTGGCTCATGTTATCTAGAGGTCCACTATAACCTAATTCAGACAACATAGTTCTTATATTATCATCAGATGGTACATTCTCATAACTATCAGTAACAGGTAAGCAAAGTACTGAACTAACAACAGATTCAGTAATGTCAAAGGAATCTTGTCCTAAATGTAGAACAATCTTACCTGAATGACTCTGAGTAGAATCAATTACCTCAGCATTCTCCCAAGCTTGTGAAACAGCTACTTGATTAATCTGTGGAGATGCTGTCAATGCATAACTTAATGGTCCATACGCCAGAAAGTCCATGATTGAATGAAAATCAGATGACACTCCTTCCTTGTTGGTGATAGCTGCAACATGATTGTTTGTCATAAAATCAAAGTCACCAAACTTGAAGGCTACTGATTTAGGTAATCTTCTCTGAGCTGCCATTTTTGATCTGAAAAGAAACTTGAAAAATTCTTGAAATGGATTAGTGATTTTGAAAACTCAAGAGTGATTTTTGCTTTAGAGAATGTAAGATTAGAGAAAGCAATTACACGATTAGAGTTTCAAAACAAATATATTTCACAAATCTTTCAGACCACTATCCCACGTTGACACGTAGATTGACAGGTGTCAGTCCCTGAAAAATACGGTTACCCACGATTTTTGGAAAATAAAATCCAAAATTGATTTTTCATGAAATAAATCAGGGTATAAATAATCAATACTGATCAGCTTCCTTTTCCTGATGACCTTTCATCAAAATAATCACAAAATGCAATGTGATTTAAAAATATAATTTTCAAATCCTGATGGTCACACATGAAATCCTGATCAATATCATCAGAGACTTAATATGGAGTTTTCCACGTGGCATTTTTCTTTTATCTGAAAAAGAAAATAAACAATTAATCTGAACAGAAAATCAATTGGTTAGATATTTTCAATATTTCTTGAAACAAGAAATACAGTCACACGCAATAATTAGCATTTGACTTCATTAAAACTTCCAAGTGACTGTTCAGCTTCTCACGTCTTTCTTTAAAAGAACCAGACGCCTTATGCCATTCTCCATAACCTTTCAATTTTTTTTCTTCTCAACAATGCTTCTCAAACCAAAAATCCCTTCAAACCCATTTTCCAGATTTTTCTTGATCGATGAACATCCTGTTCTTGATCATCTCTTTGAACAAATGACTCTTCTCATCGAACTAATCATGAATGGATTGGTTTTCGAAAATATCCAGAGGTTTCTCCTAGAACATCCATCTATTGGATACAATCTTCCCCTAACCTCCTCAAAACTTGAGGATGAAGAATTTGGCCGAGAGTCTGAGGTTGATCTTGATGGAGATGCTATTCATTTAAGTTAGCTGCTCTCTTTCAAGTCGCCCAGACAAGGAATCCAAGAGCAAACGAGGCTTTCATCCCCTGATGGATTTCTTGAGATGCTCCTTGTCCTGTTCCTCAGAGTTCATATCAAAGACAAGTATAGAATAGAAATTTAGACAAAAAGATGTTGTATTTCATTTCCATGTAATGATTTCTATTAATGAAAATACAATTTCTTGTTATCTGCTTGTCTTTTGATTTTTGAATGATGTATAAATTATCAGTATGCAAATATCAAAACTTGCTGCTATAGACTTAACACATCACAGAATTAGATTACTACACAAAGTAAACGTCAGGTTCTGAAACAATTTTCATAATCCTGATACTGACACAATACTGATGACGTCAGCATCCTGATGACAAATCTAATCCTGATGATTATTAACAAGTCTATCATACTGAAATTTATCAAGGCAAAGTGTTATAGCTAAAGCATTTAACAATCAAATATAGATCCTGACAGGAATATCAAGTCTATAAGCTAAGAACAACATACCTTGCTACTTTTGCAGATGTTAAAGATCTAAAAATTTAACATTCCTAACTCACTTACTAGTCTACTAAATGTAGTCTCATCAAGTGGTTTATTTAGAATATCTGCAATCTGTTTGTCAGTAGGAACAAAATGAAGTTCCACAGTACCATTCTCAATATGTTCTCTAATAAAATGATACCTGACATCAATGTGCTTAGTCCTTGAATGTTGAACTGGATTTTCTGCAATTTTAATAGCACTAGTATTATCACAAAACATAGGAATATTACTAAGTGTCATACCATAATCCAACAACTGATTTCTTATCCAAAGGAGCTGTGCACAACAACTGCCTGCTGCTATGTACTCAGCTTCTGCAGTTGAGGTTGAAACAGATTGTTGCTTCTTGCTTGCCCAAGAAATCAATCTATTTCCCAAAAATTGACATGTACCTGTAGTGCTTATCCTGTCTATCTTACACCCTGCATAATCAGAGTCTGAATAGCCAATTAGAAAGAAATCAGATTCTCTAGGATACCACAAACCAAGATTTGGAGTTCCTTTGAGATATCTAAAAATTCTCTTCACAACAATTAAATGAGATTCCTTAGGATCACTTTGGAATCTAGCACATAAACAGGTAGAAAACATTATATCTGGCCTACTTGCAGTTAGATATAACAATGAGCCTATCATGCCTCTATAACTAGTATTATCCACACTCTTTCCTTTAGGATCAGAGTCTAGTTTAGTGGCTGTTGCCATGGGTGTTTTTGCAACTACACAGTCTTGAAAGTCAAACCTTTTTAAAAGATTTTTGATATACTTTGACTGATTAATGAAAATACCAGTCTCAGTCTGTTTGACCTGCAAGCCTAAGAAATAATTTAGTTCACCCATCATGCTCATCTGATACTTAGACTGCATAAGCTTGCTAAATTTAGCACACAACTTTTCATTAGTAGAACCAAAAATAATATCATCAACATAAACTTGAACTAAAAGCAATTCACCTTTTATCTTTCTAAAGAATAGAGTTTTGTCAATTGTACCTCTTGTGAAGCCATTTTCAAGAAGAAATTTAGAAAAAGTCTCATACCATGCTCTTGGTGCCTGCTTTAGTCCATAGAGTGCCTTGTCAAGTTTGTAGACATGATTTGGAAACTTTGGATCAACAAATCCAGGTGGTTGTTCTACATACACTTCTTCATCAAGTTTGCCATTTAGAAAAGCACTCTTTACATCCATCTGGTATACCTTGAATTTTGAATGAGCTACAAATGCAAGAAACATTCTGATTGCTTCCAATCTTGCTACAGGTGCAAAGGTCTCATCATAATCAATGCCTTCTTCCTGAGAATAACCCTTGGCCACCAGTCTTGCTTTGTTTCTTACAATCATACCAGATTCATCTAGCTTGTTTCTGAAAACCCATCTTGCACCAACAATAGATCTATCTTTAGGTCTTGGTACCAGTTTCCAAACTTTGTTTCTCTCAAATTCATTTAACTCCTCCTGCATTGCAATTACCCAATCAGGATCCTGTAAGGCTTCTTCAACCTTCTTAGGTTCATTCTTTGAAAGAAAGCAACTATACAAGCATTCATTTTGAATTGATCTTCTAGTTCAAACACCACTATTTGGATCACCAATTATCAAATCTTCAGTATGATCCTTTGTCCATTTTCTAACAGGTGGTAGATTAACTCTGCTAGTCTCTCCCCCTAAGTTAGTGGTATCCCTTGTAGAAGAATTCTCTCTACCTTCAAAAACTCTCCTTTGATCAATAGAATCAGTAGATTCCATATTGCTGCTAGTTACTGATCTTTCCTCAGTAGATTCTGAAAGGTCAGTTCCTGATGGAGTAGATTCTGAAATGCCAATTCCTGATGGAATAGATTCTGAAAGACTAGTCTGCTCCTGATGATCACTGTGTTCTCTTTGATTTATTTACTCCCCCTCAACAGTAGCATTCCTTTGAGAAGCAATAGAAATTCCTTCTGGAGAACCTTCATCATCACTTGAGAGTATCTCAGAATTCTTCAGATTTTCAAATTCCAATTCGTCATGGCTTTCATCAGTTTGTAAAATTCCAAATTTCTTATCATCAAATGCAACATGAATTGATTCCATAACAATGTGAGTTCTGAGATTATAAACTTTGAAGGCCTTAGATGCTGAATATCCTAGAAAAATTGCTTCATCCGATTTGGCTTCAAATTTTCCAAGTTGTTCTGGATGAACTTTTAGGACATAGCATTTGCATCCAAAGATGTGAAAATATTTCACACTTGGTTTCTTTCCTTTGATCATCTCATAGGGAGTTTTTCCATGACTATTTACCAAGGTACAATTTTGAGTGAAACATGCAGTGTTAATAGCTTCTACCCAAAAGTAGGTTGGAAGTTTTGCATCTGCAAGCATGGTTCTTGCTGCCTCTATGAGAGTCCTGTTCTTTCTTTCCACTACACCATTTTGTTGAGGTGTACCAGGTGCAGAAAACTGTTGAGTGATTCCATTGTCTGCACAAAACCCCTCCATTGTAGAATTCTTGAATTCTGTACCATTGTCACTCCTAAGTACTTTGACTTTGTACTCAGAGTTATTATGAATATTCTTGATGAGTTCAATGATTTGCTGAGGAGCTTCATCCTTCTTGTGTAGAAAGAACACCCATGTGAACCTTGTGAAATCATCCACCATAACTAGAGCATATCTTTTCTTGCTGATAGACATAATGTTTACTGGACCAAACAGATCAAGATGTAGCATGTGAAATGGTTCAGTAATTGAATTTTCAGTCTTGCTCTTGAAAGTGGTTCTTCTTTGCTTTCCAAGCTGACATGCATCACAAAGTCCATCTTGCACAAAATTTGCCTGTGGTAGGCCTCTCACCAAATTGTGTTTAACAAGTTGATTAAGCTTCTTGAAATTAAGATGTGAGAGCTTCTTGTGCCAATTCCAGCTTTCATCACTTGTTGATTTGCTGTAGAGACATCTGACAATTCCTTTAGATGTATCACTTAAGCTGGCTTCATATATGTTACCATGTCTTTGACCAGTTAGAACAATGTCTCCATTCTGCATATTCAAGATTTTGCATCCTTCTCTGTCAAAGATTGATTTGTAACCTTTATCACCCAGTTGACTTATGCTTAAAAGAGTATGTTTCAAGCCTTCAACCAGTGCTACATTTTCTATGATGACATTCCCCAAAACAATTGAGCCATATCCCAGAGTTTCTCCTTTGTTGCCATCTCCAAAAGATATTACTGGGCCAGCTTTCCTCTCAAACTTTGTAAGCAGGGACTTCTTTCCAGTCATATGTCCAGAGCATCCACTGTCCAAGATAATTGAATGCTTCTTTCCTGTGCCCTGCAAACAAAAAGTAACTAGTTAGAATTTTTTAGGACCCAACTTTGATTGGATCCTTTCTTACTAGATTTAGAGACAACAGACTTTGAAGATTTTGCTTTTATTTTACCTGTTGCAGAGTTAAATTTAGACTCTGATTTCACAAACTGTTTGTGACTAGGAGTTTCAGATTTCAAAGAATAATAGTCATAATACAGTTCATGATATTCTCTACACATTTAATGGAATGAAGTAAACTACCACAATGATAACAAGCTTTTTGTGGTTGGTATTGAATTTTCTGAGTCTTGGGGAATCTGGACTCAGTTTTCCAAGAAGGTTTTTGATTGCAGTCTAGGGCCAAATGATTATGATTTCCACACTTATAGCATTTTTTCCTAGGTGCATCAGGTACATTCTTGTAATTATTCTCTTTGTTAATACCTTCTTTTCCATTCCTATTTCTCTTGATCTTGCTAGACTCTGAAAGACCATCTAATCTCTGTTTCAACTGAGACTTAGACAGAAACCCTATGTTTACATTCTTAGGTTTCTCTAACACTTTCTCATCTGAATTACTATTGTTAATCCTTTTGTGTACAACAGGGGTACCTTTTGAATCAACAAATTTAACATGATTAGGTTCAGAAACAATTTTCTTACCTTCAGATTTAGATGTGTTAGCTTCTACCTTACTATCATCATTGACAATAGCTACCTTTTCTTCTTGTCTAGCCTTATCAAAACCTAAACCATTAACCTTACCACGAATTCCACTTTCAAAGATTTCCATTGTCTTCTTACTGGAATTGTTAATGGTCTTAATCACATCTCTCTCTTCTTCTAGTTCTTTTCTGACATAGTCATAAGCCTCAAGAATAACACTATAATCATGCTTAGCTTTATCAGAACTTAACTTGTATTCTTCCATTTGAATTAATTCAGATTCAAGAAAATTATTTCTATCAACTAATTTATCATTCTTAACATTAAGTTCATCTCTTTCACAAGTAAGAATTCTAAAATTAGTCATAAGATTCTTAAACTCAGCATGGATAGATCTAATTTCATCAGAATTTAAGCTATCAAATGAATCAAGAGAGTGAAGTGATACCTTAACAGAGGATGGAGAAGTTTTCTTTGGAGATCCAGGTTTGTCTGAACTATTGGCCATCAATGCAATGTTGTCATAATCCAATTCATCTTCAGAGTCACTGGAATCAGCCCAATCCTTCTGTGTGACCATAAGTGCATTACCGTTTCCTGAATTCCTAGGCTTCTTACACTCACTAGCAAAGTGTCCAAGCTCGCTGCAGTTAAAGCACTTGATCTTGGCCTTATCAAGCTTGACAATTGTACTTTTGCTTTTGTCACTCTTCTTCTCCTCCTTCTTTTGAAAAGGTCCTTTGCTAAATCTTCTCCTATTGAATCTTCCTTTCTTGAAAGCTTTAGCAAACATAGCAAAGAGTTCTTGCATCTCAGATTCAGAATCATTGTTGTCAGAGTCCATATCAGTAGTCTCTGACTCAGAACTTTCTTTGCTTTTCTTCTTCCTTGAATTCTTTACAGCAATCTCTTCATGCTGTTCTTCAGGAAGCTTTTTAGCTTCAGATTGAGCAGTAAGTGCAATAGTCTTCATCTTTCCTTCACTCCTGCTCTTCTTCTGCTGCTTGTCAAGTTCATAAGCTCTCAATTTTCCATATACTGCCTCTAATGAAATCTCATCCAGATCATTAGCTTCCTCGATCGCAGATATCTTCTCATTGTAGAAATC
The DNA here is from genome assembly GCA_037693485.1 of Kitagawia praeruptora. Taxonomy (NCBI): domain Eukaryota; kingdom Viridiplantae; phylum Streptophyta; class Magnoliopsida; order Apiales; family Apiaceae; genus Kitagawia; species Kitagawia praeruptora. Next base: position 20,916,635 of record CM075347.1, read on the forward strand.
AGGCAAAGCTTTCATGAACTTTGTATTCATGTCCTCCAAGTCGTAATATTTACCATGCATGGCCATCTCATTGATGAGTTTTGTAAACCTATCAAAGGTATCAGTAAGTGACTCACCAGACTTGGATTCAAAGTACTCATACTGTTGTATAAGTAATGTCCTCATATTCTTCCTGACAGGCTTAGTTCCTTCACAGTGAACCTTAAGATTGTCCCATATATCCTTAGTAGTTTTACAAGAGAGAACATAGTTAGTGAGAACAGAATCAAGACTGTTGAATAATATGTTTCTCACTTTAGCATCTTTGAGAACATTCTCCTTGTCCTTATCTAACCATTCAGATTTTGGCTTCTCTGCTGTATGTTCTGGAACAACCACACCATCAACAGTTGCTTGTCCAACGACCTTTGTTGGAACAAAAGGTCCATCTCTGATTCTGTCAAGATAATCATGATCTGTTGCTTCCAGATGATGCAACATCTTTACTTCCCAAGAGTGTATTCGTTTCTCTTGAGCATAGGAATTTTAGTATTCCCATCCTTGTAACCAGACATGATTGCAGATCTTTATGATTACTCGAAATCAACCTGCTCTGATACCAATTGTTAACTCGAATAACTTGTAGAAGGGGGGGTTGAATACAAGTTATATAATCGTGTCTGATTTTTGCTTGATTATATGAACAAGAATAAACGAATGAATCAAACTCTTGTTTGTATTAATAAGATCAAATACAAACTCTACCAAAGGTGTACAATACCTTTAGCAGCTGCTGACAATACAAATCTCTCTCTCTGTTTGTTTCGAACTCTCGAATACAAACCTTATACAGAGCTACGCACATTCACTAGTTCGACTCACGAGCTACGCTCTTTACAATGATGTTGAGAGAGTATTTATAATGCTACCTATCAACTAATAACAGAAAGATATAATCTATACATGACAATGTTCTGCCTTCTAGTCGATAGTTTCCTTCAATAGAAAAACTCTTTCCTTCATAATATCTTCTTGCTTGTTCTTCAAACAACGATCCTGTTTTATAGCACTTGCCAGTTTCTGTAGCATCCATAATGACATCATCAGTAACACGACTGATATCAGGATCTGTACACTGCATCAGTATCTGATCAACCATCAATATTGGACCATCATCAGGATTTGCCCTTTGTTCCTGACATGTAGTCTCTGATACACTGTTCATTCCTGACTAAACTATACAGATAACTGTCTTACACATAAATCCTATATACAGTGCTAAATCCTTTATAAGATCAGGATTACAAGAAGTATAATGTGTAAATTCTATTCTTAACATCACAACTTATGAATTATTCCTAACAGGGAGACTCTCCGGTTGTGGACCTGGGAGTGGTGTTGTAAGACCACAAGACCATTGGAAGCTCCTCTGGCCAGTTTCCCTTTTTATCTTCCAACTTGGCTTTTAGAGTGTTGTTGATGATTTTATTCACAGCTTCCGTCTGCCCATTGCTCTGGGGGTGGCAAACGGCTGAAAAATCTTTCTTTATCTCCAAGTCCTCACATAGACTTCTCATCTCTCTACTATCAAATTGCTTGCCATTGTCTGAGATCAGCTTGTACGGTACCCCGTATCTACATATAATGGCTCGCTTAACAAATTCCTTCAGCTTACCGACAGTGATGGTAGCTAGGGGTTCCGCCTCTGCCCATTTGGTAAAGTAGTCAACGGCTACCACGGCATATTTCACACCACCTCTGCCTTTGGGAAGCTCCCCAATCAGGTCAATCCCTCATATTGCAAAGGGCTAGGGGCTTCCAATGGGCCTTAGTTCCACAGCTGGGTTGCTATTGAAGTTAGCAAACCTTTGCATTGATCACAAGCTTTAGCAAAGTCATAGGCATCAGTTTTCATGGTAGGCCAGTAGTAACCCTGTCGGAGAATTTTGTGGGCCAGGGAGGTACCCCCCGAGTGGTTGCCACAAATGCCTTCATGAATTTCCCTTAGGATATATTCACATTCATTTCCAGATATACATTTAAGTAGAGGTTGGTTAAAACCCCTCTTGTATAGAATGCCATCATAGATCACATAACGGGCAGCCTTGTATTTGAGTTTCCGGGCTTCATCTTTATCTTTTGGAAGCGTCCCCTTGGTGATATACTCACGTATTGGGGTTGTCCATTGGCTTTCCATTGAAGATTCTATTTCCATAGTCTCCTCTCGATGGATACTTGGTTGGAGTTGCACTTCGAGGGGTATCACTCCTAACAGAACAGCTTCTTTTTGGGATCCCAACTTGGCAAGGGCATCAACATTGGCATTTTCCACCCTTGGGATCTGATTTAGATTTAGCAATTTGAACCTACTGATAAGTTCTTGGGCATACCTCATGTAAAGTTCAGTGCGGGGGCCTCGACTCTGGAAGCTTCCTTTAATCTGCCACACAATCAGCATGGAGTCACTGAACACATTTAGGTATTCTACCTTCATTTCCAGAGATAGTTTTAAGCCAGCAATCAGGGCCTCATACTCTGCATCGTTGTTGGTAGCCTTGAAGCCAAAGTGTATGGCACTCTGAATTCGGTGCCCCTCTGGGCTTACCTACTCTATTCCTGCACCTCCCCCATTATTGTTTACTGCTCCATCAACATATAGGTTCCACCATAATTGGGGGCCTCCGGCATCCCCTTCGGTAACTAGGGGTACCGGGGTACAATATTCTTTGGTAACCTCAAAATCAGGAGGAAACTCCAGTAAGAAATCAGCCAGTGCTTGGCCTTTGATAGCAGTTCGGGGCTTGTAATCTACTTCAAACTGTCCTAGCTCGACAGCCCATTTCATCATTCTACCGGAGGCTTCCGGCTTGTGCATCACTTGCCTTAGCGGGAAGGATGTTCTAACTTCAATTTTATGGGCCTGAAAGTAAGGCCTTAGCTTCCTGGAAGCCAATATTAGAGCATATGCTAGCTTTTCCATACTGGGATACCGGGCTTCCGCGTCCAACAGCCTTTTGCTCACGTAGTATACCGGGTATTGTACTTGTTCTTCCTCCCGGATCAACACAGCACTTATAGAGTATTCAGAAACAGCTAAATATAAAATGAGTACCTCACCCTCCAAGGGTTTGGAGAGCAATGGTGGGCTTCCCAACTGTTCTTTTAGTTTCTTAAAGGCTTCCTCACATTCTGGGGTCCATTCAAAGTTTTGACCCTTCTTGATAGCCTTGAAAAACTCCTTGCACTTGTCGGAAGACCGAGATACGAATCTATTTAGGGCTGCTACCCTTCCGGTAAGCCCTTGGACTTCTTTTACATTCCTTGATGACTTCAGTTCCAGCAATGCTTTGATTTTTGCAGGGTTTGCCTCAATCCCTCTGTGGTTCACAATGAATCCAAGAAATTTTCCAGACTCCACACCAAAAACACATTTTTGAGGGTTCAACTTCATCCGGTATTTCCTTAGGATATCGAACATCTAGGATAGGTGCAACACATGGTCGGCTGCCACCTTTGATTTGACCAACATATCGTTAACATAGACTTCCAAAGTCTTACCAATCTGTTCTTTAAACATCATGTTTACCAGCCTTTGGTAGGTTGCCCCGGCATTCAATAGCCCAAACGGCATCCCCACATAACAGTACAGTCCCCTATCAGTTATGAAGCTGGTATGCTCCTGGTCTGGTTCATGCATCGGTATCTGGTTATATCCAGAGTAGGCATCCATGAAACTTAGCAAAGCATGGCCTGCCGTGGCATCCACCAGTTGATCAATTCTGGGTAGCGGGAAGCTATCCTTAGGGCATGCCTTATTCAGATCAGTGAAGTAAACACATGTCCTCCATTTCCCATTGGGCTTCCGGACCAGTACCGGGTTTGCTAGCCATGTTGGGTAGAAGGATTTTTTGATCAAACCGGCCTTCAATAACCGGTCTACCTCTTCCTGGAGGGCGGTAGCCCTTTCACCACTGACAGGCCTTCTTTTCTGCCGGATACCCCTTCTCTCAGGGTCAATGTTCAAGTGGTGGCACATGACTTTCGGGTCGATCCCAACCATGTCAGAATGACACCATGCAAACACATCAAGGTTGCTTTTAAGGAAAGCAGTCAACCTTTCTCTTATCTTTTCATCTAGCTGTTGTCCAATTTTCAAGATTTTACTAGGATCTTCAGCATCCACTAGTATGGGAATAGTATCTTCGGCAGCCCCTGCCTTTTCCGGGGTACTAGGCATCCTGGGATCAATATCGATTTCCACCGGGAGCCCTTTCGCCGCCTCTTGGCTCTCATTCTCCAATATTGCTTTATCTAGATTATCATCTGAGGCATCTTTCACTATGCCGTCCATTAAAAATTTTTGAATTTCTTCATTTCTCTCGGTAGCTTCCAGCAACAAGCTTTGTGGTGGTACTACCCCCCGAAAAACAGGAACCTCTTCAGTAGGTTCCTTCGGTAACTCTATTATCATGATGGCATTACACGATGCTCTTTCAAATTTTTGTGGCTCAAGCCCATGGCTTCTCATTAAGGCTTCTCCATCAGCCTTTTCTTCAACTTGAATAGGTTTGTCTGCCTTCTCGGCAGCCTGCACAGCTCTGTTATAGCATTCCCTTGACTCATGTTGACATCCTTTCACACACCCAATGCCATTTGGTGTAGGAAACTTCATTGAAAAAATGGTATATTGAGGTTACCACTCTCATATCTTTCAATATTGGTCTACCGAGAATTACATTGTGGGAAATGTCTTCATCTACCACCATGAATTCTGCCATTTGGGTGGCCATGCAGGGATCCACGCCTAATGTCAAGGGTAATTTGACTTTGCCCATGATTTGGACCGGGTTACCGGTAAACCCATATAGCTCATTGTTGGTAGGCAATAACTCTTTGTCCAAAAGCCCCAATTTCTGGAATGTAGTATATGCCAAGATATTTACTGAGCTTCCATTATCAACCAACACTCTGTGTACATTCATTCCACCAATATTCACGGTTACCACCAAAGCATCATTATGGGGGTGGTGAACCCACTTGGCATCCTCCTCGGTAAAGGAAATATCGGCGGTTTCCCCTTTGAACAACTTGGGGGCCTTTCTGAAAGGTGGAAAATGTTTGTTAGGGGTTTCCCCCTGGCTTCCCGGGCATACCTATCTCTGGCATTTCGACTGGCACCCCCCAAGTAAGGGCCGCCAAAGATGGTATGAATGCTACTAGCTCGGGTAGTCCTTTCTTGATTTCTAGGAACCTTGTCCTTGCTATCTCTATCTTCTTTATACTTCTTAGCCTCTTGGGCTACAAATTCCGTCAGGTATCCACCTCTAATCAATTCTTCAATTTGATCTTTCAAGTGCCTGCAATCAGCAGTCTCGTGACCATTCACTTCATGGAATGCACAGTACTTTCCCTGATCTTTCACTCCTGGGGGGCCTGCCCGGTAGGGCCTCCGGAATAGCCCATTCTTCTCATTCACTTCGAGAATATGACTAATTGGGACAGTCAATGGGGTATATTCTGAGTATTTCTGAAAATTTGCCTTTGGAGTGAGTCTGTCCTTGACGGGAACTCTATCCTTAGTTGCGTTAACAGCGATAGGGGCAGTCTTGTCATCATACCGGGGGGCTCCCAAACCAGCAGTACCGCTCCCGGAAGCCCTCTTATTTGAATCCCTTTTAGGGCTGTAAGAACGATTTCTCTTGTTCCTGTTCCAACCTTGGGAATTGGCATCTTTGGACAGTTTTGCCATGGATTCCTCAATCACTTTGTGGCGTTCTGCTTGTTGGTAGAATTCCGCCAGGGTTCCGGGCTCTTCAGTTTGCAATTCTTTCCAAAACTCGGTTCCAGGCCTAACCCCGGCTATTAGGAAATTTTTCAGAGTTTCATCAGAGGCCTTCTTCACTTTTGGCACTTGCTCATTAAATCTTTTGAAGTACTGTCTTAAAGATTCGTGGGTTTCTTGCTTGATATTAGCCAGGGTATTCATCGGGGGGGCATAGGCCACGGTAGCCCTGAATTGAGAGATAAACTGATCTCCCATCTTCCTCCAGGATTTGATAGACCCTTCGGCTAGCCTTTTGAACCATTGGTGGGCATTTCCAGTCAGTGTGGATGCCAGTAGCCTACACATTTCTAAGTCCTCCACCTGGTAAACATCCATTTCCGTATTAAAACGGCTCAAGTATTCAACTGGATCTGAGTTTCCATTGAATTTCAAGTCAGTATTCATCTTAAAGAACCTTGGCAAGGCCGCCTTTTTCACTTTCACAGAAAATGGGGAACCGGCAGTGATACTGGACTTAAACTTTTTCTCCTCCTTGATCTTTTCCAAGGCCTTTTTCCAGTCAGACTTCCTGAACTGTCCATTTTCACCATCTGAAAGCATATCACTTCCAGAGTCATCATCTTCATTGGTTGTCTTACTTCTTCTGGGAACCGAACTCTGATGGGAGCTGGAATCTTGGTTGGTACCCCCACCGGTTGGGACTCCGGTAGAATGGGATTTCCTACTTTTATGCCCAGAAGAGTGACCACTTTGCCTATGACTCCTCCTGCCATCAGATCGAGACCTCCTGGAAGTGCTTCTTGGGGGTACTGAGTGGGACCTCTCTCTACGTTCTCGGGAACCCCGGGTTATGGAACCCCCACTGCCATCCCTTCAATCTTTGTTTCCAGTGTGAATCAACTTGTGACGAAGGTCTTTGTTAGTATGTCTTTTGCCGACTCGGTCAAAAACGCTCAGACTTCTGGTGGGTGAACCTTCGGTACCCTGGGCTTCCGGGACATCGGATTGGTCGCCCTCGTATTCTTCTTCCACAGGCTCCTCTACCTCTTCTTCAGATGGGACATAATCAGTGTCGCCTTCACTATTGTCCTCAGACTCGAAATTTAACCTTGTTGGAGTCACGTTCTTCTTTTTCAACTTCGACTTACACTTCCTTTGCCATTTTTTCATTTTCTCGGAACCTTTTTCCAAGTGGTTAACTCTTTCATTCATCGTTTTCAGATAATCCATGATGTCTTTGTTACTAACATCGTCACCACCATCTTTGTTTCGTTCATTACCATCCTGAGATGGTGTCTTATCACTGTCAGAATTGTTACTCGCCATATCTCCTCCAAATGACGATTTTTGAGGCCCCTCCTTCTAGCGCCAATTGTTGTGGGAGGATTTTAGCACAACAGATTATGAGTCCTCGTGCTGGAATAGTGCCAATAAACAAGGAATTGTCCAACCACCCAGAAAGGCTCGTGGTTGAAGATCTATAGCTAGCCGCCCGGGAAGGCTCACGACTAGGGTTACCGAAGAACACGGGATGTGGTTCCTCGGAAGGATCGGACTGAATCTACGGAATGAGAGCTCAAGGACCAGATGTTGGCCAGCCAAGAACCCTAATTTGACTGTGTCACACAAGAGTGCACGTGCTCTAGCTACTCAAGGAGTGTAAGTGTCGAAGAAGATCCCGTAAACTGCCTACATACCACTATTTATAGTGGATCAAGCCCGAATGTAGTTCTTGAATGATATGATTGTTTGTTCATGATGAGTTATCCTCTCTCCAGTGGGATAGTGACTGTTATTTCTGATAATAATCGAGTATGATGTATAAAATCAGGTTACCAAGCAGTTTAGGTAACATAGAATGATTATCTCTTGTATTTATCTTGATTTTGTATCATTTATCAAGTATATATGACATATATCCTCAAATAACTAAATGTTTATCTGTTTGAGAGTGTTTTTAGATGATATAAACGTGTTCCTAAAAAGTAGGAGGCGTGCCTTATCTGATTTGGCAACCTGATCAGGCTTCCGGCGGAAGCTGGGGGTACCGCCCGGTAGCCTGGCTCCGGTAACCCCTACCACGGAAGCTACTCTGGAAGCTCTACTGGATGATTGATAATAGTCATAGGTTTTCCTCAAGGGGATACCTTGAGACCCTTAGCCATGCGTTCCCGTGCTGCAGTGTACATGGTAACCCCTAGGGCTACCGCAAGCCTCCGGAAACCCGACAGATTACTCATTCTCTTCATGGATCTGGACCCTAATCCTCTAGTGGGCCTAAATCTAACCCATGCAAGATTTTGGTCACAACAGAATAGAAATCCTATCGAAAACGCGATCTGGGAATGAATATGACAAGCGAGCTAACTCCTGTGCCGCCATATTAGCAGACCGTTTGACAAAAAATAGAGACACTGTGTTTAGACTTCCTATCATATCACGACAACTATGAATAACACTTCCAAGAGGTGATTGCAACGGAGCTTTGCTTGAATTTCTTGAACAACCGTCAAACAATCTGTCTCCACCACCACCTTACTCCAGCCTTCATCCTTGATCCAGCTTAACGCCTCCTTTACAGCCATAGCCTCCGCCATATCAGCTGAAATCCGACCCATACTGCACTTCGTTCTCGCTTGTATGACCTGCCCTGTGCTATCACGAGCAACCAGACCCATGCCTGAGGCATTGTACTCTGCAAACGTCACTGCATCAACCGAGATCTTCATATAATCTGTCTGTGGTGCTACCCAAAGTTCCTTCCCATCTCCCTCAACAAAATAAGGGTATTGAGACTGCGGTTTTTGCTTCTGGGCTAACTTCCATTGTAGAAGATACTGCTTAGCTCTTGCAATGACGACATTTATTCGAGTATACTTTTTATTCCATACTAACTTGTTTCTTGCCTTCCAAATCGACCAACAAATTGTCGCTATCTCTGCTCTTTTTTCATTGTCACAGACCTCCATCACTTTCTCCCACCACTGGAACAAACTGGTGCAGTTATTGATGAGCACCTGAGGGAGAATAAGTTGCCAACATTGTACTGCCAAAGCACAATTACATAAAATATGCTCAACTGATTCTTCTCCCATCCTACACACTTGACATAGAGGGTCCACTGACACGTTTTTCTGCAATAACATATTCATCGTAGGCAAACAGTTAGACAACGATCTCCACATGAAATTCAGAACCTTTGGTGGTGCTTTTATTCTCCAGGTTTTCCTCCATATACTACTCTGATCATCCTGCCTCCAAATATGTTTTTAAGCCTGCAACAGTCTTTAAGCACTGCAAACTGAATACTGCCCCGTTGCCTCCTTACTCCAATAAGCAACATCTTCATTCGAGCTCTCACTTAAGTTAATCCGCCTAATGCAATGCTGATCTCTAGTATTGAACATATCACTCAAAATATCCTCATCCCACCCTCTGTACTCCATAGACATAATAGCACTAACCTTGTGATTTTCTAACCCTTGAGGATTGGATGTTATGAACGGGTTGCTATCATCTAACAGCCAAGGCTGTCCTACAATATTAACTGAGTTGCCAGAACCGATCTTCCATGTCATACCCGCAACAATCACTTGCTTTGCTTCCCATATACTGCGCCACACGAAACTGGGATTACTCCCTATGGATGAATCCATGAATGTACCATTTGGAAAATATCGAGCCTTGTACACTCGACTAACCAAACTGGTGGGATTAGTTATGAACCTCCAAGCCTGTTTCACGGGAAGTCTTGAGAGAATGTCTTCCATGAGCTCATCTAGAAGGATGGAGGTAGGATTATTAGAGTTCTCATGAGTTGCCATGATCATATTCGGATTATCTTATTAGTTATTAGTATTTATAACCTTTATTTACCTAAAATTTGTTTAGAAATATATTTTGATTTCACCTCTAAAATTTTGGTCCACACTATATTTTAGTTTCACCCCTAAAATCCTATTTTCCCTAGAATTCTATGTTATTCTTTAAAAAATAGAATAAAAATAGAAATCCTATTACAATTTATTATAATTCTATTATTACTATAAAAAGTCAACGATCAAAAACCATCAACAAATAGAGGGTAAAACACCAACGAATACAATATACAATCTAGGATTACTTGATAAATTGTTGTAAACACGACGTTACCTGATCGTATAACATTTTATAAAATATTAACGAATCTATAACCTTTATTAAATCCCTGTTTAATGGTATTTTCGTAGCAAATTTGGTTCCACCCTTAGTTTGGGTTCATCATAGATTCTACTCCTTTAAAATTCATATTATTTTCTAAAAAAATCGTTTGAAATTTTGTTATAATTATAATTCTTTTACTATAATCTTACTGAATTGTACAAATAACGTATCTATTAGAACCAGAACCATGTATGTTATGTTTTCTCGATTGTTTAAAATATAATCTTAAATAAATAATAAATAAATCTATATCTATAACCTATATGAATAAGCAAAACCCTTTTTTAATGTACTACCTAGTACCAAATTTGGGTCGCACCATATTTTGATTTCACCCCAAGACTCCTATTTTTCTGAGAATTACATGTAATTTAATAAAATAAATAAAAAAATCCTACTACAATTATAATTCTTTTTTTTTTGTCAAGGCAATTATAATTCTTTTATTTAGTACATGCACAATTTACATATTTTTTAAGTGATAAAATATTTATTAACTTATCAATCTTTTAATTTAAAGTCAATTAAATTATATTATTATATATTACGAGCTAATTTTCATAAATATCAATTACAATCATACTATAATATATAGTTACATATTACAGATTAATTTTCATAAATAATTATTAACTAAATAATCACGATTTTTGATTTTAAATCAATCACAATTATATTATTATATATTGGCACATTGTTCTTTGCGCCCCTTTTATGTATGTAGCCATTTTCCAAAATTGCTTATTTATTAATTAATTTAATTACAAATATATTATTATAATACATGAGTTTATTTTATCTATGTTATATAATATAATATTTTAATATCTCATAATTTCGATCTACAATCATAAGGTGCAATCAAATTTAATTAATTCTACTATTATTGAATTATAAATTTTAAAAATTGAATAGTTTTTACCGCACTGGTCTTAATACAAGTTTTCTACAAACTTTTAATTTAATCAATTATTAATAAAAGAGCTAGATTTAACCAATTAAAATTTTAAAAAGAATTTTAAACCAATTATCTTTAACATTTTACTTATCGATATTTTTTAGTTATGCAATAATTAATGAGACAAACAAATTGACTTTACAGTTTAATTGAATTATTCAAATTACTAAATATAGTGTCAAATAGTATTATACATTATTTGGTGTATAAATATCAATAAAAAATAAAATTCATTACATAGTCAATTAAAATATTGTTAGTGAATATTTTAATTTCCAAATCCTGATCTAAGTGCAGACATATCGATTTGATTGGTTGGTGTATAATATGCATTTTTAATATCAACAAAGCCTTTAATATAAGGAAAAAACTTAACAACTTGGTAGATAGGTTCTAAACAAACAGAGATATTATTAACAATAAAAAAATTAAAAAAAAGGTGGGCTTCATTCTATGTACTCTACTCCAAGTTTTGTTTTGTAACATCTCAATGTTGTTTTCAGTTATATAGTAACATACTTAGATAATTTGGCCGGAGAATAACATTATATGTAATTGTCATCTTATTTCTTTTTGTGTATTATTTTCGTTTCGTGTGCGAAAAAAATTCGTGTAGTTTAGCAGTGTATTGTATTCGAATTTTAGGTACACAAAAAAATTTAATGTCATTTTCATGCAAGATCTCAAAGACACAAGACATGAATGTACACAACACAAACGATTTGTCAGGTCTACGTAACCGTTTTCTTCTACTATATTTCAAAAAAATATACCCACTGTTAATGAAAAATGAATTTCATATTTTTTAATCCGATAATTAGATTACATGAACACATATATAATATGTGATTACGTGTTTATATAATACACATTTGATTTTAGTTTCATGTACAGTTTTCTATTCTAACATGTTAGTCAAACTGAATAAAGATAGGTGATACTCATTTTCAAATGTCCTATTTTATGCATAAGGATGACAACGGGTTGTGATCGGTTCGAGTTTTGTAAAATCCAAACCCATATCCAAATATTTATGGATTTTAAATATAAATTTAAATCCAAATCCAAAACTCAGTATCCAAAACCAAATACGTCGGGTTTCGGATTAGATATGGGTTTGTCAGGTATCCAAAATAAGTAATATTGTATTCAAATTTAAAATAATTGCTACGCACAAATAATGTTAATAATATTTTTAAAATAATTAAAATTAAAATGATTAAATTAAGTAAGTAGTTAAATGTAACATATTGTACGAATTAACATACTACGAAAATTTAAAATATGTTAAAAAAATATTTCTTCGTATAATACACAAATGAAACTTAAATATTTCAACAAAATTTGAGATTGAGAAATAAAAGTTCTAATTACTAAATTTGTATTAACTATTTCTAATGTAATATTTGAATAAAAATATATAAATTATATGTGTTAAATCTAAATTATTACATATAATAATTTCAAATTATGATATTATGTTATTTATATATCTGATTTCGATATTGGATCGAGTTTGAGATTTCGGATCGGATAGATCGGCTCGGTACAACTGAAATCAAATCCAAACCTAAATTCAAAATTTCAGGTCGGTGTATCCAAAAATTACGGATTTCGGATCGGGCACTATTAAATTGAATTAATATGTCATCCCTATTTATGGGTATCAGAAAACTAATACTTAATATACCATATTCTAATAAAAAAGAATAAAAAATTCAACCTTCAAACTCTCAAACTGAATATACACATTTTAATTTGTCATAAAAAATAAGCTAACATCAATCACCATAAATTTTAACAATCATATCTTACACTAAGAATGGGATATATTGGATATGTTTGGTTGATTGATAATGTTTATTTTATATAGTAAATCAATTCACTAATAAAAGTACATACAATTTGTAAAAATTATTGAACGAACACATAGAAAACTAGAATCGAAGAAAGTTTAATTTGACATAATTAACTACATTCGTTTAATGATTTTAAATATGTATTCGTAAAACCCATCCAAAATTTTTAAATAATTGATATGAAAACTATTCTAGAAATCCACAGTATTGCAAAATTTAAAATATGGGTAAAAACTTATAAACTTGGTAGAAAGATTCCAAAAAATTAGATAAATCAAATGAAAAGCAAAATTAAGAAAAAAAGTAAAGAAAGGTTTAGAACGTTTAAGTGGTGGATGCGAATATTATGATAATTAATTTGGTAATATTAATATTACTGAAATTGGTAGAAGTTGAAGAATAAATAATTTTATACTTAAAGTAATTACATTCTAATGAAATTATCCTTTTTATTAAATAATTATTAAAATAATATGTTATATTGATTAATTAATAAATTTTACCGTTCGGTTCGTAGCACTAATAGAATGGTAATTTTTAAAATAAATTAATGATCAATTTTAATTAAATTTTCTTAGGCCCTTATCATCTAATCTATACTATTATATGAAAGCCGAAACATCAAAAGTTTGGTTGGTCGATCGGTCGGTACGATACCTATTAATTTTACTTATTTACCCTTAATCAATTACAGATAAAATCCATCCTACTAATAATTAATTTCCGTATTCAAGTTAAACATATTATCTTCTTTACTTTTTTTCAAACATATCATATCAACATCTTTAAAACATTACCTTGAACATAACATATTATTAAGATATATTAAAATCTTAATTTAAAAACATATTAGTTAATAATTAAAAAAATTACTATCTTAATATTAATTTATATTACATTTTTAATATAATATAAATATTTTAATATGATATTATTATATTATATTAATATTTTAATATTAATATTATATTAATATAATTAATAAAAATTATATCCCCCTTTCGCTTATTATAGTACAGATAGATAGATAAATATAGTATAGATTTTTACATAAACATTATTTTCAATATTTTTTTTAAATTTTAATTTAATATAATTTGATATATTCATGTTTAAGGATTATACTTATGTTTTCTTATTATAAACAATGTATATTGATTTTTAATAAATGTTATTAATAAATGAAAGATATGGTATGATATTTTTGGATATATATTAATGGTTACAAGATTAGTTTTAAATTAAAAGGTAACTTGTTTTAAATAGAAAAAAATATTAATGATTGAAAGATATGTATGATTTATGGTTTTAGGTTAAATAAAAATATTACATCTTAATATAGATCTACCAAAATCTATTTTAAATATATCTTAATAATATGTTATATTTTAAAATATATTATTAAGATATATTACCTTGAATTTAAAATATGACATCTTTTTAATTTTCACATTACCTTTCTATTTTCTCTAACTAAAATTTCTCTTTTTCCAGTTATATCAAGGACAATTCTATTTAATAAAATAAACTAATAATATTTTAATATTAATAATTAATCGATTAACTTTTTTCAGCTAAAACGTATCATCTTTTCTATATTTCTAACTAAAATCCTTCTTTTAATAGAAATATCATGGATAATATTAATTTCTCCATTTCTAAAAATATTACGTGTAATTGTATTTAGTAAAATAAGGTAATTAAATTATAATTAATATAAACTAATCGATTAACTTTTTCACCTAGAACATGTTTCCTTTCAAATTTTTTCTAACTAAATCCTATCTTTTTCTAATCATATCACGGATATTCTATTTAATGAAATAAATTTTTTTTATAATTACCAATAATTAACCGATTATCTTTTTAAACTAAAACTTATCATCTTTTCTATATTTTCTAACTAAAATCTCTCCATTTCTAGAAATATCATGGATAAAATTTATATAATTATTATCAAATCATCTCATATAAAAATGTAAGCCACCAAAATTAATGTTTTAAAAAATTAATTTAAATAAATGAAAAAGTCCATATAATTTTAAAATAAAAATAATTCGTGCATTGCACGGATTTTAAGTTGGTATCTTATTAATAAGTGAAATCCCGTTCTAATGGTACTTTCTAGAATTATTGGAATTCTGATGTAATTACAATTCTTTTACTATAAACTATTGAGTTGCATAAATAACATAATTTTCTTTTACTCATTTTTTAAAGTATTTTTTAATGATAAATAAAATAATTTTTATAAAAATTAATTAAAAAAATAATCAATTTTAATAAATTATCTTGACCCATACTTCGTACGTGTTATTATCCAATATATAAGAAAACAAATTAGGGTTTCATGGAGATATATACAACAAATTTCATTAACCCCTCATTTTTTTTGTTATCTCATCTTTTTTTGTTATCCTTTTCCTTCATAATCATTAGATCCCCAACTATCAGAGAGATGATGTAATGACCCGAAAAATTACGTGTAATTTATTATATTAAAATATATTTTTAGTTGATTTTACTGTGTGTTAGTTTATTTTTAATACATTTAAAAGCGTTATGATTTTGGCATTTATATTATATTTGTTTAAAAATAAAAATTTTACATTTTTATCCCATAAAAATTATTTTTAAGGCTTAATGATTTTAATTAGGGGTTAAAAATATTTTTGGGGTATTAACTTTCGATTAATATACATAGGAATCAGATTTTTTTTTATTAAAAATTCATCAAAATCAGATTTTATATAAATAAATAAATATAAAAATATATTTTCTCTCTCCTGCTCTTGAGGATCAAATCCAAATTTGAAGGTGTTATTGATATCGGATATCGAAGCTCTCAATACCCTCTTTCATAATCCATCAACAATTTTCGTGTTGGGTAAATTTCTGATTTTATATTAATTTTTCTTTGAATCTGCCGAATTAGGGTTCTTCATGAATTTGGGGGTTTTTGATTATTTGATTTTCCGGTTGAAGTGATTGTTTGTATGGCTTCATATTGATGCCAGGAGTTCAATTCCATGTTTAATTTCATCGTTATATTTCTAGTTTTGTCAATTCGAATTCTAGGGTTCTTGAGTCAAATTGGGACTTTTTGATTGAGCGATTTTACGGTTGTTTTGATGATTCCAATAGCTTTATATGATCATTTATAGTCGATTCATGTAGTTAATTGTATCATTCTATTGTTATATTGTGATATTTGAGTTTTAAGTTTAATTAGTTTCTTTAATCGATTCGTTCGTGGGTTGTGATGATTATTCGTGTTAGAGGTGTTAGGGGTTAGATTGTATGAGTTATAAGCTTCATTTTTTGATGTTAAACACGCGATTTGGTTTAGAAATGAAGGATAACGAGTTTCGGCCGAATTTGGGTTCAAGCTCGCCGAATTTCGGCCGTGTTTTTGTTGTTTTCGTTGGCACGGTTGAGTTTGTCGTGAAATTTTAGTCAAGATCCATATTTTACACGCTTGATTTGGTTTAGTTTTGTAAAAGTTATGGTCGCCGGAAGTTTGCCGGAAAAATTTCCGGTCGCCGAATTCTGGTAAACCTCCATTGTTGGAGGTGGTGTTCTTCGAAACTTTCTTGGTGATGAATGTGTGGAGATGGTGATGAATAGTGCAGTTTGATTCAAAATTTTTCTAAACTTTTCAGAAAAAATGTTTTTGGGTCAAATTTTTATAAAATTTTTCTAAAATTCAGATTTCTTTTATGTATTATTATTTTAACTTCTAAAAATTAAATTTAATTAGTTAATTATTTTTAAATAATAATTTAATTGATTTACTTAATTGATTAATTCATTTTAATTGATTAATTATATTAATTAATTATTATTTAAATATATAATTGACTTCATTGAATTTAAATCTTTTTATTATAAAAGATTAATTATTTTTATGAGTTGATTAATAAATAATTAATTTGAATATTCAATTAATTTAATTATTAATTGAATTATTCTTATTAATTACGTATTAATTAAACCGTTTGTCCGTTTTCAACGAGAAAAGTATTTCTGGAATCAGAAAAACGATCCGGTTCTTATAAAAATAGTTTTAAGTTAAAATTCAACTTTTAAATGTGGATCGACTTTTTACCAAACCTTTTTATTGAATCGGTTAAATCCGATAATCAGGGTTTTGACCCGTTTTCTGTTTTAAAAATATTGGATAAAATCTTTTCATGATCTGATCAACGTGCTATGTGATTATGTGATCTACTTATTGAGTCTCTTTACATGCAATGTGAATTATTAAGGTATTAAGCATCGAGGGTTGTGATATAATTCGAGTTTTGCCCGATATATATTTAATTGGTGATTAATTGTTTATATGATTTATGTTATAAGATGTCGCTAAGAGTAGACGATGTTTTCTTTGAAATACTGACTAGGATTGTCAGATTTATATTTATTTTTGAGGACGAAGTGTTTGTTTCGAGGGTTAAGTGTTATATATATATTTCTATTTCTTTATCGAGAATTAGAATAAATCTTTCAAGGATTAATTGTTGAATATTGACTTAGGTTTGTCAGTGGAGATAAGTAGATGTTTAATAAAGGAAGTTGGAGGTGGATGAAATATTCTTTGTGGGTTATGAAGAAGGTGGAGAGGGATGCAATATTGTTTGTGGATTGTTTGATTTATTGTGAGGTGTTTCAACACCGGGAAAAACGCCTATGTTCAAAGGGGACATTTCCAATTATTTTCTTCTGACAGAGATATTGGTAAGCATGGTTAATATGTCGTTGAATTTATAAACGTTTATAGAAAGTAGAAATTGACGTCTGAAGACTGAAGTACCAGCTTATGTTTGACTATAGAAGTAGACGCGCGGGTTCGATGTCAACGGATCAGACTCGTGGCAATCGCAAGAGCGTCAAACCAACGAATGATTGAAATAGAAGATTGTGATTCCGTAAGATAGAAGAAGAAGGTATATGTGTTACCTCGACTTTGCGCAACAGCTAAGGACCAGAGGCAAGTATTTCCTTGATCATCTTATACACTGTTTATTTTATGTTTCATTGATTCATATCATGACGAATATCTATTGTTCAGAGCTATTCGTGATTCTTAAATATTTTGTGCGAACACAGTTGCTTGATATTGGTACCTTTGATGTGGGGAAATTGTTTAAGATAAACTCTTCATATTCTTATTATCGTAGTAAATAATAGGGACGTGAACTGTATGTGAAACTAAGCATTTCCTATTGAATTCGGAAATTGCTCTATTGGATTGGAAAATGGTAAAGCGTAGGAGGCCATGATGATTTCATGGTCCAGCAATATTTATTGGAAAGCGTAGGAGGCCATGATGATTTCATGGTCCAGCAATATTTAAGGAGGATATGGTAACCATTCCATCTTCCTATAGGCTAACATAACTTGCCTATTTTGGTACCTTCATTGAAATCCGGGTTATACACACGGGTATAGAAATGTACCGGTGGTAGTATAAAGGGTCTCATTGCTTTTGAACCTGATCAGGGGGCAATGGTGGTTTGTCTTTCTTTTTATATATCCAATCCATATCGCCCGAATGGCTATTATATATTGTGAGTTGGCAGATGATTCATTTTTATGACATGCCAAATGATTTCAGTTATGGTTTGAATTATATCACAGTTGTTGATTCAGTTTTCTCTATAAACTGTTTTACATTTCAGTTGATTTTATGCCCCACTTATCCTGGTTTTATATCAAAATTTGTATACACTTGTTGAGCATTTCTTTCGCTCATACTTACTGTTGTAAATTCTAACATTTCAGTAAGGTAGTTTGGCGAGACTTATCCGCACAGTTCAGAAAGAGAAGAAGCATGATGCTATTTCGAAGATAACTTGGCTCAGGATGTCTGGATTTAGTGTAAGATCTATTTTATATAATTGAGTTCTAATATTTATTATTATTATGTAATAGTCTAGTTGGCCTGGCGTACTTCTTATCGAAGTTACACAAGTGGTTTAAGATTTGATCAAAGAGAATGTTGTAAAGAAGGAATGCTTTTTATCTATTGGAATTTGGATTCTTGTTTCTAGCCCTATAACCTTAAAAGATCTTGGTATGTTTGAGGTCACAGATGTTATATTTCCAGTGTTGGACAATCACAAGTGAATGATTATTATTAAACAAATGTTTTATTTTGAGGATTTTCGCTTGACAACCAAATCTCCTGACCCCGGATTTGGGGGGCGTCACAGATGATGACTGTTAGATACAAAAATACTAAAAATTGTTATATACCGAGGTATAAGGTTCGATTCCTGCTAACAACATATTAATTTATATTTAATACTACAAATTATTATATACAAAAGTGCAATGTTCAAATCCTTCCAATAACATATTAAAATTAATATTTATAATATTATACTGCACTATAAATAAATTATAAAAAATTAAAAGTACTTTTTCACAAAAATTAAAATAAAAATAAAAATAACCCGTACTTTGCACTAGTATAAACTAGTCATAATTAATGCATATAAATAAATTACCATGTTAGCCGACTCTATTATCAATTTATCATCTCTTATTATTATGTTATAATAATAAAAAATATGAAATATTTTTGTAATTAGTTTACGGAACTGGTATGGCATGATTTTCGGTAATATAATATGAGTAGTGCTACATACCTCGAAAAGGATCCCAAAAATGTTCCCAAATGCCACGTGGTATCATTTTATTCGTGGGATTCATATTAACACACGAGGGGTTCATTTCATTAATAACAAGATAACCAATCATATGGTGACAACTCAGCATTCGAGAACGATTTCGGGAACACTTTCGAAAACTCTAGCATTTCTCATATAATATCTAGTAGATGTATAAAATAGGTTTTTTATAAATTCTATTAAACTTATAATTTGTTTCTTTAAATTTTTGATTCGAAATCTACTTCATAAATTTCTCTTTGTTAACAAAGTTTTTATATTGGTATATGGAATGATATTTAAAAATGTAAAGGATAATTAAACTGTACTACATCATGAAAAAGAAAAAAGGTAAAAAATTGAAGTTGTAATTAGGCTTATCAATGGATCGGATATCAATCCGATCTGATAGATTAATTTAAATGGATATGGATTGGTTTGAAAAATTTTCCATCCGAAATTTGATTGATAAGAATGATTCAAATAATAAATGGAACGAATATGGATTTAAGCTAATCTGATCCGCTTATCCACGACCCGATCCATTTAATTTAATAATATATTATATAATACATAAAATATTTTTTTAACATATAATATATTATATATATAATATAAATTATTTCATATTACAATAAGTATTTCGTGAAAACTCTAAATTTAATATTTAATTTATATTTCAATAACTCTTATCCAAGTTAATCGAGTTACTTAGAGCATCTTCAACGGGAATAGCTAAAATTGGTTGGCTAAATTGGACCTGTAGGACATTATGTAAAATTTGTTGAATCTGTAAGACATTTTACTTCAATGATATTAGCTATATTGGTTGGCTATATTTTAAAAATAGTATGTTATTAATAATTTAGGTTGTTATAAATAGAATATATCACTTCAATATGGTAATGAATGATGTGGAATCTTCTTACAGATTTCTTACAGCTATATAGAGGTTCGACAAATATAGCCAACCTGTAGAAATTATCTAAAATTATCTAAAATTATAGCTAACAGCTTTGACCCATTGGAGTTCAAGTTTTTTTTAGATAATCTCTATAATTTTTATTTATGGTATCTTTTATCTAATTTTAGCTAAGAATTTCTTGTGGTTGGAGATGCTCTTAGCACATCAAAATGTGGATCAAAATCCAAAACTGGGAAAAAATACATTTGGTAAGTAATGTTATGAATTTGAAATATTTGATATATTATGTTTGTTCGATTTGAATTTGTGATTTAGTTTTTTTATTTAATATTGTGTTTGAATGATGAAATTATTGGAGTAGTATGGATTTTAAAATGCTACTTAAATTTTCATATTGAAAAATTAAATTGTAACTTCTCAAGTATTACTAATTGTTTTCTAAAATTGGTAAATAATATATACTATTTTTTTTTAAAATTGGTAAATAATATATTCTTTTAAAAACTTATTAAAGAAATAATAAATATTCGAAATTCGATCCGTTTATCTATTAAATCAAATGAGTTGGTATCGATCGACCTCTAAAAGGTTTGAAAATATTCGAAATGTGATCCGATTCGAATTTATTAAAATTAAACATATTCAGATATGGATTTAGATAGTCCGATATGAATCCGACCGACGGGTCTAGTTGTAAATAGTGTTCCAGAAATCGCTAGACGATCCAGGGCGGTTGGGGTACCGCCTATGGCCTAATCGGGTAGGCGGGGATTAATCGGACGAATTAATCGGATATTATAATAATATTTAATATATTAGTCTAATTTACAATTAAACATATCATTTTAAATAAATTAACAGGATTAATCGGATTTCAAAAATCGAATCGGTTGGTTACCTTATAGAAGATTAATAGGAGATTAATCGGTTAAATTGGGAATTTTTAGAACAGTGGTTGTTGTTATAGGGAGAATATTTTTTTTTTTCCGGGTAAATGAGGCTTGACCTCGTGGAATTTTATAAATAAAAAAAGAATGTACAAACCAAGAGCATAAACTCAAGGCCAAGGAAAATTATTCCATTGGAACACCCTCCAAGGAATAAACAAAATAAAGAAATAAAAAGACACATCAACCAACTACAAAAGTCACCAAAAAAGTGGAAAAAGCTAAAAGAAATACAAATTTCGTACCCACCCCTTAGACAATATGTCAAAAAAGAGTAGGAAGAAATCAAACAAACCACAAAGAACACGAAGAACACGGGAGGAGATTGGTGTTTGTTTGTGGGTGCTCTTGTCTATTGAAATTCAGTGGTGAACTGTTTCTCAGACTTTACAAGATGCCTACGTACCCTATTTATAGGGATCAAGCCATACGTAGTTCTCTTAGAGAAGAAGTTACCTAGACGGGCTAGGGTTTCTATGGGCTCGGCTTGGCCCAAATCCACTAGTCGTCTCCTTGGGTTATGTTTTACCCATTTATACTGCTCATGACCCATGACCCATTAAAGGGAACCCACGGCTCGCCATGATGTTACAATTATAATTATCGGCGAAACTGACTAGATGGCCTCGCATGCGACCTCGCTGGGTCTGACCATGCGAGGCGATCCTTACTGTATGGAGATAACCTACTTATGCGACCTCGCTGGGCCTGGCCATAAGCCTTCGTAGTAAACATGCTCTAGGCCACACTGGACCCCTAGGCCTCGCTAGACCTCGTAAATTGCGACCCATACCCTAGGGCTCGCTGGCGACCCTGCTGTAAAATAACGTGATGAATCTTCATGTGATGGCAAACTTTAACGACCCATTCCTCATTCTTATGCCCATTATGTGAGATGTACTGATATTCTAGCCCATTAGGCCTGTTTAGGACTTATGCCAAATTCAGGCATAACAACTACCCCCCGAGTCCATATTGCCATTGGAAATGCGATGTGGACTCAAAGTGTCTTTCCAGAAATTAAAATGCGAGGCCAAGGCCCATTATCAATTACTCTTATGGGCTCTCATCGCAGGCCCAATGAACTCGAATAGTTGCTAACAGCTGTCACGTCTCGAGATCCGTTCATGGCTACTGAGATGATGACACATGTTAATCATCCTTCTCTCTCCTATCCACTATATAATCCCCAAATTTCAAATCATTTGTCACTTTCCTTATTAACAACATACCGAAGTGCTGCCAATTTGCTCCCTGATCAAACAAAAACTCAGCTCGCTTTTCATCAAGAACGACCCCAAATCTTCCAAGATCTTCATCAAAAAAGTAAGTTTCTCTCTCTTGTTCTTCATTTCGATGCATGTATAACTTAAAATTTCGTAGATATATGTTGATAATTATATGCGACCCGAGCCCAATTAACTGCGACCCTATACACTTAATTCCACACTACGAGCCTTGCTTCGCTAAACTAGAAAACATGACCCCCTTAGTATGTAGATATACGATCTCAAAAATAGAGTAGTTGCGCGACCCCCAAATTCTTCACGTGCGAAATGAGAACACATAGAGCCTTCTATAGAATTCTTTTTCTTCTTTTAATATTCTGTAAGTGCACACACTAATACCTCACAATCTTTTCAGATGTCTAGCGATAGCTCAAGGACTCCTTCACCTCTTCCACACATTTCTATTAGCGAGCAAGCTGCTGCGGATATCGCCAAGGCTGCAAGCGCAAGCGACAACTCTTTCAAACTATATATGGACCCTCAGTGGTCGCAAGAGGAATTCACCAGAGAAACCCCTCTCACAACATGGAGAACACGGCGACCCTTAGCCTCGAAAGTCCAACCCGTTGAGATCCCCTCAAACCTGATAGACCCAGCATCCACAACTGCCCTCCCTTCTTCAGTTCAAGGCGAAGTCGACAAACTACTGAAGAAAGGGCAGGAATTCTTTGCTACCGTCCCTAAACTTCTCTCTCATCTCAATAAAAACCTTCTCAACATAAGCCCCATAGTACTTACCAGCACATCTTCTATTGACTCTCTTAGCCATGCCTACTATGAGATCGAAGGTGGAGGTGATAACGAAGCCAATTCTGATGACTCTGATTACGAGGAACCTACCTCCGATGACGGTGGCCTCGATGAAGTAACCAGAATCGTTAATTTTGAAGATTACAACTATGTGCCTGAAGCCTCTCCAGAACCTTATAAACCAACCCCTCAACCCGAGCTGGAGGGCACCATTTTTGTTGGGGGACCTCGCCCTGAAGACATCCCACCAAGTTCCAAGATGAAACCCGGCCAACCTCACATTTTGGCCTGCAGGGATCTTTCAACGACTTTGGATTCAGAGTCCTTGGCGAAGACTGTTAACATATTTAGACCTGAAGGAAAAATAGTTCTTCCCAAACCCTCAATGCGATGCTACCGCTTTAGTTATGAGGATAACGGTGGCAGAGTGCCTCGCATGGTTTTGACATCTGCAATGATGAGAATCGGCATCTCTTCTCCACTTCATCCCTTCATAAGAGATGTCTGTGAGACATACCACTTAGCTCCAATTCAAATCAACCCCAACGGCTACAGGGCCATGATCGCGTTATATATTATCTACCACAAACTTGGATATCCCGAATTGGACGCGAGAACAATGGGCTATTTTTTACAATTAAAGCGATGTGGGGTCTCAGACTTCGGATATGTATATTTTTCTGTCTGGCCCGAGTTCAATAAGAAGGACCTATACCAAAGTTCCCCAAGCAATGCGGGCTCATGGAAGGGGCCTTACCTCTATGTACATGAGGTTCCACGAGTGAAGACCTCGTTCAATTATCTCCCAGGTATAAAAGCGATCTTGTTACCTCCTTCTTTCATCTTCTTTAACTACTTTATGAACTAACTTTACTTCAACGACCTCGTAGTTGGCCAAGTGCGAACTGTTCTTAAAGGCGAGGAGAAACAACGTACTGACGATGTGATAAAAAAGACTTCTCGTGAGGAGCGGAATATCCGCACCCTCCTTACCATAGAAAACTTAATCGAGTGTAAATTTCTAAAAGAAGGAGTGAGATTACCCTCTGAAGCGGGGCCTTCGAAAACGAGGAAGGCTTCGCAAAAAAGAAAAACACGAGACAATGCCTCGTTCTCTAAAGTTGCAGTTACTGAGAGTGAGAATTTACTACTGTAGTTCAATAGCTTCTTTATATTAACTGTCTTTATTGCTTCGCATCTTCACCTTTCATAATAATTATCTCTCAACTGCTTTCCTCTCCCTTTTTGTAGGTATGTCAGGCAGAAGTCGCAGACCTCCCTTTTGTGCAAAGACCAAAGAAACCCCTGTTCAGAATCCAGGTGCCATACCTTCAAAGAAGAACGATCTCCCTCCTCCTCCTCCTCCAATATTTAATGCTGGGGTCACTTCTCAGCCTTCTCAAGCCAACCCTGAACAACACATCTCTAAAAAATGCAAAAGCAGTCCCCTACCCCAGGTCTCAAAACCTGCAGACCCGACGCCGGTGCACCATCTATATGCGAAGCATGGATATACCCATGCTACTGAGGCAGAGTGTACTAAGTGGGTAGGGGCTAAACTTATAGAAAACTCCGAGTCCGTCTCCAAATGTCTGGCTGAGGGTTTCATCCGCCAAGCGTCTCATCTTCGAGAACTGAGAAGTGTTGTATCTACAAATGAAAGGCTGGTGAAGGAGGTGAAGTCTCTAAAGGCCAAAGCTGAAGAGGAGAAGAAGTTGCTGATGGAGAACTACAAGCGAGTCCTCCAGACTAAAACAGCGACCCTCCAATCCGAGCTCAAGAAAGTTGGTGATGAAAAGGCAGCCCTCCATAAGTCCTTAACTGAAGCGGAGCAGCATGAGGAGGAGCTAATGAAAAGACATGCGGAGGAGCTGGACAAACTGAAGAAGGAGCTCGCGGCTACTCAACTCAACCGGGAAGATATTGAAGAGGCTACCCAAGCAGAATTCATGAAAAGCTTCATAAGAAAAGTCCCTAACTTTGACTGGTCGCAGCTCGGCCCTGGTAACGCTGAGTTTGCAACCGACCTTTGCAAGGAGATTGCAGAAGAGGATGCGGAGGAAGCGGCTAGGCTCGCTAGCGAGGCTGCCCAGTCGAATGTTACCAATCAGGAGAAGCCCACTGAACCGATTGCATGATTTGTTAACTTTGATGTTTTGAACTAGGGATGCGGACACCCTTTGAATGTCTTGCAAATTTGTAATATTCTTTTGATAACTCTGTTGGGCTCGCGTAGTGACCCAATAACTATTGACTTTTAACAATTTTATATAACTGTCTTCGTTTCTTCATATAATATCTTGTGTTTGATTTAGCTTCATAAAATGCTTGCCTTCTTTATGCTTCTGAAATATTAGCAAGTAGATTGACCTCGCAACTGCAAAGCTTTCCTTTTTGAACTTATAGCTTTTTCTTTTAAATTTGCTTAACTTCAAGGTGTACCTCATCTCTTCGGAATCGAGATATGCGATGCCTTCCTTGCGAGGTCGCAGACGCGATCCGGAGATGATGGTCGCACCTTGACTTCTTTTTACTTTAAACTTTGAACTTCTTTAAGGAGATACTTTTGAAATAAACTTTGAGGACATTCCCTCAGGTTGCTGAAAGTGCACGCTCCCGACCCCATTGACCTGAGGGGTATTCGGCCCCGCAT
Organism: Kitagawia praeruptora; assembly: GCA_037693485.1. Classification (NCBI taxonomy): domain Eukaryota; kingdom Viridiplantae; phylum Streptophyta; class Magnoliopsida; order Apiales; family Apiaceae; genus Kitagawia; species Kitagawia praeruptora. The sequence goes on from CM075347.1 coordinate 20,942,657, forward strand.
ACGCTGTGCTGGCCTAGTCCTGAAAATTTTAAAACAATAACAAAAGAACAAAATTGCACAACTTGTTGGAGAACAAACTTCATATATATAAGTACTAGGGACGAAGCCCAACTTTCAATACATCATAACGAGGAGGTGTCTATACGATCACTACCCCCCGAGTACTTTGTATGAATTTATTCATGCTAAGTAGTAATAGATAGAGACCACCAGGAGCAAAGCTTCTACCGGTAGTATTTCCTCAAATGTTCTGCATTCCAGGCTCGTGGCATGACCTTATCATCCATATCAGTTAGATAATAAGTCCCTTCATTGATGACACCATAAACTTTATATGGCCCTTCCCAATTGGCTCCAAAGACCCTATGAGACGAGACCTTAGTGTTAGGCATCACTCTCCTAAGCACCAACTCCCCCACACGAAGATGTGGCACACGAAACTTTCCATTATAATACCTTGCAGCTCGCCTTTGATAAGCTGCGAGCCTTAGCTGAGCCTCCTCCCTTGACTCCTGTGTCATGTCCAAATATAGCCTGTGATTGACCTCATTTGCCTCAGGGTCGTAATGTTCCCTTCTAAACGAACCTGAGCCTACCTCAACGGGTACCATGGCCTAGCACCCATATGTTAAAGAAAAGGGAGTCTCGCCTGTAGTGGATCTCGGGGTCGTGTTGTATGACCACAAGACCTTTGGCAACTCTTCGGGCCAACTACCATTACTCTCCTCCAACTTAGCTTTAAGGGTATGCTTGATTATTTTGTTGATGGCCTCAGTTTGTCCATTTGTCTGAGGGTGACTCACAGCGGAGAAACTTTTCTTGATTCCCAAACTCTCACAGAATTCTTTCATCTCTTTGCTATCAAATTGATTTCCATTATCTGAAATGAGCTGATATGGGATCCCATAGCGACACACAATTGCTCTGTACACGAAGTCCTTTAATTTTTTTGCCGTGATGGTGGCAAGAGGCTCGGCCTCGGCCCACTTAGTGAAATAGTCCACAGCCACGACTGCATACTTTACTCCTCCCTTAGCTTTAGGTAGTTCACCAATAAGATCTATTCCCCACATGGAAAAGGGTCAAGGGCTCATCAGCGAGGTGAGGTGAGCAACCGGAGCATTACTGAAATTTGCATATCTTTGACACTTGTCACATCGCCTATCGAACTCAAAAGCATCCATTTTCAATGTGGGCCAAAAATACCCTTGTCGTAGAATTTTCTGAGCTAGGGAACCACCCCCCGAGTGATTGCCACATATCCCCTCATGGACTTCCCTTAGAATATAATTGCATTCCTCACCATCTACACATCGCAACAATGGTGTGTTGAACCCTCTTCTGTATAACACTTCATCATATATCACATAGCGAGCCGCCTGATATTTAATCCTCCTCGCTTCTTTCTTCTCTAAGGGAAGGGCCCCGTTCTTAACATACTCCCAAATAGGGGTCATCCATGTCGACCCTTGGCTAACCATTTCCATAACACTTTCTTCTGGGACACTAGGTTTACTTTGAATTTCCAAGGGGATAATCCCAAGTAAAGTGGCCTCGCGTCGCGAGCCCAATTTTGCGAGGGCATCTGCTCCTTTATTCTTTGCCCTCCTGATAAACTCCACCTTTATCTGCCTGAATGATTTCATAAGCCTTTTCACGCACATTAAATATAGCTCAATCTGGGGTCCCCTGGCTTGCCATCCACATCCAATATGACCCGTGACTAACATAGAATCGCTATATGCATTGAGATTCTCTACTTTCATTTCTATTGCGAGCTTGAGGCCAATTATGAGAGCCTCGTACTCAGCTGCATTATTAGAGGCCTTGAAGACGAAGTGAACAGCACTACTCAACTTGCGACCCTCAGGTGTAACAAGCTCGATCCCAGCTCCGGCCCCTTCTTTGTTAGATGCCACGTCAACATATAACTCCCACCACGAGGCTGAATTTTCATCTTTGAGTTTGGGGTCAACCACCTCTGGGATTGCTACGAGAGCCCAGGCATCTTCCTCAGATTGGGAAGGGAACTCCAATATGAAATCCGCTAACGCTTGCCCCTTTATTGCACCTCGAGGCTTGTACTCGATGTCAAACTTGCTCAATTCTATGGTCCACTTTAAAAGTCTGCCTGAGGCCTCGGGTTTGTGCATTACTTGCCTCAGAGGATATGCAGTGCGAACCTGAATGCTGTGAGCCTGAAAATAAGGCCTTAACTTCCGCGAAGCCAGAACCAAAGCATAAGCGAGCTTCTCCATGTTGGTATAGCGAGTCTTAGCATCTAGTAGCCTTTTGCTAACATAATAGACTGGGAACTGAACCTTTTCCTCCTCGCGAACGAGGACAAATCTGATGGCACATTCTGAGACTGCCAAATAGACAATAAGAACTTCTCCTTCCATGGGTTTAGAGAGCAAAGGAGGCGTACCCAAATGCTTTTTTATGTGCTGAAAAGCCTCCTCGCACTGCGGGGTCCACTCAAAATGTTTTCCCACCTTTCTGATCGCCTTAAAGAATTCATGACACTTATCCGATGATTTAGAAACAAACCGGTTAAGTGCTGCGACCCTACCAGTTAGACTTTGGACTTCCTTAACATTCTTAGGCGACCTCATGTCCATCAAAGCTTTTATCTTAGCTGGATTGGCTTCGATCCCTCTGTGGTTCACAATAAACCCCAAAAACTTTCCAGATTCGACCCCAAAAACACACTTCTGGGGGTTGAGCTTCATTCTGTATTTTCTTAATATATCAAACATTTCTGCGAGGTGGGCTATATGATCCCCAGCCTCCTTGGATTTCACGAGCATGTCATCCACGTAGACTTCCATTGTCTTCCCAATATGTTTCTCAAACATCATGTTAACGAGCCTTTGATATGTGGCCCCGGCATTGAGGAGACCAAAAGGCATCCCAATATAACAGTAAAGGCCTCTATCTGTGATAAACGAGGTGTGCTCCTGATCAGGCCCGTACATTGGTATCTGGTTGTACCCAGAATAGGCATCCATGAAGCTTAAGAGCGCATGCCCCGCTGTTGCATCTACCAGCTGATCAATCCTTGGGAGTGGAAAACTATCCTTTGGGCAATGCTTGTTGAGATCAGTGAAATCCACACATGTTCGCCACTTCCCATTTGGCTTCTTGACTAGGACAGGGTTTGCGAGCTAGTCAGGGTAAAATGATTCCCTAACGAGCCCGACCTTGAGTAGTCTGTCAACTTCTTCTTTGAGAGCCTCAGCTCGCTCCCCACTTATCGGCCTTCTTTTCTGCCTTACTCCCTTTTTATTAGGATCAAGATTGAGTCTATGACACATCACATTGGGATCAATCCCTACCATGTCTTCATGAGACCACGCAAATACATCCAAATTAGCTTTAAGAAACTCAACGAGCTTCCCCCTAAAATCAGGGCTCAACTGTGACCCGACCTTCAATACCTTGGTTGGGTCTTTAGCATCAACAAGAACGGAGATCGTATCTTTTGCGGCTCCAGCTCATTCCACATGTTCAGGAATGCGAGGATCCAGATCAATTTCAACATCACGAGCCCTGCTAGACTCTGCTTCAGCCTGCCTCGTGGCTTCTGCCCCCGAGGTCGGGGTCACTCCCGTTTTTCCATACTCAGTTACAATTGCCGTTTCCCGTGTGATCCCATTAGGCAAATCTACCAATGTTGATGTCTCCTTGCGAACCCATTTACCTTTTCGGGCTCGCACCGCGGCCTGTTCTGGACTTTCCTCATCATCACTAGCTTCTTCGACAATTCCTTCCTGTAGAACTAACACGGGTTGCGAGGCCTCCATCATAATAGCCCCTAGAACCGGCTCTACTTGTATACCCAAGTTGTCAAAATAATTATCTGGCAACTCCTCGATAGATATTATATTGCAACCAACTGAGGGTTGCGATGCCGACTTGCGAGCCCTCTCATCCTCTTCACTTTCCATATAATTTCTTCCCTTTTCGGCTGACTTAAGGGCCTGATTATAGCATTCTCGAGACTCATGTTGAATTCCTCTAACACATCCCACGCCTTGCGGGGTAGGAAACTTCATCGAGAGGTGATAGATAGAAGTCACCACCCTCATTTCTTTCAAGATGGGTCGCCCCACAATAGCATTATAAGCAGATGGTTGATCCACGACCATGAAATCAGCGACCTAAGTAGTGATGCAGGGCTCATCCCCCAAAGTGATGGGAAGCCTGATGAGTCCTTTACACTAACAGAAGCTCCAGTGAATCCATAGAGGTGGCCTACTGTAGGAATTAGATCTTTGTCTACGTATCCCATTTTCTTGTAGGCATCATACATCAAGACATTCACGGCACTTCCATTGTCCACCAACACTCTGTAGATATTCTGGGAAACAATGCGAACTCGAACCACTAGAGCATCAGAGTGAGGATGATGAACCCATTTCGCATCCTCCTCGGTGAACATTATATTTGTATCTTCCCCTTTGAAAAGCTTTGGGGGTCGTTCCTGCAAATGATGCACATTGGTGAGGGGTCGCTCCCTTGCCTCGCGAGCATATCTTTCCCTTGCCTTGTTGCTATCTCCTCCAATATGTGGCCCTCCAATGATCACATGAATGCTATTGCCTCGCTCTTCTCTCTCCTTGCGAGGCTCTGCATTTTGGCCCTCATGAGGTACAGCATGATATCCTATTCCTGATTTTCCTGAGTTCTCTTGATGCTTTTTCACTTCGCAGACCGCCCACTCTGTTAACTTCCCTTCTCTAATCAGACGATCAATTTGTTCTTTAAGTTGCCAACAGTCCGCTGTATCGTGCCCCTTCTGCTCATGAAAATCACAATACTTTGTTGTGTTCCACGTTCCTTGTGGACCCATAGCACGAGGTTTTGTGAACATTCATTTATTAGCGTTGACAGCATAGATATGATCAACTGAAGCCACTAAGGGAAAAAATTTGTCTTCATCTCTAGCCGGACGAGCACGAGGTGGGGATCGTCTTGAGGAATCGCGATCCCTTATTTTCGGGCTCGGGCTACGATCCTGTCTTCGCCTAGGGCTTCTAGAATCCCTTCTTTTTACCCCTTTGCCTTTACTTCCATTGCTACCAGTCCCGGCATTCCTCTTGAGATCTGCCAATGATTTCTCAACGCGCTTAAAGGGCTCAGCGACTCGGTGCAACTCTGAAAGTGTACCAGGGGTTTGCTCATGTAGTTTCTCCCAATATTTAGTTCCTTCTCTTACCCCTGCGATAAGGAAATTTTTCACGGCCTCGTCATTTTCACCTCGAATGCGAGGTACCTCAGCATTGAACCTTTTAAAATAATCATGTAAAGTCTCTCCTTCCTTCTGTTTTATGTTCGCCAATGTGGACACAGGAGGTGCATAAAGCATTGAAGATTGGAACTGTTTGATGAAGATATCCACGAGTTATTCCAAAGAATCTATGACAACTAGGGACCCTAGCTTCGAGAACCATTGTTGAGCACTCCCCCTTAGCGAAGCTGCGAACAGCCTACACCTCGCTAACAATGATACTTGGTACACGTCCATCTCATTGTTGAATCGAATAACGAACTCGGCTGGATCAGTCTCTCCGTTATAGGTCATGTCAGAGTGATGACCTCGAAACACTATAGGCAGTGGGGCAGTGCGAATTTCATGAGTGAAGGGCGAGGAGGAACCCATATTGCTGAAAATCCCCTTCTCGTTGTTCATCGCATCCAATGCCTTTTTTAACTCTTCTAACTTATAATCCCCAATCCTGGCCTCTTTGTCTCCATCCTTCTTTCCTCCAGTACTTGCATGATGAGATTGAGTCTTTTTTGGGACACTAGACTCTTCCTGGTCATTCCTGCGATCCTTATTTTTAGGGTCTTCCTCGCGATGTTGGGATCGTTCACGTTCTCGATTGAAAGGGGGTCTGTCCTCGCGATGATGGGACCGCTCACGCTCTCTGCGAGGAGAGGGGGGTCTGTCATTGCGACGATATGACCGCTCACGATCTTTTCGAGGAGATACGGGTTGATGAGAGCCCTTACTCTTATTTTTAGACCCTCCATCTTTGTTAGTTTTGAGCTTCACCAACTTGAGACGGAGATCGTGCTCGCTGAGTTTTTTTTCCAACCCGGTCGAAGACACTGACGGATCGTCCTTCTGATGAGGCGGGCTTCGCCTTCGACCCCTCCTTATCCATAGTAGCTACTTCCTCTTCCCAATCGGGGTTCGTCTGATCCATCACCACATCATCAAAGTCTCCAATTAGTTTCTTGGTGGGGCCCTTACTACTCTCTACTTGATGAGTTCGATCCCCCGTCCTTGTATTCCTCTTTAAGCCTCTAGAACTATGTTGCTTTTCCATCTTGGCCACCGAGGCCCTTACCTCGATCATTTGATCACCGAGGCCTTTCAAGAATGACATGACTTCGCCAGGCAAGGCCGCCTGTTGGACGACAGGGGGTGTTTGCTCCTTCTCCAATTCGTCCTCGATCCCCTCCTTACGCGCCTCGCTTTCTGGTAGATTATTCCACTGGGGGTCGTTTCTGTCTTTCTTATGCGACCCCGGGGTCTCCCGATCTCCGTTTCTCTTCTTGTTCGATTTAGTCATTGTTCTCCCAAATCAACGACTTGCCCTCCTTCTCGTGCCAAATGTTATAGGGAGAATATTGTATAACAATATTTGGAGGTTTGCTGGAATCACGGAGCAAAATATGGATATTTTGCTAAGAACACGAAGAACACGGGAGGAGATTGGTGTTTGTTTGTGGGTGCTCTTGTCTATTGAAATTCAGTGGTGAACTGTTTCTCAGACTTTACAAGATGCCTATGTACCCTATTTATAGGGATCAAGCCATACGTAGTTCTCTTAGAGAAGAAGTTACCTAGACGGCTAGGGTTTCTATGGGCTCGGCTTGGCCCAAATCCACTAGTCGTCTCCTTGGGTTATGTTTTACCCATTTATACTGCTCATGACCCATGACCCATTAAAGGGAACCCACGGCTCACCATGATGTTACAATTATAATTATCGACGAAACTGACTAGATGGCCTCGCATGCGACCTCGCTGGGTCTGACCATGCGAGGCGATCCTTACTGTATGGAGATAACCTACTTATGCGACCTCGCTGGGCCTAGCCATAAGCCTTCGTAGTAAACATGCTCTAGGCCACACTGGATCCCTAGGCCTCGCTAGACCTCGTAAATTGCGACCCATACCCTAGGGCTCGCTGGCGACCCTGCTGTAAAATAACGTGATGAATCTTCATGTGATGGCGAACTTTAACGACCCATTCCTCATTCTTAGGCCCATTATGTGAGATGTACTGATATTCTAGCCCATTAGGCCTGTTTAGGACTTATGCCAAATTCAGGCATAACAGTTGTAATGGCTGTGTGTTAGTTGCCTTTTTGGCTTATCTTGTAGTGCTCTTTTAGCTTTTCCTAATGATATATCATTCATGGTTATCGAAAAGAAATTTACAATTCAAGGTTTCTGATTTCTGAGATTCGCTCTTTTGTCGAGAGATGTTGTGTAGTGATTGACATTATCCTTTCATTCCCCTAATTATCACGACAGTAATTTGTAATTATCCTAATTTCGCAGATAAATTAATCTTTAATGTTTCCCGTTGTTGAGAGTCCTAAATCCTATGACCAAGTCCAATGCTAGATGTTAATTAAATTGCTATTGCTATAATATAGAACGAAAAAATAAATTTTGGTGATCAAATTGTTGGGTATAAATTACACTATAACACAACAATGAGGCAGTGATATATATTAAACAAGAACAGACATAAAACCAATTAACAGAAACAAATCACGAAGGCAACACAAGAATATAATTAGAGACTGTAATTAACGAGAAAAGTAAGAACAAACTTATCTCCCACAGAAGCTATTAGCAATACTGATCAGAGAGAGAAGAACAGCTGAGTCACCAAGCCCTTCGAGAAGACTTGGCTGTTCTTGAAGAGAATATTGCCCCACTTACGTTGTGATTGGGTTGCAACAATATCACTTCCAGGATAAAACAGCACCGACCAATGGGTTCAAAAATACACCAGTGATCAACAGCGACCAGCACTTCAGTTCGCCTGAGAACTATGTATTTCTTCTATATGTATCTTGAGAGAACAGAGAAAGAAGAAAACAAATTGTGTTTCTATCCTTAGGACGTATCATTCTTATTTACGTTATATTCTGTATGTATATAAATACCAAGAATAAAACGTAACTGATACTCCATAAAAGGAAAATAAATATTCTGATTTAATTGCATTAACTGCATCAGTATTTATTTTAGTTACAGTAGCATCAGAATCTAATATTCATCAGGATTTTATATCCATCAGTATCAAGATCTAACCATCATCAGGATCAGGATTTGATTAACATCAGGATCTGAATCCTGGCCTCCGTCAGGATTTAGTCCATCAGTATCTGTTGTCTGACCTCCATCAGGATTCGGCCCATCAGTATTTGATGTATTATTTAGTCCATTAATCTAAGTACTGATTTCTCAGTATAATGCTGTAACAAATAAAGTCTGATTTCCTGTTAAAATAAATCAACAAACATCCTTCTTTCAACTCAATTTATTTATGGATTCCACTAAGAAAATGTCTTAGATCCAAACATGAAAGTTTAAGTCCTCATTACAAGGAACAACTTCCACTTGTTAGTTTCCAGAAATTACATCAAGAACATATTATTAATATGCCTCAAACTTTCCATTTTCTAACAATCCCCTACGAATCCATATAGAAATGCATATATATATATCTATCCTCATCATGACTTGTTTTTCAGAGTAGGTACCCTTCCGGGTTTGAACCCTCCTAAGTCCTCTACTTCAATGGCTACCGGATTCAGATGGAATGTTTCACCTTGAATCTTTATCCGTTTGGTGTAACCACACTCCATAGACGACGACAAGTCAAAGGCTATGGTGCTAATCTACGGCTTTGAGACGTTAATGGTCATGTCTCGATCCTGTTCGTCGAATGTTTAAAGGAATAACCCTTTCCTCTAATTGCGACCACACAATTACATTCGCTTAGCTGGGCATCTCCAGAGATGTACTGCTAGCATCTCGTCATACGACTTGACCCCATTCAGAGTTCAAATAACTCTTGCTATTCTGGCAGTTACAGTACCTTTTAGGTTTACAGGGGATAGACTCCAGATACGTAAGTATCAATCTATGTAGTTAAAGGTACAACCAATTCACCCTTACAACTTGTTATTACCACATTGAATACACTTTCGAGGGATCTCCTCTCATGTGTATTGGGTTCCCGCTGTAGATGAATTACTATGGGCTATCAGTCACATCCCCAACCTAGACTTAAGGACTACAGCATGCTCAAGCCCTTTAGTCAAAGGATCAGCTAGGTTTTCTTGAGTTCCAATAAACTCAACAGCTATGATCCTGTCAGACATTAGACCCCTTATAGACTTTAGTCTAACTTGGATATGTCTCTTTGTTTTCACATTATACTTCTTGCTGTTTATCTTGTCGATAGTTGTACGGCTATCACAATGAACAGCAAAAGCAGGAAGTGGACGACTTACTACAGGTAACATTGACATAAGTCCATGTAACCATTCAGCCTCAGTCCCCATGGCATCTAATGCACACAACTCAGCCTCAAAAGTAGACCGAGTTATAAAAGTCTGTCTAGAAGACTTCCAAGACACTGCTCCACCCGCTAGGGTAAACAAGTATCCAGTCACTCCATTGGAACCAGACTTCTTAGCTATCCAACTTGCATCACTATATCCCTCTAGCACTCCAGGAAACCTCCTGTAATGCAAACCAAGATATATGGTGCCTTTCAGATATCTAAGTACTCTATCAAGAGCATCCCAATGAGTCTTGTTTGGACAGCTTGTATATCTTGCTAACTTAGACACTGTATATGAAATATCTGGTCTAGTTCCATTAGCAAGATACTGCAAACTCCCAATAATCTGAGAATACCTTAACTGAGACACAGGAACTCCTGAACTATTCTTGACAAGGGCAATTTTAGGATCATACGGAGTACTTGCAATTCTACAATTTGAATAACCATACTTCTCAAGTATAGATTTCTCTATATAATGAGATTGTGACAAGGTTATTCCATCAGTTGACTGAGTCAACTTGATTCCAAGAATCACACTAGCCTCTCCCATATCCTTCATTTCAAAATGCCTTTTCAAGAAACTTTTTGTCTCGTTAATAATCTCAATATTGGTTCCAAACAACAAAATATCATCCACATACAGGCACACAATAATACATTCATTTCCTTTAACCATGTAATAGACACACTTGTCACTTTCATTAACTACAAATTCTGAATCTAAAACAGTTTCATCAAACTTTTTATGCCAGTCTCTTGGAGCTTGTTTTAAGCCATATATAGACTTGATTAGCTTACATACTTTCCTCTCATTACCAGAGGCAACAAATCCCTCAGGCTGATCCATATAAATCTCTTCTTCAAGTTCACCATGAAGAAAATCTGTCTTTACATCCATTTGATGGATGATAAGACCATGTACAGAAGCCAATGCTATAAGCATTCGGATTGTTGTCATTCTAGCAACTGGAGAGTATGTGTCAAAGTAATCAATGCCTTCTTTTTGCTTAAAACTCTTAGCTACCAGCCTAGCCTTATACTTATCTATTGAGCCATCCGGGTTCATTTTCCTTTTGAAGACCCATTTACATCCTATAGTAGAACACCCAGGAGGAAGATCAACCAACTCCCATGTTCCATTAGAAACAATAGAGTCAATTTCACTTTTTACAGCACCTTTCCAGTACCTAGATTCTGAAGAATCCATGGCCTGTCTGAAAGTTAAAGGTTCATCCTCGATATTGTAAGTGATAAAATCACTTCCAAAATCCTTGACTACCTTAGCACGCTTACTCCTTCTAGGTTCCTCTACTTCATCAGGAGTAGAGCTATTACCAGGACCTGCCCCCACATTTGTCATCCTTTCCACATGATCAGGAATGGACTTTGATGTGTGAGTGGGTTCATCATCAGGAATACCCTGAGGTATACCAGTCTTCATAGGGAACACATCCTCAAAGAATGTTGCATCACGAAATTCAACTATAGTGTTAGCCACTATTCCGTCTATGTCAGATTTTAATACTAAAAATCTCATAGCCGTAGTGGTTTCAATATAGCCCAGAAAGATGCAATCAACAGTTTTCGGCCCCAGTTTCTTTCTCTTGTGTTCAGGGACAAGTACCTTTGCAAGGCACCCCTACACACGTAGATATTTTAAACTAGTCCTTTTCTCTGTCCATAATTCATAAGGTGTCTTGTCCATGTGTTTCAGAGGAACTCTATTCAGAATATGGCAAGCCGTATTCAGAGCTTCTCCCCACATGTACTTAGGCAACCCAGAATTAATCAACATACTATTGATCATATCCTTAAAGGTTCTGTTCTTTCGTTTTGCCACCCCATTAGATTCAGGTGTGTATGGTGGAGTTACCTCATGAACTATACCATTGCTTTTGCAAAATTCATTAAACGAGTTACTCGTATACTCACTACCTCTATCTGATCTCAAACGTTTAAGTACTTTACCAATTTGTGTTTCAGCTTCAGTTTTGAACATAATGAATTTATCTAGTGTTTCATCTTTATGTTTAAGCAAATAAACATAACAATATCTACTACAATCATCTATAAAAGTAATGAAATACCTATTATGTTCCTTGGTCAAAACACCACCAAATTCACATATGTCAGTGTGCACTAAATCTAACACATTCGAATCCCTAACCACATTATGAAAGGATTTCCTAGTTTGTTTAGCAATCACACATACTTGACATTTAGATTTCTTATCAATGGCATGTTTTGGAATCAACTCTAAGTTCATCATATTATTTAGAGCACCAAAATTCAAGTGACCAAGACTTGCGTGCCACAAATCAGATGATTCAACACAATTAACAGAAGGAGCAACATTATTATTAATAAAACTGCCCAAAACAGGCTCAACATTTATTAAAAATAATCCATCTGACAAGTAACCTTTGCCAAAAAATACACCAGTATGTGTAATAACTACTTTATTACATTTCAAAGAAACTTCAAAACCATTCTTAACTAAACAACTTCCACTTATTATATTTCTACGAATATCAGGAACATGATGCACTCTAGTGAGGGATAGAACACGCCCAGAAGCGAACTTCAGGTCCTCGTTTCCTATTCCAAGTACTTGAGCTACACTCGCATTCCCCATCGTCACAGTCATTCCATGAGTCTGTTGATAAGATACAAATAGAGTAATATCAGTACAAATATGTACATTAGCTCCAGTATCAACCAACCATTCATGAGACGAATATGTGGAAAGAAGTACAGGGTTGTAGGTCACATACCCGTTGTCAGTTTCAGAAGCAACAGCCTCACCAACAACCATGTTAACCGTAGGCCCACCAGTGGTACCAAGCACAGTGTTAGCTTGTGCTCCCACAACAGGTTTCTTAGTTTTCTTTTCAGGACAGTCCTTGCTCCAATGACCAACCTGTCCACAAGACCAACATGGTTTGTTTGCCTTTGGTTTCTTAGCCTTGTTCTTATCCTTAGACTTAGTGTTTTCCTTCTTAGTGACAGACTTTCTTTTCTGTCCTACAGTCACTACATTCACCTTCGAACTCCCAGCATGTTCAGTAGGCATCACATGTCCTTGCTTGGACTTGTGTTGCTCCTGCACAGAGATGTCCAACATCAGGTTTGTCCAAGTGATCTCTCCTTTCTGTCTTTTCAGGGAGAGTGCAAACTCTTCCCAAGACTTAGGGAGCTTTTCAATCACAGACATAACCTAAAACTTTTCAGGTAAGTCCATACCAGACTCCTTCAAAGCATGAACTAACATCTCAAACTCATGCACCTGCTCAGTCATGGATTTTGTATCCACCAGTTTAAAATCAAGGAACCTAGCCACAGAATACTTTTCCAACCCTTGCGAGTCAGTATTATGTGTCTGGTCAAGCTTCTCCCATAAGAGCTTAGTAGTGTAAGAGTCAGATGAATAAACATCGAATAGAGTGTTCGCTTAAGCTGCCATAATTGCAGCCCTAGCCACCCCATCCTTCTCCTCCCACATAGTATAAGCCTTAACAGTTTCAGCTTTCTCCTTAACCACAACTGGTTTCTCATACTGCACCACCGGCCATAGACCCTTTACCGTTAGCCAAAGTTTTATTTTTTTTCTGCCAACGAGAAAAACCAACACCCCCACCGAATTTATCAGGCATTCCTGACAAATCGATAGGTTGTGGGAAACGGTACGTGGTCCAATCCATGGTGGGTACAATAACAGTAGACCCAGAGCCAGTCTCAACAACAGGAGTTTCCGTTTCGTTAACCATCTTGTTAATTAACAATATATAACACAAATATTCTCTTCAAGATTGTTGGGTATAAATTACACTATAACACAACAATGAGGCAGTGATATATATGTCATGGTTTGGGCAGTTGGCAATGGTGAATACATGAGTAAAGGCAACAAAAAGGAAATAACAAGAAGTAAAAGACAGGATAAAAATTAATTGTTCATTCTTCATTTCCTACCAAGAGCATGGTACAAACATATATATATGAATAACATAACCTAACAGGCTAATGTACTGGGCTGATAAGTTTAGAACCCGGCCCAATAAAGTTCTCCGCCCAATAACCATTTAATGACTTTCCTAACTGGGCCATTTGTGACAATTCCCACTTCTTCAAAACATCCTTGTCCTCAAGGATGAAGATAATAACCTTTCTGTCATATTCTCCCAACCTTCAAGGTTCCAGGTTCCCGTTTCACCAACACACCAGTGAACAAATGCCCTCTTGGCATACATTAGATCGATCATAGTATCAATCCTCGAAAACACCTCAACCACACTAACTGAATTGGAGATAATACACACCGCCCTCTGGATGAAACCAAGCTTTGATTTCTTCTCATAGTCCACTGTCAGCCCCTGTAAAAACAAAAACCCAAGGCCCGAACCAGTTCCACCTCCAACGACGTGAATCACCAAGAAGCCTTGTAGGCCAGTGAAGTTATCAGCTAACTTCATGCTCCTATCTAAACACCAGTCCACAATGTCCTTCCCAATTATATAGTCATCACGAGCGCAGGGTTCATCATTGCACCTCCACCTTGATAACTCAAACCTATGATCTTCTATCTTGCAATTGGTCTCTTGGACGTAGCCCATACCTGCTCTTATCACCTCTTCTGAGATAGAGTACCAAAACAAAGTACTAGAGATCTTTGTACCAGCATCCTGAGCTTCATCGTTAATGCTAAGGCCCAGCTTTAACATCTTGTGAATCCTGTTGCCAAAGATGCATGGCTCTTCAATACTAAAATCAGAGGTAAGAAAAATAGTCTCAAAGAGCAGGATAACGACCGACGAAACAGGCATTGTTGGACGATATTTTTCAATTAATCTTGCAGCCCGGCCCGATGAAGTAGAACAAATGATAACATATGTCTTCACCTTGATGGTTGCCCGTACAGTTGACGGAGCAATGGATCCCAAGTGTGTCATTGGCTCTCCAACATACTTGACAGTCTTCTGGAAATATATATCATGCTTGAAGACCTTCTCTGCCTCGGCACAGATTTTTCCAACAATAGAGATTGTCTCAACAGGATACAATCCATGCATGGTTTTAGCACCAAGAAGAATTGCATCACTTCCATCTAACACAGCATTAGCAACATCAGTTGCTTCTGCATGGGTTGGTCTTAGACTGTCAGTCCTGCTATCAACAACACGGGTTACAACAGCTGGCTTTCCAGCCCTGTTACACTTATAAATAGCAATTTTCTGAAATAAAAATAGCTTCTCAGGTGGAAGGCCTATACCGAAATTTCCACGGGAAAGGGTAATACCATCAGCCTCTTGCAGGATCTCATTAAAATGAGTTAAACCTTCTATGTTTTCCATTTTTGTAATTTTTTGAGTTTGACTGAGATCACCCAACTTAGATAAAAAGTCACGGGCTTCACGAATATCTTCTGCATGTCGTGTATAGGAAAGTGAGAGAAAGTCAATTTTATTTTGAACGCCCCATGAGCTTATGACCTCCTTGTCCTTTTCAGAGAAGGTAGGCATTTCGATACGAACTTGACAGACATGGAGAGTGAACATCGACCCATCCAGCGTCGCTGAATTTTTTATCTTGCAAACCACTTCATCAACTTTAACAATTTCAACCTCTAGCCAAACAGAAGTAGTTTCACTTCTTGTGAACAAATAGTGCCCAACAAAAATAGTATCTCCTTTCTTCACAGCCTTAGCCTGTCCATCGAAGTTGATAGGCCACACTTCCAAAGAGGCTTCTTGTTCATACACCACAAACTGCCTACTATGTAGATCCTCATTAATCTCCTGATGATTTCCATCATCCAACGCCATACTCCTCTTCTCAATACGACTACCTACTCCACCTTTTATGCTTACATTTCCAACCTCTCCACTCTTCATATTTTCGTCCCTCGAACCAATCAAAACTTCTATCTTCTGCATCTTAACAACTCTACCAGAATAAATCTCGATCAAACCACATACCTTCTCCCACTGCCCACTATGTGAGTAACAAGGCAAAATGGCTTCCCTACCCGGAACATCTCTCACGGGCATTTCATCATACACCTTCATCGCAGACCCGAACAAGCCCAAATCCACACGACCTGCAATCTCCTCAACGTCATCCACTTCTCCTTTCTCGTTAACTTCACCGTCTTCTTCCATTTCTCCGTCCCAATCCCATGACCTATCCCACAGCTCACATCCCTCTGAAGTATCCCAAATCTCCTCTCCTTTCTTTTTTGTAACACCATTTTCATTCGTCTCTTTTAACGAACTACCTTTTTGCCCCCTTCTTAACCTTTCACCTCCAGCATCTTCACTCCCACCAGTATCATCTCTACTTCCCTTAGAACTACCATCTTCGCCAAGAACAGACACAATATGCAAAACTAACAGTCCACTCTCATTTTCAGCCCCAACGTTTTCATTCCCAGATTTCATTTCCTTATCAGCACCACCTACATCAATTCCCCTTCCAACCCTAACATCCTTAACAGCTACTTCACCCTCAAGAATCACACCATTTTCACTACCCACCTCAGCAAAACCAACAATATTAAAACCCCTTTTAACCTCATCACCTAGACCATCTTTAACACCTATTTCATCCTCATCACAAACATCTCCACTATCCCTAAAAACAACATTTCCACCAAGAACTGACTCACTATCATCTTCAAATTCTGTTTCTATCTCAACATCACTCTCATCGTCCCAATCCCACTCCCTATTCCACGGCTCGTACCCCAATGTATTCTCCTCACCCCCATCACCCTCAACCTCTTTAACACTCTCCTCAACCTTTGTACACAAACTAAACCCCTCATCCTCATCACAAGCATCTCCACTTCCTTTGAAAAAAACATTTCCGCCCAAACTCCACATTCTAATAGCGCCAACCCCATCATTTTTAACACCTAATTCATTCGCAACAATCACATCATTTCCACTCCTCACCTCTCCAGCAACGGGAAGCAACATATCCTTTCGGACTCTCACAGGACTTTCATCAAACATGAGAGGGGTAGTAGAAATAAGTGTATAAACATGTGTATGAGTTGAAGGTAACTCACTTACCCAATCTGAAGAGACCCCTGATTGTGGAAGCTCAATGCGGTCGGCACCAGCCACAATGGCGTAATACGATTGTGTGGTGGAGAGAGGGTACGGTGGTGTGTAGAAAAGAGGTGATGTTTGAACATAGGAAAAAGGAGGTGGTGTTTGAGGCGTACATTCCGGTGGTGGTTGAGAATATTCCGGTGGTGGTTGAGATGGGTGATAGAAATAAGTTGATGTATACCAGTTAGGGTATGGAGTTTGAACTGGGCTCGCCGTGCCAAGGACGGACTGGCTCTGAATACCAATTGTCATGGTTTGGGCAGTTGGCAATGGTGAATACATGAGTAAAGGCAAAAAAAAGGAAATAACAAGAAGTAAAAGACAGGATAAAAAATAATTGTTCATTCTTCATTCCCTACCAAGAGCATGGTACAAACATATATATATGAATAACATAACCTAACAGGCTAATGTACTGGGCTTATAAGTTTAGAACCCGGCCCAATAAAGTTCTCCGCCCAATAACCATTTAATGACTTTCCTAACTGGGCCATTTGTGACAATATATTAAACAAGAACAGGCATAAAACCAATTAACAGAAACAAATCACGAAGGCAACACAAGAATATAATTAGAGACTGTAATTAACGAGAAAAGTAAAAACAAACTTATCTCCCACAGAAGCTATTAGCAATACTGATCAGAGAGAGAAGAACAGCTGAGTCACCAAGCCCTTCGAGAAAACTTGGCTGTTCTTGAAGAGAATATTGCCCCACTTACGTTGTGATTGGGTTGCAGCAATATCACTTCCAGGATAAAACAGCACCGACCAATGGGTTCACAAATACACCAGTGATCAACAGCAACCAGCACCTCAGTTTGCCTGAGAACTATGTATTTCTTCTATATGTATCTTGAGAGAACAAAGAAAGAAGAAAACAAATTGTGTTTCTATCCTTAGGACGTATCATTCTTATTTACGTTATATTCTGTATGTATATAAATACCAAGAATAAAACGTAACTAATACTCCATAAAAGAAAAGTAAATATTCTGATTTAATTGCATTAACTGCATCAGTATTTATTTCAGTTACAGTAGCATCAGAATCTAATATTCATCAGGATTTTATATCCATCAGTATCAAGATCTAACCATCATCAGGATCAGGATTTGATTAACATCAGGATCTGAATTCTGGCTTCCGTCAGGATTTAGTCCATCAGTATCTGATGTCTGACCTCCATCAGGATTCGGCCCATCAGTATTTGATGTATGATTTAGTCCATTAATCCAAGTACTGATTTCTCAGTATAATGCTGTAACAAATAAAGTCTGATTTCCTGTTAAAATAAATCAACAAACATCCTTCTTTCAACTCAATTTATTTATGGATTCCACTAAGAAAATTTCTTAGATCCAAACATGAAAGTTTAAGTCCTCATTACAAGGAACAACTTCCACTTGTTAATTTCCAGAAATTACATCAAGAACATATTATTAATATGCCTCAAACTTTCCATTTTCTAACACAAATAAAATCCATCCTTCAAAACTAGTTCTATAACTAGTTTCAAATTTAATCAACTTTTTTAATTTTTACCTACTCTTTTAACTTTTATTGAATATTCTCAACAAACTCATCTCATTCTAGTTAAATGATGATGTGACATGGATGCATAAATGCATCATTGATTTTAAATTTATCATCAAGTATGCATAATATAGCAATAACACCAATGATGCATCCAATTATAGCATTCCACATGAATTTTTTAGCAATTGGTGCTATAAATATAGCAATAGCACCAAAGATAAATTGCATAGTAATTGGTCTAATGCCCCGCATTCTTGAAATGCTACACTCAAAAAAATATAGGCCACGATTTTCCCTGGCAGTCTCCTTGGTTCATTGTCCATGTCACCATGTGCATGTGATAACTTGGAGCCGGCACTTCTTGTGTTCCATCCATGTTCAAACAGTCGTGATCTCGGGTTGGGACAGTAAATATCTTGGACAGAAATAGACATTTCCCTGGACTATCCGATTGGCACTCGGTATGATCGAACAATTAAAAGCAATTCACATCCAAACTGTATATGCTTGCACTTGCACCTACTACCCATGACACTATTGTGAGCAAGTAAAATATTCTGGTACCATATTTATTTTCGGACAAGTATCTGAGTGGCTTCTATATTGAATCTACTCTTTTGTTTGATATAAGCAGATGCCATTGACTAATCTTACCGAGTCTCTGTGACTTTGAATACTAATCATATGGAATAGGATGATACAATGCCTATAAAAGCTATCTCTAGCTAGGTCTTGAGATGGTTGCAACAATACAAAAGATTCAAGGTAGCTGAAACTATAATAAATAAAAGATGGGGCCTGCTTAGAGGCAAACTAACAATCGTTCGTCAGTGACCGCGCGCTACCATAAAAGAATACGATTGTATTATAACATCACGTTAGTATGCACTCCTTTGATTGCCCTTGTTGTCAATGTTGCATCATAATAGCAGTAGAAGCTGAAGCTCAACTCAGGCGATGATATGCAGCAAAGATTCCAGCACATTATCTTAGAAGGCATGCCACATCGAGCTGCGTTGCAGGGTGAATGAGTTCAACATAGTAAATGTATAATAAAAAATTATCATTACGAGAAGAGATTGGCAAACACAATTAATAAACGAACATGCTAAACAAACCAACCCAGTACAAAAGCTTACTACATATGTCAAGCGATCTATATCTTTCACAGGGTAGTCAAGTTCAATAGCCTCAGTAACAGACTCATTAAGCAAAGAATATAGAGAACAAGTGAACAACTCTCAAGCCGGAAGTCTTCACGAAGACCCTCAAATCCGACGAATGGGCGATAAAAGTGGGCGGAAAAAGGGACCTCACTTCTAAGGAGATGATGCTGAGTAAACCGAAAGTAATAATTTTTGTTGAAATCAGGAGAATAAATAAGAGACAACCCTGGCTTAAAAACAAATGTTCGAAGGCTCGGGTTAGCTCTCTATAGCTCTCTATTGAATTATATGAGAGAACAAAATTAATTATGCGAGTTGTATGAATCTATAGTATCAGTTCAAATTCTTCTAACTTTACTTTACTTCAAATTCTTATAAATTTATATAGTTATTGTAATTTTATTTTTAAAAGGATGTCTATTTAAATAATCTAAAATACCTAAAAATCTATAAATTAATTTACCATCTCTAGGTTTTGACACGGTTGCAATAATACCACTCATTTGATTGCCCTTGTTACCAATGTTGCATCATAATAGCACTTGAAGATGATTCAGATCTCTGAAGCTGGATATCTTAACAAATATTCAAGCAGATACCATACTGGAAAAAATTCGAGAACTGACAACGATAAACAAATATAAGCTGAACAAACCTCAGCTGAGACTGAATCCTTACAATCACTAATGACCAAGCCAAATGAAAATCTCAGAGCTCAGAGCTAGCCACGGACAAAATGTGTCCATATATAACTAGTCCCTGTGGAATTATTCCTAATCTCCTCGAACATACACCAGAAAATTCGGAAAACAACTATAATAGCTAGTTTCAAGAAAATAAAAACGAAAAGCTCAAACAGTAGCACAAAACAAGAAATTATAGATATGATGGATCATCTTTCTCACTTGTGGTAGCCTGAAATATCCGGTTTGGCTACTGATGGGGCGAGACCAGACTCTCGACGTAAAAATTCACATGAGGTTCTGAAAGATTATTGGCGCGCAAGAGAACCTTGAATGTGTTATCCTCCGGCTTGTATCATACCATGCCTGACTCTATAAACATCATAATATCACCATTTGTGTAAAAACAGATCGGTATCAGCCGTGGGTTCCATGGTAGTTCATCATCCATATATGAAAATTTGAACAATTTTGTCCAAGACTCTTCCACACCATATTCATTCATTATCCAAAAATCAGCATGAGTTTTCCCGATATAATATACTACACAAAGTTTTTTGCCCAAAGTGTGCAAGCTCAAACTGTCTAAATCTTTCTTATCTTTTGGAAGCATAATTTCTCGATGTATCTCCGTTTCTATATCAAGAGAAACAATAATATCCGAATCTTGCGTAACGACCCAGTTCATAGCTCCGTTTTGTTAGGAATTCCCGTTTCCTGTCTTTGCGTAAATTAAATACGGAGATTATAACAGTCAATAATAATAACAGATATTGACAGATGAACACCAAGATTTATACGTGGAAAACCCCCTTAAACCAAAGAGGTAAAAACCACGGGACCTGCTCCGAATGTTTCCACTATAATGATAATAATGGTTACAATATTCTCTCTCAAGTTTACGAAGTAACACTTGAGGCACAACTGAATAGAAATACAACGATTCACTACTCCTTCGGTACTGGACCGGATAACCTGGACAGAACTATCCCTTCGGTACTTGACCGGATAACCTGGAGGACTCCCCTTGTTGCGGCTGCAATAGCTGGACGAACTCCTAATGCTGTAAACCCAGATGGCTACAGCCCGACCAAACTCTCACACTAACTCACCCGAAACGAAAGAATAGAGTAGCACGAGGGCCCCCTATCCTGACTTGCCTGAAACTACCGCAAGGTAAGTTTCCTACTAGACGGACTATCTAGCAGCTATAAACTAAGAAATGAGGGAGAGAAGAGAGTAAGATGTTTTGGTGTATTTTGGTAATGAAGGGAGTGGGGGTATTTATAGGATGGAGGGTAGTAGGTGAGGGGGGTAGGTGAATGGTTGGTGAGTTTGTCAAAAGAATAATTAGGCCGGTGCCTAACAATCTCCCCCTCTTTCCAAACTCACAGTTTAATCACTTGCACTCCATACCTGCACCCCGCTTGCACAGCTCTAACTTTTCCCGTGGAACGACCTTCGTCATCATATCAGCCGGATTCTTATCCGTGTGTATCTTCTCTATCTGTATCACCCCATCTTCAACCTGTTCCCGTAGCCAATGGTAACGTACATTAATATGCTTAGTACGACTGTGACAAGTAGCATTCTTGCTCAAGTCAATAGCACTCTGGCTATCACAATGCAACTCAAAGTTGTCTTGCTTCTGACCCAATTCTTGGAGAAACCGTTTTAACCAAACCAGCTCCTTGCCTGCTTCACAAGCAGCAATATACTCTGATTCAGTTGTTGACAACGCAACACACTTTTGCAACTTGGACTGCCATGCTACAGCTCCCCCCGCAAAAGTGAAAAGCATCCCTGACGTGGACTTCATCCCATCTGGATGTCCTGCCATGTCAGCATCTGTAAAACCTTCCAAGACTGGTTCACCGTGTCCATACTTCAAGCATAACCCGGAAGTGCCCTTGAGATATCTGAGAATCCACTTAACTGCTTCCCAATGTTTTCTTCCTGGATTTGACAGATATCTACTCACAACTCCAACAGCATGAGCAATATCTGGTCTTGTACAAACCAATGCATACATAAGACTTCCCACTGCGGATGAGTAGGGAACTTCCTCCATATCCTTCTTCTCCTTGTCTGTTGACGGACACATTTTCTTATCCAGTTTAAAATGTCCCGCCAGTGGTATGCTAACTGGTTTAGCATCATCCATATTGAACCTTTTCAATACCCGTTCAATATATCCCTGTTGTGAAATCCACAACCTCCGAGTTGTTCTGTCACGAACAATCTTCATCCCTAGGATTTGTTTTGCTGGACCCAAATCTTTCATATCAAAGAACTTGGACAAATCTTCTTTCAGCTTGCGGATCATGTTAGCATCTTGGCCGACCACTAACATATCATCAACATAAAGCAGCAGGATAATGAAGTTACCGTTAGGAAACCTTTGCACATAAGCACAGTGATCGGATGCAGTTCTCTTGAACTTATGATTCCTCATGAATGAATCAAACTTTTTATACCACTGTCTTGGCGCTTGCTTAAGCCCTTATAAACTCTTCTTGAGTTTACAAACCATGTGCTCCTTCCCTTTCACTTCAAATCCTTCTGGCTGATGCATGTAGATCTCTTCCTTCAAATCTCCATGAAGGAATGCAGTTTTCACATCTAACTGCTCAAGCTCAAGATCCATGCTAGCCGCTAATCCGAGAACTGTTCGGATTGATGTCATCTTTACAACCGGAGAAAATATTTCATCAAAATCAATGCCTTCCTTCTGTGCAAAGCCTTTAACCACCAAGCGTGCTTTATACTTTACAAGCTTTTCATCATCCCTTTTTACTTTGAAGACCCATTTGTTCCTCAAAGCCTTCCGTCCTCTCGGAAGTGTAGTCAACTCATAAGTTTCATTCTTATTTAAAGAATCCATCTCCTCTTGCATTGCTTTCAACCAGCAATTGCTTTCTTTATGAGTCTTGACTTCCTCAAAGGTCTCGGGCTCCCCCTCATCAGCAATTAAGATATACTCGGATGAAAGATATCTTCCTGATGGTCTTCGTTCTCTCGTAGAACGTCGTGGCTGAGTTTCTTCAGCTTCAGGCTGAGGTGGTAGCTCCCCCTGCTCAGCAGCCTCATCATCTGCCGTATCATCTCCATCATCTTCTAATGTATCTGGATTTCTAGCTTGCCTTGGTTGTTGAGTGCTCCCAAAATTCTCAAAATTTTGAGACTCATGAAAAACCACATCTCTGCTCCTGAATATCTTCTTCGATTCAGGATTCCACAACCGATACCCGAACTCTGGGTCCCCGTAGCCAACGAGAATACACGGAGTTGATTTATCTTCAAGCTTTGTTCTATGCTCCTTTGGGATGTGTGCAAAAGCCTTGCATCCAAACACCCGCAAGTAGGAATAGGAAACATCCTTTTCTAACCAGATCTTCTCTGGAATCTCAAAATTCAGAGGTGCCGATGGAGATCGATTGATCAAGTAGCAAGCTGTTCTTACAGCTTCTCCCCAAAATGACTTCGGCAGTTTAGACATTTTCAACATGCATCTGACTCGTTCAGCAATGGTGCGGTTCATTCTTTCCGCAACGCCATTCTGTTGTGGGGTGCCAGGAACTGTTCTTTCATGCCGGATACCATGCTTTGCAAGATACTCTTTAAACTCTTTTGAAGTGTACTCCCCCCCGTTGTCACTACGAAGGCACTTCAGTTGTTTCCCTGTTGATCTTTCAACCATGGCATGAAACTTCTGGAAGTACTCAAACACTTGATCTTTGGATTTGAGTATCTCAACCCACACCTTTCGAGATGCTTCATCAATGAAGGTAACAAAGTACCTATTTCCGCTTAAGGACTCCACCTCAAACGGACCACATACATCAGAATAAACTCTTTCTAATAGCTTCGACTTTTTCTTCAATGGACTGCTAAAAGACACTCTATGTTGTTTCCCGAATAAACAATATTCGCACGACTGCAATGCAGTTCCTTTAGCAAATGGAATGAGGGATTTCTTTGCTAGAATCTGCAGCCCTTTCTCGCTCATGTGACCAAGCCTCTTGTGCCACAAACTTGCTGAAGCTTCATCTTCAACTGTATTCAACTCATTTGAACACATCGTTACTTGTGTCTTGTACAAAGAGCCACAAGTGGAACCTCTTGCAACCACCAACGAACCCGTAGTAAGCTTCCACCTTCCACCACTGAAGGTATTTACGTACCCCTGCTTGTCTAGCGCCATGCCAGAAATCAAGTTGAGCCGTAAGTCCGGAACATGCCTGACATCTTTCAAAGTCATTGAACAACCCGTGTTTGTCTCAATATAGATGTCACCAATGCCTGCGATCTTTGACTGATCTGAGTTACCCATTCTTACAGTACCAAAGTCCCCTGACTTGTACGTCGTAAAGAATTCCTGAGTGGGTGTTGCATGATACGTTGCTCCAGTATCTATCACCCATTCGACCTTCTGATCATCAACATGTAAGCATTCTTCTTCCCCAAAAGAAAGGATCACAACATCTTCTGTCATAGCAGCTGTTGTACTTTTCTCGGCATGTTTCCCTTGCTGACCATTGTTCCGCTCTCTGAGCCAGGCCCTACAATCCTTTTTGTAATGACCCTTCTTCTTACAATAGTAGCATTCAACATTTGCATTTGATTTGCCACCGGAATTAAAATTCCTGCTTTTACTACGTCCTCGGTTTGTCTCCCTGTAGTTGCTTCTACCCCTGTTTTCAGTAACAAGAGCCTGGGAATCTTGGCTGACTCCTTGTACCTTTCTTCTCATGGATTCACTAAGGATACTCTACTTAATTGATCGCAATGTTAGTTGCTCGGTTGGTATAGCATTAGTTACTGTCACCACTAGCGTATCCCAACCGGATGGTAAAGTATTGAGAAGAAATATTGCTTGGAATTTCTGTTCAAACTCCATCTTCATATTTGATAGTTGATTTAACAACCCTTGGAATTCGCTCATATGCTCTGACATGTTGTTCCCATCCTGGTACCTCATGTTCACCAGCTGACGAACTAGAAAAGTTACATTTTGTGAACTTTTCTCTTGGAACGTAGACTCTAATGTCGTCCAAAGTGTATAAGCGTCTTCTTCTTCAGAGACATGATGATACTCCGAATTATCAATCCATCGACGAATGAGACTGATAGTTTTCATGTTCATCTTCTTCCGGTCAGCATCAGACTTTGCTGCAGGTTTGACTCCTTTCAGCTCCACCGGATCAAACAAGTCCTTACTATAAAGCAAATCCTTTATTCTGCTTTTCCGCATCGGATAATTTGAAGCTGTTAGGCTTACCATTATACTGGAAGAATCATCCATTTTAATTTACCAAAGACTCTGGGAATCTCAACTTAGAACCACACAAGTTGGCCAGGAAAGTGGATGTGTTTGGGGAGCCTTCCGTATTAGTACGGCGCTTTATCAAATAACCACTGCGCACAAAGCACTTTCCTAGACACCAACAACGTGGGCCCCAGCTCTGATACCAACTGTTAGGAATTCCCGTTTCCTGTCTTTGCGTAAATTAAATACGGAGATTATAACAGTCAATAATAATAACAGATATTGACAGATGAACACCAAGATTTATACGTGGAAAACCCCCTTAAACCAAAGAGGTAAAAACCACGGGACCTGCTCCGAATGTTTCCACTATAATGATAATAATGGTTACAATATTCTCTCTCAAGTTTACGAAGTAACACTTGAGGCACAACTGAATAGAAATACAACGATTCACTACTCCTTCGGTACTGGACCGGATAACCTGGACAGAACTATCCCTTCGGTACTTGACCGGATAACCTGGAGGACTCCCCTTGTTGCGGCTGCAATAGCTGGACGAACTCCTAATGCTGTAAACCCAGATGGCTACAGCCCGACCAAACTCTCACACTAACTCACCCGAAACGAAAGAATAGAGTAGCACGAGGGCCCCCTATCATGACTTGCCTGAAACTACCGCAAGGTAAGTTTCCTACTAGACGGACTATCTAGCAGCTATAAACTAAGAAATGAGGGAGAGAAGAGAGTAAGATGTTTTGGTGTATTTTGGTAATGAAGGGAGTGGGGGTATTTATAGGATGGAGGGTAGTAGGTGAGGGGGGGTAGGTGAATGGTTGGTGAGTTTGTCAAAAGAATAATTAGGCCGGTGCCTAACACGTTTGCTAACGTTCCCGTATTCGATGCATCTCCAAATGTTAAATTTTCAATCATTCTCCAACAATCAGATTTTGAGCCATAAACCGAAGATTTATAATATATTTCACTAAAACGACCATAAGCAATCAAGGCAAATACTTTAAATTCATCTTTCGATTCATCGTAGCCAAACCCACACACTGTAATTTGGCAGTTTTCTTGATTTTCTAGTGGACGGATTCCACAAGAATGCACGTCCATCAAAACATGCTAAACAAACCAACCCATTACAAGAACCCACAACATACGTAAAGTGATCTATATCTTTCATAGGATAGTCAAGTTCAAGAGCCTCTCAGTGACGGACTCATGTAGCAGAGAATACATGGAACAACTCTGAAGCCTGAGGTATTCGCATGGACCCTCAATTTCGATGAATGGGCGATAAACATGGTTTGAAAAAGACACCTCGCTTAGAAGGAGATGATGGTGAGTAGTTTGAGTGTCATTATTTGACTTTGAGAGATGAGTTTTAACGAAATCAGGAGCAGAAATAAGAGACAACCATGACTTACAGACAGACCTAAATCGCAAAAGAGTCTTCACGGGAAGTCTTGAGAGAATGTCTTCGATGAGCTCATCTAGAAGGATGGAGGTAGGGTTAGGGTTCTCATGAGTTGCCATGATCAGATTCGGATTATATTGTTCATATATATAAGAAAACAAATTAGGGTTTCATGGGGGCCATTATATTATTTAAGATTATTTTTATCTTACACGAGAATATATATAAAAAATGAGAAAAAAAGTCCTGAGGTTACCTCAGGAGAGTTACCTGAGGTAGTAGTGTAAATATTTGTGGCATTTTTGTAAATATTGAATTTTTTTAAAAAAATCCTGTAATTACAATTATACCCTCATGCATTAATATGGAAAATCTATGTTATCTCAGGTAATTTTCCTGAGGTTACCTCAGGAACATCAAACCCATAAAAAATATGTGATATATGATCAGTGTCCAACTGCTACTGAAATTTTAATCAACCTTCGTAAATAAGATAGAAGATAATAATAAAATTTATATTTAAATTATCACGTAACCGACTCTGACTTTATCTCTTTTATTATGTTCCTACATAAGAATTTGCAGTTTACTCTCTTTTGGTTCTAATCGGTATCCAAGAACTACTAGAGATCAAAGTGTATTGTTTTCTTTTCCTAGTTGGCTAGGAATTAAATCAGGCACACACCTATATACCTATTACTTTCTTCATAATCATAAACGTGAATACATCATGAGTTCTTCGGCTAATGCTTTTGCAGAGATAAATAAGATTACGAAAAAAAAGAAAAAAATTGCTGAGAATAACAAGAAAGTTGCCGAGGAAAAGATGAAAGCAAAGACCAAGAAGAACAAGAAGAAAGAAAGTTGTGTGAGAGATGGTCAAAACAGTTTGGATAGTATTGCTGTGAATCAAAGGTATAATGGCCAGGGCAACATCGGGGATGGGCTGGCTACTCAAGAGAACAAGACATTTAACCATCATGGTAACTAGAATCAAGGAAAAATTTCTGTTAACTCTGTGATTCTCATAAAAGAAGAATTATGTGAACGATTGCTTGTTAGAGAAAAGGAGAGAAAGAAAGAGGAAGCAGAACGCCGAGAACGATGGCTTGCTAGAGAAGCAGAACGCAAACAACGCCAAGAACAATGGCTTGCTAGAGAAGCAGAACGCAAACAACGCCAAGAACGACTACTTGCTAGAGAAGCAGAACGTAACGAACGATTGCTTGCTAGAGAAGCAGAAAGTAAACAACGACGGCTTGCTAGAGAAGAGAGAGAAAGAAAGAGATGGCGAGGAAGACTTTGAAAGAATACGAGGAACAAAAGACCTATGAGAAGCAGAAGGCCAAGATGGCAAGTTTGAGTGTTCCGGAGACACCCCTAAGGGAAACAACACTTGACAATTTTTACACAAAGCAAAAATCCAAGGATGAAACAATCAAGAAGGATCACAATACTAAAAAGTACTGGAAGGCTCGCAAGACAATGAACAATGAGGAATTCTTGAAGCTACCAACAGAAAGAGAAGGAAAAGATGGTCAAGACGGAAGCATGGGTGAAGATTACGCATTACCAGATGAGGATGATACTACTGTGAAGGTGAAAGCAGGGTCTGCTCCTGATTTAAGTGAGGCCAGTTTTCCCGTCCTTGGAAAAGTCACAAAGCCTCTAAATGTTTTTTGAGAAGATTACTTTATTTTTGTACTTACATTAGCTTTCTTTTTGTGCTTTCCACGTAGCAAGTCACCTGAGTTTCCTCCCTAGTATTAGTATATAATGGCACTAAAATAGTGATCACATTGGAGAATACCATGACAAGGTCCTACCAATATTCTGATTTAGGTAGTTCCATGACTTGGCAGAAGGTGCAGACCAGGTCTCAGACATAAAACTTTACCCATTTAAAATGGCCTGGAAGAAATAAGAAAGTTACCTGATTATGCATCATGAGTTACCCATTTAAAACTTGATATTTTGGATGTGATAAGGTCACTGAAGTTTTTTAAATTATTTGACTGTAGGTAAGTAGGTGCCTTGATCTCCTTTCCGTCTTCATTGTGAAGACTGCATTTGCAGAATCACTACATGGAAGAAGTGCAGAACCTTTATTTTTTGTTGTAAATTAAGTTAAGATCTGCTACTAATAGCTCCACAAGTCGATTAAGTACATCAGACTTTGTAAGAAAACAATAAAGAGGTAGTCCACAACTAGCTCCAGCAGCCTGTAAGATAATAGAGAAGTCCTACACCCCGAGGTCGTTAATTGCCATTAACCACAACTTGCACAGCGGGGAGCAATGCATGGTCGGATCTGCCATATCCTGCATCAAATAGTCCAAACGAAATTAAAAACCGTGTTGCAATGAACAGTAAATTAAATAGGTGATGCAAGGACAAATTATATAGTGTCAAACTTCAATGCCATATTTGCAATATTATCCTCCGGAACTGGTTGACCGCATATATTAAGATGTTTTAATTCTTATTATATTGAGGTTTCTCCAATATTCAGTTTTCGAAATTGCTGTGTACATTCTTAAAACACTGCATTGTGGAATTTAAATGTTCCCATTAGCTTCCTCTTCCCTCCCCATCCTCACCAACATTTTGAATGCCTCTGTGACCTCGAATGCCACCAAAACTCGAAAGCAGACTTTTTAACCGTGCAGCCTACTTCGTATCTCTCTAAACAACACTCATGAAGGACACACAGATTTACGTAGTATGTTTATTACAAATTTTGAAGCACGTCAAAATGTTTGTGTTTACTTGAAAGTTAAAAGTACACCAGATAGCAAGGTACGTGACCAAAGGGTACACCGGAAATTAAGAGAAAAGTGAAACAACTGCATTAAGAATTTTCCTGTCTTGCTGGAAACAAGATGATTGAAGAATTCAAAGCTAATGTTGAGAAGTTGATTTCTTTAGTTGACATGCTTATGATTCTACGTCTCTGACATCAAATAAAAAGGTTAGCTTCATCGCTGTGCAAGTCCTCTCGGTTTCAGTCAAAAAATTACTGTAATATTTTAATCAATCAGCGTATCAGCTTAATTGTAGGGATAGTACAGTAGCAGATAAATCTGTTCATAGCAGAATTCGTACGTAATTTTGGATACAGGAGCAGGACTTTAACAGACATGAACCAAATACGTTCAAAGCAGATTTCTGTTGATGAAACTAAGCAAGTGTTTTCTCATGTACATGTAAAATTATCAAAAAAAATCAGGTGTTAAACTATGGTTCTCAAATATATAGAGAGGGTGAATGAATATTTTGCCTTTATTTGATTTACTTTCTTGAAACTTTTAAACATGTATGAAAGATAGTAGTCTAGATGTGCATGAGTAAGTGCTTGCAATTGTAAATAAATCAACACAAAGAGATTACCAATCTAACAAATTATTAGAATGATATGCAACAATCTGAATTCAGAATGAATCCAGCTTCTACTTTAAAGAGCAATAATGTTCTTAGTTTCTACTTCAAAGAGCAATAATGTTCTTACTTAATCATAAATAAAACGTTTCCTTAATGCCTTGAGTTCCGTCAAGGGCATCAAACGTGATATAGTACCTATAGGGACAAACAGGCTCCACATTTGTCTTGATCACATGGTCAACGTCAAAGTGTGTACCCTGTTAAAATGAGTTCGAAAACATAAGCTAAAACGGTATGATGTGGTTAGGGGCATTAAAAATGATATGCACAGGGCTAAAAAAAAAAAACTTATCCTTATTGTACTTCAGAATTGCAAGACGCGCACAATCCATGATTTCATGTAATCTTCACCATCAGTTATACCTGCTGCTGGGTGGTAATAAGTACGTATCATTCCAGCATCGTTCACTTTTGAATAGTCCTGAACATCAAATCCCTACAGTAACTGGCAAACTATCAGTAATACGGAATATAGTACAGTCATATTTGGTAATGGCATCAATCAACTAAAGGTCATGCTTAGATGTTAAATGATTTAACATCTAAACAATGTGAATTCTAGTAAGAATTTTACAGGACCTTTTTATGCAGCCCCAAAAGCACCCCCCCGCCCCCCGGGCACCAGCACTAACATGCATTAAGTAAGTCATCAACAATCTCTTTAAAATGCACTATCAGAAGATGGCATCATATAATTCTAAAATCCTCAAAACAATTTTGGGCACTAAGAAATATACATTCAGGTGTACCATTAGCTAACCGTTCACACACTTTCAAGTTGTACTGAAAAATAGAATTAAACAGAGAACCCAATTTTTTCCTGATGATGTCAAATAAAATGAAGTAGACATTCCACTCACTGGAACGACTTGTGTTCCATGTACTTAAATACCAGAAATGTATAGACATGGGGAAAGAATTTCAAATAAAACTTGACAATTGAAAAGTACAGTTAAATCAATAATCTTTCATACCCAGGATGGTGTCATAAAAAATAGGCAACAATATTTTAGGCTGAGTGTCACAATGGCACGAGCCTCGACATGGTATAAAGCTTACAAGTAAGATGTCATACCAGGCTTGTATATTCAGGTATTAGTTTGTAAAACTCCGCAAAGAAGTCAAGTGGATCTATATTTAAGACCTCAACACTCTAGGCATACACAGCCAAACATCTCGAACAATTCCCGGGAGATCCATTGACATCACTTCTGCCTCAAGCAAGTTTTCTAAGGGGTTCATAAGCAACTTGATGTGCAAATTTCCCAATTCCATTTAAACATGAACCAAATAGTGGGTGTTCCCCCTGAAGAAGGAACAAAATAACAAAACACGAAACATGTGAATACTTAATACGATGCATATCAATTGCACTGTCAAGGACATTGAAATGCAAACAGTTTATCAGTCTATCTACTATGATAACAAAAACCAATTTTCTTCAAGACTGACATTTCTTTTAATTAGATAGTTAAAAAGGGAAACTCTTCAAGAGACTCAAGACAAACATATTGAGGAGATGAGTATGAACCACCCTGTTCGAGAGGCCTCGGATTATACAAGACCTTTTCATTCAGCCATCCCCAATCCATGAATACACACACACAAGCACAACATGTATAAACTAAGCGCATCCCTGATCTCTTTAGCTATATGTCTCAAGTAATGAAGCATTATCAAAACATAGCATTGTAGAAAACTTCTTAAGATACCACTCGGGCATTCAGGTGTACCATTAGCTAACAGTTACACACTAGCAAATTGAATTTTCAAATGGAAGTAAAGAAAACAAAACCAATTATTTCCTAGTACACAAAGCCCATAAAAAGACTAGTTAAATTTTGTAGACATGGAGGGAAGAATACTGAAAAACAATGGAAAAGAACAGTATAGAAACGAAAATCTTTCATACCCAACAAAAATTCTAGGCTGAGTGTGACAATAGCATGATCCACAAAATCGCATGTCATAAAGATTACAAATAAAATGTTGATCAACATATCTTCTGTATGATCATTAAAGATAATGCTAGAGGGCTTTTATGGAAGCATCTTCTAAGTTGTTACAGGAATTGGAATAGCATATTTTTGTATATAACACATGGCATATAGACATCAAATCAGCTCGAGATCCTATCTGAAGTGGGTAAGCCTCCAACATTGAGCACCTGTATATAGCACACTTTAATCACACAATTTAGACTAAGAGTGACCAGAAGCTACCAAATTAGTGTCAAATTGGGTCCTCCACCTTCGACTGACAATCCAATTAGAGGACAATGTAACATACAATAGTAAGAACTGGACAATGGGCGCGGGACCAGGACAACACTAATACGACATCTATTAGGATCAGCAGCACAAAAATGATCTATTCAAATGTAGAAATGTAAACTACTAGGGCTTTAACGACAATTTTCATACCTCAGTTAAATAAGGGTGCAACTGGCAATCATGTGCTTTCACAAGGGCAGCAATCAACTGAACAACTTAGACACTAACTTCCCCACCACGCTTTTCCCTTGTTCGTAAACAGTAACTTTAGAGCGGCACCACACAGTTTCCTAACCCCAAAATGTAAAGTAAGGCAATTATGACCATACAAATGAACTCAGACCTTATAAGCAGGCTGTAAGAAAAATATAGATGATTACAAAAGCAAATAGAAATGAGATAGTAGACAACCTAACAACATAATCAGTGAAACTTATGTTTTTGACAACAATCGCTAACAACCTCTGGCTGAAGTTAATTAGAATGAGGTACTGCCTCCACCGAAGAAATAAAAATAAATGGAAACACACTGGAAGGCAACCTGCCCTCCTAGATGAAATAGCTAAAGCAGGTATCCCTGCAAATGCACAAAGCTAAACAGTCACTGGGAACATTAACTCAATTTTTTTTGTTTAGAACATGAACTCATATTAAATATGCAAAATGTTGTAAACAGATACAATTAACTTAAGTAGTCCATAAGCAACATATACACGGTCACAAAGATTATAGGAAAATATATAGGATTTCGATTAAAGTTGAAAGCTCGTATACCCTGAAGCAGTTAGGAGCATACAAAAGCCCAGACACATTCATACACAAATATATCGCTCTAAAATATAAATAACATGGAGGTACCCAAGATATATTTCCTGTATGTAACGTGATCTTAAATGTTCCCAGACAAAATTCATCATTTCTCTGTACCATTGTAGTGGTTATTAAGCCAAATTAAACAACCAAGGCCTACAAATATCATGCATAGAAATAAGTTGCTAACATAGGTAAGTATAGTCAATCCTCGCAGCACAAAGATTGAATATCCTTTCTAGTTTCTCCCTGTTGCTATTACAATAAATGAGTACAGCCTATGCAAAGTTAACGTCAAGTAGCTATTTGGTATGGCATCAAACAACTTAAGGTCATGCTTATTGAATATTAAGCCAGTAATATCCTTTCCAGGGCAATAGATACATTTGGTAAGAGTTAATGATTATGTTTTTCAAAACTATTAAACATCCAAACAGTATGAATTCTAGTTGAAAAATTCCGAAACCTTTTCATGCAGCCACAAAAGCCACCCCAATCTGCACCAAATACACGTGCAAGCACTATCATCCAAGTCATCATCAATCTCTTTAAAATGCATTATCAAAAGATAGCATTATATAATTCTAAAATCCTCAAAATAATTTTGGGGCACTGAGAAAATATACATTCAGGTGTACCAT
The DNA here is from genome assembly GCA_037693485.1 of Kitagawia praeruptora. Classification (NCBI taxonomy): domain Eukaryota; kingdom Viridiplantae; phylum Streptophyta; class Magnoliopsida; order Apiales; family Apiaceae; genus Kitagawia; species Kitagawia praeruptora. The sequence continues at coordinate 20,976,627 of CM075347.1, forward strand.
TAGCTAGCTAACCCTTCACACACTTGCAAATTGTATTGGAAAATAGAATTAAACAGAGAACCCAATTTTTACCTAATGATGTCAAATAAAATGAAGTAGAATTAGCAGTAGCGAAACTCTAGTAAGAAAGATGATGAGATGACCATTGCTTGCTCCTTTTCAGTAGGCAGTCTGATCCGATACCTGCAGGTGCATAAAGCCCATAGGAAAAAGTTAAACACAGTGCTACAGGATTCACTAGTCATGTTATGGAACCACGAATTGAATATCTCCTCCCGCATGGCGATTCCATCTCTCCCCATTTATCGTGGAACACGATCCAATTTACCAAATATACGGCCCACAAATCCTACAAAGGAAGAAAATAAGAACACTTAAGGTCGCGATCCAAAAGAGAAAAAGGAAGATTTGAGGCCAACAACTTAGAACCTGATCATGAGACAATGAAAAGACCAATTTCAGCAACAAATAGATTACAACAAGAAGCAGCAAAAACCAATTGTTATCATGACATCACCAAGTCAAAGACATGACCTCCTATAATGTTTAAAAATTGTCAAGTATCAGTCAGGTAGTGACATAAGCAAGATGACGTCACTATTGTGACATCATAACTACTGTAACAAGAGTAGCCATAGTAGTAAGTAGTAACAAGTACACATAGCTCACTGCACCAATTCCGTGCGCACTCCGGCACACCCCGCATTGCGCGCGGAATCGCCCAAGTAAAGAATCCCTGCTTTGTAGTCAATATCTCTTCTTTATCTATCTATATTCTACATAAATCGTAACAAAATTGAAGTAACTATTTTCAGGGTCTTAGTATAACCCTCGTATCTGGTTCATGGGTCCCTGTGCCGGATTCGTGGGAGATAACGTCCCACTTACCGGAACAACTCGTATTCCATGTACGCAAATACTAGAAATGTGTATACATGGGGGAAGAATTCCAAAAAAAACTTGACAATTGAGAAGTACAATTAAATCGATAATCTTTCATACCCAGGATAGTGTCTTCAAAAACAGGTAACAATATTTTAGGCTGAGTGTCACAATAGCACAAGCCTCGCATTCACATATATACGAGTGAAGAGGGATTATATGAAATAAATCTTACAAGTAAAATGTCATACCAGGCTTGTATTCAAGAATTAGTCTGTAAAGCTGCGCAACGAAGTCCCATAGATCTATATTTAAGACCTCAAGGTCATCACCTTGAAAGCGACAATGCAACACTCTAGGCGTTCAGATACAGTCAAACATCTCGAACAATTCTCAGGAGATCCACTGACATCACTTCTGCCTTATAAGCAAGTTGATGTGAAAATTTCCCAGTTCAATTTAAACATGAAACAAATAGTGGGTGTCCCCCCTGAAGAAGCAGCAATAGCTGTAGAAGTGGCTTCTGATCTAAGGAACAAAATAACAAAACACGAAACATGTGAATACTTAATACGAAGCATATCAATTGCACTGTCAAGAACATTGAAATGCAAACAGTTTATCAGTCTATCTACTATGATAACAAAAACCAATTCTCTTCAGGAATGACATTTCTTTTAATTAGATAGTTAAAAAGGGAAACTCTTCAAGAGACTCAAGACAAACATATTGAGGAGATGAGTATGAACCACCCTGTTCGAGAGGCCTCGGATTATACAAGACCTTTTCATTCAGCCATCCCCAATCCATGAATACACACACACAAGCACAACATGTATAAACTAAGCGCATCCCTGATCTCTTTAGCTATATGTCTCAAGTAATGAAGCATTATCGAAACATAGCATTGTAGAAAACTTCTTAAGATACCACTCGGGCATTCAGGTGTACCATTAGCTAACAGTTACACACTAGCAAATTGAATTTTCAAATGGAAGTAAAGAAAACAAAACCAATTATTTCCTAGTACACAAAGCCCATAAAAAGACTAGTTAAATTTTGTAGACATGGAGGGAAGAATACTGAAAAACAATGGAAAAGAACAGTATAGAAACGAAAATCTTTCATACCCAACAAAAATTCTAGGCTGAGTGTGACAATAGCATGATCCACAAAATTGCATGTCATAAAGATTACAAATAAAATGTTGATCAACATATCTTCTGTATGATCATTAAAGATAATGCTAGAGGGCTTTTATGGAAGCATCTTCTAAGTTGTTACAGGAATTGGAATAGCATATTTTTGTATGTAACACATGGGATCGGATATAGACATCAAATCAGCTCGAGATCCTATCTGAAGTGGGTAAGCCTCCAACATTGAGCACCTGTATATAGCACACTTTAATCACACAATTTAGACTAAGAGTGACCAGAAGCTACCAAATTAGTGTCAAATTGGGTCCTCCACCTTCGACTGACAATCCAATTAGAGGACAATGTAACATACAATAGTAAGAACTGGACAATGGGCGCGGGACCAGGACAACACTAATACGACATCTATTAGGATCAGCAGCACAAAAATGATCTATTCAAATGTAGAAATGTAAACTACTAGGGCTTTAACGACAATTTTCATACCTCAGTTAAATAAGGGTGCAACTGGCAATCATGTGCTTTCACAAGGGCAGCAATCAACTGAACAACTTAGACACTAACTTCCCCACCACGCTTTTCCCTTGTTCGTAAACAGTAACTTTAGAGCGGCACCACACAGTTTCCTAACCCCAACATGTAAAGTAGGGCAATTATGACCATACAAATGAACTCAGACCTTATAAGCAGGCTGTAAGAAAAATATAGATGATTACAAAAGCAAATAGAAATGAGATAGTAGACAACCTAACAACATAATCAGTGAAACTTATGTTTTTGACAAAAATCGCTAACAACCTCTGGCTGAAGTTAATTAGAATGAGGAACTGCCTCCACCGAAGAAATAAAAATAAATGGAAACACACTGGAAGGCAGCCTGCCCTCCTAGATGAAATAGCTAAAGCAGGTATCCCTGCAAATGCACAAAGCTAAACAGTCACTGGGAACATTAACTCACTTTTTTTTGTTTAGAACATGAACTCATATTAAATATGCAAAATGTTGTAAACAGATACAATTAACTTAAGTAGTCCATAAGCAACATATACATGGTCACAAAGATTATAGGAAAATATATAGGATTTCGATTAAAGTTGAAAGCTCGTATACCCTGAAGCAGTTAGGAGCATACAAAAGCCCAGACACATTCATACACAAATATATCGCTCTAAAATATAAATAACATGGAGGTACCCAAGATATATTTCCTGTCTGTAACGTGATCTTAAATGTTCCCAGACAAAATTCATCATTTCTCTGTACCATTGTAGTGCTTATTAAGCCAAATTACACAACCAAGGCCTACAAATATCATGCATAGAAATAAGTTGCTAACATAGGTAAATATAGTCAATTCTCGCAGCACAAAGATTGAATATCCTTTCTAGTTTCTCCATGTTGCTATTTCAATAAATGAAGTACATCCTATGCAAAGTTAACGTCAAGTAGCTATTTGGTATGGCATCAAACAACTTAAGGTCATGCTTATTGAATATTAAGCCAGTAATATCCTTTCCAGGGCAATAGATACATTTGGTAAGAGTTAATGATTATGTTTTTAAAAACTATTAAACATCCAAACAGTATGAATTCTAGTTGAAAAATTCCGAAACCTTTTCATGCAGCCACAAAAGCCACCCCAATCTGCACCAAATACACGTGCAAGCACTATCATCCAAGTCATCATCAATCTCTTTAAAATGCATTATCAAAAGATAGCATTATATAATTCTAAAATCCTCAAAACAATTTTGGGGCACTGAGAAAATATACATTCAGGTGTACCATTAGCTAGCTAACCCTTCACACACTTGCAAATTGTATTGGAAAATAGAATTAAACAGAGAACCCAATTTTTACCTAATGATGTCAAATAAAATGAAGTAGAATTAAGCAGTAGCAAATCTCTAGTATGAAAGATGATGAGATGACCATTGCTTGCTCCTTTTCAGTAGGCAGTCTGATCCGATACCTGCAGGTGCATAAAGCCCATAGGAAAAAGTTAAACACAGTGCTACAGGATTCACTAGTCATGCTATGGAACCACGAATTGAATATCTCGTCCCGCATGGCCATTCCATCTCTCCCCATTTATCGTGGAACACGATCCAATTTACCAAATATACGACCCACAAATCCTACAAAGGAAGAAAATAAGAACACTTAAGGTCGCGATCCAAAAGAGAAAAAGGAAGATTTGAGGCCAACAACTTAGAACCAAAATAACAAAACACGAAACATGTGAATACTTAATACGATGCATATCAATTGCACTGTCAAGAACATTGAAATGCAAACAGTTTATCAGTCTATCTACTATGATAACAAAAACCAAATCTCTTCAGGAATGACATTTCTTTTAATTAGATAGTTAAAAAGTGAAATTCTTCGAGAGACTTAAGTAGACCAACATATTGACAGGAAATGAGTATGAACCACCCTGTTCCAGAGGCCTCGAAATTTACGAGACCTTTTCATTCAGTCACCCCCAATCCACGAACACACACGCACAAGCACAACATGTATAAACTAAGCGCATCCCTGATCTCTTTAGCTATTTGTCTCAAGTAATGAAGCATTATCAAAACATAGCATTGTAGAAAACTTCTTAAGATACCACTCGGGCATTCAGGTGTACCATTAGCTAACAGTTACACACTGGCAAATTGAATTTTCAAATGAAAGTAAAGAAAACAAAACCAATTATTTCCTAGCTAGCCCATAAAAAGAACTAGTTAAATTTGTAGACATGGAGGGAAGAAAACTGAAAAACAATGGAAAAGCACAGTATAGAAACGAAAATATTTCATACCCAACAAAGACTCTAGGCCGAGTGTGACAATAGCATGATCCACAAAATCGCATGTCATAAAGATTACAAATAAAATGTTGATCAACATATCTTGTGTAGTTGTGTATATGATCATTAAAGATTTATGTTGCAGGAATTGGAACAGCATACTTTTGTTTATCATAACAAAATAACAATGGCAGATACTAGAATGCAGACAGATCATTACCGAAGAGTTGGATTGAAGAGTTTGAAAAGTTTTTGACTTTTTGAGTAGAGGAAGGAAAAAGAACATGGGAAAAATATAAGTTTATTATACTCCATCCGTCTTGTCACATCCAGGAAAAACATGTGCTATAAATTGATTAGCAATAAAACATCAACCCAAACATTTACTCCATCCGTCCCAAAAATTTTTTTCATATTTCCCTTGGACACGTTTGCCAATTTAATTTCTTATTATAATATTCAATATAAAAACTTTACTATATTAAAGTACTCATAAATATGAATTCAACAAGATCACTCATGACTATATTTGATTTTATAGATTAACCATAAATTAATAATTTATCTCTTGTTGTTATGAACAATGTCGACATATCAAACGAGAAAAACAATATGGGACCGGGAAGTACCATAAATTTATATCATTAAATCTTTTTATCACAAACATCAACCCAAACAGGCCCATTAAAAACTTTATTCATTTTTTAATTAGCAATAAAAAAACTTTATTCATTTTTATTTTTTAAATAATTACACTTATATACTTTACACCTTTCCAATGTGAGTGTCTTTGTCAAAATTACCGTCACTGCTGTAGTGTCCAACTGTCCATCCAAGAGGTATTGACAAGAAGAGAATCTACAGGATTAAATGATCAATTTCAAGTTTCAACCAATTTCTCAATTTTTTTTTCACTTTTTAACTAATGGACTTTTTCAATAATTCCTCGTATAAAAAAATGTACTCGTAACTCGTAAGTAATATAACAAAAATGTAGTCCAGATGGAGTGTGTAAAGATATAAAACAAATTTTGATATGATGAAAATTAAAATTTACAGATTAATAAGAAAATAGGTTTTTTAACGAAAAATTTGAACATAAGAAACTTGACTTCACATGCAATTATACAAAGACCTTCCATCTTTTCCGTATTAAGGCCCCGTTTGTCTTCAATCAATCAATATATCAATCATCATCAATCATCAATCAATATATATATATATATATAAAGGAGGATACGCGGGAGCTTAGTTGACGCTTTAATATCGTCTCAATCTATTTTTCTAATTTTCTAGAATTTTAGAATTTTAAATACTAATAAATGTAAAAATATCATTTAACATATTAGAAGTAGAATAAGTGTTCGAATTTATAGATGAGAAGAGTTCGAATTTATTGAGAAGACATATAAATAGAAGTTCTATTGAAAGTAGAATAGTTATTTAATTATATGGCATATGATTAAAAGTTCTATTAAAAGTATAATAAGAGTTCGAATAAGTACTAATAAATATAAAAATATCTTTTACCATATTAGAAGTAGAATAGGTGTTTGAATTTATAGATGAGAAGAATTCAAAATTATAGGGAAGACATATGATTAGAAGTTCTACTGAAAGTATAAAATCTGTCCAGTTTCTGTCCAGCGGAAAGATGGAACTCAAAACCATAGCTAGGAAGCTTTTTTGGTGATCTATAGCTCAAATCAAAGCTTATGAAGAGGCCAAGATGTTGTAAAAATTTGAGAGCCAAACTCTTATTTTTCGATTTTCTATGATTTTTACAAAGTGATGAATGAATAGTAATCTTCAAGAACTAACTTTTGGTTTTATGATTTCTTTAGTTGATCCAAGTTACTTTAAGGTTGTTTAAGGACTATCCAATGCTTATTAAGTGTTGTTCACTCTACAAAGAAGGTATAAAGCTCAAGAACCCTTAGTATTATTTTGAGTTGATGATGGATTATGGTTGGTTAAGTAGTTAAAGTTGTATAAAGTATGAAATCATGATGATATATGTGTTATAAGTGATTTGATTGAGTATGGAAGTGAGTTGTGCTTGTAACCATAGCTGGTATGATGACCACATGGTGTAGGGAATAATATATGTGTTGGATGATGGATTGGGAGGAGTGATGATTTGGGAATTGTTAAGAATATAGTCGTTATAATGTCCGATTTTCGTTAAAACTAAAACTACCTTGTATTTAGGCAGAGGTCACGAACTGGTAAAGGTTAGTAGGGTGTGTCAACTGACCATGATAGGATAGATATTAGTTCATAGATCATTTTGATATAAAGTACGTCAAAATCTGATGAACGGTTTAGGAGAAAAGTGAGTTTTAGTGAAAGTCGTTCGGAAATCGAGAAAATGCAATTGTGTCAACTTTGAGGCTATAATTGACATACTTAAACATTTTTAAATATTATGAAATTTTGGGATATTGTAGTAGGGTGGTCAGAGAGCTATTACCAGTTGACATTGGGTCAAAATTCAAAATTTATAATTTATGAGAATTTTTACAGTCGAGAGTGATTGTTAAGGAAATGGTGAAAAACACTGAAACTTTGATGGAGTTTAAAAGTGGATAAGTTCTTGGAACTTTTGGGTCAATAATGATATTTTAAACATAGATATGTGTCAAGGGTGTTAGTATATATATATCTAGGGGTTAAGTGGTTAAGTGGAATATATTCTGATGGTGATCCTTTTCGTTTCTATAGATACTTGAGACGAGCACTGGATCATACTTTTTGGGATTAGAGATCGAGGCAAGATTTCTTCTATCTTTACTTTGAAAAATTATTTATCTTCAAGGAAAGATGATTTCATGGAATATATATGTGATTCTATTATTACTATATTGTTAAGGATTTCACTTTCCTGATTTTGGGAATTTAAAGGAGATGTATATGAATATGAGTATGGATATAGATTAAAGGGAGCCAGATTTCTTTTATCTTTATTTTTATAAATTGTTTATGTTCAAAGGAAATGGTTTTGGTGGATAATATATGAATCTTATATGATGAGATGATTAGGGATATATTCCCTGTTTACTGAGATTTTTGAATATGGATACGAATATTGATAGAGCGAATATACTTTATGTTTTAAAGGGATATGAAAGAATGGTATCAGTCGTTATCTAGAGTTATATGTTTACAATATTATGTTAAGAATATTCTTTTTAAATAATTGTGATTTAATAAATATTATTTGATTATTATTTAATACTTTTAAAATAGATGGAATATTTTATGTATATAAGAGCGTATTTGATTTCATTGAATACAGAGGAGATGTCTGAGTCATAATCAAAGTATTATGACATATATATTTTTAAAGGTGATGATAAATGGAAATGGAAATGATATATGTGAATGGAAATGTAAATGGAAATGGAAACGGAAAAATGAAAAATATGGAATGATGTTTTATAAATGGAATAATGATTTGACAAAAAGGGGGATTGCAACAGAAAGCGTAAGAGGCTGTGTGTGGCACAGTCCAGCACTCATTATTTTATTCCGGCCCATGTGTTCCCGATGGAGGATGTAGTGGAGAACCTTCCTCCAGGAGGATGTTGTTAACTCGAATAACTTGTAGAAGGGGGGGGTTGAATACAAGTTATATAATCGTGTCTGATTTTTTCTTGATTATATGAACAAGAATAAACGAATGAATCAAACTCTGTTTGTATTAATAAGATCAAATACAAACCCTACCAAAGGTGTACAAATACCTTTAGCAGCTGCTGACAAAATAAAACTCTCTTTCGAACTCTCGAATACAAACTTTATACAGAGCTACGCACTTTCGCACATGAACTTATGATTCCCACTCGCTCTTTTTACAATGACATAGAGAGAGTATTTATAATGCTTCCTATCAACTAATTACAGAAAGATAATCTATACATGACAATGTTCTGCCATCCAGTTGATAGTTTCCATCAATAGAAAATTCTTTCCTTCACGAAATCTTCTTGCTTGTTCTCCAAACAAAGATCCTGTTTTATAGCACTTGCCAGTTTCTGTAGCATCCATAATGACATCATCAGTAACACAACTGATATCAGGATTGCACACTGCATCAGTATCTGACCATCCCATCAGTACTTGACTTGCTCTATCAGGATTCGATCTCAGTTCCTGATACATAGTCCTCGATGCACTGTTTCTGACTTAATTCTACAGATTACTGTCTATTACATGTATCCTATATACAGAGTGCTAAATCCTTTATAAATCAGGATATACAAGAAGTATAAATAAAATTCTATTCTTAACATCACAACTCATGAATTATTCCTAACAATCTCCCCCTATTTATGCTTTAAAATCTGAAGCATAAATCTGAGTTGTTGATGTCAAAACATATAACAAAACAACCAGAATAGAATTTATGAATTCAAAAATCATGAAGTTAAGTACCTCTCCTTCTTCAGATGTAGACAAAGTATCCAGTACTTAGACGAAAGAATTCAACTATTTGATACTTCTTTTCCTTTACCACTTCCATGATGAGATTCACCACTGTCACTCCTAGTTCTTCTTTTTACTTCCCTTTGTATGTTCTTTATCTCCCCCAGTTCCCCCAGTCTGGTGTTGTTGTTGTCTTTGTCTTTGAATCGTCTTTATCTCCCCCTTTTTGACATCATCAACATTAATTCCAAGAGATTAAAAAAACAGAACAAATGAGATTCATCAGAACTGCTTGATTTTCCATAATTGTGACTTGGTTATCTTCAGGTGTTTGAAGTCTGGATTGAATTTCAACTTGTGATTTCTGAATGTCTTGTAAAACTTCAGAATTGACTTCAATGTTGGAAGTGTTTGGAATATCTTCAGATTTTTAAGTCTTGTAGAAGAAGTTGCCTGTGTAGAATGATATTCAAGTAATAAAACTCGATTAAAGTTACAAACATCTTCATCTTTCTGATCTGAAGATGCAATATGATCATCTTGTTCTTCACCAATATTCTGTGTACTAACATCTAAAAATCCTGACTCCTCTTTAGAGTGATCAGAGACTGTTGATGTCTCAATTCGAGCTGATACTGGAAGTACATACAAAGGATTATTCGGATCATTAGAAACTTCATCTGGTACATATGTATCAAGAGATTGTTTTATCCTGGCACCTCTTCTGTTAATGATTCCTGCAAGCCTCTCTTTTTGCTTCTGAGCTTTCACTTCTGGCTTTGCATTGTGATGTGCTAGGTCATTCTTCTGATACATCTTGATAAATGAATAAGTACCAGCATCCATACCAAGATTGTCAGACCAAGATTCAGGAAAAACCTGATCCCAGAAATCAAACGATGGTTTCCTAATTTTCTTTCCTTCACTATGGAGTTGATCATCCATACCCTCATTCTTACTTTGACTATCTAAAGTCAACACTCTTTCTACCTCACCTTTTGCCTGGTCAGGAGCCAGCCGCTCTGATTGTGGATCAATATCCATCTTTTCAAGTGTATCACTCAAATTTGGATAAGTGCTCTCATGACCTACAGAAAAATAGAGGTTAGAAGAAGTTTTTATACCTGAACTCACATGGAGAGAGGGTTCCTCATTTGGCATGGGGCTTGAGGTTTTCTCCAAGGAGTGAGCTGCTATAATCTCTGAACCCTTACAATCATCTTCTTTCGTTCCAGAGACTACAGGCTCCAGTATACCACTTTCAGGTTCTCTACTAGACTCTGATGTCTTCAGTAATACTTCATTAGACACCATAGTTAGTATTTCACCATCTTTAAGTGTTGTTTTCTGAGACTCACCCTCAAGGTGGACAGACTCTGACTAAATAATATTTGTTTGATCTTCAAGAAAACCAGTCAAAGTTATTCCTCCCATATCATAGGGTTTCTCACTTGCAATTTCAGTCATCACAGAAGACCTTTCAACATCAGCTATCACAGCTCCTGAGTCATCCAACCTCTGACTAGATGGTTCTTGTGTTGCAGTGACTGTGATCTGATCTTTCCTACTATTCACCACTGGTGCAATAGTATCTTCTGTTGACTGCTTTCCACTATCTACTTCCTCCAGTTGTTCACCTTGAGCTGAAGCATCTTCAATAATGACATCCTTGTCAAATAAATATGCATGTAGTGATTGAAGTGCAACATGCTTTGAGAGTCCAAATTTCTTGACTAATTGTCTTTTGACAGATACATAGAAATTCATCTTCATTAAGTCAAGTCTTTGATGCAAAAGTCCATATTCATCTGGAAATAAAAGTTTTGGTACTCTTTCAACCAGAAAATCTAGAACAAGCTTTGACAACGTCACTTTGAGAGAAATTAGTCCCATAGCCAGTCTGTATGATAATGTAGTTTCCCATGAAGAATCAATATCAAGATCTCTATAGTCATTTGCTGACTTGATTGTAGCTTCATTTGTAGAAACCTGCATGATATTATTTGGACTTGACTCTGTGTGTGTAGGTGACAATTGAATCTTTCTCCTTGTTCTCCTGATATAGTGAGCAAAAGATTTATCCTGAGAAGACTCAAGAGGTGTAGACACAGAATTGATCTTGGGATGAGATCCTTTTTCAATAGACACAGTCTTTTGAGAGACAGTATCCAGTAACTGTTTTCCCTTTTTAAGAACTACAGCCTTTTGGGATACTGCAGCCTGGATGTGACTAGGTGCTTCATCTCTTTGTCCTAGTTTAGAAAGTCGAATTGCAGCCTTCAATTCTTCTCTCTCAGTAAGAGATATATTATCATCATCTTCACTAGAACTACTACTACTTGACACAACAAATCTTCTCTTCCTTACAACTGATGTCTTTTGAGAAACACCAGAGGTTGGTTTCTTTGAAACAATAGGCTGTGAATTAAAACTTTGTTCTTGAATTGTTTCAGAGACTATAATGTTTTGGGCTACTTGGGTAGACACAGGTGGGTTCTCCTCCAAATGAGATTCCTGAGCCATTTCACCACAAAAGAAAGAAGAATTGTAGAGAGTAGGAAGATGAGTTTTAAGAATTACCTGAATATGATGTGGATAATGAATTGCAGGTATTTCATCTAGATTCTTTTCATTGTCCTGCTTTATAATGTCAGAGAAAATTCTCTTTTGCTATTCATAAGAAGAAACACAATGTTCCCTACCAAATCTAGCTTCAACATCAGGAATAAAATGGTTAATAAACATTTGCATAAACCTATGATATAATAAACCATTTTCCTGTTTTGATCTTTTAACCCAAGTTTAATACTCATCTGACTTAAGATAATGTGACCAATGTTGATTACTCTGTCATAAAGCAAACTATAAGCAATATGTGATGTAACAGAAGTAATTTGCTGAAAAGAACTACATTTACCAGTAAAACATTTATCAATTTGATCAAAGAAGAAAGACCATTCCTTTCTAAGAAAAGACCTATTCAACTGGCTCATGTTGTCTAGAGGTCCACTATAACCTAATTCAGACAACATAGTTCTTACATTATCATCAGATGGTTCACTTGCATAATTATCAGTAACAGGTAAGCGAAGTACTGAATTAACAACAGATTCAGTAATGTCAAATGAATCTTGTCCTAAGTGTAGAACAATCTTACCTGATTGACTCTGAGTAGAATCAATTACCTCGACATTCTCCCAAGCTTGTGAAACAGCTGCTTGATTAATCTGTGGAGAAGCTGTCAATGCATAACTTAATGGTCCATACACCAGAAAGTCCATGATTGGATGAAAATCAGTTAATACTCCTTCCTTGTTGGTGATAGCTGCTACATGATTGTTCGTCATAAAATCAAAGTCACCAAACTTGAAAGCTACTGATTTAGGTAATCTCCTATGAGCTGCCATTTTTGATCTGAAAAGAACTTTGAAAAATTCTTGAAATGAATTAGTGATTTTGAAAACTCAAGAGTGTTTTTTGCTTTAGAGAATGTGAAATTAAAGAAAGCAATTACACAATTAAAGTTTCAAAACAAATATTTTTCACAAATCTTTCAGACCACTATCCCACGTTGACACGTAGATTGACAGGTGTCAGTCCCTGAAAAATGCGGTTACCCATGATTTTTTGGAAAATAAAATCCAAAATTGATTTTCATGAAATAAATCAGGGTATTATCAAAATAAAAAAACAATACTGATCAGCTTCCTTTTCCTGTTGTGACCTTCCATCAAAATAATCACAAAATGCAATGTGATTTAAAAATAATAATTCTCAAATCCTGATGGTCACACTTGAAATCCTGATCATATATCATCCTTATTCCAGAGACTTAAACAAAGTTTCCACATGGCATTTTTCATCTGAAAAAGAAATAAACAATTAATCTGAACAATATCAAGTGGTTAGATATATTCAACATTTCTTGAAACAAGAAATACAGTCACACGCAATAATTAGCATCTAACTTCATTAAAACTTCCAAGTGACTGTTCAGCTTCTCACGTCTTTCTATAAAAGAAACAGACGCCTTATGCCATTCTCCATAAACCTTTCAATTTCTTTTCTTCTAAACAATGCTTCTCAAACCAAAATTCCATTCAAACCCATTCTTAAGATTTTTCACAGTCGATGAACATCCTGTTTTTGATTATTTCTTTGAAGAGATGACTTTTCTCATCGAACTAATCATGAATGAAGTAGTTTCAGATAATATCCAGAGGTTTCTCCTAGAACATCCATCTTTTGGATACAATCTTCACCTAACTTCCTCAAAACTTGAGGATGAAGAATTTGGCCGAGAGTCTGAGGTTGATCTTGATGGGGATGCTATACACTTAAGTTAGCTGCTCTCATTCAAGTCGCCCAGACAAGGAATCCAAGAATAGACGAGGCTGTTCAAATCCCTTGATGGATTTCTTGATATGCTCCTTGTCCTGTACCTCAGAATCCATATCAATAGACAAGTATAGGATTATTAGTAGAAGTTAGACAAAAAGATGTTGTATTTCATTTCCATGTATGTAATGCTTTCAATTAATGAAAATACAATTTTTATTATCTACTTGTCTTTCGATTATTGAATGATGTATAAATTATCAGTATGCAAATATTTAAAACTTGCTAGCATAGACTTAATACATCCCAGAATTACTATACAAAGTAAACGTCAAGATCTGAAACAATTTTCACAATCCTGATACTGACAAAATACTGATGACGTCAGCATCCTGATAACAAATCTAATCCTGATGATTATTAACAAGTTTATCATACTGAAATTTATCAAGGCAAAGTGTTATAGCTAAAGCATTTAACAATCAAATATAGATCCTGACAAAAATATCAAGTCTATAAGCTAAAAACAACATACCTTGCTACTCTTGCAGATGTTAAAGATCTAAAAATTTAACATTCCTAACTCACTCACTAATCTACTGAATGTAGTCTCATCAAGTGGTTTAGTTAGAATATCTGCAAGCTGTTTGTCAGTAGAAACAAAATGAAGTTCCACAGTACCATTCTCAATATGTTCTCTAATAAAATGATACCTGACATCAATGTGCTTAGTCCTTGAATGTTGAACTGGATTCTCTGCAATTTTGATAGCACTAGTATTATCACAAAACATAGGAATATTACTAAGTGTCATACCATAATCCATCAACTGATTTCTTATCCAAAGGAGCTGTGCACAATAACTGCCTGCTGCTATGTACTCAGCTTCTGCAGTTGAGGTTGAGACAGATTGTTGCTTCTTGCTTGCCCAAGAAATCAATCTGTTTCCCAATAATTGACATGTACCTGTAGTGCTTTTCCTGTCTATTTTACACCCTGCATAATCAGAGTCTGAATAGACAATTAGGGAGAAGTCAGATTCTCTAGGATACCACAAACCAAGATTTGGAGTTCCTTTGAGATATCTAAAAATTCTCTTCATAGCAGTTAAATGAGATTCCTTAGGATCACTTTGTAATCTAGCACATAAACATGTAGAAAACATTATATCTGGTCTACTTGTAGTTAAATATAACAATGAGCCTATCATGCCTCTATAACTAGTATTATCCACACTCTTTCCCTTAGGATCAGAGTCTAGTTTAGTGGCTGTTGTCATGGGTGTTTTTGCAACTGCACAGTCTTGAAAGTCAAACCTTCTTAAAAGATCTTTGATATACTTTGACTGATTAATAAAAATACCAGTCTCAGTCTGTTTGACCTGCAAGCCTAAGAAATAATTTAATTCACCCATCATGCTCATCTGATACTTAGACTGCATAAGCTTGCTAAACTTAGCACACAACTTTTCATTAGTAGAACCAAATATGATATCATCAACATAAACTTGAACTAAAAGCAATTCACCTTTTATCTTTCTAAAGAATAGAGTTTTGTCAATTGTACCTCTTGTGAAGCCATTTTCAAGAAGAAATTTAGACAAAGTCTCATACCATGCTCTTGGTTCCTGCTTTAGTCCATAAAGAGCCTTGTCAAGTTTGTAGACATGATTTGGAAATTTTGGATCAACAAATCCAGGTGGCTGTTCCACATACACTTCCTCATCAAGTTTGCCATTTAAAAAAGCACTCTTTACATCCATCTGGTATACCTTGAATTTTGAATGAGCTGCAAATGCAAGAAACATTCTGATTGCTTCCAATCTTGCTACAGGTGCAAAGGTCTCATCATAATCAATGCCTTCTTCATGAGAATAACCCTTGGCCACCAGTCTTGCTTTGTTTCTTACAATCATACCAGATTCATCTAGCTTGTTTCTGAAAACCCATTTTGCACCAACAATAGATCTATCTTTAGGTCTTGGTACAAGTTTCCAGACTTTGTTTCTCTCAAACTCATTTAATTCTTCCTGCATTGCTATTACCCAATCAGGATCCTGTAAGGCTTCTTCAACCTTCTTAGGTTCATTCTTTGAGAGAAAGAAACTATACAAGCATTCATTTTGAATTGATCTTCTAGTTCGAACACCACTATTTGGATCACCAATAATCAAATCTTCATCAGTATGATCCTTTGTCCATTTTCTAACAGGTGGTAGATTGACTCTGATAGTCTCTCCCCCTAAATTAGTGGTATCTCTTGTAGAAGAATTCTCTCTGCCTTCAAAAACTCCCCTTTGATCAATAGAATCAGTAGATTCCATATTGCTGCTAGTTACTGATCTTTCCTCAGTAGACTCTGAAGGATCAGTTCCTGATGGAGTAGACTCTGAATAGCTAGTCTGCTCCTGATGATCACTGTGTTCTTCTAGATTCATTTGCTCCCCCTCAACAATAGCATTCCTTTGAGAAGCAATAAAAATTCCTTCTGAAGAACCTTCATCATCACTGGAGAGTATCTCAAAATTCTTCAGATTTTCAAATTCCAATTTGTCATGGCTTTCATTAGTTTGCAGAATTCCAAATTTCTTGTCATCAAATGCAACATGAATTGATTCCATAACAATGTGAGTTCTGAGATTATAAACTTTGAAGGCCTTTGATGCTGAATATCCTAGAAAGATTGCTTCATCTGATTTGGCTTCAAATTTTCCAAGTTGTTCTGGATGAACCTTTAGGACATAGCATTTACATCCAAAGATGTGAAAGTATTTCACACTTGGTTTCTTTCATTTGATCATCTCATAGGGAGTTTTTCCATGACTATTTACCAAGGTACAGTTTTGAGTGAAACATGCAGTGTTAATAGCTTCTGCCCAAAAGTAGGTTGGAAGTTTTGCATCTGCAAGCATGGTTCTTGCTGCCTCTATGAGAGTCCTGTTCTTTCTTTCCACTACACCATTCTGCTGAGGTGTACCAGGTGTAGAAAACTGTTGAGTGATTCCATTGTCTGCACAATACTCCTCCATTATAGAAAACTGGGATCAGGTTTTTCCTGAATCTTGGTCTGACAATCTTGGTATGGATGCTGGTACTTATTCTTTTATCAAGATGTATGAGAAGAATGACTTAGCAAAGCACAATGGAGAGCCAGAAGTTAAAACTCAGAAGCAAAAAGAAAGGCTTGCAGGAATTATCAACAGAAGAGGTGAAAGGCTAAGACAAACTTCTACACCACTTGTACCAGAAAAAATTCCTCATGATCCAAGTATTCCTTTGTATGTACTTCCAATATCAGCTAGAATTGAGACATCAACAGTATCTGATCAATCTAAGAATGAGTCAGGATTTGTAGATGTTAGTACACAGAATACTGGTGAAGGACAGAGTGATCATATTGCAGCTTCAGATCAGAAAGATGAAGATGTTTGTAACTCTACTCGAGTATTATTGCTTGAATATCATTCTACACAGGCAACTTCTTCTACAAGACATGAATCTGAAGATATTCCAAACACTTCCAACATTGAAGTCAATTCTAAAGTTTTACAAGACATTCAGAAATCTCAAGTTGAAATTCAATCAAGACTTCAAACACTTGAAGATAACCAAGTCACAATTATGGAAAATCAAGCAGCTCTGATGAATCTCATTTGTTCTGTTTCTGAATCTCTTGGAATTAATGTTGCTGATGTCAAAAAGGGGGAGATAAAGACGATTCAAAGACAACAACAACACCAGACTGGGGGAGATAAAGAGTACCAGACTAGGGGAGATAAAGAACAGACAAAGGGAAATAAAAAGAAGAACTAGGAGTGACAGAGGTGAATCTTAGCAGTGAAGTGGTAAAGGAACAGAAGCATTAATAGTTAAAATTCTTTCTTCTAAGTACTGGATACTTTGTCTACATCTGAAGAAGGAGGTACTTAACTTCATGATTTTTGAATTCATAAATTCTATTCTTGTTGTATTGTTATATGTTTTGACATCCACAACTTAGATTTATGCTTCAGATCTTAAAGCATAAATAGGGGGAGATTGTTAGGAATAATTCATGAGTTATGATGTTGAGAATAGAATTTTATTTATACTTCTTGTATATCCTGATCTTATAAAGGATTTAGCACTGTATGTAGGATATATTTGTAAGACAGTTATCTGTAGAATTTAGTCAGGAGTGAACAGTGTATCAGAGACTACATGTCAGGACCAGAGATCAAATCCTGATGAACGTCTAAGACTGATGGATGATCAGATACTGATGCAATGTACAGATCCTGATATCAGTCATGTTACTGATGATGTCATTATGGATGCTACAGAAACTGGCAAGTGCTATAAAACAGGATCTTTGTTTGAAGAACAAGCAAGAAGATTTCGTGAAGGAAAGAATTTTTTATTGATGGAAACTACTGGAAGGCAGAACATTGTCATGTATAGATTATATCTTTCTGTTATTAGTTGATAGGTAGCATTATAAATACTCTCTCTATATCATTGTAAAAAGTGTTCATGAGGTTTGTAATTGTAAGGATACGAGAGTGCAAACAGAGAGAAGTTTATTTTGTCAGCAGCTGCTAAAGGTATCTGTACACCTTTGGTAGAGTTTGTATTTGATCTTATTAATACAAACAGAGTTTGATTCATTCGTTTATTCTTGTTCATCTAACCAAGCAAAAATCAGACACGATTATATAACTTGTATTTAACCCCCCTTCTACAAGTTATTCGAGTTAACATATTCTACTTCCAATAGAAACTTTTATTTATATGTTTTTTCTATAAATTTGAACTCTTATTCTCTATAAATTCGAACTCCTATTTTACTTTTAATAAAACTTTTAATCATATGATTTATAAATACTTATTCTACTTCCAATCATATGTCTTCCTATAAATTCGAACACCTATTCAACTTCTAATATGTTAAATGATATTTTTATATTTATAAGTGTTTAAAATTCTAAAATTCTAGAAAATTAGAAAAATAGTTTGAGACGATCTTAAAGCGCCACCTAAACTCCCGCGTATCCTCCTTTATATATATAAAAAGATTGATTTATTTTGGGAAAAAATTATATTTGTATATTTTTTTAAAGAAAAATGTGTATGGTAAATTTAATATTCATTATCTTAAGTGTGTGATTACTTATAAAGTTTTTATCATTTAAAAATAAATGCATTTCTTAAAGTAATTAATACTACTCCCTCCATTCCTAAATGTTTTTCCTGTTTGCTTTATCACGTTTGCCAACGTACACTTTTGATCGTTAATATTTTCAATTTCGTGTTAGTATCAAATATAAAAACTTCACTGTATTAAAGTACTCACAAATACGAATCAAACAAATCACTCATGAATATATTTTATCTTATAAATTATACACAAATTAGTAGTCAAGCGCTTACAATGAACAGGAACAAAAGTCAAAACAAGAAAAAGAAAAAGAAATAGAGGGAGCACTATGTACTGCAGTACTTTGAAAGAAGATTTATGACAGCCGCCGTCACGGTTTCTCCTATGACCTAAAGTTTAAAGCATTACCCGATACTCCCTCCTAATGATTTCTATATATTGGGGGACGGGGGCGTGACGCGCATTTTAAGGCTCCAAATTCCTGTAGTTACATAACTTATTTTTACAATTTTCTTTTTTTGTATAAAAATAGAATAATTCTACTTTTATACAAAAAAAAAAGAAAATTTCAAAAATAAGTTATGGAACTATACTAGTTATTGTTAGAAAATGGAAAGTTTGAGGCATATTAATTAAAATAAAGAAAGAACAAACAGGAGAGGGAATTCTGTGTATATTATTTCTATATGTCATTTACAACTAAAAGCTGACCTTATATAGGATGCTTACATATCAATAGTATTAATACAAGATCAATTAACTTAAATGCATAATAAAAAACTAATCTATCAAATCCCTGAAGATCAGTGAGTTAATTACTAATAGGAGATGTGATTTTATTTCCTGTCTGTCAACACTCCCCCTCAAGCTGGACTATAGATATCGATGAGTCCAAGCTTGTTTACCAGAAAACTAAATGCTTGCTCAGACAACCCCTTTGTGAGAATATCAGCCAACTATTGTTTCGTATGTACATATTGTATGCTGATAATTCCTCCATCAATCTTTTCTATAATAAAGTGACGATCCACTTCAACGTGTTTAGTTCTATCATGATGTACAGGATTGTGTGCAATTCTTATTGTGGACTAATTATCACAGTAAAGTTGAATGGGGTTTTCATACTGAATCTTTAACTCATGCAATAAGCGTTTTATCCATATTACTTCACACACTCCATGCGTCATGGCTCTGTACTCTGCTTCTGCACTACTTCTTGCAACCACATTTTGCTTCTTACTTCTCCATGTTACCACATTACCCCATACAATTGTACAATAACCAGATGTGGACCTTCTGTCATCAATGGAACCTGCCCAGTCCGCATCTATGAACACTTCAACTTTTCTTTCAGTTGCCTTTTTGAAGAAAAGTTCTTTCCCTGGTGTTTGTTTAAGGTACCTCAAAATTTTATATACCGCATTAAGATGACCTTGACACGGATCAAATAACCAGATGTGGACCTTCTGTCATCAATGGAACCTGCCCAGTCCGCATCTGTGAACACTTCAACTTTTCTTTCAGTTGCCTTTTTGAAGAAAAGTCCTTTCCCTAGTGTTTGTTTAAGGTACCTCAAAATTTTACATACCGCATTAAGATGACCTTGACACGGATCATGCATATATTGACTAACCAAACTCACTGCAAAGGCAATGTCGGGTCTGGTGTGTGACAGGTAGATAAGCTTTCCTACCAGCTGTTGGTATCTTCTTTTATCAACCGGATTACCTGCACTCAGCTTCATCTTGTCTCCAAGCTCAATTGGAGTTTTGCTAGGCCTGCTACCAAGCATTTCAGTCTCTTTTAACAGGTCAAGGGTGTATTTCCTTTATGACACGGAAATTCCTTGTTTGTTTCTAGCAAACTCCATTCCTAAAAAATACTTGAGTGAACCGAGATCTTTGACTTTGAACTCTTTTGCCAACTTTTCTTTGACCGAATGTATCTCTTCAAGGTCATTGCCAGTGACAATTATGTCATCGACATATACAATTAGCAGTGATATTTTTCCGTTTCTTGAGTGTTTAACAAAGAGAGTGTGATCTGCATGACTTTGTAAGTATCCCAGCCTCTTAAGTACTTTCTGGAAACGATTGAACCATGCTCGAAGAGATTGTTACAAGCCGTAGATTGATTTTTTAAGCTTGAAAACTTTAAATGTACCGGTAGAATTTTCAAAACCCGGAGGTTGACTCATGTAGACTTCTTCTTCTAGTTCACCATTTAAAAATGCATTTTTGACATCAAGTTGATGCAATTCTCAATCTAGGTTAACTGCTAGGATGAGTAATACTCTGATGGTGTTAAGTTTAGCAACGGGGGCGAATGTTTCAGTGTAGTCAATTCCATATGTTTGAGTAAAACCTTTCACAACTAACCGAGCTTTATATCTCTCTATAGATCCATCTACATTATATTTGACAGTGAACACCCATTTACAGCCTACTACCTTCTTGTCTAGTGGTAAGTCCACTAGTTCCCATGTTCCATTCTGTTTAAGTGCTCTTAATTCGTCAAGTACTGCTGCTTTCCAATGAGGAATACCAAGTGCTTCATTTATATTCCTGGGAATCACAACATCTGAAAGACTAGTAGTAAAAGATTTAAACGAAGGTGATAATTTTGAATAAGAAATGAAATTTGAAATAGGATGTTGAGTGCATGATCTAGTTCATTTCCTTAATGCAATGGGAACATCCAAATCTGATTGATTGTTTGACAGAAGTGGCTCCATCACCGGGTTGGACTCTTGATTGCGGTCAGGATTTGCAACTTGTTTATTTCTTTCTCTTCTTGAATAAACTAGCAACTCTTTCTGTTTGTTTTGATCTTGAGAATGCTCTTCTCTTTCAAAGATTTTAATAGATGATGAATTATTAGAGACTTGATCAATTTTTGTCTCTGGAGAGGACATCTCAGGAGCGGATAAAGAGATTTCAGGCTCTGGAGAAGAGAAAGAAGTGATTTTTAAGGGTGATATCGTGTCTATGGTTATTTAAAACCCCAATGACCATTGAGCTTCTTTCTTATGATGATTATCAGGCTCCCCCTGAAGCAAGGTGGGAGAAAAGTAGGGAGTATTTTCAAAAAAAAGTGACATCTCTTGATATGTGTGATTTTTTTGTGAGAGGACAATAACACCGATAACCTTTTTTTGTAGGTGAATAACCCAAAAATACAGTCTTAATGGCCTTAGGATCGAGTTTACGCCGATGTTGGGCTTGTATATGCACAAAAACAATGCAGCCAAACACTTTGACTGGTAGAGTATTTGTAGAAATGTTAGGATAAAGAGTCTGAAGAACAGAAAGTGGTGTTTTGAAATCAAGGGGTCGACTAGGAAGACGATTAATGAGATATGTAGCAGTGAGGATATGTTAGAAATGATTGATGAGAACAGTGTTTGGAAGCTAAAGTAACAAATCAGAGTTTAGTTAAACACTGACTGGAAGCGCAACAGAGGTTGTTAAACTCTGTAGCGGAAGCGTCTGAGAGTCAACAGTGTTTGAAGATTGATACAAGATAAATATGGAAGCAATATCTTTGAAGATTGGATAGCTGTCAAAGAGATTGAGTTGACTTAGAAGACGTGTAGCAATCGTGATTGATATCAATTGTATAGCTTAATTATAGGAGAATCAATTACTGATTGTACGAAGCTGTATGTTTTATAAATACAGTTAGGTTAACCCTAGAAGGGTATCGAACAGAGAGATTATCATTGATTGTAACCTAAGCAGCTCTCTTTGATATTTTACATCATTGAGAGAGGAATTGTTAATTCCAAACAGTTTTAAGTGTTAAAAACGTGTGTTCTTGTTAATTACTCGTATAGTACTTGATTATATATTGTGTATTCGACCTAACAAGTGGTATCAGAGCCAATCTGTTACTTTATTACAGCTTAAGATCCAAACACAATAGTAATCAATGGCAGAGATACCTCCTCCATCAAGTTCTGAGAAAGTCCCTACTACTGTTAGTAGGTATGAAACGATTAGGGTTCCTATACTTAGGCCATCAGAGTATGCAATCTGGAAGGTGAAGATGACCATGTTTCTGGAGGTTACAGATCCAGATTATCTTGATAGAATTTATGAAGATCCTCACAAACCTACAAAGTTATCTGCTGCTGCTGCTGGTGAGGAATCAAAGGTGATTCCAAAAGAAAAGAAAGATCTAACTGCTGAGGATCTTTCATCTATTGCAAAGGATGCAAAAGTAAGGCATTTACTTCACAGTGCTTTAGACAATGTTATGTCTAATAAAGTTATTAATTGCACAACTGCAAAGGAAATATGGGATGCACTTGAATTTAGGTGTCAAGGAACTCCTGCAATCAAGAAAAATAGAAGAAACATACTCACTCAGGAGTATGAGCATTTTGAGGCAAAGTCTGAAGAAACCATGACAGAAACATTTGACAGATTCTGTAAACTGCTCAATGATTTGTCATTGGTTAACAAAGAGTATGATTTAGAAGACTCAAATCTCAAGTTTCTTCTTTCTCTACCTGAAAAGTGGGATGTGAAAACAACCACTATAAGAGATGACAGATTCTGTAAACTGCTCAATGATTTGTCATTGGTTAACAAAGAGTATGATTTAGAAGACTCAAATCTCAAGTTTCTTCTTTCTCTACCTGAAAAGTGGGATGTGAAAACAACCACTATAAGAGATAACTATGAACTTGCTGAAACAGAGATTGATGAAATATATGGACTGCTCAAAACCTATGAATTGGAATTGGAGCAGAGAAACAAAAGATCAAGTAAAAAGTCAAAGTCTGTTGCTCTTAAGGTTGAGGAGAAACCATTAAAGCAGGAAGCATCAAGGAAGAAAGCTAAGGGAAAAGCTTTAGTCATAAAGTCTAATAGTGAGTCATCAAACTCTGATGATGACTCAAACACTGATGCATTATCTGATTTTGAGGATGATGAAGAAGAGTTGAAGCAAATGGCCGTCTTGATGGTAAAGACTTTTAAGAAGATGGGTTTCAGGAACTTTAAGAAGGGAAACAGATTTTCTAAGAAAGATTCAAACTCTGACAGGAAGAGTTTCAGAAATTCTGATAGAAGGGATACCAAATCAGGAAAGAAAGACAAGTCTGAGATTCAATGCTACAAGTGTAAGGAAATGGGTCACTATGCTCCTGAGTGCAAGAAGGGTAAAACTGAAAAGGCACTCTACACAAAAGGCAGAGATTGGGCAGACACTTCAGATTCTGATGAGGAAATCAACTATGCTCTCATGGCTACTACTCAGAATGAAGATGATGATCTAAAGGTACCCCCAACTACCTATTCTTATAATACTGATAATATAACTGAATTGAGAATTTATCTTAAAGCACTACATATCAGTTATAGGGATCAGACTTTAGAAAATGAGAGGATCAAGAATGAGTGCTCTCAACTCAAAGATAGAAACAAATTTGTTGAGGAACAGCTTGAAAACATGAATAAAATTCAGAAAGAGAGAGATGATGCTGTGTTTATAGAACAGGAGTTGCTAGGTAAGTATAAGCAACTAGAATCTGAATTGGAGGATACTAAACACATTATTAAAACTTGGACACACTCTGGTAAAGACACTCAAGAAGTGTTTCAGTCAGATACAGTAGGTCTAGGTTACTCTGAAGGAGATGAACTTAGATTTGAAAATTTGGTAAAAGTTAGACCACATCGTCCATCTGAAGGTAATGTTATGGGAACAGGTGGACCTAAGACTGAAGCTGAGAAAAAGGCTGTTAAAGAATCATATGCTAAGACTTTTGTTAAAGAGGTAAACATTGGTTTAATGATAGATAAACAACTTAAGAATAAGCTTAAAGAGATAAAATCTGTCAACAAACAGAGAATGCCTAGGAAAAACAGAAATGGAAAGGTAGGCATAACTTCAGGAATTAAGCCAATGCTTGCTACATTAGCTACAAGAAAAACATGCTTTAATTGTGGTAGCACTAATCATCTTGCTAGTTTCTGCAGTAAGAATAAGAACATTAATTCTTTGCCCTCTAAAACTGCAGTAAAGAATGATTATGTGAGAACTAGACCACAGACTTTATGTAAATACTGTGGAAGTACTTGGCATTCTATTTACACTTGCAGAGATTATCATGCTATTTACAATAATTACTATGAACCCAAGCCAAATTTGAAATGGGTTAAAGTAAACTCTGCAAATGTAAACTCTGAAAAAGTTAGCTTAAACTCTGATAATGTGAATTCCGCTGCAAAAGCTAACAGAATTAAGAAAGCCAAAGGATCCAAGCAAGTCTGGATCCTTAAAACTAATAATCAGTGATTGTTTGTGATTGCAGGGCATCAGGGAAAGTACCCTAGTCATGGACAGTGGATGTTCAGGACACATGACTGGAAATAAAGCCCTGCTATCAGAGTATGTGGAGAAGGCTGGCCCAAAAGTTTCCTATGGAGATGGCAACATAGGACATACTCTGGGATATGGCAATATTAATCTTGGGAGTGTCATCATCACAAATGTAGCTCTGGTTCCAGGACTCAAGCATGATCTACTATATGTGAGTCAAATCTGTGACAGAGGATATCATGTAGATTTTCAGCCTGAATATTGTCAAGTCATCAGTAAATCTACAGGGAAAGTTGCTCTATTTGGAAACAGACACAATAACATCTATGAAATAAAATTGTCAACAAACTCTGATGGCAAAGCAGTGTGTCTGTCAACAAGAATGTCCAGTGAAGAGAGTTGGAAGTGGCACAAGAAACCCTCTCATTTGAACCTGAACAACATCAATGAGCTAATAAAGAATGATCTTGTAAGAGGACTACCAAAGTCTTTGTTGAATGCAGAAGGCCTGTGTGATTCTTGTCAAAAGGCCAAACAGAGAAAAGCCTCTTTCAAAAGCAAATCTGAGTCTTCAATTGTTGATCCTTATCATCTCCTACATGTTGATCTTTTTGGACCAGTGAATGTTATGTCTCTTGGAAAGAAGAAATATGCTCTAGTCATTGTTGATGAATATACCAGATACACATGGGTATATTTTCTTGCAAAGAAGGATGAAACTACATTAACACTGACAGAACATATAATACAACTGGACAAAGGGTCAGAGAATCAAGTGAAGATTATCAGAAGTGATATTGGAACTGAATTCAGGAATTCAACAATGGAAGAATTTTGCAAGAGTAAAGGAATCAAACAAGAGTTTTCTGCACCTGGCACTCCACAACAAAACGGTGTGGTGGAGAGGAAGAATAGAACCTTGATAGAAGCTGCAAGAACCATGCTAGATGAAGCAAAGTTGCCAACATATTTTTGGGCAGAAGCAGTTCAAACTGCTTGTTTTACTCAAAATGCAACACTGATCAACAAGCATGGTAAAACACCATATAAAATGGTGAAAAAGAAGAAGCCAAATCTAAAATATTTTCATATTTTTGGATGCAAGTGCTTTATGTTGAAGACTCATCCTGAACAGTTAACCAAATTTGATCTAAAGGCAGATGAAGGAATTTTTGTTGGCTATCCATTGTCAACTAAGGCATTCAGAGTTTATAATCTGAGAACCAAAGTGATCATGGAATCAATTCATGTGTCATTTGATGACAAGAAAATAACTGGACTTGAAGATGTTAATGAACATGATCAACTGCACTTTGAAAATGAAGATTTATTCTCTGACAAAGTAAACTCTGATGAGACTGATCTGACAAACTCTGTTGAGCTAAACTCTGAACCTCTACTGGTAAATACTGAAGGGACTCTTCAATCAGAAACAAGGGAAGAACCAGTTGAGGGGGAGCATGAAGAATCACATCAAAGTGATAATTCAAATACTGATAGTGACTCAGTTGATAATTCTGAATCAAATTCTGTTGAATCAAACTCTGGTAGTTCAAAATCTGATAGTTCAAATTCTGAGCAGTCACACTCAGGGGGAGCATCAGAGAATGAAGAAAGGCACCAAGAAAATCAGGAGAGCATGGATCAAGGGGGAGGATCACATGATGACAGGAGCAATCTGCCTTCTGCAAGAAAATGGACTAAGTCACACACACCTGATTTGATTATTGATGATCCAGATGCAAGAGTAAGGACAAGAAGTGCAACAACAAATGAATGTCTGTTTCATGCATTCTTGTCACAATCTGAGCCAAAGAAAGTAGAAGAAGCTCTTAAAGATGCTGACTCGATAACAGCAATGCAAGAAGAGCTAAATGAATTTGAAAGAAATGAAGTGTGGACCCTTGTACCAAGGCCCAAGAACAGATCCATTGTTGGTACTAAATGGGTTTTCAGAAATAAAACTGACAGTGAGGGTGTTATCACAAGGAACAAAGCAAGACTGGTAGCAAAAGGCTATTCCCAGCAGGAAGGAATAGACTATGATGAAACATTTGCTCCAGTTGCAAGATTGGAGGCAATCAGAATCTTTCTAGCATATGCCTCTCATAAGAAATTCAAAGTGTTTCAGATGGATGTGAAAAGTGCATTTTTAAATGGAAAACTTGAAGAAGAAGTGTTTGTAGAACAACCACCAGGTTTTGTAGATCCAAAATATCCAGACCATGTCTACAGGTTAGACAAGGCACTATATGGACTTAAACAGGCACCAAGGGCATGGTATGAAACTCTTGCTAAATTTCTACTAGAAAGTGGATTTCACAGAGGTACTATTGACAAAACTCTGTTTTACTTTCAATCTGGTAGTGATTTGCTCTTAGTGCAGATATATGTTGATGACATTATTTTTGGATCTACTAATGATAAACTCTGTAAGAAGTTTGCCAAGCTCATGCAGTCAAGGTATCAAATGAGTATGATGGGAGAGCTTAGTTATTTTCTAGGCTTACAGGTGAAGCAAACAGATGATGGAATTTTTATAAATCAAGCAAAATATACCAGAAATCTTCTCAAGAAATTTGGCATGCTTGACTGTTCATCTGCAACAACTCCCATGGCAACTGCAACAAAATTGGACAAAGATGCAGGGTCATCAGTAGATATGACAAGTTACAGAGGAATGATTGGCTCTCTACTCTATTTAACAGCTAGTAGACCTGATATCATGTATGCCACTTGTCTGTGTGCAAGGTTTCAGGCAGATCCAAGAGAACCACATTTAACAGCTGTAAAGAGGATTTTTAAGTATCTCAAGGGCACTATAACTTTAGGGCTGTGGTATCCAAGAGAATCAGAATTCAAACTACTTGGCTACTCTGATGTAGACTTTGCAGGCTGTAAGATTGACAGAAAAAGCACCAGTGGAAGCTGTCAATTTCTAGGTGATAGACTTGTTTCCTGGTACAGCAAGAAACAGAAATCAATATCTACATCTACAGCTGAAGCAGAGTATATTGCTGCTGGTAGTTGCTGTGCACAGATTCTATGGATGAAAAATCAACTGCTGGATTATGGATTGAGGTATAATAAGATACCTATTTTCTGTGATAATAAAAGTGCTATTGCAATGACATGTAATCCAGTACAACACTCAATGACAAAGCACATCAGCATAAGGTATCACTTTATCAGAGAGCATGTAGAGGAAGGCAACATTGAGCTTCACTTTGTGTCTACAGAACAACAACTTGCAGATGTCTTCACCAAGCCATTGAGTGAAGCTACATTTACAAGACTGGTCAATGAACTAGGAATGGTCTCTAGTTTTGACTAGAGATGTTGGTTAGACTCAAAATCTTACTTTTATAATATATTGCTCATGTTTCTGCAAATTGTTGAGTGCTATGTGAACCTTAGTGTTACACTCTGTTATGCATGCTCATGTTTAAACTTTGTTAAACTCTGTCAGCATGTCTGTCTGCTAAACACTGTTAACATGTTGGATACACTCTGTGAATTCAGGATTGATTACTGTCTGAATGAAAACACCAATGAAGAAAAATGTATGAAGCATGATTCTCAGTAATTAAATCATGATTCTTTCTGAGTCACTGTAATCTAATCAGATTTTGTGCAGTAAATCAACACAGCATGATACTGTTTCATATTTATAGGATCTCTTAGTTTATTCAGTCCTAAACTCTAAGTTTATGAATATTGTGTGCATTGCCTCTCATAAATAATTTCTGATATTGATGAACTCTAAACTCTGATAAGTGACATTCTGTTCCCAAAAGTAATTCATGGTTCTTGATGATTCCTTGTTTGTACTTGTAAAAACTATAAAACTTGAGATGTGTCATTGATTAGTTTGGTGAGTTCAAATTCATGTCTGCACCCTGTGAGATTTTGAGCCAAGTCAGTGATTGATACATTTTCTATCAATCAGTTTTTATTGTTGTGTGATGTTCATCAGGAAGTATGTTTCTCTAGAACTTGTATTAAACCATTTTGAGACTACATGATATGTGTGTGCATGAAAATGATAAAGGCACTAGGATTTACCATTTCTTCAAACACTGTTCAAAATTCTTTTGAACACTCTTCAAACACTGTTCATAAATTCCACCCTTAGTAAACCCCTTTGAGCCTAATTAACTGCTAATTTTTCTTAAACTCTGTAGTATTAAGAGCAGTTATATTCTTTTGAAAAATCAAATGCAAGCAGGTGAGTGTTTCTCAAGAAAAGAAAAGTTTACTCGGTATATATGTTAAAAAAAAGAAAAAAAAGAAAAAAAAAGGGCATATATACTGATCATCTTGTACAAATATGTACTAACAGTGTGACTGAACACTTTGGTCTATTAAAATGTTCAGTTTGAAATTCACTCATGATTAAAACATCTCTTCTCATCTGTTTGATCTTACTACATTACAACCCTGAATAAAGTCCTTTTGATTTGTGCATATATGTACTCAAAGTAGTGTAGATTTGGTGGACATTCAAGCATATGGTAGTATCTGCTTTTACTGATTGAATGTGAGTGTAAACACTTCACCTAAACACTTGTGTGCTTTGAGAGTTTGTGAGTTTATCGAGTTCATGACTGTTACTCACTGAATGATGCTCTGAATTTTATCTCTTGATCTTTTTGTCTTCAAAGACTGTGTGCTTACTTGGATAATCATGAACATCAAAGGGAATAGAAGTATTCAGATCTCTGTATTGCAGTAACTACAGAGTTTAGCATTCATCAAACAATCAGTGTTTACCATGAGAGTTTGTGCATTCAGTGTTTATTAATTTCTGTTATGGATTTTATGAAATATTAGATGCTCTAAAAATTGATTTTGGTAAACTTTGCTTCACACACAATTATATTCACAACTGTGCAATTTTTGAAAGGGTTTTAGTGATAAAGTTGGAAAATTGACAAACATTGTCGAGTTGTGTTAAGTACTCTAAGGTAAAGTTTCATTGAGATAATTTGACAATTTTGGAGTAATTGGGGTATTTGACAACTGTTAATTAGTGTAAATATGTCAAAGTGTCGTGGTTATAGGAATGACAGCGGTAATAATTAAGTGATCCACTGGTTGTTTGACACGTGTCCCATTATTGTGTCCCACTCTCACATTACTCTAGAATCAGTTGCGTGCTTATAATACATAAACGATTGAGTTTTTTTTTACTCCTCTAATCGTTTTTGTTCTCTCACTACACATCGATTCATATTCACCCACTCACAGTTACTGTGCATACACAATTACTTTCCAAACTCTGGTTCACTCTCTTTCACATTTTGATAAACACTTACCATACACATCTTTTCTCTGACTATCTTCATATCATATCTCACTAATGGCAACCAAAGCTTTTGATGCTGCAGGATTAGTTTTTCTTCCTAGCAATTATGCAGCTCCACTGGAGAATGCAAACGCTCCAGAGGCGTTTCATTTGTTTCAAAATTTCTTGAAAGATTCAGAAATTGGGAAGGCTTTAACTGCACCACCAAAACTCTCTGCTTCGCAAATTGCTACATTTTGGATAAACTCTGTGTATGATGATGGAGAAGAGTCTGGCACTCCAACAATTACTTTTACTCATGATGAATCAGAGTATATCATTACTCCAACTACGGTTAGGGATGCTCTGGATTTTGAGACTCACACTTCTTACAGTGTTGTTGGTAACGACCGCTTGCGGACAATGTTGCAGCAAATTGGTTGTTCAGGAGATTTGAATAAGCTGGGATCTCTGAAAAGGCCACTTTTGAGAAAGGAATGGAGCTTCTTTTTCGATTGCATTACAAGGGCTTTTGGAAAGAAGACAACAAATTGGGATGCAATTCCTCTTGACAGTCTCCAAATTGGTCATGCTTTACTGTATGGAGGTAATTTTGATTTTGGTAGACTAGTTCTAATGAATTTGGGAGAACGTTTGTCAGAGCCTACATCTGTTTATTTTTCTCGATTTTGTCAAATGCTATTAAATGCTTGTGTGCCTAATCTTACAATTGCTGAAGCTGATGTCATTCAGCCTTTTCAAGTTGCTAAAAGGATGTTCTCTGATTTGACAAATAAAGATGTCACTAAACATCAAATACCTGCTATGTTTATGCCACTAGCCTTACAAAACTATGTCAACTAACCTCAAGATTCACAATCTGCACCATCATCACAACAATCAGAACCACAACAAATGTCTGAACCATTAGAAACCATACACTCTCATCCTATACCAGCACCTGAGTCAACACCCACAACCACTGTACCTACTACATCTCATCAACCACAATCTGAACAAATCAATGAACCCATAAACTCTGAACACATAAACTCTGAACCAATAAACTCTGAACCAATACACTCTGAGCTAGTACCTACTGATCAACCCAAATCCAAACCAAAAAGAAAAATACACACTGCACAGAACACCAAACACTCAAAGGCTAAACAGACATTACCTGGAGCTGTTTATACCAGAAGAAAGATTCAAAGGGCAAACAGACCTTCACTTTCACCAACTAAGGAGAGCTCTAGTGAAGAAGAAGAGGTGATTGCAGTGCCTCAAGCCAAGAGAAGGAGATTAATTCTTTCAGAATCTGATGATGAGCAAGTTATTGAAGCTCCAGAGGTGGTTTCACAGCAAACACCTACTGTTGAGGTTGCAGAGAATGCTATACCTGCAGAAGTTGAAATACCTGCAGAGGTTGAAGTACCTGCAGAGGATGCTGTGATTGTGAATGCTATGCCTGCAGAAGAGGATCACAGAGATGGTTTTTCACCAATGAATGATATTCTTGACTCATTTCAACCATTCTCTGATCCTATCTCACCTGTTGTTCACTCTGAAGCAACTGGTGCAGCTGTTCAGCCTGCAGTTATCCTAACTGAAAATGTAGCCTCACACACAGAGCTAATCTCTGATGCTTATCAAATTCCTGACAAAGGTGATGAGGTTGATCAAGCAACTAAGGATAATTCTAAGTCTATGCAAGTTGAAGCTACACATGCAAACTCTGTTGCAGAGCCTGAGCAACATGAGGAGAATATTGAAAAGATTGCAGAAGTTGTTGCAGAAACTGTGGCTGACAATGCTCAGCACAGTGGTTCTTTAGAAGCTGCTCAAGCAGATAATGCAAGTTTTGAACATGAAGCTGAAAACAGTGCAAACTCTGATTCTTCTCTGAGTCACCAGTACAGATTGATAACGAACACACATCTTTTGATCAGCCTTGTCCATTTCATGCAATTGAACAAGAGCACCTTGCTAAATTTGCTGCTAACTGGTATAAAGAAGACTGTATTTTTCCAAAAGGGAGAGCAGCTACTTTCATTCAGCAAACTGCTAGACAAATTTCCAATCCAGAGATTTTATCATGATTAAAGGCAACTGTGGTACAAGTCAAAACTCTGGATGGAAGTTTTGCTGACACACGACAACAAATTGCTTCTTTGAAGACTGAGATACAGACTAGAGAACTGAAAATGGAAAGAGAGTCAAAAATCAAAGCTGCACAGCTTTCTAAAGCCCAAGATACTCTCTTTACCAGGTTAGGAAAGGTTGAAGAGAATCAGGCTGCCTTGTTTGATAAGGTTGATTCCATTGCTAACTCCTTGGAGCTCATTACATCTATACTAATTCCTGATGATGTCAAAAAGGGGGAGAGAGTTGCTAAGTCAAAATGCAAAATTTCTCAAACTCTGCTCAAATAGGATGATGCTGGAGATGGAGGAGCAAGTGACAAGAGTAAGGATTTAAACTCTGAGTCAAGACTAACTCTGAGATCTGGCAAATCTCTTAAGTCACAGTCTGTTGGAATGAACACTGAAACTCAAGGTACTTCAAAAACCAAGAGTTTGGAATTAATATCTGATCCAAAGACTGATGAGGAGTTAGCTGTTAAGCTTTTCATGGAAGAAAATGCAGAAGGAGTTACTCTAGAAGATGCTAAAGCTGAAGAAAAGAGTCTGCAAGAAAAGCATCTAAAAGCTTTAAAGTCTGATAAGTTGAAGAAGAGTGTGAAAGTTGTTAAAGCTGCAAAGCCTGTTCTTAAAGGCATTCAAATCAAAGAACAAGTTGGTACTAATCAAAGGATGCAAGTGTCCAGAAAACCAACAGATGCAGAAGCTAAGTAAAAGCTGAAGAATGTTGTTACAACCTCTGTTGATACACATGTTGTACAGAAGAATGAAGACACAACCTCTGTTGCTACACAAGTTGTGACTACACCACTATTGTCTTCTCAGTTGAAATTACAATTTGGAAAAGGAGTTCTTGAAGATCCAAATCTAGCACCTACAACTCCAATGGATTTCACTGATGGTAGAGCCTTATCTGGTAAAATTGGAAACAACAAAGAAGGTATAGGCTCACACAGAGACAAAAGACAATATGTTGGTCCCAGAGATCCTTCTTCATTGGTTGTTCCAGGTCGTGGTGTCACCCAAGAGAATTTAGACAGACTAGAGTCAGTACAGCTTGTATATCAGAAGAGTTTAGAGAAGGATTTTCTGCTATATTTCATGGCTGATGGAACAGTGTTTAAGGTTGATGAGAAGGATATTGATTTAAAATACTGGGAAGAACTAGAGTATGTTCTGTATCTTTTCAGAGTAAGAAATCAAAGAGCTCAGTCAGTTGCAAATGTGCTCAGACAAAAGATGATTCAAAATCTTGCAAGAAGAAGAATGAAATTCAACAGCAATTATGTTCCTAAGTACAGAGATTGGAATGGCAATCTGATAGAAATGGAGAAGGGGACTACAAAGCTGAAGACAGATCTTGGAATTACTGTTCTGGATTTTAATGTGAAGTCTGAGGAAGTGAAATATATCAGGTTGGGAAATGAAATGAGAAGAAACAAAATCTACGATCTTAGAGCTGCTATCTATCAGACTGATGAGAATGATCCTCAGTTGAGAGAAATCAAGGAAGTCATGCAGATAGAGCTTGAAAATGTTGAAAGAAGATTGCTTATAGACTATCTCAGAACAATGCCAGATCTTCAAGAGATTAGAAATTGAAGTCTGTAAGAATTTTCTTATTTTCTATAGAATTTGTTAAGTAATAGCTTAAACTCTGTTTGTATGTTAAACACTGTAGTCTTTGTATTTGTTTTGACATCATCATTTACTGTAAACTTGTACATTCTTGCTAATGAACAAGTTGGGGGAGATTGTTAGAAATGATTGATGAGAACAGTGTTTGGAAGCTAAAGTAACAAAACAGAGTTTAACTGGAAGCCGTCAGAGTTTAGTTAAACACTGACTGGAAGCGCAACAGAGGTTGTTAAACTCTGTAGCGGAAGCGTCTGAGAGTCAACAGTGTTTGAAGATTGATACAAGATAAATATGGAAGCAATATCTTTGAAGATTGGATAGCTGTCAAAGAGATTGAGTTGACTTAGAAGACGTGTAGCAATCGTGATTGATATCAATTGTATAGCTTAATTATAGGAGAATCAATTACTGATTGTACGAAGCTGTATGTTTTATAAATACAGTTAGGTTAACCCTAGAAGGGTGTCGAACAGAGAGATTATCATTGATTGTAACCTAAGCAGCTCTCTTTGATATTTTACATCATTGAGAGAGGAATTGTTAATTCCAAACAGTATTAAGTGTTAAAAACGTGTGTTCTTGTTAATTACTCGTATAGTACTTGATTATATATTGTGTATTTGACCTAACAGGATAACATCACCCCAAAGATACTTTGGAACATGCATATTGAACATAAGAGCACGGGCTACTTCGAGAAGGTGACGATTGTTTCTCTCGGCAACCCCATTTTGTTGTGGGGTATCCACACATGAGCTTTGATGGACAATCCCATTCTGTAGGAGATAGGGACCGAGTGTGGAATTGAAATATTCGGTACCATTGTCGGTACGAAGTGTTTTAATAGATGTTTGGATCATATGATGAAAATTTTGAAAGACTTGACATGTTTCAGACTTCTGTTTCAGTAGGTAGACCCAAGTAATGCGTGTGTGATCGTCAATGAACGTAATAAACCAACGTTTATCATGAGAAGTATTGACCTTTGAGGGGCCCCAAATGTCACTGTGAATAAGTGAGAAAGGGCTTGAAGGTGTATATGTTTTTTTGGGAATGAAGAACGTGTATGTTTTGCAAATTGACAAGTATCACACTGGAAATCAACAACCTTTTTATTGATAAAAACAGATGGAAACAGATGTTTTAAATATGAAAAACTTGGATGCCCAAGTCGACAA
The DNA here is from genome assembly GCA_037693485.1 of Kitagawia praeruptora. NCBI lineage: Eukaryota > Viridiplantae > Streptophyta > Magnoliopsida > Apiales > Apiaceae > Kitagawia > Kitagawia praeruptora. Next base: position 21,011,945 of record CM075347.1, read on the forward strand.
TGCCATAACATTATTGTTCTAGACTTTGAATCAGAAATTGAATTTGATACATGTTGTGAACAAGAATTAGAAACAGAACTTGAAGCCAAATGATGCAGAGAAGGTTGCTCTTTTATTTGATGCAGTCTTTCAAAGAAATAAAGTCCGTCACGAATCCTAGCACTGCCAATCGTCCTCCCCGATGAAAGATCCTGAAATTGACAAGAATTGGGAAGAAATTTAGCAAGACAATGATTATCACCGGTTAATTTATGCACAGAGATTAAGTTGCATTGCAAAGACGGAACATGAAGTACTGATTTAAGAATTAAACCAGTTGACAATTTAATAGTACCAATTCCTACAATAGGTGAGTGAGTGCCATCTGCGATCTTGACACTAGATTTCATGGAACACGGACTATAAGAATCAAACAAATGAGGTAAACCTATCATGTGGTCAGTTGCTCCGGAATCGATTATCCATGGTGTTTCGAAAGGAGAAGTGAAATTACCAGAGTGTGCAACTGAAGCACTGTGAGACTCAGGACCAGATTTAAGTTTCATGGAAGATTGATTCAAGAGAGTATATAAATGTTCGAGTTGTTCCTTATTGAATGAAGGGATAGCAGTGTTGTCACTCTTATCAGTGCCATTTTCAATCTGAGTATGGTATGCCTTCTTTTCATTTTGGCAACGAGGAGTCCAGTTTGGTGGTTTCCCATGAATTTCCCAACAAGTAGATCGAGTGTGGCCATGACGCTGACAATGATCACACCATGGCCTGTCTCCCTTACGATTTGGTCGAGGGTCGGGATTGGATCTGCCATGTGATGGTGGAACTGATTTTGAAACAAGAGCGGAACTTTTGATAGGTTGCTGTTCCGGAGTAGGAGTAAGCATGATACGTCGACGTGCTTCTTCACGTCTAACCTCAGAGAATGCTTCTTCAGTGTCTAGAAATGGGGAACGACTAACCAAGCGACCTCGTACATCATCAAGGTTGCTGTTCAACCCTATAAGAAATTCAAAAACTCGTTCTTTTTCCAACTGTCGTTGGCTTTTTATAGTGCAATCAGCACATAATGGAGTGGTGTCCAGATAGAGATCGAGTTCCTGCCATAAATCTTGTAAGTCTGAAAAATATTGGGTAACAGTTTGATTACCTTGTTTGATTTCTTTGAGTTTAGGGCGGATTTCAAAGATCTGAGATGCATTACCAAGATCATAATACATCTTTCGAGCAGCATCCCATACTTCCTTAGCGGTCTTAAAGAATAAATATCGACGACTGATCTTTTGGTCCATCGAATTAATTAGCCACGCAAGAACAATAGAGTTTTCAGCTTGCCATAGTTGATATTTGGAGTCGGTTGATGGTGGTGCAGGAAGGTCATCGGTGATGTACCGAAGCTTTCCGCGTCCACATATTACAAGCTTTACTGATTGTACCCATTGCAGATAATTTTTTCCATCGGATATGAAGAGAGTTGTTGTCAAGGCTATAGAGGGACCCAATAGAGCTACTAGTATGAATAGAAGAGGTGTTGGTTTGCTGAACAGAGATAGTTGATTAAGAGGAAGCATCATCACCAGTCGTAACCATCATCGGAGAGCAAAGAGGAAAATAAAGCAACTGCTGGTGTTTTTGTGCAGAGGGTTTGAATGTGAACCTTAGGGCTCTGATACCATAAAATAAAGAAAGAACAAACAGGAGAGGGAATTCTGTGTATATTATTTCTATATGTCATTTACAACTAAGAGCTAACCTTATATAGGATGCTTACATATCAATAGTATTAATACAAGATCAATTAACTTAAATGCATAATAAAAAAATAATCTGTCAAATCCTTGAAGATCATTGAGTTAATTACGAATAGTAGATGTGATTTTATTTCCTGTCTGTCAACATAAATAATACGTTCTTGATGTAATTTCCGAAAACTAACAAGTGGAGGTTGTTCCTTGAAATGAGGACTTAAACTTTCATGTTTGGATCTAAGACATTTTCTTAGTGGAATCCATAAATAAATTGAGTTGATAGAAGGATGCTTGATATGGGATGTGTGGGTTATTTAGTTGAAATAACTTGAGTCCCACATAGAATTGGTAATGAAAGGTTGGTGGGTTTATATAGCTCCATGTGCAAATGTAGTGCACAACTACTAAGGCATGTGGGTGTGCATGGATGTAGTGTGGGCCTCGTGCGCATACACATACGCGCGCCGCCGCCCGCCTGGCCTGGCCACGATACGACAAGACTCGGCTCGGGTCGGGTCGAAGGGCGATTTGGGCGAATGTCTCGGCGTCTCGCGTACGCGAGACGACCTGGGCGAGGAATTTTATTACCAGGAATATTGATTTATTTTAACAGAACATCAGACTTTATTTGTTACTACTGTTGGATCAGTACTTGGATTATTGGGCCTGATCAGACATCAAATCCTGATGGACAGACCCTGAACATAACCAAATACTGGTAGGCATCAGTTCCTGACGGACCAAAATCCTGATGGATCAGATCCTGATATTTGACCAATCCTGACGGACATCAGATCCTGACGATGGTCAATACTGATGCTTATGTAACTGAAATAAATCCTGATGCTGCTGCTGTTAATGGAATTAAATCAGAATATTTACTTTCCTTTTATGGAGTATCAGTTACGTTTATTTTTGGTATTATATACATAAAGAATATAACGTTAATGATAGAGGATACGTCCGAAGGATAGAAACCCTATCAGTCTTATTCTTTCTCTGCTCTCATAATACATACAGTCAAATACATAATTTTAAGGCTAACTGAGGTGCTGATCGCCGTTGATCACTGGAGTATTTGTGAACCCATTGATCGGTGTTGTTTTATCCTGGAAGCGATATTGCTGCAACCCAATCACAACGTAAGTGGGGCAATATTCTCTTCAAGAACAGCCAAGTCTTCTCGAAGGGCTTGGTGACTCAGCTGTTCTATCTCTTATCAGTACTTGCCATAATCTTCTGTGAGAGATAAGTTACTCTTGACTTTCTCGTTAATTACAGTCTCTAATTATATTATTGTTTTGCCTTCGTGATTTGTTTTGTTAATTGATTATTGCCTGTTCTTGTTTTAATATATATATCACTGCCTCATTGTTGTAATAGTTAATTATACCCAACAATCTTGAAGAGAATAATTTGTGTTATATATTGTTAATTAACAAGATGGTTAACGAAACTGAAACTCCTATTGTTGAGACTAGCTCTGGGTCTACTGTTACTGTACCCACCATTGATTAGACTACGTATCGTTTCCCACAGCCTATCGATCTGTCAGGTATGCCTGATAAATTCGGTGGGGGTGTTGGTTTTTCACGTTGGCAGAAAAAGATGAAACGGTGGTTAACAGTAAAGGGTCTATGGCCGGTGGTGTAGTATGAGAAACCGGTTGTGGTTAAGGAGAAAGCTGAAACTGTTAAGCTTATACTATGTGGGAGGAAAAGGATGGGGTGGCTAGGGCTGCAATTCTGTTAGCTTTAGCAAACACTCTGTTCGATGTATATTCATCTGACTCCTACACTGTTAAGCTCTTATGGGAGAAGCTTGACCAGACACATAATACTGACTCGCAAGGGTTGGAAAAGTATTCTGTGGCTAGGTTCCTTGATTTCAAACTGGTGGATACTAAATCCATGACTGAGCAATGCTTTGAAGGAGTCCGAAATGGATCTACCTGAAAAGTTTCAGGTTATGTCTGTGATTGAAAAGCTCCCTAAGTCTTGGGAAGAGTTTGCACTCTCCCTGAAAAGACAGAAAGGAGAGATCACTTGGACAAACCTGATGTTGGACATCTTTGTGCAGGAGCAACACAAGTCCAAGCAAGGACATGTGATGCCTACTGAACATGCTGGGAGTTCGAAGGTGAATGTAGTGACTGTAGGACAGAAAAGAAAGTCTGTCACTAAGAAGGAAAACACTAAGTCTAAGGACAAGAACAAGGCTAAGAAACCAAAGGCAAACAAACCATGTTGATCTTGTGGACAGGTTGGTCATTGGAGCAAGGACTGTCCTGTAAAGAAAGCTAAGAAACCTATTGTGGGAGCACAAGCTAACACTGTGCTTGGTACCACTAGTGGGCCTACGGTTAACATGGTTGTTGGTGAGGTTATTGCTTCTGAAACTGACAACGGGTATGTAACCTACAACCCTGTACTTCTTTCCACTTATTCGTCTCATGAATGGTTGATTGATACTGGAGCTAATGTACATATTTGTACTGATATTACTCTGTTTGTATCTTATCAACAGACTCATGGAATGACGGTGACGATGGGGAATGCTAGTGCAGCTCAAGTACTTGGAATAGGAAACGTGGACCTGAAGTACGCTTCTGGGCGTGTTCAGTCCCTCACTAGAGTGCATCATGTTCCTGATATTCGTAGAAATATAATAAGTGGAAGTTGTTTAGTTAAGAATGGTTTTGAAGTTTCATTGAAATGTAATAAAGTAGTTATTACAAATACTGGTGTATTCTTTGGCAAAGGTTACTTGTCGGATGGATTATTTTTAATAAATGTTGAGCCTGTTTTGGGCAGTTTTATTAATAATAATGTTGCTCCTTCTGTTAATTGTGTTGAATCATCTGATTTGTGGCACGCACGTCTTGGTCACTTGAATTTTGGTGCTCTAAAGAATATGATGAACTTAGAGTTGATTCCAAAACATGCCATTGATAAGAAATCTAAATGTCAAGTATGTGTGACTGCTAAACAAACTAGGAAACCCTTTTATAATGTGGTTAGGGATTCAAATGTGTTAGATTTAGTGCACACAGACATATGTGAATTTGGTGGTGATTTGACCAAGGAACATAATAGATATTTCATTACCTTTATAGATGATTATAGTAGATATTGTTATGTTTATTTGCTTAAACATAAAGATGAAGCACTAGATAAATTCATTATGTTCAAAACTGAAGCTGAAACACAAACTGGTAAAATACTTAAACGTTTGAGATCAGATAGAGGCGGTGAGTATAGGAGTAACTCGTTTAATGAATTTTGCAAGAGCAATGGTATAGTTCATGAGGTAACTCCACCATACACACCTGAGTCTAATGGGGTGGCAGAACGAAAGAACAGAACCTTTAAGGACATGATCAATAGTATGTTGATTAATTTTGGGTTGCCTAAGTACATGTGGGGGGAGGCTCTGAATACGGCTTGCCATATTCTGAATAGAGTTCCTCTGAAACATATGGACAAGACACCTTATGAATTATGGACAGAGAAAAGGACTAGTTTAAAATATCTTCGTGTGTGGGGGTGCCTTGCAAAGGTACTTGTCCCTGAACACAAGAGGAAGAAACTAGGACTGAAAACTATTGATTGCATCTTTCTGGGCTATATTGAAACCACTACAGCTATGAGATTTTTAGTGTTAAAATCTGACATAGACGGAATAGTGACTAACACTATAGTTGAATTTCGTGATGCAACATTCTTTGAGGATGTGTTCCCTATGAAGACCGGTATACCTCAGGGTATTCCTGATGATGATCCCACTCACACATCGAGGTCCATTCCTGATCATGTGGAAAGGATGACAAATGTGGGGGCAGATCCTGGTAGTAGCTATACTCCTGATGAGGTAGAGGAACCTAAAAGGAGTAAGCGTGCTAAGGTAGTCAAGGATTTTGGAAGTGATTTTATCACTTACAATATCGAGGATGAACCTTTAACTTTTCGACATGCCATGGATTCTTCAGAATCTAGGTACTGGAAAGGTGCTGTAAAAAGTGAAATTGACTCTATTGTTTCTAACGGAACATGGGAGTTGGTTGATCTACCTCCTGGGTGTTCTACTATAGGATGTAAATGGGTATTCAAAAGGAAGATGAACCCGGATGGCTCAATAGATAAGTATAAGGCTAGGCTGGTAGCTAAGGGTTTTAAGCAAAAAGAAGGCATTGATTACTTTGATACATACTCTCCAGTTGCTAGAATGATGACAATCCGAATGCTTGTAGCATTGGCCTCTGTACATGGTCTTATCATCCATCAAATGGATGTAAAGACAACTTTTCTTCATGGTGAACTTGAAGAAAAGATTTATATGGATCAGCCTGAGGGATTTGTTGCTTCTGGTAATGAGAGGAAAGTATGTAAGTTAATCAAGTCTATATATGGCTTAAAACAAGCTCCAAGGGACTGGCATAAAAAGTTTGATGAAACTGTTTTAGAATCAGAATTTGTAGTTAATGAAAGTGACAAGTGTGTCTATTACATGGTTAAAGGGAATGAATGTATTATTGTGTGCCTGTATGTGGATGATATTTTGTTGTTTGGAACCAATATCGAGATTATTAATGAGACAAAAAGGTTCTTGAAAAGGCATTTTGAAATGAAGGATATGGGAGAGGCTAGTGTGATTCTTGGTATCAAGTTGACTCAGTCAACTGATGGAATAACCTTGTCACAATCTCATTATATAGAGAAATCTGTACTTGAGAAGATGGTTATTCAAATTGTAGAATCGCAAGTACTCCGTATGATCCTAAAATTGCCCTTGTCAAGAATAGTTCAGGAGTACCTGTGTCTCAGTTAAGGTATTCTCAGATTATTGGGAGTTTGCAGTATCTTGCTAATGGAACTAGGCCAGATATTTCATATTCAGTGTCTAAGTTAGCAAGATATACAAGCTGTCCAAACAAGACTCATTGGGATGCTCTTGATAGAGTGCTTAGATATCTAAAAGGCACTATATATCTTGGTTTGCATTACAGGAGGTTTCCTGGAGTGCTAGAGGGATATAGTGATGCAAGTTGGATAGCTAAGAAGTCTGGTTCCAATGGAGTGACTGGATACCTGTTTACCCTTGCGGGTGGAGCAGTATCATGGAAGTCTTCTAGACAGACTATTATAACTCGGTCTACTTTTGAGGCTGAGTTGTGTGCATTAGATGCCACGGGGACTAAGGCTGAATGGTTACATGGACTTATGTCAATGTTACCTGTAGTAAGTCGTCCACTTCCTGCTTTTGCTGTTCATTGTGATAGCCGTACAACTATCGACAAGATTAACAGCAAGAAGTATAATGTGAAAACAAAGAGACATATCCAAGTTAGACTAAAGTCTATAAGGGGTCTAATGTCTGATAGGATCATAGCTGTTGAGTTTATTGGAACTCAAGAAAACCTAGCTGATCCTTTGACTAAGGGACTTGAGCATGCTATTGTCCTTAAGTCTAGGTTGGGGATGGGACTGATAGCCCATAATGATTCATCTACAGCGGGAACCCAATACACATGAGAGGAGATCCCTCGAAAGTGTATTCAATGTGGTAATAACAAGTTGTAAGGGTGAGTTGGTTTGTACCTTAAACTACATAGATTGATACTTACGTATCTGGAGTCTATCCCCTGTAAACCGAAAAGGTATTGTAACTGCCAGAATAGCAAGAGTTATTTGAACTCTGAATGGGGTCAAGTCGTATGACGAGATGGTAGCACTACATCTCTGGAGATGCCCAGCTAAGCGAATGTAATTGTGTGGTCGCAATTAGAGGAAAGGGTTATTCCTTGAAACATTCGACGAACAGGATCGAGACAGGACCATTAACGTCTCAAAGCCGTAGATTAGCACCATAGCCTTTGATTTGTCGTCGTCTATGGAGTGTGGTTACACCAAACGGATAAAGATTCAAGGTGAAACATTCCATCTGAATCTGGTAGCCATCGAAGTAGAAGACTTAGGAGGGTTCAAACCCGGAAGGGTACCTACTCTGAAAAACAAGTCATGATGAGAATCGATATGCATTTCTGTATGGATTCGTGGGGGATTGTTAGAAAATGGAAAGTTTGAGGCATATTAATAATATGTTCTTGATGTAATTTCCGAAAACTAACAAGTGGAGGTTGTTCCTTGAAATGAGGACTTAAACTTTCATGTTTGGATCTAAGACATTTTCTTAGTGGAATCCATAAATAAATTGAGTTGAAAGAAGGATGCTTGAAATGGGATGTGTGGGTTATTTAGTTGAAATAACTTGAGTCCCACATAGAATTGGTAATGAAAGGTTGGTGGGTTTATATAGCTCCATGTGCAAGTGTAGTGCACAACTACTAAGGCATGTGGGTGTGCATGGATTTAGTGTGGGCCTCGCGCGCGCACACACACACGCGCGCCGCCTCCCGCCTCGCCTCGCCTCGCCTTGCCACGACTCGGGTCGGTCGGGTCGGGTCGAAGGGCGATTTGGGCGAATGTCTCAGCGTCTCGCGTACGCGAGGCGACTTGGGCGAGGAATTTTATTACCAGGAATATTGATTTATTTTAAAAGAACATCAGACTTTATTTGTTACTGCTGTTGGATCAGTACTTGGATTATTGGGCCTGATCAAACATCAAATCCTAATGGACAGACCCTGAACATAACCAAATACTGGTGGGCATCACCTGATGGATCAGATCCTGATATTTGACCAATCCTGACGGACATCAGATCCTGACGATGGTCAATACTGATGCTTATGTAACTGAAATAAATCCTGATGCTGCTGCTGTTAATGCAATTAAATCAGAATATTTACTTTCCTTTTATGGAGTATCAGTTACGTTTATTTTTGGTATTATATACATACAGAATATAACGTTAACGATAGAGGATACGTCCGAAGGATAGAAACCCTATCTGTCTTATCTTTCTCTGCTCTCACAATACATACAGTCAAATACATAATTCTAAGGCTAACTGAGGTGCTGGTCGCCGTTGATCACTGGAGTATTTGTGAACCCATTGATCGGTGCTGTTTTATCCTGGAAGCGATATTGCTGCAACCCAATCACAACATAAGTGGGGCAATATTCTCTTCAAGAACAGCCAAGTCTTCTCGAAGGGCTTGGTGACTCAGCTGTTCTATCTCTTATCAGTTTGGTGACTCAGCTGTTCTATCTCTTATCAGTACTTGCCATAAGCTTCTGTGAGAGATAAGTTACTCTTGACTTTCTCGTTAATTACAGTCTCTAATTATATTCTTATTTTGCCTTCGTGATTTGTTTTGTTAATTGGTTATTGCCTATTCTTGTTTTAATATATATATATATATATATATCACTGCTTCATTGTTGTAATAGTTAATTATACCCAACAGTTATGCACCTTAAAATGCGTGTCAGACACTTTAAAAAAAGCGTATAGAAATGAGTGGCACGGAGGGAGTATATCTACTCCATCATCCCTTTCTTTGTAATATTATAATCATTTTATATTATGGTTTAATTATACTATGTATTCATAACCATCACTCGTATTTTGACTTGAGTAACGGACGATATAAAGAGGGTGTTTGGCCCCCATTAAATTTTTTTTTTTTTCACTTAAAGTTTGCATGGAGGTGTTTGGCTCCCCTTAAAGTGGAGCCACTTAAAGTGGAAAGTAGGCTAAAAAAAAAAAGTAGCTTGGAGGTACTTTTTTTTCACTTATTTTTTTTCGTATATCAATTTTTATGTATTTGAGTCACCTTTTAACTTGTATTGTATTCTTTGCATATATTTGTATTTTATACTTTCAAAAAAATATAAATTTCTTTTTTTTTTAATTAATTTTTTAAAAATAAATTTACTTTAAGTGGAATTAGCCAAACAGATACACCTAACTTTAAGTAAAAATTATCACTTTTCACTTAAAGTGAGTAAGTAGCACTTTAAGTGATAAGTAACATTTTTTAAGTTAAGCCAAACACGCTCAAAATATTTGGAGAGAAACACAGGTGACACGAAGACCAGCTACGGCATTAACCGATCAAGTTTAACCAAACTCTCATCTTTTTCTTTAATCCATTATATCTATTATATGGCAACATGCTCTTTCCACCTATTTAGTAATTTACTAAATTATCCCTAAAATTATGTTAATGTTAAAAAAAATAATGACTTTCAAGGGATTTGAACCCATGACCTCCAAGTTCTAAAGTTTTTATGTTTGCATGTATTACCACTACACTAGAACATTTGATGATACATCTTTTCAAATCAATGATTGCATACATATACAAACCATTTGCTAAATATTTTTTAGTATGACCTGCATGTACCAAATTTTTTATGTTCACATGTATTAGTACTACACTAGAACATTTAATGATACATTTCTTATAATCAATATAATTGCATACATAGACAATTGACTTGCTAATTTTTTTTAATGTTTATTTTCAAATTTATTCATAATAAAATTAATTAAAATGATAAGAACATGTAAAATATTTTTAATTGAATGTACGTGTATTTAATATAAAATTTTAAATATATAATTCACATGGTATACGAAATAACATAAATTTTCATTTTAATTTCTGATACATGTATATTAATATTTTTATCCGAACACCAATTGTAATATTTATTTATATTTGTTACGTGGTACACGTATGAATGAGCATTTCACCATATCTACCCGAACTGATTTCCTTTCCCATTTGGATTGTGGATTCGGAAAATTTTTCGGGTCAACATGAAATATTATAGAATAAAAATTAGTGCAAAGGTAATAGGATCGGGGATTAAGGTATCCCAGCACGATCCCCGCTTCCGTTCCCCGACTGATTATCATATTTAGAAAAAAAAAATTAAACATATATTTACTAGATTATTAAAGAGATTGAAAGTATGTGTATTTAATATAAAATTTTAAATATATAGGACTCAAATTTTGATTTATGGTACGTGTATATTAGTTTTATTTTGTAAAATTATAAATTATATTAGTTATCTATGTTTGTTATTCTCATAACAAAATGAAACTAATTCACGTGTAACACGTAAGGATGAGCATTTCATCATGTGATCTCGATCTGATCTGTTTCCCATTTTTCTTAGGTATTTGACAAATTTTTCGGGACAACATGAAATTTTATAGAAAAAAAATTGGAGAAAGGGAACGACCTCAAAGATTAATGTATCCCAGTCCGATCCCTGATTTCGTTCCCCAAATGATTATCATATTTATGAAGAATAATTTTTTAAAATATATGTTTACTAGATTATTAAAAATAAAATAATTCAAAATTTTTATAAACTTAGAATTTCTGATATAAAATTTAACAAACTAAAATAGAATTTTAATACTATATTTCATCTTTTTTATTAAAAAATTAATTCAAATCTCTATTTATAATATAATAATAATTTTATCATGATTTATCAAATTAATTTTATTATCTGATATATTCAAGAATATATACATTTTAAATAAAAAAATTATGTATTTCCCATTTTTTGCGGGGATCCTCGTTCCCCGTTCGTGCTAAGAATCATGAAGCAAAATAATCCTCATTCGGGGATCGATACGGGTTCAACGATTATGTTCAAAATTTTAACTAAAAAAAATTTAAAATCCACGATTTCTCGCGGGAATCCCTATTTCCCTTTCGGGGCAGAAATCTAAGAACATAATGATCCTCGTTCGAAAACCGAGACGGGTTCAATAATTATGTTCAAATTCGGGGAGTGTGATGAATATAACACTACCCGACCCTGAATTGACCGACCTGATGCCCATCCCCAAGTATACATACAATATGAATTCGTTTATTGTTAAATTTGGACATCTAGATACGAAATACACTCAACTAAATACCAGCAAAAGAATAGGTACATCAATTTTTTTTATCTAACTTAAAAAAAACAATAATACAACTAAATACGGTACAATAAAATGTTAATCCAATTTGTTGACAAATATTAAAAGAGTTTAATTGAAATTCAAAAAAAATAATGTTACCAAAATAACATTCGAAAAACGTATACATGTTTAATGTGCGAGAGATATAACAATTAACTATTTTATTATAAAAACACATATTCAGCTCGTAAAGACAACAATAGTAATTTTATATAAACATGGAAACGCAAGTCGATGAGAGATTATCAAAGATGAATGGGAGATGATTGGAGAGAGAAAAGACGAACAAACTTAAGGTTGTTAAAGACAAAAGAAAGGTGGTGGGGCAAGATAAATGTGCATATATGATGTCGTTGGAGGAAAGAGAGGATCTTAGAGGTATAATGAGGTGGCTGGATAGTGATCGTAAAAAGGTCGAAGTGAGAGTGCACATGATCAGTAATAAATTGGAGTAGATATGAGGTAGACATATGAGTAGAAGAGAAAATAAATATTCAAAAAATGTTGCGTTAAGATCGAAGTAGTTAAAAGAAGACTTAATGACCATTTGGTCCTTCAAGTTTGCACAGTTATACCCGTAAATCCCTACAGTTTTAAACTGTTCCTTTTCGCCATTCCAACTTCAAAAATGTACCTTTTAGCCACAAAACCGTTGTCTTTTTGACACAAAACCGTCGTCTTTTAGAACGAATAGATGACGGTTTGTGGCAAAAAGGTACATTCTAAAGTTAGAGGGACGAAAATGAGCGCTTTAAACTATAGAGTTTTATGGGTATAAATGTGCAAACTTGAAGGACCAAAAGGTCATTAAGCCTTAAAATAACTACTATCATGGTAATTCTTTTAGGATTTTATTGAAAAACAAATTAAAGGACACTATTATCGTGGTAATACTTGATAGCTAACGATTAACTCTTCTTGTATACCACTTTTGTCGGTTATCCTTCTCACATTCAATAAGCATCACTATAAATATGATCCTCGAAATTTAGAGTATGCTAATAATTTGAATTTAGAACGATTATTAACAATTGAATCTTAGTGAACCGTTGAAGTCAAAGGTAAAACACACTGACAAGAGGATATAACGAACTCCATCCCAAATTTGAAAAATATTATATGAATTAAAATGTGGCCCGTGCCTTGCACGGGCTATCATGCTAGTTATTAATAACTAGTCGATAAGGCCGCGCTTCGCGGCGGCGTCACAATATTTTTTAAAAAAATTCAATATATTTACGTTATATTATAATATTAATATTTATATTTTAATAATTAAATAATCTTCTCTAATGAATCGATTTTTTATTAAATACGATTCTTTAAATTGAGCCACTCCCTCGTTAAAACCGAAATCCCAACTTTAACATATATTATAAAGACTTATATAATAATTTTTATCCAAAAAATCGAACCATAAAAATTAAAAAAAATATATATATATATGACATCAGTATCAAATTCTAATAGTTAATACAATATTTTCTAGTGAGCCGTCTTCCCGTTAAATACGTTTCGAGCAGCTCTTACTTGGAACCGAAACTCTAACTTCATTATATAAAGAGAGTAAATTCCAATTTTTAAATTCTTTAAACTTTCTAATATTTTGGAGTTTTAAAAGATGAAAATACATCTTAAATTTTCCGTATATTATAGATATTCATGTATTTATTTACAGCTTCCGCATGTGAATGTCTTTCTGTTATGTTAACATATCAAAAACAAAAAAAAAATACGAAGACTTTTCGTGACGGGAACAATATTAAATTTATGGATACATTTTTCTAATGCAAGTTGAATTAATATAAAAAAGTTAAAAAAAGGATTTATAGGAAAAAAGATATATAGTTTTAAAAAATTCGTATAAAACGTCTCCAGCATCCTCATATTCTACTTCCAATAGAACATTTTATTTTATGTATTCCTTATATATTCAAACATCTTTTATACGGTCTTCTCTAATGAACCGCTTTCTCATTAAACACGGTTATTACTCTTGATCCGCTCTCTCGTTAAGACCAAAAACCTAACTTTTACATATATCACTTGTATGATAATATTTATATATCAATAAAAATTAAATCCTAAAAATAAATGAAATTTATAACATCAATATGATAATTTAATAGCTAATACAATCTTTTATAGTGAGTCGTCTTCCCGTTAAACAAATTTTGAGCCTCTCTCGTTTGGGATCGAAATTTCAACTTCATTACATATTATTGATGATACTTATCTTACACAACAACTTTTTTCCTTAAAATCAAAACCTAAAAAATAGAGTGAATTCCAATTTATATTTTCTCTAGACTTACGAAAAATTTATGGAGTTTCATCCTATTTTCTCTTTATATTATAGAAACTCCTGTATTTATTTAGGATTCCTCAGCATGAGAATATTCTTTTATTATGTTAACACATTAATTCTTTTTTTTTTAAATATGATGACTTTTTTTTATGACAATAATATTGGATTTATGAATAAATTTTCTTAATAGAAGTATAATTAACTAATATAAAAAGTATAATTTAAGAGGATCGTACTTTCTATAAAATATTTAATTATATGTCTGCTCCAAATATTCAAACACCTATTTTAGTTCTAATAGAACTTTTATTTATATGTTTTTTCTATAAAATTGAACTCCTATTCTACTTCTAATAGAACTTTTAATCATATGCCTTACAAATACTTATTCTACTTTCAATAGAACTTCTAATCATATAATTTAAGAAGATCATACTTTCTATAAAATATTTAATTATATGTCTGCTCTATCTATTCAAACACTTATTCTAGTTCTAATAGAACTTTTATTTATATGTTTTTTCAATAAATTCGAACTCTTATTCTCTATAAATTCGAACTCCTATTCTACTTTCAATAGAACTTTTAATCGCGTTATAAATACTTATTCTACTTCCAATAGAACTTCTAATCATATGTCTTCTCTATAAATATAAATTCGAACTCTTTTTCTCTATAAATTCGAACACCTATTCTACTTCTAATATGTTAAATGATATTTTTATATTTATTAGTGTTTAAAATTCAAAAATTCTAGAAAATTAGAAAAATATATTGAGACGATCTTAGAACGCCACCTAAACTCCCGCGTACCCTCCTTTATATATATATATTGATTCCTATTTTTTCTTTCATTTCTACATAATAATAATAATAATAATAATAATAATAATAATAATAATAATAATAATGGGGTTTTTAATAATATATCCCAGTTTAAAACATGGTTTGTAAATATGTCCTATATATATCGGAAATTTCAAATCTATCCTAAAATCAGATTTTCATTCAAATTTTAATATAAAAGGACCATTGTACCCTTTTTAATCAAATTTATTTTAAAATATAATGTCTAATAAATACATGATTTGATTAATTTAAATTATAAATTTTAATATTTTATTTGGTTAAGGGTGCCTCTGGCGGGTCTGTGTAAGAAAAAAATCTTTATTTTATGGTTAAAATTAAAAAAAGCACCCATGACAGGTCTTGTACTAAAAAATATTTTTTTTAGTTATTAAAATTTTAAAATTGTAGTATACTTGTAAAAGTAATAATTAATAAAAAAAGGGTATATTGGTCTCTATAAAACTTAAAAACGGATAATGGGACATATAATTAATAAATCAATATGATGGGACATATTCGTAAAATGATCTATTAATTTGGGACAGTAATACCTTATATATAATAAGCATAAGGCAGATCTTATCCAAATTTTTTGTCGTCGTCATTGTACTACCAAAAACATATGATCCGTTGGATTAAAAGTCATCCGTTGGATTATAAATTATATACTTATATATTTATTTATAATTTTCACTTTGTTAATTTACTATAATACCCTTTCTTCATCGATTTGTTTTTTTCTTCATCATTAGAACTAAATTTAATTTAAAAATATCTTTATAAGAGGGATCTTATCCAAATTTTTGGTCTGGTCACTGTACTACCAAAATTATATGATCCGTTGGATTGAAACTAGACGATCAAGATTAGATCACATAAAAAAGAAATTATAATCTAAAAAGGATATAATTAGAAAAGGTTGTATTAGAATTGAATTTTAAAAGAAAATTATAATCTAAAAAGGATATAATTAAAAAAGGTTGTATTATAATTGAATTTTAAAAAGAAAATTATATTCTAAAATGGATATAATTAAAAAAAGTTGTATTAGAATTGAATTTTATTTTTTACTAGCCTAAAACCCGTGCGATGCACGAATTTTTTAATATTATATAAAAAATGTCATTAATTTAAATTAATTTGATAATAATTATATAAATATTAGAGAGATTTTAAAAATAGAAAAAATGAGAGATTTTAGTTAGAGAAAATAGAAAAGATAACGTGAAAATTAAAAAGGTGACATGCTTTATGTGAAAAAGATAATTGGTTAGTTTATAATAATTATAATTTAATTATGTTCTTTTACTAATTAAAATTATTTCTAGTGTTTTTTAGAAAATGAGAAATTAACGTTACCCATGATATTTCTAGAAAAAAAGGAATTTAATTAGAAAAAATAGAAAGATGATATATTTGTTAATTATTAGTATTGCAATGCACAGGTTTCTTGTATTATGTTATAAATTTAATTTAATATTATAATTATACTTTTATATAATCATTATTTTTTAATAATTTTAATTTGATATAATTTAATATACTCATGTTTACGAATTATAATAATGTTTCCTTATCATAAACAATGTATATGATTTTTAAAATATTTTATTAATAATTGAAAATTTTGGTGTGATATTTTCGGGTAGCAATTGATTTTTTAGGTGTTTATAGAAGGTAATATATTCAACTGAGAGTAAATATCAAAAAGGCAATCGATTAATTACCATTAATTATATTATATTGTTATTTATTTTAGGTGTTATATTTTACTTGAAAATTATGGTGTGATATTTTCGGGTATATATTAATGATTGAAAGATTTGTTTTAAATTAAAAAGGTAACGTGTTTTAGTTCGAATGATATGCTTGATGTTTTTAGGTGTTTATAAGAAGTAATATCTTAAACTAAAAGTAAGTATGAAAAAGATAATCGATTGAGTTAATTTTATTATATTGATGTGAAAAATGCAATTGACTAATTACCATTAATTTTATTATATTAATCGACTAATTATCATTAATTATATTATGTTATTATTTATTTTATGTGTTATAATTTTCTTGAAAATTATGGTATGATGATATTTTCGAGTATATATTAAGGATTGTAAGATTTGTTTTAAAGTAAAAAGGTAACGTGTTTTAGTTCGAAAGGAAATATTAATGATGGAAAGATATGATTCGATTGATGTTTTTAGGTGTTTATAAAAAGTAATATCTTGACTAATTACCATTAATTATATTATGTTATTACTTATTTTAGGTGTATTTATTTTTCTTTTTTAATGAAGGGTAAATAAGTAAATTCACGAAGTACCAAAAAATAGGTACCAAAAAACAGGTACCAAAAAATAGGTACCAAAACTTTCAATGTTTCGGAATTTATATAATAGTATAGATTTATTAGTATTAAAAAATTTCATATTTACTATTTGGCCTCTATCTTGAGATCTAGAAATCAGATTTGAATGATTTTATGATCCATGCGAACCTCATAAAATTATCTTTAATTTAGTGATGCTTTAATAATTATTATTCAAATAGAAACACTCAGAATATTAAGAAAAAATATAATTACGAATTTTTACATTAATCCTAATCTATGTAGAAGTTCTACATGGATAATGCTATCAATTGTAGAAAACCTAATTGTATATGATTTAAATCATTGACATATACATTTTCGTATTTCAATATAAATGTACTTTTTATTTTATAACATATTAAAATATCAAACATTTTTTTATGCTAAATCCAACGATTTTCATCTATTTATTTTAAGATCTTTGTCGTCCGGAGGAATAGACGATTATCAAAATTTTGGACAAAATCTATCTTATATAAATATATATACGGAGTACTTTTTAGTTTATAACATATTAAAATATAAAACATTTTTTATGCTAGATCCAACGATTTTCATCTATTTATTTTAAGATATTTGTCACACGGAGGAATAGACTACCGATTATCAAAATTTCGGACAAAATCTCTCTTACACTTATTATTAAAATTGTATTTGATTGTGAGTAGAACTATCTTTAAATAATTATAAGGATAGCTTGATAATCAAAACGAATTATAAGTAGAATTCATAAATCAAATAGAATTTTCAATTTAAAAAATCGTCAATTTCTTCTCTTTTTTGTTTCTGTGTAGAATTAATTATATTAAACCATCATTAATTTAAAGATTATTTTGTTAATTTCATGTGGGCTGTAAACGTCCAAATCAAATTTTAAAATTCAAGATAGAGTACAAATATTAAATCGAACATGTAAAATCTTATATATATATATCAATTTTTAAACACCAATTTGATATGTAAATTATTAACTTATAAAATTTTATAAAAATAATATAATTGTAGATATTAAAAAGTAGCCGCATGGGGGTTACAAGCTAGTATTATACAATTTCCCCAATAATAATCTAGCCATAACATGCATGTCGACTATTAATTAGAAAATTTGGATTCGACAAAAATACTTAAAAAACCGGTATCCGAATGCAAAGATCTTGGATAATTTCGTACGTTTTACGAGAACAATATACAATTGTACTTAAAAAAATTATAAAAAAATACAAAAGCCATCATTGTTCACATAGGGAGAGTCATAAATAAAATATTTTATTCTGAAACATGAGATACAATAATACTACTCCACCCTATCATGGAGTTTGATACTGTAACAAGTTATCAAAGTGACAGCTCTATACTTATATGTTTTGTTTAAAAATCTTTACAGTTTCAAAATTTATATTTTGTCATCCTCTTTTTTCCGCGTAGTACTACTGTTAATGGTAATTGAGAACACTATTTATGCAGTTAACATATGAACCACAGTTTAGCCTAAACCTAATTAATTCATTTTTTGTTATTAATATTATAGGTTAACCCTAATCACTGTATTAAGAACATGCATTAAGCATTATCATGCATTCATGCACACTTCATACAATCATACGTAATTCATAATCATAGTAAAAAAAGTTAAAGATTTATCACAAACATCATACCAAGTACTAGTATATACCATACCATGTACACAATTTTTACAGCTTATCAACAGGAAACTTTACTGTAAAAAGGTGGTTTAAAAGCATTATCTTTGTGTCATTATCACTTATAATTTGACTGATTGATTGGTAAGTACTAGTAAATTTTAACTTATCTTACTGCTCTCCATCTTCCAATGCCTAATTTTTACTATGTAAACAAAGAGAGTAGACTTTATTCTAGAGTACTGTCGAAATTGTATTGGTTCACACATATTCCTAAATGGTAGCAAAATGTCTGTTACATTTGGGAAATTTCAAAACATGCTTCCCATTTTTATATTCTTGGTGTGAAATCCAAATCTTCATTCTCCGATTCAATTATTTATACAAATGAACTCATCACATGTTCTTGATAGTTAATATTTTGATTATTTTTCGTAATTTGTATTTTTCAAATAATTAATATAAAAAAAATTAAAGTAGTTTGATGATCATAATAAAATAATCATTTGAGGAATATATAGTATATTATCAAATTAAGAAATAAGGTTCAATTTTTTATTAATACAAATATTATCTTACTATTACTGTTAAAAAGAGTATAATTTGATAGTAAAGTTGAAAGTATTCAAATATTTGGTTTAACACATAGGCACATATATCATTTGTTATTGTTTCTTAAAATACTGGTTAGATCAAGAAAAGTGCAGTAGTGCTGACAGTGTTCACTTTTTAGGTTCAACACTTAGTACCAATACAATTTATCACTACAACAAATCTGCTTAAAACCGACCATATAAAACCGACCGCAAGAAAACTTGGAACAATAAATCCGACCGACTACAAGACGGTCGGGTTTTGCTGACGTGGTGACTTTAAAACCGACCATGCAGGCTTGGTCGGTTTTGATGCTGACATGGCAACCAATTTCTAGTTAAAGTGTGGTCGGTTATATCGGTCGGTTTACTGAGGTCCTGTTTTAAAACCGACCGCTTACATAACCGACCGCAGTTACTATTGACCTTGCAAAATTGATCGTATAAAGCGACGTCGTTTCTTGCTTGGGACATATAACCGACCGATTACTTTACCGGTCGGTCGGTTTTAACCGTACACTTTATATCTTTTTGTTTTTACTCTCATTTTCTCAGAAACAAAAACTGAAAAGTAAAGAGAAGGAAAGGAAAGCAAAGTGGAAGAGGAAAGTAAAGTAGAGGAGAATTTGAAGTTACAACATATAATGTAAGTGATTATATATATGTGTTCATGTAATTGATATATGTGTTTATTTGTATATTTATGTAGATGAGTGATTATATATATGTGTTCATGTAATTGATAGATGTGTTTATTTTTATATTTATGTAGATGGAAAACAATGATCGAAGTTGGATAAGTAATCAATTACAAAGTGATAAAATTTCTTTGACTCCCGAATATAGAAATGGTGTGGAATTTTTTTTAAAATTTGCAAGTGAAAATGGAATGGAAGATGATAGGATGAAGTGTCCTTGTAAGCGTTGTAAGAATTTAAATTGGTTATCATTGGATGATGTTAGATTTCATTTGCTCTCCAAAGGGATGCTTGAGGGTTATACCGTGTGGAGATCGCATGGTGAAGTTGTGAAAAGAAAAGAGAGTCGAAAATCACATCATGGTAGTCATCGGGAACCTCCAAGGGTAGAACAACCGGTAGATTTGAATGCGATGTTACATGATTTTGCCGGTACACATTATGAATTTTATGACACCTCGGGTACGGGTACTAGTAATGTAGAAGAAGCTCCAAATGATAGTGCTAAAAAATTGTATGAGGTGATTGTTGAAAATGGAGCCCCTATTTATCCGGGCAATACAAAGTATACAAGATTAAGCTTGACCGCAAAATTGTTAGAATTCAAAAACTATTCAAATTGTAGTAATAAAGCTTTTGATAGTTTGCTTGAACTTCTTGCGGATGTGTTGCCAAAGAAACACACATTGCCCCGAACTAATTATGAAATGAAAAAGATTATGAAGGGTTTGAGGGTTGAATATGAAAAAATTGATTTATGCGAGAATGATTGCATGTTATTTTATGGAGATGACAAGGATGAAATTGTATGTGATATATGTGGTAAAGATCGTTATCGGGATGTTTCGAGGAAAGATGGTAAAAAAATACCCAAAAAAATCTTAAGACATTTCCCTTTGATTCCTCGACTACAACGCTTGTACATGTCGGCACAAACATCCGATCATATGAGATTTTACAAGAACCGAGATGTGAAAGAGGGAGAAATTAGTCATCCCGCGGACGGAGACGAATGGAAAAATTTTGACCGTCGCTATCCATCATTTGCTAAAGAGATTCGTAATATAAGGCTTGGCCTAGCAACCGATGGTTTCAACCCATTTGGTTCTAGCGGAAAGAAAACATATAGTGTATGGCCCGTGGTGGTTGTTGTCTATAATCTTCCGCCATCAATGTGTATGAAAAAGCCTTATATGTTTATGACCGATATAATTCCGGGTCCGAATAGCATTGGCAAAGATATTAACGTTTGTCTAAGGCCTCTCATTGATGAATTGAAGATATTGTGGAATACCGGAGTGGAAACATTTGACCAATCTTTAAAGCAAAATTTTACAATGCGAGCGGCTCTTATTTGGACTATTAGTGACTTTCCCGCTATGAGTATGATAAGTGGATGGTCGGGTAAAGGAAAAATGGGATGTCAAGTGTGTGGTGGAAGTGTGCAAGGCTTCCAATTAAAACATTCTGGAAAATGTAGTTTTTATGGCACGAACCGAATATTCCTTGAACCAAATGATCCATTGCGCGAAAAAAGTAATTTGTTTGATAATGCGGAAAGAAGATTGTTTCGTGGTCGTTTGCCCGGGAAGGATGTAAAGGAGTTGCTTGATGGTATAATTTTTCCACCACCCGGAAAGACTAATGCCAATGTAAGGAGTGTCGGTTATGGAGAAGAGCATCATTGGACTCATCTTCCGATTTTTTATGAACTCCCATATTGGTCATCACATACTTTACGATATTCAATTGATATCATGCATACGGAAAAAAATGTCTTTGAAAACATATTTTTTACTATTGTAAATGGGGCAAAGTCAAAGGATCACAAGAAAGCAAGGGCGGATTGCAAACACTTTGGTGTGTTGCCTCATTTGTGGATTAATGAAAATGGCAAAATGCCAAAAGCACCATTTTCCCTAAATAGAAAACAACTTAAACTTTTGTGTCATTGGATTTGCTCATTGAAATTTCCAGACGGTTATTCCTCAAATATATCTCGTTGTTGCAATATTGAGGAATGTAAATTTTTTGGATTCAAGTCACATGATTGTCATATCTTTCTTCAAAAATTATTGCCTCTTGCAATTCGTGAGCTTCTACCGGAGCCTATTGTGGATGCCTTGACGACAATTTCAAATTTTTTTCAAGATTTGTGCTCATCCGTTGTTACAAGAACCGATTTGGAAGTAATGACGAAATCAGTTATTAGAGCGTTGTGCTTGTTAGAAACAATTTTTCCTCAAACTTGGTTTGATTCGATGGAACACTTGGTTGTACATTTGGCGGAAGAAATTAGACTAGCCGGACCCGCTTATTGGCATTGGATGTATCCAATTGAGCGTTTCTTGGG
Source organism: Kitagawia praeruptora (assembly GCA_037693485.1). Classification (NCBI taxonomy): domain Eukaryota; kingdom Viridiplantae; phylum Streptophyta; class Magnoliopsida; order Apiales; family Apiaceae; genus Kitagawia; species Kitagawia praeruptora. The sequence continues at coordinate 21,034,396 of CM075347.1, forward strand.
AAAATTAAAACAAAAGGTCGGTAATAAAGCAAGAGTTGAGGGTTCAATTGCCGAACGATATATGGAAGAAGAGGCTCTTAATTTTTGTTCTTTTTATTTTGCCACCGACTCGGTTCATAATAAAGTACGTCGTAACGAAGTTTTGTTTGATGTAAATAATTCCGATAAATTAGAAGTTTTTAGATACCCAATTGAATGTCCCGGAAAAGAAAGAACGCGATATATGGATGATGATGAGCAACGGCTTGCAGAAGAATATGTTCTTTTAAATTCACCTGAAGTTCAGCCTTACCTAAGGTATAATATCTTCTCCTAATTTAGTGATATTGGCATATTTGTTATATTTTATGTTATTTACACATTTAAATTCCTATTTTTTAGAAGGTACGAACGTAGTGTTATGAGACAACGTCCGGGGACAACTCCTCAAGATTTAGATCGTATTATCAAGACTCGATTTAAAACTTGGTTTAAAAAGAAGGTATTTGTTAAAAGTCATGAACTTTAAATTCTCATTTTTAATTTTATCATTACATGTTTTATTTATATTTTTTTTACTAGGTCGAACCGGATGATGTGGAGGGACCTCGCTTTAAGGATTTGATTCAAGGACCGTCACTAAAAGTCATGACTTTTGAAACTTGTCAAGTTAATGGATATAAATTTTCGACGACATCCGCATCCGGTTCCGGTATTGTTGTTAAAGGCACTTCACACGAAAATAATCTTGATTATTATGGTCAACTACATGAAATTGTGAGACTTATTTATGGTGGATCTAATCATGTATATTTGTTCAAATGTATATGGTTTGATAATATTGGTGACGGTGTGAGGATGGACAAGAATCGAGTGGTGACGATTGATATAACTTCAAGATTAAGATCTAATGAGATTTTTATTTTAGCTAGTCAAGCCTCTCAAGTATATTACGCTCCTAGTGTATTGAATCCACGAAGCAAAATATACACGGTGGTCAAATCTAAAAGTCGTCCAATAGATGAATCTATAATTGTGCAAAATGATATTGAGGATGCTTTTCAAGAAGATAGATCTAATGCCGGGAGTTTTTCACTCTTTGTCGATTTTGCACAATATGGACCACTCCCATTCATTCGAAATGAAATTCAAGAAGAAGAAGAAGAAGAAGAAAAAGAAGAAGAAAAAGAAGAAGAAGAAAAAGAAGAAGAAGAAGAAGAAGAAGAAGAAGAAGATGATGATGAGGATGATGAAGACGAAGACGGTTTTGACGAAATTGAATAATGTTGTTTGTAATTTTAACTTGCTAATGACGATTTTTAATTTATATATTTTGATGTTGTACGTTTGTTGGTATTGCCAATATGGAGGTTTGTACTTTGATGTAGTAAATTACTTTTTGAAACCCAGAAAACCGACCGATATATACTAAAACTGACCATTTTTTACCAAACTTATCCCAGAAAACCGACCGATATATACTAAAACCGACCGTTTTTTACCCAGAAAACCGACCGTGTTCATCACATAACCGACCGTTTTTCAAAAAAAAATTAAAAAATAGGGGGAAAATCATAAATTTAATTTAAAATTTATACACATCCCAGTTAATGCTAACTATTTTTATGACGAATATTATAGTACTAATGGAAGAACTTAATTTGGCACGAAAGAAAGAAATGGGTTCAATAACTAGTACTTTGGCTAATACCCCTGAACATGGTTTCGTCCTGATAAGTGTTTCGATTTTTTTAAAAATATTTCTCGGCGATCAAACCGTACGGATGTCAAGATTCATCCTTTTTAATGTTATTTCCAAAATTTCAGAAAAATATTGATTTATTTGATTTGGTAATTTAACGGTTAACTAGTAATTTGACTAGTACCGATAAACAGTGTTTCGTCAGGGTTTAGTGTTTCGATTTTTTTAAAAATATTTCTCGACGATCAAACCGTACGGATGTCAAGATTCATCCTTTTTAATGTTATTTCCAAAATTTCAGAAAAATATTGATTTATTTGATTTGGTAATTTAACGGTCAACTAGTAATTTGACTAGTACCGCTAAACATTGTTTCGTCAGGGTTTAGTGTTTCGATTTTTTTAAAAATATTTCTCGACGATCAAACCGTACCGATGTCAAGATTCATCCTTTTTAATGTTATTTCCAAAATTTCAAAAAAAATATTAATTTGTTTGATTTGGCAATTTAACGGTCAACTAGTAATTTGACTAGTACCGCTAAACATTGTTTCGTCAGGGTTTAGTGTTTCGATTTTTTTAAAAATATTTCTCGACGATCAAACCGTACGGATGTCAAGATTCATCCTTTTTAATGTTATTTCCAAAATTTCAAAAAAAATATTAATTTGTTTGATTTGGTAATTTAACGGTCAACTAGTAATTTAATCGATAAATATGTTAAAAGCGATCAAATTAAACATAAAATTGTAAAAAAATATATTTTTTTATAACAAAATATAATTTATCCATGAAAGGGTAAGTTCATTTATCATGTTCATGTTTGATAATAAAATGAAGATATTTCTATTTTTACTTGTATAAATAAAATTTATACAAATGTAAAAAAAATTCTATTTTTACATGTATAACCGACCCCAACATGTGGTCGGTTATGTGTTTGGGCGGAAATTGAAATTTTTTGGGGCGGAAAATGATTTTTTTCGCGAAAAATTAAAAACCCCGCCGTTGAGAACACGGTGTCGTTTTGGATGTTGCACACTATCCAACAATATAACCGACCGCCAGGTCGGTCGGTTATAGTCTGAGTATAAATAAAAAAACCCTGCTCACTCTTAATTTACAACACCGACGAAATTAAGTTATCTTTCTCCTCTCCTGCGCCGACCGACCTAGTTACACAGTAAATCGATGGCTCACCGTGGTTTAAGCAGCAGATCAATGGCTCGACGTGCTTCTTCATCTTCGTCTTCTCGCTTTGACGTAATGTTTTCTTCTTGATTTTTTCTCCTCTCTTCGTTTTCTTAATTCATTATATACTTTTGTAATTAAGTTCTAATGGCTTTGTAATTAAGTTCTAATGGCTTTGTAATTAAGTTCTAATGGCTTTGTAAGTTCTTCCCCTTTGAGTATTTTGTTCTTCCCCTTTGGTATTTGATTTTTATTTTGTGTCAATTGGGTATTTTTACTTCCCGATTTTTAGTTCGTGTATATATATATATATTGGGTATTTTGCATGCAATTGTTCGTCGGTTTTGTGATTTCTTGCTTGACCGGGGACTTATGTTGATTTAATAATCTGCAAGTCATTTTTTGGAAGTGTAGTGCTATATTTACTACTGTCTCAGGTTAATTGCTTAGTAAATATGTTTTTTGGTTGAGATGATGTGTGAGATATATTAAGACTCCATGACTTTGGTTGTGTTTTGAATATTACTTGTCTAACTGTTGTCATGAGCCTTGATCTAAACCTCGACTCCTTACAGTCTGGTCATTGAATTTATGTATGTTTAAATACTTGTATGTGATACACAATTCACTTGGACATTATATATGTGACTTGTGGCCTATGATATCTGATGAGGAAACTTGGACATTTGTATATGTATTTGTCTCGTTTAAACATTTATACATCTCTGTGTACCATGTTTTATGCCTGTCTGGATGCTAAATGACTCGTTGATGGTGCACTTCACCGAGGACCACAAGATTTATACCTGTCACATTTTACAAATTCTCATATTATGCAATTGTTCATCGGTTTTGGATTTTGTATAAGTGCATTATTGGTTTTTTGTATAAGTGCATATATTATTATTGGTTTTTGTATGACTTGATCTTGTTACCTGTTTTTTTGACTTGATCTTATTATTGGTTTTGTACATTATTAGGGGCTTGGTTTGTTTATAATGACCATCATATTGCTTGGCATGGTTATTTGCATGGTGGCAAAGAAAGGGAAAGGGAAGGCAAATAATAAGAACAATGGAAAGGGAAAAAGTGTTGCTGGTGCTAGTGACAAGGGGAAAGGAATAGCTAAGGGAAAGGGCAAGGAGAAGAGGCCAAGTAAGAGAAAAAGCAAGAGGGCTGGGGCTGAGAGTACTTTGGCATTGCGTGACGAGCCAACGGACTCGGAGACCAATTCAGACACCAACTCAAACCCGACTAACAACACGACAGCTGAAGTACAACAACAAGTGGGCCGAGTAAGGAGGCCGCGGACACATTCATGCGGAATTTATGGAGCTAAACAACCACCTAGACCAACACGTATCAATATCTCCGAAGGACAGTAAGTCTCGTTTATGATATTGATGTTAATTGCATATTGAAATGTTAATTGGTATATCTCGTTTATGATATGCAATATGTAGTATCAAAATGTTAATTAATTGCATTTGTTAATGTTTTTAAAATGCAATATTTAGTATCGAAGATGACGTGGCAAAGAAGACTTTGCTTGCTATGGTTCGGGAAAAGTGGCCCATGGGTTACTACACTTTTACTGACATTGATCGTGCTTTTCCGAAATGGTTATCGGAAATTGTTAAGGAGTTTAAAGTAAGTAAAAGACAATTAATTTTTTATTATGTTTTTGATTATGAATCTGGCCATATATATATATATATATATATATATATATATATATATATACTTTTGATGATGAATTTGATTATATATTTGATCTTATTTTTTAGAAATATTACAAGCATGAGAAGGGACAAAGCCGTTCAAAAGCAACAAAAATCATTGAGGATCAAATAAAGAAGGCTATCAAAAGGACTATGAATGAGCTAAAGAAGAGTGTCGAGATGAAACATAGGGAAAGTGGGATTCCAAAGGCAACTTTAAAGCCTTCCTATTGGAACCTTGTGTTTTGGAAGGATGTGTTGAATTATTGGGAGACGAATGAAGGGCACTTGCATAGAGCAACGGTTGGAGCTGCCAACCGCAGTTTGGTAGAAAGGTTGCATAGTGCCGGTGCTCGGTCTTTCAATTCCGTAAAATTGGTAAGAATATTTAAATATGCACACATATGCACAAAAGGTTATTTCACTTTAAAACACAAATTGTGATTGCTACTAATATTAATCTATTTTCTTCTTTGGAAGGAAATGATAAAGAAAGGAAAGAAGAGTCCGACGAAACTTGCCGTGTGGGACAAATGTCATACTAAGGTCGGCTCCGATCCTGCAAATCGCGTGTATACTACTCCGGCCGCCATGCGCATTGCGGTAATCTTATCTTATGGTGCTATTCATCTTAGTCTGTAATCTTTATGTAATTTTGTTCATCTTAGTGTGTAATAAAATCTTTTTGTTAATATGTACTAATTAAACTTATAACATGTGTAGGAACGATATGCTGCCATTCTTAACCGTATGCCGGTGGAAGTGACTCAAACAGGAGAGAGAGACGAGCCTTGGGATTGGTGGATGGAAGCAACCGGGGTCCCCGCAGGTGAAAAACCTAAGAAGAATTATGTTGTCGGGTTCCCGGATGTTCGAGCTTCCGATCTTATTCCTACACTTGCAACACGCTACCGAGATTCCACCCGAGGTGAAGCCGGCTCCTCTTCATCCGTTCCTCGACAACGTGAGCTCATTCCCGACAATGTCTATCTCTCTATTGTGAGAAATGTGCTCACGGAGGTCCGTGCCAATCCTCATCAATTTGCTCGTCCGCTATCCAATGAAGAGGTAGCTAACTTTGCACGCACGGCTCTTGACGCCTCCGATCCATCCGCCGACCCTAATCAAAGGGTACAATGGAATAATCTTATTGGCGGTGAGATTGTGCACGTTGTCGGTACCTTGATTGAGGACATCCTCCAAAAAACTGAAGCTCGTATTCAAGCGGTAATAATTAGTCCATTGTTTTTAATTGATTTTAAATGTGTTATTGCTTTTTAATTGCTTTTAATTATTTTATATGTGTGCATAGGAAAAGGAACGAGTTGAGAAGGAAGTTGAGGAGGAAGAAAAAGATTATACCGACCTGGATGAGGCATCAGACATTGAGGTCGGCGAAGATGGGAATGGCGAAGATGGGAACGACGACAATGGTCAAGAGGAGGATGATTGCTCTTCTGTTTCTTTGTCGGATTAGTAGTAATTTGTTGGAAGGTTTTTTTATGAACTTTGTCGGAAGTACTTTAATGTTTTTGTTGTAATGATGGCACTTTTGTTGGATGATTTGCCTTGTATGACTTATCCGATTATATCGGTTTAATGAATGTCTAATTAGCGGTGTTTTTGTTTTACGAATGTCAAATTGTGGCTTATATATATGTTTGTTTTTGGAATTTGATTGGTTTTGAATGGTTTGTTTTTGGAATTTGATTGGTTTTGAATGGTGTAGTGGTACAGGGGGTTCAGAACTGCAGCAACTGCATTTTTTTAAAAAAAATGCACCCAGAAAACCGACCGAAACAAGCCATAACCGACCGTTTTTTACCATTCGATTACCCAGAAAACCGACCGAACAACACCATAACCGACCATCTGCATCAAGTTTTTTATTTAAAGGACGGTCGGTTATATCGGTCGGTTTAATGAGCTACTGTTTTAATACCGACCGATGACATAACCGACCACCATTCCACGTCTGCTGCTTACGTGACATGCCACGTGTTGCCACCTGTAGTAGAAGGCCCACAAGCTGAAAAAAACTGAGGCTATTATAACCGACCAATTGTTACGGTCGGTTATGACCCTTAAACACGACCAATCTGTTATAACCGACCAGTCTTAAACCGACCACCCTCATCGGTCGGTTACATGTCTTAAACCGACCGATTATGGTTTAAACCGACCGATTTCGTTGGTCAGTTATGTCCTGTTTTCTTGTAGTGTATGTAAGCCTTAAATTTCCGTTCTTTCAAAAATTTCAGTGACCACATTTTGCAACAAAAAACTTACAATAATATTTGCATTTTCATCAATCTAAGTACTTAATTTCTTTCTGTTAAGCTCATTAGTAACTGATTTCAACATTAAAAAATTATTCCACAAGTATTATTGTTTATTACTACAAGTCGACATCGATTTTAGAGTATGGGAGCTCTCCACATTTTGCAACACAAACACACAGTTTACAAAATATACATAGAGATCATGTATTTAATTAATGTTTCGATTAATCATTGCATTTAATCACAGTCTGACCAATTAATCCTAGAAAGTATAAACTGCCTAGAAATTTTTGAACCTTGCAAAAAGTCATCATTGTTAACATTGGGATACGATAGTAATACTACTTCACCCCATCATGTAGTTGAACAAGCATCAAAGTGACCGGTCTATACTTGTACGTTCAGTACAGTTGATCAGACAGATTTCCGTTTTTAAGATAAAATTTTATTACCACTAATCCACTATACATTAATTTTTTAAGGGAGGTGATATGTGCACACCCTAGTCTTATAGGTGCACATCCAATATCTATAATTGGACTAAAATACCCTCACATCACTATTCTAGTTTAATCATCGATGCAATAATTTTTATAATGAATTTATATATTTCTTTAAAAATAAGTACACTTGATCCTGTATTTAAATTGAATATGTTAATAAATATTTTTTTTAAAAAATTTAATTTTAATACCTTCAATTATACATGTACTTATTTATTCATTTTAAATGTATATTTTAATTTGATGATAACGGAAATTATATTTAGCATAGATTATCATATATTTTACTTTACCATTTAAAACTTTTTAAATGTAGTTATTAAAATGTAATTTTTTAAAAAAATGTAATTTAAAGTTCTTGAAAAGATATGATACATGTTATTTCAAAGTGAAAAAAAAAATTACTACTCTCTCTGTCCCATAATAAATTACCTATTTTTTTTCAAGTTTTCGACACGTATATAAAAACATAATTGTAGATATTATTTTCTCATTTTTTTCATTTTGTATAAAAATAGGATGTTCAAATTTTTATATTGAACAAAAATCTCGAAAAAATATTATCTACAACTATGTTTTTTATATGCGTGAAAATGCGTGACAAAAAATTTAAAAAAATTAGGACGTTTATTATGAGACGGAGGGAGTAATACAATACATGCAATATTTTTTAGATTTCAAATTATAATTGTCATTAAAACTATTTATAAACAATTATATAAAAATATAATTATTACATCACAACAGATTAATACAAAAAGTTCAAGCGAAAAATCTCAACAATGCAATCTTTTATTGAACTCTACAAATAATTGGCCAAAAAGAGTTGGTAGAAAATAGAAAAGAAAATTATGAGGATATTTTTGTCACATCATCGTGTGCACCTATAAGCATAGGGTGTGCACATATCAGCTCCCTTTTTTAATAGGCCTCTGTATTTTTTTTATTTTATTATTTCAAACAAACTTCTCGATTTCAAAATTTATATTTTCTCATCCTCTTTTTCCCATAAAGTTCTATTGTTAATGCTAAGAGTGAGAATACTTTATGCAGTTGACATATGAATTGACAACGTAGCCTAAATCTAATTAATGAATTTTTCTCTATTAATATTCCATGTTAACCTAATTACTATTACTAATAACATAATGCATTATCATATCTACCTCATAGTTTTAGTAGAAATTAAAGGTTAAAGAAGAGAAAAGATTTATGGCTCTTTTTAGTGATAATTACTTTTTTTTGAGTTTGACAACTTTTAATTGATTGATATTTTTATGTATGGAAGAAATTCATTATTTTGTGTATTGAAGAAATTCATTATTATTAATGAATATAAATCAATAAAACATAACAACTCCCTTGCACACAAATTAAATAAATTTAAAATTTATTACAAGTATTATAGCAAGTCGTATATATGATACAATGCAAACAATTTTTTTACAGCTATGAAAAAAAATTACTGCATAAAGGTGGTTTAAAATTATGATTATAATTTTGTCACCCCATTTGTATTTTAACTTAATCTTAAGACACTCCCACCTTCCAAATTCCAATGCCCAACTTTTTATCAATACTGAGTAGACTTTAATCCAGAGAGATCGTATTGGTTAACATATTAAGTTTCGAAACTCATCAAAAAAAAAATAATATTACTTTATTAGAAATATTGTACTATTAGGGTTTAGAGTAGGTCCCATACATGAAGGGGTTAAGCAAGGGCCAAGGGAGCAGCTAGCATATTCTGAAGGGGCTGATCAGCAAAGGGAACATATTTTCATTTCATCTTCAAGACGACAAGATCATCGATCAGAAAGCAACCAAACAACAATGTCTGATGTTGTGGTATACTTTCTTTTCTTTTCTTCTTGTTCATCATTTCTTACATTTTTTTAAAATCAAAACTTATGAAAAGGAAACCTCTGTGCTTGCTTTGCATTCTATATATGGCTTGATTTTATTTCTTGGTAATTAAAATAAAAAGAATCAAACCATTTCTTGTTCTAATTTTTTTTTTCTTGAATATTCCAAAGTTAATTAAAAGTAAAAGCTGGGTGTTTGTGTTGGTTGTTTGTTTACATAGCTTCACAGATTTTAATATTTCGTATGGTTTTTTTGATATTATAACATAGGTAGATTTGCTTTTGATTATTTGTTTTATAAATTAGTTAGTTAATGTTGTAAGAAAATATTTAGGTAGGAATTATGCATGTGAAATTTCTTTATTTATTGATGTAATTAGTGATTTATGCGTTTATTTGGTAACATAATTAGTGATTAGCCTTTTTCTATCCATATGGGCTTAATCTCAAATACATACGGGCCTTAATTTCTTTGATTTTTAGTGGAAACAGTAATGTCATTATAGAATCAAATGATTTTATTTGATCTTTTATTTGATCTCACTACATGACCACTGATGAATTCGAGTTTTATTTAATTGGGTCTAAATTATAGTGATCCCCTTAATTGTAATTGTTTGTAATAGGTAATTTGTCTTCAAAATATATGGGCTTCAATTTATAATTGGGCTCATTTCAAAGATTTAGGCATTGGTCTGATTCTATAGTGATCCACTTAATTGTAGTAGAGAATTTGTATTCAAAACATATGGGCCTCAATTATAATTGGCCCATTTAAAAACTTTAGTCATTTTTCTGTTTACTGACTTGTATTTCTTTTGTTTTTTGTTTTTTTTTCTCAGCATAATGTGAACAAAACAATGAGGGGACTGAGAATCAACTTATTTGATCAAAAACAATGCAGTAATACATATAATATCTCTCTTTCTCTATCTCTGTTTAAGTTACATATAATATCTCTCTTTCTCTATCTCTGTTTAAGTTAGGGTTTACTGGATGTATATTATACAAATTTTGTATCTAATTGTATATAAATGTTAAATAGACTGCTGTTGGGCAATTGCTGTTGCTGCATCAGTCTCATCTGATTATCACAGGTTGACTTTGGTAAGGAACCATCAGGTGTCCCCTCAGGACATATTAGATAGAGTTTGGTACTATTATGGGGATGAAGTGAAGGGGAAACTAAGGGATAGTGCTGGTTGCTTTATGTGCGGTCTCAAGTTGCCTTTTAGGGTAGTTCAAGATATAGGAGTTGGATTCTTGGAGAATTATCCCTTTTTGGCCAAGCTGGATGAAAATAAGGGCCCTGTCCAAAAATCAGAGGTAATGGGGATATTTAATGTTTATTTAGTTTCCTCAATTGCAAGTATTTTAGTATTAGTTAGTATTAGTTATTACTGATCTTTTTATCTCTGACAGTATCCAAGGATCTTCATTGAAAGTTTCAAGACAAAAATGACTATTGAAGAAGTTTTTCATGCCCTGACTGTTGAGAACAGGACTGTTGTAGGGGTGGTTGATGTGACCCCTCAATTTGCTGATCATAAAAAGGTATTATGATGAAATTGTCTATTTATTTTGCTTCAAACATTACATTAAAACGAAAATCTTACATTCTGCAGGGTATTTATCGACATCCTGTTGATGTTAAGCCTACGGACTTTTTGGGTAAGCACGCAGTTGTTATAGAAGGAATTAATATGAAGGAAGAGTATTTGGAGATAATGAATAGCTTTGCAAAGAAATGGGGAGTGGATGGGCGTGGCAAAGTGGCCATAAGCGTTTTCAAACGCTTTGGTTGTCCAATCACGTCACATAAGGTGGACGAACCCCGCAACTAGTGATTGGAAGACCTTTTATTTACAACTTAAGTAGTATTTCAGTGAATTAGTAGCATTCGAACTTGTATTTTGCTTCTTAGTGTGCAATAGAAACTTGTATTGCAAACATTAAGTATTCATCTTTAAGATTACTCAACGCTTTACATTGAACATGATTTTAATCTCATATTGGAAACTTTAAGGTTTGAAAATTATCTTTAACTTGATCCAAGTATTTTAAGTTCCAAGATACATGCTCTGTATGTTTTGATGGTACATTGAACATGATTTTAATCTCATATTACGTCTTCTCTGCTATGGTTTAAGTCCAAGTGATGGCTCCAAAGGGAGGTTGCGTATAAAGCCGGAAGCTGAACACTTTATAGCTGTACGACTTGGTTGTAAAGTTTTTTGGCTAATCTTTACATGCATCAAAAAAAATTACAACCAAGATATATGCACTTAAAAATTTTGTTGTTTGTCCAACTCTCTGTTGCACTGAGTTCATTGTGTCTAGCCCCTGGACTTGGAGAGGAATCGTCATTAACAGGTACATTACTCATAGTAATTATTTTTATGTATGTCCTTTACCAGCTTATGTGCACATTTAGTACCCTCTTGTTTGTGTAGGAAGGCATTATTTTTCTCTGCATAATAAATATAATTGACTTTTTTATTAATTACCAACACATGCTGTAATTTCTGTTGAGAATTAAAGTATAGAAGATGATGAAGAGAGACCAGCACTGGCACTAAATAAAACAAAGCTCCGGAATCTTACACAGACTCAAGGTGCCCCACTTCACCTGCTCATCATCTGATACAGAGAGATGGTAAGTGAACTATTTGAGATGTTCATTTTAGTCTTTGTTTTTTGTTCATATACTGTTACCACCCCCGTGTTCAGAAAAGGACCGGACTTTTTTAATCGTGAATATATTACTTATTAAAGCATAATAAATCTTTTTTAGACATTGTTATCAGCTGTGCAAAATTGATCCTCTGAGATATTCATCAATTGGTAATGTGTTATATATTTGATTTCTAAGGGTGGAATTCAACATCGATGTTTAATTGAGATTTAATGTTATACTCTCTGACAACTTTTCCAGGTTCAACATTCTCAAATGAGTTCCTAACAGTGCACTTTGGCTTCTCCGAGTTCCAGCTGCAGGCAAACGTAGAGTACGTGCATGTCATTGTTCATATGGTGTCGCCATGGCGTTAAGGCGAAAAAAACTTCATGGTATTCCCCTTGTCTGTTCAATTGGTGTATGGAGTCAATATGGCGTGCTTTGGCGTCCATGGTACCTGACCCAACAAATAATGGTCCAGTATTTATTAATAAAAATCGCCCAATAACCCAGAAACATGAGAAGAGAAGAGGAGTTAGATGAAGATATCGAAGATGATCATGGCACGGGATCTGATTCTGGTCAACGTAGTGACCATGAAGGATACAAGGATTTTGATTATTGAAATCTGATGGCATCATGACCCTCTACCAGCGACATGTTGCCGTTGCTCTGTATAAACAGTGGTGCATGTATGTTTTTAGTTTAGTCAAATTATTTTAATGGGGATATCAAGGTGCGCTAAGCGTGAATGCATGATAAGTCACTGCAGTTATGATATATTTTGATTTCTTTCAGTGTACAAATTTTCTCTATACTCCTAATTTGGGTGCATAGTTACATGTGTATTTAACCTGGTTGCTATGTGCTGTGCAGATGCTGCTGCACAGGGGGTGCAGCCAGACCAAAATATTTTTATGGATGTTGCAATGAAAGTTCGTGGTGCTTTAGCTGTTTTGTTCCTCGACTCGTATGTTACATCTTCACTTGTAATATGTGTTCTAGGCCGAGGGGTATCTCGCAATATTGATTATTAGCAAGTTGAATCTTAGTCTTCTTTTCCTTCTTCAACAGGCCTTTTTGTAGTGCACACACTACAGGTACAAATATCCTTTATCTTGGTCTGCCAACGGTGACACTTCCTCTTGAGAAAATGCCAAAATGGCGACTAGAGTAGCTGGGTTATTGTCTCCAGCCACTAAACATGAAGAGGAAATGATCACTGGCAGTTACATTACTCTTAGTAATTTTTTTATGCAAGTTCTTTATCAGCATATGTGCACATAGTACCCTCTTGTTCGTGTAGTGAGGTATTATTTTTCTTTGCAAGATAATAAAAAGTGACATTTACCTTAATTACTCATGTGCTGCAAATTTTGGTGTGACTTGAGTCTTGATGTATGAAAGAGTATGAAGAGAGGGCGGTATCAGTGGCACTAAATAGATCGAAGCTTCGGGATCTCACACATAGACTCAAGGCGTCCAGCGTAGCTTGTCTATTATTTGATACCAAGAAATGGGTAAGTGAACTATTTGAAGTTTTCTTGTCAGTCTTTGTTTTGTGTGCATATACTGTTACTTACCACCCCGTATTCAAAAAAAGACTAGACTCTTTTGAACGTGAATATTTTACTTAATATAGCTAGCATAATAATAGAACTTTCAAAACGTTGTGATATTTTCTTTTTTTTAGGGTTTAGTCGAAACAACACTCATGACTCATGGGATCTGATTTTCATGTCACCTCTAGAATAAGAATTAGAATTTATTTTGCATGACTTCTAAGGAATGTTAAGTGGTTGACAATTTCCTTTATTAAATATTCCCTACCTGTCCGGAAATTTTGTTAATTTATTTGTTCAAGGATTAATTCTTATGTAGTTCCCTGAAGTAGGAGAATACTAATCTCCATTAACTTTTGTGCTCTGTTCATTTGGTGAACTCTCTCTTCACATCTTATACTGATATTGGGTAAGTGGTGAGATAAAATGACCATTCTACCTACATTATATTAACCCTTGGCCCGATATTACTGATTGTCAGATTTTTGACCCAAATTACCTACACGATACGCCACATGCAGTAGCGTATCTATGAAACATGAAAAAAGCTTGTTGACATACATCAAACAGCCAAACACGGAAAACACGACTTACTTTACTAAATCTTGTATTCTTCACTCTCAAAATCAAAAAATATATTCTTGATTGCTGCTGTTGTTGGTTGATCTTTTGAATCTCTGTAAGTTGTTGATTTGCGATATACTTTAGGACTAGAAAAATGGAGGACAAGAATTCATAGTTAAAGAGAACAAAATTTTCACATACCATCTACCACTGGTCAGGCTCTGCAAGAGTGTATTCGAACACAGGTTTCGAATACCCTTCCTTCAGTATGGTCAAAATATTCCATGGACTCAAATTATAAAAGTATAACAATATATTATAAGTTTATAACTACCCCCGTATATGGCATATGAATTAATGGCGTCTTAGAGGAGCAAGACGGGTCTTTAATTTACAGTATCAAGATTCCTGAAAAGAAATCCCTTCGCTGGCTTGTCCGGGCAATACGCCTTAGTATGAGACGTTATATGTCACGGTATCAAGCTTGTCTGCTCAATACGCTTCATTGTGTAACGTACCACTTCTGAGTTCTGAACATGGGGAAGATGACCTCAGCTGGATATGCCAACCTGTGAAGCGTGGCTTGGTGACACGTATCTGGTGTGGAGCGTCTTTTCTAGATCTTGATGAACAATGCATATCGTTTCTGGATCTTGATACTCCAGGGGCGTGAGAATTAGACATGTGGATATGGGAAGTGTATCTACAACATATGCTAGTACCAGTAACATACTAGTCGGTATTTTGGGCACTCCCTTCCACGTACGGGTATATTGGTAACTGTATTTTAAAATTAAGTTACTTAGGGCCTTCACTAGTGTGGTGTCATAATGCTTGATGATTACCTTGTGCCCGGCAATGAGGTTCATAAGAACTTTTCGTTGTTGTTTTAAATGACTTTTACGTATTTCTCACACTATTTTCATATTATTTTTTAGTTTTTCATTGCTGCTTTTATAGATGCATGGCAGGCTTTTTTCAAATTATGACACTTAAATATAACAAATCAGTAAATTGATTTCAGTGTGATATTACATAATTGTTTTAATTCTGTTGTAATAATTTATTTATATATTTTTGTATCTGTGTGTAATGCTATGTGCTTTTGTTACTTAAATTTTGGTTGGAACTGGTTTTCAGGAAGCTGTTAAGCTCAACAAAACATTTGCAGATGCATAATTAAACCTGGGTAATATGTAGAAGGTAAGTTTCCGTCGTAGGTGATAACTTTCCACACCAGGAAAGCAACTCTAGGTAAGTTTTTGTTGTATCTTCCAGGATCTGGGAATGCCTCAATAGGCTATCATCTGCTATCATCATGCTTTTCAGGCGCGCCCTGATTATGCAATGGCCTTTGGTAAATTGGTAGCTCCTTTCTGCATATTTTGTAGACATTTCTACCCATGCCTTCTGCATTCATGTAGATCTTTTGCTAAAATGACTCGGAAGTTTTAATTTTGATGTTATCTTTAGTTTTAATTTGGCTATTGAATTATGCAGGTAAATTTTCTAGTATATTATATGAGCAAGGGAAAAATGGACATGGCAATTCTCAACTACAAGCGAGCCGTTGCTTGTGATTCTGGGTTCTTGGAGGCATATAAGTATTTGGTTTGCTCTGCAACGTCCAGTTTTAGTCTTATATCATGAAATTGATTCTCTATCGAGATTTTACTGTAGTTGATTTCTGTTTGCAACCTTGGTCTTCTAGGGGAGTGCACTGAAGGATGCTGGTAGAGTTGAGGAAGCTAGTCACTGCTATCGTGTATGTTCTTTTTGTATTAATGCCTTGGTTCTTTCTAAATTTCCTTTTTTAGCTTGCATTCTGATAAAAAAACATGTGTTATTTTGTTTAGCTATGCCTTGCTCTGCAACCAACCCATCCTCAGGATCTAACTAATCTAGGAAATATTTACATGCAATGATATGTTTTAGCTGATGGCTATTGTGCCCCTTTTAATTTTCAGTGGAAATGTGTTCCTGTGCGACATAGCAAAGTATGTTATTGATTCTCTCTCATTTAGGAACATTACCCCTGCTGCGGCACAGTGTTACAAGGCAACATTATCCGTTTCAACAGGACTTTCCGGCCCATTAAAAATTTTAGCAATCCTATACCTTTTTCAATTATTTATGTATTTTCTCTCACTTGCAGACTCTCTATATATGTTGATCCTGTCATATTAATATGTTGTTTTATGTGAAACATTCTCCTTTGTACACCACATAGTTTTATTCCACTATTTCTTGGACAAATCTTTGTGGTTGATTTTAGTATGTCCTTACAATTTTTATCGCAGTGTAATTATTTGAATGCTATATCATGCTATAATGAAGTTTTGCGCAGTGGTGCACATACGCTGATAGACTTGTTAATTGGGAAACACTTACAAGGAGATCGGAAAAGTTAGTGAAGCAATTCAAGATTACCTATGAGCTGCTGCTATCCAATCAACTATGGCTGAAGGCTGAAGCTCATGCAAATTTGGCTTCAGCTTACAGAAGCAGGTTACTGAAGCTCTTCTTCATTTTGTTTATGCACACCCAGTTTGCACCTGTATTGTTTTCACATATATGCCCATCTTATTTTTTGTTTAGATAAACCCAAGCGGGCATGTGGTAGCTGCTTTTATAATTTATAAGCAAGCTTTGCTTCTGCGGCCTGATTTTCCATAAACTACTCGTAATCTTCTTCACACGTTACAGGTACATTATTATGCTATGTTTACATCTATGAAACCATGACTGAATGTTTTATAACACTGTTTGTAATTGAGACCCCATTTTATTCTTTCATTCATCATCGTCTCATCGTTAAGTGTGTGTGAAACAATTGATTTAACAGTTTTGGGGGGGGGGGGAGATATTTTATTCAATTAAAATATCATCTGTTTGTTGTGAAGTATATAATCCAGTAGCCAGAAGTAATGTTTACAACTTAATTTACGATAATACAAGAGTAAATTTTCGTTATTGCTGTTTTGGTTTCAGATTGCGAGCAGTGATTTTGGTAACAGACTAACAGTCTATTTTCCCATCTGCTGGGTTCCGTCTTTGGTATGCGTGAAATGGAAAGTTAAGGTTCAAATATTATCTTTAATTTGGATCCAAGTAATTTGCATAAGCTCCATAATTCATGTGCTGTAGTGATGTTTAAGATTGATCCTGAAATGTTTATACTTGGTAATTTTTATATGGTTTTTGAGGGTGCAATTCAGTTTCAGTGTAGTATTTGATGTTTAAATGAGATTTAATGTTATCCTCTTGACCATGTTTTCAGGTGCAATGCTGATTTTCATGACGATCAGAGCATCTCCAAATCTCCAATGATTGAAACCCTCGGTTAAAATTAGATAATACTTGTACCAAAATTATACAACGCGTCGTTCTCCTATGATGAAATTATACTCCTCTGATGAAATTATAGTCAACCTCGTAATAATATAATAATTATAGTCAACCTCATAAGAGCATCTCCAACAAGCTCCTAAAGCAGCTCTTAAAGTTAAAAATTGAGGAAAATTATGAAAACTAAGCTCCAACAGCCTCCTAAATCAGCTCTTAAATTTTAAGAGCCGGTTGATCCTCTCTACATGATGTAGAGACTCTTTCTCCTCTTCTCTCCCTACTATATTTTTTATTGATATATGTGTCTGTATAGCAGCTGGACCTCTCCCTCATTTTCTATCATCTGCCGTGAAGTCACGGTAGACCAACTTGTAAACATGATGCACATTATTGCTTATAAACATTTGTTCGTGCACATTTGTTCTTAAATGTGCATGTCACTAAGATTAAGATTATAGAGTGGAGGACGAACAAAAACACATTGACCACAAAAACAAGTAGAAACCGTAAGTTGAAGAAAGTAGAAAAGCGTAAAATAAAAACTATTCCACCCGTAACTTCAAGTTACGGAGTCACCGACTCCAATTTTTATTTTATACTTAAGTCCAACAATCTCCTGATGGGAAATCTTCACTATCAACAAAGAACGATTACAAGAGTGTTTCTCTAGCTAAAACTAGAGCATGCACCACCAAGATTCACACAAAGTATGATAGTCTCAAACAAAACTAATACTCTGATGTTGATAGAACACTCCAAAAACACCCCTAACTTGAAGTCACGGGTTGTTAAACAAAACTCACCCAATAAATACCATAACTTGAAGTTATGGTGTAAACAAAACTCACAACATGATCATTAAAAGGAACTTTGCTTTCGGTTATATCACTCAAAACATAACCCCATATGATCACATCCACATTGTTGGTAAGCTGAGTGATGCTTGTACCATGCTCCTATGCAAATTCCAAATGTATGCTCTCTTTATTTTGTTGCAAATGCAGTGATTTCAAGTCACGGTGAATGTCTCCCACACTACGTGGTTGTAACCAAAGCTCAGGTTTCAAGGGGAGGGAATAACAAGATTACAAGAGCTTGATTTTTTAATGAATGAATCGAATTATAGAAAAAATCATTTTAATCTAAATTTATCAATACTGATATAAATTAAAACTCGAATGTAGTACATTACTAAAGAAATGAATAAGGAGTAAGTTGAGGAGGATTGTTGGAGAAAAAGCTTGATTTTATGTCCTAAATAGTTATGAGCTAATTTAATAATATTATTAGTAGGGAAAGTGGAAGGATGCTGTTGGAGTTGCTCTAATAATATAATAAATAGGGACGATCCTCTCTTAAGTGCCCCTCATATTTTATACTCCCTCCGTCCCTTAATGTTTTTCCTGTTTTGACTGGACACGTTTGTCAATGCACATTTTTGGATCGTTAATATCTTGAATTTCGTATTAGTATTAAATATAAAAACTTCACTGTATTAAAGTACTCATAAATACGAATTCAACAAGATCACTCATGACTATATTTGGTCTTATAGATTAGACGTAAATTAGTAATTTGTCTCATGTTATGAACAGTCCCGACATATGAAACGAGAATGATAATATGGGATGGAGGGAGTCTATACTATTATATAAATTCCGAAACATTGAAAGTTTTGGTACCTGTTTTTTGGTACCAGTTTTTTGGTACTTCGTGAATTTACTTATTTACCCTTTGTTAAAAAGAAAATAAATATATGGTATTTATACTTTTAAAACACCTATAATAAATAATAACATAATACAATTAATAGTAATTAGTCGCTTGACTTTTTTCACATTTACTTTTAATTGAAGATATTACCTTTTATAAACACCTAAAAACATCAATGTATCTTCCAATCATAAATATTGAATTAAAACACGTTACATTTTTAATTTAAAACTAATCTTCATTAATATTTTCTTTTGAACTAAAACACGTTACCTTTTTAATTTAAAACTAATTTTACAATCATTAATATATACCCGAAAATATCACACCATGTTTTTCAATTGTTAATAAAATATATTAAAAATCTGCATGTGTTGTTTATAATAAGGAAATATTAGTATAATCCGTAAACATGAGTATATTAAAATTATATTAAATTAAAATTAATTAATAATTATATAATTGTCGAAACATTAAAAATTTTGGTACCTATTTTTTTATATATGTTTTTTGGTATTTCGTGAATTTACTTATTTACCCTTTATTATAAAAAAAAATATATATGATATTTATACTATTAAAATACCAAAAATAAATAAAACATAATACAATTAAAGGTAATTAGTCGATTGTCTTTTTCATATTTACTTTTAGTTGAAGATATTACCTTTTATAAACACCTAAAAACCTCAATCATATCATATTTTCCAATCAATTCATATCTAGCAATAATTAACCAAAAATAAATAATAACATAATACAATTAAAGGTAATTAGTCGATTGCTTTTTTCACAATTACTTTTAGTTGAAGATATTACCTTTTATAAACACCTAAAAATCTCAATCATATCATATTTTCCAATCAATTCATATCTAGCAATAATTAATATATACTCAAAAATATCACACCATATCATATAATCAGTAACAAAATATAATAGAAATTCGTATTACGAATAATGACCATTAATTTTTTAGTAAAAAAATCAGAATCATTAGATCTAATTATTAAATATATTATATGATTAAATTAATTTACTAAAATTTCAAGTTTCAAATTTTATCAACGACATATTTATTTTAAATTTTATAATATAAGTTTTAAACCATGCATATCATTAACTAATTTTATATTAAATTATTAAAATTAAAATTAAAATAAAATATTTTAAATAATGATTATATAAAAATATTATTATGACATAAAATAAAATTTATTACAAATCAACAAAAATCCGTGCATCGCACGGGTTATAAGCTAGTATATTCTAAAGGTTCTAAAGGGCTTTGCCAGGAGCACCCAATACGAAAAAAAATACAAAAAATATGAGGGGGACTCATTATAAAAAAGGGTCTCATTATAAGAGGGGTCTTATTTGAGCAGCCCCAATAATAAATATATGTGCTAAATCTGTCCACGTCATCTCTTACTATTTATAATATTGAAACAACAATAATAAGTATTATTTCAAAAAATGGTCAATTATTTTATTCAATTCTAAAAAATGAAAATTTAGCCAGTAATTATTTATTATAATATTTTAGTCCGACATTTTGGATTGGAGATAATTTTACCTCGTGTCCTTGAAAGTATCCTTTTAAATTGGGCAAGTGACTTTGCTGCTTTTCATATTTCTTTAAAATAAAAAGTGTTATTGACACTAAATTGAATACAAAATGTTTATCAAAAATCAGATATCATCATTTATTTTTTAACAAGTTTCCTTTATCCAAATTGATACCTTAACATTTAAAAAAGTAACTTTATATTTAACAACACCCATTTATCTACATTCCCCTCAAAGCAACACCCTAGTCAAGCATAGATAAAGTTGCTCATCAATATTCGTCTGTCTTTTATAACCGTTAAAATAATGCCAAGTATCATAAAATTGTGGATATCAAACACTTATCGATTAAAGTTATGTATAAGTATAACATTAAGGCATGGTAGGCTTTGGAAATTTTGAGATCCAGTACGAAAATAAATTATAATTTTTTTAAAAAAATTTGTGTTTGAAAAAAATTATAAAGAAAATTTAATATTTTTGAAATTTAGAATTAAATGAGTCAATACATAATTAATTACTAATAAACAACAACTCAAGCATTACAAAATCTCAAAAATACACAAATGCATAAATTTCACGTTTATAAAATAACAAAATCAACATTTAAGTTATGAATTTTATTTTTAGTACTAGATAATGTTAGCTATTGTTATAAAAGTAGGAATTTTGATAGACGTACTCATTTTAATATTAATTTTAAAATGTCTAGACTTCATTTTGCAAAAAAAAATAAAAAAAATTGACTAGATTTCATAAACTTGTATAGTGAAACTTGTTGAAAAGTAAAGGTTATATCAAATTACTTTAAAAGATATTATCTGTTTTGACTTGAATGAAAATAACATCTATTTTTGCAACAATGCTTAAAATTGTATTAAACACTTTTTATACTATTGATTAATAACAATAAACAAATAAAATTGTTAAGTTTATAAAAATATAAAATTGAATTCAATATTTTACAAATATCTATAGTAATATTTTTGGATCCTCAAATTTCAATATACCTAATGCAATGGCATGCTCGACCCTGAATTAGGACAACCTATGCAAGCATTTTAGTAAATACCTGCAGCTTCAACATGCATTTTAGTAGATATATTGGTGAATAGTTTTTTTTAAAAAAAAAAAAAATACAACTACCCTGAAAATTTCGACAAATGAGTGTTTCCTAAATAATTTTATATGAAACTCTACGTTTAGAAAGTTTTAAGTAAGGCAAAAATGCACTACAATTGTATGTGAAATATTTACATTGTTAATTTATTTCATTAAGGAAGTTACAATTGTAACTATAAACCTAATTATAAACATAATTAAAAGCATGATATTAGAATTTCGTATAATGAAAATATGACTTAGTTGTAATTACAATATAATTGTTTAGCCTAATTATGAAAAAAAAAATTGTTTGTTTTATTTTTAATATATTTTTCTGCTTTTCACATTTAGTAATGTAAAATATTTGAGTTAATTTGTAATATAAGCAAATACCATATCTAAAATATTTAAGTAGATAAAATATATCCTTGATTTATTAATACTATAATAAGAAATCAATAGAACAAAATAATAGTTGGGCCATATTTATATTCCAGGCCCATTAGCGGGTATATATTATATTTGTTTTAGTTTGGTTGGGGGATAGAAATTAGGGTTTGAGAGAGAGGCGATAGAGGATGGAGGGGAGCACCAAATATGCAAACAAGGCGGAGGCTGCAGACAAGGCGGAGGAGACAAAGGAGGAGATTCCTCCTCCAAGAGAACAACGACTCGAGTGGTATATGAATACTTTTAAGAAAAAAGATTTTCTTTTAGCGGAAGATGAAAAAGAGACCGATTATGATTCCGATGGATCTCATAACTTGACTTTTCGAGATTTTGCTAGTTACCTACTGGACATGTATGAGACCGGGGTTAGTACATCCTCTCCTATCCCCTAATAATTATTGTTCTTATATTGAATTAATTATAATTATAATAATAATTATTATTATTGTTGTTGTTATATTCAAAGTAATTGTTAAATCTATTGTATATTTCTTGTTGTACACAGATTAATAGATATAGTGTTGTGTATCAAGCTTCTATTGTTATTCAGTTTGTATGAATTTACACCTTTATTTAATATTTTCTTTGTTGTTGCTATAGTTAATTTGGGTCTTTTTATAGGAGGTGTTTCTAATTAATTCAATATTCTAATTATTTTAATTTAACGATTATAGACTGATAGTTGCCCGATAATTGTAGGGATTTGATGTTCAGGACTATTCAAAAGTGAACGATACTGGTATGATACGTACTTATTACCACCCAGCAGCAGGTATCAATACAGATGCTTTATACTTGCCTCATATCATAGAGTGTGCTTGTCTAGCTATGACGCAGTATAATGCAGATAAGGTTCGTGTTTTTTTTTCCCAGTGCATAACTTTTTTTAATGACCACAACCACATTAGACCTTTGTACATTATGTTTCTAAAATTTATTTAACAGGGTACACACTTTGACTTCGAGAATGTGATCAAGACAAACGTGGAGCCTGGTTGTGCCTATAGGTTTTTCATCACATTCGAAGCTACTGATGGAACTCAAGGCATTAAGGAAACCTTTGAAGCTGTAGTTAATGTCGGTGTCCCTACTTCCGACAAAACGGTTACGTTGGTTCAGCTCAGGCAGCCTCCTCGGTTTTTTACTCTAGAAGATTCACTTAAAGTTCGTATCTGTCTCTTTTCTTCACATTTTCTCTTTTCGTTGCACAATATCCTACATGCCATTAATTGTTAAGTTGTTTTTTTAATGTTGGCATATGCAGTCAACAACTAGCTCTATATTAATGGTTTTTGTGCTTTCAGTGCATGGTTAAAAAAGATCTTGAAAATTCAATTGTGGGAGCATAAAATAAAAGCACCTCCCCCTCCTGAATGTTATTAATTGTCTATAAAAGATAAACAAGAAGTGGAATCTAGTTTTAGGATTTCACCTACTAAAAGTGTGAATTGTCAAAAAAAACAAGAATTCGGCATCTGTATTCTCCCACTGAACACAATTAGTTGAATACTAATGTCATGTTGGGCAATGTTTAATATTTGTAACAAATTGTGGTATGTTGGTGTTTTACTGTGTTGGATTAGATTAGATTTGATTGTCTATACTATCTAGCTTAGTTCTGCGTTTTACAAATATGTCAACCAGTTCAGGAGGATAATATTGCAAAATGGCATTGAAGATTGACACTATATAGTTTGTCATTGCATCGCCAATTTAATTTAATGTTTGTTGCAACACAGTATTTAATTTTGTTTTGGACTGTTTGATGCAGGAAATGGCAGATTTAAACATTGCTCCCCACTGTGTAAGATGTGGTTAATGGCAATTAACTCTTCAGGAGTAGTATGTGCGAGCTCAAGTTTAGGACTTGTCTATTATCGAGCTATGTAATAATTGGCTGCTGGAATTGTAGACTACCTCTTTATTATTGCTTATGAACTTTGATGTTCTTAATCGACTTCTAGAGCTATAAGTAGCAGATTCTCCGAAATTCTAAAATTTTATGTACTTAAACGCTATTAGTATGGTGGTTTTAAGTAGAATCTATATGCTTTATTCATGTTTTGTCCCTGCCTTTGGCATTTGGCATCATGCATTCATATTAGGCTTCCATTAGGAGAAACAGTCTTGCATCAGTTTCTCATACTGGCCGTTTGGGTGTAAGGCTTCTATTAGTCTGCTACAGAAGCATCAAATCTGTTCGAATCGTTGCTCAACCTTTTAGGCATCTTTGAATCTCAATATTGTTTCGGTTTTAACTAAACAATGCAGGGTCCATAAATTCATCACCATCTAGGAGTTTTTGTTTTCATTATGTCACCTGCATCCATCATTGCCTCGTAATTTCTGTCAGCCAATGTAGAATCAAGAATGATGCAGTTGATAGTTTTTACACTTCTTATTTACTCCCTCCGTGCCACAATGTGTTTCCTGATTCATATTTATGAGTATTTTAATATAGTAAGGTTTTTATATTTAATACTAATACAAAATTCAAGATATTACCGTTCAAAAGTGTGTGTTGGCAAACGTGTTTTTATAAACAGGAAACATATTATGAGACCGAGGGAGTCTGCTAATAGTGGTTTCTAATTAAGTTTTAAAAACACCTGCAAGACCTAGTAGTTGGCACTTTATAAATTTTACTTGCTTCAGCTTTAGGATTTCTTTCTTTCAACACCCCTTCAACATATGAACATCAGTGTTGTGAAAATAATATATTCAAATATAGTATGAGAAATAAAATTACTTATTACAAACTTTCAAAATGAAAAACTTAAATATAATAGTGAAAGTAATATATTCAATCGGAATAGACGAATAGTGTAGAATTACTTATTACAAGCTTTCGAAACGTCAAATTAGTAATTATCTTTTGTCATAAATAATAGTGGGGTTTTGGTCCTGACAATCGTTTGTCAGGGACCGATTATATAAGAATCGGTTTCTAAACCATTGAATCGTTGATCCAACGACCCTCCTGGATTACAAAAAAAATTTACTATCCGCTATAATTTTCCGTGGATACTTATCCGCGAAAAATTATAACGGACAGTAATTTTTTTTTTAATCTCAGCAGTTGGATCGACGATCCAACGGTTATGGAACCGATTGTTAAATAATCGGTCCCTGACAAACAATTGTCAGGGACCAGGACCCATAATAGTGAATCTATTATTATAATTAGCTTATAGTTTGTGCAAAACATGGATTATTTTTAATTTTTTTAAATTTATTTATAGTGTCGTATAATATTATAAATTTTAATTTTAATATGTTATTGGAAGAATTCCAACATTACATCTTTGTATATAAAAATTTTTAGTATTAAATATAAATAATATGTTGCCGGGAATCGAACCTTAGACCTCTGTATATAACGACTTCTTTGTATATAATAATTTTTAGTATTAAATATAAACTAATATGTTATTGGCGGAAATCGAACCTTAGACTTCTATATATAACAACTTTTAGTATTATTGTATCTAATGATCATGATCTATTTGAGTTGAAGATCTAACGATTGTGGATGAGGAATAACAAAAAATGAAAGGATAACAAAAAATAGGGGTTAAATTATAAATTATACCCCCTTTCACTTATTTTAATATAATATAATATAGATATGGATAGTATAGATTTTGTAAAAAAAATTATATATGTAACTAATAATAAGTTGATTTTTGACTTTTTTGCTACATCTTATTATTACCTGATTTTTTTCCCAATAATAACGTAAATTATATGCACATAGAAGTACAAAAGACAAACATGAATTTTTTTTTTTAACCGGAACTTTTTAGTAGTTAAAGTCACGTTTGATTTAGATTGTTTCCCGAAAACCAAGGCGTAGTAGTTTTCTATAGAAGAGATAAGGACTGCTTCGTGCTTATGTACTCGCAATTTTTCAATGCTATCTTGTAAATTAAATTTTTGGCGTGTGGATAGTATAGATTTTGTTAAAAAATTATATATGTAACATAAGTTGTTTTTTGACTTTTTTGTTACATTTTATTATTACCTGATTTTTTTTCAATATTAACATAAATTATATGCACATGTGAAGTACAAAGACAAATATGGATTTTTGTTTTGAACCGAAACTATTTAGTAATTAAAGTTAGGCTTGAATTGGATTAGGTTTGATTTGGATTGTTTCTGAAAGCCATGGCGTAATAGTTTTCTATAGAAGAGATGAGGGTTGCTTATGTACTCGCAATTTTTAATGCTATCTTATAAATTAAATTTTTGGTGTGTACTAATATCAAAATTAATAGATGATTAATGATGTTCTAATATTAAATTTAATAGATGATTAATGAGTTTTGAAAAGTAACTTTTATCATATGTTTTATTTTGGATTGTTTCCTGAAAGTCAGGGCGTAGTAGTTTTCTATAGAATAGATGAGGGTTGCTTCGTACTTATGTACTCGCAATTTTTCAATGCGATCTTGAAAGCTAAATTTTTGGCGTGTACTAATATCAAATTTAATAGATGATTAATGAGTTTTTACTATTAAATTTAATAGAGGATTAATGAGTTTCTAATATTATTTAGTAGATGATTAATGAGTTTTGAAAAGTGAATTTTATCACATGTTTTATTAGTATATTTAGAATTATAAATATTAAATTTAATTATGTTGAAAAGTGAATTTTATCATATGTTTTATTAGTATACTTCGAGTTATAAATATTAAATTTAATTATGTTGTTAGTGAGGATCGAACCCTTAACCTATGGTAGTACTCCTTTTTATCCCTTTTACTCTTATTATATAATAACTAGCTTATAACTCGTGCAACGCACGATTCTTTTTATAATATTTTTAATTATTTAAGGATTTTTCAAAATAATCATGGTTATAAAAATCCACGATTTAACCGATTAATCCCCGATTAATCCTCTGTAAGAAATCTAACCGATTCGATTTTTAAAATCCGATTAATCCTATGAATTTATTTAAAATGATATGTTTAACTGTAAATTAGACTAATATATTAAATATTATTATAATATCCGATTAATATTCCGATTAATCTTTTCGATTAATCCCCGATTACCCGATTAATCTTAAATCGGTACCTCAACCGATTTATACCGATTACCGATTTTTATAACCATGAAAATAATGATACTAATTTTTGTAGATCCTACCACTTTACATCATCCATTTCCTTTTCCCTTTTCTTTACTTTCTTTATATATACTTTATGTTCATCCTAAATGTTAAGAATAAAAAGGAATGGAGGGAATAATATTTATTTATGTTAAATTTGATTTTTATCGAATAAATTTTAAAATTTAATCGAAGAAAAAATTCTTAAATTTGAATATTTTAGAAGAAAATTAATCAAATTTGAGTATAAATAAAAAATAATTATTATTTATTAGACTTCACACGATCAATACTATATTTACTGAACATAAATTCTAAGTATCAAATTTAGACATATCTACGGCACACGCAAAACTCAATAATCATCTTTAATTTAGTGATAATTTAACCATTATTATCTGTTAGAAATGATTGATGAGAACAGTGTTTGGAAGATAAAGTAACAAAACAGAGTTTAGCTGGAAGCAGTTAGAGTTTAGTTAAACACTGACTGGAAGCGCAACAGAGGTTATTAAACTCTGTAGCGGAAGCGTCTGAGAATCAACAGTGTTTGAAGATTGATACAAGATAAATATGGAAGCAATATCTTTGAAGATTGGATAGCTGTCAAAGAGATTGAGTTGACTTAGAAGACGTGTAGCAATCGTGATTGATATCAATTGTATAGCTTAATTATAGGAGAATCAATTACTGATTGTACGAAGCTGTATGTTTTATAAATACAGTTAGGTTAACCCTAGAAGGGTATCGAACATAGAGAAATTCATTGATTGTAACCTAAGCAGCTCTCTGTGATATTTTACATCACTGAGAGAGGAATTGTTAATTTCAAACAGTTTTTAAGTATTAAAACTTGTATTCTTGTTAATTACTCATACAATACTTGATTACATATTGTATATTCGACCTAACATTATCTAACTGAAACCACCTATAAATTGAAGAGGAAACAAAGTCATGAATTTTTACATTAAAAATTTTACTTAATTTTGAAAGTCTTTTTATATTTGGTTTTAGTATTTAAAATAATCCTACTATTAATTAATTAATTTTTTTAATAATAAATCTAATATTTCTCATTTATCTATTTAAAGATTTAACCGTCCGTACTATTTTTGTCATCCAGGTCCTACGGACCATACTATAATATTACCAAAAGACTGGATAAGATCTTTTTTTACGTTTATTAAATATAAAAAAGAAATACGGATAAAATAGTATATAATTGGCTAACATGTATTTATACATTACACTTTATTTTTTAAACATTATACATTTATTTATAAAATAATAATTTATTGACTTTCTGACTTTTTTATTGCGTTATATATTGCATCATATTTTTTTTACAAATCAATATAAATCATGTGTACATGTGAATTACAAACTGAGAGACATGTATTTGGCGGCATATTTTAGTATATGAAGTCTAGTACTTAAGTTTGGTTTGTAAATGGATCGCAATCGAAAGGTAGTCAGTAATAATTTTCATTTGAAAAAATGAAGGATGTTTATGTACTCATAATTCTTGGATACAATTTTACGATTGATTTTTTATGTGTACAAATATTAAATTTAACATACGGTTGATGAGATTTGATTTTAACTTGGGGTTGATGAGATTTGAATTGTAATTTTTTTATTATATATTTATTAGTTTTTAGTATAGTTTTATTGAACTCTTAATATATGGTATTACTTTTTTGTTATCCTTTTTACTCTTGTTATATAATATGATATAATAGAATATAACATATTGATAACTTTATTGCAATCTATATTATCTATATCTATACTATATTATAATAAGTAAAATAGGATATAATTTGTAGTTTGGTTAACCCATTTTTTGGTTATCCCTCATTCACAACCGTTAGATTATCAACTCAAATCCCCATTTTGGTTATCGCTCATTCACAACCATTAGATTATCAACTCAAATAAATCATGACCGTTAGATATTAACAATACTAAAAGTTGTTATATACAGAGGTCCAAGGTTCGATTTCCGCCAACAACATATTAATTGATATTTAATATTAAAATTATTATATTCAAAGATGTAAGGTTCAAAATTTTCCAATAACATATTAAAATTAATATTTATATATAATAGTATATTACATTATAAATAAATTATAAAAAATTAAAAATAACTCGTGCTTTGCATAAACTATAAACTATTACTCCCTCTGTCTCTTAATATGTTTCCAGTTTACTAAATCGGGAAAATCAAAATATCCTTCCTGTTTCTATTTTAAGCCATAAACAATAATATTCAATACTCACTACTCCACCCACTACTCCTTAAAAACAATATTCAATACCCACTACTCCATCCAGTACTCATTAAAAACAATATTCAATACTCACTACTCCCCCCACTACTCCTTAAAAACAATATTCAATACCCACTACTCCATAAAAAATAATATTCAATACCCACTACTCCTTAAAAATAATATTCAATACCCACTTTTTCTTAAAACCCATATTTTTCATCAAATGAGAAACACATTTTGGCACGGAGGGAGTATTCTCTAATACTCGCACAATCTTATATGGATGGATTAGTTGCGTGCACAATCCTATATGGATTAGTGTTGCGTGACATTAATAGTGCAATTTTAGCTGCGAAAAATGGAATTATTTTATGTTTGCCGAAAGTTTTATTTGTTGAAACTATGAGTTGTAGAAAATTGTTAACTAAATTGTAGGAGAGAAAGGACATAAGGATGTTCTAACTTCTAAGTATAATCCGATTCGGTTATATAAATTTTTAATTATATTAGCTTATAACTACGTGATTACGAATAATTCATAAATTTGTAATCTAGAGCATGCCCGTGCCTTGCACGGGCTACAAAGCTAGTAAAAATAATTGTGTAACTTGAAGTTTCATAATGATTAACCAAACACAGATTTTCAGTCATCCAGGGATATGTTAGTTCCAAGAATTTTTAAGTTAACTCCAAAATTGCATAAACAAACGAGACCTATGTGATTTGTCTTTATTTGAGTGGTTAACTGTAGAAAATTTTCCCATAGATTTTTTTTGATATTTAATAAATTTTATTTTATGTTATAATTATATTTTTATATAATTATTATTTATAATATTTTATTTTAATTTTAACTTATATTATTTAATAAAAATTTATTTAAAATAAATATATCGTTCATGGAATTCGAACCTTGAAATTTTAGTAAATTAATTTAATCATATACTATATCTAATCATTAGATCTAACGAATCTGATTTTTTTCTAAAAATATCATAGTATACAGATTTCTATTATATTTTGTTAGTGATTAAAAGATATGGTGTGATATTTTTGGGTATATATTAATTATTGCAAGATTATGTTTTAAATTAAAAGTTAACATGTTTAAATTAGGAAAAAATATTATTGATTGGAAGATAAAAATTTATAAAATTATAATAAAATTTCATTGTGTTATAAATAAAATTTATTGATATGGTGTTTTTTTATTATGTTTTAAATTTTATTTAATATTACAATTATGTTTTGTATAATCATTATTTTTAAAGTAAATATTAATGATTGGAAGATATGATATGGTTAATGTTTTTAGGTGTTTATAAAAGGTCTTCAACTAAAAGTAAATGTGAAAAAGTAAATCGAATAATTGCCATTAATTATTTTATGTTATTATTTATTTTAGGTGTTTTAATATTATAGATATCGAATATATTTTTCTATTTAATAAAAAATTATACTAATGTTTCCTTATAAATAAAAAAAGGTACATGTTTTAATTCGAAAAAATATTATTGATTGGAAGATATAATGCAATTGATATGTTGTTTATGGGAATCCCGTGACCTGGTAGTTCCTCTTACTCTTATTAATATATAAGGATATAATATAATATAATATAGGATAGTAAGTATGTACGTAGTTAAGAGCTCTTAATCAATCTGGAAAATTTGTGAGAATCAATTAGAATTTACCTCTAAATTTTGAATCAATCATAGTATTAGTTTTCCTTACTTCTATTTTGCTAATAACTAGTTTGTATCGGTTTTTGTTATTTCTTGCTCTGTACATAGAGGAATAGTCTAAGAGTAAATCTTGGCATACACACTAATTCACTACACAAACTTACTACTATACTATTAATTTAAGGATGAATTGTGGACCCAATCCCTTATATTATTCATACTTTAATATTTTAATTATTTTTATAAAAAATATATAAGGTAATTGTAGTGATAAATCATCCTAAATTAATGGTAATGAGTTTGTGTAGTGAATTAGTGTGTATGCCAAGATTTATTCATAGTCTAATCAAGATGTAGTTTTTTAGTTTTCTTCCTGACGTTCTTTGCATTATAAAATCGTCATCGTGTGAGTCTTCGATTCGGACCTGAATTTTAATATCTACACGTTCTAATAAACCCTAGTTCCTAAACCTGTTCTACTATTTAGAATATATTTTTTGAAATTAAAATATAAGTTATATATTTTATTTATATATTTTTTTAAAAATAATAATTTTTACTATATAAGTAACTCTTCTAAAAAATGTGTGACAAAAATCAAAGTATCAATTATTTTCGAAAAAACAAGTAAGACATAAAATCATATTTATTTATTTTAATAAGAATCCATCAAGAAATTCATATTTGTCATCGTTGACCTTTTGAATAAAATGAACCCATTAACGACATTTTTACAAGTTTTTAATTACTTGAAATATCATGCACATAAATGTTATAATTTTATTTATACAAATTGTTAAATAAAGATTTATTTTTATAATTTAAAATATGTGCATATATAAAAATACTTTAAGATATTTGCAACTTATATATTTTATAAAAAAGATTTATTTTAATATAAATTTATGATTTTTTTAAAAATATCCAAGTAACAGATTGTTTTTTAAAAAAATAAATGTAACTGAAGCACAACCACATAGATGTTTGAAAATTTCCCAAAAATTTAACGATATATTTAATTTAAATATATCATTGATGAAATTATCTTTAACAGGATTTTCAAAATATCTTAATAGAATATAATGTTTATCTGTTACAATATATTTTGTTTTAATTGAAAAATAGATATTAAACTGAATAAATTTAATAACATTAATAATTAGGATTAATGGCAGACCCGTGGGCCGTGGGTATATATATTGTATTTTTTAGGGAAAATAAATTATTTCGTCCTTCAACTTTATGCTGTTTTTGGTTTAGGTCCCTGAACTATGAAAAATAATATACGGATACCTAAACTTTTAAAATTTCTGATTGATATCCTTCCTTTCGCGGAATTAAGTTAAAATTTAACATTTTAATCTTCGAATGATTATAAGAACATTGGTGGTGAAAGTTTTCAATTTCGAGTTCACTAATATATGCAAATCTGCAGATTTTAGTAAGTTTTTTTTTGTGTTCTTTAAATTAAAGTACAGATTTCTATATGTTAGTGAATTCTAAATCAAAAATTTTCACCACTCATGTTCTTATAATCACTCGAAGATTCACATGTTAAATTTTCACTTCATTTCGCGAAAGGAAGGATGTCAATCAGAAATTTTAAAAGTTTAGGTATCCGTATATTATTTTTCATAGTTCAGGGACCTAAACAAAAAACAGCATAAAGTTGAAGGACGAAATAATTTATCCCTATTTTTTATAGTAAGGGATAGAAATTAGGGTCTGGGTTGGAGAAGATGATGGAGGACAAACTCGACAAGGCAGATGTTAAGAAACAGAAATTGGACGACGCGGAGGGAATACCTTCAAGAGAACAACGATTGGATTGGTTTATGAGTACTTTTGCGGATAGGGAACAGCTAGAAAAGGATGATGAAGAGGAGTACGATTCCGATGGTGGAACTCATGCCTTGACTTTTCGAGATTTTGCTAGTTTTGAACTCGACATGTATGAGTCCGGGGTTAGTACACACATTTATTCTTAATTGTTATAATTATTATTTGCCTAATTTCAAATTAATTGTTTCATCTATTTTATCTTTGTTGTTCTTGTTGTTGTACACAGATTAATAGATATCAAAAAGATAGGTGGTGTGTTTAATTAATTCAATTTTCTACAAATTTAAATTTTCGTACATTCATTACATCTGTTATCTACATATTATCTACGTGTACCATTTTCTACAAATTTAAATTTCATTGTATATTTACATACATTACATATGTTATCTACATATTATCTACATGTACCCGTAAAATGTTAATTTAAACTTATGTTCAATATTTTGATAGTTTGGGAAACATTGTAGGGATTTGATGTTCAAGACTATTCAAAAGTGAACGATGCTGGAATGATACGTACTTATTACGACCCAGCAGCAGGTATCACTGATGGGGAAGATTACATGGATGAAATCATGGATTGTGCGCGTCTTGCAATGCTGCAGTATAACACGGACAAGGTTTTTTTTTCCTTTTGCTCCTGCATAACATTTATATTGACCACAACCACGGCATGCATACCTTGTTAGCTCATGTTTTTATAATTATTCTAACAGGGTACACACTTTGATGTCGACCATGTGATCAAGACAAATGTGGAGCCTGTTTGTCCCTATAGGTACTATATCACGTTTGACGCCCTTGACGGAACTCAAGGCATTAAGGAAGCCTTTGAGGCTGTAGTTGATATCCATATCCCTATTACTGAGAGAACTGTTACGATGGTTCGGGTCAGGCAACCTCCTCGGCTATTTTTACGTGAAGATGCAGAACCAGAAAATGTTCGTATCTGTCTCTTTTCTTCACATTTTCTCTTTCCGTTGGGTATTATCCTACATACCATTTTATTATGTTGTCTTTTAATGTTGGCATATGCAATTGACATCTAGCTCTATATTAATGGTTTATGTGCTTTAAGCTTATTGTGGGAAATTCATTTGTGGGAGCATAAAATTAAAACACTTCCACCTCCCTGGATGTTAAATTTAAAAAAAGGTTAGAGAAACAAGAATTTCTAACTTAATCATAGAGTTAGAAAATCCCTAGGTTCTTTTCTACACTGAAATTTGTCATTTGTTAGAGAAACAAGAATTGGGCATCAATGTTCCGGATTTCCCCACTGAACTTAATTAGTTGTCAAAAAACCAAGTGGGGATCGAAGTTTAGGTTTTGTTTGGATATGTCAATACCTGTGTGGGTGATTATCTGTTACAAATTGTGGTATGTTGGTGTTTTACTGTGTTAGATTTGGATTTGATTGTCCATGCTATATAGCTTAGTTCTGCGTTTTACAAATATGTCAACCAGTTTAGGAGGATAATATTCCAAAATGGCATTGAAGATTGACATTATAGAGTTTGTCATTGCATTGCCTACATATTTTACTTTTTGTTGCTGTAATTAAATTTGTTTGGACTAATTGATGCAGGATATGGCAGATCCAACCATTCCTCCCCCTCCCCGCTGTGTAAGTTGCGGTTTATGGCAATTAACTCTTAAGGAGTAGTATGTGCGACCCTGGTGTACGACCAGTCTATTATGTAGCTATGTATTAATAGGCTGCTGGAGCTAATTGTGGACTTCCTCTTTATCATTGCTTATAAACTCTGATGTACTTAATCGACTTCTGGAGCTATAAGTAGCAGATTCTTCAGAATTCTTAATTTTTATGTACTTTAACCGACTTTTGGAGCTATTAGTATGGTTGTTATGTGTAGAATGTATATGCTTCATTCATGTTTTGTCCCTGCCTGTGTCTGGAATTTGGCATCATGCATTCATATTAGGCTTCCATTAGGAGA
Source organism: Kitagawia praeruptora (assembly GCA_037693485.1). Lineage (NCBI taxonomy): Eukaryota > Viridiplantae > Streptophyta > Magnoliopsida > Apiales > Apiaceae > Kitagawia > Kitagawia praeruptora. The sequence goes on from CM075347.1 coordinate 21,069,520, forward strand.
AACAGTATTTGCATTAATTTATCATACTGGCCGTTTGGGTGTAAGGCTTCTATTAGTCTGCTACAGATGCATAAAATCTGTTCGACTTGTTGCTCAACCTTTTAGGCATCTTCGAATCTAAATATTGTTTGAGTTTTAACTAAACAATGCAGGGTCCTTAAATTCATCATCATCTAGTTGTTTTTGTTTGTGATTTTTTCACTGCATCCATCATTGCCTCTAATTTCAGCCAGCCAAGGTAGTATCAAGAATGATGCAGTTGAGGATAGTTTTCACACTTCTTATTTATCTGCTAATAATGGTTTCTAATTAAGTTTTAAAAATGCCGGAAGGACCTGTATAAGTTTTACTTGCTTCAGCTTTAGGATTTCTTAATTTCAACACCCCTTGAACATATGAACATTGAGGCCATTGCGCGGGCAGAATTGGGAAGGGATGATTTTTTTATGAAAAATGCTAGAGGTACCAAATTAGGTACCAAAAATTGTTACCAAATGACTTGTCATTATTGTGATTGGTTATAATTATAATGGGTCCGCCAGGGCCAACCAATTAAAACATCCCAATATGCCAAATATTTAATGCCATGTCATTTGGTGGCATATTTTGGTACCCAATTTGGTACCTCTAGCACTACTCTTTTTTTATTATTATTATTATTTTGGTTACTGATAATAATTTTCAAGGGATTATATTATTATTATTCTGGTTAATTGTAATAATTTTCAAAAAAATAAAGCGCATGTTTCTTCCCTCATAAGTCATAACCATGTTTAAGTACGACACCTTAATGATATCATTGATATCAAAATTAAGAAAGTTAAAATGTGTTTCTTAAAAAACATTGTCGAAATAAGAAAAACTTAAATATAAAAGAGAAAGAATGGACAGCAAGGTTGAGGATGAGAAGTTGGATGTCAAGACACAGAATTTGGATGAGGACAACAAGGTGATACCTTCTAGAGAAGAACGATTGCAGATGTTTATGACTACCTTTAAGAACAGGGCATTAATGGAAGAGGATGATGATGACGATGGTGTCTTGCCCGATGGATCTCATCCCATGACCTTTCGAGACATATTCAGTCTCCAACTTGACATGTATGAGACCGAGGCGAGGTTAGTACATTGAATCATGTTACTCTTACTATTTAAGCGTATCATAATGTGCTCCGAAAAGGTACTTAATCCCATGTAATATTTTGTTTGTAATTTTTGGAGGGTGTTTGGCCCCCATTAAATTTTTTTTTTTTCACTTAAAGCTTGGACCGAGCTGTTTGGCTCCCCTTAAAGTGGAGTCACTTAAAGTGGAAAGTAGGCTAAAAAAAAAAGTAGCTTGGAGGTACTTTTTTTCCATTTATTTTTTTTCGTATATCAATTTTTATGTATTTGAGTCACCTTTTAACTCGTATTATATTCTTTGCATATATTTGTATTTTATACTTTTATATTATGTTTAAAAAATATAAATTTCTTTTTTTTTAGTTAATTTTTTAAAAATAAATTTACTTTAAGTAGAATTAGCCAAACAGATACACCTAACTTTAAGTGAAAAATATCACTTTTCACTTAAAGTGAGTAATTAGCACTTTAAGTGATAAGTAACATTTTTTAAGTTTAGCCAAACACGCGATGTTGTACAAAAATTTCAACTTCACCTTTTATACAAATCAAAAATTATGAAAATATATCATATGCAAGTACCTCTGTTACATTCTATTAAGGGATATGTGTATTAAGAAAATAATCATGTAAGGGTAATATGTGATGTTTTGACTTGTTTAATTAACTACTACAAACAGATGACCAAAAGAACAAGTTTAATTGCAGCTATAATACGATAATTAGGGTTCATACATAGACTTGGCTTTCGAGAGGCCAATACTCTCCCAAATGTAAACATGAAAATAATACGTAGACAAAAGATAATCCCTAATTCCTCCTATCCTCTCTATATCCCCCTGTGTCTGAAATTACTGGATAGTCCCCTTGCTTTGTTGTTTATTCCATTTCTGCCCCTTGACTAATGCTGTTGACTCCCACTTGTTGTCCAATGACCTTTCTAGCCTTCCCCTGTTTTCTCGAGTACATTAGCAAGGGTTTCCCGTTGACCTGATCCATTACATTACCCCCTCGCCAGAGATTCACCTTGTCCTCAAGGTGGAAAGTGGGGAACTGAAAATTGATCATTCTAGCATCCTCCCAAGTCGCCTCTACCCTGGGTAAACCTTTCCACTTGAGTAACACTTCCACTTGTTCGGCATGACCAACCCGCTTACTTCGTACATCCAGAAGGTCCTCTGGCTCCACGACCAATTCTAGGTCAGCTGTTAGCTGAGAAGGAATGCTGGGTGATACGTTTGCTACCCCCACAGTGCGTTTCAATTGTGAAATATGGAAAACCGGGTGAAGTTTACTGTATTCCGGCAGCTGCAACCTATACGCAACCTTGCCAATAGCTTCCAGGACACGGAAGGGCCCATAAAACCTGGGAGCCAATTTCTCATAAGGACGTCTGGCCAGCGATTTTTGCCGATAAGGCTGCAATTTGACATACACCCAGTCACCACTCGCAAAACTATCATCTCTACGCTTCTGGTCAGCTGAAAACTTCATCACCTGTTGAGCCTTGATCAAATTATACTTGAGGTCATCGAGTATGGCATCCCGTTCTCGTAACAATTCTTCCAAACTGTCAACTGGAGTTTGACCCCTGCTTATTCGAGTCACATGAGGCGGATCCCTCCCGTAAACCACTTTGAACGGGCTCATTTTGGTAGCACAGTGAGGAGCTGTATTGTATGAAAATTCCGCCCAAGCTAGCCAGTTTGCCCACGATTTCGGTCTGCCTCCCACAAAACATCGAAGGTAGGTCTCCAAACATTTGTTAACAATTTCCGTCTGTCCGTCCGTTTGAGGATGATAGGCTGTACTTTTCTTCAATTCTGTACCTTGTATCTTAAAGAGTTCCTTCCAAAATATGCTTAAGAATATCCGGTCTCGATCAGAAACAATAGAAGCCGAGAAACCATGTAGCCTCACCACCTCTTTCATGAAAACAGAAGCCACAGTAGCAGCATCGAAAGGATGGCGTAACCCAATGAAGTGTGCGTATTTGGATAGCCTATCGACTACAACCAACACAGCATTCCAACCTTTTGACAGTGGTAGCCCTTCCACAAAATCGATAGACACATCTTCCCATATTTGATTTAGAATGGGCAGTGGTTGCAACAACCCTGTTGCAACAACCCTGTCGGCGATAGTTGTGAAGCTTTTTGTTGTTGACAGATCGTGCACTTCTGCACAAACAACTCTACATCCCGCCTCATACCCATCCAGTACCAATCAGTTGCCAGACGCAAATACGTTTTAACAACCCCTGTATGACCACCCACAGCAGAATTATGATATTCTCTTAACAGCAGCTGAACGGTGGCTGAGGTTTTGGGTATGACTACACGCCCCTTATACAACAGTTTATTATCTACTACCGTGTATCCCCCATGCTCCTTTTTGCCCAACTGAATTTCATCCATAATTCGATCAATGTCTTTGTCTGCAGCTATCTCCTTCTGTAAATTCTCCCATGAAACCACTGAACTTGTTACCATGGTACTTAAGACAATGTCCCCTACCTGTTTGCGGGATAGAGCATCCGCAACTCGGTTAGATGTACCGGGTTTGAACTGAATCTCGAAGTCGTATCCCAGCAACTTAGTGACCCATTTCTGGTACTCTGGATTTACCTCTTTCTGTTGAGTTAGAAACCGCAAGCTTTGCTGGTCTGTTCGCACAATAAAATGTCGCCCTATTAAATAGTGTTTCCACCTCTGCACTGCCAAACAGATTGCAAGTAGTTCTTTTTCATAAATGGATTTTTGTTGGGAACGAGGCCCTAATATCTTACTGAAATATGCCACGGGTCTGCTACTCTGCATCAATACTGCCCCTACACCATACCCCGAGGCGTCAGTCTCAATTTCAAATGTCTGTTGGAAATTTGGCATCACTAAAACAGGTGGTGAAACCATCGCTTTTTTTAGCTGTTCAAATGCTGCAGAGGCGCCCGCGTTCCACCCGAAACTGTCTTTTTTCAGTTGCTCAGTTAAAGGACGGGCTATTTGAGCATAATTCGCCACGAACTTGCGATAATACCCCGTCAACCCAAGGAAACCCCTTAATTCTCGCAGATTTCGCGGTTGCGGCCACTCTACCATGGCTTTTACTTTTTCTTGATCCACCTCGACCCCAGCTCGCGAGATGATATGACCCAAATAGCCAACCGTAGTCTTCCCCAATTCACACTTTCTGCTGTTCGCATATAAGTTCTGTTCAGCCAGTTTTTCTAGCACCAAATTCAGGTGCACAACATGCTCCTCCTTCGTGGCACTGTAGACGAGGATATCGTCAAAAAACACTAACACAAACCTCCTCAAGTATGGCCTAAAAATATCGTTCATCAAGGATTGGAACGTAGCCGGTCCGTTCATTAATCCGAATGGCATTACGAGGAACTCGTAATGCCCATCATGAGTACGAAACGCTGTTTTATGCGTGTCCTCGGGCTTGACTAAAATCTGATGGTACCCCGCTTTGAGATCGATCTTTGAGAAAAACGCAGCTCCGTGCAATTCATCCAATAACTCATCGATTACCGGAATGGGGTACTTATCCGGGACTGTTTCTTTATTGAGGGCCCGATAATCTATGCAAAAACGCCATGACCCATCTCTTTTCTTCACCAACAGTACCGGACTTGCGTAAGGGCTGTTCGACGGCTTAATAATTCCCGCTGCTAGCATTTCTTGAATGAGGTGCTCAATCTCGTTTTTTTGAGATTGAGGATATCGGTAAGGCCGGACTCCCACCGGGTTGCTGCCCTCCTTGAGGGTGATGGCATGATCATGGCTCCAACTCGGTGGCAGCCCTACGTGTGTCTCAAAAACCTTAACATTCTTCTCAACCACCGGTTTCAAAAAGTCTGGAATGTTTAAGTCTCCTGCTCCCTCTGTATGAGCTTCCATCCGGCTACACTCTACCCAATATCCCTCCCCTTGCTTCTTAAGTATTTTCAGCATTGCCTTTAATGAAATCTGAGACCTGACCAAAGACGCATCCCCAACTAATGTGACCGGCTCCCCGTTAATTTCAAATTTCATAATCTGAGTTTTCCAATTTGTCAGCACCGTTCCCAATTTTTCTAACCACTGGATGCCTAAGATCACATCTGAACTACCCAAATTCAGTGGTAAGAAATCCTCCACCACTTCTATCCCGCCATCCAAATGCAGTCTTACATCCTTACACATCCCTTCACCTCTGATTGCTTCGCCATTGCCCAGGGACACGCCAAAACCACCAGACCCGGTTATAGTTATTCCTGCTGCCCTTGCCGTGCTCAACGCAATAAAGTTATGCGTGGCTCCCGGGTCAATCATTACGACTACCTCACAATTCCCAATCAGCCCACGTAGTTTCATAGTTTTTGGGTTTGAGAGACCTATCACCGAATTAAGGGATACCTCCGTTGTGATATCTTCTATTGGAATGGTGGAGTTGTCACTGTCATCCGTTTCTAGTTCTCCGTCGTCCTCCTCAATCAACATAACACTCAGTTCCTTTTTCTTGCAACGATGCCCAATTGCCCACTTAACGTCACATCTATAGCACAACCCTTTTGCCCGTTTTTCTTGTAATTCTTTCTCTGTTAACCACCTTATCTCTCCAACCACAGGTGTTGACTGTCCACCCACTCTAGGGGACTGGACAGAGGCTTGTGACTCCGACGATTTTGCCCCCCAACTCCTTGACAGTGGTGGACTCGTAGGCTGTCCAAAAGTGTACGGACCCACTGATGATGTTCCTCGACTAAACATGGAGTATGACCCTGTCTTTACTGAGCTCAGGTTGTTCTTCTTATACCCTGAAACTTGCATCTTATCCTCAACTCGCACTGCTATCTCCATAGCTTGCTCCAACGAGATGTGGCTTAATAATCTCACTTCCGCCCTGATATCGTCCCTTAACCCGTTTATAAACTGCCCCAACAGAATATTTTCTGACAATTGCTCCAACGGGGCAGCCATTTCTATGAATCGCCTACGGTATTCATCCACGGTCGTTGTCTGTGTAGTAGACAACCACTGTTCATACAACGATCCTCCGTGCACCGATCTAAATTGGCGTAAGATAAAGAGTTTCAGGTCTTACCAGTGTCGAATCGGTCTACGCTTGTTCTCCCACTGGTACCACTTCAATGCGTCTCCCTCCATAGCCACAGCACTGGCTTCCAACATCTCCGCCTCTGTCAAACGGTAAAACTGAAAATATCGTTCAATTCGTAGGATCCACCCGTCTGGATCCGACCCGTCGAAGATGGGCATATCCAGTTTTCGATATTTCCAATTAGCATTTCCCCCACCTGGGCCTCCTCCATACCCTCCTGTACCCATCGTACCTCCTATCATTGGTCTCCCTTCCAAACCTTTCCCCAAATCATCAAACCCTAACACCCCTTGACCAGGGTTAGCCAAAACAGATCCCATCTGATTCACACTGCCTTCCCCCCCTTCCTGTCCATGGCGTTGGAGTGGCGGCCCCCCCGTCAAAGTGGATTTAAACTCCGTTTGAAACTTAATCTGCTCACTCCTCATAGTATTGATCAATGATTCATGGTATTCGCGACTCCGATTAATTCTTCCTTCTAACTTCCCTGAAATCGCCTCGATCTCGGCCCCCAATTTCTTTGTGGCCCTATTTTGCCCATCTATAAGTATCTCCGCTAGTGACTGACGCAACGCCTCGACCTGTGTATCCACCGCGTTCTTCACCATTTCCTTGAACGACTCTTCCAAACTGGTGAGTTTTTCCTCCATAAACTCTACCCGTTGAGCTACCGTCGGGGGACCCATCTGCAGATCTAGATGCTCTGATACCACTTGTGATGTTTTGACTTGTTTAATTAACTACTACAAACAGATGACCAAAAGAACAAGTTTAATTGCAGCTATAATACGATAATTAGGGTTCATACATAGACTTGGCTTTCGAGAGGCCAATACTCTCCCAAATGTAAACATGAAAATAATACGTAGACAAAAGATAATCCCTAATTCCTCCTATCCTCTCTATATCCCCCTGTGTCTGAAATTACTGGATAGTCCCCTTGCTTTGTTGTTTATTCCATCTCTGCCCCTTGACTAATGCTGTTGACTCCCACTTGTTGTCCAATGACCTTTCTAGCCTTCCCCTGTTTTCTCGAGTACATTAGCAAGGGTTTCCCGTTGACCTGATCCATTACATAATATAGACTTTTGCTAGTAATTAGTTTGTATCGCGTTTTGTTATTTCTTGCCCTCTATATAGAGGACCGATGTAGCCACTCTAATCAAGATCTCAAAAATGTAGTTCTTTAGTTTTTTTTCATGCTTTCTACATTAATGGTGTGACGTTCTTTACATTATAAAGTCATCACATTCGTTAAAGTACGTGCAAAAAATCAAAAGATCGTGTAATATCTAGCTTTGATTTTTATGGAATTGTCTGAATTTTGTTTCTTGATGAGTTATTAATTACTATATATAGTTTATGTAAAATATTAATCTCTACGAATATTATGTATCCCTGATAGTTTGCCAAATACTGTAGGGATTCGATGCTCAAGACTATTCAAAAGCAAGCGATGGTAGTGTGATCCTTACTTTTTACGACCCAGCAGCAAATATAACGCGAGGTAAAAGATATTTACCTGAACAAACAGAGTGTGCAGAACAAGCCATTACTCAGTATAATGGTGATGAGGTTTGTTTTTCTCAGTCCAATGCATAACATTTTTAGAAACCACAAGCGCTTCCAACGTTTTAGATTTTGTTTTGGAAATCATTACTTTAACAGGGTATAAACACTTCGGAAACGTGCATGTGATCAAGGCAAATGTGGAGCCTGTTTGTCCTTATAGGTACTATATCACGTTTCAAGCCCATGACGCAACTGACGACATTACTGAAACCTTTGAGGCTAAAGTTGATGTTCATATCCCTATAACCAAGAGAACGGTTACTTTTGTTCAGATCAGGCAGCCTTCTCGCCTATTTTCCCTTTGAAACTGAAGTTAATGTCCGTATCTCTCTCTTTTCCTTGACACTATCCTTCATGCCGTTTACTGTATCTTTGTCTTTTCATGTCCTCATGCAGTCAATGTCTGTATCTATATTAATCTGATTTTGTGCTTCCTTTTGAATAGTATGAATTGTTAAAAAAACCTTAAGTGGGATTCCAGGATTTCCCCACTTGAAAGTTGTGAATTGTTAAGAAAAATTGGGCATCCAGGTTCAGCTTTTGTTTGGCAATGTCAAGGTCAATACCTGTGTGATTTATCATTTACAAATTGTGGTATATTTGCTATTTACTGTATTAGATTAGATTAATTGTCCATTCTATTTATTGTGCATTTTACATGTCAACCAGTTTAGGAGTATAGATATCATAAATGTGGCATGGAAGATTACAGAGTTTTTTCATAGCATCGCCTATTTTACTGTTCGTTGCAACACGGTGTTTAATTTTGTTTGGACTTGCTGCAGGATCTGACAGTTTCAACCATGTTTCATCGCTGGTGTCTATATTGTGGTTGATGGCAAAAAACTCTTAAGAAGAATTATGTGCGACCTCGGGTGTAAGACTTCTCGATTATCTAGCTATGTAATCAGAGGCTGCCGGAGCCAATTGTGGACTACCTCGTTATTATTGCTTCTAAACTTTTATGTACTTAGATCGACTTTTGGAGCTATTAGTAGCAGCTTCTCGACTTTTATGCACTTAACTGTCTTTTGAGCTATTAGTATGAATGACTTATCAAAAAAAAAAAGAGACTGTTTATATGTTATATTCATGCTTTGCCCCTTCATGTGGTCGGAGCTATAAGTATGATTGTTTACAAGTAAGAACATTATTGCTCTTTAAAGTAGAAGCTGGATTCATTCTGAATTCAGATTGTTGCATATCATTCTAATAATTTGTTAGATTGGTAATCTCCTTGTGTTGATTTATTTACAATTGCAAGCACTTACTCATGCAAAAGAACTATCTTTCATACATGTTTAAAAGTTTCCAGAAAGTAAATAAAATAAAGGCAAATGTTCATTCAACCCTCTCTGTATATTTGAGAACCATAGTTTAACACCTGATTTTTTTTTTTGATAATTTCACATGTACATGAGAAAACACTTGCTTAGTTTCATCAACAGAACTCTGCTTTGAACGTATTTGGTTCATGTCTGTTAAAGTCGTGCTCCTGTATCCAAAATCACGTACGAATTCTGCTATGAACAGATTTATCTGCTATTGTACAATCCCTACAAGCTGATATGCTGACTGATTAAAATATTAATTTTTTGATTGAAACCGGGAGAGCTAACCTTTTTATTTGATGTCAGAGACGTAGAATCATAAGCATGTCAACTAAAGAAATCAACTTCTCAACATTAGCTTTGAATTCCCCAATCATCTTGTTTTCAGCAATACCTTTGTAGAAGGCTCCGTTAGTTTAGCAGGAAAATTCTTAATGTACTGGTTTCACTTTTCTCTTAATTTCCGGTGTAACCTTTGGTCACGTACCTTGCTATCTGGTGTATTTTTAACTTTCGAGTAAACACAAACATTTTGACGTGCTTCAAAATTTGTAATAAACATACTACGTAAATCCGTGTGTCCTTTATGAGTGTTGTTTAGAGAGATACGGAGTAGGCTGCACGGTTCAAAAGTCTGCTTTCGAGTTTTGGTGGCATTCGAGGTCACAGAGGCATTCAAATTGTTGGTGAGGATGGGGAGGGAAGAGGAAGCTAATGGGAACATTTAAATTCCACAGAACATGGAAAGGGTTAGCTTTCGCTCTGAATTCAATATCTAAACCTAAAATTTACTGCAGTTCGATATATGAAGAAAATTAGCATAATTTGTCAACTCAGAAAATCGGAAATAGGCTCTGGAGAGATGTATTCTGCATCTACCTGGGGGTGGCCATTGAGAGATGTATGTTTAATCATATGCCAACAGGATTCTTCTCCAACAGGAACGCAAACTTTCAATAAAAGAACCAGGCTTCCGTGCAATACAAAGCGCATTGTTCTCTCCTCCCTCTAGCTGGAACATCCACAATTGTCACAAGTCACAACAGACGTCGAGTCTAAGAAAAAATTTCTGAACCTCACAAGACAACAAGAATGAACACAGCAATTTCAGAAACTGAACATTGGAGAAACCTCAATATGATAGGAATTAAGCATGTGTAAATTACAAAATGGTGATCATATTTTATATTGAATTTAAAAAAAAATGACAATTTTCAAGTATACAAATATACAAATAATTGGCCAACTTCTGTTTTCGTCTTACAAAAGAATGGCTCCCAATAAATTGTGAACGTGAAAGTAAGCCATTCTTATAAAAGTAAGAAATAAAATTTGACCATTTTTTTAAAAAATAGGTAGTAGGTACCCTTTTTTTAAAACATAATAATTAAACTGACCATTAATTTGCAAAAACTAATTTATTAGATGTCAAGTCTCAGAAAAATTTTCTGAACCTCACAAGACAACAAGAATGAACACAGCAATTTCAAAAACTGAATAATGGAGAAACCTCAATATAATAAGAATTAAACATCTTAATATATGCGGTCTCTAACTTTCTTATGCTTTAAAAATTAGAGCTCTATTTAAAATACCTACCTTAAAAAATGATTTTACAAAAAACTTTTTTTGTTTTTGTAAATATAAAATTTTTTATAAATATATGCAAATGACCTGGTTAAGTACCCGTGAACAAATAAAAGAGTGTTGTCCTCCTATATCACGATTTTAAATTAAATGGTCTGAAATGTCACAGTGAAAAATATGGTCTCAAATATTACATTAAAATATTACAATAAAATACTACAACGTGTAGCATTTTCAATTTTAAACGAAAATGCTACATTGTATAGCATTTTTTTTTACAAAACGCCACTTTAAGTAGAATTTTGGGTTCAAGACGTTACTTGAAGTGGTGTTTCAAAACTATACATTAAGTAGTGTTACCTCTCTTTTTTTTTTTTTTGCTAAATATGTATTTGCATACGTTATTAAAAAACTTATAATCAAAGAATCAATTGAAATTGTGTTTTCTTAGATAGTCCGGCGACAGGTTAAGTTAGTGTTTAGGGGATGTAAACAACCCTTAAATCCTAAATCCTAAGTCCGTATACGGTTTATTCGTCATTCTGAAATATTTCTAAAACCCAAAATGGAACTGCTGAACCCCAAAGGTTAACCCTAAGGAAACACAAATAAAAATTAAAAAATTGAATATTTCTAAACCGCAAATGGACCCATTGAACCCCAAATGAAAACTGTTTAATCCCAAAAAAAATACCAATAATAATATAAAATATTAATTGAAAAAAACAAAAAATAAAATTTTTGCACCCCACCCCACCCCTCAAACGTGACATCCATTAGCGTGCCCCCACCCCCCAAAACGCTATACGATGTAGCGTCCCCCACATCCCTAAACGCTACAAGATGTAGCATTAAATAAAAAACAAAATTTACATATACACACATATTTTATATATACTACATATACACACATCCACCATATATACATACAATCTGAAACACATATACTACATATTACATATACACACATCCATTATATATACATACAATATAAAACACTCATTCTCTGTAACACCCATTCCAACCAGAAATGGAATCTGTTCTTATTACACAAGATGAACCAGATGTTGAGAATGTTGACTGAGTTTTTTTTAGTTTTCCACTTATCTCTAAGAAAGAAACTTTCATTACTTGTTATGAACTTTATGATTAGGAATGCAATCTTAAGTATTTTACATATACAAATCTTATCATGAATATATATTAATATATTTATTATTATTTTATTTATTGAGTTCCGTATCCAAGACTTTTCGATGATTGGTGAATTCCGAGTTCTCGTACCCGAGTCCCATGTTACCGTATCTAAGTCCGTGCTTCTTGTTGGGTTTTCAGCCCAATACAATAGTATGGGTTTTGGTGATCCAAAACATATATGGATTGGGTAATAATTATATGTTTAGATAATTATTATAGATGGTATATTTAGATACCAAGTATGATAAGGATTGTAATTTGAAACCAAGTATGATTAGAATATCTTGGTGGCTAAGTTTGTGATGGCTATATATACATAGTCATATTGTATTTGTCTGTGGGGAGGTGAAAGAATACGAGATGTAGTCTTAAGTATTGTTTGGGAGGTGCTTGAGCATTGTTGGCTCAAGTATCGGGTTGGGACACCGTTAAGTTGTTATTGTTTTGATGTATTATTGATATTTTTTTTTGCTAAGCTTATTATTGATATTGTTAAGATTAATAATACAAGTTTGGTACATGCGTGTTTCCACGTCAAGTATTTGTGTGTTCTTGTTTTGCGCTTTGGTAGATCTTGTCAACTAATCGATTGGTTATGTGTGTGCTCTGTATTGTTGTTTGTGAATCTCGGATTGTGTAAGTCCCCTAACCTAACAAGTGGTATTAGAGCCAGGTTCGGGTTCGTGATGGATGAGGTTGAGGGAAAGTTCGAGGTTCAATTGGTATGGAGGAGCATGATGAAAGATTTGTTGACAAGGAGATTGCTGCTAAAGCGGGTAGAGACAAAGTTACGTGCGGTTTGACGGTTGGCTTGCACCGTGGATCAATCCTAGTTCGGACTCGAGATGGAAGAGGTCATCGCAATTGTTTCAATGGCTTGATCAACCAGGTGAACTGTTTGGATGATACTACGGATTTTCTTCAAGAGACCGAAGGATTGTGAAAGCAAGGATCGGGTGACTCAACATGTGGAAGAGCACTCGTGGTGGTTGATGCACGTGATTTTGTAGATGGATACATCGTTATGGTGAAGAACGATGGTTTGGAGGGTCACTATACCAGTTTTAGCGACACTCAAAGGTTGGAAGGACAAGAGGAATCTTTTTGTGCTAGAAGGAGAGGTTATTGTTCAAGGGGAGGCATTGACGGATGGACGTCATTGGCTTGATGGTGATCGTTAATTCAGTTATGAAATTGTATTGGGTTGAAGGGGAGGATTGTTGGGTTTTCAGCCCAATACAATAGTATGGGTTTTGGTGATCCAAAACATATATGGATTGGGTAATAATTATATGTTTAGATAATTATTATAGATGGTACATTTAGATACCAAGTATGATAAGGATTGTAATTGGAAACCAAGTATGATTAGGATATCTTGGTGGCTAAGTTTGTGATGGCTATATATACATAGTCATATTGTATTTGTCTGTGGGGAGGTGAAAGAATAAAAGATGTAGTCTTAAGTATTGTTTGGGAGGTGCTTGAGCATTGTTGGCTCAAGTATCGGGTTGGGACACCGTTAATGTGTTATTGTTTTGATGTATTATTGATATTGTTAAGATTAATAATACAAGTTTGGGACGTGGGTGTTTCCACGTCAAGTATTTGTGTGTTTTTGTTTTGCGCTTTGGTAGATCTTGTCAACTAATCGATTAGTTATGTGTGTGCTCTGTATTGTTGTTTGTGAATCTCGGATTGTGTAAGTCCCCTAACCTAACACTTTTGTATCTGTTTCATGAAAGAAATACAATTGTTAAATAGTTTGGGGATTATTATCCCTATGAAGCAAACAAAAATTAAGATTTGTGGAAAAAAGAAGTCGTAAGAAAACAGAAGGAGTGAGGAAGAACTCATCTAATAAGGAAGTGATCAGGTAAGACAAGGAGCACAAATTAGAGGGAGAAGACTCATACGTGATATATATATATATATGTATATATGCATTTGGGCTTCTGTAGTTGTTCCTTGGATCATCAGGGCATACTTATTTTTGTGTTATTAGAAATTGTATATTTATTTTGAAGTTCATGTTCTCAATGAGTGTTTAAGCTTGTGCATTTACTGACAAACCTGCTTAATTCATATATCTAGAAGGCCATGTCATCTTCCAGCGTGTGGCCATATGTTGTACTCGTACTTTGTTGGAGGCAGTTTCTCACTTTAAGCTCTATGGGAGGTTGTTAGAAATTGTCGAAAACTTATGTTTCGCAGATAATGATGTTAGGTTGTCTTCTATCTTTTTATCATTTACTTTTGTGATCATATGTATTTTTCTTTTAGCACACTTTGAAATTCTGAGACTATCTATATATACTCATATTTGTTCTACTTTATATTTTGGGGATAAGAAATTGTTCTGTACATGCCACTATTAAATCATTGTTTACAAATGTGCGTGGGAAATCATGGTGGGGAAATAATAGTGGAAGCTGTTCGGTTGATAGCTGCCCTTGTGAAATCGCATTATTGCGTGTTGCACCCTGATTCAATTGAGGTATACAAATTTCCGTTAAAACCTTGTAGTTTATAATTTTCTAGTAGATCATAATAAGATGTTAATCCTGGTAGATGGCATATCAGTATTGTCCTCATATTGTGAATCACATTACTGGCAGTTCTTTTAGACCATATCCAACTCAATTGTGAAAGTTACACCATTTTTAGAGCAATACCTCAAATTTGGTGTAACTTTTTACAGTTTTTATAAATCCAAACGCTAACATTTGCTCATTAACTAAAACAAATTAATTCCCTTGTATTAGTGTTGTTCCCCCCTTCCCCCGCTTGAGTGAAATACTAGCTCTACTATTTTAATATAAAATTGTGTATAATTTAGATATATGGATTTTATTTGTTTTGCTATGCTTTCTCAGGTTTTTATGTGTGTCTTCGTTTGCATTTTGCTGAGGTGAAGAACAAAAGTAATATATAAAAAGAGCTATGAGGAGGAGCTCGGTCAGTTACGAGGAGGTAATAATCTTTATATGAAAATCCGCGTTGCCTTATTAATTTCTCATTTTCCCTCCTATCATTGGCATCAGTTTGACCTTATATTTTATGCATGTTGATGCGATTTTTAAATTAATTATGTTATGATTTTTCTGAATGGATTTATGGATTTAGGCACTATAAAACATTTAAGCATTTTGGTTGGGTATTTTTTTTAATAATTTGTATAATGAATCCAAGTAAAAAAACACAAGGAAATCACACAAAAACAAAACATGGACTTGGTAACTGTTTTACAAATAATACCAGAAGACACCGTGGCTTCTTCCTTTCTCCTTCAATCCATGTTTGTGATATAATAAATGATATCTTGTTTGTTAATTGTGATGTAGGACTTATACTACCAAGACTAATTCCTTCTGTTATGATATCATGGAGAGCCAAAGAAATCAAAAAGAGGATGTTTCTGCTGTATTTGAAACTTAGTTTCACATGTTGAAGCATACCATGCAGACAAGGTATGTCAATTATTTTTATATAAGATGAAGAGTAGTGGAGACTTGGTGTATGGCATACATTTTGAAAACGTCGCAAGTATGTTGTTTAATGTTATGTGATTAACCTTCATACAAGAGTAATCATACACAATATAGGAATCAATAACAAATTTCAATAACTTACTTAAAATTATTTTTATCCTTAAATCGTTGATTGTTTATACGAGGGTGATAGTTTTTGAAGTATTCAAAGCAGTATTCTAGTTCTATCTTCGTGCTAGAAAGGTTGTTAGACATATTAGTGCATGTGTATTTGAGGAAGTTTAGCGGCCACCTGAGAGATTATATCAAAATTAAGTTGTTATTATCTATCAGGTGACTATAGTTGGTAGCTGAGGCCTGGGCTCCTTCGGAAATCATCTGTTCTTCAAGTTATATTCTTCTACTCTAGGACAGAGTCACAGAGTATTGTGGCATCATAATTCGTGCGAGGAACGACTAATTTTTTTAAAAAAATTTGTGCAACACGTAATTATAGTATTCTTGATTGTTTGATTATTTATATTAATATTGTGCAACATTACTAATTACCGATGTATATGTGATTTGTATGTAATATGTTACTTACCTGCACAACGTTTCTAGACTAGATCAAATATAAATGGTAAGGCCTATATGTTTTTTAGACTAATCACCTAATTTATTCTAGTAGGACATTTATAGGAAAAATCCATATGTATAAATTTTAACAAGTCTACCAAATAACACAATTTTGACATTATAATGGCACCAACATTACATTACCACACATCAATACGATTTTTAAATACAAGTTTTGCATATAATACTTAAGATTCACTCCTAAACATGAATTCTTTAAACTCCAATTTATGCATAATCCCTCTTATATGAATCAATTGGACGAGCGAAGTCTACAAACACATCTATAGCCAGTTTTTTCGTATCCCTTCACCCCCAATCAAGTCCATAACTTTTCTTTATATCAAAATATTCTTCAGCTTTGTTTACTCCCTCTATCACCACAGAATGTCGACCAAGAAATGAAGGCCCAACATAAGTATCTCATGATGTATGTATACACCCTGCACAAGAGTTTGATGTAAGATTTGAGCATGATTTTTCAAATCTGAATTGAAAAAGTTAATATCTCATTCTGCAACTATAGTTAACCTCTTTGTATGTCACAAACTCATGGGTAACATCAAGGACACTTATTACACCCATCTTCTTATTTTTAGTGTTTCAATCACATTAGCAATTTTTATGTTAATCTCGAAATTAATGATAAAAATCCTGGGAAACTAGAAAAAAAAATTAAAAAACATTTAATCAATAAAATAACTATTAAAGTGAAAATAAAAAAAACAAAAATTATATGTTACCTCTGTATTTTTGACATAACCCTTTTCTTCATTCAACCTGGTCATAAATGAGGATTCTTCTAAATATTCAATGCCATAGTGTTTTCTTAAGTCCGCACTGAAAACATCCTAATTAATGTGTCTATATTCTTGGCTTTCATAATTCAGAATAGTAGTACCATGCTCTATCCAATAGATCCGAGGAGACATCTGATGATTTTTCTCTTTGAAATCAGCATGGTAAGCACTTCCAATTGTTCCAGCCACATAAATAGCCCAATCTAATCCAATCCAAAACTCGACGAATTTGGATTTAAATTTTGAGTTTTGGATTAGGATTATTTTTAAAATCCGAAGACATTTGGATTTGAATTTTATTAAACTCGATCCAAACCCGACCTATTACCATTCCTAGCTATACAACATCTAAAGTGACCTAATTTCATGAATATGCTGACATGACATATCTTGAATACTAGTCATCATAAAAAGCATGTACAACCAGTGTACTTGTACGAATTTGGATAGGTAAAGAATTTAATTTATATTAAGTAGGTGAAATTAACATTACCATTCCTAGCTATACAATATCTAAAGTGACCTAATTTCATGAATATGCTGACGTGACATATCTTGAATATAGTCATCAAAAAAAGCATGTATAAGTGACCAATGTACTTGTACGAATTTGGATAGGTAAAGAATTTAATTTATATTAAGTAGGTGAAACTAACAGTACTATGTTAATGTATACAATGCTATGTTATTATTAAATAATATAACAATACTATCTATTCAATAAATTTAAAATACTCTCCCCTATTTCACAAGACGACAAAAGCAATTGTAGACAACCTAGCTATCATGTAAAACATATAAACACACTATCAATATAAACCCTAATGTAATCAGAGATTTCATACACACATATATATATTACCAAAATTTTTTTGATCAAAAACATATTAATGATCAGTCTAGACATTGCCTTGTTCAAATGGTACTGCAAAAGGGAAAGCAAATTTAGCACATGTTGAATTACATCAATAGAACATTGTTCAACATTTTGAACTGGGCCATGTATAAATCGTAAGGCCCGTATATTTTTCAGACTAATCACTTAATATATTCTAGTGGATCATTTATAGTTAAGGACCATTTGTTTAAAAGTGAATTTGATATGGCAACAATATTATAATTTTTTTGGGTTATTACTTAAGCTAGTATATATAAAAAAACTATGAGAAAAAAATGAGTCAGTTACGAGAAGATAATGATCTTTATATGAAATATGCATTACCTTATTATTTTTCATTTTTCCTCCTATCATTGGCATCAATTTGACCTTATATTTTTGTGCATGTTGATGAGAAGTGCTAACTGTAAGGCTGCTTCCTTCTGTCACGATATTATGGAAAGCCATAGAAATCAAATAGAGAATGTTTCTACTGTATTTGAAACTTAATTTCACACGTTGAAGCATACCATGCAGACAAGGTATGTCCACATATTTTTATGTAAGATGAAGAGTAGTAGAGACTTGGTGTGTGGGATACATTTTGAAAACGTCGCCAAGATATCGTTTAATGTTATGTGATTAACCTTCATACAAGTGTAATCTTCATGCACAAATTAGGAATCAATAATCAACTTTAGTAATCCATTATATCTATTATACACCAACAAGGCTTTTCATGCTATTTAGTAAATTACATATTTACCTTTTTATTGTAATAATGTTAAAAAATGTTGGTAATTGGAATTGAACCCATGACCTTCAAATTAGGGATGAACTAATTAAGTTCACATCATTAACCACTACACCAAAGATATTTTTTGTATCTTTTTAAAAATCATCAACTACATTTCTAATATCTCATTTATTATATTCTATTTAACATTTATTTTAAAATATAATCAAGATAAAACTATCAGCATATCCGCCGCTTGCTAATAATGAAAAATGTTATAACAAATTTCTTCAAAAATTTAGTATTATAGATGAATTATGTTATCTATCTATATTATATAGTGTAAGCCAATATGATATTGTGACCAATTCTGAAAAGACTAACATATGCCTTTAATTTATAATCATTATTCTCATAAAGGAATGTAAATGAATCAAAATGTTCGTGAGTTGCTCGAACTCGGCTCATAAAATATTTGAATTCCTCTTAGTAGTTTTCGAGTCGAACTCGAGCTTAAGTACTTTACCAAGTCAAGTTCGAACTTTAAATTACTCAGCTCATAAGCTTTACGAGTAATCGAGATTTTATCGTTTTGACTTTTATATATTATATATATATATATATATTTCAACATACATATTTTATATTTTTATTTAAGTCGAACCCGAATTGAACCAGTCATATTCATTCTTTTGCCCAAAAGGGATAAAATCCGTTTGAGCTTTAGAACCGAGTTCGGATGAATCGAACTTTTTATAAACCAATCTTCAAGCTTAAAATTTAAAGCCCGATCGAACTCGACTGAACATTTTAGTCGAGGTGAAACTCGAGTCTTACACTGTTTGACTCGGCTCGACTTGATTACAACCCTACTCTCATTTTTTTCGGGTAAAATATTTTAATGTAATAAAAAAAATATAATTTTAGGAAAAAACAAAATCTATTATAGATGAGATTTGAACTTCATATTGGTTAGCTGATGGATATTTAGATAAACACATAGTTATGCTAGAAATATTATAAAATAGATTATAGACTATATAAAAAAATTATAGATTTAAACTGTCTAGCTGTATTATTGAAATATGATACTTACTTGATAAATATATCATATTGTACAAAATTGCAGGCCAAAATTTTAGTGAAATTTAATATTAAATTTTATATAAGTACACTTGCATTAAAATCGGTTATTATGATTGTTCTAGGATAATATATATTTAGCATAAGAAAAAAATAGATTAATTTATATATGAGATGCAAACATCGTATTGGTTCAATTATATAATTGAAAAGATACATAGTTTGGTTAGAGTACAACATGAAAAATGAGATTATAGATGCAATACAAACAATTATAAGATTAAAATGTATAACTATGTTGATGAAAGATAGATATTTAACAAAAATAATTTGCATTATATATAATACACAAGTTATAATAATCGATTAGTTGAATTTAGAGAATGTAAAAATGGTTGGATTTAAGAAGATAGATTCTAGAAATAACATTACATTGTATATATATATTTTAGATTAATATAAGTGAGTTTTTAAAATAAAACTACATGTAATATTCATATACACATATATATAGTTGTTAGATTGTCTGTAGAGATTCTTTCAAGAAATAAAATATAGGATCATGCATGGTATATAAATCCATCATTTTGTAATAAAAACCATCATACCCACCATCAACACTCACCAACAACACATCGCTAACACCACAATCATTACCACCACCACATCACCACTGACATATCACCACTAACACACCATCATGACCACGCACCACAACCAAAGTCACCAAAATATTGTGTTGGGTTTCGAGGCAAAAACGCAACGGATATAAAGCGTAAAACCTAAAAAAAAAACGAAACCCTAACGCAGGATCCATGTATAAGTTGTGACTGATTATGGAGAAACGAAATCATACCAGTTAAGAGCTTTACGAATTCTGAAAGATGGAGGTCCTCGATTGCAATCACCACACAGCCCTTGCGTCAAGATCTGTGTCTCTTAATCGTCCACACGAACGTCCGATCGTCCAACGATCCAAGGAGCAGGTACTAGCCAAATAAAACTGCATTCTCTCTCTCTCTCTCTAGCCTCTCAAAGAATAGAACATCTAGGATTTTTGCCAAAAATGATTTTGCAAAAAGTTGTACCCTAAATCATACATCATTATGTATATATAGGGAAGAGAGATTGGGCCTTAGCCTAATCAGCTTGGGCTTCAACTAAACACAACTGATTTGGGTTTTTTTAATGAATTAAATTCGAAATACAATTTAATTAACTAAGACCAACTCAATTAATTAAATAACCAATTTCGAATTTATAATCATTTAATTAAAAACGAAATCTGATTTCAAAATCAAATTCGAATTTTAATTATTTAATTTAAATCCGGTATTTAAATTAAAACTCCTTTTAAACGTTCTTATTGTGTAACCCTTTAGGTTATTATTACGTTGGCAATAATTTTAATATCCAATAATAAAATTATAAACAATGAGTGGCATCTAGTAATACATCATTGCTACCCAAGTAATAATAATTGGTGATCCAATTAAACCTTTCGTGATTAATATCTCCATGTAATATAATCCTTTTAACCAAATATTATAGATTAAACTCGAGGGTTAAATCCTTTATCTATCATTCATATTTCTCATACGTCTCATAATATACCCGATGTCCACTTTTATCATTACCCGGTCAAAGGTAACTTTTAATGTAGTCAAAGTATATTAATCCTGGTATAGAAATATAATGATCTCAAGTCTAAGGATCATTACACAATTATCACTGTGAGTCTTTCTAATGACATAATTAACATGTAGAATCTCACTGTGGGTTAATCCAGTGCCATGTAGAATATTACTGTTAGGAATCTGCCCGATTCCCTGCGATTGCGGAAGCGATTTGGTAAATATGTGTGCTTAGATCCCACAAATATACGTGATAGTAATGAAGCAACAAACCAACAATACAATAAAAGAGACAAGAGATTTAACGTGGTTCGGCCCAGCCTACATCCACAAGAGCAACAACTTCACACTAGATAAAAGAGATTACAATATCCGGGTATCCGGCCCTTTGAATTTCATACAATACCTATTATGTATATCTCCAACTCACTGAAGTGTTTATCTCAAAACCTCCCCTATCACTGTTTCCCGACAACCTTTCCTTCTCTCCCTCTCCCAACCCGGACAGTGCCACACAACCTGATAGAAAGACCCCTGCAGCGGGACCATCTCCGATGGCTGCAATCAAACCCAAGTACCCTAAGGAATAGTTTAGGCACGAGGACCTTCTATCCCGACACTTCCTGAAAGTGGGTTAAACCGGCTCCCCTGCTAGATGGACTATCTAGCAGGTATATAGAGAGAGAAGAGAGAATTTTGGTGTATTTGATAATGAAGGAGGAGAGGGGTATTTATAGGAGTATGTAGTAGGTGGTAGTGAGGTTGGTGATGGAATGGTTGGTGAAGGTTTGGTTGAAAGTTTGGCAAAGAATTAGGCAAGGCTGCTGCCTAACAATCTCCCCCTCTTTCCAAACTCACAACTCTTCACTTGCACTCCATACCAGCGCCCTGTTGGCACAACTCCAACTTTTCCTCGATCCGTATCATTCCCTAAGAGTCCAAGACTCCAAACTATACCCTAGTTTGCACATTCATTCTCGAATGCCCACTTGCTATACGCACAAGTGTACCATTGACCTCTATTTGTCCAAATACATACATGTGAAACAATCTATTGTATACATACATACTCACTTGATTCACGTCAGCCAATCCTATATGTAGTCCATCACACACGCAAGTGTGACCATCACACACACAAGTGTGACCATCGATCTTTCATTTACTCCCCAACTACATATCAAACAAATCAATCTGTCGCATGGTTTACTGCTAACTTGATTCATGTTGATCGATGCCCATATGCAGCTGCAACACACCAACTACTCATTGATGTCGTGGAAGCCCTTCGACCAAGCATCCATCCCAGCAGTCTTTGCACCATCGTCTAGACTTGAAGGCAATACAACCGCAGCAGTATCCTTCAAGTCACTCTTCCCTCGTGCACGAGATAACCAGATTTTCGAAGTTCCAGTACGTCCTGGCCACGTACTAATCAGACGATATATTCCCCCACGTAGCTCTCCCTTCATCCGAACCACACGGCCTCTTTTTACATTCATAGCTCCCCCTACTACAGAGCATCTGTAGCCTTCTGAAGCTAGCCGACCGATAGATATTAGATTCTTTATCAGCTTAGGCACATATCTTACCCTTTTCAAGCTGCGAACTATTCCATCGAACATTTTGATTTTCACAATTCCAATCCCCTTGATCTCACAAGTAGATCCATCAGCCAAAGAAACTGTTTCATTCTTTGTATCTTGGAATTTGTCAAAATGCCCCCTCTCAGAACATACATGGTAAGATGACCCTGGGTCTAATATCCATTCTCCTGGAGAACTAGTGCCTCGATTGAAGACGGTGCAAACATCTTCACAATCGAGAGTAACCACAGCCAATGATGTATCTGG
This sequence comes from Kitagawia praeruptora, assembly GCA_037693485.1. Taxonomy (NCBI): domain Eukaryota; kingdom Viridiplantae; phylum Streptophyta; class Magnoliopsida; order Apiales; family Apiaceae; genus Kitagawia; species Kitagawia praeruptora. The sequence goes on from CM075347.1 coordinate 21,092,527, forward strand.
ATCCTTCTTATTAAGCAGACAATTCGGCCTAATATGACCCCACTCCTTGCAACCAAAGCACTGCATGCCCTTTTCACTGTATCTGGATTTACCCCTGCTATTGGTAGATCCTCTCACAGCACCCCTTCCTCTATTATTTTGACTACGCAAAGCCAAAACTGTCATTCCATCCTTGTCACCATCCTGGTTCTTCCTTCCAGCATTTGACAAAAGTGCTGACTAAACCTCCTCCATTTTTATCGTGTCCTTTACGTACAAAATGGTTGTGACCAAATGATCGAATGATTCCGGAAGTGAAGTAAGAAGAATAAGGGCCTTATCTTCTTCCTCCAATTTTACATCAACCTTTTCAAGTTGATCAACAATACCATTAAACACATTCATGTGCTCAATAACATTGCCTTGAGCTGCCATCTTCAGCTTGTATAACTCGCGCTTCATATTTAACTTTGTAGTCAAGTTCTTCCCGAGATACAATGTCTCCAACTTTGACATAATATCACTTTAATCTAATATATTATTAGATAAAGGTTGCTACAATCTTTGAATACAAATGATAGTATTCTCAGCTTCGTTTTTCTCAGAGAGATATGGCTTACAATGTATATGAAAAACTTAACTTCTCAAAAATTTTTGACTAAGGAAGTGAGGCTGTATCCTTATAGAACATGGACACAACCAACTTACTATAAATAAGGTAGCTAAACAAATTACTTTCTAGTCTGTCTATCCTTTTTGAGTAAGTGTCCAAACGGTTACAAATTTGACTTTGCAAAGCCTGTTCAGATCCACTTCTTTAGCCCATTGTCTCTTCTATATCTCTCCAAGCTTCCTTGTAGGCTTTCCAGAGCACGTTACAGATTGTGGTCCATAAAGTGCATTGGCTTGTTGCAGGTTTCAGACTTGTAGAATTTCTTCAGTATTTTGTCTCCAAGAATGTATTCGAGAAGTGGCTAAGTGATTGATTTGAGAACTAGGATTAGATAACTCTGAGTTCTCGAATACTGTATGATTGATATATCGAATCACTTCTCGAATAGTACTTCTCTTCAGGATTCCTTGAGTTGTCGAATAGAACACTTGACTTGTCGAATCCTTGAGATATCGAATAGCTTTCTAAGTCCTTGAGATATCGAATGGAACTTTGACTTGTTGACTCTTTGAGAATTCGAATACCACTTTGACTTGTTGACTTCTTGAGTTCTCGAATAGAGTATCTAGACATGTTGAATCTCTGAGATATCGAATGAGATATCGAACAGTTCATTTAGAGATATCGAACAGTGTCTTCTAAGATATCGAATCTCTGACTTCTCGAATGCTAGACTTCTCGAATAGACAAAAGTACTTCTCGAATTGGTACTTAGGCAAATTCTTCATTTCTTCAAATCCCAACTGTGATTATTTGACAGTCTTTATCTTCTTGCTTGAGGCATGAACCTTGGAACTTCTTTTAAGCATTATTCTTGACTATATAACTACAGTTACACAATCTAGGATTTGATGCTTATTACAAGTATAGAACAGGTAGAAACTCTACAACTAGAGGTTCCCTCAGTTAAGAGGTCATGTAAGTAATGCAAAGCAGTACAAACAATTAGGCTTGTTATTAGATGTAAACAGGTATGCCTCTGTGACTAACAATCTCCCCCAAATTGTGAGTGAGACCCTTAGTCACAATTTCATGTCTGATAACAAGCCTAACATACATAAAGATAAAACTTGAAAAAGTACATGTATGTAGATTGATTGAAGAAAATACATAGAAGTATTCTTACAAGTTATGAGGAACAACTAGCAATATCCTTTTGGATTCATCTCTTGAGCTTTGGCTTGCAGATTCTCATTTTTCATCTTCTTTTCAGCTTCTTTAGCTTTCTTCTTTGCATTTTCTTCCATGGCAAGAATAATGTCTTCCATTGCAGTGAGTTCTTCAATTAGAGGGGAGCCTGACAGATCCTTGAGTACTTCATTCAGCTGTTTCTCAGAATAGGAACTGATGTAGTCCATTCTAATCTTTACATTTCTACCATATTTCTTGTACTCAATGATGTAAGGATTAAACTTGACTCTACACAGACCCATAGCCCTCAATTCACCAGCCTTAGCTTCCATTGCAGCAAACTCCTCCCTTTTCTTTAGTAGCTCTTCACTGTTCCTTTTCATTTTTTCCTGGTGATCTCTCTTTATTTTGACAAAGTCAATTAACTCCAGCTTCCATACCCTTTCCACTCTGTCTTCAGAATCCAACATTGCAATTATCCTTTCTATGTCATATAGCCTACCCCAGTGCTGACATGTTCCTTGTCTGCATTTCTTCTGTCTTCCATCAGTATATTTAATTTCAAGAAAATCATCAACAATGGCAACATGATAGATTCTTTGAGCCCATAGGAACTGCAGTTGGTCTTCATCATAGTTTTTATCCAGAGGTGGTAGGTTTAGTCCTGGAATTATTGTCAGTGCCTTTGACTTGGATAACTTCACCCTTCTTGCAGCATGCTTGAATTTAATCCTTTTTACATGGTTGCTAGGCAGAAACTTATGACCCTTGCTTGTAGACCATTGTAGTATTCCATTAGCAGTTTGCTTATGGAAACATACAGATGATTTCTTTACTTGAATCTTCTTCTCTTCTTGAGGTAGCAAAACAGTTGCAGAAGCCATATATGTAGATTTTGCTAGGCCACTACTAACAGTATTCACCCTAGACTTAGAGTCTTCTGTTGTGGTGAGGTTACTATCAGCAATGCCTAAGGCTTGCTGTTTTCCATTTTTCCTCTCATAGACTTTACCTTGGTCATCATCATCCTTCTTGTTCTTGTCATCCTTCTCCTTCTTCTTATCTTCATCACCCTTATCTCTCATGTGATGTCTTCTCCTCCCATCACTTCTGTCTTCAGAATCATCATCCTTATTTCTCCTAGGTAGAGCCATTTCTGGAATTGCACCAGTTGCTATGAAGGATCTGAGAATATGCAGTGCTTCTATCTCTTCAGCATTCCTAGTTCCACCATTCTTCTGTAGTTGATCAATGATTGCAATAATAAGTCTGTGATTTTGAGGTATGAGATCATGAGGAATCACCAGCTGTTTAATGTCTTCAATTCTGGTGCCAGCCTGATAGACAATTATCCATGGCTTCTTAAACACTTCTGGGAGCCTAGAAGGTTGGCCATTCCTCAGGTCATCATATAGACTTTTATTGTTCTCATTTGTATCCCTGTTCTCAATGAGCCTGATCAGTGCATCTATTTCTGAATGTTTCAAAGTTTGTAGAGTGTTGTAGGTTAGATGCCAGATACTGGATTTTGCCACCAACATCACTTCCTTGCGCCATAAGCCATTGACTCTCCTAGGTATCACAGTGAAGTAATTAATCTGATCCCTCAGCCTCCTTAGATATATTTGGGTGTCATCAGCCTGTTCCCTTGAGACTTTCAGAAACTTCAAGAATGTATCATCATGGTAGACATTAGAGTTTGCAACTTCTTGTAGCTTGGCCTCAGTAACCACTTTTACTTCTACAGGTTTGACACTTTCAACTTCGGTAGATGAAGAGTTATTAGATGGCATACTCCCTGCAACCACTGTGGTTGTGATGGATTGCTTCTGGCCACTTGGAGTGATGACATGCACTGTTGGTAGAGTGACAACTTGCAGAGTAGTTGGGGGCTCATCAACTTTAGATTTCCCTTTTCCTGGCACATGAGTTAGGGATTTAGATGCACTTTGGTGACCACCCTCCTTAATCTTTATACCTTTCTCCTTAGGTTTCTCCCCCTTTGTATTTGAATTCCTTAATGTCCTCTTCTCCCCCTTAGGTTTATTGTCAGGCACAGAGACTGTAGGAGTGACCTTTGGGTTTGAAGATTCTTCAGGTAGAGGGAGACCCATGTGCTTCATCATGGCAGCCAACATAGATTGTTGATGTAGAAGAACATCAGCTGTGGTGGTGGCTTGAGTGTTCAACTACTCAGTAAGAGTTTCAACTTTCTCTGTCAGATGAGCATTAGATTTTGAGAGAGTAGCTACCTCCTTTTCAAGTGCATCTACGTTGCTGAACAATTCAGTAGATTTGAAGCCAGACAGAGATTGTTCTTTAAGTCTCTGCACTTCAAACCTAGTCATAGCATGCACTGGGACTTCAGTAATCAGCTTGTCTCCATATAGATTTTTGAACATGGTCCTCAGCATGGCATTGGCATCTGTGGTCTGATCAGATAAAGCTTGAAATTTATTCCCCAGACCTGTGACAGTGTCATTGAGTAGAGCTAAGCCATTATCCATCTTGGTACAAGTAGACTTGCATGCCAGAATGTCCTTGAGTACAGTCTCCAATGGAGGGAATTTGGCATCAAAAGCCCTCTTTATCTCATGCACCTCCTTGGTTGTGGCTGTACACACTTCATGAATTTCTGTTTTGAGGCCCTTTCCAAGGTAGTGTGCAGCCTTGAGAATGCCCTTGTAGCTATCATTCACTGCTTCATACACATCACTAGGGGTGAGAGATTTGGCATTGGACCCTAGTGAAGTGATGTACTCTTTTCTGAGGTACTGGAGACTGTCTGAGAGAGGAATATCAAATTGTCCTTGTAGCCAGGCATCTACATTGCCATCTCTCTCAGAATAATCTATTATCTTTGCCTTCTTTAGCTCCACATCATCTCTATGGCATAGGAAAATAGCTTCATAGTCAGGATGCTGATCCGCGATTACTAGCGATTCCAACTTCATGTTCCCGAGTTGCAGAGAACATTGGGCAGGTTTGCAGTGAGAAGGTTTTGAGCAATCTTTGTGAACTCAGGATCTGATCCACAATTAAGCTTTGAAGTGCTTCAACTGTCAATTGTTGTGGAACAGACCCTGATCCTGAAGCACTGTCATGTTGCACAGGCTTCAGCCATTGTGACATAAAGTCAGAGCTAGAGCTAGGCAAGCTAGACTCCTCAGTTACAGATGCAACTTCTATAACCGGATGGATTGACTCTACTATTGGTGTCTCCATAGAAGTGGGATGAGTTACACCAGCAGTTGACACAGGCATAGAGTCTCTAGTAAAAACTAGTGAATCCTCTGTGTTTGTGATGGTGTCATCAGGACATGCCCCAGCATGCATTCCCTCACCATCTAAATGTGGTTTCTGGGTGGTGAGCACAGTGTCAAGCACCATGTCACTTGAATTCATTGGCTCACCAAGAGAAAAGAATTCTTGGTGATTAATGCCTTGTTCTTCAATTTCTTGAAGTACAGGCTCCAAAGAAATTTGTGATGTAGATTCTGGAAGAGAAGTGTCTTGTAGAATGGATTTTGGCAACTCCCCCTGAGAAATAGAGGGAGTTTCAAATGTGATGTGCTCTCCACTCAGTGTTGTTCCAGCCTTATCACTCCCAGGTGCTGACTCTTTACAGATAGGTGCATTGGGGAGGATGCTTGATTCTATAGTTGCACCCTATTGAGAGGATACAACTAGTGAACTGTTGGCCCCTGATTTTACAACTTCAGCCATTTGTGTGACTGAAGAGGTGGTTTTAGTTTTCTTCTTCTTTGGCCTAGTCAAGGGTGACTCATGTTCCTCACTTTCTACACCTAATTCCACAGCCAATGCTGCTTCAGATAAGATGGTTAAAGGTGCAGAAGCTATTTCCTTTCTCTTCTTTTTACTAACATCACCCTTTTGAGAGGATGATGCAGTTGTCTCAGTATTTGGTAGAGTGTTTGGGTGAGAGGGTTGGTTAGCAGGCCCTGGGTTAGCATTGTGTTCTACTTGCTTGGGCTGTGCTAACTGTGACTTTGAATCAAATGTTGGCATGTTTTGGGGGTAAGTCCTAAACAAACCCTCCATATGTGGAGTTATGTTAAGTCTTACATCCACATCATTCCTAGTCTCCAAATTACCAAAAATGAGTTTGGTCATGGATTTAGGATAGCCTATTCTACTTTTATCTATCCCTGGCAAATCAATCAATTGAGCATTTTTAAAATTAAGTACAGATTAAATGAAGCGAGGGAAGAAAATGTCAGTACCTCTCTTAGTTGTGTTCTTACCAAGTCTCCCATACAACTCTTGTAGGATGATTTGACCAACATCTATCTTTCTTCCATAAGCCATTGCATAGGCAATTTGCTGCGCAGGTGCACTGATTTGGTCAAAGCTTGATTTCCTGGCAGTGAAGACTTGAAGGAGAGTTGCAAACACATAGCTCCACTCCTTCCTCAGATTCTTCCTGTTTAGCTTTTCAAGATTAATCCCATCTGAGTAGTTGATGAATTCAAAGAATTCTTCCAACTGTGTATTTGTGGCCAGTGTGTCATATGACTCTTGTTATAGACCCAGTGCTTGATTCATGTCTGTAGTGGTGATAGTTATTTCTTGTTCTTGAATCTTGTTGTAGATTATGTATGACATTATTGCACTTTCTAGGGCTACAACTTCTACAATGGCAGTTCCCCAAAATTGTTCCAGGATGTCTAGATACAGAGTTGGGTTGGTAGAGAGTGCATCCTTGATGTATGACTCAGACATCCATTTTACAAAGCATTTGAAGTTCGCATTGGGTGCTTCAACATCACTGGATAGGGCGATAAAGTTGGTGTTGAATTTCACGGTTGCCATTGATACAAAGAAAAGAGATAAAAGAGTAAAGGTTGAAGAAGAAATTTAGCTTTTGGTAGTTAGGGTTTCAGAGGTTTTGGGAGTTTAGATGCTTGAGAAATCGAATGAAATGAATAGAATAGATGTAGAATTGTATAAGTATGAAGTACTTGAATTGTCGATTAGATATATGTTTTGTATCGACAAGTCAGGCATTCGAGAAGTAGAAAATAACTATTCGATAAGTCAAGAAAGGCTTAATCGATAACTCAAGCAGATGGTAACTCACAACTGGCATTTATCTAACTTAGAAATAATTCTAAATTAAATAAGATGTGTTTTTATGAGTGAATTAAAATTTTAGACAAAAATCCAAAATCGGTTGAGATTTAGCGAGAATTCAGCCTTTTCAAATGATTCGAGAACTCAAATATAGTATTCGAGAACTCATTCATTAGAGAACTCAATTACCATATTCGAGAAGTCAAGAATACCTCTATTCGATATCTCTAAAAGACTCTATTCGAGAACTCAAGAGTACTCTAATGAGACTTGTTAGAGATGTCGAATAGTGAACCATTCGAGAAGTCTGACTTATCGAAATATGCTCATCACTCACAAATATTAATTTTCAATATCTTTTAAAATTTACCAGTCATATTCAATGAAGAATATTCTAGCAAATTAAACAGTGATTTTCTCAAAATTTCATAGAAATTTCAAGTTGACAAAATATGATTTTTTTTCAACATATGCAGCAGATTTGAAATATTTATAAATCATATTTCAGCCAATACTTACTTCAAAAATATTGAGAATTTAGATAAAGTAAGTGTTTACTGCTGCAACAATCTAGATGATATATTCACTTAGTCAGAATCTGAAGAATTCAGCATTCCAATCTCACTAACCAACCTTGTGAAGGTGGCTTCATCTAATGGTTTAGTGAATATGTCAGCTAGTTGTTTATCTGTAGAGACATAATGCAACTCAATGGGTCCATTAGTTGCATGTTCTCTAATGAAATGATATCTGATGTCAATGTGCTTTGTTCTAGAATGATTGACAGGATTGGCAACTATAGAGATTGCACTTGTGTTGTCACACATGATTGGAATTCTTTCCAACACAAGTCCATAATCTCTAAGTTGATTTCTAATCCAAAGCACTTGAGCACAGCAACTTCTAGCAGCTATGTATTCAGCCTCAGCTATAGAAGTTGACACAGATTGTTGTTTCTTGCTATACCAAGAGACAAACCTTTGTCCAAGAAACTGGCAGCTACCTGAGGTTCTTTTCCTATCCACTCTGCATCCAGCATAATCAGCATCAGAATAGCGAACCAGATTGAACCCTGTGTCCTTAGGATACCATAAACCCAAGTTTGGAGTGCCCTTCAGATATCTAAAGATCCTTTTTATAGCAATCAAATGTGATTCTTTTGGATTTGATTGAAACCTTGCACACAAACATGTAGCAAACATGATGTCTGCCTCTAGTGAATTGATTTTCAAGAAGAAATTGTGATAGAGTATCATACCACGCCCTTGGAGCCTGCTTAAGTCCATACAATGCCTTAAGCAATCTGTAGACAAATTCTGGGAAGTGTGGATCCTCAAAGCCAGGTGGTTGTTGCACATAAACTTCTTCTTCCAACTCTCCATTCAGAAATGCACTCTTGACATCCATTTGACAAACTTTAAAGTTTGAATGAGTAGCAAATGACAAGAATATTTTGATGGTTTCCAATCTAGTAACAGGGGCAAGTGTCTCATCATAATCAATGCCTTCCTGTTGAGAGTATCCTTTTGCAACTAACCTTGCTTTGTTTCTTACTATTACACCATCTTCATCCATCTTATTCTTCAGAACCCATTTTGTTCCAACAATGGTTCTATTCTTTGGTGCAGGCACAAGTTCCCATACTTTGTTTCTTTCAAATTGATTCAGCTCCTCTTGCATGGCAATAATCCAATCTGGATCCAACAGTGCATCATCAAGTTTCTTAGGCTCAACCTGAGATAGAAAACAACCATAGAGGCACTCATTCTGAGTTGCTCTCCTAGTCCTTACTCCTGCATTAGGATCTCCAATAATTTGCTCTGCAGTGTGTGATCTATCCCATTTCCTTGAATGCTCAGTCTGATTTCTCATTCTTGATGTTGCGTCATCATCCAAGTCCTGATCATTCTCATTTCCTCCCCCTGTGATGCTGCCACTATTCACATGTGTGTCTTGGATGCTTGTTTCTCCACTATTGATTGGCACAAATTCTTCTCTTGTATCTTCATTCACTTGAGTTTGTTGATCTTGAGTTTCAACTCCAGTTTCAATCTCTTCATCAGAATCATCTAGATTATCAAACTTCAATGGATCTTTATCTTCATCATTGGCTTCTTCTAATCCAGGTAGTTTGCTGTCATCAAATGTCACATCTGTGCTTTCCATAATTTTCTTTTGACTGATGACATAAACCTTATATGCAATTCTTTCCATAGAGTAGCCAAGAAAAATTCCTTCAAATGCCTTTGCATCAAACTTTCCAACATATTCATAATTATCCTTCAATACAAAGCATTTGCTTCCAAAAGTATGAACATACTTTAGAGTATGCTTCTTTCCAGTCATCAAATTGTAAGGTGTCTTTCCAGTGTTTTTGTTGATGAGGGTTCTGTTCTGGATATAGCATGCAGTGTTCACAGCCTCAGCCCAAAAACATGTAGGCATCTTTGCATCAAGTAACATTGTTCTAGCAGCCTCAATCAGAGTTCTATTCTTTCTCTCAACAACTCCATTTTGTTGTGGAGTCCTTGGAGCTGAGAATTGCTGAGAAATTCCATTCTCTTTGCAGAATGCTTCGAGTATGGCATTTCTGAACTCTGTTCCATTATCACTTCTTATTGCAATCACCCTTGCATTGTTGACCTTTGCTTCCTTGTCAACTCTCTTTATGTGCTCAATGATTACTTGTGGAGCCTCATCTTTTGATGCCAGAAATTCCACCCATGTATACCTTGTAAAGTCATCAACCATCACCAAGGCATACTTCTTTCTTCCCAGTGAAATGATATTGACAGGTCCAAACAAGTCCATATGAATGAGTTGTAGGGGCTTGGTTATTGATGTCACTGTCTTTGACTTGTGGCTTGATCTTTTCATTTTTCCTCTTTGACAGGCCTCACACACTCCTTCTTGACAGAATTCAAGTGTGGGCATGCCTCTCACTAACTCTCTTTTGACTAGAGAATTAATGGCTTTGAAGTTCAGGTGTGATAATTTCTTGTGCCACAGCCAACAATCTTCATTTGATGCTTTTGAGTAGAAGCAACAAATTTTGTCCTTGTTTGCAGAGTCCATATTGGCTACAAACAGGCTTCCTTTCCTTACTCCGGATAGAGCAAGATCACCAGTCTTCTTGTGGGTGATCAAACATTCATCTTTGTCGAAATCCACATTGAATCCCCTATCAGTAAACTGACCAACACTTAGCAGATTATGCTTGAGTCCCTTGACCAGTGCTACATCTTCAATGATGACATTTCCAACTTTCAACTTGCCATATCCCAATGTGTTACCCATGCTGTCATCTCCAAAAGCAACCATTGGGCCAGCCTTCTCCTCATAATGTGATAGCAGGGCCATATCACCAGTCATATGATTTGAGCATCCACTGTCCAAAATCCACATGACCTTCTTTTCACTTTCTTTGCCCTACAAACACAAAGGTATTACTTCTCCTTTGGTACCCAAACAAGTTTGGGTCCATGTGACTTAGAAACAGTTTTATCATAAACAACATGCTTATCAACTTTCTTGGTGTTAGTCTTCTTGTCACTGTTAGAAGTCTTAGAGCCTGAGGTCTCAGACTTAGGTGACAAAGGTACCTTCCTAGCTTTAGGAGGACTTGAAGACTTTGACCTTGTGTAGTGTGTGTGAGAATTGTGACTGATACAACCATCAATGAATTGCCTTCTCAAATTGAAACAACTAGTCATAACATTCATATTGCATGGCATACATTCAAATTTATCACAAAATGGTTCATCTCTATGTCTTAGAGGCACAGAACAATCATAGAAAGGTTTGGGCACACTACCAACAGGTTTCTTGCATGCATGAGTTAGATGATTGGTACTGAAGCAGTTCTGACAAGTTTTCCTAGGGGCATTAGGCATATAAGCATAGTTATTATCTTTGTTAATCCCTAACTTGCCATTTTTGTTCTGTTTCTTCTTAGTCACTTTCTTCTCAGATTCACTCTTCCCAGCTGAAACAAACATGACAAACTTCTTAGGTCTTGACCTATCACCTACTGGCTCCTTGGCTTTTGGCTTGACACTCTCACTCTTAGAGGATGCTTGTTGTTCACTGGATTGTGCCTCATCTTCTTCATTCAACATTTTCTTGATGAATAAGGCATCCTCATCAATTTCAAATGTTGATTATTTAAAAATTGGATTTTCAGCCTTTTTCAAAATGTGAGGCACTTCCTCATGAACAACCGTGTCATCTTCAATGATAGCATAGCCTTTCCTCTGTTTAAGAGTGCCATAGTCAAGTCCAATAGCAGCCTTGGGTTTAGCTTGAATCTTCTCACAATAGGATTGTACTAGACCAGATGATTTCTTAAAAGTTTTCAGTTTGAATTCATTTTCAGCTAGTTCATCCCTAAGGGCCTTTTCAACTTGACTAGCACATAGAACCTTATTCTGCAGATATTCAACTTCTTTCTTAAGGTTTTCTACTTGCATAGCAGTTAGCTCAAGTTCCTCATTCTTTTTGGTTAATATATCATTTCTAGTAGACAGTTTAGCAATTTCTTCATTAGTAGCAGTCATACTAGTATGAATATTAAACATCTCAACAGATAGTTGTTCAATCATGCATTTATACTCAGAAACAGACATGTCTATAGTAGTGAGAGATGGTACCAGAGAGTCTGATGAAGATGTGTCATCCTTGGAATTGGCCATCAAGGCATAGTTACAAAATTCCTGCTCTTCTCCATCACTGTCATAATCATCCCAACACTTCCCTTCAGCTATGTATGCCTTACCTTGTGTCTGCTTTTTCAGAAGGGCCTCATACTTAGCTTCGAGCTCAAGATACTCTCTATCATTCTTTTTAGGCTTCTTGCATTCACTGGCAAAATGCCCTACGTCATTGCATCTATAACACCTTACAGATGACCTATCCACATGGCTGGTTTTAAACTTATTCTTGTTTGGTTTCACAGGTGCCTTGCTCTTGTTGAATGAATGGTTTTGGGTTTTAGGTTTGAAGGGTTGATTCCTCTTAAATCTGATGTTTGGAAATTTTCTGTCCATGAAAGCATATGAAGTGTTTTCCATCCCATCTAGTTCTTCAAGAGTGTAAAACTCTTCTTCCTCCTTCTCCTCAACAGGTTCACTAACCTCAGCTTCAGTTTCTTCATCATCTACTATCTCCTCTATCCTTAGCTGGCTTGTAGATGCTTCTAGGTCTTGAATAGATTTGTTGACAATCAAGGCACATGATGTGTTTATCATTCTGCCTTGGTTGGCTTGGATAGCCCTTTTCTGAAGCAACTTAAGCTCATGAGTTTTTAAAACCCCATAGAGCACATCATATGTAACTTTGTTCAAATCTCTTTCCCTTAGAGAAATGACCCTTTGCTCTAGATAATCTGGTGAAGATAGCGGAAACTTCATGTTCAACTCCTTTGTGCTGTAAACCTTGCCATTCATCTGCAACTCAGTAACTAGCTTGTGAAATCTCTCAAACATCTCAGTGATGCTTTCCTTGGGTTGTGCCATGAAAGCTTCATACTGTGTGACCAGTATCTGTTTCTTGTTTTCCTTGACCTCATCCGTTCCTTCACATAACACCTCAATGTGATCCCACATTTCTTTGGCTGATGTGCATGATACAATGTTCGCAAACATTGACATGTCCATGGAATCAATGATTAGCAACATGAGGTGACTGTCAAGAGCAACCATCTCCTTTTCTGATTCTGTTCATTTAGATGGTTCCTTGGCCACATAAGATCTTGGAACATTTATGGTTCCAACAGTCTTCTCAAGTATCTCTTGTTGTGGAACAAAGGGACCATTCTTGAGAATCTCAGGATACAAAGGATGAGAGGCTTTGATGAACAACATCATCTTTATCTTCCAGAGGTTGTAATTTTCTTTGTCAAACTTATGGACTTTCACCATTCCTGTAGTCTTTGGTGTATTCGAACTCATGATCATTTTTCTGTTTTTGAATAAGAAGCCCTCTCTGATACCATTTGTTGAGTATTGAACACAGTAAAAGAAAATAGGGGGGTGAATGGATTCTTGAACTTTTCTTCGTTCTTGAATCTGTGTAGCAGATTGGTGTTTGTGTATGCAAAGCTTAGGTGCGGATAAAATATAACACAAGAAACAATATAACTTTAATCTAATATATTATTAGATAAAGGTTGCTATAATCTGTGAATACAAATGATAGTATTCTCAGCTTAATTTTTCTTAGAGAGATATGGCTTACAATGTATATGAAAAACTTAACTTCTCAAAAGTTTTTGACTAAGGAAGTGAGGCTGTATCCTTATAGAACATGGACACAACCTACTTACTACAAATAAGGTAGCTAAACAAATTACTTTCTAATATGTCTATCCTTTTTGAGTAAGTGTCCAAACGGTTACAGATTTGACTTTGCAAAGCCGGTTCAGATCCACTTCTTTAGCCCTTTGCCTCTTCTATATCTCTCCAAGCTTCCTTGTAGGCTTTACAGAGCACGTTACAGATTGTGGTCCATAAAGTGCATTGGCTTGTTGCAGGTTTCAGACTTGTACAATTTCTTCAGTATTTTGTCTCCAAGAATGTATTCGAGAAGTGGCTAAGTGATTGATTCGAGAACTAGGATTAGATAACTCTGAGTTGTCGAATACTGTATGATTGACATATCAAATCACTTCTCGAATAGTACTTTTCTTCAGGATTCCTTGAGTTGTCGAATAGAACACTTGACTTGTCGAATTCTTGAGATATCGAATAGCTTTCAGAGTCCTTGAGATATCGAATGGAACTTTGACTTGTTGACTCTTTGAGAACTCGAATACCACTTTGACTTGTTGACTTCTTGAGTTCTCGAATAAAGTATCTAGACATGTCGAATCGCTGGATATCGAATGAGATATCGAACAGTTCATTTAGAGATATCGAACAGTGTCTTCTGAGATATCAAATCTCTGACTTCTCGAATGCTAGACTTCTCGAATAGACAAAAGTACTTCTCGAATTGGTACTTAGGCAAATTCTTCATTTCTTCAAATCCCAACTGTGATTATTTGATAGTCTTTATCTTCTTGCTTGAGGCATGAACCTTGGAACTTCTTTCAAGCATTATTCTTGACTATATAAGTATAGTTACACAATCTAGGATTTGATGCCTATTACAAGTACAGAACAGGTAGAAACTCTACAATTAGAGGTTCCCTCAGTTAAGAGGTCATGTAAGTAATGCAAAGCATTACAAACAATTAGGCTTGTTATTAGATATAAACAGGCATGCCTCTGTGACTAACACTACATCCACAAGAGCAACAACTTCACACTAGATAAAAGAGATTACAATATCCGGGTATCCGACCCCTTGAATTTCATATAAAAATTCAACCCTACAATACCTATTATGTATATCCCCAACTCACTGAAGTGTTTATCTCAAAACCTTCCCCTATCACTGTTTCCCGACAACCTTTCCTTCTCTCCCTCTCCCAACCCGGACAGTGCCACACAACTTGATAGAAAGACCCCTGCAGCGGGACCACCTCCGATGACTGCAGTCAAACCCAAGTACCCTAAGGAATAGTTTAGGCACGAGGACCTTCTATCCCGACACTTCCTGAAAGCGGGCTAAACCAGCTCCCCTACTAGATGGACTATCTAGCAGCTATATAGAGAGAGAAGAGAGAATCTTGGTGTATTTGATAATGAAGGAGAAGAGGGGTATTTATAGGAGTATGTAGTAGGTGGTAGGTGATGGAATGGTTGGTGAAGGTTTGGTTGAAAGTTTGGCAAAGAATTAGGCAAGGCTGCTGCCTAACAATTACATGCACATATGTTCTTGACTTTAGTATCACTATATCTATGACCAATGAGATGTGGTCATCAGTCAACAAACATACTAATCTTTATGCATTATAATTGTCCCATATTATTCATGCTCGATTAGGAATATTTAGGAATATTAGCACTATTCATTTAATCTCATTTTTAAGTCACATACTTAAAGATATAGAATACGTGTTACATATTCCAAGGACATTTATTATTCTAATATTTATTTCGTAGTAAACAAAGATATAATAAATCAATGTAGAATAATCCATAAACATAATTATCAAATAACAAAATAGTCTCGCTAGAAACATTTTTACATTGTCTCTAGTGCACTAACACTATCATATTGATTGCAACCACATCAACACCACCAGAATTACCAAAACCAAAACAAAATGAATAAAAATTCAACTCATGTGACCCAAATTTGAATCCAAATCACTAAAAAATTTGAATACAAATTACTAGAATATTCCAGATTTGAAAATTTGTTCATGTTCGAAGGTGTTGGTAATGATGTTGACGATGATAGAGTGGTTGAAAACGACTCGATGGGCGTTACAAACTCATATCTATTAAGAGATGACAAAGTAGGAGATGAATGAGTTAAAGGAGGCGTGATTAGAAATGTGACTGGAATTCAATAATAAACATATTCGTAAGTCAATTTGGTGACAAAAAGAAATTACAGAATGATGATGATTTATACGAAAGATGATGATAAATGGAATATATAAGCAAAGAAAAAGGTGGTGATAATAGTTGGGTATTAAAAGTGATGGTATAATAGGTCTCCAATATGGCATGGGGGTGGAGGTGGAGATGTAAATTATGTTTGAATGTGTGTCTATGATTTAATCTATAACCTTTATTAATAAGCGAAACCCTCTTTTAATGGTACCTAAAATTTGGTTCGCACTATATTTTGGTTTCACCCCTTTATTTGGTTCGCATTATATTTTGGTTTCACCCCTAAAATCATATTTCCCTAGAATTCTATGACGTTTTTTTAAAAATAGAATAAAAATAGAAATCCTATTATAATTATAATTCGTTTATTTGTAATTTTTTAATAGAATCATATTTCCCCTAGAACACTATTTCCTTTGAAAAGAATTAAAAATAGAATTCTTATGATAATTATAATTCTATTGTTTATAATTTTTTTACTTGAAAAAACCAACGATCAAAAACCACCAACAAATAGAGGGTAAAACACCAACAAATATAATATACAATCTAGGGTTACTTGATATAAATTTTTGTAAAACACTAATCATAATAAAACACTAATGAATCCCTAATCATTATTAATAAATCCCTGTAACACTAATAATTTTTGTAAATTTTTATGAAATTTTTGTGATTACGTAACCTGATCATATAACATTTTATAAAACACTAATGAATCTATAATATTTATTGATAAATCCATATTTAATGGTACTTTCATAATAAATTTTGTTTCACCCTTATTTTGGTTTCATCACATATTCCTACTCCCCTAAAATGCATATTATTTTTAAAAAAATTGTTTAGAATTTTGTTATAATTATAATTTTTTTACTATAATCTTATTGAATTGTACAAATAGCGTATCTATTAGAACCAGAATCATGTATGTTATGTTTTCTTGATTGTTTAAAATATAATCTTAAATAAATAATAAATAAAATATATATATCTATAACATTTATTAATAACATAACCCCTTTTTAATGTACTACTTTGTACCAAATTTGGTTCGCACCATATTTTGGTTTCCCCCCAAAACTACTATTTCTCCTAGAACTCTATGCCATTTTCTAAAATAAAAAAAAATCTATTACAATTATAATTCTTTTATTACAACTTAAACAAAAAAAGACTATGAATACATAGGTGACATGCTTATCTATAACAAACGAAATACATTTTTAATGGTACTTCGGTACCAAAATTTGGTTCCAGTCCTAAGATTCCTATTTCTTCGAGGATACTGTATAATTATTTAATAAAATAATAAATTGTTAATACTACTATTATTATAATTTTTTATTATAACCTTATTCAGTTCAGAAATAACGTATTTATTATAATCATGGACATTTTAACGCATATATTGGAATCATTTAGTTTTTTTTTCTATTTTCTTAAATAAACTTAAATAAATAATATGTAAAAAGGCCTTTATTAATAAACAAATTATTTGTAAATAACGTAATTTTTTATAATAAATTAATGATAAATTAATTAAATTTTCTTGGACCCTTATCATGATTTTTCTTATTAGTAAGTGAAATCATGTTTTAATGGTAATTTCTTCTAGATTCGTGTCTCATGAAATTATTGGAATTCTGATGTAATTACAATTCTTTTATTATAAACTACTGAGTTGCATAAATATCGTAGTTTTCTTTTGTAATTTTATCAATTTTTAAAGTATTTTTAATGATAAATAAAATAATTTTTATAAAAATTTAATAAAAAAAGATTAAATTTTAATAAATTATCTCAACCCGTGCTTCGCACGGGTTTTCATCTAGTATAGATATAAAATATAAAAGCCTCAAATTAGTTTTCAATTCTCGTTTCAGTATATGTTCTTATTTTAACACTTGCCTATATATATAACATACTTGAATTTACTAACTCATGGTTAGATTTTAGAAATTGTGAATTGTTCAGTCTTTCGCTCTTTTGAATTTATATTTTTTAAATTATTAGGTGTGATTATACTGTCATGATCATAAATGAAATTTAAGTAAGAAATTTAAGCTAATATCACTTTCCATAAAAATATTTTTATTCGCAAATAAATCACATTATCAATATATAGTGTTTCAAAACTACGAGTCATATCTTTGAAAAATTAAAAAAAATCGAATTATATAAATTAAAATGGTGGCTGTGCTTTGCACGGGTTTTCATGCTAATTTATACTCCCTCTGTCCCATGTAGTTATTAACATTTGCGGACCAGTTTCCGGCACAGATTTTAAGGTGCATTTTAAGGATAGTTCTATAACTTATTTTTGATATTTTCTTTTTTTGTATAAAAATAGAACAATCCTATTTTTATTCAAAAAAAAGAAAATATCAAAAATAAATTATAGAATTATCCTTAAAATGCACCTTAAAATGCGTGTCAGATACGCAGTTTTTTATGTAAAGAAATGGATGGGACGGAGGGAGTATAAATCATCAACCTGAATCGCTAATTATTTAAACCTGCGATAACAGTTTCTAATTAAGCAGTATTCTGGTTCTATCATGGTGCTAGAAAGATTGCTAGAAACATGTGCATTCTAGGAAGTTGCGACTACCTAAGAGATTATATCAAAATCAAGCTGTTATGATCTATCAATTGATTACAGTTGATAGCTAAAGTCTGGGCTTTTTCAAAAATCATCAATTGTTCAAATTATATTTTTCTACTCTAGAACAGAGTCACTGAATATTTATGGATTCCATGATTTATAGTTCTACAATATCACCTTTGAATAATTTAGGTGACCTTTTTCTATTTATTAGTTTCTAAAAGCAAATGATTATTGTAATATTTCAAACAAAGTTGTGGGGAAATCAGTTTGTTCCTAATTGCATATATATATAGTGTTACACTTTGACTTATCTTATTTTAGAGAAATAAATATTTATTAAAAAAAACAGGTAGGAATGTACTTTATTTTTTTTTCAATAAATTATTTATTTGTGAAAGTTGAGGAGTGCCAATTTTGAACCATGCATTTTTAAAATACAACTGAAATCAAACGAAAAAAAAATCAATAACACGACATTTTGTGACAAAAAATAAATAAATAAAACGATGATAATAATATAAAATGATAAGCTGGGCCTGGATCTGACAATGAATTTAAGTCTGAACTGGAAATGGGTTGGGCTTCATTACGGTCAGCAATGATAATACAGTTGAACCTCGATATAGTAATAATCGATAAAGTAATAACCTTACTAAAGTAATATTTTTTTTTGGTCCCGACATAATAGAGACAATGTATTTTTACTCTCGATAAAGTAATAAACTCGATAAAGTAATATTTTTTCTTGGTCCCGAGGCTATTACTTTAAAGAGGTTTAACTGTAATATAAAATGAGTTCTCCTGTAGTCCTGTAACACTCATGATTAGAGTATCTATTTTGTTAGATAGGAGTATTACTCCGAACTAGCATGCTAGCCCGAGCGATTATTTAAATTCGTATAATTTAGTTGTTTTGATTTTTGAAATAGATGATTTGTAATTTTTGAATTTAGTTGTTTTGATTTTTGAAATAGATTACTTGTAATTTTGGAATTTTTTATGCTATTAGGGTGATACATTTGATAAAATATTTTTTTTTAAGAATATTGATAATAGCTTGAACTTCTTAGCTTAAACACATATATGATCGTAACAATTTACTCACATTTAAGAACTTATATGAATTTTTATAAATAATTTTAAAAACATAACTCAGAAAGTCTAAACAATGCGTACATTTAAAAAATCTACTCTTAAGGTAATAGACTCACATGTAGATATATATTGCCAAGTACTCAAATGATAACTTTTAATATTATACTGAAAACCGAGAACTAACCTCACGTTCTTTTGTTTATACATATATTTAAATATACCCGCACATTTTTATATCTCCACCTTTATCCTCCCGTCTCTTACATTTCTACAAAAGTTTTACACCTTTTTTGGCAATATACCCATGTTATCACTATCTATCCTCCACTTGTATATCTCTTTCTTCATCATCATCGTTCATGATACATACATACATAAATGTATAGCGTGTGTGTGCGCCCGTGCATATACAGACCATCATAACTCGGTCATTTATTCGTGTCATCAAATCGATTACCATTATAGCAATAATTTACGAACACTTTTGTTACCGAGTTTCGGCCACATTCCCGATCATACTTTCGATAGATCATTCATCTCATTTTTCTTCCTCTCACAATAGAAATGAGTATATAAATTCCCATTAATGTCGTTTTCACCCACTTTACCACCGTCAACGCCATCACTGACACCTTCAAGCACTATCAAAATTTTAGAACTGGAAATATTTAGTAATTTTTGTTTATAATTTTTTGTATAATTTGGATTCAAATTTTGGTGATTTAAGTTGAATTTTTTGTGATTCTATTTTGACTTTGGTGGTGTAAGTGATGGTGCACATTCAAATATAATCTACATCTCCACCTTTACACTACTACCTCTGCTATTTCGATGATTATTTACACCGTCTTCTACACCAACATTATCAGTCACACAGTCCTTCCCTCATGTCACCAGATCGATCGCTACTCTAAAAGTAACTTGCGAACAGGTTTGTCAACGAATTCCAATCATATTTCTTAGCATACCTTCGATAACTCATTCATCTCATTTTTTGTCCTCTCACAGTATATACGATTTCCGAGTAATTGCTAAAATATCTATATTACATCAACATAGCTATACATATTAATATTATAATTATTTGTACTACATCTATAATATAGTTCATAATATTTTCGTTCTAACCCAATAACACTTTTTTTTATTTAATTGACAATCAATACAATATTTATATCTCCTATTAAAATAATTTAACTGATCACAAAACCATTTTTTAAATTAATATAAAGGATAGTCTTTTTATATAATTGGTCAAAAAAGCATGTTGGCCTATATTAAACATAATAGATAAACAAAATAATTTTTTAATAACATTTTTAATTATTAGCAAGGGAGTAATATTTGATAATTTTAACTTGATTAAATCTTAAAATAAATATGGAATAGAATAAAACATGTGAGTTTTTTGTGCATTTGTGCATGTAGTTAATAATTTTTAGAATGTTATTATAAATCTCTTTGGTATAGTGGTTAGAGGTGGGTACATAATTCATTTCTAAAATTTGGAGGACATGGGTTCAATCCTCATTACCAATGTTTTTTTATACATTAATATAATAGAAGGGTAAATGTGTAATTTACTAAATGGAAGAATAAATGTGTAATTTACTAAATAGCTTGAAAAACCTTGTTGACCATCATAATGGATGGATGGATAAGTTATTACTCCACAACTTAACTCCAATCATTAACCTGCTGCAAACTTTGGATCCCATCCAGCTTCACCCAATTGGAACAATGAGAATACCATGAATATTTTTGATCATATTTAAAAATGTTATATAAATATAAATTAAAGCAAACGAAGTTTCAAAGATTAAAATAATATAGACTAGTATTATTGGGATTAGTATTTTAACTGGTTTGTCAGAGAAAATTACAAAATATATGTGTTACCTCGAGAAGTGTGCCCGTGTGACCAATGGCAGAAGGACACCTGTTGCATTAGTATATTGGTCAAAGTAAAAATGGTTTGTATATACGATAATCGGGGGTGTTTGGGAGAACTTCAATTTATTTTAAGACAAATTTAGATATTCATAACATTCCAACTTATTTTCTAACTTATTTTTGCAACTTATTGAATCTCAAAGATACATTAAATTCTTATTTTTGCAACTTATTGAATCTCAAAGATACATTAAACATTTGTATAAATTTTTTTTTATCAAAATATAGAATTTTTACCAAAAAATATGTCATAAGTTGACATAATTAAGCTATGCCTATAAAAATTAGGAGATCCAAATGATTAGTTGAATGTCACGTTACATGATAAAGAGGGCGGTTAAATTTTCAATATTTTTGTGTTATTTTAATTAATTAAACTCTCGGTGCTGTTGATAATAATAATTTATTTATTGCGTTTACACAGCCGACAAGTTGTTCATTGCCCATGCTCCTTAGATTTAAATTTTGACGAAGGGTTTTGAATTTTGGGGATGGTATTGTATTATGACTTTTAATGATAATTCTTGTGATAATGACTTTTATGGATTTTATAGACTTTTAATGACTCTTAATGATTCTTGTTAAGTCACTAAAAATTTTGAAATACTTTTGATGACTTCTAAAAACTTTCATAGATTTTTGATAGATTTTGTGGTTTACTAGACTAACTACAAAGAGTCAAAGATCATATATTAGCCTATGCTATGAAATCCTTTTACCTTTTTTTTTATTGCAATCCAATTTCGATCGTGTGTTTTCTGATTAATTCGGCCACCAAAAAATTGAGTACAAGGTATATTTCTTGCTAAATTGAGTATTCATTGCATGTTTTTATCTGAGAATTTTATATTTGTCACTATTCATAACTAATGAAAGTGAAGAGTTATGTCATTAGCCAGCAATATTTTTATGATGCAAAGCTATTTAATTGGTGTTTTATGTGAATTTTACGAGCATGATATTTTTATACACCCATCAATTACTATAATGTTTGTGTCTAGGGATGTTCAGTTTCAGGAATCACATTTTCCTTTTCACTTAATGACTTCTTTTCCTTCTACGTTTTCTAATGATATATTCCTTCCAGTAGTTACTACTCCATCTCCAATTCCATCTGTTGATAATTTGCCTTCAGAAATAGTTGTCCCTCATGTTGAAAATGTTTCTACTGATTCCCATGTTCCTCTTAGACACTCAGAAAGACATAAAACTGTTCCATCTTATCTTGATGACCATGTTTGTAATTCCAGTCAATTACAATCTACTACACATTGGTGTAATCTTATTACTTCATCTTCTATTCCAAACTTATCTCCTCTAAATCTAATCAAAGAACCTACAAGTTATAAGGAAGCTTCTACTGACCCTATTTGGATAGAAGCTATGAACAAAGAGATTAAAGCTTTGGAAGCCAATCAAACTTGGGAACTTGTTCCTTCACCTAAAGGAATTAAACCAATAGGATGTAGATGGATATACAGAGTCAAATTAAATGCAGATGGTTCTCTCGAAAGGTGTAAAGCCCGTTTAGTAGCCAAGGGCTATAATCAGAAATATGAAATTAATTTCTTAGAGACCTTCTCTCCTGTGGTAAAAATGAGTACAGTCAGATGTTTACTTTCTTTAGTAGCTAGTAAAAAGTGGAAAATTTTTCAGCTTGATGTGAATAATGCATTCTTGCATGGGGATTTACAAGAAGAAGTATACATGAAGGTTCCAGAAGGGATTGTTTGTCCACCAAATATGGTTTGTAGATTAAGAAAGTCCTTATATGGTCTTCGCCAATCTTCAAGGAAATGGTTTAAAAAGTTATCTTCCGAATTGCTACATATGGGCTTTACTCGATCTAAACAGGATTACAGCTTGTTCATTCATAAATCTGGTTCTGATATTACAATTTTGGCTGTTTATGTTGATGATATAATCATTACTTGCAGTACTGTCTCTCATGTTGATTCTGTCAAAGAGCATTTACATCAGACTTTTAGTATCAAAGATTTAGGCATCCTACATTGCTTTCTGGGCATTGAGATCACTTATCTTCCTGATGGTATTGTCATGAGTCAGAAGAAATTTACACAAGAATTACTTCAAGATTGTAGTTTTGATTTGTCTCCTAAAGCTGCAACTCCACTTCCTTTACATCTCAAGCTACAGGCTTCTGAAGGTGATTTGTTGACTGATCCTGATTTATACAGATCTTTCATTGGCAAACTCAATTTCTTGACAAATACAAGACCAGATTTGAGCTATACAGTTCAGGTTTTGAGTCAGTTTATGCATATGCCTAGGACATCTCATTTATAAGCTTTAATTCATACATTGAGATATGTACACCACACTGCAGGACAAGGCATTCTCTTACAGAGTTGTAATAAACTTACACTTCAGGCATTTTCTGATTCTGACTGGGCTTCATGTCCTGATTCACGAAGATCAGTTACTGGTTATGTGTTGTTATTTGGTAATTCACCTATAGTCTGGAAATCAAAGAAACAGGCAACAGTTTCTAGATCCAGTGCAGAATCCGAATACAGGGCAATGGCATCAGCTGCTTCAGAAGTGACTTGGGTAGTTAATTTACTAGCAGATTTAGGTGTAACTGATTTAACACCAGTTACTCTACATTGTGATAACCAGGCAGCTATTCACATAGCTAAAAATTCAGTATTTCATGAACGAACGAAACACATTAAGGTTGATTGTCACTTCACTCGAGACAAGGTTTTAGAAGGACTACTCCAGCTCACATATTTGCCTACAAAGCATCAGTTAGCTGATCTTTTTACAAAAACTGTTCCTTCTCTTCAAATGGCTCATTTGTTATCCAAGTTGGGTTTATCTGATTCTCATATGCCTCCCAACTTGAGGGGGGCTATTGGTGATACTGCCATGTCAGCAACTCCAGCTCAGCTTACAACAGTACCAGTTGTCTAGTGCCATGTCATCAAGTTTGTTGTAACTGTTTTTCCCGCTAGAAATGTAACTAGTTCAGTTAGCTTAGTCTCTGTATATATATTAGATAAGAGCTTCCCTGTAACTCACTCTTTATCAATGGAAATTACTTAGTTTATTCTTCTTCTTTCTCACAAAATAACAAGTAGCATTTACAGCTTATAGCAGTTTGTAGGGAGTAATCCATAATTTTGGAAGGCACATGCTTAAGTACTCAAACTTTGTTAGTTTGCTCATTAGCGTGATTCCGTCAAAATGCCGCTAAATGTAAGGGATATTTAGTTATTATATTAATAAATATATTCATTTAACATGAATTATATAATTGATTTTACATAAAAATATTATAATTTATTTTATATTAATTAATACAATCCTTTTTATTTTAAAAAATTTGTACACTATTTGATTTAATTGAATAATATGATGATGCAATTGTAAATTAATTTTTTTAAAAAATAATATTACACAATTTAAGATTATCTTATTCAAAAATTTTAAAATTAAAAAAAATGTATAGTCATAAGGCTAGAATATGATATTAAAATTCTTATATTATAATTATTTTAGTTAAATATAGCATAACGTATTAATATTCGAAAATTATAATATTTTAGGTAATTAAATCAAATTACATTAATTTTTTTTAATGTAAAATCAAAAGTTTTATAATGTAATTACGAAAATACCCTTCTATTATTTTGAGGCTAACAACCAAATAACGGAAAAGGATGTAAAGTGAAATTGAAAAAGAAATTTTGGTACACAATTACCACTAAAAAAAATATG
Source organism: Kitagawia praeruptora (assembly GCA_037693485.1). Lineage (NCBI taxonomy): Eukaryota > Viridiplantae > Streptophyta > Magnoliopsida > Apiales > Apiaceae > Kitagawia > Kitagawia praeruptora. The sequence continues at coordinate 21,117,311 of CM075347.1, forward strand.
AGTACTTAAACGTGTTTTTTCCAAAAATATGGGATACAAAGTACAATAAATTCTACTCCTATTATTTATGTTCAATTCCGTTTGTTCCATATATTAGGACTCACGAACATGAATTGCAGACTTTGCATTTCAGTTCATATAAATGCTGTTATTTCTGTTAAAAAAGAAGAAACTCTGCTTTATAATCCAACACATTCTTCGTACATTTTAAAGTAAGATAGCTAGATAAGCATTTTCGTTTTATCTGCTTTAATGAAGTATGGTTTACTTGCACATTTTCCTGATATCTTATCCTATTTATCATATGACTTCATAGGAGTATTTTTCATTTAGAAGCAGATATTCAGATCTTATCTTCAATTGCCAGAGTCTGCAACTACTTTACCAAAGTTGTCTACTTCTCATTAATATTAGTACTTGGCATCAACAATACCATACTTGTTTTTTTTTTTTTTTAAAGATTACAAATAAGACATATTTCACCGGATGTTGAAATAAAATCGTACAATTCTCGTAATCGTATGAGATGATCACCATAATGTAACTTAAAATCGTACTACAAATGTTGAAATCGTATGAGATGATCATTGTAACAAGAACTTTAATTTAAATTGTTCGTAGTAGACTAATAGTACAAATCAAAAGTTAAAAAGTAGGAAAGTGGTTAACAAATAAAACATTGTATGTGCTTTATTTTTGTTATACAATAATAATGTCACATATAGTAACTTTCTTCTCTCTTTTAACAACAATCATTGTTCATAGTTCATACCCACCATATGACAAACAGTGCCAGTGAAACCAGAGTGTTATGCACCAGTTGAAGCAAAGCAACAAAAACATATTATATTAGTAACAATCACCCTTTTACCTATTGCAATTTGCAATTTGTTTATTCACCATTTTTTTAACCTCTTAATAAATTCTTCCTGTCATCTTTTACAGGAGAATAAACAAATAATGTCCCTGTGGGCTGTGGCTGTAGTTTTTTGTGCAAAAAGGCTTCCACTTCCATCACAATCACAGCCATTTATTATTTATATTTAATTTTTTTATTAATTAGTAAAAGCCATTTTCATAGTTGAGACAATTCAGAGACCATTTCATTTTCAAGGAGTGAGCCACCACTAGTTTGATGTTTACACCTCTGGCATCTCTTCCCCACATCTTTTACAAGGGTTTTTATCCAAATAAAAATCTAATTAAAATGAACAAATTGTAGTATTATCTTCATTATCATTATTACAATATTAAATTTTCTGTTCAATGTTTTCTATAATTAGTATACCTACAACATAGAAAAGGATATACAGGTAATCAAACTGATAAACTCTACTCATACCATAATTTATTTATCTTCATAATTTCATTTATAAAATACCGAGCACATTGAAATGCATAAAAAATCCGTACCTGAAAGAAAAACCAATGCCGAAAAAACTCGAAAAATGTCAGAATTTGAAAAGCCCCTCCATCGTATCCTACCCTACCCTCTCCCCCCACACTAGCACCCTACTCTGCCCTGTCTTTACCACCTTTTTGAGTAATTTCCATTCTAACAGCAAAAAACTAACCCATCTCATAATGCAGATTTTTTAACTCCATTTCCAGCTTTTGTTTTGACTTCAGTTATCTATCTCATCCTCCTTATATATTCCAAATCAAGAACATTTTCCTATCTACTTCACTTTTAGCACACTTCCTTGTTTTAGCTTGTCTTCTTCACTCATTTTCTTGAAATACACTTAACAATGGAAAGTGATAAGATATGGAATTCTTTACAGTTTGGCATGGAAATTCAAGCTAATGATCATAATTCAACTTCGGAACAAATACCCAACTGTTATTTTAATCCCAACTGGGATAATTCAATGGATCAAAGTGATCCTTTTGAGTCTGCTTTAAGCTCACTTGTTTCTTCTCCTACATCAAATCTTGGAATGCAAGCCAAGAATGGTGATCAACAAAATGTTGTTTTAAGAGAACTTATTGGTAGATTAGGTAGTATATGTAAGTCTGGTGACATATATAATAATACCAATAGTACTAATACATCTTGTTATAATACTCCATTGAATTCTCCTCCAAGATTGAATCTTTCTGTCATGGATCATCAAATTAGAGGTGGGAATTTGCCAGTTTCATCTGATCCTGGTTTTGCAGAAAGGGCTGCAAGATTTTCTTGTTTTGGTAATGGGCTTGGTAGGAAATTACCAAAAGATAATGGATCTCAAATGGGAATTCAAGAAAATAAAGATGGTTTCTTGAGTAAGTTGTCAAGGTCATCAAGCCCAGAAAAAGGAGAGTTTGGTGATTCTATGGAGGAATCATCACTTTCTGAACAGATCCCAGGTGGAGAAATTGGATTGAATGGGCAGAAAGATGTTAATGTCAAGAAGAGAAAAGCAATTCCAAGAGGAAAAGCAAAGGAAGTTTTATCCGCTAAAGAAGTTAAGGTAATTATTATTTTTCAGAGAATTTTGTTAAATTTTAAAGTTTAAAACTTTTCGAGAATTTTGTGTAATTGATTTCGATTTTGTAGGCTGTAGCTGAAAATGATGGACCAAGCTCAAAAAGAAGCAAGGCTGATGAAGGAAATCAGAAACAGAGTAAGGAAAGTTCCAAGCTTCCGGAGCCTCCAAAGGACTATATTCATGTTCGAGCTCGAAGAGGGCAAGCCACAGATAGCCATAGTCTAGCTGAAAGAGTAAGAACTTAGTTTCTTGCTTTTAGTCATTCTTGAAATTACTATTGTTCATTCTTTCACATAATTACCAATTTTCGATTGATAGGTTCGGAGAGAAAAAATTAGTGAAAGGATGAAGTTTCTCCAAGATCTTGTCCCAGGATGCAATAAGGTAAATAAATTTCACAACTTTTTCAGCTCCTTTGTCTGCAGCATAAAATATGTAATTTACTTTTATGACAAAATTTGTCAGAAAACTTATGAATTTAGCTGGAATTTTTATTTAAGGTGACTGGAAAAGCTGTTATGCTGGATGAGATTATAAACTATGTGCAATCATTGCAGCATCAAGTTGAGGTAATTTCAGAATATTCGAGTCTACAACAAGTTTCTGCAATTTAGAGCACTTGAGTAGTATAACCTAAATTTTGAATTGTGGTTCTTGCAGTTCCTTTCAATGAAATTATCGACTGTCAATCCTAGGACGGGGTTTAACATGGAAGATATTATATCGAAAGATGTAAGTCAGTCACAATCTTAGTGTTCTATGTTCCGTGTCAGTTCTGTTTAATTGTCACAAACTAATCATATTTGGATATTTGTGCTAATTTCCAGGTCCTCCAATCTTATGCTTCCTTGCCACAAAACATTTACCCAGTTGATGCATCAGCTCAGACTTTCCCTTATGCATTCCAGTCTCAGCAAGGGTCTAATTTACCTAGTAACATGCCTAATGGAACAAATAGTCCATTATACATGAACTCTTTGACTGCTGCAATTCGTCGAAATCCAGGCATGCAACAGCCTCCAACTGCTGGATATAACGCAGGCATTGCCTCTCAGGTAGCTGAAATGTGCATCAGGGTTTAGGTTAAGAGAGATCAAACTGGGGAATGGCCTCATTTATACTCTAATTGTCTGCGTACTTATTACAATGTCTTCTTTTTAATGTTCAGATGTCATTCTGGGATGATGACCTCCAAAATGTCGTGCAAATGGGATTTGGCCAAAATCAACACGAGAACTTTCATGGTGAGCATCATCTGTATTTTAGTAATACTTGTAAAATTGATATTTAATAAGTTCTTTAATATATCAAGCTCTACCTAGGGTGTCATGGATGAACTGCTAAAAAGATATATGGAAACAACACAACTAGTATACACATTTGGACACAATCGATATTGTTTTATATTGTAAAAGGTATTTAAATTCAAAATTTTTGCAAAGAAGGTAGAACCACTTTCAAGGTGTTGATGAAGAATTTCCTCTTAAATCAATGCTTAAGTATATCATAATATCATATTCATAGACATCTTACAAACCGCAGCCTCAATTTTTAACTATCGAATTTAGCATAATAATAATATCTTAAGCTCAATTCCTTTCAATGCAGCTTCAGATGCCACAAACCAAATGAAAGTTGAGCTATGAATAGTGCCTGTCTGCATCACCAAATTGATTAGAGGCCCCAACTGACGGGGGATTTCTGTATATACAGCGACAAGGAGATTCGGAAAATATCATATCAAGATAAAAACAAGCTTTTTTTCTTGGCCATTCTTGTTTTCTTCTTTATAGTAATTAAATCTGCACCTAATATTATTTTAGAATTTTTTGAGATTCATCAATTGTAATTCTAGAACTAATTGCAGCAAGTGATGTGAAAAATGTCTACAGCCACATGCACTATATAGTACTAAATAGCATGGTTACAAAGGTGTTGTAGGGTCAATGAGAAAGAAACATCTCACTGTAAGCTTTTGTATTTTCCCCATTGTAACTTAACTGTCCAGAAACTTATTAATCGATGTATTTATCTACCTTGTGACAATGTTATATCTTTGTGGTAATCATTTCCGTATTTTTGTTGATGCTCAAGCTTTGATGCTTTATCTTTTTGAGTCATGTCAAAGATTAGAAACTTCATTAGCTTTTCAGTACTTTGAAATTCTCGAATCTGTATCAGTAAATTTTTCTGTGATAGCAAAGAGAACTTGCTGCTCCAGGTGATAATTGCTGCAGTATTCAGGCAAGACAGTTATTTTTTTTTTTTTGACAAAATGCAAATTCATTCCATTAAGTTAAAACAAGTCTAGTTGGGACAAACCCCCAACTCACAATGCAATCAGGTTGATAAACAATAAACGAGCTAAACAAATAGCCGCATTGTTTCCAGACTGCTATTTAGTAACATAGTAAAGACCAGAAACTTAAAAGTAGTACTCCCTAACAATTACAGAATCCATGTCTTTAGCTTCTTATTTAATTATTAACTTAACACGAAAACAGGGCAAGGTCAGCTGACATCGTACCCTCCCAGACCTTGCTCGCTTTCGACTGGTACATACTCTATATGTTTGGTTTGGCTGGTTAAACAGGGAAAAAACTACTCTATGCTGATTATCTTCCAAGATTGTCATAATCACTAGTAGAAAAAATTAGTCAGAGGGACCTAAATATGACAACAGGATGGTAGTTAAAATTGCGTAAATCATGGACGATTACAATCATAAACACTAACAGCTGGTTGTAGGGACAAATGGTGTGTCAAGTCTAGATAGTTGATAAAAGATCAAGAGTCTTGACAAGTTTGTTAGGCAGCTGGAATCCAAAGTCACTTGATAATCCCATCTTTTGATTTCCAGTGATTACTTACTGCTCATACATAGACAGCAAACAAGATTTCTTTACCCTTTTCAGAATCTTACTTTTCAAAATGAAGTGGAAGGAGCATGAAAGCCTAGGTTGGCAATGTGGCTAGGGAATCAACACTGCAATTTTATTTACCTTAAATTATAAGGAAGAAACCAAGAAGGGAAAAAAAATCAGGGGCAGTATGGATTAGTAAGAGAATTAAGTAGTGGAGCTCTGTTGAAGATTGGTAGATCATGAGCTGATAGATTGATACCCTTTGTAGATAGACAAACTTTCCATGTAATTCTGTCAGGAAGATCTTACCAAATGGGTACTTTAGATATATTTGTCAGATCAGAAATCCATGAAATTTTTTCAGAAAAAGCCAAGAATATTTTTTCTTTGCACCCGTTTTTTTCTTTTCTGCATTGGTTCACATGTAACCTTAACAAAAAAAGCAGCAGATACACAATACTCTCATGTCGGCAGATTTAATTAGTTAACCTTATTTAGTGATGGACCTTTTCCATAACTAACATGAGATTAGAAAAAAAAATGTGTATAAGATGCACAACGTTGGGGTGTTTGGGGGAACTTTTTTCCAGAATAAATCGAACTTATTTTAAGACAAAGTTAGAGATTCCTAACTTTCCAACTTATTTTTGCAACTTATTGAATCTCAAACATACATTAAATACTACTATAAAAAAAAACTATCAAAATATAAAATTTTTACCCGAAAATAAGTTCACAAGACCTAGAAAAAAGGTGAGCCAAACGGGGTCGTTGTCATATCAGCAGGGTCTGAGAAAGATCCCAACTACGTAATCTTGCATTATTTACTTAGCTAGCGTGATTTTTTTGTAACAAAATATTATTTCACTTAATCTAAGAGATTTCTAACTTGTAAGCTGCAGAATATTAATGGTCATACATTGCAAATGATTTTTTTTTAATAAAAAAAGTTTGATGGTCCTGACGTAGAATGAGGCCAGATCTGACAAGTCAATGTCAAAATATAGTAGGGTCTTGGAATATAGTCAAGTACATAGTTACACTACAGATATGAACTGTGACATTGTGGTGATCAAGAAGAAGGTTAAACAAATACAGCAGTAGAATGTACTCTTTTATTAAATTTTTTGGTTGGAGGTATTCAAGATTGGCGTTCATGGAGACAGAGAAGCTGATTACACACACCCATTGAAGGTGGATTCTATCCGATTCGAGCCTTTATTTTTCGGTAACCAATACTTGAACTTCTTACACATTACAACTTATAGTCGAATCGATACCTCTATCTGGTAACAGGGTGGTAGGGAGTTCGAGTTCACTACACTACTACTGCATCACCAAGGCATTGTCAATGGCTTTTCACCACTTACTCTAAACATATAGTTGAACAACCAGGGTCCATTGTACCAAGATTGTTGGGAGAAATTGAAGGAAAGTGTTTTTGCTTTATGCATGATTAGTGATAACAGTCAATTTCCACCATTACAAGGCTGGTCCTAAAACAGGCTGTCAATCTTCCTCTAACTAAATTCCTTCACTTTATGTCTCTTTCTGTAATCTAAATCAGATTATGCTTTAACTTGGGTTGTTGAATACTCTATGATTGAAGTGATAGACTCAAAACACAGGCTGTGAAGGAGCATGATCTTTTTTCGCCTGCTCCAGAGATCATCTATCTTCAAGATTAGTGCATTACCTCCATTATTTAAGGTAGCATCAACCTTGTACAATTCATTTTATCTAGAAAAGGACCTGAAACAAACAATTTTGCAAGCGGTAACCCAAAATCGCATGAACTTCCAGATTTTTGCATGATTAATCGAGCGAATAAAAGGGAAAAAATTTCGTAGTCTGCAGGCAAATGCAGACTTGAGATGAAACTGAGGCTGCTGAAATATCCATTGATTATATTCACAAACACCACTTATCCTTATAACACACAAATGTATTTTCCTGCTCTACAAATACTGGAATAGTTTGAGAAACCTGGCCTACTTGTAAATTTTCTACCTCTACTTTAAAGTATAATACCATGTAGAAGTGGTCCACAAGTATTTATGTGTAAATGTATGTGAATATCACTGAAGACAAGCTCACAAGCTAATTGTTTTATGGTCTCCTTGACATGATGTGATGGACTCTCCCTGTATATCACATAAAATTAAGAAGAGAGGATTCCAAAGCAACTAGTTGTGAAGTGTCTGGTTTTGCCTTTGCTTACCACATACACAATGGATGTAAACTGGACACAATCTTGACCCACAACAAGATTGCCCCCTATCCTCTTAACACCAGAACCAAACAATTAAAATTGTATCAGATTGTAAGCATCAAGTTTATGTATTGGTCCATTTTTCGAAGGACCATCATATCCGCTTCCAAATTACTATCTGAAGAACTTAATTGTTCAACATAATATTTCAACACAAAATAAGCACAACAGAGTTGGCTGTGACAGCTAGAGATTATTCAAAGATTTCTTATTGATCTCAATCGCTTTCTAGCTGGGCCGAGATTCATCAACTTGAAAGAATCTTATAATTTCCTTCGGCATAACTAAAAAAGTTCTTATCATGTACTTTATGTCAATTTCATGTTAAAAATCAAGAATAAGAGATGGTATTTATGTAGTGTAATACGAATGTAGCAAGAGCTCTATAATACTTAAACTTCCTGCCGACTGAATGTATTCACATATGCACGAATGAGACTTTCTTGCAGGAAACACTGAAATTTGTCGAAAACCAGAGCAAGCACTGGTGACTAAAAGAATGCCAAAATGCCATGTGGCATGACACTCTTGTTGGCTCTCCATTGGAGCAAAGGGAGTGCCAAGCAAAGTTGCCAACTTTTGGCACCCTTCCCCTTTTTTTGGTTTATGGTTTATGGAAGCAATAAGGGAGCCTACCTTTGACATTGCAACAATCGAAACATGATAATTGACATATCTGACCAATCATATGCCAATAAAATTCAGAACAAGTTTATTATGTTGAAAGTTTAAATTAGCATGCAGAACTTGCTCACCATAGGTTTCCTAGCAAACAATTATACTTAAATGATAGAAAATGTAAATGGTGATTTTGTTGAGCTGCAAAAGTTTTTTGAAGACTTACTGTTATTTTTTCATATGTTTTTAAGGTCTGCAACATACTCCAGTTTCTGAATAAATGAATGTGAATTATATAGCTTCAGATTCAGATTAAACTTACTAATAACTTGAAAATTCTAAATTTCTCATGCATCCTGTTAAGAACTACTCCAGATGTGCTTAAAATCATCATTTCAGCAACACTGCCAATTACTGTATCATGTATGAATAATATACGTGTACATAAATTTATAGATAATCATCATGCTATAATTTCGATAATATGTTTTCCCTAAATGCACAACTGCACAAGGTCGAATCTATGTACACATACATTGCAACAACCACATCCTGTGATCCACAAAGAGCGTAAATTATGTAGCGATATATAACTGATTGAACTCATCCCTCCAATATTGATCAGCTACAGTTTCTGGTTCCTCACCTTATGGTATGACAGACAGAAAGAAAACGTACATTAGCCCTGGATTAAGGTTACTTGTGTGATAAAAATTTGTCCAGTCACTACATTTTTTAAACTTACGAAAAATTGTTGGCATTCTGGAGGAACCTTATACCTACTCTGCAGAACTACATCTCATGCAACAAATTTCCTAGTAACTACTTTCACCCAAATTAGCAGGACATCCAAGAAATCAGTGGGTAGTACAAAAAAAAGTGATTGTACGAACTGAAGCTCTTACTACTAAACTATTTCTATAAATCTTTCTAGTTTTCATTACTGTAATTTTTTTTCTCCTCAAAAACCATGCAATAGATACTGATGCTAACAAGATGTAACATACTGTGAACCACTTTCATAATTCATAAGTAACTAGAGATTCATAATGTTGTAAGATTAAACCACAGAAATACTTTTTTCATAATTTGTCTTCAGAAACAGTAACCGAAAGTATTATATAACACAAATTTCATTGTGCAAACACAGCCCTTCCTTAAATTTTCTTGTAAATACCAGTTATGACATCTACTCTAATTTATTAGCAGACTATTTTTTCAAGTAATGGTGTCGCAGAAAGGTATGGCACATCTTATGCCTACTCATATTCAAGTTCAAGGGCTTCCTGTAATTCATAGAAAGATGTCTGGGATATGCACGAATCACACACCACCAGTTCATCTAATTTTACAAACACCTCAGCGGCTCAGCCTACCAGTATTACTGAATACGTTATGCACAAATCAAAAAGACATAAATATATCCTTTGACAAAAAGAATAATGACATATCCAAAACAATTTAATTTTTTAAAAACACAGAAAGACCTCTTTACTACAAAGGCAGTTATTCAAAAATAAAATGCAGAATAGGTTAAATATTAATAAGAAAATACATTAGTTGTCTTCCACTCATCCAAGCATCACCTACGGTAGGAATGGCTTTTGAAGTTGAAGTTTAAGTGTAGAGTTCCCCTTTCAAATGTGCATTTGAAGCCCTTTTTCGCAGAACGCTCCCAGTCTCCGTTAACCACCCGGAAAGCAATATCTTCATAAGGAGGCCCAGCATGAAATCTTATGATGCAGGTCTCTGAACTATGTCCATCTTTTTCTATAGTATAAGTAGGAGTTTTTGTGCCAATAAGATCAGGATAAAATATGTTAAATTGGTATCCCTTGACAAACTTTGGGGGTGGATTGTCACGGTCATAATGAGTTCGATTGTAACTATTCCAACGATATTCTGTATGAACACGGTTCAAGTACTTTGGCTTTCTAAGGCGATATTTATCATGCCACCAGGACAACAATGAAACAAGGTCTAATTTATCATTGTTTTCAAATAATCCATCACCGTCCTTCATAATCAATGCTTCCTGGATCCACCTTTGTTGTTCTTCCAATGTAGCCATACGTTTCGTTTCCAGGATAGCCTGGTCCTCCTCAGGTTCAATGGCTTCTTCAGTCTCCTCATGCAATAGCTGTGGAGAAAACGGACAACATGTCTCCTCTGACTCCTCTGCCTCCTCACTCTTTGTTTGATCATACTTTTCATCATAACCAGCATCCACCTCTTGACGAGTTACGTTTCTGTTATCCTTTTGCAATTGCTTGCATAACATCTTGGCATGATATTCTTTAAGAAAGGCCTTTGCCTTGTATATGTAAATACGTCTAAGAACCGCTTCCCAATACTCAACTACCATAGCTGTGCCAGCCCGCATTTGTGACTCAATGTCAGTCCGTAATACTTCAAGTTCACTATAGCTCTTTCCTTCCAAGAGATTCTCGACATCTGTTTCAGTACTCGAGTGCAAGCCTCTTTCTTCACAAAGTAACTCTGTAGGAGGTTGTTCTCCACGCATTCTAGCTCGATCCAAAGCTTCTTTCTTTCTAGTCTCAGCTAATTCCCAATCACAAACCACCAAAAGTGCCTCCCAATAATGTATCCGAGTTGGTGTTGCCCTGTCCAAATCCAAGTACACTTTAATATCCTCGCGAAGATCTTCCAAATCCTTCACTGCCAAAGACTCAAAAACCAAAAACGGTTCATCCAAATGCATAGAAAGAACATCAATAGGTTTAATACGACCTTCACGTAGCCTAATCTCCGCCCTAGCTTTAACTTGCTTGAAACAAAACTCCTCTTCTTTCTTTTCCCATTCTTCGAACTCAGCTCGTGCACGCTCTCTAGCCAAAACCGCCATTCTCTCCTCACGTTCCGCTTTCTCAATCGCCTTTTGTTCCCTCCTCATCTTCGCTCTCTCAATCTCTTCCATCCTTTCTCTCTGCTTCCTCCTCTCTTCTTTCACCGAATACATTACTTTAAGTGGCAGATGAGAACTCGTATTCGTATCCATATTCATAGGCCTAGTGTTAGAAAAAAGTTGTGACACAACATTATGCTCAATCTTCTTATTCCAAACAAAGCTTTCATCGAGTTTCGAATCATTAAACGGATTAGACTCATTCGCATATTTTGAAACATTACATGATTTGATCTTTTTCGCAAGTTTGGAAGCCTTTTTACGATACTTGTTGATCAAGTAATCAGCCATAACATCTTCAGTGATCTTCCTCTTCTTTCTCTGCTGTTTTTCGCTCTCGAATTCGTTCTCGTTTGAGGTTTCTGAGTCAGGTGAGCAATGTCTACGGTGGCTACGACCAGTTTTCATTACAGAACACTTTTAAGATAAGAACTTGAGTTTTTCTACGAACTATAATAACCTCAGTGCAAAATAAATTTATGCAGCGTATGATATGTATTGTCTACACAGGATTTGTAACTTTTCGAACGAGCTCGTTATGTTACTGTGTTTATATTTATACCCCATCCGGGTTTAAAGAATTCCGAATTGGGACAGGATTTAAGTAATTCAATTTCAATTTGCCAATCCATTTTCAAATTGAAACAGGATTTGAACTTTATTTGAATTAATTTTTTAGAATCCGAGCACTATCAGGATTAATTTATTTTCAAATACTGCCCAAATTTTAAATTCAATTTTTTTTTCAAACATTTTTCAAAAGTCAAACCAAATCAACATTGTTATTCGTATTTAAATTTTGTCCGTATCATTATCTATATTCATAATCCGTAAAGAAAATATCTATATTCATAACGGTCATAATTAAATTTCGAATCATCCATATTAATATTATTAATTCGATTTTCATCTTTCAATCGTAGTATTTAATTTTGACCAAGTAAATGACTTTGACTTTAAAAATACTTTTCACCATCTATTATTCTATTATATATATAATAGGCCAACACAAGATAAAATAGTGAGATTTTTTAATGTGTAATTACCAATTTATCCCTCTATTCTCAAATTTTTGAAAAAAATTGTGATTGGTGGGGATTGAACTTGGGTCTTCAAGTTATTTAACAAATCTTTCTACCACTACATCACTTAATCACATATTTTATAAATCATACACATTATAGATGTATGTGTGTGTTGTGCGAGTTTTTAATGTAGTATGATTACTAATTTATCCCTCTATTCTCAATTTTTTGAAAAAGTTGTGGTTGGTGGGAATTGAACTTGGATCCCCGAGTTAATTAACAAATCTTTTTACCACTACACCTCTCAATCACATGTGTTTTAAATCATACAATAAAAGATGTATATGTGTGTTGTTTTAGTGAAAAAATTTTCTAATATTATAATATTGTGACATATTAATAATTTTTTGTCATGTTGCATTTACATTTATTGATTTGAATGACAACATATTAAATTAAAATATAAATTATTGATACATAATATATGGTTTGAAAATATTATAAAATTGTAATAACAATAATAATCAACATAATGATAATAAAAATTACTATATAATTATTCCCTTAAACAACCTAAACACTCATTTATACGTGTTTTCAATAATACACATGATATCTTTATGTATACCGTTTAAACGGGACAATATTTGGTTTTATATAAAGAAACAATATGAAATGCATAATGTATTTTTTATGAAAAATATTACATATATGATTAAGTCAATAACTAAAGTACTTTATTACTTATTTGAAAGCACCAATTTACTCCTAAGTTCCTATTAATATATAGAAGTATTATTTTTAATGATAATCGAACGTGGATCACCAAGTTAAATTGTGCATCTTCATACCATTAGATCACATATTCACATGTATTTTTAATATTACTGCATTTTAAATGAGTTTTGTACTATTTAATGATTATCATTTATCGATAAAATAATTACGTAAAATACACAATTGGGTTATATACTGATATTATAATTAATATGCTGGATATTATCTAACAAAATATTAGAGTAAAAAATATTGAGGTGTTAACGTAAAATGAAAATTTTATATTACTAAATAAGATACAATAATTTATTAGTCAAACTATTTGGATCATAAAAATATTTGGCTTCAAAAAGACGAATTCTACAAATAACACATTACCTTTTATATACAAATTAGTTAATATTCAATTTAAAATATGACATTTTATGGGAAAAAATGACCATATATTATATATTATTTATGAAGGTAACTCAATGAAAGTTAGACGGAAATCGGAAGAGAAATAAAGGCAAAGAATTCTTAAAATGAAGAAATTAGAAGAAAACAAATAAAAAAGTTAGAAATGTAGTTTTAAGAAGTACAAGCGCAAGATCTGAGAAGTTTTAGAAGATTTCCGAAGGTTTTTGATTGGAATAAGGACTGAAACCTACATTCTCAGAATGCAGCATCTTGAAGACTATTAAGTTTCTACCTCGAATATTATTCGAGATCCATCTAAATGGATGCATCATTTTTGAAGAAAGTTTAGGAATGTAGGTGCTCTGAAAAATCGTCTTAATTAATAATTAGACAACACCCATAAAACACTCAAATTATATTTTATGACCTACAACAAAATTAAAACCTCACATGATTGCTATCAATATTACTCATATTAGTTTTCAAAGTACAAATTTGAACATATTTAAAGTAAGTACACAATAACTACATAGGCCAATAACAAGATGAAATCAATAAAATCAATCACATGTTTCAAACGATACTGATCATGAATAGTTTAATTAAAAATTACAATTTAAGCTAGCGACCCGTGCCTCGCACGGGTTTTTATGCTAGTTACGTTATACGGATTAGCTAACCTGTTGCACAGTATAAGTCACATTTAATTTTTTTTCTATTGGTGTGCACGTATTTAGTAATTGCCTTGATTATCCAAAAGTTATTAATATTGTGCTAATAGTATTATTATGAGTATAATATATATAATGTCCCATGCAATCACATCAATATAAATTAATAAAAATATTTTATATATAATGGTCCCTTACATTCATATCAATATTAATTAATAATTTTTTTTATCACATCATTTTGTAACTATTTTATAAAAGACATTAAAATAAAATCTTTTATGTTTGATAAAATAGTTAAATAAATTTTGAAAAAATGCCCAAAATACCTCTTTCTCAGGATCCCGTACCCAAAATGTCGTTCTGCGCTGTCAGCCGCCCTAAATGCCCACGATATGCGCATTACTGTAATGCGTATAGTGTTTTTTTTGTTCCACGATGTACGCATTATGTTAATGCGTATACTTTTTTTTCTATCTAAGATGTACGCATTATACTAATGCGTTTAGTTTTTTTTTTAAAACAAAATGCTGACTACCCGATGATTGCTAAATATCGGGACACTACTATCCGATGGTTACTAAGTATCGAGACACTACTATCCAATATTTGCTAACTATCGGGACTTTTACTCTTTTTTCAAATAATATTAAAATTTATAAATAAATTGTCATTTACTTTTTTTTAAAATTTTAAAATTAAAATTTTAATAAAACTTACTGTTTCAATAATTAACTTTGGGGTTCAACGTTTCCATTTTGGGTTTAGAAATATTTGGAACGACGAATAAACCGTATACGAACTTATGGTTTAGAGTTTAGGCTTTAGGGTTGTTTACAATCCTAAAGCCTAGACCCTAAACCCTAACTTATCCTTAAACGCGTTAGCGTTTAAAAATCAGGTCGCCAGATTCAATTTTTTTATTAAAATTTTAAATTTTATCTATATTCCCTCAGGGTTTCAACGGTTAACCTTTGAGGTTCAACAGTTCCATTTTGGGTTTAGAAATATTTGGAATGACGAATAAACCGTATATGAACATAGGGTTTAGGGTTGTTTACAACCCAAAATCCTAGACCCAAAACCCTAATTTATCATGATTTTTAAACGCGTTAGCGTTTAAAAATCAGGCCGCCGGATTCAATTTTTTATTTAAAATTTTTAAATTTTATCTGTATACACTCGGGGTTTCAACGGTTAATCTTTGGGCTTCAACAACTGCATTTTTTTTAAAAAATAAAAATTTTATTTTTTATTTGTAACTAAAAAAAATAAGTAAAATTCAAAATTATTGAACCATACGCATGCTACCAATGCGTTGTCCATTTGTGAAAAAAAATTACTAATGAGCTATACACATTGGTACAATCCGTGGGCTTATTTTATAAAAATAAATAAAAAAATACACGCATGTTGTACATGCGTGGTCTACTTCAAAAAACAAAGAACACGCATGTTGAATATGCGTATTCATGGGTACGCATATCCAAAATGCGTAGTTGATGGATATTTTGGGCGGACTGTTACGCAGGTGGGTATTTTGGTTACTTGGTTTGAAAATGTGGGTATTTGGGGATTTCAACCATAAATTTTTATAAATACTTACTATTTTTGTTTGAAAATAATATTTTTATTTCGTATGATTTGTTTTTTTTAAAAAAAAATTAAAATAAATAAGAGTAACAAAAAAATAAATAATTAAAAGGTGATAAAAAAGAGAAGAGTAAAATAGCAACTCGGTTAAACGTGAAAAGATCAGCCGTTAACAAGAAAATAGAGGTGCAATAAATATACGCTAACCTGGGCTCCAGTACATTACTATATTATAATTTAATATATTAATTGTCCCAAATGTTAATTATTAATTGTTAAATGCAGTTCATTTTTACTAAATGTAGTTTGCTAAAATTACATATAAACCCTTCTGTATATTTAATGTGAGATACTCGTAGCTTATTACGTTGTGTATATATATACTGGAGTATTAATTATAGGCTACATAATTACATAGTAATAATAACAGAAAGTTATAAAATAGATTAAGTCACGAGAAATAAATAGCTTTAAGATTATCTTAAATATCAGAATCTATACTATTATATAAATTCCGAAACATTGAAAGTTTTGGTACCTGTTTTTTGGTACCAATTTTTTGGTACCTGTTTTTTGGTACTTCGTGAATTTACTTATGTACCCTTCATTATAAAGAAAAATATATATTAAAATACCTAAAATAAATTTTAACATAATATAATTAATGGTAATTAGTCGATTGCCTTTTTCATATTTACTTTTAGTTGAAGATGTTACCTTTTATCAACTCTTCCAATCATTAATATTACCTTTCGAATTAAAATACGTTTCCTTTTTGATTTAAAACTAATCTTACAATCATTAATATACACCCGAAAATATCATACAATATTTTTCAATTATTAATAAAATATATTAAAAATATACTTTGTTTATAATAATGAAACATTAGTATAATCCGTAAACATGTGTATATTAAATTATATTAATTAAAATTAAAAATAATGTAAAAAATAATGATTATATAAATTGGTGCCAGTTTTTTTGTACCTATTTTTTGGTACTTCGTGAATTTACTTATTTACCCTTCATTATAAAGAAAAATATATATTAAAACACCTAAAATAAATATTAACATAATATAATTAATGGTAAGTAATCGATTGCCTTTTTCATATTTACTTTTAGTTGAAGATGTTACCTTTTATCATATTTTCCAATCATTAATATTTCCTTTCGAATTAAAATACGTTTCCTTTTTGATTTAAAACTAATCTTACAATCATTAATATATATATCCGAAAATATCGTACCATATTTTTCAATTATTAATAAAATCTATACTATTATATAAAAACTGAAACATTAAAAGTTTTGGTACCAGTTTTTTGGTACTTCGTGAATTTACTTACTTACCCTTCATTATAAAAAAAATAAATACACCTAAAATAAGTAATAACATAATATAATTAATGGTAATTAGTCAAGATACTACCTTTTATAAACAACTAAAAACATAAATCGTATCACATCTTTCCATCATTAATATTTCCTTTCGAACTAAAAGTCTAAAACATGTTACCTTTTTAATTTAAAACAAATCTTACAATCTAAAATAAGTAATAACATAATATAATTAATGGTAATTAGTCAAGATATTACCTTTTATAAACACCTAAAAACATACTCTTCAATAACTTATTTTTGATATTTTATTTTTTTGTATAAAAATAGGACCTTTTTAATTTAAAACAAATCTTACAATCTAAAATAAGTAATAACATAATATAATTAATGATAATTAGTCAAGATATTACCTTTTATAAACACCTAAAAACATACTCCTCTATAACTTATTTTTGATATTTTATTTTTTTGTATAAAACCTTAAAATCCGTGCAAGAAACTGGTCCGCAAACGTAAAGAATTCAAAGGGACGGAGGAAGTAAATCGTATTATTTCTTTCCATCATTAATATTTCCTTTCGAACTAAAACACGTTACCTTTTAATTTAAAACAAATCTATACTTTTATATAAAAGTTGAAACATTAAAATTTTGGTACCTATTTTTTGGTACCTATTTTTTGATACTTATTTTTGGTACTTCGTGAATTTAATTATTTACCCTTCATTATAAAAAAATACACCTAAAATAAGTAATAACATAATATAATTAATGATAATTAGTCAAGATACTACCTTTTATAAACAACTTAAAACATCAATTGTATCATATATTTCCATCATTAATATTTCCTTTCGAACTAAAAGTCTAAAAGACGTTACCTTTTTAATTTAAAACAAATCTTACAATCTAAAATAAGTAATAACATAATATAATTAATGGTAAGTAGTCAAGATATTACCTTTTATAAACACCTAAAAATACCAATCGTATCATATCTTTCGATCATTAATATGTTCTTTCGAACTAAAACACGTTATCTTTTTAATTTAAAACAAATCTTACAATCATTAATATATGGGAATTTGTCTAATATGTCCCAAATTAAGTACTCAATTAATAATATATCCTTTTTTATTCAATAATTATAATTATGTCCCATGGTTAAATTTAACTCATATACATATAATTATATATATATTGTATATACATTAAGACCATATTGCCCCCATACCAGATAAGGCAAAAGATTAAAAATTAGGTTATTTCATGTGCCACTGATCACGTAACCACGTACCGCCAGTAAAGAAAGAGAGGGGCGACTTCAGAATCATGGAGAAGAAGAAGATGCAAGAGATAGAGATTATATCTACCAAGTCTTTGAGGTAAACAATTTTGATTGTTTTGTTTAATCGTTATTATATTTTATATAATAATTGTGTGTATTGATAGTAATGGGCGGTTGTGGTTATTTGTAACAGGGATTCACCTTCAATGATTTGTAACCCACAAATTAGGTATTCCACACCTAAAAAGTTGGTTTGTAAATCATCCACGACAACATATACTCCCAGAAAAAGCCCAAGATTGATTGAAAAAGCTAACAAACTAAGTGCCACTGTTTCAAAGATGGTACTGGATTTTGAAAGTCATGTGGAATCAAGTGCTGCGGATAATGTTGAAGAAGCATACGGTTCTCTAAAAGAACCAATTTTGCAGCTTGAAAATTTTGAAGAAGATGACTGCCATCCTAATGATCAGCCATGGAGCCAACCACTCATGTATAGTGAGGATGAAGATGATAGAGAATGTGATGAGTTTCTTCGGTATTTTGTCATGAAAAACAGGGATGCTGATGAGGATAATGAGAAAGAAGTTGAAGGTAGTGTTCCCAATTTAACAAATAATTTATCTACTATTCCAAGAAGCAATGTTGGCATTGAGCCATTGTTGATCGATAATGATTTTGATGAATTCTTTGCGGCTGATTTAGTGGATCATGAGTTGCTTTCTGAACCAGATCATGATGACCATGTTGTATCTGATAAAATTGAAGTGGGTTTACAGTTTTTTGATAAAAATGATTTTCAAAAACATCTCAGAAAATATTGTGTATCAAATAGGATTGTATGCAAGTTTCAGAAGAGTGACAATGTAAGGATCAAGGCTGTGTGTCAAGGTTTTGGACCGCCCGTCATGTGTCCGTGGTTTGTATCTGCACGAAAGATCCCTGGTGAGCCAACTTGGAGTATAAGGAAATGTCACCTTCAACACAATTGTGTTGGAGATCCTTATGGGAGGAATTCAAGTGCAAATTACGAGTTTGTAGCTGAACATTTGATTGAAAAGATAATGAAATCACATAGCAATATTATACCTAAACCTAGTGAGATTTCCGATGAGTTTTGGACGAGTCACAACACCTTAATTCCATATCATGTTGCATGGAAGGCTAGAAACAAGGTTTTGGAGAAAATTAATGGTAATTATGATGAAAGTTTCAAACTCATACCAAGTCTATGTGAGATGATTACAAGGACCAATCCAGGATCAATTGCTACGTTCACATATGGCAGGTTAATTCTTTACTTGTTGATTTATAAAGCTTTTTTACTTTTTTATATACTTCAATTCTGCTACCAATGCAGGACTTCTGTTGCTTATTACTTTTTCTGAACAATAATGTTATGCATTACTTTTTCTTCTGTTGCTTTTTTTATGTTTACACTTGAATACACATAAGCTAGGAAACTCTCAACTCTGTTTATTAAAGATTAAATAACAACACCTGCTTGGTCAGCCTCCTTAACCTGAATGTACGTATGCACAATTTCTTTCTGAAGTATTGCATAATTTTTATTGAATCTCAACTGTTTGTCTCGCTCTCAACCAAGTTTACACTAGGATATTTATTGCTGCACTCTGCTTCCATGCATACCAGCAAGTAAGCATATTAGATATCTCAATATGCATTCTAAAAGTATTTTCTTGGTCGCAAAGTTTTACCTTGTTTATACCACTATCGTAGCTGCTACAAGGTGGGGTCTTGTGAATTGCTAAACATGAATTGTATAAATTGTAATGTATGTGTGTGAGGTTTAACTCCAGCCATGACCTACCACTTCTGAATTCCTTTACATTTATTGGTATTTTGTGGAGATATGCTTGTACTGACTGAGTTCCTACAATGATCAGTTTTACACTTTTTGGGAGACTTTTGGTTAAAATAAAGTTGCATAATTTCTTGGGTTTGTGGTGGATGGTTGATCAACACGTTTGACAGAAATCAACCTTAGGCATAATTAGATAAAATAAAATCTTAAACCGAGCCAGCAAATAGAAATCACAAACATATCTAGCAGGTGGAGTTTCATAGAATGTAGCCAGAAAATCGATCAAAAAATAGCATGTCACTCTCTGAGATAAACTTACGCTTAATTATTTTCTGTTTATTAATAGAAGCTCCATGTTGAGAATCTTGTCCTTATTGTAGCCATTATCAAAGAGTAAACAGTTAAATAGAGCAAGTATTACAGTTAGTTGCGCGACTGGATCAGAAGCAGTAAAGTCTTAGCGTTATTGTAGTATTCCCTGAATTGCTCCTGAATCAATAGCATAAATTGTTAGTTTTAGCATAAATTAATTAACTTTTCTTGTTTCTTGTTGCAGTCAAGACAAAACATTCGAGTCTGTAACTATTTCTTTTGATGTATCTATGAGGGCTTTTACTAATGGTTGTAGAAATGTTGTTGGGCTTGATGGATGTCACCTTAAGGGTAAGTATGGCGGTTGTTTATTGTCAGCCACTGCTCTAGATGGACAGAATGGATTGGTACCTTTAGGGATCATGATTTGTAAAAACGAGTGTGCGGAGAACTGGTTCTTGTTTTTGAAACATCTTAAACCAAGATTGGAAGAACATCCAGTACAAGGAATCAACTTTATATCTGATAGGCAAAAAGGATTGAGGGATGCTGTCCATAAATTGTTCCCCACTTCACCACACAGGTTTTGTTTCAGGTGACAACTAACTTTGATACCTTTTTGTTAACTACCTGAAATTAAACATCTTGTTACCTATCTATTTGTAATATATGTTTTACATTAACTTTCTAATTGATGACAGGCATATGTATAAAAACTTCAAAACACATTTCAAGGGCTCTAAGCTTCACACTATGTTCTGGAATGCTGCTAGAGCTTATAAAGCTAAACACTTTCAAGTAATATTCCTCATTACAAAATTTTGTTGATGAATTATTTTCTAGTTTTTCATCAATCATAGCTTGCTAAATGCATATATTTTAATTATAGGCTCACATGGATAGTATGCTGGTAGAGAATGTCAAGGCTTTTGAATACTTGATGGGTGAGGATCCTAAAAGCTGGTGTAGGGCCTTCTTTGACCAAACCAGTTGTTGTGAACACTTGAGCAACAACTTCTCTGAGAGTTTTAATAATATGATTGCAAAAATTAGGGAGAAACCTGTTTGTAAATTAGTATTGATGTATGGACAGTTGATCATGGGGTTGTTTTACAAGAGAAGAACTGTTTGTATTGGTTGGGATTCTGGGGATTTGGTTCCTAGCGCCAAGAAATTACTAAATATAATGTTCAAAAAAATAGGGGGTTTTTTTGTAATATGTCCCATTTGAATAAGCCATTTATGAATATGTCCCATTCTTAATTGTAATTATGAATATGTCCCTTTTTATTAATATGTCCCATTTTTAATTGTAATCATGGTTAACTCACTAACTATACATTATTAAAAGACAATTTTGTCCTTTACTTATTTATTTTTAATTTTTGTCATTAATTGAAGGATATGCAAATCTCATCCAGTTGAAGTATGAAATTCCTCTTACGAGAAACTAATCATCACAAGCTTTACCTGTCATTTTGATTTACAAAAAACACAATTTATAGCAGCACACAATCAGAAGCAGCATTTCATTTTTTTATGCCTATAAAGAAAATATCACTTTGATCAGATTTTTATGCTTTGTCAAACTAGAAAACAAATGCTACTCCTAAACCTCTACACATAACCAATTTGAGAAACTACATATCTGCTAATAAAATATATTGGTCTCAGGCTTACAAGATGTGACAGTGAAACCTAAGACCATACTTTTCCAATAGCAGTAGTTCACATACTTTAGATAACATGAATTCACTCTTGTTCTCTTTTAAAGGATCGTAAAGAATCAAAAAGATATCAGTAAAATCAACTACTAGACATCAGCTAACATCAGCTAATAGACAGTGAAATAATTCAGTAATTAAAATCCTATCAAATACTATTAAATTAGCTTAACTAACATATCAGTAAAAACAATAGCAAATAACATATCAATAAAAACTGAAAAATCTATTTAGGCTTAAAATGATTCAAATCATCTGAAAATGAAAAATAACTAAGCGAACAATTGTAAGTACTAAATTAAAATAACCAAATCAGGAAATAAAAAGATTCAACATTCTACTTCTGATCTACCCCTTTTTTTCTTTAAGTTGGAGCCAATCGAACCACCACCACATGTTGTTTTGTTGTGTCCAGGTTGCTTGCACTTGCTGCAACACCTTGTCTTCCTCTCGTGTAAAGTTTCATCATAAGCCTTTCTTCTATTCTTTCTCGGCCTGCCTTGTTTTCTGATAAGTAAAGGTGGGACAACAGTTGTTGTAGGCTGCAAAAATGAAAAACAATGGGTGTTTAATATAGGCATATTGGTACATTTTAGTGTATACTTAAATATAACAATCGCTCTATAGAAATACCTCTTCCCAATCATCAGGCCCTTGCAAAGGTACCATCTCGGAGGCATATGTTGTTTTGTAATTATCCACCGAATAATATTTAGCACAATACATACATAAACACAAACAAAAAAAAAAGAAAATTAAATAACATAGATATGTATTATAAAGTACAGTGTAATTTTTCGAACACTTACTCTACCCAATTGGGTCTAATTTGTTGTAGAGCACACACGGCATGTTGGCAAGGGAAACCCCTCAACTGCCACTGCATACAACTACATGTTTGTTTCTCAAGATCAACAGTGAAGATAGAAGAGTGGATACTTCTAACTTCATAAAACTTGCCAGCAACAGCTCCTTGAACTTTGTACTCCCCTATTTTTGGGAATTTGTCTAATATGTCCCAAATTAAGTACTCAATTAATAATATATCCTTTTTTATTCAATAATTATAATTATGTCCCATGGTTAAATTTAACTCATATACATATAATTATATATATATATTGTATATACATTAAGACCATATTGCCCCCATACCAGATAAGGCAAAAGATTAAAAATTAGGTTATTTCATGTGCCACTGATCACGTAACCACGTACCGCCAGTAAAGAAAGAGAGGGGCGACTTCAGAATCATGGAGAAGAAGAAGATGCAAGAGATAGAGATTATATCTACCAAGTCTTTGAGGTAAACAATTTTGATTGTTTTGTTTAATCGTTATTATATTTTATATAATAATTGTGTGTATTGATAGTAATGGGCGGTTGTGGTTATTTGTAACAGGGATTCACCTTCAATGATTTGTAACCCACAAATTAGGTATTCCACACCTAAAAAGTTGGTTTGTAAATCATCCACGACAACATATACTCCCAGAAAAAGCCCAAGATTGATTGAAAAAGCTAACAAACTAAGTGCCACTGTTTCAAAGATGGTACTGGATTTTGAAAGTCATGTGGAATCAAGTGCTGCGGATAATGTTGAAGAAGCATACGGTTCTCTAAAAGAACCAATTTTGCAGCTTGAAAATTTTGAAGAAGATGACTGCCATCCTAATGATCAGCCATGGAGCCAACAACTCATGTATAGTGAGGATGAAGATGATAGAGAATGTGATGAGTTTCTTCGGTATTTTGTCATGAAAAACAGGGATGCTGATGAGGATAATGAGAAAGAAGTTGAAGGTAGTGTTCCCAATTTAACAAATAATTTATCTACTATTCCAAGAAGCAATGTTGGCATTGAGCCATTGTTGATCGATAATGATTTTGATGAATTCTTTGCGGCTGATTTAGTGGATCATGAGTTGCTTTCTGAACCAGATCATGATGACCATGTTGTATCTGATAAAATTGAAGTGGGTTTACAGTTTTTTGATAAAAATGATTTTCAAAAACATCTCAGAAAATATTGTGTATCAAATAGGATTGTATGCAAGTTTCAGAAGAGTGACAATGTAAGGATCAAGGCTGTGTGTCAAGGTTTTGGACCGCCCGTCATGTGTCCGTGGTTTGTATCTGCACGAAAGATCCCTGGTGAGCCAACTTGGAGTATAAGGAAATGTCACCTTCAACACAATTATGTTGGAGATCCTTATGGGAGGAATTCAAGTGCAAATTACGAGTTTGTAGCTGAACATTTGATTGAAAAGATAATGAAATCACATAGCAATATTATACCTAAACCTAGTGAGATTTCCGATGAGTTTTGGACGAGTCACAACACCTTAATTCCATATCATGTTGCATGGAAGGCTAGAAACAAGGTTTTGGAGAAAATTAATGGTAATTATAATGAAAGTTTCAAACTCATACCAAGTCTATGTGAGATGATTACAAGGACCAATCCAGGATCAATTGCTACGTTCACATATGGCAGGTTAATTCTTTACTTGTTGATTTATAAAGCTTTTTTACTTTTTTATATACTTCAATTCTGCTACCAATGCAGGACTTCTGTTGCTTATTACTTTTTCTGAACAATAATGTTATGCATTACTTTTTCTTCTGTTGCTTTTTTTATGTTTACACTTGAATACACATAAGCTAGGAAACTCTCAACTCTGTTTATTAAAGATTAAATAACAACACCTGCTTGGTCAGCCTCCTTAACCTGAATGTACGTATGCACAATTTCTTTCTGAAGTATTGCATAATTTTTATTGAATCTCAACTGTTTGTCTCGCTCTCAACCAAGTTTACACTAGGATATTTATTGCTGCACTCTGCTTCCATGCATACCAGCAAGTAAGCATATTAGATATCTCAATATGCATTCTAAACGTATTTTCTTGGTCGCAAAGTTTTACCTTGTTTATACCACTATCGTAGCTGCTACAAGGTGGGGTCTTGTGAATTGCTAAACATGAATTGTATAAATTGTAATGTATGTGTGTGAGGTTTAACTCCAGCCATGACCTACCACTTCTGAATTCCTTTACATTTATTGGTATTTTGTGGAGATATGCTTGTACTGACTGAGTTCCTACAATGATCAGTTTTACACTTTTTGGGAGACTTTTGGTTAAAATAAAGTTGCATAATTTCTTGGGTTTGTGGTGGATGGTTGATCAACACGTTTGACAGAAATCAACCTTAGGCATAATTAGATAAAATAAAATCTTAAACCGAGCCAGCAAATAGAAATCACAAACATATCTAGCAGGTGGAGTTTCATAGAATGTAGCCAGAAAATCGATCAAAAAATAGCATGTCACTCTCTGAGATAAACTTACGCTTAATTATTTTCTGTTTATTAATAGAAGCTCCATGTTGAGAATCTTGTCCTTATTGTAGCCATTATCAAAGAGTAAACAGTTAAATAGAGCAAGTATTACAGTTAGTTGCGCGACTGGATCAGAAGCAGTAAAGTCTTAGCGTTATTGTAGTATTCCCTGAATTGCTCCTGAATCAATAGCATAAATTGTTAGTTTTAGCATAAATTAATTAACTTTTCTTGTTTCTTGTTGCAGTCAAGAAAAAACATTCGAGTCTGTAACTATTTCTTTTGATGTATCTATGAGGGCTTTTACTAATGGTTGTAGAAATGTTGTTGGGCTTGATGGATGTCACCTTAAGGGTAAGTATGGCGGTTGTTTATTGTCAGCCACTGCTCTAGATGGACAGAATGGATTGGTACCTTTAGGGATCATGATTTGTAAAAACGAGTGTGCGGAGAACTGGTTCTTGTTTTTGAAACATCTTAAACCAAGATTGGAAGAACATCCAGTACAAGGAATCAACTTTATATCTGATAGGCAAAAAGGATTGAGGGATGCTGTCCATAAATTGTTCCCCACTTCACCACACAGGTTTTGTTTCAGGTGACAACTAACTTTGATACCTTTTTGTTAACTACCTGAAATTAAACATCTTGTTACCTATCTATTTGTAATATATGTTTTACATTAACTTTCTAATTGATGACAGGCATATGTATAAAAACTTCAAAACACATTTCAAGGGCTCTAAGCTTCACACTATGTTCTGGAATGCTGCTAGAGCTTATAAAGCTAAACACTTTCAAGTAATATTCCTCATTACAAAATTTTGTTGATGAATTATTTTCTAGTTTTTCATCAATCATAGCTTGCTAAATGCATATATTTTAATTATAGGCTCACATGGATAGTATGCTGGTAGAGAATGTCAAGGCTTTTGAATACTTGATGGGTGAGGATCCTAAAAGCTGGTGTAGGGCCTTCTTTGACCAAACCAGTTGTTGTGAACACTTGAGCAACAACTTCTCTGAGAGTTTTAATAATATGATTGCAAAAATTAGGGAGAAACCTGTTTGTAAATTAGTATTGATGTATGGACAGTTGATCATGGGGTTGTTTTACAAGAGAAGAACTGTTTGTATTGGTTGGGATTCTGGGGATTTGGTTCCTAGCGCCAAGAAATTACTAAATATAATGTTCAAAAAAATAGGGGAGTACAAAGTTCAAGGAGCTGTTGCTGGCAAGTTTTATGAAGTTAGAAGTATCCACTCTTCTATCTTCACTGTTGATCTTGAGAAACAAACATGTAGTTGTATGCAGTGGCAGTTGAGGGGTTTCCCTTGCCAACATGCCGTGTGTGCTCTACAACAAATTAGACCCAATTGGGTAGAGTAAGTGTTCGAAAAATTACACTGTACTTTATAATACATATCTATGTTATTTAATTTTCTTTTTTTTTTTTGTTTGTGTTTATGTAGGTATTGTGCTAAATATTATTCGGTGGATAATTACAAAACAACATATGTGTAACGACCCGGAAAATTACGTGTAATTTATTATATTAAAATATATTTTTAGTTGATTTTAATGTGTATTAGTTTATTTTTAATGCATTTAAACGCGTTATGATTTTTATTAAATAGGAAAATTATCTTATACGTGTTATGTGACTTCTGTGTATCATAGAATATTTTATTCTATTTTTCTGTAATTTTTATATTTTTAGAATACAGTTATTTTGCATTTTAAATTCCGGACCCAGCCCCTGTACTGGATTCGAGGCCCTGTTTTTCATAAAATTATTTTCATATAATAATGGGATGTTCAAAAATGTATTATGTTGTAATTTTTGTAAAATTCATAATTTTTGGGGAATTTTGACATATATATTGTATTTGTTTAAAAATAAAAATTTTACATTTTTTATCCCATAAAAATTATTTTTAGGGCTTAATAATTTTAATTAGGGGTTAAAAATATTTTTGGGGTATTAATTTTCAGATTTATATAAATAGCATAATTTTATTTCTAATTGTTAAAATTAATCAAAAATCAGATTTTTGATTTTTATTTTCTGAAAATTCTTTGAATATTGTTCTTGGTGTTCTTGGAGATCAAACACACTTTTGACAGTGTTTCCGACGTCCAAATCAATCATGTGAGTAACCAAACTGAATCTCATGATCTGTACTACATGTTTATGTAGGTGTTCATAACCAAAATTGTCTGATTCGAAAATTTGTTTTTTTAATTTTAATTTTCGAACTTGTTTAATTTGTTGTGGATTGTGTAGTGATTTGTTGTTGATGTGGTTAGTGTCTATAGATTTCTTATGATCCCAGGAGTATTGTGATAATTTTTGTTTGAATTTTAGTGTCCTAAATAAGAAAATCGAAATTTTGTGGGGGTGAACTTTGATTTCGATTTTCTGGGTTATTGGATGATTGTTTGATGTTCTTGATGTTAGATATGAGTCATTGAACTCCTGGGCTTCGATTTGGTATATAGAACGTTTGATTTGGTGACCGATTTCGAGTTCACCGGTTTTAATTTTTGAAGGTCGCCGGATTGTTCGGTTTTTGGCCGGATTTTTAGTTCGGTCGATTCTGGGGTTGATTGAATGGTATGGTTGTGTTTAGGAGACGATTTGGAGTGATTTCGTGCTTAAAAGCGTAATGATCGGTGCGTTTTTGAGGCCGCCGGAGTTCGCCGGAAATTTTTCCGGTCACCGGATTCTGGGCAGTCGGCCATTGTTGGCGATGAGTGTTCTTCGAGCATTCATACGAAGAACAACGTAGATGGTGATGAACAGTACCCATTTGATCCTAAAAACCTTTTAACCTTTTCTGAAAAATGATTTTGAGAATTGATTTTTACTTTTTACTAATTATTTTTACTTTTATTTACTTTTAATTACTTTTAATTACTTTTATTTACTTTTAATTACTTTTATTTACTTTTAATTACTTTATAATTCTGAATTTAATTATAAATTTCAGAAATATTATTTTCTGAAAATGTTTGATAAATCATGAATTTATTTCTGAATTTCATTTTAATTATTTCTTTATTTAATTGTTTTTAATTCAAAAATAATTAAGAATTAAATACTTTTAATTATATTAATTAATCTCAAATAATGATTTAATTAATTTGATTATCTAATAAATGTAATTATTTATTAGATAATTTCATTAATTAATTATTACTTGACTCTAATTAATTTATTTAGGATTATTTAATTTTTAATTAACCAATCTTCTGTTTAAAAGTGATTTAAAATAGAAAGAAATTGTTTTAAATCCTAAAAATAATCCGGGAACGGTAAAGATAGTTTTAAAATTGTAAAATTATTTATAAACCCGGATTAAATATTTATAAAAATATTTTGGAGATTCAATAATTACCCGGAGGGTTTATTAGCGATCCTTTTTGATTCAAAAATGGTTAATTAAATCTTTTAAAATTCTTTTAGTGCTTTAAAAATATTTTTTTTAAATATTCTAAAAATATTTTGAGTGCTCTTTTAATGGTGAGTCGTATCCGCGCTATGTGTTGATTGGTTACGTGACAAGTATATATGTATTTGATTTGAGGATTAATGATGTATCTCCAGGATTAATTATTGTTTCGAGGAATAATCCTGTCTTGAGGGTTAATTGATTATCATGTTTCTTTATCGAAGAATAAGATAAATGTTTTGAGGATTATCTATCGATTGAGTTGATTAATAAATAATTAATTTGAATATTCAATTAATTTAATTATTAATTGAATTATTCTTATTAGTTGCGTATTAATTAAACCGTTTGTCCGTTTTCAACGAGAAAAGTATTTCTGGAAATTAGAAAAATGACCCGGTTC
Source organism: Kitagawia praeruptora (assembly GCA_037693485.1). NCBI lineage: Eukaryota > Viridiplantae > Streptophyta > Magnoliopsida > Apiales > Apiaceae > Kitagawia > Kitagawia praeruptora. Next base: position 21,146,627 of record CM075347.1, read on the forward strand.
TTATAAAAATAGATTTAAGTTAAAATTCAACTTTTAAATTTGGATCGACTTTTTACCAAATCTTTATATTGAGTCGGTTATATCCGATAATTAGGGTTTTGATCCATTTTCTGTTTTAAAAATATTGGATAAAATCTTTTTATGATCTGATCAATGTGATATGTGATTATGTGATTTACTTATTGAGTCTCTTTACGTGCAATGTGAATTATTAAGGTATTAAGTATCGAAGGTTATGATATAATTCGAGTTTTGCCCGATATATATTTAATTGGTGATTAATTGTTTATATGACTTATGTTATAAGATGTCGCTAAGAGTAGTCGATGTTTTCTTTGATTTACTGTAAACGATGGTCGAATATCGTTTATTTTCGCAAGGATTAATTGTTGAATATTGACTTAGGTTTGTCATGTTTAATAAAGGAAGTTGGAGGTGGATGATATATTATTTGTGGGTTATAAAGAAGATTGGAGATGGATGCAGTATTGTGTGGATTGTAATAAAGAAGGTTGGAGATGAAAGTATTGTTTGTGGAATTGCTGGTTTACTTGTGAGGTGTTTTAACACCGGGAAAACGTCTATGTTCAAAGGGGACATTTCCAATTATTTTCTTCCGACAGAGATATTGAAGTAGATGCGCGGGCTCGATGTCAACGGATCAGACTCGTGGCAATCGCAAGAGCGTCAAACCAACGAATGATTGAAATAGAAGATTGTGATGACGTACGATAGAAGAAGAAGGTAGACGGGTTACCTCGACTTTGCGCAATAGCTAAGGACCAGAGGCAAGTATTTTCTTAATCATCCTAAACACTTTTTATTTTATGTTTCATTGATTCATATCATGACGAATAGCTATTGTTCAGAGCTATTCGTGATTCTTAAATATTTTTGTGCGAAAACAGTTGCTTGATATTGGTATCCTTGATGTGGGGGAATTGTTTAAGATAAACTCTTCATATCCTTATTATCGTAGTAAATAATAGGGATATGAACTGTATGTGAAACTAAGCATTTCCTGTTGAATTCGGAAATTGCTCTATTGGATTGGAAAATGGTAAAGCGTAGGAGGCCATGATTGATGTTATGGTCCAGCAATATTTATTGGTAAAGCGTAGGAGGCCATGGTTGCTACTATGGTCCAGCAATATATTAAGGAGGATATGGTAACCATTCCATCTTCCTATAGGCTAACATTACTTGCCTATTTTGGTACCCTCATTGAAATCCGGGTTATACACACGGGTATAGAAATGTACCGGTGGTAGTATAAAGGGTCCCATTGCTTTTGAACCTGATCAGGGGGCAATGGGTTTTGTTTTTTTTATATATATCCAATCCATATCGCCAGAATGGCTATTATATATTGTGAATTGGCAGATGATTCATTTTTATGACATGCCAAATGATTTCAGTTATGATTTGAATTATATCACAGTTGTTGATTCAGTTTCTCTATAAACTGCTTTACATTTCAGTTGATTTTATGCCCCACTTATCCTGGTTTTATATCAAAATTTTTATACACTTGCTGAGCATTTCTTTCGCTCATACTTGCTGTTTTGAATTCTAACATTTCAGTAAAGTAGTTTGGCGAGACTTATCCGCACACTTCAGAAAGAGAAGAGGCGTGATGCTATTCCGAAGATGACTTGGCTCAGGATGTCTGGATTTAGTGTAAGATCTATTTTATATAATTGAGTTCTAATATTTATTATTATTATGTAATGGTCTAGTTAGCCTGGCGTACTTCTTATCGAAGTTACACCAGTGGTTTAAGATTTGATCAAAGAGAATGTTGGGAAGGAATGTTTTTTTTATCTAATGGAATTTGGATTCTTGTTTCTAGCCCTATAACCTTAAAAGATCTTGGTATGTTGGGGTCACAGATGTTCTATTTCCAGTGTTGGACAATCACAAGTGAATGATTATTATTAAACAGATGTTTTATTTTGAGGATTTTCGCGTGACAACCAAATCTTCTGACCCCGGATTTGGGGGGTGTCACAGTTGGTATCAGAGCAGGGTTATAGTAAACTAGAAACGAGAGTGTGTAGGAGTGTGTATAGCTATGTAAGGAACGTCAGAGCTCATGTAGAGTTCCTGTTGGACTATTGGGTATAGTACCAATTAGTAAGTTAAGATTGGGGTACTCGTTTGAGATAGTTGTGGTGAACTGGATAGACCGCCTGGAGAATGGAGATGTCTACTGTGGAATCTTCAGAGATTATTACGAGTTGACGATGGCATACGATATCGATATTCTTAAAACGTGGAAAGGAAGAAGCTTAAATTCGAATGACGAGCTATCGAAGGAATTGGCAAAGAAGGCATAAGTAGTGACCTTGGCAATACCTTTTCTTTCAATGGATTATTTTGATATCCCTCCTAAAGAGGTATTCGTTAAAAGATATTTCTCCTCTTCTAAACAGTGACATTTTGATACTTGTGTTCAATCTCCATTTTGAATCTCAATTGTTTCAGTGGTTACTATGAAACCTATTTTTTTTAAATTTCTGAGACTTTCAACTTTTTGTTTTCTCCAATGATTAATAATCTTATTTGCAATATAGTACCACTTGTTCGGTACTTTCTTTTGGTTGTTCATCTTCTCAAAAATAACACCTTTGGAATTTTTTTTCAGTTTTAATCCAAAGTGTGCTTCAGAGAATTATTTGTCCGAAAACATCAGTTATTAATTTGATTTCATATTCCTTTCATATTTTTCTACTCCTACTGAGACGAACAACCCTGTTTATGGGGGACACCAGGTATATCTGTCTGTGTGATAGAAGCTGGATGGGACGCCATCACTGGTGTGTTGTGTATTACAAGAAGGCTGATCACCTTTAGTTGTAAATGTCGGAGCTAAGACACACAACGTCGGGTTCATGTGATCATATTGATCTCTCAGTTATTCTCTTATTTCAAATCAGGTTGCTTTAAAATTCATAAAATTCATAACCACAATTGTGGAACCTTTGCTATGATATGGAATCCGTTCTCTCCAACAATTTCATGATTCTTGTTATCTCTATTGAATTTCAAGGTTATGCCAGTCAGGTCAGAATAAGCGGAATTCGTTGATAGCAATTAGATTCGCAACGGAATCGCCAAGAGCAAGAACGAGTCTTAAAATGATTAGAATATCAGTGACATATCAATGGAATCAGTTCACTCTCTCTCTCTCTCAAGGATAATGTTAATGGAAAGTTGGCCAAGCCATATTTGGAACGAATAATGATGGGTTGTAAGACTCCAGTAATAACTACCTCAGATAGAGACTCTATAATTGAATTGAGATTTTGGAGAAGTTGTTTACGAAGGAACACTATCTCCAGTTTTGGTAAAGCAAGTATTGATGATGAAGGAGTTAAGGAACCTCACTAGTTGCCTTAGTTGATTCCGAGGACGGAATCCTTATAAGGGGGGAAGTCTGTAACGACCCGGAAAATTACGTGTAATTTATTATATTAAAATATATTTTTAGTTGATTTTAATGTGTATTAGTTTATTTTTAATGCATTTAAACGCGTTATGATTTTTATTAAATAGGAAAATTATCTTATACGTGTTATGTGACTTCTGTGTATCATAGAATATTTTATTCTATTTTTCTGTAATTTTTATATTTTTAGAATACAGTTATTTTGCATTTTAAATTCCGGACCCAGCCCCTGTACTGGATTCGAGGCCCTGTTTTTCATAAAATTATTTTCATATAATAATGGGATGTTCAAAAATGTATTATGTTGTAATTTTTGTAAAATTCATAATTTTTGGGGAATTTTGACATATATATTGTATTTGTTTAAAAATAAAAATTTTACATTTTTTATCCCATAAAAATTATTTTTAGGGCTTAATAATTTTAATTAGGGGTTAAAAATATTTTTGGGGTATTAATTTTCAGATTTATATAAATAGCATAATTTTATTTCTAATTGTTAAAATTAATCAAAAATCAGATTTTTGATTTTTATTTTCTGAAAATTCTTTGAATATTGTTCTTGGTGTTCTTGGAGATCAAACACACTTTTGACAGTGTTTCCGACGTCCAAATCAATCATGTGAGTAACCAAACTGAATCTCATGATCTGTACTACATGTTTATGTAGGTGTTCATAACCAAAATTGTCTGATTCGAAAATTTGTTTTTTTAATTTTAATTTTCGAACTTGTTTAATTTGTTGTGGATTGTGTAGTGATTTGTTGTTGATGTGGTTAGTGTCTATAGATTTCTTATGATCCCAGGAGTATTGTGATAATTTTTGTTTGAATTTTAGTGTCCTAAATAAGAAAATCGAAATTTTGTGGGGGTGAACTTTGATTTCGATTTTCTGGGTTATTGGATGATTGTTTGATGTTCTTGATGTTAGATATGAGTCATTGAACTCCTGGGCTTCGATTTGGTATATAGAACGTTTGATTTGGTGACCGATTTCGAGTTCACCGGTTTTAATTTTTGAAGGTCGCCGGATTGTTCGGTTTTTGGCCGGATTTTTAGTTCGGTCGATTCTGGGGTTGATTGAATGGTATGGTTGTGTTTAGGAGACGATTTGGAGTGATTTCGTGCTTAAAAGCGTAATGATCGGTGCGTTTTTGAGGCCGCCGGAGTTCGCCGGAAATTTTTCCGGTCACCGGATTCTGGGCAGTCGGCCATTGTTGGCGATGAGTGTTCTTCGAGCATTCATACGAAGAACAACGTAGATGGTGATGAACAGTACCCATTTGATCCTAAAAACCTTTTAACCTTTTCTGAAAAATGATTTTGAGAATTGATTTTTACTTTTTACTAATTATTTTTACTTTTATTTACTTTTAATTACTTTTAATTACTTTTATTTACTTTTAATTACTTTTATTTACTTTTAATTACTTTATAATTCTGAATTTAATTATAAATTTCAGAAATATTATTTTCTGAAAATGTTTGATAAATCATGAATTTATTTCTGAATTTCATTTTAATTATTTCTTTATTTAATTGTTTTTAATTCAAAAATAATTAAGAATTAAATACTTTTAATTATATTAATTAATCTCAAATAATGATTTAATTAATTTGATTATCTAATAAATGTAATTATTTATTAGATAATTTCATTAATTAATTATTACTTGACTCTAATTAATTTATTTAGGATTATTTAATTTTTAATTAACCAATCTTCTGTTTAAAAGTGATTTAAAATAGAAAGAAATTGTTTTAAATCCTAAAAATAATCCGGGAACGGTAAAGATAGTTTTAAAATTGTAAAATTATTTATAAACCCGGATTAAATATTTATAAAAATATTTTGGAGATTCAATAATTACCCGGAGGGTTTATTAGCGATCCTTTTTGATTCAAAAATGGTTAATTAAATCTTTTAAAATTCTTTTAGTGCTTTAAAAATATTTTTTTTAAATATTCTAAAAATATTTTGAGTGCTCTTTTAATGGTGAGTCGTATCCGCGCTATGTGTTGATTGGTTACGTGACAAGTATATATGTATTTGATTTGAGGATTAATGATGTATCTCCAGGATTAATTATTGTTTCGAGGAATAATCCTGTCTTGAGGGTTAATTGATTATCATGTTTCTTTATCGAAGAATAAGATAAATGTTTTGAGGATTATCTATCGATTGAGTTGATTAATAAATAATTAATTTGAATATTCAATTAATTTAATTATTAATTGAATTATTCTTATTAGTTGCGTATTAATTAAACCGTTTGTCCGTTTTCAACGAGAAAAGTATTTCTGGAAATTAGAAAAATGACCCGGTTCTTATAAAAATAGATTTAAGTTAAAATTCAACTTTTAAATTTGGATCGACTTTTTACCAAATCTTTATATTGAGTCGGTTATATCCGATAATTAGGGTTTTGATCCATTTTCTGTTTTAAAAATATTGGATAAAATCTTTTTATGATCTGATCAATGTGATATGTGATTATGTGATTTACTTATTGAGTCTCTTTACGTGCAATGTGAATTATTAAGGTATTAAGTATCGAAGGTTATGATATAATTCGAGTTTTGCCCGATATATATTTAATTGGTGATTAATTGTTTATATGACTTATGTTATAAGATGTCGCTAAGAGTAGTCGATGTTTTCTTTGATTTACTGTAAACGATGGTCGAATATCGTTTATTTTCGCAAGGATTAATTGTTGAATATTGACTTAGGTTTGTCATGTTTAATAAAGGAAGTTGGAGGTGGATGATATATTATTTGTGGGTTATAAAGAAGATTGGAGATGGATGCAGTATTGTGTGGATTGTAATAAAGAAGGTTGGAGATGAAAGTATTGTTTGTGGAATTGCTGGTTTACTTGTGAGGTGTTTTAACACCGGGAAAACGTCTATGTTCAAAGGGGACATTTCCAATTATTTTCTTCCGACAGAGATATTGAAGTAGATGCGCGGGCTCGATGTCAACGGATCAGACTCGTGGCAATCGCAAGAGCGTCAAACCAACGAATGATTGAAATAGAAGATTGTGATGACGTACGATAGAAGAAGAAGGTAGACGGGTTACCTCGACTTTGCGCAATAGCTAAGGACCAGAGGCAAGTATTTTCTTAATCATCCTAAACACTTTTTATTTTATGTTTCATTGATTCATATCATGACGAATAGCTATTGTTCAGAGCTATTCGTGATTCTTAAATATTTTTGTGCGAAAACAGTTGCTTGATATTGGTATCCTTGATGTGGGGGAATTGTTTAAGATAAACTCTTCATATCCTTATTATCGTAGTAAATAATAGGGATATGAACTGTATGTGAAACTAAGCATTTCCTGTTGAATTCGGAAATTGCTCTATTGGATTGGAAAATGGTAAAGCGTAGGAGGCCATGATTGATGTTATGGTCCAGCAATATTTATTGGTAAAGCGTAGGAGGCCATGGTTGCTACTATGGTCCAGCAATATATTAAGGAGGATATGGTAACCATTCCATCTTCCTATAGGCTAACATTACTTGCCTATTTTGGTACCCTCATTGAAATCCGGGTTATACACACGGGTATAGAAATGTACCGGTGGTAGTATAAAGGGTCCCATTGCTTTTGAACCTGATCAGGGGGCAATGGGTTTTGTTTTTTTTATATATATCCAATCCATATCGCCAGAATGGCTATTATATATTGTGAATTGGCAGATGATTCATTTTTATGACATGCCAAATGATTTCAGTTATGATTTGAATTATATCACAGTTGTTGATTCAGTTTCTCTATAAACTGCTTTACATTTCAGTTGATTTTATGCCCCACTTATCCTGGTTTTATATCAAAATTTTTATACACTTGCTGAGCATTTCTTTCGCTCATACTTGCTGTTTTGAATTCTAACATTTCAGTAAAGTAGTTTGGCGAGACTTATCCGCACACTTCAGAAAGAGAAGAGGCGTGATGCTATTCCGAAGATGACTTGGCTCAGGATGTCTGGATTTAGTGTAAGATCTATTTTATATAATTGAGTTCTAATATTTATTATTATTATGTAATGGTCTAGTTAGCCTGGCGTACTTCTTATCGAAGTTACACCAGTGGTTTAAGATTTGATCAAAGAGAATGTTGGGAAGGAATGTTTTTTTTATCTAATGGAATTTGGATTCTTGTTTCTAGCCCTATAACCTTAAAAGATCTTGGTATGTTGGGGTCACAGATGTTCTATTTCCAGTGTTGGACAATCACAAGTGAATGATTATTATTAAACAGATGTTTTATTTTGAGGATTTTCGCGTGACAACCAAATCTTCTGACCCCGGATTTGGGGGGTGTCACAATATGCCTCCGAGATGGTACCTTTGCAAGGGCCTGATGATTGGGAAGAGGTATTTCTATAGAGCGATTGTTATATTTAAGTATACACTAAAATGTACCAATATGCCTATATTAAACACCCATTGTTTTTCATTTTTGCAGCCTACAACAACTGTTGTCCCACCTTTACTTATCAGAAAACAAGGCAGGCCGAGAAAGAATAGAAGAAAGGCTTATGATGAAACTTTACACGAGAGGAAGACAAGGTGTTGCAGCAAGTGCAAGCAACCTGGACACAACAAAACAACATGTGGTGGTGGTTCGATTGGCTCCAACTTAAAGAAAAAAAGGGGTAGATCAAAAGTAGAATGTTGAATCTTTTTATTTCCTGATTTGGTTATTTTAATTTAGTACTTACAATTGTTCGCTTAGTTATTTTTCATTTTCAGATGATTTGAATCATTTTAAGCCTAAACAGATTTTTCAGTTTTTATTGATATGTTATTTGCTATTGTTTTTACTGATATGTTAGTTAAGCTAATTTAATAGTATTTGATAGGATTTTAATTACTGAATTATTTCACTGTCTATTAGCTGATGTTAGCTGATGTCTAGTAGTTGATTTTACTGATATCTTTTTGATTCTTTACGATCCTTTAAAAGAGAACAAGAGTGAATTCATGTTATCTAAAGTATGTGAACTACTGCTATTGGAAAAGTATGGTCTTAGGTTTCACTGTCACATCTTGTAAGCCTGAGACCAATATATTTTATTAGCAGATATGTAGTTTCTCAAATTGGTTATGTGTAGAGGTTTAGGAGTAGCATTTGTTTTCTAGTTTGACAAAGCATAAAAATCTGATCAAAGTGATATTTTCTTTATAGGCATAAAAAAATGAAATGCTGCTTCTGATTGTGTGCTGCTATAAATTGTGTTTTTTGTAAATCAAAATGACAGGTAAAGCTTGTGATGATTAGTTTCTCGTAAGAGGAATTTCATACTTCAACTGGATGAGATTTGCATATCCTTCAATTAATGACAAAAATTAAAAATAAATAAGTAAAGGACAAAATTGTCTTTTAATAATGTATAGTTAGTGAGTTAACCATGATTACAATTAAAAATGGGACATATTAATAAAAAGGGACATATTCATAATTACAATTAAGAATGGGACATATTCATAAATGGCTTATTCAAATGGGACATATTACAAAAAAACCCATATATATACCCGAAAATATCACATTAATATAATAAAATCAACGGTAATTAGTCGATTGTCTTTTTCATATTTACTTTTAGTTGAAGATATTACATTTTATAAACACGTAAAAACATGAATCATATCATGTCTTTCGATCATTAATATTTCCTTTCGAACTAAAACACATTACCTTTTTAATTTAAAATAAATCTTTCAATCATTAATATATAACCGAAAATATCACACCATAATTTTCAAGTAAAATGTAACACCTAAAATAAATAACAATATAATATAATAAATGGTAATTAGTCGATTGCATTTTTCATATTTACTTTCAGTTGAAGATATTGTGACAGCCCCAAATCCGGGGTCATGAATTTGGGCCATCACGAACCAACTTCCATTCAAATTCAATATCTCTTGGGTTTTTTTTTTTTATAATTAATACTTATGCAATTGACCCCACAGTAATACACACACACACACCAGTCATATGCTCAGAGAACAACATTCACCATAATAAGAGTTTAGAATTAAAAAGTTATTATAACCCAGAATCATACTTCAGTACATTGTTGAGTGATGCTTCTACAAGAAGCATTTCAACAACCAAATTTATTACAATCTTTCAAACTTACACACTTAATATACATAAGCCCACTAAACCCCTTGCGATGGTCATCTACCTCGGGAATTGATGCTAACGAGCTCTCAGAAGGTCGCCTTTCCCTTACCCTCTTGCGGGGCGTTCTGCGTAGTATGGGCATACCTAGCTGTATATAGATAAGTAGCAAGAGTGAGCTATAATAGCTCAGCAAGATAATATTGAAAACTAGAATTTAAAATGTAACCAAGTATACATGTATATACATATGTAAGCAGTAACCAATTTATAAACTTTAAGGAAGAATAAAACTCTTATTTAATAATACATCATCCACTTACTATTATAAGAAAGAAATCTAAGGTAATACAGTATCAGTTTCTCTTCTTAAATATTATAACAACCAATATACCCTTTTAGTGTAATATTTTAAAATAATATAAATACTTGAGTAAATCTCTCACTATCATCTTCTCATTTCCCTCCTGTACAGTAATTTTATAAATTAATATAAAATCAGTTTCTCTTCATCTATATCAATAATTTCATCGTTTCATATCACCTTTCTGTTTTCAGTTATAGAAATCTGAAAACCATTTTCAATTCTTTCTTTCAAGTTTTGGTGATATATACTGGCGCCAGATACGTAGGACGATGATCAGTCGCCTGACCGTATCCGCTCTCTGTTTACTACTAGTAGAAGGAATGAAGGCACCTGCTAACATCATCCCTGGAGGAAGGCACCTGCTAACATCCTCCTGGAGGAAGGCACCTGCTAACATCCTCCCTTGGCATCTTCGTGCCGAATCATGAATACTAGACTATGTCGCACACAGCCCTGACATAGCCTCTTATGCAAATTTGTTGCTAATCCTCCTTGTTATAAGATCATTATTCAATTTATCAACACCATTTCACATTTCCATTCTTGCACATTATTTCTGTAAAATATATTCATAACATAATACTTTGATTATGATTCAGACATCTCTTTTATATTCAAGAATTTAAATATGCTTTTATATCCATAACATATTCCATCTACTTAAAAAGTAGTAATTAATAATCAAATAATATTTATAATACCACTAACACCAAAAAGAATATTTTTAATATAGTATTATAAACCATATAACCCTGGATAACAACTGATACCATTCTTTCATATTCCCTTAATCATAAGGCATGTTCACTTCATGCATAATCATCTCTATGTATATTCATATCCATCTCATACTCATATCCATATTCATACCATACTCATATACCTTCCCTTTTTACATCAATAATCGAGGAAAACCATTTCTTAACAATATAGTAACAATAGCATCACATATATATATTTCATGAAATCAAGTTTCTTTGAAGATAAATAATTTCCAAGTAGGGATAGAAAAGATCTTGCCTTGGTTTCTGTATCCTGGTAGTATGACTGGTCCCTCCTCCGGAATTTCTATAAACACAAAAGGACCGTCATTAGAATACCACATCTCTTACTCACTACCCTCTTGTATAATAAAACCCTTTACACTTCAACATATGTTTAACGTATTATTATTACCCCAAAGGTTCAAGGACTTAACTATTTATAAGCTCAATCGAAGTTTCAGGGGTTTTCACCATTTCCCCCAATAACCACACTTAACTGTAAAAATTCTCAGAAAATATAAATTTCGAATTTTAATGCAAGGTCAACTGGTATTAGTTCTTTGACCACACTACTACCATATCCCAAAATTTCGTGGCTTTTAAACATGTTAAAGTATGGTAACTATAACCTCAAATTTGGTACAATTACGATTTCTCGACTTTCGAACGTCTTTCACTAAAACTGACTTTTCTCCTAAACCGTACGTCAGATTTTAACGCACCTTATATCAAAACGATCTATGAACTAAGCTCTATAATTTCATGGTCAATTGGTAACCTAGGCAGTGAGGTACCATACGAATGCAGGGGTCACAAAACAGGGCAGATTTCGTTCTAACGAAAATCGGACATTATAACTGCTGTAATTTCATACTTTCCAAAATCAAACTCCTCCAAATCAATCATCCACCTTATACACCATCACCTACACCATGTGGTCATCTTACCAACCATGGTTACAAGCACATACTCCTTCCAAAATCAACTTTAATCACTTACAAACACTTATAACATCATAATCATAACATTTATACCACTTAATCACTAAACACAACTATATCCATCATAAACATAAAAGATCAAGCATGATTATACCTTCTTGAAGCTTTGATAACCCTTAAAAATCCTTGATAAACCTTGGGCACACCTTTAACAACCTTAGTATAGCTTGTATTAACTTAAGAAACCATAAACAAAGTTAAAAATTCGAAGTTACTATTTACTCAGCTGAAAGAATCGCAAAAACGAAGGTCTTACCTACGTTTTCTGGAGGAGGAGTCTAAATGAAAGTTGTAGAGCATCTCATGGGCTTTCCAAAAAGCTAAAGAACACGAAATTCGGCTGAGAAACGAAGGAGTTATGGTCGATTTACCAACCTGCTGTCTTTTTTGGCCGAAAATGATGATAATGGATGGGGGAGAGTTTCTTGCTTTTGTTTTGATCTTTTCTCATCTTAATCTTGCTTAATCTAGAGTGTTATGGAATCTTGGAAAGATATTTTGTGGTTAACACCTTGCAAAGTTACTAATTTACCCTTAAAAACAAGTTAATGACTAATGACACCACTTTGGTCATCCAATCTCTTGTTTTCTAAATTTTCTAAGTAAAATGTCAAGCACATTGATAAATAATGTGGTATGTATCCTTGTTATATTACAAATCTTGGTTGCTTGGATTCCATACTCGTCTAATTGTGGTTCGTTTCGAGTATACCTCCTTATCTCAGTGGTTTTTGAAATCATTTACGAATCCAATTTCCTTTGGTATTCTCTTAACTTAATAATCCCTTGGTTTAATCTAAATTCACTAATCCCTCAATATATAATTCTTATAATGTTTCCATGCTCCTTAATGTCTACTAGAAGCTTATTCGAAATCAAAATCCTCAAAATTTCATGCTTCAGGAATTTCCGGAATCTATCGTCATTTCGAGTCACTTATTTCCATTGTACAACACTGCTATGGTTTCTGTTTATTCATTTTCCATTTCCTTTATAGAGTACCTATATACCATTTCTCTAAATCCTCGAAATTTACTATTCATGTGACCACTGTAGCATTACTGAAGTTAGGGTTATTACATCCTTCCCCCCTTAAAAGGATTCCGTCCCGGAATCACGTTAGAAATGTCTATAGATACCTTTTCATCTACACCTTATAACTTCTACACCACCTTCTCCATCCTTTTTCATTCATAATATCTCTATCTTGTTTGCGCAGAATTACACCAACATAAACTTGCTTGTCATTCATCAACATCCCTTTCTTAGTTATGGGTATTGGCCACCACATTGGCCTCTCTTGAATGGTAGTATATCTCACTTATGGTTTATCCCTATGTTGATCTCTATCATGACATAAAATATACATACTTAACTGTGACAGCCCCAAATCCGAGGTCATGAATTTGGGCCATCATGAACCAACTTCCATTCAAATTCAATATCTCTTGGGTTTTTTTTTTTTTATAATTAATACTTATGCAATTGACCCCACAGTAATACACACACACACACCAGTCATATGCTCAGAGAACAACATTCACCATAATAAGAGTTTAGAATTAAAAAGTTATTATAACCCAGAATCATACTTCAGTACATTGTTGAGTGATGCTTCTACAAGAAGCATTTCAACAACCAAATTTATTACAATCTTTCAAACTTACACACTTAATATACATAAGCCCACTAAACCCCTTGCGATGGTCATCTACCTCGGGAATTGATGCTAACGAGCTCTCAGAAGGTCGCCTTTCCCTTACCCTCTTGCGGGGCGTTCTGCGTAGTATGGGCATACCTAGTTGTATATAGATAAGTAGCAAGAGTGAGCTATAATAGCTCAGCAAGATAATATTGAAAACTAGAATTTAAAATGTAACCAAGTATACATGTATATACATATGTAAGCAGTAACCAATTTATAAACTTTAAGGAAGAATAAAACTCTTATTTAATAATACATCATCCACTTACTATTATAAGAAAGAAATCTAAGGTAATACAGTATCAGTTTCTCTTCTTAAATATTATAACAACCAATATACCCTTTTAGTGTAATATTTTAAAATAATATAAATACTTGAGTAAATCTCTCACTATCATCTTCTCATTTCCCTCCTGTACAGTAATTTTATAAATTAATATAAAATCAGTTTCTCTTCATCTATATCAATAATTTCATCGTTTCATATCACCTTTCTGTTTTCAGTTATAGAAATCTGAAAACCATTTTCAATTCTTTCTTTCAAGTTTTGGTGATATATACTGGCGCCAGATACGTAGGACGATGATCAGTCGCCTGACCGTATCCGCTCTCTGTTTACTACTAGTAGAAGGAATGAAGGCACCTGCTAACATCATCCCTGGAGGAAGGCACCTGCTAACATCCTCCTGGAGGAAGGCACCTGCTAACATCCTCCCTTGGCATCTTCGTGCCGAATCATGAATACTAGACTATGTCGCACACAGCCCTGACATAGCCTCTTATGCAAATTTGTTGCTAATCCTCCTTGTTATAAGATCATTATTCAATTTATCAACACCATTTCACATTTCCATTCTTGCACATTATTTCTGTAAAATATATTCATAACATAATACTTTGATTATGATTCAGACATCTCTTTTATATTCAAGAATTTAAATATGCTTTTATATCCATAACATATTCCATCTACTTAAAAAGTAGTAATTAATAATCAAATAATATTTATAATACCACTAACACCAAAAAGAATATTTTTAATATAGTATTATAAACCATATAACCCTGGATAACAACTGATACCATTCTTTCATATTCCCTTAATCATAAGGCATGTTCACTTCATGCATAATCATCTCTATGTATATTCATATCCATCTCATACTCATATCCATATTCATACCATACTCATATACCTTCCCTTTTTACATCAATAATCGAGGAAAACCATTTCTTAACAATATAGTAACAATAGCATCACATATATATATTTCATGAAATCAAGTTTCTTTGAAGATAAATAATTTCCAAGTAGGGATAGAAAAGATCTTGCCTTGGTTTCTGTATCCTGGTAGTATGACTGGTCCCTCCTCCGGAATTTCTATAAACACAAAAGGACCGTCATTAGAATACCACATCTCTTACTCACTACCCTCTTGTATAATAAAACCCTTTACACTTCAACATATGTTTAACGTATTATTATTACCCCAAAGGTTCAAGGACTTAACTATTTATAAGCTCAATCGAAGTTTCAGGGGTTTTCACCATTTCCCCCAATAACCACACTTAACTGTAAAAATTCTCAGAAAATATAAATTTCGAATTTTAATGCAAGGTCAACTGGTATTAGTTCTTTGACCACACTACTACCATATCCCAAAATTTCGTGGCTTTTAAACATGTTAAAGTATGGTAACTATAACCTCAAATTTGGTACAATTACGATTTCTCGACTTTCGAACGTCTTTCACTAAAACTGACTTTTCTCCTAAACCGTACGTCAGATTTTAACGCACCTTATATCAAAACGATCTATGAACTAAGCTCTATAATTTCATGGTCAATTGGTAACCTAGGCAGTGAGGTACCATACGAATGCAGGGGTCACAAAACAGGGCAGATTTCGTTCTAACGAAAATCGGACATTATAACTGCTGTAATTTCATACTTTCCAAAATCAAACTCCTCCAAATCAATCATCCACCTTATACACCATCACCTACACCATGTGGTCATCTTACCAACCATGGTTACAAGCACATACTCCTTCCAAAATCAACTTTAATCACTTACAAACACTTATAACATCATAATCATAACATTTATACCACTTAATCACTAAACACAACTATATCCATCATAAACATAAAAGATCAAGCATGATTATACCTTCTTGAAGCTTTGATAACCCTTAAAAATCCTTGATAAACCTTGGGCACACCTTTAACAACCTTAGTATAGCTTGTATTAACTTAAGAAACCATAAACAAAGTTAAAAATTCGAAGTTACTATTTACTCAGCTGAAAGAATCGCAAAAACGAAGGTCTTACCTACGTTTTCTGGAGGAGGAGTCTAAATGAAAGTTGTAGAGCATCTCATGGGCTTTCCAAAAAGCTAAAGAACACGAAATTCGGCTGAGAAACGAAGGAGTTATGGTCGATTTACCAACCTGCTGTCTTTTTTGGCCGAAAATGATGATAATGGATGGGGGAGAGTTTCTTGCTTTTGTTTTGATCTTTTCTCATCTTAATCTTGCTTAATCTAGAGTGTTATGGAATCTTGGAAAGATATTTTGTGGTTAACACCTTGCAAAGTTACTAATTTACCCTTAAAAACAAGTTAATGACTAATGACACCACTTTGGTCATCCAATCTCTTGTTTTCTAAATTTTCTAAGTAAAATGTCAAGCACATTGATAAATAATGTGGTATGTATCCTTGTTATATTACAAATCTTGGTTGCTTGGATTCCATACTCGTCTAATTGTGGTTCGTTTCGAGTATACCTCCTTATCTCAGTGGTTTTTGAAATCATTTACGAATCCAATTTCCTTTGGTATTCTCTTAACTTAATAATCCCTTGGTTTAATCTAAATTCACTAATCCCTCAATATATAATTCTTATAATGTTTCCATGCTCCTTAATGTCTACTAGAAGCTTATTCGAAATCAAAATCCTCAAAATTTCATGCTTCAGGAATTTCCGGAATCTATCGTCATTTCGAGTCACTTATTTCCATTGTACAACACTGCTATGGTTTCTGTTTATTCATTTTCCATTTCCTTTATAGAGTACCTATATACCATTTCTCTAAATCCTCGAAATTTACTATTCATGTGACCACTGTAGCATTACTGAAGTTAGGGTTATTACAGATATTACCTTTTATAAACACCTAAAAAGGTCAATTGTATCATATTCTTCAATCATTGATATTTCTAATTAAAACACGTTACCTTTTTAATTTACAACAAATCTTACAATCATTAATATATACTCGAAAATATCACAACAAAATTTTCAATTATTAATAAAATATATTAAAAATCACATACGTTGTTTATAATAAGGAAACATTATTATAATCTGTAAACATGAGTATATTAAATTATAACAAATTAAAATTAAAAAAATTATTAAAATAATGATTATATAAAAACATAATTTTAATATTAAGTAAAATTTATAACATAATACAAGAAACCCATGCACTGCAATACTAATAATTAATCGATTATCTTTTCAACTAAAACATATCATCTTTCTATTTTTTTTCTAATTAATTTCCTTTTTTTCTTGAAATATAACGGACAACGTTAATTTCTCATTTTCTAAAAAACACTAGGAGCAATTTTAATTAGTAATTGAACATAATTAAATTATAATTAGTATAAACTAATCAATTACCTTTTTCACCTAAAACATGTCACCTTTTTAATTTTTCCCGTTTTCTTTTCTATTTTCTCTAACAAAAATATCTCATTTTTCAAGTATATTAAGGGCATTTCTATTATATGAAATAAAATAGTAATATGATAATACTAATAATTAATCGATTAACTTTTCCAGTTAAAACATATCATTTTTTCTATATTTTATAATTAAAATCCCTCTTTTCCTAGAAATATCACGGGCAACAATAATTTCTCTTTTTCTAAAATATTACAAGCAATTTATTTAGTAAAATAACATAATTAACTTATAATTACTATAAACTAATCAATTACCTTTTTCACCTAAAACATGTTACCTTTTTAATTTTCTCTAACCAAATCCTCTATTTTTCCAATTATATCATGGCCATTCTATCTAATTAAAAAATAATTTTATAATTACTTATAATTAATTGATTATCTTTTTCAACTAAAATCCATCATCTTTTCTAAATTTTTAACTAAAATTCCCCATTTTCTAGAATTATCACGAATAACATTTATATAATTATCATCATATAATCTCATTTAAAAATTTAAGTCTCCAAAAATCATGTTTTAAAAAAATTAATTCAAATAATTAAAAATTTTAATATAATATTAAAAAAATCTGTGCATCGCACGGGTTTTAAGCTAGTTCTACATAAACATAATTTAAATTTTAAAATATATATGTCATATACTTAACAAATTTTTAGTTTTAAATTTTCAATATATAAATTAATACAATAATATAAAGAATTGCTTTACTTTCATTAGTATGAACTTTAATATTTTACAGTAAAATTTCTATAAATTAATATTATTGGGACATGTGAATTTTATTAACTTATGAAGATTATTAATTAATCGAATTTTAATTTATATTGTCATCCTTATGTTGGAATAAAAAATATACATTGGCCCTATTTGCCAATTAGCTGATAGCGGATTGAATTAGATGTTTTGACTAGCGGATTGAAATTAGCTATTTTGAATAAAAGTGTTTGGTAAGTAACTTTTTGTGACACATAGCAAACCTCTAATTGAAAAAACTCCTAAAATGAGCTTTTTCAAAATTATCTTTTTGATCCCAAACCTCTAACTCAAACCTCTAACAACCAAACACCCACATTGGAGGTTTCATTTGGTCAAACCTCTAATCTACCCCCAAACCTCTAATTTTATCCCAAACCTCTAATTTCCAAACACCCCCATTGAAAATATTAATTTATCATGGTACCGAGTACAAATTTATATTGAAATATTAATTATAGTAATTTTTATAATAAAAATCATTTCTTTATATTAAATAGATGATAGAAGTAATTAATGAATATCAAAATAAATAATATTACACGGAAAATGCTAGATGTACAAAATTGATATCTAAAATGTTTATCAAATGACATGTGACCCATTTCGATTTGCTATAAAAATGTATACCGAAAATGGATTTATTATATTCATAACAACAATACCAATTAAAATATTATCATATTTATATATGTATCATTTATTGTTTCTCAAGTTTAAAGAGGAATGACAATCGAGATGCTCTCTCAAAACATTGAAAATCATTATTAAATAACTTTATACATAGTTAAACTATTAAATGAATAATTGTGTAATACAAATTAGACAGAAATTAAACTGAAAATTCCAAAATTTTGGCTATGTAATCTTTAATGAATGAATTTTATCTTTGATTCAAACAAGTTTTGATTTTTTTTTTTTTTTTAACTTTTCGTATTGATTACGTCTCGTAAAAGGATGAATATTGTGCAAATTACCTGTAATCAAGATCAAGGTGCCGCAAGCAAATACATTCATGAATACTCCGTATTACATTTAGAAAAGTATCTTAAATGCTCTTGCACAGAAAAACAAATTAAGGTTATTATTGCAATTACACCAAACTGCATTTTACAATTTTGACCTGCATTTAGATATCATGATGTTTAACGGACAATCGGACATTCTGTTTTATAAATATCATAGGGAGTCTGGAGTCTGGACCAGGCTGTTATAATGAATCTTGACAAGTGTTTGCAGAAGACCCCTGTATCCTAAAACTGGAGTATAGTTCTTTCTGCCCAAAGTCTGATAAATTTAATTTTTTGTTCATGTTAGCAGAATACACATGACTCTGTATGTGCAATGTAGCCTAAATAACATTGCTATCAGGACCGAGAAAGAAAAGTACCAAGGGCTTAAACGATACTGCATGTACGGAACAATTAAAGCCAGCAAGACAATTTTCGACAAGAAGAGCTCCCACTAGATGGAATACAGCTGCATAGGTACACTGAACATTAGATTATTCTGACAGAAATTTGACAGAGTATCTGGATCAATGGCTTCCTGCGATTCTTGTTTTATGGGATATACACCAGAAAATGTGATAGGTGCACCATCTGTTCCATGTCAAACACCTAAGTCTACCACTATTACTAAATGAGTTATCCTAAATCAAAAATACCTACATAGTACATACCAAGAAGTAATAACACAAGTATAGGCTTGATTCAATGTTAGTAACGAAAGAGATTTGAAAAACAAAAACTCAAGAGTATAATAATTCGAATCAACAATTCATTCAGTCAGATTTTAAAATCCAAATCTGAAACAACACAAGCATGAAAAAGATTGAAAACCTCTTCCTAAAGGTATTAAATCAATAACAAAGTGCATAATAGCATAACTAAAATAACGAAAAGAGGTCTAGCACCAAAAAAAGGTGAAAAGAAGTTGTGTTCCGCTCATCCAAGTATCACCAACAGTAGGGATGTCATTTGAAGTTGATATATATGTATAAATGCCTCTTTCAAAGTTGCCCTTGAACCCTTTCTTTGCAGAACTTTCCTTAATTATCTGGAACACAATATCTTCTTAAGGAGGTCCATGTTCATAGTCATCACGAGTCACAGCCATAATGAGCCATGATGATGCCATAGTCATTATAATGAGTCTGATTGTAGTTTCCACTCCTATTCATTGTGAACACAATAGAAGTACTTGGGTTTTGGGGGAAATGCCACCATCATTAACAGAATTAACAAATTTGGTATATCTAAATTTGTCAATTAACGGAATAGAACAGAAAATTTGAAAAGGATTTGATGCAACTGTGAATCTTAAGGTATCCGACCTGCATGCTCCTTAGATGGTAATCTTGATTCAGAATTCTTGCTTCTTACTACTGCAGTGCATATTGATCCAAGTGGTAATTTGCTTTCGAGTTCTAGTTCTCAAGCGCAGAAGTTTCTACCTGGTCTTTCTGATACTATTTCAAATTACCTATCCTGTACTCGATAAGGTCCCTTTGAGTACTTAAATCTTAGTGGTATCAACTTACATGATCTCTTCTTAGTGGGGGTGAGCTGCAGGTGTTTGAAAACTTAAGGGTCTTGGATTTGAGTTACAATGACTTGTCTGGAGAATTGCCTGGATTTGGTTTTGTTTATGAGCTCCAGGTCCTGAGGCTCAGCAACAGTAAACTTTGACTGCACTGGGTTTGAGTGGCAACCTCTCAGGTACTCATATACAATATAGCACATGAATTTGTTGATTAATATTTCTTTGAGATATTTTTAGAATCTGTTAATCATTTTGAAATCAAACATCTTTTCATATTTTAAATACTAGTATATAGAATTTACAAACAGGAATCCTCTTCTGTCTACAAACTCTAATTTTTGGTCTAGTTAAACTCTGAAGGAGGACCAATCAGTATGATTACAGCAACAACTTTGCAGACCCTTAACCTCTCTTCGAATAAGCTGTCTTCTTGATCTTCCACTGCTCTCCATCTTCAGACTTCACTAAACTTGTCAATCAATTTTCACCATTTAACATTCTTAAAAGTTGTAACATTAACCTGTACAACATTAACAGCAGCTGGCAACTCACACCGGTGAAGTTGTGATGAATAAATGTTTCTGGACTCCATAACTCCTGCGATTGAAGGATTACCTTATCATTGTTGCAAGATAACGCATCACCTTCATCCATAACTCCCATGGTCTTCATCTCAAAGTTATACCTAGTCTTGTCACCAAACAGCTCTGGAGAACATGACGAACCTGTCCCTTCTGCCTCCTCAGTCCACGCTTGATCATTCTTTCCATCATAACCAGCATCCACCTCTTGATTTCTTATGCTAATGTGATCCTTTTCCAAATTCATATGTAAAATCTTGGCATGGCTTTCTTCTTTAAGAAAAGCCTTTGCCTTGTAAATGTGGATGTGCTTAAGAATCGGTTCCCAGTACTCCACTACATTAGCTGAGCCAGAATGCATTTGCGACTCAATATCAAACTGCAATACTTCAAGTTCACTATGGCTTTTTCCTTGCAAGAGATTCTTGATATCTGCTTCAGTACTCGAGTGCAAACCTTTTGTTTCACCAAGTAACTCTGCAGGAGGTTGTTCTCCACACACTGCAACTCGATTTAAAGCTTCTTTCTTCCTAATCTCAGCTTGTTCCTGATCACAAACCATAAGTGGCCGATGAGAACTCGTATTCACATTCAAATATGCCATCGGAGACCTAACATTGCGCTCAATTTTCTTTGCCCACACAAATTTTTCATTGGGTTTTGAATCATTAAACAGATTAGACTCAATTGCACATTGACAAACATCATGTGACTTGTTCTTTTTTGCAAGTTTTAAAGCCTTTTTACGATACTTGATAATCAAGTCATCAGCTGTAACATCTTTAGTTATCTTCCTCCTCTTTCTCTGCTGTTTTTCGGTTTCGATTTTGTACTCGTTCTCGTTTGAGCTTTCTGAGTCAGGTGACCAGTGTCTACTGCGGCCACGTTTAGTTTGATCCATAACAGATATGAACTGCAATATTTGTCTGAGCTATGCAATAACCTCAAGCAAAAAATAAATATATGTATTGTGTCTTTTCCTTGCAAAATCTATCTCTTAAAAACTTCTGCTTATGTTCTCCGAAGTAATTAGTAAATATCGAATCTGGTTTAGGATTTCGTGACCTTTTAATCCCAAGTTGTATTGAATTTACAAAATTTTACAACAAGGTCTATTTTTATACCGGATTTGTTTTTTTCTAAGATATTCCGAATAGGGGCCGGATTTTTGACAAAATCTTGTGTAATGTATTAGGCCCTAGTGTTAAACCAGAATTTTCATATTAATAACTTGGCTTTTCTCAAACTTTCATACAATCCGAATTTAATGATTTAATTTTTAATTCAGACTTTGTATTCTTATAATTCGAATTTCACTCTATTTTTTCGAATTCAGGTATTATTAGGAATTGTTATGCCCGAATTTGGCATAAGTCCTAAACAGGCCTAATGGGCTGGAATATCAGCACACCTCACATAATGGGCCAAAGAATGAGGAATGGGTCATTAGAGTTCGCCATCATGAGAGGATTCATCATATTATTTTTGTACATCAGGATCGCCAGCGAGCCCTAGTGGCGGGGTCGCAGATCGCGAGGTCCAGCGTGGCCTAGTATGTTACTATGAAAGCTTATGGACAGACCCAGCGAGGTCGCATAAGTAGGTTATCACCATACAGCGAGGATCGCCTCGCATGGCCAGACCCAGCGAGGTCGCATGCGAGGCCATCTAGTCAGTACCGCCATTAAAGATGATTATGTCAGCTGCGGGTTCCCCTTTATGGGTCATGAACAGAATAAATGGGTAGAAAAATAACCCAAGGAGATGACTAGTGGATTTGGGCCTAGTTGAGCCCATAGAAACCCTAGCCCATCTAGATAACTTCTTCTCTAAGAGAACTACGTATGGCTTGATCCCTATAAATAGGGTACGTAGGCATCTTGTAAAGGATGAGAAACAGTTCACCACTGATTATCAATACACAAGAGCAACCATATCAAAACACATAAACCCTAATCCCAATTCTTCTTATAGCAAAATATCCATATTTTGCTCCGTAAATCCAGCAACCTCCATAAATATTGTTATACAATATTCTCCCTATAACATTTGGCGCTAGAAGGAGGGCACTCTCTAGTCATTGATTGGGAGAACGATGACTAAATCTCACAAGAAGAGGAACGGAGAGGGGGAGACCCCGGGGTCACATAGGAGGAATAAGGATGACCCCCGGAAGAAGAACCCATCAGAGGGCGAAGTGCACAGAGAAGGAATCGAGGGAGAGTTCGAGGACGAATTTGAAAAGGAGCAGACCCCCCCTGTTGTCCAACAGACAGCCTTGCCTGGCGACGTCATGTCTTTCTTGAAAGGCCTTGGCGATCAAATGATTGAGGTAAGGGCTTCGGTGGCCAAGATGGAGAAGCGACATAATTCCAGAGGCTTCAAGAGGAATACAAGGACAGGGGATCGAACTCATCAACCAGAAAGTAGCAAGGGTCCCACCAAGAATCTAGTTGGGGACTTTGATGACGTAGTAACAGATCGAACGAACCCTGATTGGGAGGAGGAAGTAGCTACGATTGATAAAGAGGGATCGAAAGCGAAGCCCGCCTCGTCAGAAGGACGGTCCGTTAGTGTCTTTGACCGTGTTGGAAAGAAACTCAGTGAGCACGATCTTCGTCTCAAGTTGGAAAAGCTCAAAACTAACAGAGATGGAGGTCCCAAGGATAAGAGTAAGGGCTCTCATCAACCCGAATCTCCTCGAAAAGATCGCGAGCGGTCATATCGTCGCAATGACAGACCCCCCTCTCCTCGCAGAGAGCGTGAGCGGTCCCATCATCGCGACGACAGACCCCCTTTCAATCGAGAGCATGAGCGATCCCAACGTCGCGAAGAAGACCCTAAGAACAAGGATCGCAGGAATGACCAGGAAGAATCTAGTGCTCCAAAAAAGACTCAATCTCATCATGCAAGCACTGGAGGTAAGAAGGATGGAGATAAAGAGGCGAGAATTGGGGATTATAAATTAGAAGATTTAAAAAAGGCATTGGATGCGATGAACAACGAGAAGGGGATTTTCGGCAATATGGGTTCCTCCTCGCCCTTCACTCATGAAATTCGCACAGCCCCTTTACCCGCAGTGTTCCGTGGTCATCATTCTGACATGACCTATAATGGGGAGACAGATCCAGCCGAGTTCGTCATTCGCTTCAATAATGAGATGGATGTATACCAGGTGTCATTATTAGCGAGGTGCAGGCTGTTCGCGGCCTCGCTAAGAGGGAGTGCCCAACAATGGTTTTCGAAGCTAGGGTCCCTGGTTGTTATAGATTCTTGGGAGCAGCTCGTAGATATCTTCTTCAAACAGTTCCAATCTTCAATGCTTTATGCACCTCCTGTGTCTACATTAGCGAACATAAAACAGAAGGAAGGAGAGACTTTGCATGATTATTTCAAAAGGTTCAACGCTGAGGTCCCTCGTGTTCGAGGCGCGAATGATGAGGCTGTAAAAAATTTTCTTATCGCAGGGGTTAGAGAGGGAACTAAATTTTGGGAGAAATTACAAGAACAAACCCCTGTTACACTTTCAGAATTGCATCGGGTCGCTGAGCCCTTTAAGCGTGTTGAGAAATCATTGGCAGATCTTAAGAAGAATGTTGGGACCAGTAGCAATGGAAGTAAGGGCAAAGGAGTAAAAAGAAAGGATTCTCGAAGCCCCAGGCGAAGACAGGATCGTAGCCCGAGCCCGAAGAGAAGGGATCGCGATTCCTCAAGACGATCCCCACCTCGTGCTCGTCCGGCTAGAGACGAGGACAAGTTTGTTCCTTTAGTGGCTTCAGTTGATCATATCTATGCTGTCAACGCTAATAAAGGGATGTTCACGAAACCTCGTGCTATGGATCCACAAGGAACATGGAACACAGCAAAATATTGTGATTTTCATGAGCAGAAGGGGCATGATACAGCAGACTGTTGGCAACTCAAAGAACAAATTGATCGTTTGATTCGTGAAGGGAAGTTAACAGAATGGGCGGTCCGCGAAGTGAAAAAGCATCAAGAGAGCTCAGGAAAGTCAGGAATAGGATATCATGCTGTACCTCATGAGGGCCAAAACACAGAGCCTCGCAAAGAAAGAGAAGAGCGAGGCAATAGCATCCATGTGATCATTGGTGGGCCACATATTGGAGGAGATAGCAACAAGGCAAGGGAAAGATATGCTCGCGAGGCCAGGGAGCGACCCTTAACAAATGTGCATCATCTGCAAGAGCGACCCCCAAAGCTTTTTAAGGGGGAAGATACAAATATCATGTTCACTGAAGAGGATGCGAAGTGGGTACATCATCCTCATTCTGATGCTCTAGTGGTTCGAGTTCGCATTGGC
The DNA here is from genome assembly GCA_037693485.1 of Kitagawia praeruptora. Lineage (NCBI taxonomy): Eukaryota > Viridiplantae > Streptophyta > Magnoliopsida > Apiales > Apiaceae > Kitagawia > Kitagawia praeruptora. Next base: position 21,172,025 of record CM075347.1, read on the forward strand.
TCACAGAATATCTACAGGGTGCTAGTGGATAATGGAAGTGCTGTGAATGTTTTGATGTATGATGTCTACAAGAAAATGGGATACGTAGACAAAGATCTAATTCCAACAGTAGGCCACCTCTATGGATTTACTGGAGCGTCTGTTAGTGTCAAAGGACTTATCAGGCTTCCCATCACCTTGGGGGACGAGCCCTGCATCACTACGCAGGTCGCTGATTTCATGGTAGTGGATCAACCATCTGCTTACAATGCTATTGTGGGACGTCCCATCTTGAAAGAAATGAGGGTGGTAACTTCTATCTACCACCTTTCAATGAAATTTCCCACCCCGCATGGTGTGGGTTGTGTTAGAGGAATTCAGCACGAGTCACGAGAGTGCTATAATCAGGCACTGAAGTCAGCAGAAAGGGGAAGAAGTTCTATGGATGTCGAAGCCTTGCAACCTTCAAATGGTTGTAATATAATTTCTATCGAGGAGTTGCCTGAGGATTACTTTGACAGCTTAGGTATACAAGTAGAACCAGTACCAGGGGTAATTATGATGGAGGCCTCGCAACCTGTGTTGATTCTACAAGAAGGAATTGTTGAAGAAGCTAGCGATGAAGAGGAAAATCCTGAGCAGGCCGCTGTGCGAGCCCGAAAGGGGAAATGGGTTCGCGAGGAAACATCAACATTGGTAGACCTCCCTAATGGTATCACAAGAGAAACAACAATTGTGAATGAGTATGGACATGTTGGAGCGACCCCTGACTCGGGGGCAGGAGGTATGAGGCAAGAGGAAGCAGAATCTAGTCGAGCTCGAGACGTTGAAATTGACCTGGACCCTCGCATCCCTGAGCATGTGGAGCGAGCCGGGGCCGCAGAGGATACCATATCTGTTCTTGTTGATGCCAAGGATTCTTCGAAGGTTTTAAAAATCGGATCGCAGTTGAATCCCGATCTTAGGGGAAGGCTCGTGGAGTTTCTTAAAGCTAATTTGGATGTATTTGCATGGTCTCATGAAGATATGATAGGGATCGATCCCAATGTGATGTGTCATAGACTTAATCTTGATCCAAGCAAGAAGGGAGTGAGGCAGAAAAGAAGACCAATAAGTGGAGAGCGAGCCGAGGCTTTAAAAGAAGAAGTTGATAGGCTACTCGAGGTCGGGCTCGTTAGGGAATCATTTTACCCTGACTGGCTCGCAAACCCTGTCCTAGTCAAGAAGCCAAATGGGAAGTGGCGAACATGTGTGGATTTTACTGATCTAAACAAGCATTGCCCAAAGGATAGTTTCCCTCTTCCAAGAATTGATCAATTGGTAGATGCAACAGCGGGCCACGCACTTTTAAGTTTCATGGATGCCTATTCCGGGTACAATCAGATACCCATGTATGGCCCCGACCAGGAACACACTTCGTTTATCACAGACAGGGGTCTCTATTGCTATATTGGGATGCCCTTTGGTCTCCTCAATGCAGGTGCTACTTATCAGCGGCTCGTTAACATGATGTTTGAGAAGCAAATTGGAAAGATAATGGAGGTCTATGTAGATGACATGCTGGTAAAGTCCAAGGAGGCTGGGGATCATATAGCTCACCTCGCAGAAATGTTCGATATATTGAGGAAATTCAGAATGAAGCTCAACCCCCAGAAGTGTGTTTTTGGGGTCGAATCTGGAAAGTTTTTGGGGTTCATTGTTAACCACAGAGGCATTGAGGCTAATCCAGCTAAAATAAAGGCATTGATGGAAATGAGGTCGCCAAGAAGTGTCAAGGAAGTACAAAGTTTAACTGGGAGGATCGCAGCCTTGAATCGATTTGTTTCTAAATCATCAGATAAGTGCCATGAATTCTTTAAAGCGATCAAGAAGGTAGGAAGGAGTTTTGAATGGACCCCTGAGTGCGAGGAAGCTTTTCAGAGGATAAAAGAACATCTGGGCTCGCCTCCATTACTTTCTAAGCCTAATGAAGGTGAAGTTCTTATTGTTTACTTGGCAGTTTCAGAATATGCCATCAGTGCTGTCCTCGTTCGCGAGGAGGGAAAGCTTCAGCTCCCCGTGTACTATGTCAGTAAGAGACTGCAAGATGCCGAGACTCGCTACACCAACATGGAGAAGCTCGCCTATGCTTTAGTTTTAGCTTCGCGAAAACTGAGGCCATATTTTCAGGCTCATAGCATCCAAGTTCGCACTGCGTACCCACTCCGGCAAGTAATGCATAAACCCGAGGCCTCGGGTAGACTTTTAAAGTGGACTATAGAGCTGAGTCAATTTGACATTGAGTACAAGCCTAGAGGTGCAATAAAGGGGCAAGCTTTAGCAGATTTCATATTGGAGTTTCCTTCCCAATCTGAGGAAGATGCCTGGGCTCTCATAGCAATCCCAGAAGTGGTTGACCCAAAACTCAAAAATGAAAATTCAGCCTCGTGGTGGGAATTGTATGTTGATGGGGCCTCTAACAAAGAAGGGGCCGGAGCTGGGATCGAGCTTGTTACACCTGAGGGTCGCAAGTTGAGTAGTGCTGTTCACTTCACCTTCGAGGCTTCTAATAACGCAGCAGAATACGAGGCCCTCATAATCGGCCTCAAGCTCGCGATAGAAATGAAAGTAGAGAATCTCAATGCATACAGTGATTCTATGTTGGTTACTGGTCATATTGGATGTGGATGGCAGGCCAGGGGACCCAAGATTGAGTTATATTTAAGGTGTGTGCAAAGGCTTATGAAGTCATTCAAGCAAGTGAAGGTAGAGTTTATTAGGAGGGCAAAAAATCAAGGAGCAGATGCCCTCGCGAAGATGGGCTCGCGACGCGAGGCTAATTTATTCGGGATTATCCCCTTGGAAATTCAAAATAAACCTAGCGTACCAGAGGAATTTTCTATGGAAATAGCGAGCCAGGAGTCAACATGGATGGCCCCTATCTGGGGGTATGTGAAGAACGGGATGCTTCCTCAGGATAAAAAAGAAGCAAGGAGGGTCAAATATCAGGCGGCTCGCTATGTTATTTATGACGAGGTCCTGTATCGAAGAGGGTTCAATACTCCACTTTTGAGGTGTGTCGATGGTGAAGAATGTAACTATATTTTGAGAGAGGTCCATGAAGGAATATGTGGTAATCACTCGGGGGGTAGTTCCCTAGCCCAGAAAATCTTACGACAGGGATATTTCTGGCCCACATTGAAAAGGGATGCTTTTGAGTTCGCTAGGCGATGTGACAAGTGTCAAAGATATGCAAATTTCAGTAATGCCCCAGTAGCTCATCTCACCTCGTTGATGAGCCCTTGGCCCTTTGCTATGTGGGGAATAGATCTCATTGGTGAACTCCCTAAAGCTAAGGGAGGAGTAAAATATGCAGTCGTGGCTGTGGATTATTTCACTAAGTGGGCCGAGGCCGAGCCTCTTGCTACCATCACAGCTAAAAAATTGAAGGACTTCGTTTACAGAGCAATTGTTTGTCGCTATGGGATTCCATATCAGCTCATTTCAGATAATGGGAAGCAATTTGATAGCAAGGAGATGAAAGAATTTTGTGAGAGTTTGGGAATCAAGAAAAGTTTCTCTGCTGTGAGTCACCCTCAGACAAATGGACAAACCGAGGCCATCAACAAAATCATCAAGCATACCCTAAAAGCTAAGTTGGAGGAAAGTAAGGGTAATTGGCCTGAGGAGCTACCAAAAGTCTTGTGGTCATACAACACGACCCCAAGATCTACCACAGGTGAAACTCCATTTTCTTTGACATATGGGTGCGAGGCCATGGTGCCCGTGGAAGTAGGGTCAGGCTCGTTCAGAAGGGAACATTACGACCCCAAGTCAAACGAGGTCAATCACAGGCTCTACTTAGACATGATTCAAGAGTCAAGAGAAGAGGCTCAGTTAAGGCTCGCGGCTTATCAAAGGCGGGCCGCAAGGTATTATAATGGAAAGGTTCGCGTGCCTCATCTTCGCGTAGGGGACTTGGTACTTAGGAGAGTAATGCCTAACACTAAGGTCTCATCCCATGGGGTCTTTGGAGCTAATTGGGAAGGGCCCTATAAGGTTTATGGTGTCATCAATGAAGGGACTTATTATCTAACTGATATGGATGATAAGGTCATGCCACGAGCCTGGAATGCAGAACATTTGAGAAAATACTACCAGTAGAAGCTTCGCTCCTGGTGGTCTCCATCTACTACTACTTAGCATGAATAAATTCATACAAAGTACTCGGGGGGTAGTGATCATATAGACACCTCCTCGTTATGATGTAATGAAAGTTGGGCTTTGTCCCTAGTTGGGCTTTGTCCCTAGTATTTATATTTATGAAATTTGTTCTCCAAAAAAGTTGTGCAATTTTATTCTTTTGTCAGTGTTAAAAATTTTCAGGACTAGGCCAGCACAGCACATGCGAGGCCAAACACCCCTCAGGACAACGAGGTCACGAGTGTGCACTTACTGCGACCTGAGGGAATGTCTTCAAAATTTAGTTAAAAAGTATCTCCTCAAAGAAGTTCAAAGTTTAAAAGAAAAGTCAAGGTGCGACCTCAATCTCCGGATCTTGTCTGCGACCTCACAAGGGAGGCATCGCAAGTTTTGATTTTAAAGAGACAAGGTCCACCTTGAAGATTAAAGTAAAATTAAGAGAAAAAGCTACAAATTCTACAAGGGAAGCTTCGCAGATGCGAGGCCAATCTACATGATAATATTCCAGAAATATAAAGAAGACAAGCTATAAAGCAAATACAAGACATGAAGAAATGAAGACAGTTATATAAACACAACAGTTACTGGGTCGCTACGCGAGCCCAACAAAGTTATCAAAAAGTTATCACAAAATATTACAACTCGCGAGACATTCAAGGGGTGTCCGCATCCCCAGTTTAAAGTATCAGAGCAAAAAGATGAGAAAATTATGTAGCAGCCTCGCTGGGTTTCTCCTGGTTAGCAGCATTAACCTTGGCAGCTTCAGTAGCAAGTCTAGCCGCTTCCTTGGCGTCTTCTTCTTCGATTTCCTTGCAAAGGTCAGCTGCGTACTCAGCGTTACCAGGGCCGAGCTGCGACCAATCGAAGTTAGGGATTTTTCTGATGAAGCTCTTCATAAAATCAGCTTGGGCTGCCACCTCGATGTCTTCCCGATTTGCTTGGGATGTAGCGATCTCCTCCTTCAGCTTCGCTAGCTCCTCCATATGAGTCTTCTTCAGCTCCTCCTCATGTTGCTCCGCCTCGTTTAAACCCTTATGGAGGGCTGCTTTTTCATCATTGATTTTCTTGAGTTCGGAGCGAAGGGATGCTGTTTCAGTTTGTAGCACTCGTTGATAATTTTCAGCCATTAGCTTCTTCTCCTGCTCAGCTTTGGCCTTCAAGGACTTCAACTCCTTTTCCAATCTATCATTGGCGAAGACAACTTGCTTTAGCTCTCGAAGATGCGAGGCTTGGCGAATGAAGCCCTCAGCCAGGCATTTGGAGACTGCCTCAGAATTCTCAATCAACTCGGCTCCCACCCACTCAGTGCACTCCGCTTCAGTAGCATGAGTATACCCATGCTTTGCATATAAATGATGCACTGGCGTCGTATCCGCAGGCTTTGAGACTTGGGGCAGAGGACCGATTTTGTGTCTTTTGGAGACATGGTCTTCGGGGTTAACTTTGGTCTGTGAAGGTTGAGGAGCGACCTTAGCAGTTGCTGATGGAGGAGGGAGATCGTTTGTCTTTTTTGGTGGAGAGGTCGTTGAAGGCTTGGTAGGGATCTCCTTATTCCTTGTGCAAAAGGGAGGCCTGCGATTGCCTTTGCCTGACATATCTACAAAAAGGAGAGAAAAAGCAGTTAAAAATAATTATCAAGAAAAGTAAAAATGCGAGGACAATGAAAGACAATTAACATGAAGGAATTATTGAACTACGGTATAAAGTATTCTTACTCTCTTCCACTGCCATTTTAGAGGACGAGGCTTCCTCTCGCACTTTCCTCTTTTGCGAGGCCTTCCTCGCACTTGAAGGCCCCGCCTCAGAAGGAAGCTGAATCCCGTCTTTCAAAAATCCGCATTCAATCAGATTTTCTAAGGAAAGGAGGGTTCGCACATTCCTGTCCTCGCGAGGCATCTTCAATACATCATCAGCTCGGGTCTTCTCGTCACCCTTCAAGACGGTTCGCACTTGACCAATTGGAAGATAGTTGAAGGTTGTTTTTACTCTGGGCACCTCGTGGATATAGAAATAAGGTCCCTTCCATGAGCCCGCGTTGCTTGGGGCACTATGGTATAAGTCTTTCTTATTAAATTCTGGCCAGACTGAGAAATATACATAGCCGAAGTCAGATGGCCCGCATCTCTTCAATTGCAAGAAGTATCCCATGGTTCTCGCATCAAGTGGGGGATATCCCAACTTGTGGTAGATAATGTAGAGGGCTATCATGGCTCTATACCCATTGGGATTGATTTGGATAGGAGCAAGGTGGTAAGTCTCGCACACGTCTCTGATGAACGGATGAAGAGGTGAAGAGACGCCGATTTTCATCATAGCAGACGACAACACCATGCGAGGCACTCTTCCTCCGTTTTCAGTGTAGTTGAAGCGGAAGCATCGCATTGAGGATGTGGGGAGAATGACCTTGCCTTCCGGTCTATATGTGTCGACTGCCTTTCTTAAAGATTCAGCATCGAGAGAGGTGGATAAGTCTCTGCAACCTAAAGTGCGAGGCTGACCTGGTTTCACCTTCGAGCCCTCTTCAATATTTTCAGGGCGAGGTCCTCCTACATAAACAGTGCCCTCCAGTTCAGGTTGAGGGGTCGGAATGTAAGGTTGAGGAGAAGCTTCAGGAACGTAGCTGTAATCTTCAAAGTTGACCACTCTGGCCACTTCGTCTAGACCGCCATCATCAGAGCTAGGCTCTTCATAATCCGAGTCATCAGAGTTCGCCTCATTGTCACCTCCACCTTCAATCTCGTAGTAAGCGTGGCCGAGGGAGTCTATTGATGAGGTGCTGGTCAAAACTATGGGACTTATATTGAGGAGATTCTTGTTGAGAGGAGAAAGGGGTTTGGGGAAGTTGGAAAAGAATTTCTGTCCTCTCCTTAGCAGTTTGTCGACCTCGCCTTGGACAGTGGAGGGAGGAACGGTTAGAGATGCTGGGTTTATTGAGCTTGAGGGAAGATCAATAGAGCGGCTCTGCGAGGTGGAAGGTCGTCGTGATCTCCATGTTGTTAAAGGGGTTTCTCGGGTAAACTCCTCTTGGGACCATTGAGGATCCATGTATAATTTGAATGACTGGGTGCTTGCACTTGTGGCCTTAGCAATGTTTGCGGCCGCTCGCTCGCTGATGGAAATGTGAGGGAGAGGTGAAGGAGTCCTTGAGCTATCGCTAGACATCTGAAAAGATGGTGGAATATTAGTGTGTGCACTTACAGAATGTCAAAGAAGAAAAGGAAGAAGAAATGTTTAAAGAGAAGGCTCTAAGTGTTCCTACTTCGTATATAAAGAATAAGGGGTCGCACTCTTCGGTCTAGCGAAGTAGGGCTCGCAGTATAAAATTGAGTATGTGGGGTCGCAATTAGTAAGGCTCGCATCGCATATAATTTTCAGCAAATATTTACAAAATTATGAGCTACACATGCATTCAAATGAAGAACAAGAGAGAGAAACTTACTTTTTGATGAAGAATGGTTGGAAATCTTGAGAAAGGTTGGCCTCGTTCTTGATTGATAGTGAGCTGAAGTCTTTGTTTGATCCGGGAGCAAATTGGCAGCACTTTGGTATGTTGTTAATAAGGAAAGTGACAAATGATTTGAAACTTGAGGTTTATATAGTAGGGAGGAGAGAGACGAACAAACTACACGTGTCATCATCTCAGTAGGTGTGACCAGATCTAGAGACGCGCCAGCTGTTAGCATTTATTCAAAATCACTGGGCCTACGATGAGAGCCCATAAAGGAGTAATTGATAATGGGCCTTGGCCTCGCATTCAATTTTCTGGGAGACATTCTCTGAGTCCACATCGCATTTCTAATGGCAATATGGACTCGGGGGGTAGTTGTTATGCCCGAATTTGGCATAAGTCCTAAACAGGCCTAATGGGCTGGAATATCAGCACACCTCACATAATGGGCCAAAGAATGAGGAATGGGTCATTAGAGTTCGCCATCATGAGAGGATTCATCATATTATTTTTGTACATCAGGATCGCCAGCGAGCCCTAGTGGCGGGGTCGCAGATCGCGAGGTCCAGCGTGGCCTAGTATATTACTATGAAAGCTTATGGACAGACCCAGCGAGGTCGCATAAGTAGGTTATCACCATACAGCGAGGATCGCCTCGCATGGCCAGACCCAGCGAGGTCGCATGCGAGGCCATCTAGTCAGTACCGCCATTAAAGATGATTATGTCAGCTGCGGGTTCCCCTTTATGGGTCATGAACAGAATAAATGGGTAGAAAAATAACCCAAGGAGATGACTAGTGGATTTGGGCCTAGTTGAGCCCATAGAAACCCTAGCCCATCTAGATAACTTCTTCTCTAAGAGAACTACGTATAGCTTGATCCCTATAAATAGGGTACGTAGGCATCTTGTAAAGGATGAGAAACAGTTCACCACTGATTATCAATACACAAGAGCAGCCATATCAAAACACATAAACCCTAATCCCAATTCTTCTTATAGCAAAATATCCATATTTTGCTCCGTAAATCCAGCAACCTCCATAAATATTGTTATACAATATTCTCCCTATAACAGGAATGTTTAATTTTCTGGTTTGGTCTTAAATTCGACCCCCGCTTGTACCAAACTTTTTTCACACTTTACTCAAGTCGGATGAATTATTCTGAGTTTAAATTTTATGTTGTCCTACTATGAACGGATAATATTAGTGAATCTTTTTAAGTGGTTGCAGAAGATTCCGTTGCCTGTTATAGTATTTATGATAACTTTGAAGCATGCAAGAAAGATGTGTTGGTTGTCATTGATGTGCCCTCAAAGGGTTTGGATTGTCTCAGTAGTCAACATGTTATCCATTTTGATATGTCAGCTGAAGTTGAAAGATGTGTTCATAGGATTGAAAGAGCTGGGAGATGCGGCGAAACTGGAATTGCAAAGACATATGTTAAAACAGGCCAAGGGAAATCACTATTCTTGATCTGAAGCTCATCCTGATAAACTCCAAACAGAGTGTTCTCCTGTGCTGGCTGAGCTGAGTGATAAAACAGAAGAAATAGGTTTTCGCTAATGCAAGTCCGTTGAGAGGACGTGCCAATAATGGACTTCTTATTGGAATCACAGTTGTCCTAGGCTAGCGCATTAAGATTTGCAAATTGCTGCTAGGTATAAAATTATATGGGGGCTACAGACCGAAATTTTCAAGGGGAAATATTGCATTTCTTTCATAACATGAAGTAAGTTGTAATCTGTCAAGAAGGTTGTTAATCTAAGTCAGATGTTCTACAGTAAGTCTTAGGATCTACAGTAATTAAATGATGTAATCAGTTACGTAGAAGTGCTTATATTAGGTTATATATACTTAGCACCACAGCTCTTGTAATTCATAACAAATATATTAGACTTCTTCTTCTGTAAACTCTCTGTCTCTCTATATTACTCTCTATACTATATTGTTACTATATCGTTAAGATGGTATCAGAGCGAGTTTAATCCTAGGGAAACACAAACACACATCAGAGACTCAGAAAATTGCAGAAGAACAGGAGGAAAAAACACACTGTCAAGATTCAACAAATTCGGAAAATCATCAAAACACAAAAACAAATATACCACTGCGAAGAGCACTGGAAGGGGAGGCTGCAGAAACAAACCAAATGAAGAACCAGACAACCACGCTCCCTCACGCGCCGCCGTACGCGCGGCAGCGTCGCCAGACGCGCCCACGCGCCGGCGCGTGAGGCTGTTTCCTGGCGTTTTTTGAAGAAGTTTCTTCAGGGACTATTGTTCTCCTCCCAAAACCGATCCCAACTGTGGTACTATCTCTTGAATCTGAGCAGATTTTTTATTTTCTGTCAAAATTATTGTTTGGTTCGTCTGACAGTTTTGTTGGTCTCTGCTGTTCTTTTATCTATTGGGCCTTACTTAGTCTCTATATACTACTATATATAGATAGATAAGCAGTAGATATTATTGTATAAAGTTCAATAATTATTTGAATTTTACTATATTCTAATATAAAATGGTGGAAGTTTTTTATAATACATCCAGTAGTAGGGTGTTAGATAATACATCCGAGAGTAGTGCTACAAGTAGCATGAAATCTGGATTTCATAGTACTCCGTATGTAAGCCCTAAATTTAACGGAAAATTTTTTTTGAAATGGTCCAAAGCTTGTACAATGGCTCCTAAATCTCATAAAATGATGAAATATATCAATGGGAAAGCCAAACAACCTTTGGAAAGTGATACTAGCTTCGATGATTGGGAATCTGAAAATGCCATGGTGTGTTCATGGCTATCTAACTCTATGGAGGTTGATATTCGAAAAACATATATCTTTATTGATACCGCTGAAGATGTGTGGAATTCTCTCACTCGGACGTATTCCTTCTCCGGAAATGTAGCCAAGCAATTTGAGATCAAACGGAAGATGTGGGCATTGGCTCAGGGAAGCCACACATTAGCTCAGTATTACTCTGAGCTTACATCATTATGGAGTGAATTGGGACATTACGCTATATTTGAGTGTAAACATGCTGAAGATCAAGAAAAATATCAAAAGATGATGACTGTAGAAAAAGTGATGAAGTTTCTTGATGGATTGTCTGATGAGTATGATTCAATAAAAAATCAACTTATTGGACAAATTCCATTTCCTACTGTGGAAGAAGCCTATGGTCGTGTCAGGTTAGAGGAAAGTCGAAAGCAAATTATGGCTCCGGTCGTCTCTTCTGAACGATCTGCACTCTTAACTGGAAATGTTCAGCCATCTGAGCCAGAACAACCTGAACAGGTACCAATGGCTTTAATGGGTGAAAGATCCAGTCTTCAATGTGACTACTGCAAGAAGTTAAACCACACTCGTGAAACGTGTTTTATCCTGCACCCTCATCTCAGAATTCGAGGACGAGGAGGGCGTGGCCGAGGTGGTTACCGTGGTGTCTCATCTGGCAGAAGCACGGGTAGAGGAATTCCCTTTAGTGCTCATCATGCTGCATCAGAATGTGAGTCTTATTCTTCAACAGGAACGATGACTGCTTCAGAAGTCAACACCCTCCGGCAATTAATGTCACAAATGAACACCACTCCACCTACAGCTAATTCTGCTCATGCAGGTACACCTTGTCACTTTACCTCCGATAAATGTCATAATTCATGGATTATTGATTCAGGAGCATCAGCATATATGACTGGAAATTCTAGTTTCCTAGAAACATATAATGATGGAACAGGCAATATTCGTGTTGCCAATGGAGCTATTGTACCTGTTCATGGACAAGGCACTTCTCACTGCCTCTCATCATCATTGCCACTATCTGATGTGTTACATGTTCCCTCCTTAACAGCAAACTTATTATCTGTTCAACGTATTACTGAGAAACTTAATTGTTCAGTAACCTTTTTTTCCTCCCACTGTGTATTTCAGGATCTGGCGACAGGCAAGGTCCTTGGCAATGGTAAAGTGGTATATGGACTTTATGTTATGGAAGGGAATTCTATTTCTCCCACAACTTATCAGGTGTCATCCAAGTTAAATTCTGTTTTTGAATCTTTGTATCAGTGGCATAGACGGTTAGGTCATCCATCGTTTGGTGTTTTAACACATCTATTTCCTGCCTTAGTAAAACACTGTAAGAAGGAAGATTTTTCCTGTGAACCATGTGAATTAGCCAAACATAAAAGATCATCTTATCCATCCAGGAATAAACGAAGTTCTACTTTATTCTCTATTATTCATACTGATGTTTGGGGCCCATTCAGACATCCTACACATGATGGGTATAGATGGTTTGTTGTCTTTGTTGATTGTTATTCTAGGCTTACTTGGGTATATCTTCTAAAACAGAAAAGTGAAGTTTTCGAGTGTTTTAAATCTTTTCATCACATGATACAAACACAGTTTAATGCATCTGTTAAAATTCTTCGGAGTGATAACGGTACTGAATATGGGGGTCCATTTATATCTTATTTGGATACATGTGGTATAATTCATCAAACTTCGTGTGTCAAAACTTCTCAACAAAATGGGGTAGCCGAAAGGAAAATTGGTCACTTACAACAGGTTGCTCGGTCGCTTATGTTAACAATGCATGTTCCCAAATATCTTTGGGGAGAGGCAGTCATGACTGCTGCATATCTTATAAACCGACTTCCTTCTAGTGTCCTAAAATTCAAAACACCATTGTCTTGTGTTCTTGCACCTTCTTTGCACCCACTACCCCTTCGAGTATTTGGGAGTGTATGTTTTGTTCATAATCATGCTCCCTCTCGGGATAAACTTGATTCTCGGGCACTCCGCTGCGTTTTCATTGGGTATTCACCAACTCAGAAGGGATATAAATGTTATCATCCTCTCTCACGTCGCATATTTGTCAGTCATGATGTTAGTTTCTGGGAGAACATTTCTTATTTTTCTCCGGGTTCCTCCTCCTTGCTTCAGGGGGAGATAAACCGACACAGTCTTGATAGTAAAGCAACAGATGAGTCACAGACACTTCCATTTATTAACTTCCATTTATTAATATACCTATTCCAAACACTAGCTCAAACAGGTTATCTATTCCTCCACATACGAGTAATGATTCAGATGATCTAAATAGATTGGATATTCCAGATTTGATTACATATTCCAGGCGGAAAAGAAATGATATCACCACTTTACCGCATCCAGAGACCTCTGACCTCGAGACAGATCCTGCATCTCCTGTGTTTGAGCCAGAAAATGGTAATACTCTTGATCCTACTCTAGATCTTCCTATTGCTATAAGAAAGGGTGTACGCTCTTGCACTAACCATCCTATCTCAAACTTTGTATCTTATAATGCATTATCTCCATCTTCACTTGCTTTTGTGTCATCCTTGTCTAGTATTTCTGTTCCGCATACTTGGCAGGATGCTTTATGTGATCCTAAATGGAAAGATGCTATGATAGAGGAAATGAATGCCTTGAAACATAATGGCACTTGGGAGTTAACTCATCTTCCCGCTGGAAGGAAGGTAGTAGGATGCAGATGGGTATTCACTGTGAAACAGAAACCTAATGGGCTGATCGATAGGTACAAAGCGAGACTTGTAGCAAAAGGGTATACTCAAACTTACGGGATTGATTATCAGGAAACTTTTGCTCCAGTAGCAAAGATGGCCTCTATTCGAGTCTTGATATCATGTGCAGCAAATCTTGGATGGGAACTTCAGCAATTGGATGTAAAAAATGCATTCTTACATGGAGACCTGAAAGAAGAGGTTTACATGGATATTCCACCAGGTTTTTCTACAGCTGCAACCATTGGGAAAATATGCAAGCTAAAGAAGACTATCTATGGGTTAAAACAGTCTCCAAGGGACTGGTTTGGCAAATTTCAGGGAGCAATGATTAAATTTGACTACAAACAGAGCAACTCAGATAACACCATGTTCGTAAAAAGACGAGATGGAAAAATCACAGTGTTGATTGTTTATGTCGATGATATTGTGATCACCGGCAACGACACCTGTGAGATTGCTAATGTTAAACGCAGGCTTGCCTCTGAATTCGAGATGAAGGACTTAGGAAAACTACGGTATTTCCTTGGTATTGAGGTCTCTAGAAGTCCAGGTGGTATCTTCCTCTCACAACGGAAGTATACACTTGATCTTCTGAATGAAACAGGGATGTTGGGATGTAGACCTGCAGAATCTCCAATAGAAGCAAATAATAAACTTTGTGGAGATGTTGGTGCGAAATTGTCGAGAAATCTCAATATCAAAGGTTAGTTGGTCGACTAATCTACCTTGCACATACAAGGCCAGACATATCATATGCAGTGGGAATTGTTAGTAGGTATATGCATGATCCTCGTCAACCACATTTGGATGCAGTTTATATGATATTAAGGTATCTTAAGGCTGCTCCTGGAAAAGGAGTAATGTTTACTAAAAACAATCATCTCGGGGTTGAAAGCTATACAGATGCAGATTGGGCCGGATGTCAAGACGATAGACGATCTACTTCAGGATATTGTACATTTGTTGGTGGCAATTTTTTTTTTTTTTTTTTGAAAAAACGTACTTGCTTATATTAATAATCATCCATCAAAAGATTACACAAAATAAAGTCAGGTGCGGTATCAAACCACTCCTTTAGACCTGTACTAGAATAAGCAGCACAAGCAATCTCATGAGCCACATTATTCGCAGATCTAGGTACAAACTCGAATAACACATTCTCATAGTGTTTAGCTAGCTCACTACAATCCTCAACGATCGTGTGAAACAAAGAACTCCCATCCGGCTTGCTAAGTGCATCAATCAGTAGCTTGGAGTCGGATTCAAAAACACAGTTATTAACTCTCCAATCCTTCACCCACGACAGTGCTTCTCGCATACTCATTGCTTCTGCCTCCCTTGGCGATCTTGCTCCCCTGATTATATTACTTCTAGCTCCCAGAAATATACCGCCAGCATCCCGAACCACACACCCAACAGCCACAAACTCGCTCCCTGGGAAACAAGCAGCGTCAATATTAATTTTGATCCATCCAGTGTCAGGTTTACACCACTTTCTTGCTTGTACTGCAGGCCTGTTTTGATGTCGAGCCTCCTGTGTATTAGCTCTAGTCCAGCTAGACAACAAGCCTATAGCCATCTGCTTAACACCAAACACTGACATATTAATCTTCTCCCACACCCACTTATTCCTCCTTACCCATATCCCCCAGCAAAACAGACCCACTAAAGCACATTTATCCTTGGTAGCTGTCTGAAATACTCGTCTAAATGTTTCCATTACTGTCTCCACCTCCCCATTGAAAACCAGGTTCTGCAGGCCTGTACTTTCCCATACTTCACGAGCAAAACAACATTGAAACAATACATGTACTACATCCTCTGCATGATTCTGACACCACGCACATTGTGGTGATATATCGACATGTTTCTGAGTCAACATCTCTGCCGTAGGCAACACACCTCGTACTACCCTCCACAAGAAATTCGATATTTTACCTGGTAGTTTTAAACTCCACAGTCTAGCCCACATATCCCTCTCCTGACTAACAGCTTCACCCCGTATAAGTCTATAACAACTACGCACTGTGAAACCTCCTTTCGTGTCAGGTAACCAGAACCATGAATCTGGTTTACTCCTCAAAGGTATTGGTACTTGATAGATCAGCTTCCTATCTCTGTCATTGCACAACTCACCCAGAATCTCATCATCCCATGCCTGTCCATCCATAGTCATCAAACTATCAACTGTCGCCTCTGCAAGTTCTGAATACATCACACTCGTAACACACCCATCTTCCATGCTAGGTAACCACGGAACCTGCCATACTCTTGTATCCTTGCCATCCCCTATACGCCTCCTACAACCTTGGTGGCAATTTGGTTACTTGGCGAAGCAAGAAACAACCCGTGGTTGCCTTATCTAGTGCTGAGGCAGAATATAGAGCTATGGCTAAAGGTGTACGTGAATTATTGTGGATAAGATTGTTTCTAGAAGAATTGGGACTTGCATCTGCAACTCCAATGAAGCTATATTGTGATAATAAAGCCGCTATTGCCATTGTACATAATCCAGTTCAACATGATCGGACCAAACATATCGAAATTGATCGACACTTCATAAAAGAGAAGATCAATAATGATACCATTGGTATTCACTTTGTAAGATCGGAAGACCAGATAGCTGACATATTTACCAAAGGTTTAAATCAGAAGATGCTTCATCCACTTATTGGCAAGTTGGGCATGAGTGATATATATGCATCAACTTGAGGGGGAGTGTCAAGAAGGTTGTTAATCTAAGTCAGATGTTCTACAGTAAGTCTTAGGATCTACAGTAATTAAATGATGTAATTAGTTACGTAGAAGTGCTTATATTAGGTTATATATACTTAGCACCACAGCTCTTGTAATTCATAACAAATATATTAGACTTCTTCTTCTGTAAACTCTCTGTCTCTCTATATTACTCTCTATACTATATTGTTACTATATCGTTAAGATAATCTCAATTCTTGTTGATCTTGGTTTTCGCTTTATATGCTTACTTATTGTAACCAGATCTGAGCAAGATTCAGCTCATATATGTGCAATGCAGTCATTTGTTCACCTCTATCTCTTACAAAGTGGTGTGGCATCTAGATCAGTTAAGTAAATTATTTAGGAATACCTTGCAAACACAGTCCTCCCCCAAATAATCACATGTACACCAGTTTTAAAATCTTTTCTGACCTACAGGTTCCTTTGAGTTGGGTCCAGAAAATCAGCAGATCATTCATCGTATATCTGTAGAAGAAAATGGCGAGTAAAATTAGCTTAATTGAAGTAAGCGAATCAAAATTTGCTTAATGCATAGAAGGATTAAGTCGAACAGTTGATCTCTAAAGACAAACAACAGCAGTGATAGGAAAGTTGTTCAGTATGCTTAGCTTGCTTTTTAATAGAGTAAAACTTGAACCATTATCAAGACAGGGTTCTACTAATCTAACTTCCATAATAGAAATTGCAACACACACCTCATTAATGCCTGATTAAGTCACTTGAAAACTCGGGGTGTCAACCCTTGTTGATCATTTGATAGATTTTCTTTTTGAAATGCATTGGACAGTCCCCTTAAAGCACAGGTCTTTCTGCTCCCGGTCTGATATTATCAATTGTTTTAGTTATGTCATGAAAGCAGCACTACAGTCAATTTGCAGATATACATAACATTGTTATCAAGACCAAGAAAGAAAAGCATCAAGGGCTAAAAGATACTGCCGTTTGCAAACACAGGAACATAAAAACCAGCAACACAATTTTCCACTAGTTTACATCCAGCTGCACATGTTCACTGAGAATTAGATTAATCCGTGTGTTAAACCCTAACAGCCAAAGATTACCAGCCAAAGTAAACTTGCTAGCAGTAATTTAAATCTAGAAACCAATTCAAAAGTAACCTAATGACCAACAAATAACAGAGTGTCACGAATGAAGCATCACGAATTCAGATAAGAAAAGAAAGAAGAGAACCAGATGGCCAGTGGTAAATATGACCTAGCAATAGTGCTTTACCTAGGCAAAGCGCAGTCTGCAATGCCAAAGTAAACTTGCCTGTGGTGATTTAATATCAGCAACCAATTCAAGGGTAAATGTCTGACCAACAATTGACAGTATCTGCACCATGGCTTTCCTGTGATTCAATAGTAAGATTTATCGGATATGCACCAATTGATTATCGCACCAGAAAACATGATAATAAACAGCATCAGTATTCACAAATCAAAGATATCTCCATAAAAAGAAGAAAAAAAACAAGTATAGGCTTTATTTAATGCTAGTGAAAGCAGAGACATTCAAAAGCAAAAACTCATGAACATTTATTCCTATAAACTAATCTTTCAATTAGATTTAGAAATCAAAATTCGAAACAGTTTTAACAGTAAATAGACGAAAAAACAGAAACATAAAAACCAGCAACACAATTTTCCACAAGAGGAGCTCGCACTAGTTTTAAACATAATATCCAGCTGTACATAGACACTGAACATTAGATTAATCCGTGTTTTAAACCTTAACAGCCAAACATAAGTAAACTTGCTTGCATTGATTTAAATTCAGAAGCCAATCCAAAAGTAAATGGATGACCAGCAATGAACAGAGTATCTGCATCAAGGGTTTCTGTGATTTATAGAGAGATTTATAGGATATGCACCAAAAAACATGATAGATACACCATCAGTTCTTTAGAATTTTACAAATACCTCAGTCTAACACTATATAGTAAATAAGTTATCCACACATCAAAATACCTCCTTACGAAGAAGAAAAATGGCAAGTATAGGCTTCATTCAATGTAAGTAAAGACAGAGTCGCAGAGATTGTGATAGAGAAAACTCAAGAACATTAATTAGAATCACATCTTCATTCAGTCAGATTTTACAATCCAAATCCAAAATAATATTAACATTGCACAGACTACAAACCTCTTTCCTAAACATACAATTAAAATCAAAAACAAAATGCAGAGTAGCAAAATTAAAATGATGAACCCTTTTTTAACAGAACACTCCCATTCCTTGTTGTGGAACCTGCCGTGCAACCGGACAGTATACCGGAGATCGAAGGATTGCTTCATCAATGTTTCCAGATAATGCATAACCTTCCTCCATAACTCCCATTTCTTGTGGAACCTGCCATGAAACCGGACAGTATTCTGGAGATCGAAGGATTGCTTCGTCAATGTTTCCAGATAATGCATCACCTTTCTCCATAACTCCCGTTCCTTGTTGTGGGACCGGACAGTATACCGGAGATCGAAGGATTTCTTCATCAATGTTTCCAGATGCATTACCTTCCTCCACAACTCCCAGGGTCATCATCTCAAAATTATCCCCAGTCTCCTCGCCATAAAATAGCTCTGGAGAAGAAGACGAACCTGTCCCTTCTGCCCCCTCAGTCTCCTTTCGATCATTCTTTCCATCATAACCAGAATCCACCTCTTGACGTCTTATGCTTCTGTGATCCTTGTCCAAATTCATGTGTAAAATCCTGGCACGAAATTCTTCTTTAAGAAAGGCCTTTGCCTTGTAAATTTGGATGTGCATAAGAACAGGTTTCCAGTACTCCACAAAAGTAGCTGAGCCAATACGCATATGCGACTCAATTTCAGACTGCAATACTTGAATTTCACTATAGCTATTTCCTTCTAAGAAAAACCTGACATCTGCTTCGGTACTCGAGTGCAAATCCCTTTCTTCATCAAGAAACTCTGCAGTAGATATCTCTCCACGCACTCTAGCTCGATCCAAAGCTTCTTTCTTCCTAGCCTTAGCTAGTTCCCAATCACAAACCACCAAAAGTGCCTCCCAATAACTTATACGACTTGGTGTTGCCCTGTCCAAATCCAAGTACACTTTTATATTCTCGCGAAGATCTTCCATATCTTTTACTTCCAAAAACTCAAAAACCAAACACGGTTCATCCAAATGCATGGAAAGAATATCAATAGGCTTGATACGACCTTGACGTAACCTAATCTCCGCCCTAGCCTTAAATTTCTTCAAATAAAACTCAGCTCTTGCACGCTTTCTGGCCACCAACTCCTTCAATTTCGCTCCCTCAATCACCCTTTCTTTCCTCCACCTCTTCGCTATCTCAATTTCTTCCATTCTTTCTCTCTGCTCCCTCCTCTGTTCTTCCACGGAACACATTATCTTAAGTGGCAGAATCGAATTCTTCGTCTCCATATTCCTAGGCCTAGTACTCGAAAAACCCTCTTCGACTACATCACACTCAATCTTCCTTCCCCAAACAAATTTCTCATTAGTACTCACATCATCAAACGGATTAAACTCGTTCGCATAGCCACAAACATTACGGGACTTAATCTTGTTACAATTTTTACAAACTTCCGCAGCCGTTTTACGAGACTTGACCCTCAAGTAATCAGCTCTATCATCTTGATTAATCTTCCTCTTCTTCATCTGCTGCTTCTTGATTTCGTATTCGTTGTCGTTGTAACTTTCTAAGTCATCAGGAGACCAATGTCTACCATAAATTTCCATAACAGAACAGTCTGTAAGATATGACTTCAATATGTGTTTGTAAGAACTACAATAACCTCGACCAATATATAATTTTACAAGACTTTGTTTATGGTATCCTAGGACGAATGTGTTTGTACTTATACAGGCCTTTTAATAAGTTTCAAAATCTTAGTCGGTTTAAGATTTCCTGATCCCCTGTTCTTGATCCCAATCCTATTCTATATGGGAGTTGCTTTTATTCTACGCTGTTATAAAATTAATATTACCGCGTTATTCCGGGTGGATCTTTCAATATCTGGTTTTTACCGTACATATTATCCCGTTGGTCGGATTATTCACAAAAACGCGTTGTTTTTAATCTCAACCTCTCAGGGTATTTAAATGAAATTACGAGACTTTAACACTTTTTTTTTTATAATCCGGTGTCCGGGACAGCTTGCGCGCATCTCGACTAATTCGGAGGGCATACTAGCACACTAATACCCCCGAGAATGGTAGCCCACTTAATCCCGGAGCGTCTCAGAGAATCGAACTCGTGACCTCAAGGCAGCAAGCCTTAAGCGCCACTGCCCGACCATCTGAGACACCCCGTGGGGTTAAGACTTTAACACCTTGCTTTCGAGTATTCTTCTAAAAAAAAAATTGTTCGATTTTTCAAAAATTATGGATAAATTGTCGATAAATTATTAAACAATATTTGGACGATTTAATTTTTAAAATTCGATTTATCGTTATGAAATATTTGTAAATGGTATATTATATTATAAGTTATACTAATTTTTTAAAATAGTATTAAAATATTAAAATTTATCCGATTTTTGTTCCGATTTATCATTCCGATAAATCTTGATTTACCGATAAATCATTATTAGGTGCCTAAACTGATTTGTTCCGATTTCCGAAATCTACAAACATGCTTCCGAGTTTTAAATAAGGAAGAAAATAAATAAAAAATAAGTAAAATAGTTTCTTTTTTTATTCCCGAATTTTAAATAGGAAAAAAATCAAGTAAAAATGAATACAAATTAAGTCCTCTTTCATTCTAAAACTATGATCTAAAAAATGGAATGAAAATACTTTACTATGATACTATCCCACCACTTACATCTTCCATTTAAAAAAATCAGGAACCCAGCCTTAAACTTTTTTAACTAGATTTGCCACACCTTTTACATTTTGTTTAATCCCATTTTTTTTTCCTGAATAAGATAAATTTAATAAAATGGATAATGGGCAAAAATGTCATTTTTTAAATATTTTATTACACAAATAACGGTATTAAATTTTTTAACCAAAAATATCAGCCTATTACATATTTCCAAAAAAAATAAAAAATTTTAAATAGTTGTGATACACATTCCGGAAATGCGTATCACCCTTCTTTTGAAGGTGATACGCATTTTTGGAATGCGTAACACAATCAATTTTTTTCTTATTTTTTTTTATTTTCTATGTAATACCCATTTGACAAATGCGTAATAGTATTACCCATTTTGGAAATGCGTAATACAATGGCATTTTTGGCCAAAAAATTCAGAAGTGGTATCCTCGTCAAAAAATTAAAAAAAGGGGTATTTTTGGCATTTTTCCTAATAAAATCTAACATTTTATGGAATTTGAATCAAACCAAATTTGGTCACGAATATGGGGCTTATTTAAGCCTCGACCAAAAATTAGTACTCCCTCTGTCCCCCTTGGTTCTTTACCTTGGGGGACGTAATTCTGGCACGGATTTTAAGGTGCAATTTGCGGATAGTTTCATAATTTATTTTTTAAATTTTCTTTTTTTGTATAAAAATAGAATTGTTCTATTTTTATACAAAAAAAGAAAATTTAAAAAATAAGTTATGGAACTATACTTTTTAGGAGCCTTAAAATGCGTGTCGAGCAGTGAAAAAGAAATGTAAAGAAATGGGAGGGACAGAGGGAGTAGTAATTTTATTACAAGCTCAATACTCTTTGTGTACCGTTTTCCATATTTGAATTGGAGGTAAAATTTTCCTACTCATTGTCTATACTTGCTAGAAAGCTTTTCTCCTAATATACGATCTTCTTTTATTTTTACATCGTAGATATGCGTTTCAAATATTTAATATTAGAAATTATTGTAACAGTTAAATTTAATGAACAGGTTACAAATTGAAAGCGCATGTATGAGGTGCAGTCTACTGCTCTGTGTAGGACCGACTTTCTTCAAATATGTCTGGTCTTTATAATTTTATTATTATATTATTTAGAGAAAATTGGGCCCGAGGACAACCTCAGGGATCTCCCCTGAGGTTATAAGAAATATTGCTTATAAAATAAGGGGCCCCGCGGGGGCAGTTTTGTAAATTTAAATTTTTATAAGTAATTTACACAAATGTCCTTAAAATTTATATTGATTTGTTCTATTCTCAGGGTTCTAACCTGAGGTCATCCTCAGGCACATGAAACCCTATTATTTATACTTAAACTTTTTAATAATTTAAAATCTTTTAAAGAATCTTGTTTCATCGATTTTTTAAATCCGGACTATATTCCAAAAAAAATAATTGGACATGTTTGATCTGGTTTTTCAATCGTGGGATCGCCTGGGGTTTCATCGAATTTTTACATAAATATAATGATTTTATTATACAAATTTTTTTTAATGATTTAATTTTTCAATCTTGTTTCGTCGGACTTTTTTGAATTCGAAATTTTTCTCAAAATTCGAACCTGTATTATAATGTGACTCTTTAAAATTTATGCCAACTTGATATTGTTAGAGCTTGGTGATCTATCTTCCTAGATTTTTTTCATGGACGTTTGTTGTGAAAACACGTACCACGTACAATCTGTGTTCTCATAACCGGATCGGGTATCGAAGCGGAAGCCCTACTGGTTACTGGTTCGATTGGTTCAACCGGCTCGACCAGTGGTTCAACCGGTGTGACGTCATAATTATGTAATATATAATTATATATGTTTAATATTATATATATATATATATAAAATTATATATATTTAATATTATATATATATAAAATTATATATATTTAATATGATATATATATATAATTATATAAATATATAATACAATATGAAAATTATGAATAAATTTTGTAAAAAACCTGGTTTTTTTCTCATAAACCGGTTTTTTTCTCATAAACCGGTTTTTTTCAGATTGTACCGGTTTTTTTCAGAACTCATAAACCATTTTTTTTTCAGAAAACCGGTCACCGGTCCGGTTCGGTACCGGTTTTGTCCGGTTTTTGGCCGGTTTTGGCCGGTTCTGAACAGGAAAATCGGAGGACTGGTTTTATGGGTGAACCGAACCGGACCAGCCACCGGTTAGCGGTCGGACCGGTTGAACCGGCCGGTCCGGTCCGGTTTTAATAACACAGGTGACAATACGTGTTTAATGTGATTTTTGATGTAAATGTAGGGAATTCATCATTTATACGTACGGCAAAAATTGTTTGCGATAAGTATTTTTCCAACATACGATAGCTAACGTTTGTTTCGGACCATTTAATTTTTTTTTTTTTTATCAGCTTAGCCTAAGTTATATTCATTTTAATAGACCGAGAAGCGCCCTCGATTACAAAGAACATGGAGTATCCAGAAGCAGTCATGAAAGCCTTAATAGATAGAGCAAAAAATCACTCTTCTTGTTATGAAGCGCATGTTGATAGATGCTAAACAGAGCACACCTGAGGTGGTATGCGTGTTCTAGTTATATGCGACACGATCGTGAATACAATTCGAATTTGGTCCAATAAATGGCATAATTCACAAAGACGGATATGGAAAATGACCTGACTGATCTGAATATGACTTTCAGGTTAAATGTTCTATTTCTTTGTTCACATTAAGTTGATATCTCAGTTCTTGTTGGTAAACTTTTTGCATGTCATGCATATGTTGTAATTTGATTTAAGCAAACAAACTTGAAATCGCGTAAAGGTACTGGCACCCTACCTGCTATATAGCATTCGGTACTATCCTAAGGTGTTTGTGCTTGCCTAGAATATAGTTTCACACTTGTGATCAACCTGGTCCCAAATGGATCGGAGGCTTTACTGCTACATGTGCAACTGCATTGTTTTTCTGTCTGAAGGCGCTCAGTTTACCTTATCGGAGGCATTCATTGGATAACAACTATGGGAATAAACTGTGTGGAATGTTAATACACTTTTGTAGAAGTGGACTTTGATATGATAACAACGCCTTTAGGAGATCGAGCTACCTTGTATTTTGTATTTTTGACCTTACAACTAGTGATAAAATAATGAATTCATATGACATATTATAATCAATAAAATATAAAGAAATTGAGGAAACTTTTTTGATTGTATATTTGTACTATCAGTATCAGTCTAACAAGTTCTTTAAAAAACGAGTCAATAGTTTTTTTTTTTTCAAAAAAAAACTGGTGACTCGTTTTTTAAAGAACAGAAAAAAAAACTAGTGACTCGTTTTTTAAAGAACTTGTTAGACTGATACTGATAGTACAAATATACAATCAAAAGAAGTTTGCTTAATTTCTTTATATTTTATTGATTATAATATGTCATATAAATTCATTATTTTATCACAACCGGGGAAGTAGCTCAATTGATAGAGCAAATTGTCTATCGAATATAGTATCATACATGATCTTATTTGGTTTGTTGCAAAACAAGGTTCGAGGTTTGACTCCCTCTCCATAGTATTTTTCCTTTTATTTACATTAGTACATTCGCAATTTACAATTATTTTTAGCTATAAACACCAAGAATGAAAACTGCCAAGGACCAGAACATACTGTCAGTATGCAGTACAGAACTACTAACGCCAGCAGATACAATCTTCCACAAGAGGAGAGCTAGCTCCCACTAGTTGGAAACTTGGAATGTATCCATGAGGACCTTGACTAGCAATGCCTAAAATAAACTTGCCTGTGGTGATTTCAAATCAGCAACCAATTCAAGGGTAAATGTCTGACCTGAACCAAAAACATGAATTATTATTACAAACACCTCAGTCTACCACAGCACCACTATCACGTACTGAATGAGTTATGCATACATCAAAAATATCTCCATGAAAACAAGAAAACAATTCTTTGTTAAGTAGAAAGCAGTATCTTCATAAGGTGGCCCTGCATGAAATCTAATAATCAAGGTCCCTACACGGTCTCCGTATTACTCTGTAGTATAAGTAGGATTTAACTAGATTTTATACCTTTTTTTTTAAAATTTTAAGATAAAAAAAAAAAAATTTAATCAGATATGATTGCAGTTCGTGAAATTTTCGAATGTAAACTTTTAAAGATCTGTATTGTAACAAATGTGACTTTTAATTGAAGAACTTCAATACGAACTAGATTTTTGTAACTGAACTTTTTTGACTTTTACTATCAGCTTTTCTTCTATGTAATCTTGAGCACTTGATTTGTCGAATGTCTAGTGTCTTGTCGTGATCGCCTCCGCATCAACTAGTGACTTTAGGAGGGGGAAAGTATTATGTATAATCAGATTCTAGATTGATATTGTATAAGATCATGAAAGCTGAGACAATCTCCCTGGACTGGTGCAAGGCTTCATTTGGGTTGTGTATCCGATAAGAAAATGCACAAAACTTACATAAAAAAGAAACAGTGTATATACAAAATGTGTTACCGATACATCAAAAATACCTCCGATCCTTAGTCCTTACCAAGAAGAAAACTAACAAGTTTAGGCCTAATTCAGTGTTAGCAAAGACAGGGATTTGAAAAGCAAAAACTTTGAACATTAATTCGCATAAACTCTTTCAGTCAGAGTTTAAAATCCAAAACAAATATTAAGCAGACTAAAAACTTCTTCATAAAGTTATCATCATCTCAAAGTTATCCCCAACCTCCTCACCATGCAATAGCTCTACTGGAGAACACGACGAACCTGTCCCTTCACCATGCAATAGCTCTGGAGAACACGACGAACCTGTCCCTTCTGCCTCCTCAGTACCCGCTTGATCAATCTTTCCATCAGAAGCAGCATTACTTAAGTTCCTGTATTTCTGTCCATAAAACTTTCCATAAATCTTGGCATGGATATCAAGACAGGCCTTTACCTTGTATATGTGGATGAGTTTAAGAACCGTTTCCCAATACTCCACATCATTTGCGGAGCCAAAACCCATCTGCAACTGAATTTCAGACTGTAATACTTTAAGTTCATTGTGGCTTTTACCTTGCAATAGATTCTTGACATCTGCTACAGTAGTCGAGAGCAAACCCCTTGGATCATCAAGAAACTCTGCAGCACGCACTCTAGCCCAAAAGGCCATTCTTTCCTGATGTCCTTCTTTCTTAATCATCTTTTCTTCCCCATTCTTCACCTTCCCAATCTCTCTAATTTTGTCAATTTCCCCCCTCTTCTCTTCTATCACCGAACACTTTACTTGAAGTGACAGATGAGAATTCTTCGTTTTCGCAGGCCTAGTACCTATCCTCTTCTCTTCCATCACGGAACACATTACTTTAAGTGGCAGATGAGAATTCTTCGTATTTGCAGGCCTAACACCTATTACATCACGCTCAATCTTCTTTTTCGAAACATATTTCTCCCCTATATTCGTATCATCAACCGGTTCAGACTCGATCTTTATCGCTCTTTCTCCCTGCCTCTTACTCTCTTGTTTCACCGAACACATAATCTGAAGTGGCAAATAAGAACTCGTACTCGCATTATGTGACTTGATCTTTTTTGCAAGTTTCGAAGCCGTATCATCTTGAGTAATCTTCCTCTTCTTACTCTCTTGCTTCTCCTTCTCGCTTTCGTATTCGTTCTTGTTGGAAATTTCTGCAGGTAACCGATATCTACATTTAGTTTCCATAACAGAATACTCGTTAGACATGAACTAGAATTATCTCAACTCTCAAGCAAAATAAAATTATGTCTTTTGTTTCTTGCAAGTAAAATCTTAAACTCTTTATAAGACTTTGTTAATGTTCTCCAGTTCGTATGGGCTTGTATTTATAGACATTTGTAATAAGAATCGAAATCCTAGTCAGTGTAGGATTACTCAACCCTTAATCCTGCTTTTATCCTAGTCCGTATGGGTCTTGTGTTTTACTACCTCCGTCCCAACCAAATGTTTACATTTGGTTTGGGCACGGAGACCAAGGAAAAATATAAAGAAGAAGGAGAGAAGTAGGAAAAATGAGTAAAATGGTGGGACCCATCACTATATAATGTATAAAATGAGTTAGTGGTGAAAATTAGTGGATGTAGTTGATTTTTATATTATAAAACTTTACTATTTTAGGAAAGTTTAGAAATGTAAAGAATTGGATGGGACATCCCAAAAAGAAAAGTGTAAACAAATGAATGGGACAGAGGGAGTATGTTATTAGACCATCTCCAACCACTACCATCTATTAGCTAAAAAGTCTAGGTGTCACTTTAATATACATTAGCTAAAAAATATAGCCCTCCAACCATTAGACCCGTTAGCAATAATTATAGATATCCTCCATCTCGTCTTCTATATTTGTTGAGTTGTAGTCATTAGCTAAAACATCCATGTCAGTTTATGCCATATTTAAACTAGACCTACACATTAATATATACTCCCTCTGTCTCTAAATACTTTTCCCATTTCAAATGGACACGTTTGCCAACGCACACTTTTGATCGTTAATATCTTCAATTTCGTATTTGTATTAAATATAAAAACTTCACTGTATTAAAGTACTCATAAATACGAATCCAACAAGATCACTCATGACTATATTTGGTCTTATAGATTAAACGTAAATTAGTAATTTATCTCATGTTATGAACAGGGCCGACATTTCAAATGAGCAAGGTATAATGAGACAGAGGGAGTACCACTTAAATGAATTCCTACCCATCCATTACATAATATATACTGTTTTTAAATTATAGCTAACCATTATAGCTAATACCATTGGAGCACAACCCCTTACAGGTTCAGCAAATTTTAGCTAACTATTATTTTAGCTAATCATTATACCTACTATCCTTGGAGATGCTCTTACCGAGTCAAACTTTCAAAACCTGGGGTTTGCACCGGTTTTTGGCCTATTTTTTTAATTAATCTTGATTTGTCCGATTTTTATTTAATTTTGAACTTTACTCTGTAATCTATATTTTACTTTTTAATAATTTTTAATAATAACTGAAACCTTTTTTTTGAACGTAATAGTACCAAATTTTGATTATTATTATATTTATTTATTTAATATTATTATTTTATTTATTTATTATAAATATATATGCATACACTACTTCTACTAAAAATTTCTACTATAAATTTATATGTTACACACATCTATTTTTATTATAAGTGTTGTGGAATAAAAACTAGGTTATGAATATAACGGATAGGGTTTGTGTATTTAATGCTAGGGTGCGTGAGTTTCGTGCTTTAATGGCTGCTCTCGTGCTCGTGGCTAAATCTGCCTTCACAATATGCCTACGTACTTTGATGAATATCAAAGATCAAGCCAAAAAACGTAGTTCTGAGAATGAGGGGTCAGGCCCTTATATAGGCTGAGAAGCCTAAGAATTATGGTAGGAATAAGAGACTTGGTGGGCAAGCCACCGCCTCAAGGAAGGTTCTGGATCTATTCCTTTTAGGAATCAGTTTCCATGTTGAGATATGTATCTTGGAGGCTAAGTCAGGCAAGAGTTATATCCTTGTTTGACTCTTATTTGCTGAGCTGTTTATTACCCATAATATTAATTACGAAATTAATATTATAATTAGGGTTTGGGCCTATCTGGTGGGCCCCACGTTTGGACCATTCTAGGTCCAAACGTGTCTTTAGGACTTACTTTTAGCCCATATCATTTGCCCCCCAACTTCTAGGAAAACTGATAAGGTTTTCCTTGAAGTTATAACGGCCTTATTTGAGACTTGGGTCAGGGTTCATTGCTCTTACGTGAGTATTTTCAACAACATCATTTTAGCGTAAAGCGTGGAGTGACCGACGCATTTACGACGATGTTGAACGACACTAATCAGTGTTAATGGCACTATACAGCGCTAATCAGCCTTAAACAACGTTTAAACAGTGTTAAACGATGTTAAATGGCGTAAAACGGCACTAACGGCACTAATCGGCGCTAATCTGTGCTAACAGGCACTAAACAGTGCTTAAACAGCACTAAACGGTGCTAATCGGCACTAAACTGTGCTAACAGGCACTAAACAGTGCTTAAACAGCACTAAACGGTGCTAATCTCGACTTCTTTTTAGCACTGAAAATCATACGAGATTCGCTGAAAAAGTCGAGATCTAGGTCTGAAAACTATCCGAGGTCCGCTGAAAAAGTTGGGATCCAGGACCACGAACTAGCCCGTGATCGGCCGGATCAAGAGCTAGCTCGTGGTCGGCCGAAGGACTTGAATCCAAGGTGATCGGCCGGGAGCTGGTTGGCTGGGGGCTGGTCGGCCGGAGCTCCTCCTCCGGAGGTGGTCGGCTCCAAGGTGGTCGGCCAGGAGGTGGTCGGCTGCGGCCCTTCGTGCGTCGTGGTCGATTGCCTCTCGGCTAGCTAGGCGACCCGGACGTGAAAATCATTCGTGGTATTGAGGATCAAGAACCTTGATCTTGATCTCAAGTCACTATTTTGGTCATTCATGACTTTGTTGTCTTTCGGATCAAGAAACTTGATTTCGATCTTAAGTCATCAGGGATCTAGGATTCAAAATCATCCGTGACTCTAAGGATCAAGAACCTTGATCTTGATTTTAAGTCATCAGTTTGGTCCTCCGTAACTTCTGACGATATTACTCCTTAACTTATGATTAGCACTGCTAATCTTGTGATTGTGGTTGATCTCCTTAATTAACTCCTTAAGCATATTTAGCTTTTCAGAAGTCACTTGTTTTGCAGCTCCAGCGACTATATCTGCTATTTCTCTTCTGGCATATATGAATTACAACGATTATTTCTGTAAAACGCGGATAGTTTCTGTCCTTTATTTCATCTATAAACGATAGATGATCTGTAAATGCGAACCAAACTGAGATTCAACCTGATATAGCAGGTGATGCATTTTCTATAAAAGAGGAGAAGTAGCCTTCATTTCTTCATTTCAGAGCTCTCAAATTCTTAAGCTCTCTAGCTTTCAAGTTGTGAGATCAAGTTCCAGCTTCGAGATCAAGGTTCAGATTCAAGATCAAGTTTCAGCTTCAAGATCAAGATGTCGGAAGGTGATCGCCCAATGGCTCCCCCTGTCTCCATGATGGAAGCTATGACGAAGAGGAGTAGGATGAGAACAGCTAAAGGTAAAGAAGAAATCAAAACTCCTTCATACGTTGAACATAGATTTGAATCCTTGCTAGATCTTCTAAATGTTATGAGGGACACATTCCCAAACTGTGCTAGCTTAGATTCTTTTAACAGTCCCAGTAAGTTGAAGGAAAAAGATGTCCAGGAAATAAGGGACACATATCATTTTCCAAGTGCTATTAAAGTTCGTCTTCCAAACCCATCAGATAGGACCTGCAACTGGAATCCTGAGAGGATTTTTGTTTACTGGGGTGCCCTTGATGCTGGGTTCGGATTCCCGGTTGATAATTTTATCATTAGATTGCTGGCGGAGTATCAGATCCATCCTTGTCAGTTGTATCCCAACTCTTGGAGATACATCTCTATTTTCTTAATAAGATGTCGTCAATTGAGGATCCTACCGACTACTACACTGTTTCGAAGTATCTTTGTGGCCAGTAACTCTTCTGATCACAAGAAAGGATGGGTTAGCCTCAAGCATCGGGCTAAAATTCCACACATGGTGAATCCCTTCTCCTTACCAGATTCTCAACATTTCTGGGAAAAGGAGTTTGTAGTCCTTGAATGAAAAGGCGGTGATTGGGGTAATTTCTTTGTGAATAGATTCGGATCCGTAGAAGATAGTAAACACTTCGTGTGTGACCTTGATGACTCAGAGTTGCAGGATCGAGATTGGCTTCTTGCCGATGATGGCCGTTCCTACTATAAAAGTTTTCTGAATGAAAAGAACCTTATTGAGGCTGGCCTTAGCTTTCTTTCCGTTGAGGGTAACTTTCTTACTTGAACTTACTATGAACTCTGTTTGTTCTTATCCCGATGTTTTTTCTTTGTATTTCAGCCGCCGAGGAGATTGATAACCGCCCTCAGAATCAACCGAATGTGACTAAAAGAATGAAGAAGAAGGCTGTGGAGTTACTGAATCCCACTAAGCCTCATATCCCTACTTTTTTGGAGCGCTGCACTCAAGGTGGGAAAAGATCCCGTAACGTTGATGGGATTATCAGGACCCCTTTTATGCCGTCGTGGGGCATATGCGAACAAGACTCAGTTTGTGGAAGTCCTGACCTAGCTCTAGACTGGTCCAAACTTTCAATCACTCCTCCTGACAGAGTGACTTTACATGCTGGAGACAAGATGAATGAAAATCAGCTTCTGGGCGCTCAAGCCTTGTATCAGGTATGACACTTCTCTTAGTAATTTCGGTGTGATTTAGCCTTTACGAACTTCTTATGCCTTATCAACTTTTTCGTTGTAGGCAAATGCCTACTTCCAGGTTGTTTCTACCCAAGGCCTGGCTTTCAGGGATGAGAATATATCCTTGAAGACTGATTCAGCAAGGTTCAAGAAAGATATTGATGATCTACACTCTCAAGTTACCCGTGCTGAAGCAAATGCTCTATCCTCCCGAAAGCAGCTTGCCTCCTTGGCCCAAAAGAAAATGAATGATGCTAACAAATTGATTAAAGCCTATCATAAGTCTGAAGAGTTCCTGAAATTCATGGATGATCACGATGATGAGGTGCGCCCCTATAATATGTCTGTTGGTTGGGATAAAGCCATCAGCGCTTTGAGTCATAGGCATCCTTCTGTTGTCAACCTGGCTGATTTTCCTTGCCCTAACTGGGGTGTCAACCCGGCTGATCTAGCTTCTGGTTCGGGAACTAAAATTGTTCCTCAGACATCAGGGTCCGGCTCCAAAGGCAATCATCGACGTTCTGGATCCAACTCCAAGGGAGCTGTCCCAGTTGCTAGCCAAGACTCATCTTATTCTGGCTCCTGTGGGAAGAAACCCCCACCCACGAGGAAAGTTGGAGTGGTTCGACAACCAATCCCTGGCAAGAGACTGATCCGAAATGAGGGTAGTTCAAGCTCATCTTCTGGAGAGGAAGAGACTGAAGTTGTGAAGACTAACGCGCAGTCGATGGTAGTTGTCGAACAAGGCGGTGCCGAGGAAGAGACTTCAGATGATGATTCGGATGAGGAGGAGGATTCAGATGAGGAGGAGTCAGGCGAGGAGAGCGGCGAGGAAGAATCCCCGGCTAAGTAGGTTGGGTACACCCCATGGCCTTGCATGGCCTTGTTTAGCCGCTTGTGGCTTTATTTCATCAGCTTTTTATTCAGCGTCCTTCGGGACTTAAACTTTATTTTGCTGTGTTGTAACTTAACTTGAATCATGGCCCTTCGGGGCGTTTTACTTATGCATTTGTTTCCCTTATTCGTATGTTCATTTATTTTCGGTACTTTGCCTTTCCAGACTTACACTCAACAGGTGCTTGGTACATAAACAAAACATAGAATCATAGAATGGAAATCAGATTTGCATTAATAACTCGAAAGAGGGTTCAACCCTTACATAGATACTATGGTCTTACTCGGGGTACTAGACCCTGGAATGGTTTCATCGAACCTTATTTCTACTTCTACTAATAAATAGATAAAAGCCAAGTCCTTACTAGGAAGGCTTATACATAATAAATCTTTAAGTTCAGAGCATGCCAAGTTCGGGGCACTTCATTCCCATCTAATGTCTCCAACTTGTATGATCCTCGTCCTAGTGTCTTCCGGACTCGATACGGCCCTTCCCAGTTAGGGGCTAGTTTTCCCTTCTGGCCAACTCCAGAAGCCTCGATCTTCCTCAGAACTAAGTCACCATGCTGAAAGAACCTTTCCTTAACCCTGTGGTTGTAATAAAAGGATGCTTTCTTTTGATGCTCCGCATTTCTGGCGTTTGCCTCGTCCCTGACTTCATCAATCAGATCTAGGGCGAGCCTCATGCCTTCTTCATTAGTCTCATGTTCGAATGCCTCAACTCGAGGTGATGCATGCATGATCTCTAGTGGCACAACTGCCTCAGCTCCATAAGCTAGCAGAAACGGGGTTGCTCCGGTGGTCACCTTACAAGTAGTGCGATAAGGCCAGAGTATAGGCAGCAACTCATCCACCCAAGTGTTCCTTGAGCGTTCGACCTTTTTTTTTAGTCCATCAAGGATGATCCGATTGGCCACCTCGGCCTGTCCATTTGCTTGCGGGTGTGCTACTGAAGTAAAACGAAGTTCAATAGCGTTTCCTTACAGTACTTTTTGAACTCCTCATTGTTGAACTGCGTCCCATTATCCGTCACAAGGATTCGCGGGATGCCATATCTACAAATTATGTTCTCCTAAAAGAACTGGGCAACTTGTTTGGTGGTTATCTTGGCTAGAGGCTTAGCCTCAATCCACTTGGTGAAGTAGTCAATGGCGACTATCAGAAACTTCCTCTGTGCCGAAGCCATAGGGAAAGGACCTAGTATGTCCATCCCCCACATTGCAAAAGGGATGGGAGAATTGACCGATGGTAACATCTCAGGCGGCTGCCTTACAATTAGAGCGTGCTTCTGGCACCTATCACACCTCTTGACATAATTCTGTGCATCGGCCAGCATCTCTGGCCAATAGAATCCCAGACGGGTTATTTTGTGAGCCAGGGCCCTGCCCCCCAAGTGCTGCCCACATATCCCTTCATGAACTTCCTCCAAGGCTTCTCTTGCCTCTTGGGGCCTCAAGCACTTCAAGTACGGGACGACAAATGATCTCTTGTATAGGATGCCTTCAATCAAGGCATATCTTAATGCTCTCACTGATAGCTTTCGTGCCTCCAAGGCATTGTCAGGGAGCCAACCTGTTTCGAGGTGAGCTTTGATAGGGTCTATCCAACAGCTTACCACATCAATTGGTGCTACCAACTTAAAGTTGACAGTCGGGGCCTTCAAGACCTGGAAGTAAACACTCCCTGCATAATTCTCTATCTCAGAAGAAGCGAACTTAGAGAGGGCATCGACCTTAACGTTCTCTTCTCTTGGAATGTGCTCTACATAGCACTCGTCAAATTGAGTCATGATAGCTTTCACAACTCTCAAGTATTTTGCCATAGTCTCATCCTTGACTTCAAACTCGCTATTCACTTGCGAGACTACCAGTCTTGAATCTCTACACACTTTGAGGTTCTTGACCCTCATGACTCTAGCCAAGCCCAGTCCGGCTATCAATGACTCATACTCAGCTTCATTGTTGGTAGTAGGAAAATCCAACTTTAAAGCACACTCAACTGTGAACCCATCAGGGCTTTGCAAAACCAAACCTGCACCACTAGATTTTGTTTTTGATGCTCCATCAAAATAGAGCACCCAATATTCCTTCTGATCAGCTACCAGTTCTTCATCTTTATCTTCACTCTCAGGGGTGGTTATTATCTCCTGCCCCCGACTTCTTGGTTGCCAATGGTGCATTCAACCACGAAGTCAGCCAATGCCTGAGCCTTGATGGTTGTTCGAGGCTTATACTTGATATCAAATTCTCTAAGATCTACAGCCCATTTGATTAGCCGTCCACTGGCCTTTGGGCTATGCAATATGTTCCTTAACTGCTGGTCCGTCAGGACTTCAATTTTGTGCGACTGGAAGTATGGCCGTAGCTTCCTCGAGGCTATTAGTAATGCCAATGCAAACTTCTCTATAGTCGAGTAATTCAACTCAGCCCCATGCAAAACCTTGCTCACATAATAGATAGGTTTTTGAACCTTTTTCTCTTCTCGAACAAGGACAGCACTCAATGCTTGTTCGGATACTGCCAGGTATAGGTAGAGAGTCTCCCCGAGACTTTGTTTGGCCAACAACGGGGCTTCAGCCATATACTTCTTCAGCTGCTCAAAGGCCTCTTGGCTTTCTGTAGTCCACTCAAAATTTTTCACATTTTTCAGGGCCTGAAAGAAAGGCAAGCACTTATCACCAGACTTGGAGATGAATCTTCCTAGGGCCGCAACTCGACCAGTTAGCTTCTGTACATCTCGTATAGAGCGGGGTGGTTCCATGTCTAAGATTGCATTGATCTTATCAGGATTGGCCTCAATGCCTCTTTTCGAAACCATCAATCCCAAAAACTTTCCTGATCCAACACCAAAAGCACACTTGGCTGGATTCAACATCATCTTGTGGTGCCTCAGCACTTCGAATGCCTCTCTGAGGTGCTTAATGTGATCTACCTGGCAAAGGCTCTTGACTAACATGTCATCAACATAGACCTCCATGGTTTTTCCAATCAGATGGGCAAATATCTTATTTACCAGTCGTTGATAAGTTGCTCCTGCATTCTTTAGACCAAAAACCATAACGAGATAACAAAAAACACCAAAGTCAGTTATGAAAGATACCTTAGGGATGTCATCCTTGTGCATCTTAATTTGGTTATAGCCGTTGAATCCATCCATGAAGCTCAACATCTCATGTCCAGCAGTGGCATCTATCAATATATCTATCCTCGGTAGGGGAAAACAATCCTTTGGACATGCATCATTCAAATCGGTGAAATCTATACACATCCTCCACTTTCCATTTGCCTTCTTGACCATCACCGGGTTAGCTAACCACTCAGGGAACTGAATCTCTTCAATAAACCCAGCTTCCAGCAGCTTGTCAACTTCTTGCTTAATGGCCTCTTGCCTCTCAGGAGCAAAATTCCTCTTCTTCTGCTTTATTGTTTTTCGTTTAGGATCAACATTCAACCTGTGAGTTATGAGTTGGGGATCAATCCCTGGCATGTCAGCTGCAGTCCAAGCAAAAACATCACTGTTTTCCTGCAAGAAGGCCGTCAACTTGCCCTTCAAGGGTTCCTTTAGTGAAGCTCCTATATAAGTAACTTTCTCAGGGTCACCCAACTCTAAAGGTATGGGGACCAAATCCTCTGCTGGCTTCCCTCGGTGTTCATCTTCATCATGGGTAACTGAATAGTCCCTTCAACTTTGGACTCCACTCCATTAAATCCGTAGATTGGCATATTGGTAGGGGTAAGCTGAGAGTCGGTGTATCCCATCTTTATAAATGCATCATGGAACAAAATATCAACAGAAGCTCCGTTGTCTATCAAGACTCGCTTCACTTCTGAATTTCCAGTCACAGGGGTTATGACCAACGGGTCGTCATGGGGGAACTTCACCCATTCAAGGTCAGAATCATCAAAACCAATCGCAATTTCGGTTCTAGCACGTTTCGGGGCTTCTCCCACGATGTGCATCACCTCTCTGGTATACGCCTTTCGAGAGTTTCGAGTTGTACCAGCCGTTGTCGGGCCTCCCCAGATCATGTTGATAACTGGCCCTCGAGGCTGTGTGTTACGATCACGATCATTATCAGTCGAGGATTCGTCAGTATAGGGGCCAGAGTAGTCAAAGTATTCCCGATCTCAGATCTGCAAGGCATGGCCACTAGGTCCAGGAGGGTAGTTAGGCAGACCATACATAGGGTTGGTATTCCTGGGGAGATCCGTAGTATGGATCTGTACTCCTGGCAGCGGGCGACTGTGATCAACTAGAGGAGAAACCAGCGTCTGAAGGGAGCTGGTTCCCTGACTCGGGTAGATGACCAAAGGTAATGTCCCCTCGGTATGGGGATTCGTCCCTGGAGGTTGAGAGACCTGAGTTTGAGTGATCGCCCCTGTGGTTGGGGGTACCTGTTCAGTGACAGGCGGAGCAGAGCTAAGAGGTAGAGCCTCGGTTACGATTGGCTCCGTAGTGCTTGGTGTTGTTCTTCGTGTTTGAACCATGGTCAATGTCTTCTTCCCACAGACGGTGCCAAATGTTGTGGAATAAAAACTAGGTTATGAATATAACGGATAGGGTTTGTGTATTTAATGCTAGGGTGCTTGAGCTTCGTGCTTTAATGGTTGCTCTCGTGCTCGTGGCTAAATCTGCCTTCACAAGATGCCTACGTACTTTGATGAATATCAAAGATCAAGCCAAAAAACGTAGTTCTGAGAATGAGGGGTCAGGCCCTTATATAGGGTGAGAAGCCTAAGAATTATGGTAGGAATAGGAGACTTGGTGGGCAAGCCACCGCCTCAAGGAAGGTTCTGGATCTATTCCTTTTAGGAATCAGTTTCCATGTTGAGATATGTATCTTGGAGGCTAAGTCAGGCAAGAGTTATATCCTTGTTTCTCTTTGCGGGGTCACCCCTGAGTGGCTTCGGCCATCGGAAGTCCTTATCCTTCTCGATCTCTAACAAGATTTGACTCCTAGGAGCATTCAACCTTGCATAGTCAGAAAATCTTGGTCCCATAATCTTCTTCGATGTTGACTCAGAGTCTTTGCTAGTACGGGGATACTTGTCCCTAGCATCATACTCTTGGTCTTACTTTCGTTTCTTGGAGTCGTTGTTACCCTTGCCATTACCTCCTGCAGCTTCTTTCTTCATGCTATCTTCAGCCTTGATATACTTATCAGCCCTTCGTTGGAGCTCGGCCATGTTTTCAGGAGGATGCTTGGCCAATGACCTTTTAAAGAACTCGTTAGTGGTTCCGTGTTCCAGGGCTACCATGGCCACCTTATTCTCCAGATCAGTGATGTTCAATGTCTCCTTGGTGAACCTTTTAAGATAGTCTCTCAGATTTTCGTTTTTCCCTTGTACCACATACATAAGGGATGCAGAACTAGCTTATAGTTGCCGTGTACCAAATTTTTTTGGATATGTTTTGACATGTGCTTTTATATGTTTTTTTTGTGCTAAAAAAATAATAATTTTTATATAATCACTTTCTTCAATAGTTATTATAATTTTAATATAATATACTTTAATTCTATATGTTATAAAACTTATATTATAAATTCTTAATTTTAATATGTTGCTGACGGGATTCGAACATTGGGTTATTAGTAGAGTAATTTGAAAATATAATATTCTTATCATTAGATCCAACAATTCTTAATTATTTAATAAAAATATAACGATCATTATTCATTATATTGTTGAACTGCTGAACCAAAAAACGAAAAATTGTACTCAAGTTGGTTTTATTATAAACATATAAATTTTTAATATATTTTTTAATGATTGAAGATAAGATGCGATATTTTTGGGTATATATTAATTATTGTAAGATTATGTTTTAAAATTAAAAAAGTAACATGTTTTAATTAGAAAATAAATATTTATAATTGAAAAATATGGTATAATTGATGTTTTTAGATTTTGTAAAATGTAATATCTTTAATTAAAAATTAACGGGTCTTAATTTAAAAAGGCAATCGATTATTTAGTATGAAATAATATTATTTTATTATTTATTAATTAGAATCAAAGACCAAAAATTACAAAAGCAAAAATTTTCAATGTTTCATTTTCGCCTGTAATAGTATAGTACTCCATCCGTCCCATCCATTTCTTTACATAAACTGTAATATAATAGTATAGTACTCCCTCCGTCCCATCCATTTCTTTACATAAAAAACTGTGACATGCATTTTAAGGTGCATTTTAAGGATAGTTCTATAACTTATTTTTGATATTTTCTTTTTTTTGTATAAAAATAGGATTGTTCTATTTTTATAAAAAAAAGAAAATATCAAAAATAAATTATAGAACTATCCTTAAAATGCACCTTAAAATCCGTGCCGGAAATTGGTCCGCAAATATAAATAATTACATGGGACAAAGGGAGTATATACTATACAATCGAATGATAAATTACAAAAATAACCATTTTTGACAAAAATAACCATTTGTATACTCCATTAGCACCTGGGTATCCCAAGTTATATAACAATTTTTTTATAAGATCTAGTATACTCTT
This sequence comes from Kitagawia praeruptora, assembly GCA_037693485.1. NCBI lineage: Eukaryota > Viridiplantae > Streptophyta > Magnoliopsida > Apiales > Apiaceae > Kitagawia > Kitagawia praeruptora. Next base: position 21,210,492 of record CM075347.1, read on the forward strand.
AACAATGGGATATTCCATATGCATGATACTTTATTGATAATTAGATATTTCATATAAAAGTGGACACTTCAGGTCCATAAGTTATAAATTGATTAAAATTTTGAAAATAATTATATATATTTATTTTTTATAAAACAAGGTTGAAGTTGGCTTTCACCCCTGAACTTTGGTGATGAGTATCAAATCATGACTAAATAATTTTTCTTAATTTGAAGATTGCTCCGTCAACGTTAACTTTGGCCAGATTAGAAACGGGTGAACTCCATTGCTCTTGAGCCATGCTAACTGCATTAACAGATTATAATGACTGTCCTCCTAGATTTTGAGATAAAGTATACTGACCAAGAAGGTTTTTAGCGGACTGAACTACAAACGCAGCAGAACAAGTTTTTTCTTTCCAAACTATCTCATTTCGGGCCTGCGAAATGGACCATGCAACCATGGCAGCCTCTTCCAATTCGCCCATACCTGCCCTATCAGTTAGCTCACTACAACAGAGGTGAAAATCTGTTTCGAACCAGCTGCCAGTGTTAACCCAAGATCGATACCAGAAGGCTCTAGCAAATGAACACTCTACAAGTACATGAAAAATAGTTTCTGCAGAGGTACGACTGAAGGGGAAAATACCATTCACTGGAACATGTTTCTGCTGAAGCTGAACACAAGTAGGAAGAGAACATGTGACTGACTGACTACCCTCCATAGAAAATTTCTGACCTTAGGTGAAATCTTTAAATTCAAGATTTTTCGCCAAAAACCCGCAGAATAATCCGACAATTTTCCTAAGCTTGATCATCAGAATATGCAATTGTCCAAAGCTTGATCATCATTTTTTTTCTAGTTTTAATATTTTATATATGAAGCACGCCTACTGACATGCTCCGCTCTATGAAGCATAGAGAAATTCACAATAGCAAGCTATCAGAGTCCGATACGGTCACATATTAGAAAGCAAATGCTCAAACGAGCTTAATTACAGTACTTGCAATGAAAACAAACAATCCACATGCCGATTCTTTGTTATGGCAGCCTTCCACAGGTTGTTCTTGCTTGAGTTTTAGCATCCATTGTAACTGAATCAATGTGCAGCTCACCCTTGTTAAGCGAAGCAGAATCAATCCCCTGCTCATCAACCACATACATCTTGCCAGCATCACAATTACCACTCGGCACAAAAACTTGACCACCTCAGGAGTTCCCAGCATATCAGAATATGCATATTGCTGCTAAGTATGTGATTAGATTTAAGCAAAGAAAATTGAGCTCATATCTTACAATATTGCAGTCATTTGATGAACCTTTACGAACTTCCAGGGTTTATCTCAATCTCTTTGTTCTAAAATGCAACTAAATTTAGACTGTTAGGGTTAAAACTTAAAACTGCTATCGATAAGTAAAACCTTTTCGTATTAGCTCTATACATGCATTTCATGTATTTCGAAGCGGTGTAGCGTCTAGCCCAATTAAGTAATCATTTGCTTATAATATATGATTGTTGCAGCTGTACAAGGCAATCGGTTGCCCTCTGGACACCTTCGAGCTTCTAGTATCACTTGTTACAATTTACAATTTACTAACATCTTTTATTTAAATAAAATGTATTAAAAAGCCAACATACATTGTTACATCAGTACTCTATTAGATCACAAGAGTATCCCAATGAAAGAGAGATTCAGGGTTGCAGCCCAAATGAGGGTATAGGCAAATGAAGAACTTATTAGTGGGGTAAAAGTTATACACTGTTTCACTCCTAGTGATGCTGTAAATTTCGACCTTAGAGCATCTCCAAGAGGCTCTCTACTCAAGTTCTTAACTCAAAAAATGAGGAGAAAGAATGAAAATGTTGTTCCAAGGGATTCTTAGTGACTCTTAAAAACACTAAGAGCCTCTTCTCTCTCCTCATTTCTAAGAGCCACTAGTTGCTCTTAACTTGTATTTTAATAATAAAATATACATATCCACCAATTCATGCACAACTTTTGGTTATAGTGGGGTTAATTTAAGAATAAATTATAAATAAAGAGCTAATATAAAGAGGATTGTTGGAATTTGACACATAAACCAATGTAATAACTTGCTAAGCGCTATTTATTTATAGACTTAATTGCACTTAAATGGCATAAACTATTTTGTTTTTGCAGTAAAATGACTCAATTATAAAAGTTGCCAGATGAATAGCCGAACTTTTATTTTTTTAACAATTAGATGCATTCCGTTAAATGAGTTAGACGGTGTTAGACTGTTCAAGGGTATTTCTGTCTAAAGTTTCCACCATCCCTGTTAGCTGCCGTTTTCACTACTCAATGTACTGTTGGGAAATCAAACCAATGGCGCTAAACAAGTGAGAGGCACACCAACTACAGTGAGCATGAACTCATGTAAGATGCTCTGGTAGTATGCATGGCCATTGCTCTGGTTGAGACGGTGATCATCGTTACCGGTCAGTGTTAAAATGTAGACATTGCCGAGTTTCTTTAAGGTGCACATGTCTTGCTACCTCTTAAATTCTCAAATTAGCAAATTAAGGGTACTTTTATATCAGTTGACAATTTATTTTAAGTAATCGCCCATCATGGCCAGTAAACAATAAACGATCATAGTAGTACGAGAAATACTAAAAATACCAAAATTAGCAATACAGAAGAGAGAGCCAGCACGAAGTTCAACAGAAAAGAAGCTCACATCAGGCAGATACTGTCTGTGACATCTTTCCTAATTCCTAATTTCAGCTAACCAACACCCCTCCCAGTATAAAGAAAACTTGACCACTAGTTTAAAGGCAACGGATAAAATTAAATTTGAACCCTCATAAAATAAAACCATTCAGTTACGAGTACATTGTACATATATTGCTTAGAGCATTCAATTACGAATACATATACTGCTTAGAGCATTCGGATGCCCACTGCAACACATCATTGTTAGGCAGCCTACCTTTATTAATTGTTAGGCAGCCGGCTTTTATTTTCAAACCCACCACTACTCTTCACCAACCTCCCCCACCTACTACAACCCCTTCCTATAAATACCCCCTCCCCTTCATTAGTTAAACACACCAAAACATCTTACTCTCTTCTCTCCCTCATATCTTAGTTTATAGCTGCTATATAGTCTGTCTAGTAGGAAACTTACCTTGCGGTAGTTTCAGGCAAGTCAGGATAGGGGGCCCTCGTGCTACTCTATTCTTTCGTTTTGGGTGAGTTAGTGTGAGAGTTTGGTCGGGCTGTAGCCATCTGAGTTTACAGCATTAGGAGTTCGTCCAGCTATTGCAGCCGCAACAAGGGGAGTCCTCCAGGTTATCCGGTCAAGTACCGAAGGGATAGTTCTGTCCAGGTTATCCGGTCAAGTACCGAAGGAGTAGTGAATCGCTGTATTTCTATTCAGTTGTGCCTCAAGTGTTACTTCGTAAACTTGAGAGAGAATATTCTAACCATTATTATCATTATAGTGGAAACATTCGGAGCAGGTCCCGTGGTTTTTACCTCTTTGGCTTAAGGGGTTTTCCACGTATAAATCTTGGTGTTCATCTGTCAATATCTGTTATTATTATTAACTGTTATAATCTCCGTATTTAATTTATGCAAAGACAGGAAACGGGAATTCCTAACAGTTGGTATCAGAGCTGGGGCCCACGTTGTTGGTGTCTAGGAAAGTGCTTTGTGCGCAGTGGTAACTTGATAAAGCGCCGTACTAATACGGAAGGCTCCCCAAACACATCCACTTTCCTGGCCAACTTGTGTGGTTCTAAGTGAGATTCCCATAGTCTTTGGTAAATTAAAATGGATGATTCTTCCAGTATAATGGTAAGCTTAACAGCTTCAAATTATCCGATGTGGAAAAGCAGAATAAAGGATTTGCTTTATAGTAAGGACTTGTTTGATCCGGTGGAGCTGAAAGAAGTCAAACCTGCAGCAAAGTCTGATGTTGACTGGAAGAAGATGAACATGAAAACTATCAGTCTCATTCGTCGATGGATTGATAATTCGGAGTATCATCATGTCTCTGAAGAAGAAGACGCTTATACACTTTGGACGACATTAGAGTCTACGTTCCAAGAGAAAAGTTCGCAAAATGTAACTTTTCTAGTTCGTCAGCTGGTGAACATGAGCTACCAGGATGGGAACAACATGTCAGAGCATATGAGCGAATTCCAAGGGTTGTTAAATCAACTATCAAATATGAAGATGGAGTTTGAACATAAATTCCAAGCAATATTTCTTCTCAATACTTTACCATCCGGTTGGGATACGCTAGTGGTGACAGTAACTAATGCTGTACCAACTGAGCAACTAACTTTGCGATCAATTAAGCAGAGTATCCTTAGTGAATCCATGAGAAGAAAGGTACAAGGAGTCAGCCAAGATTCCCAGGCTCTTGTTACTGAGAACAGGGGTAGAAACAACTATAGGGAGACAAACCGAGGGCGTAGTAAAAGCAGGAATTTTAGGAATTCCGGTGGAAAATCAAATGCCAATGTTGAATGCTACTATTGTAAGAAGAAGGGTCATTACAAAAAGGATTGTAGGGCCTGGCTCAAGCAACAAAACAATGGTCAGCAAGGGAAACATGCCGAGAAAAGTACAACAGCTGCTATGACAGAAGATGTTGTGATCCTTTCTTTTGGGGAAGAAGAATGCTTACATATTGATGATCAGAAGGTCGAATGGGTGATAGATACTGGAGCAACGTATCATGCAACACCTACTCAGGAATTCTTTACGACGTACAAGTTAGGGGACTTTGGTACTGTAAGAATGGGTAACTCAAATCAGTCAAAGATCGCAGGCATTGGTGACATCTGTATTGAGACAAACACGGGTTGTTCAATGACTTTGAAAGATGTCAGACATGTTCCGGACTTACGGCTCAACTTGATTTCTGGCATGGCGCTAGACAAGCAAGGGTACGTAAATACCTTCAGTGGTGGAAGGTGGAAGCTTACTACGGGTTCGTTGGTGGTTGCAAGAGGTTCCACTTGTGGCTCTTTGTACAAGACACAAGTGACGATGTGTTCAAATGAGTTGAATACAGTTGAAGATGAAGCTTCAACAAGTTTGTGGCACAAGAGGCTTGGTCACATGAGCGAGAAAGGGCTGCAGATTCTAGCAAAGAAATCCATCATTCCATTTGCTAAAGGAACTGCATTGCAGTCGTGCGAATATTGTTTATTCGGGAAACAACATAGAGTATCTTTTAGCAGTCCATTGAAGAAAAAGTCGGAGCTGTTAGAAAGAGTTTATTCTGATGTATGTGGTCCGTTTGAGGTGGAGTCCTTAAGCGGAAATAGGTACTTTATTACCTTCATTGATGAAGCATCTCGAAAGGTGTGGGTTGAGATACTCAAATCCAAAGATCAAGTGTTTGAGTACTTCCAGAAGTTTCATGCCATGGTTGAAAGATCAACAGGGAAACAACTGAAGTGCCTTCGTAGTGACAACGGGGGGGAGTACACTTCAAAAGAGTTTAAAGAGTATCTTGCAAAGCATGGTATCCGGCATGAAAGAACAGTTCCTGGCACCCCACAACAGAATGGCGTTGCGGAAAGAATGAATCGCACCATTGCTGAACGAGTCAGATGCATGTTGAAAATGTCTAAACTGCCGAAGTCATTTTGGGGAGAAGCTGTAAGAACAGCTTGCTACTTGATCAATCGATCTCCATCGGCACCTCTGAATTTTGAGATTCCAGAGAAGATCTGGTTAGAAAAGGATGTTTCCTATTCCTACTTGCGGGTGTTTGGATGCAAGGCTTTTGCACACATCCCAAAGGAGCATAGAACAAAGCTTGAAGATAAAGCAACTCCGTGTATTCTCGTTGGCTATGGGGATCCAGAGTTCGGGTATCGGTTGTGGAATCCTGAATCGAAGAAGATATTCAGGAGCAGAGATATGGTTTTCCATGAGTCTCAAAATTATGAGAATTTTGGGAGCACTCAACAACCAAGGCAAGCTAGAAATCCAGATACATTAGAAGATGATGGAGATGATATGGTAGATGATGAGGCTGCTGAGCAGGGGGAGCTACCGCCTCAACCTGTAGCTGAAGAAACTCAGCCACGACGTTCTACGAGAGAACGGAGACCATCAGGAAGATATCTTTCATCCGAGTATATCTTAATTGCTGATGAGGGGGAGCCCGAGACCTTTGAGGAAGTCAAGTCTCATAAAGAAAGCAATTGCTGGTTGAAAGCAATGCAAGAGGAGATGGATTCTTTAAATAATAATGAAACTTATGAGTTGACTACACTTCCGAGAGGGCAGAAGGCTTTGAGGAACAAATGGGTCTTCAAAGTAAAAAGGGATGATGAAAAGCTTGTAAAGTATAAAGCACGCTTGGTGGTTAAAGGCTTTGCACAGAAGGAAGGCATTGATTTCGATGAAATCTTTTCTCCGGTTGTAAAGATGACATCAATCCGAACAGTTCTCGGATTAGCGGCTAGCATGGATCTTGAACTTGAGCAGTTAGATGTAAAAACTGCATTTCTTCATGGAGATTTGAAGGAAGAGATCTACATGCATCAGCCAGAAGGATTTAAAGTGAAAGGGAAGGAGAACATGGTTTGTAAACTCAAGAAGAGTTTATACGGGCTTAAGCAAGCGCCAAGACAGTGGTACAAAAAGTTTGATTCATTCATGAGGAATCATAAGTTCAAGAGAACTGCATCCGATCACTGTGCTTATGTGCAAAGGTTTCCTAACGGTAACTTCATTATCCTGCTGCTTTATGTCGATGATATGTTAGTGGTCGGTCAAGATGCTAACATGATCCGCAAGCTGAAAGAAGATTTGTCCAAGTTCTTTGATATGAAAGATTTGGGTCCAGCAAAACAAATCCTAGGGATGAAGATTGTTCGTGACAGAACAACTCGGAGGTTGTGGCTTTCACAACAGGGATATATTGAACGGGTATTGAAAAGGTTCAATATGGATGATGCTAAACCAGTTAGCATACCATTGGCGGGACATTTTAAACTGGATAAGAAAATGTGTCCGTCAACAGACAAGGAGAAGGAGGATACGGAGGAAGTTCCCTACTCATCCACAGTGGGGAGTCTTATGTATGCATTGGTTTGTACAAGACCAGATATTGCTCATGCTGTTGGAGTTGTGAGTAGATATCTGTCAAATCCAGGAAGAAAGCATTGGGAAGCAGTTAAATGGATTCTCAGATATCTCAAGGGCACTTCCGGGTTATGCTTGAAGTATGGACACGGTGAACCAGTCTTGGAAGGTTTTACAGATGCTGACATGGCAGGACATCCAGATGGGATGAAGTCCACGTCAGGGATGCTTTTCACTTTTGCGGGGGGAGCTTTAGCATGGCAGTCCAAGTTGCAAAAGTGTGTTGCGTTGTCAACAACTGAATCAGAGTATATTGCTGCTTGTGAAGCAGGCAAGGAGCTGGTTTGGTTAAAACGGTTTCTCCAAGAATTGGGTCAGAAGCAAGACAACTTTGAGTTGTATTGTGATAGCCAGAGTGCTATTGACTTGAGCAAGAATGCTACTTGTCACAGTCGTACTAAGCATATTAATGTACGTTACCATTGGCTACGGGAACATGTTGAAGATGGGGTGATACAGATAGAGAAGATACACACGGATAAGAATCCGTCTGATATGATGACAAAGGTGGTTCCGCGAGAAAAGTTGGAGCTGTGCAAACAGGGCGCAGGTATGGAGTGCAAGTGATTAGTTGTGAGTTTGGAAATAGGGGGAGATTGTTAGGCAGCCTACCTTTATTAATTGTTAGGCAGCCAGCTTTTATTTTCAAACCCACCACTACTCTTCACCAACCTCCCCCCCACCTACTACAACCCCTTCCTATAAATACCCCCTCCCCTTCATTAGTTAAACACACCAAAACATCTTACTCTCTTCTCTCCCTCATATCTTAGTTTATAGCTGTTAGATAGTCCGTCTAGTAGGAAACTTACCTTGCGGTAGTTTCAGGCAAGTCAGGATAGGGGGCCCTCGTGCTACTCTATTCTTTCGTTTCGGGTGAGTTAGTGTGAGAGTTTGGTCGGGCTGTAGCCATCTGGGTTTACAGCATTAGGAATTCGTCCAGCTATTGCAGCCGCAACAATGGGAGTCCTCCAGATTATCCGGTCAAGTGCCGAAGGGATAGTTCTGTCCAGGTTATCCGGTCCAGTACCGAAGGAGTAGTGAATCGCTGTATTTCTATTCAGTTGTGCCTCAAGTGTTACTTCGTAAACTTGAGAGAGGATATTGTAACCATTATTATCATTATAGTGGAAACATTCGGTGCAGGTCCCGTGATTTTTACCTCTTTGACTTAAGGGGGTTTTCCACGTATAAATCTTGGTGTTCATCTGTCAATATCTGTTAACATTATTAATTGTTATAATCTCCGTATTTAATTTACGCAAAGACAGGAAACGAAAATTCCTAACAATCATCACATTGGATGAAATCACTATTTACAAAGTAACATTTATGGAGTCTATATGCACTACTCTGATCTGTAAAATGCTTCACATAAAAATGACAATCCTTTGTTTCAACTACGCATAGCTATGGCAACAATGAAGGGGAAATGCCAAATATTGAAAACTCTACTAATAACTTGCACCTGCCTACAAATTTCAAAGTGTTTTTCTTTTTCCACAGTTCCATCACCGTACATAAAGCCTTATTGCTCTCATTCTTTAAGGTTGGATATGTAACTGGGGTATATATACTAATATGTACACCACATTCTGCAAAAAAGAGCCGTTGAAATTAATTTAGACAGAAATAGCCTTGAACAGTTTAACACCGTCTAACTCATTTGACGGAATGCATTCAATTGCTAAAAAAATAAAAGTTCGGTTATTCATCTGACAACTTTTATAATTGAGTCATTTTACTGCAAAAATAAAATAGTTCAGACCATTTAAGTGCAATTGAAGAGTGAATGTAGGAGTCTCTTGGAGATGCTCTTACAACTGGTGATGTCAGATTTTTTTATGACTCGTAAAATTAATACTAATTATAAATATTCATATATACAATCAAAGAAGTTTGTTTAGTTTCTTCATATTACATCGAATATAATATATTTGTAAGAATAAGTTTTGTAATGTAACTGGGGAAGTAGCTCAAATGGTAGAGCAATAGGGTTTATCGAATAAGTATCATACGTGGTCTTATTTGGTTTGTTGCAAACTATGTTCGAGGTTCGACTCCTCGCTTCTCCATATTATTTTTACATTTATTTATATTTGTCAAGGGCCAGAACATACTGTCCCCTGGAAACTTGGAATGTATACAAACACCTTATTCTACCACGGTACCACTATCACTGAATGAGTAATGCACAAATAAAAATATCTCCAAAAAAAGAAGAAAACGGAGATCAAAACAGAGATTTTCGAATGTGAACTCTTAAAGATCTGTATTGTAACACATGTACCTTCTAATTGAAGAACTTTTATAAGAGCTAGATTTTTGTAACTGAACTTCTGTAATGTAACTGTTACTTTTACTCTTTTCTTTTATGTACTTGAACTTGAGCACTTGATTTCAGTTTTTTTTATCTTCTACACTACTAGTTATACACATGCACACAGCTAAACAAAAGTTGCAAATGAATCATAACAAGTGTCAGTATGTTTGTTTGTGTACTTGCTTTTTTCCCTAAATGTGATTATCGAATTTCTAGTGTCTTGTCGCGATGCCTCAGTATCAACCAGTGACATTAAAGATTGAAGTGAAAGTATTATGTATAATCAGATTCTAGATTGATATTTTATAACATAATGAAAGCTGAGACAACCTCCTGTAAGGCTTCATCTGGTTTGTGTATCAGATTAAAAATGCACAAAACTTAATCAAAAAAAAAACGGTGTATATTACAAATTGTGTTAGCGACATATCAGACTAAAAACCTCTTCATATAAGTATAAAATCAAAAACAGAATGCAGAGAAGCATACATAAAATAATGAAAAGAAGTTGTCTTCCACTCATCCAAGTATCACCAAGAGTCAATAGCTTCTGAAGGAGTCTCATAGTCAGAGATCATAATGCGTCATAGCCATGATAATGTCATAGTCCTAATGAGTCTGATTGTAGTTATTCCGCCCATATTCATTGTGAACTTGATCCAAGCACTTGGATTTTTTAGGGCGACATTTGTTCTGCGACCAACACACCTGCGATTGACAGATTACTTCATCGTTGTTACCAGATAATGCATCACCATCCTCCATTATTCCCATGGTCATTATCTCAAAGTTATCCCCTGTCTCCTCACCGTGTAATAGCTCTGGAGAACACGACGAACCTGTCCCTTCTGCAATCCCAGTGCCCACTTGATCATACTTTCCATCAAAACCAGCATTACATAAGTTTATGAGTTTCTGTCCATACGTAGGGCTACTACCAATTATATCACACTCGGTCTTCTTTTCCCGAACAAATTTCTCACTGCTATCCGTACCATCAACCCGATTAGACCCGATCTCTTCCATCCTTTCAATTTCCTTGCTCTTCTCTTCTTTCACCGAACACATAACTTCAAGTGGCAGATAGGAATTTTTCGTATCCGTAGGCCTAACACCTATTACACCACCCTCGATCTTCTTTCCATGAACAAATTTCTCACAAATATTCGTTCCATCAACAAAATTAGTCTCGCTCTCTTTCGTGCTTTCTCTCTGCTTCTTACTCTCTTCTTTCACCGAATACATAATCTTAAGTGGCAGATGAGAACTCGTATTCGCATTACGTGACTTGATCATCTTTTTCTCAACTTTTGAAGCCACATGATCCATAGTAATCTTCCTCTTCTTTCTCTGTTGCTTCTCGCTATCGTATTCGATCACGTTTGAACTTTCTGCATCATCAAGAGCCGAGTTTCTACGTTTAATTTCCATATCTTAACACTCTTAAGATATCAAGTAGAAAATATTTTTAGAACTAACAATGAAAAAATACGTGTTGTGTTTAGGGATGGGAACGGGTCGGGTTCGGCTCGGGTTTTGCAAAATCCAAATCCAAATCCAAATATTTTCGGGTTTCGGGTTTCGGATCGTATCGGGTTTCGGATCCAAAACTCAATATCCAAATCCAAATCCGTCGGGTTTCGGATCGGATCGGGTTTTTTTCGGGTATTCAAAATTAAAAATAGTGTAAATAAGTTGCTTAACAAAAAAATAAAAAAAATTGTGTAAGTAAGTTAAAAAATACCGCTACATCCATGACAATTTATTTTCTCGATCTTTCCATATCTTATGTCTCAAAGATATGTGTATGTATAATATGTGTTTATAATATACATTTATATATAATATATATATATATATATATATATATATATATATATATATATATATATATATAAAATAGTGTATGTATAATATGTATTTATAATATACATTTATATATATATATATATATATAAAATAGTGTATGTATAATATGTATTTATAATATACATTTATATATAATATATAATATATAATATATAAAATATAATAAATAAAAGTCGGGTATTTTTCGGGTTTCGGGTTCGGCTCGGGTTTTGATCGGGTTTCGGGTTTCGGATCGGGTTTCGGATCGGGTTTCATTAAATCCATATCCATATCCAAAATCTTTCGGGTTTAAAATTTAAATCCATATCCATATCCAAATCCAAAATATCGGGTTCGGATCGGATAAAAAATCGGATTTCGAATCGGGTATCCGTCGGATCGGATTTTTTTCCCATCCCTAGTTGTGTTCCTCAATTCCCAAGAAATAAAATCTTATAACACTCTGTTTATGTTGTCCTAGTCCGTGTAGGTCTGTATTTATAGGCAATGTAATAAGAATCATAATCTTAAAAGCCCTAACCTTAATCCTAATCCTAATCGTAAACTACATAGGATTTGCTTTAATCCTAAGCTGTATTATTACCGCTTCCACGTTCCAGTCAAACTTTCAAAATTATAGGCTGTCCTGCGTATGACCGACTTTCTTACAAATTTGTTTGTAGTTTGGTGTTTTATTAATCCCGGGACCGGGGTTTATTCAAGATCAAATATATTAAATAGAATATGTTGGCCTAAGGATACAGGTAACACCCTCAGTTTAAAAGAACATGAAGTTAAAAGAATTATAATAGTAAATTAGGGATATTTTTGTAAATGTAAGTGATGGATCTTATATTTACAAAAATGTCTTCCGAAAACATCTTCAGACCCATTATTCTCTATTAAATAATATTTAAATTATTATTAATCCTGCTGGGGTTTATTCAAGATCAAATATATTTAATAATTTTTAAATTATTAAGAATTTAAGTTTGGGATTTATTCAGAATTATTTAAGATCAAATTTTTTTTGCAAAAATACTATATTTTTAAAATTATTTTGCAAATAATTCGATTTTAGAATTGTTTTTTTTCTTCAAAAATACGCTTTAGAACTTTACAACCATATTTACAATTGATATCAACCAAACTCAATCACAAATGCAACTTTAAAAATTTAGTATTGAAATCATTTTTAGTTGTATAGATGGTTGTTGTTATGGAATAAAAACTAGGTTACGAATACGACTGCTAGGGTTTGTGTGTATTTAATGCTAAGGGCGGTTGAGCTTCGAGCTTTAATGGTTGTTTCTGCGTATCGAGACTGATCGGTCCTCACAGAGTGCCTACGTATCTCGTATTGAGAATCAAGCCACAAACGTAGTTCTGAGAATGAGGGGTCAAACCCTTTATATAGGCTGAGAAGCCCTAAAATCGTAGTAGGGTTAGGTGACTTGGTGGACAAGTCACCGCCTTGAGGAAGGTTCTAGACTCCTTCCTTGTAGGAGTCAATTTCCATGTTGGAATATGTATCTTGGAGGCTAAGTCAAGCAGGAGTAATATCCTCTTTTGACTCTTATTTGCTGAGCTGTTTTACTACCCTTAATATTAATTACGAAATTAATATTATAAATAGGGATTGGGCCCATCTGGTGGGCCCCACATTTGGACCATACTAGGTCTAATTAATACAACATTAAATGTATCTTTAGGGCTTACTTTTAGCCCATATCAGTTGTTTAACATTTTGCACTCCTCAAATACAATAAAATCAAGTTCAAATGCAACCAAAGATAACTTCAATTATTTTTATAGAAAAATGTAAAATTAAGTTCTATTTTATTGATTTGGTTGTATTTTTGCAAATATTTCCAAAAGATGGTAAAATTGTAAAAAAAAAACCTTAGAAAAACTTCACTTACTTAATGTTCGTGTGGTGTTTTATTTAAATATATTATATAATTTGAAATTATATTTATTTTTATTATATCTAAATTATTAATAATTAAATTTCTTGTTTTTTTAATAATCTTGTTTCATCTGATTTTTTTAATTAAGTCTTTATTTTTAAAATGTGAACCTGAATTATAATTATACATATTAAATGCATGTTGTTATAGGGAGAATATTGTATAACAATATTTTGGAGGTTGATGGATCTACGGAGCAAAATACGGATATTTTGCTAAGAACACGAAGAACACGGAGGTGATTTGTAGCTGTTTGTGGCTGATATTGTCTACTGATTTTCTGTGGTGAACTGTTTCTCAATCCTTTACAAGATGCCTACGTACCCTATTTATAGGGATCAAGCCATACGTAATTCTCTTAGAAAAGAAGTTATCTAGACGGGCTAGGGTTTCTATGGGCTCGGCTTGGCCCAAATCCACTAGTCGTCTCCTTGGGTTGATATATTTTACCCACTTGTCCTGCTCATGACCCACGGCCCATTAGAGGGTACCCACGGCTAACATGATGCTGTAATTATCATTACTGGCGAAGCTGACTAGATGGTCTCGCATGCGACCTCGCTGGACTGGTCATGCGAGGCAATCCGCACTATATGGAGATATCCGCATTCACGCGACCTCGCTGGGCCTGACCGTAAGCCTTCATAATAAATACTCTGGGCCACGCTGGACCTCTAGGCCTCGCTAGGCCTTGTGGAGTGCGACCCCGTCCTTATGGGCTCGCTGGCGAGCTCACCTTACAGAATAATGAACTGATCCATGATGGCGGACCTTTAGTGACCCATTCTTCATTTCTAGGCCCATTATATGTGATGTACTGATATTCTAGCACATAGGCATGTTTAGGACTTATGCCAAATTTGGGCATAACAACTACCCCCGAGTCCATATTGCAATTAAAAATGCGATGTGGACTCAAAGAATATCTTCCCAGGAATTTTAGTGCGAGGCCAAGGCCCATTATCAATTACTCCTTTGGGCTCTCTTCGCAGGCCCAATAAACTCGAATAGTTTCTTACAGCTGTCGCGTCTCGAGATCTGTTCACGGTTGCTGAGATGATGACACATGTCACGTTTCAAAGATCTTTTTGGATTCTTCTATCTGTTTTAGTTTAAAGGAATTAATAAAATTTTAAGGAAAATTGAAACGAACGAAAAGAGGAATCTAGGGCGCGCCCTCACTTACTGGGATCCGTATTGAACTGAAGACGAACTCGAGGAACATCCGAGACGAAGAAATAAGGTTCCTTCCATCGTTTAATGTGGCTAATTCTTCCTTCAGAAAAGCCTTTGTTGTTGTGAGGTTTGTTGATTACCAGATAATAATATCCAATATTTCATTGGCGGATGCTAAAGAAATAGCTGTTTTCTGGCATGGAGGGTGCCTTGAAACCCAAGTCATGGTAGAGAATGAGTAGGCCTAAAACAAGTTTATAGCTGTTGGGATAAAGTTGAATTGGGGCTAAATCATACCATTCAAGGATTTCTTTTAGGTATGGGTGTAAAGGCGCGCCCACACCAAGGGCTACAAGTCTTGGAGTTAGAACCATCCTTGGAATTCTAAAATCTCTACCGTAGTTGAAAATATGGGGTCGATGGTTGATAGAGTATATTTTTATATATATTCTAGATGATTTTATTCTCATATTTATTGTGTTTTGCATTGATTTGGATTTTTATTTAATAGATTTTATTGTTTTATTGTAGGAAATAAAGAATTCATGACTTGGAAGGATTTGGAGCAAAAAAAGCTATTTTGGAGATAAAATAGGAGAAAATTCGTATTATTGGGCTACACGGGCTGTGCTACACTGTTTTGGCCATATCTTGAGTTCCAGAAGTCAGAATTTGACGATCTTACTGTCCACGCGAAGCTTAGGGAATTATCTTTAATTCAGAGGTGGTCCAATAAGCAAAATCTAGTTGGAAGAGCCCAGAAACAAAGGAGTAAATATAGTTACGAATTTTACAAGGAATCCTATTCAGTTATGGAATCCTACTTGTAATTTATTTAGAGTATTAAAATACTTTTATTGGGCAAGACTTTTATGGCCTATATAAACACATCTAGGGTATTATTTTATAGAAGAAAAAGGAGAAAAGGAGGTAATATTAGATCAGATAATATAGTTTAGAGTAGATTAGTATTATTATTAATTGGAGATGTAGAGAAACACCATGACTCTTCTTTTGGGTGACAACATTGAAGTTTGAAGGTTTTGTTCTCTTAATCTTTTCTTTGTTCTTATTAGTTTAATTATGTTTTCTTGTTTTACTAGTTGTTTTACTTGTTTAATTATTATCGAGTAGTTATTTCTAGGACTTAAAGGGAAGCCATGTTTGCACTAATATTTGCATGATTTTCATAGTGGTTTGATTGGTTATGGTTAATTCTGATTGATATGTTTTAATCATTAATTTGTGTAATTGGCCAATATCATGGATTAATTATATGCAAATAGGGGTATGGATCGATAGATTTACTTACTAGAGGCACACATACGATTAGCAGAATTGAATTTGAGTTCGGAAGCATCATTGGATTTCTGAGAGCGTTAATTCTTGGAAGAGATTAACTTGACTTTAATTACCTGATTGATTGAATTACTAAAAGTGGTTAATTGTGTTGAATTTTTCGAGAGTGTTAATGCTTGAAAGAGATTAACATACTCTAGTTATAGGATCACATTGATTGCTTTAGCTTAAGAGCCAATTGTGTAAGCATGGTGGACCTGATTGCCCTAGGTTTTAAATAATTTGTTTATCATCTGTTTAATTAGTATTAAATCTTGTTTAATTAGTATTAAATCAAGTTTTTGGCGCCGCTGCCGGGGAGACAGCGAGTTTCTATTGATTTTACTTTAGTTGTTCAGATTGTTTCCATTGTCTCATTGGAACTTTTATTCCAGTTGAGGCAGATTTTACGTTTTCTTGGTTTTGTTGAGAGTTTACAGGTTTGCAATGGGTGAAGTTGATACTTTTGCACAAGGAGTTGCACTCTTATCTTCCCTAGTAGAGGCACATACTCGAGAAATTGCCTCATTCAGCCCTACAGAGCCCACTATACGTCCAATGAGTATCAATGAGATGTCACAAGTGGCCCTTAAAACTTACAACTTCTGTCAAATTTGCGGTGTGCAGGGTCACTACGGTTTTGAATGCTCTTACAATGTCTATAATTCTCAGAATGCTCAGTTGGGACAAATGAATTCTTTTGAAGAAGGATATGGGTACAATCAGTATTCAAACACTTTTGATCAAGAATGCGTGAATCAACCAGATTTCTACTACCAGGACAATGGTGCTCAAAATTTTTCATATCATAATCAGCAACAGTTTGAGCAACAATATTATCAGTCATATGAGCAGCCGCCACAACAAGAATATCAATATCCTCCTCTACAAGAAGATCTATATGTTTCTCAATCCAGCGTAGATGTGCAAGCTGATCAGACAAATGAGATGTGGGATATCTTGAATAAACTGCTAAAGCGTTCTGAAGAATTAGAAACTCAAAGTTTGGCGATTGAATCTCAAATTGCACAGTTGGCTAACTCTTCTACTACAAGGCAGCTCGACTATTTACCATCATCATCTATCCGATCCGAAGAGGACCTGATTGCTATCAATCTCATAAGCGATCAGGAATATGATAGTTTCTCCATATACGTTGATGATGAGGCCATTGATAAAGAGAAGGAGCATGCCACCGATGACGAGATCAATGATGTTGCTATTACTGAGAACAATGTGACTGATGATGAGGCTACAAAGGAAAGCAATACAGATATGGTTGTTGTTTCTCTTCCACAACCTGTGCCTCAGCTACCATGTATTGATAAATTTGCTCTCGATCTAGCCTCTACTTACAAGGCTTCTTTGCTCAAGACTACTTATTTCAAGGTTGATGTGATAACAAGTATTGTCCAAGATGATATTTCTCAAATTCTGGTTGAGGATCCATACAAAGTGGCTCATACGTTTGAAGCTCGAGGAGAGGGAGAAGATGGAAGTGTCTTATTATCCAATGATGTGATAAGCCAAGATGTCCGGATGACTCCAGTGAAAGTGAGGAGTGAAGAAAAGCCACTACCAGAACCTCCACCTTATGTCCAGGGAGTTCAATATTTTCGTGGTGTTGAATTTTATCGCTGTTTTATCACAAAGTTTTCCAAAACTACACAAGCACTCTCTCTATTGCTTATTAATGACATATTTTATTTTACTGATGCTTGTTTGGAGACTTTCTGCAGGATAAAGACAACCACTAACACTCTTGATACTTTTTGTGGTGGCGAGTTTATGATCGAGAAAGTGGATATTACGCCTTTACCGGAGTATTTTTGAGGAGGTCAAGCTAATGACTCTAAATAAGCGCTGCTTGGGAGGCAACCCAAGATTTCATTGGAGGATCGGTGCACTTCATGCTTTTGCATAGGGGAGTACTTCTTTCCTTCTCTTTCATATATATAGTAGAATTGCTTAGTTATTTGTTCAACCTAAGCCTTGTTGTGTAAAAAAAAAAATTGTTTTCTTAAAAAAAAAAACGGATTTTTCGTGTGTAACGCAGGAAGAGCCTGCGTTTTAGGGCAAATTGCGGCTGTATAACGCAACTTGCGCATGCGTTACTGCTTTAAGCGCAGTTTGCGCAGATGACGCGCAAGTTGCCCATGCGTATCTGTTATGGGCGCGGTTTGCTCTCAACGCGCGCAAGTTGCGCGTCCACAGAATAAAAAAAAAAATTGTCAGCGCTGTCAGGGTAGTGCGCGCTGTTGTTGTCTGTTGTATATATATATATATATATAAAATTCTTTTACACCCCATTCTATTTATACTCCTATTTAATCATCTTTACACCTAATTCTTTTCCTATTTAAATTCCAAAACCTCTCATCTTTTTTTCAAAATTCTAAACCTATATTTATTCTAATTCATATTTATTATTATTATTATTATTATTATTATTATTATTATTTTTCTTTATTATTTTTGTATTTTATTTAGGAATTTTTTGTTTTGTATACATTTTTTTCTTTTCTTTTATATAATTGTTCATTGAGGACAATGAACCACTTAAGTGTGGGGATGAGTTATCAATGATAAAAAAAATCCAAAAAAATTAAAAAATTAAAAATACCAAAAATAATTCTAGCCATGCAATTTGATTAGTTGTTGTATTTTGCTTGATACACCCATGCATGCTTAGAATTCTTGTGTTCTTGACGCTTTTGTATGAGAAGTGACGTGCTTTATTCTTGTGCACACACATACACTAGCAAGTTGAAGCTGGTAGACTTAATTGGATGTTGTAAGTGATTAGAATGACATGAATATGTGCAAGATGACTTGGTTTACATGTTTTGAGTGCAAGTAGGTGCGTTAGAGAGTCTTGTTACCTGGGATTGATTATGTTTTGTCACACCAAGTGAGTTTTGAGCCTATATGCATATCTTTTGCATGATTTTTCGTTTGCTTGAGTGTCCACATGTTGTTTACATTACTAGCACTTACTTGAGATCTTTCTTGAAATGCATGATATTACTTGATGATGAGATGATAAAGGCACTTAGGTATAACCTCGTATTTCCCATATTTCCACACCTTTTATACATGATCAATTAGTTAACCCTTTGAGTTTAATCCTATTCTTTCGGTGACACACCACATTACTTGCCATTATCCTTTTTATTCTATTGGCCTTACAGTAATTTTTTATCCTAAATTGTCAAAGGCTAGTATTGTGCTTAAGGGAGTAATAAGGTGTGCAAAAGGGGGGGTTTTATTGATGATCATACTTTTGGGGAATATTGATTTTGGGTTGATGCTTGCTAGTCGAAATTCATAAAAATATCTATGGATCATTGTGCTTATTCCTTAGCTCTCACAGAAAAAAAAACAGAGAAAAAAAAAAAGAAAAAAAATAAATTTGAGAGCATTCTTATGTTTGTATGATCCCTCTTCATTCGACTAGTCAAGTTATTATGTAAGGGTTATTGAAAAATCCAAGTGTGGGGAAGTATTTGTTTTAATAGAAAGGGAATTGGATAATGATTATTGTTGGGTACTAGCTTTTGACATTAACCTGTTTTAGCTTTACTTGACATACCTGGTCCCTAGCCCACGCTACAACCCGAATAAAGACCTTTTGATTGTCATCAGTGATGTATGTTGTGTTGAGAGTGAGATTGATTGCGAGTGTCAAGTTGTGTTTATGATTTTGTTGGAATTGAGTGATACACTTAACCTTGTTCTTAAGTGAATATTCGTTTTTGAGTGAAAGGTGAGTTATTACTTGTTTTGGCATAGGAGATCTCGGGTTTAGACTTAAAGATGTGTTTCTTGTGGGCTTAGCATGATTACCAACGATTTTTACACTTGACATGAATTTTTATGACCTTCTGCATGTTGGTTGAGTAGACTACGTGAATACTTGCACTTTCGACACCAAGACATCGTATGTTTACTTTGATTCTTAAGTTGATGTGGCATGAGAGGACTTGTTTGTGTGGTGTTGTGTTAGCATTGATCTTTTGCATGGTTAGATGAATTTTGTGGGTATATTCACTATAAACCCTCACGAGACAACACTCGTCCTACTAGGGCTGCCTAGGGGTTTAACGGCTTGTTGCATATGCTCAATGCAATCGTGTCATCTACGAAAGTGATGTTTGTTAGGACTTAGTTTTTATTTCACTTATTTGCCCGAGGACGTGCAAATGCTTAGTGTGAGGATGTTTGATAGAGTATATTTTTATATATATTCTAGATGATTTTATTCTCATATTTATTGTGTTTTGCATTGATTTGGATTTTTATTTAATAGATTTTATTGTTTTATTGTAGGAAATAAAGAATTCATGACTTGGAAGGATTTGGAGCAAAAAGAGCTATTTTGGAGATAAAATAGGAGAAAATTCGTATTATTGGGCTACACGGGCTGTGCTACACTGTTTTGGCCATATCTTGAGTTCCAGAAGTCATAATTTGACGATCTTACTATCCACGCGAAGCTTAGGGAATTATCTTTAATTCAGAGGTGGTCCAATAAGCAAAATCCAGTTGGAAGAGCCCAGAAATAGAGGAGTAAATATAGTTACGAATTTTACAAGGAATCCTATTCAGTTATGGAATCCTACTTGTAATCTATTTAGAGTATTAAAATACTTTTATTGGGCAAGACTTTTATGGCCTATATAAACACATCTAGGGTATTATTTTATAGAAGAAAAAGGAGAAAAGGAGGTAATAATAGATCAGATAATATAGTTTAGAGTAGATTAGTATTATTATTAATTGGAGATGTAGAAAAACACCATGACTCTTCTTTTGGGTGACAACATTGAAGTTTGAAGGTTTTGTTCTCTTAATCTTTTCTTTGTTCTTATTAGTTTAATTATGTTTTCTTGTTTTACTAGTTGTTGTACTTGTTTAATTATTAGCGAGTAGTTATTTCTAGGGCTTCTAGGGCTTAAAGGGAAGCCATGTTTGCACTAATATTGGCATGATTTTCATAGTGGTTTGATTGGTTATGGTTAATTTTGATTGATATGTTTTAATCATTAATTTGTGTAATTGGCCAATATCATGGATTAATTATATGCAAATAGGGGTATGGATCGAGAGATTTACTTACTAGAGGCACACATACGATTAGCAGAATTGAATTTGAGTGCGGAAGCATCATTGGATTTCTGAGAGCGTTAATTCTTGGAAGAGATTAACTTGACTTTAATTACCTGATTGATTGAATTACTAAAAGTGGTTAATTGTGTTGAATGTTTCGAGAGTGTTAATGCTTGAAAGAGATTAACATACTCTAGTTATAGGATCACATTGATTGCTTTAGCTTAATAGCCAATTGTGTAAGCATGGTGGACCTGATTGCCCTAGGTTTTAAATAATTTATTTATCATCTGTTTAATTAGTATTAAATCTTGTTTAATTAGTTAATTAATATTCTCCAATATTCGTATGACCCTTGAAACAATTAGCGATAACTGAAAAGGAATTAGTAGAACCTGTCTCCTTGTGGATTCGACCCGTTTGCCATTTGTACTAGCAATAGACACCGTGCGCTTGCGGTTAGGTATAATTTGACACATCGATGGTGAGAGTGGGGAATGGCCCAAAGTCCTTCTTGACCATAGTATTTCATGGCCCATTCCACTTCGTCATTTGTGGCAGTAGAAGACATGCTCACACAGGCTAGCTTGCCCTGTTTCTTTCTAAGTTGGTTCTTTTCTTTTTCAGATATTTCATTATATCTACCCCAATCAATGTCAATTTCTTTATCAAGAACTTCCCAATGTTCGAATGGGGTAGGTGATGGAGGCGGGGATGTTAGTTCGTAATTGACTAATGGTGAAATAGACGAGGCGGAAGGCGCGCCCTCAGTGGCATAAGTATCTGAAGAATGTGTATCAGTAGAAGTTTGGTTGTTGGGATTAAAATCACTACCTGAAGAATCTAAAGGGGATATGTTTAGGTTCTTTTCAGGAGGTGAGGATTCTTGTGGAAGCTGAAGATTTTTCTTGTCTTTAATTTGAACGCTGAGAGGGATATTAAGGGATATTATCAAGGGAATCCTCACTGGAAATACTCATCTTATCTTCGTTAAAATCTTCAATAAGGCGCGTCTTATCTTCTGGGGAGATGAATGAGAAGCACTAAGGGCGCGCCCACGAAAAGAATAAAAGGAAAAATTTTTACAAATCAAGGTGAAGAGGGATGTTGATTGTGAAAGAATTTATGCTACGACCTAAGCTAAATATATGACTTAAAGTTTAATAAAATTTCGGGCATTTTAGAAGACCTTAGGGCGCGCCTTAAGCGTAAGACACGCCCAAGAATCTAATATTCAGAATCGTGTTTAATAGAAGATTACATCGGAAAAATAAGATCAAACGAGTATACATACATATATACATACATCGGAAAATGAAGAACACGAGTAGTTGAATAGTTAAATCGCAATATCGATCAATTTATACGGTGAAAACATGAAATAAAGACATCAAAACATACCTTGAGAGTTCTGGAATGAAATATGTGGAAGAAGAACGCCGGAATCAGTTGATTTAGCCAACTTTTTGTTCGGAAAAAAATAGAATCGCCTGAGTCGACTTTTGTTTGCGGAGAGAGAGAAGTAATAAGGGTAAAGTAAGACAGAGGAAGGTATTTATAGGTGAGATAAAAAATAGTGGATGACAGCTGGGTCAATTGGAATCGATTAGAATTCAAAGGTCGCGCCCTCTCCTAGGGCGCGCCCTGTGAAGATTGTTGTGAGAATTTTGGATTTTTTAGGATAATTCCACATTTTATTTCCAATTTCATATGGAATTGGGGGGTAGTTGTTATAGCCAAAATTCGGTTCGGGTATTTTAAGATGGATTCGGATCAATAACGGGTTCAATTTGGGATTCTAGAGAACAAATTAGGGTTTTTTGGATGTTAGGGCGCGCCCTGGGGGTTTAAGCCGCGCCCTGGATGGTATGTTGGAATTCCAAGATGGTAACAATGTTGATTTTGTATTTGATTATTGAAGAATTCCCTCCTGTCGTATCTCATGAGGGGGATGTCCGTCGTAGAAGGCCTCTAGGGGTTTTCCTAGATTTAGGGATCTTTCTTATACATTGAGGGCATGTTCTCCTCGGTGCAAAGATAGGTCTCTCCTTGGTGTGTGCTTTGGAGCTCTGTTCCTGTAGCCAATGGGCGCGCTCTCATTGGGGAACTTTGGAGTAATCTGCACTTTGCACCCAAAAGCTCTGGATCACCTGTCATGTTATCTAGTGGGTGCTTCTCATTTGGGGGACAGGGATGCGTTCTGCACTTGGGGTAAACCATGGCTATATCTGCATCCTTGAAATAAAGAAATAGCTTGTAGCGAATAGGACTAGTCCTCGACGGGGGAAGTTTCCTTATCCGTGAAGTCTTGAGATCTTGGATGAGCCTTGGGCCTTTTGTGGTTAGGCCTCATAGTAGAACATTCCGGATGCTGGACTGATATCTAAGCCCATTTGGGTTTCTTGCTCTCCAAGAACTACGTCTGGCTTGATCCTCTATAAATATAGAGGTACGTAGGCAAATTGAGGGGTTGGAAGTCGAAAGCTCTGAAATAGCCGCCACTAACCCTATCAATCTCAGCCACCAATTACAAACAACCACAACTCTTTTCGACAAAGAACCACCACTGTAGATCTTGTTTCCGGCGAAGTACCTCGAATTTTGTTGTTCCCAAATTCCTCCGTCAACACAACCTACGAAAACAAACCAGACTCACTAAAACCCATTTACCATCTCACAAAAGCAAACACAAACCCATCCCGAAACCCATCTCATAAACAGATATCACAAAAAATGGAGATACAAACATGGCACAACTATCTAGGAAACAGAAATCACAAAAGAAAATACAAAGAGGAGCAACAATCTCACCTCAAAGCAGGAGATAGAAATGGCTTCAAATGGAAGAGATGTCGTCGATCACCGAAAAAAAAACGCAGCAACCAAAATCCAAGAACAAACAAGAGAATATAGAGAGCAAAAGATACGAAGACAGTGAAAAGATAAAAAAAAAAAAAAAAAACTGCCCAACTCCCCTTTTTTTTACGTGAGGCGCGTGAGAAGAGGGGGGAAAAATTATAGCCCATAACGTGGCAGCTTCTTATTGGGCCACATCAAAAGCAAACAGTAACTGCCTCGGTACAAACAACAACCACCCACGGGGTAATAACTTCTCACCTTTCTCTTCATATTACATCACAAAAGTACATTCTCTTTCCATCCAAAGGTCACTTCACTCATTAATACGCACCTCCACTTATCATTTTTCATATTATTGGCATTAAATATTATTCTTTCATTTATTTCGATTCTCATTTATTAGCAGAAATAGCATTTATCTCACATCAATTACGAGTATAAAACCAAAACGTTTCAAATTACAAGCCCGTCAAGCACCAGCATCCAATGCATAAGCAGCCCGCTTTAAAAAATTTTCTAACTCCTAAGTGTTGTCCGCCAACACTTGGGGGGCAGCGCTTTCAAATTTTTTTTTTCCTAACTCCTAAAGTGTTGTCCGCCAACACTTGGGGGGCAGTGGTTTCAAAAAAAATTTCTCACTCCTAAGTGTTGTCCGCCAACACTTAGGGGGCAGCGTACCACAAAATTTCAGAAAACCCTCACAGCATTTGTTATTATCTCTCCTATATTAGTTTCTCCTCCCCCATCCGCTTAAAAGCGCATAGAGGGAGTGTGGGGCAATGATAGGTACCCGCTGTAGAGACGGTCCACTCGTCGGGCACGCGCTCGCGAGTAGGTTCCCGCCTACAACACAGCATTTGTCACTCTCATACACGTGTCATAAGATATTTAGTTGCTTAAACTGCTCAACTTGGCAATAAATATCGTCACAAAAATACTCTTGTACAAAAAATATCTTGCTATCTTGCTCTACAAGACATGGGACAATACACTATTCAAGGGAACACAAGGACAACAAGTTGTAGCAGACAAACTCTGAACAAGTACAAAGCAAGTTGTAGAATGGCGGCGTGTCAGGAAAGGTCACACCAATCACTGTAGTTTGTGCGGCTACCAAATGGGGCTCACTGTAGTTTTTGCGACTACCAAGTGGCCTACAGTGACTGGGAGACTTAACCTATAAATACCCCCATTCTGCACATAAGGTAAAAGAGGATTTTAGAACACACACAATTTTAGCAACACAAAAGCTATTTACATATTCTCTTCCCTCACATCAGATACACTCTTACCAGGTTGATTATTATCATTTCCGATTATTGATTCTTACACCGAAAACTTAAAACTACTATCGATAAAGTAAAACTGCTTCGTATTTCGAAGTGGTGCAGCATCTAACCCAATTAGTACTCATTTGCTTATAATATATGATTGTTGCAGTTGTACAAGGCAATCGGTTGCCCTTTGGACACCTTCGAGCTTCTAGTATCACTTGTTACAATTTACAATTTACCCACGTCTTTTATTTAAATAAAATGTATTAAAAAGCCAACATACATTTTTACATCAGTACTCTATTAGATCACAAGAGTATCCCAATGAAAGAGAGATTCAGGGTTGCAGCCTAAATGAGGGTATAGGCAAATGAAGAACTTATATAGTGGGGTAAAACTTGGCCAAACGAAGGTCTTCAAACATTCCCAAAAGTTATACACTGTTTCACTCCTAGTGATGCTGTAAATTTTCGACCTTACAACTGGTGATGTCAGATTTTTTTATGACTCGTAAGATTAATACTGATTATAAATATTCATATATGCAATCAAAGAAGTTTGTTTAGTTTCTTCATATTACATCGAATATAATATTTTTGTAAGAATAAGTTTTATAATGTAATCGGGGAAGTAGCTCAAATGGTAGAGCAATAGGGTTTATCGAATAAGTATCATACGTGGTCTTATTTGGTTTCTTGCAAACTATGTTCGAGGTTCGACTCCTCGCTTCTCCATATTATTTTTACATCTATTTATATTTGTCAAGGGCCAGAACATACTGTCCCCTGGAAACTTGGAATGTATCCTGCAGCATATGCACAAAAAATTAAACTTGCCTGTGGTGATTTCAAATCAGCAACCAATTCAAGGGTAAATGTCTGACCAACAATTGACAGAGTATCTGCACCATGGGTTTGTTGTGATTCATGGTAAGATTTATGAGATATGCAATGCACCAATTGCATATTGCACCAAAAACATGATACATGTTCAGTTCCATATGTACAAACACCTTATTCTACCATGGTACCACTGAATGAGTAATGCACAAATAAAAATATCTCCAAAAAAAGAAGAAAACGGAGATCAAAACAGAGATTTTCGAATGTGAACTTTTAAAAATCTGTATCGTAACACATGTACCTTCTAATTGAAGAACTTTTATAAGAGCTAGATTTTTGTAACTGAACTTCTCTAAACATGTGTTGTAACAGATGTAACTGTTACTTTTACTCTTTTCTTCTATGTACTTGAACTTGAGCACTTGATTTTAGTTTTTTTTATCTTCTACACTACTAGTTATACACATGCACACAGCTAAACAAAAGTTGCAAATGAATCATAACAAGTGTCAGTATGTTTGTTTGTGCACTTGCTTTTTTCCCTAAATGTGATTATCGAATTTCTGGTGTCTTGTTGCGATCGCCTCAGTACCAACCAGTGACATTAAAGATTGAAGTGAAAGTATTATGTATAATCAGATTCTAGATTGATAATTTATAAGATAATGAAAGCTGAGACAACCTCCTGTAAGGCTTCATCTGGATTGTGTATCAGATTATAAATGCACAAAACTTAATCAAAAAAAAACGGTGTATATTACAAATTGTTTTAGCGACATATCAGACTAAAAACCTCTTCATAAAAGTATAAAATCAAAAACATAATGCAGAGAAGCATACATAAAATAATGAAAAGAAGTTGTCTTCCACTCATCTAAGTATAAGCAAGAGTCGATAGCTTCTGAAGGAGTCTCATAGTCAGAGATCATAATGCGTCATAGCCATGATGATGTCATAGTCCTAATGAGTCTGATTGTAGTTATTGAAAATAACAGCTCACAACTGTCATTCCTTCCAACTGTCATTCCTTCCAACTCAGTATATTGCCACATCATCACAGTTAGTTAGATAGTTTGTTGCAGTAACTTGTATATAAGACGAGACATATTACATTTTGTACTCAACCTTTGTAATATACATTTTCTCTTCTCCAGAAAGTTCTATCTTTGTTCTTATGCATCTTGTTCTTCTTTGTTACAAGATGATGAATCTTGTGTATCTTGTTAATTGTTTCTGCTAAGCTGATAGTTTTATCATGGTATCAGAGCTCAGGCACGCAGAGGTCACGAGTTCGACTCTCTGCAACCCCCAATATTCTCACAATTTATTATGGACACGAAAGGCAAATTATGCTCCAAAAATGAGCGCCCGTGATCCACTCTTCAACCCAAAAATGGGCTTTCGAGTGAGGGGGAGTGTTAGAATATAATATAAGATCCATACAAGGCCTCCCTCTAACACCTTAAGGTTTTAGATGGATTGGTTACTTAACATGGTATCTTAGTATTTGGCATCTCAGACTTGGACACATTCCTTTTAACAGATTGAAGCTCATTCCTTCTTTGTATGGTTTGAAGGATTCTACAGCAAATCATCTTATCTGTCAAATTTGCCCCTTAGCAAAGCAGACTAGAGCTTCTTTTCCTCATAGTAGTATTAAAACTACTTTGCCTTTTGAACTGATTCATTTAGATATCTGGGGACCTTACAAGATTAGGTCACATACTGGATGTAATCAGTTTCTTACCATTGTTGATGATTTTAGCCGTTTTACTTGGGTTCATATGTTGAAAAACGAGACTGATTCAGTCCGAGTAATGGAAAATTTCTTTGCTCATGTTGAAAATCAATACAAATCTAAAGTTTCTATAGTCAGATCTGATAATGCTTTGGAACTTTGTCAAGGTGCTATGAAAGATTTATTTTTGAAAAGAGGCATATTACATCAGACTGGTTGTAGTCATACTCAACAACAAAATGGTGTTGTGGAGCGTAAACATAGACATTTGCTTGAGACATCTAGATCTCTGTTTCAGTCAAACATTCCTCAGAAATTTTGGAGTAAAAGTGTACTTTGTGCTACTTATCTTATCAATAGAATACCTTTGCAAAGTATTGATAATGATACTCCTTATTATAGACTGACTAAATCTCATCCTTCATTAGATCATTTAAAGGTGTTTGGAAGTTTATGCTTTGTATCTACTATTGCTGATCATCAAAGTAAATTTGATCCTAGGGCTAAGGCATGTGTTTTTCTGGGATATTCTTGTACTTAGAAAGGGTATAAAGTTCTGGATTTAGTCACAGAGCAGTGGTTCATTACTCGAAATGTGGTTTTTCATGAATCACATTTTCCTTATCAGTCTCATACCAATCCTACATTGTTTCCTTCAGCAATATATCTACCAGCTGTTACTTCTTCTTGTTTTGATGAAGATTTGCCTTCTAGTGTTGAATCTTCTTTTGAAAATTCTGCACAATCTGCTAATGAGTCAACCACTGGTAATGAATCAACCACTGATAATGACAGACCTAGTAATGAAGGATCCTTGGTTTATGATCTTAGTCCAGTAATGTCTTCTGATACTAATATGTCAACATCCGATGTTAATAATCATTCTGTGACTTCAGACACTACAAACTGTTTAAGAAGGTCAACTAGAATTCATAAAGTACCTTCTTATCTATCTTCTTACAAACGTAATGCTGCTATTCCTGTTTCTACTCATTGGTGCAACTTGGTGCAAACCTCTGCTATGGTACCTAAGTGTACTATTTCTGAACACAGTCATACTTGGAAGCTTCTCAAGATCCTTTATGGGTAGCTGCTATGGAAGCTGAATTAAAGGCATTGCATGCTAATCATACTTGGGAATTAGTTCCCCTTCCACCTGGTAAGAAAGCCATTGGATCAAGGTGGGTATTCAAAGTTAAGCTCAAGTCTGATGGTAGTTTGGAGAGATGTAAAGCACGATTAGTTGCTAAGGGTTATAATCAAAAGCATGGGATTGATTATGAGGAGATTTTTTCTCCAGTAGTAAAGATGAGCACAGTTCGTTTGTTGATTGCTGTAGCTGCTAATAGAAATTGGGATTTACATCAACTTGATGTAAACAATGCATTTTTGCATGGCACTTTAAAGGAAGAAGTTTATATGGCTGTTCCAGAAGGGTTGCCTAATCCACATAATCTGGTATGTTTACTTCGAAAATCGATTTATGGATTAAAATAAGCATCTAGGGAGTGGCATGCTAAATTAGTCGAAGAACTTCTTTGTCAAGGTTATGTTCAGTCGAAAAATGACTATAATCTATTCATTAAGAAACAGAATGGTCGAATATGCATAGTAGCAGTTTATGTTGATGATGTTATAGTCACAGGAGATGATGTTATTGCCATTCAAAATTTGAAATCTCATCTTGATACTCAGTTTGGAATCAAAGACTTGGGGCTCTTGCATTATTTTTTAGGGATTAAAGTTACACGTTCATCAACTGGAATTGTACTTTGCCAACAAAAGTTTGCTAAAGAATTGTTGGCACATTCTGGAGTTGATGTTTCTCATCCTACAAGTACTCCACTGCCTGTTCATATTAAACTTTCTCAAACAGATGGGCATTTGTTACCACAACCTGACATTTATAGGTCTATTGTTGGTAAATTAAACTATCTCACTAATACACGACCTGATCTTTCCTATACTGTGCAGACTTTAAGTCAATTCTTGCATGCTCCTCGTACCAGTCATATGTCTGCTCTACACTACACATTGCGTTATTTAGCTGGTACAGTTACACAAGGTATTTTGTTGAATGCTACTGATACATTGAAGTTGCAAGCCTTTTCTGATGCTGATTGGGCTTCATGTGTTGATACAAGACGATCTGTCACTGGTTATATACTGTTGCTTGGTAATTCTCCTGTGAGTTGGAAATCGAAGAAACAAGGCACAGTGTCAAAATCATCCGCAGAAGCTGAATATCGTGTGATGGCTTCTGCAGCTGCTGAAGTAACCTGGGTAGTTCGTTTATTAACAGAACTGGAAGTTACCAATCTAAAGCAAGTTGAGTTACATTGTGATAACCAGTCTGCAATTCATATTGCACGTAATCCTGTTTTCCACGAGCGTACAAAACACATCGAGCTTGATTGCCATTTCACTCGTGATAAGGTCTTGGAAGGTTTGATTCAACTTACATATCTTCCTACACGATCTCAACTTGCAGACATTCTTACTAAGGTTTCACCATCACCACAGTTCAACTCACTTCTCTTCAAGTTGGGTATGTTTACACCATCTCCAACTTGAGGGCGGCTATTGAAAATAATAGCTCACAACTGTCATTCCTTCCAACTGTCATTCCTTCCAACTCAGTATATTGCCACATCATCACAGTTAGTTAGATAGTTTGTTGCAGTAACTTGTATATAAGACGAGACATATTACATTTTGTACTCAACCTTTGTAATATACATTTTCTCTTCTCCAGAAAGTTCTATCTTTGTTCTTATGCATCTTGTTCTTCTTTGTTAAACAAGATGATGAATCTTGTGTATCTTGTTAATTGTTTCTGCTAAGCTGATAGTTTTATCAGTAGTTATTCCGCCCATATTCATTGTGAACTTGATCGAAGCACTTGGATTTTTTAGGGCGACATTTGTTCTGCGACCAACACACCTGCGATTGACAGATTACTTCATCGTTGTTACCAGATAATGCATCACCATCCTCCATTATTCCCATGGTCATTATCTCAAAGTTATCCCCTGTCTCCTCACCGTGTAATAGCTCTGGAGAACATGACGAACCTGTCCCTTCTGTAATCCCAGTGCCCACTTGATCATACTTTCCATTAGAACCAGCAATATTACATAAGTTTATGAGTTTCTGTCCATAAAACTTCCCAAAAATCTTGGCATGAATATCAAGACAGGCATTTACCTTATATACGTGGATGAGTCGAAGAACCGTTTCCCAATATTCCACATCATTAGCGGAGCTAAAACACATCTGCAACTGAACTTCAGACTGTAATAGTTCTAGTTCATTGTGGCTTTTACCTTGCAATAGATTCTTGACATCTGCTACAGTAGTCGATTGCAAACCCCTTGGATCACCAAGAAACTCTGCAGGACGTTGCTGTCCACGCACTCGAGCCCAAAAGGCCATTCTTTCCTCATGTTCCCTTTTCTTAATCATCTTTTCTTCCGTACTCCTCACTTTCAGAATCTCTCTTTTTCTTTCTATTTCCCTCCTCTTCATATATACCTACCGCCAACTCGGGCGGCCCTAAATACCCACGCGATGCGCTACTTGGGAAGGAGCATCTTGAATATACGCTATTGACAACAGCGTGTATTGAAGACACGCTAGTGAGAACAGCGTGTATTGAAGATACGCTGCATGCTGGTGCTGAAAATTGTTTGAGATACGCTTTCACGTAATGCGCATCAGGTGATACGTATTTGTGAAATGCGTGATGACGTCAGCTGACGTCATCATCACTTTTGCTCAGATTCTACGCGACATCGTCAGTTGTGGCGATTTTTGGGGGATTTCGCCGGAAAACACAACAATCCAGGCAGCCAACGTTCAAGTCATCTTCCAATTTCGTGGTATAGACCAAACGGTTCGTCTCTGGACGATTGACACAACCTTACCATTGTTTAACCATTTCATTCGCTGGAATTTACAAACCCAACTCGAACCATAACACCTCCCTCGATTTTTCGACGAGTTCGCATACGCCCCTACGGGGCCAAATTTTGCTAAATCAGTTGGGGAAAAACGAAGAGTAATCTATGGTGATTGTTTTGGTGTGCTCGATAATGATGGAGGTGCCGGAGAGAGAGAAAGAGGGGGAGAGAGATCGGAGAGAACGAGAGAGAGACGGGGAGAGAAGAGAGATGTGGGAGATGAACAGTACATGGGATACGTTGTTTCAAGTGGCGTATTCCGTGGGTAGATAGGGCCTTATGTTCCGATTTTTGGCATTTTGGGCAATGGGTACCTCATTTTGAGGTATTTTGGTCATTTTCTCTAAAATAATTTCATTTTTACTAATTCTTGTATATAGAATTTTAATTTTAATAGGAATAAAAACAAATGAAAATGAATAGAAATTGAACATACTTTCACTCCAAAAATGGAATTAAAGTACTTTACTTTCTCAACACTAACTTTTTTGGCTTTTAAAAACTCGGGAGCAGGGCCTAAGTCCTTGCGCTTGTCCTAAACTGGAGAACCAAAATATTCATTTGGCACACCTTCGAGCTATTAGTATCACTTGTTGCAGTTTACAATAATCCTCTGTTTGAAGGTATACACATATTTTTTAGTGGCCACAAAAGCTGGTAGTAGTACTGGAAATTGCGTTATGGTACTGGCACCCTACTTGTTTGCACTCATTACTATCCCAAGGTGTTTGTGCTTATTGTCTCGAATCTAGTAGCACACTTGTGATCGACCCTGTCCCAAATGGAGACTTTACTGCTAGCTACATGTGCAATTGCATTGTTTTCCTTCCTGAAGGCGCTCAGTTCACCTTACTTGAGGCACCACTAGTCCACTACACGAGAAAGTTGCGCGGGATGCGAATTTACTATACTCGAAGTGGTCAAGTGGACTCGGATGAGAAAACAACGCTTTTAGGAGATCGAGCTACCTTGTATATCCGGTGCATTCCTTGTGATGTGCTGCTACATTACACACCATTGAGAAGATGCATGAAAGGCCGTTCTTCAAACAGATGGAAGGAAAAGGAAGGGCAAGAGGGAGAGCTCATAGTTTGAAGAGGAAGATGTGGAAGGAGACAAAACGACACGAAATTGAGTTTTCAAGATTTTTCGAAGCGTGCATTTGGAGATCCGAATTTAAACACATGTAACAGATGTACCTCTTTTTTTCCTTTTTAGCCAAGATGTGATATGCTTGCACATATTTCAGTTTTTTTCTTCTGCACTACTAGTTCTACACATGCACACAGCTAAACAAATGCTGCAAGTGAATCATTCCAAGCCTTTAACACGCTGTCCACATGTTAGTTCACTTGTATTTTCCCTAAATGTGGTGATCGCCTCGAATTAACTAGTGTGGAGTTATAAAATTGTGAGGAAAAACATCATAATATATAATCAGATCTTTTCATTAATATTGTATAAGATCATGCAAGCTGAGACAATTTACCTGTAGTGTAAGGCTTCATCTGGTTTGTGTATCATATAACAAAATGCACAAGACTTACATTAAAAACAAAGCTATATGAATGACAATGTTCAATGGTTGTACAATGTGACCTGGCTCTTGCTCATCGCTATCCGGATCTATTGGTAAAAACTCATCCCCGTCCCTGACAGTCTGACACGGTCACAAGTTTTAATTCTCGTTCCCTCTCCCCTTATACTTAAAAGTAAAACCTAATGTATTCAAAAAATATGCAATAAACCAATAACGATGGCAGTGAAGATTTTGTTCACGGTTTATCAGAAACAAGAGAACCTGAATCATCTTAAACAGCATGAAGTTTTCTTTGATTCATCAGCTCCGATGTTTACAAGGCTGACCCTACTATTTGCAGACAAGTCTGTTTTGTATGAATCCGATTTTAAGACTTTGCGCCTTACATTGTTATAGATCTCTCCTATGACAAACTCGAACGCCTTGTTCACATTGGTTGAGTCAAGTGCAGATGTTTCCGTAAAGAACAGCCCTTCTTCCTCTGCAAGTTTAGCTCCTTCTTCCACACTAACATTCCTGATGTTGGCTAAATCCTTTTTGTTTCCGACCAACATTTTTGCCACAGTTGTATCAGAATGAGCTGGATCATAGTAACAAATTTCATAGTATGAGATCTCCAAATTAACAAACTAATGACATTGGCAATACGCACACAACAACAGTCCATAACTTGCTTGTAGCATCTTAGATTACTATTACAAGAATGTGATCACAAAAACTTAAAAAAACTACAGGTATATATGATCCAAGTAAGCTCGTCTAAGGACATCGTAAGGAAAACTGGAACTGAGATAACTAAATAAGATGTAGCACAGAGTATAAATATGTTTAAAGAAAGGAATTACTTTTAAGTTCTTGTAGCCATCGGGTAACACTATCAAAAGTGGTACGACGAGTGATATCATAAACAATGAGAGCGCCAAGAGTACCACGGTAGTAAGCAGAGGTGACAGCACGAAAGCGTTCTTGGCCAGCGGTGTCCCAAATCTGTGCCTTAACTTCTTTGCCATCAAATTCCATGGTCTGTGTCTGAAACTCTACTCCTATTGTGGCCTTGGAATGCAAGTTAAACTCGTTACGAGAGTAACGCGACAGAAGATTGGATTTTCCCACGGCAGAGTCTCCGATGATCACTACTTTGAATAGATACCCTTCTCCTTCTTCATCACTCGAATCCATTTCGAAGAAAAATTAGCAAAAAAATTAAAAAAAAAAAAAATCTACGAGAGAATTAATAATGTGAGGAAAGGAAACAAGAAGTTAAATAGAAAAGGCTGGCAATAGATTTGTCATAATGAGATGCAACTACATCTACTTGCTACTTTTGACGCGCAACATCCATTATTGCAATTTCCCTTTCAAATAATGTTTTCTACCCACTTTGCTAACGTAGTATATGAAGTTTTGATACCCATTACCATGACTTTGCCTTTAAAACAAATGTTCTTACATATTAATTTGAAAAACTTGTGCAAAATTTTTCGGACATGCATAATTTGTTACGGGAAAGTATGCCATAAGCAAAATAAAGAATTAAATTTATTGTCCGCATATTCGAATTCAACTCAGACTCATTTAAAATTTGAACCGGAGCTCGAATGTTTGATAATTAAATAGACCAATTTGATCCAAGTTTTGTACTTGTTTCATTCGAGATCTGAGACAAATCGTTAAATTCAGCTCGATTCATTTAAACAATTTTAATTTATATATTTTACATACGTATTTATAAGATTACCCCAAATTTATAGTTAAGTATTTATACAAAAATGTAATTATTCTCAAAAGATTGCAACTCGAATTGGCTGCAAGAAAATTAATTCGATTCATTTGAACTCGAACAAGAAAATGTTTAATCAAAAAAGTCGATTGGACACGGTCCAGGTAAAATGTATTCGATTCGAGTTCGAACTCGACCTCCTCTACCAAAAATCCGATTCGGTTCACTATGCTTAAAGTTCGTTACAGGGAGTGTAATAATCTGTTAATTGTAGAAGGGTACAAATGGCAGTTCAGTTTCTGCATCCTAAAAAAAGAGGGGGAGATGTGGAGATGAGAAGGTACACATAGGCAAAGAAATCATCCAAACAAAAAACAGGCCACAAGCATATTTTTCACTCGATAATAATATCCATTAACCAACTTCTTGATTCTCCTGTTCAAAAAAAACAAGAATGCCAATCTTCACAGCAGCATTGAGTTCAGCCTCATCTCTTAAGTTTCATTCTCATGATAACATTAACACCACCTCTACTTCACTCCACTCTCTTAGTAACCCGCCTTCTGTTTTTTGTCGAAGTTCGTATAGAATCAAGCGTATCAGTGCTTCCATCAACCAGTCTTCTTCCACTGTTGCTGATTCCCCTGCCCCTGCTCCTCCTCGGGTGTGTTTTCTTGTTTTTGTTTAGTTTTTTGTTAGTCTTGATAAACTGCATGCGTGAGTATTTAAATTTCTTGAACGTTAGTCGTTAGTTGTTTAAAATTTTAGTCTAAGGAGATAAAAAGAAGAGTCGGGATTTGAAACATGAAATTTATTCAAATGCTATTATTTCAAATGACACGAGAATTGGTTTATATTTTCAAATTCTCGTCCTACTATTTTATTTTACATTTTTGAAAATTAGGACATACTATGAGGACAAAATTGCTCTACTGAGATGAAATTATAGTACCCCTAAGTCCTAACATAGTATAAATGGATTTCATGAGCAATTTTTGATCACTTTTTAGTTTGTTTTGGTATGATTTAATCCCAAAGTCACTAGGTTTTTTTATCTCATCGAGAATTCGAGATGAACTATGTGATAACCTAGGGTCTAGGGATGAAATAGAATAAAACTTGAACTTCTATTTTGAGGATTATAATTTAAGGGAACAATGAGCAAACATGGTCTAAAAGATTAGATTACATGCTTTAATGGGTTGTTTAAGTGCTTGAATCTGCTCAGAGGGAAAAATGAAAAACAAAAACAGTAAAGCAGGAATCTTGTTATTTCAACAAACTGATTATGTTATGTCATTTTATCATTTGCTTCTGCAAAGAAGTAGGGATCTGCTGATTGGAAGGCAGCACAGACTTATGTTGAAAAAGGACTTATTTATCAAGGAAGGATTGAAAACTTTAATGGTGGAGGTTTGCTAGTGCGCTTTCAGTCTCTCTTGGGTTTCCTTCCTTTTCCGCAGTTGAGCCCGTCTCGTTCATGTAAAGGTGCTAAGTTTTCTCCTTTCTGCCATACATTTGTATTTCCGTTTCTTAATTCTTGATCTCAAGGTTGATTCCGTAACATTTAAAAATTAATGTGCTTGAAAACAGAAAATTACTTTAGTACCTCTTACTTCATATGTCTTACTTTACTATATCTTTATGGAAAACACTGGATGCATATATGAAACTTCAAAAAAAATTGAAGAACGAAACAATGTCTAATTAGTGCTAGGTAGTGGAAGTAATTTTGGATGCATAGCCCTTGATATGTGTATGTAATGGAATACTTCTATGATAGTACTTACTAGGATATGTTCCTTTGGATACGGTGGTCATGCACTTGCTTATGGCAATTCTCATGTGATTCTGTTATCAACGCAGAACCAAACAAGAGCATTCAAGAGATTGCAAGAGCTTTGACTGGTTCTCTTATTTCGGTTAAGGTACCTTACCATATCATTACTGACGTTTCCTTAGAGAGTTGCTATTGGCTTTGTTAATTGTTTATGATTAAAATGCTGAAGAAGTTGAATTAGAAAAGAAGAAATAAAGAAATTGGCTGAACATCAAAGGTATATATAATGACTTATTCCAGATGTTGCAAGTTTCAATGAACAGAATACAAAAGTGAAAATTTTCTGGTGCAAATGCCTTATGGTTTTTGCTAATTTACTGGCCACTACTTTGGTATTATTAGTTGCTCCTTGTTGCTTAATATTCACCGTTTTCTTATCTTGCCTTGGTACATGTTCGATGCCTGTAAAATCTTCTTTAAAGGTTAAATATCACCAACATTGCTTGTCTCAGGTAATCCAGGCAGATGAAACAAATAAAAAACTGATTTTATCTGAGAAAGAGGCCGTCTGGGCGAAATACTCCCGAAAAGTTTCTGTTGGGGATATATTTGATGCAAGAGTAGGTTCTATTGAGGATTATGGCGCATTTCTACACTTACGTTTCCCAGATGGTACTTCCTCATTATTCTCATGTTCCCTTTATGATTATGTTTTAAGTTGAAAAAAATATAATGTTTTTCTAGTTACTAACTTTTTAATGAAACGATGTTTCAGGCCTTTATCACCTCACTGGTCTTGTACATGTCTCGGAGGTATCATGGGATTTGGTTCAAGACATAAGAGATATCTTACAGGAGGGTGATGAAGTGCGTGCAAAAGTTATTAAAATAGAGAGGTAATACATTTCTAATTAATTTATTACGTCGGCAAATCACTAGGTTATCGCTAACTAAATTAACCATAAATTTCCTTATATTTTGCATGGTCTTCTGGTGACATATGGATATACAGTACAATATTCAATAAAAAATTACATTGGCAGCAATAAAATTGGGTGGCATTTAATTGGACAAAGTGCTGTAAAGTTTCAGCAGAGTAGGATTGATCCACATCATTTTGTTTAGTCTGTAACTGTAGGTGCATATAGCCCTATCAATTAGAATACAAAATTATTCTCTTTATAAATTTATCAATAAAAAATCTATGTTTGTACCTGAGGTTTTTGGACAATCATCTTGGAAGGAAAGTTCCAGCTATGTCGAATTCTTTGCCTTTGAGGCAGGTGTGAGCATTCACTGTAAAAGATGCACAATGCGTTGTGCTGCTTGCTCATTTGAGCTATATTTATGTTCTAACAGTTTGTGCAAGTATATATTTCTGTATCGTTGTGTTAGGGTGGTTTTTGAATATAGTAGTTCATCACATGTCATTTCGGCTCTAAATTATACCATATTGCAGCTCAAAGTCAAGAATTACATTGTCTATTAAACAATTAGAGGAAGATCCGCTGTTAGAAACTTTGGACAAAGTGATTCCTAAGGTGCGTAGAGTGATCCTAGTTCTTCTGTTGTTGTTGATGCTTTTGTATGTTCTATGTAGTCCTTTTATTGATCATTGCTACGCTTAACAGGATGGCTCAGCTGGATCTGATTCTTCTGGTGATGATGAGAGCTATGATATTGAGCCTCTTCAGGGTCTTGAAACAATAATAGAAGAGCTACTACAAGAAGATGGGTATGATTAGCATTTCCTCAGTATTGTACAGCATATAATTTAATCCAAGAATACAACATTAAATATGATATCTGAACTTTTGTGTAGAAACGTTTACTTTTCCTTTCTGTTTTGAAATCGACCAAGAATCATTCAAAATAACATCCCTTGCATCTCTTGCATATGCGGTTTTGCTTTATAATCTGGTTGTGCAATTTTGCCTGTCGAAATTTGAACTATTTCTAAAACCAGCTGTTTCAATCCGATCTCCTGCCATGATTCTTATAAACGGAACAAGTTATTTTATTGCATAGTTATTTAAATTTCCTTCCTTCTTCTGCACTCTACAGACTAGTTTTCCTCCCCAATGCAAAGCAGAAAAGTAGTGTGATCCCCTTTTCATTGTTCAGTCACGGTACTCATTTTGTCGAGTCATTTATGAATGTTCTTTAAAGGTTTTTTTGTTCATCTTTTACAATTGTTTCAACAGGTTGTAGTATCCTTTCTGTACATACTGTTTTGTGCTTTGAGTTTCGTCTGTGTCTGTCTACTTCTATCCATTGTTGAGATGTAATCTACTGAAACTGTTAACTCTCTCTCATCTTTCTAGTCTAGGATCTATAAATATTTTCACCAAATTCTTTTAGACATTGTGGTTCAATGTGCATGGGTGTATTTGATAATTATTATATGCATAAAGAAAATTTTCACACTCAAGAAAATCCATATAAACCTTCATTAAAATTCGAAAAACATTAAAATTTTAAAAGTGTGAATTTGGTCTAATGTTTTTTTTTTTTTGAAACTGCAATAAAGGAAAAGAGTGATAAAAATTTTAACAGTGTGAATTTGGTCTAATGTTTTTTTTTGGTATTTATCTGGTCTAGTATAAGTGATGTGCGAATCACTAGGCAAGGTTTTGAGAAACGGGTGGTTTCACAAGATCTGCAGCTCTGGCTATCAAATGTGAGTGCTTGTTTATGTATAGCAACATAGTTAAATATAATTTCAAGTTGTTCGATTTGCTGTACTTGATTTCATTGCAAATTCCAACTCTTTTTTGGCAGCAGGCCCCTTCTGTTGGCGAACAGTCCACTCTTCTTGCTCGAGCTGGACGACAGGTATTTTTTTAGTCTTCTGAATCTTTCTACCCTATTATCTAGCTCATATGCATAAATATATAAATCCTTGTTTGTGATTCAGGTGCAAGAAATACAATTGACTACTGTACTTGATCAAGAAGGTATTAAGAAAGCATTGCAGAGAGTACTGGAACGTGTCCCATAAGTTATATCGTTACGAAAATATCAAATCCAAGTATATAACAAGTTCTTGTCATTTTACCCTTTCCAAATTTGTGCAGCTGCTCTGCAGTATATATAGACTGACCAAGTTTTACTTGTATATTTTGATTTGTTTATAGATTACAATGTTATATTGAACTCTTCCAACAGAACTATAATCAGTGGAATACGGAACACTAGTTTTTTTTTAATCTGTGTACAGATTATGTGTACTGTTTTTTTGAATCTTGACACTGCAATGGTGCTAACTCTGATACTTGGGTACTTATGGCTTTGTGCCACTCAGAACATAAAATTTTATGGTAATGAAGACAGGGGTTTGGAGGCTGGAGCTAACTAAGGCTCAAACCCTGAGTTTCTGGTTATCAAAAAACAAACCACTGTCACCATAGTGCCTCGAGCACTACTCAGATAAACAAACTACTCATTTTCCGGAACACTATTTTATCACAAAATAAAGTGACACTCGTCTGGAGCCAGATTTGTGTCTCAATTCCAGTCAGAAAGGCCAGCTAAACATCTGATTAGCCTTTGACAAGATCGGGAGCATGCATTGTTTTATAGAGCAACTTTTGAATCAAAACTTGCAGAGTGATTCAAGTCTATGCCGAAGATCCAATAAATGTGTTGACATAAGAAATGAAAGTCACAAAGCTAACTAGTACTGTCAAATTTCAAAACTCATCTACAAACTAACAGAAGAGACAGAGCATTAGTTAGAGGATTTTGTTTCTTACTGCCATTTTGACATTTAATTAGAGCTTCATTCTCAACACTCACCTAGATCATTGACTAGTGCCCTTTCATGCATATAATAAAAACAATTTACAACCTTAATTATGCAGGAGTGCTCATAGTTATACCACAAATTCAAATGTAATTTTATCTCTATATGCAAAATCATTAAATGTCATTAATTAAAAGATCAACCTCTACATCCTTTCTAACTTCGAAGTACTTCCTCGGTTTCAAATTAGTAGTCCACTTTTAAAAAATTACGCATATTAAGAAACTCAAACTACTAATGTGGAACGGAGGGAGTACTATTTATACACATGCTTTCATAGTTTTATTGTGTATCCAAGTACAATGGCAACCAAAGTTTGGTTATGTATTACCTTCTTTGTCCTCATATTCAATGCTAGTGTCGAAAAAGCATCAGCAGATGATTTTTTAAGAAATTTGAGGGGTAGTCACAAAGGTGACACTATTGAAGGCATTAAAATTCTTAAGAAGTACCTTCAAGATATTGGTTATATGGATTCTGATTTTAGTAAAACAAATATTACTACTAATACTTTCGATGATTTACTAGAATCTGCTCTTAAAATCTATCAATCATATTACAATTTGAATGTCACCGGAGTTCTAGACGATAACACAGTGTCATTGTTGTCACAACCTCGATGTGGTGTACCAGATTTTCCGGAAGAGAGTCCAGACTATTCTTTCTTTCCCGGTATGCATTTTATTTATAGTATTAAACGTTAACCGTTAAGTTATCAGCTCTTTTAAAATCTCAACATATTCGATTCTTTCTTTCATACGGATTATTTATAGTATTTACGTTAATTGTTAAGTTATCAGCTCTTGTAATGTCTGAACATACTCGATGCAGGAAGACCGAAATGGTGGACATACAATTTGACATATGCATTTGCTCCGGGAACAAGAGGAGATGCTTTTAACCCTGTAGCAAAAGCTTTGGAGGACTGGTCTTCAGTATCCCCATTCAGATTTTCAGTTAACAACATATTTAACAATGCGAATTTCAAAATTAATTTCCAGGCGTTTTATGGGCCTAAAAAACCATTAGCTGTTTCAACCGAGCCCAGGGATGGACGGCTTCATTTTGATGCTTATGAGAAGTGGGTGAATGGGAAAGTTCCTGGTGGATATGACATGGAAAGTGTGGCCTTGCATGAAATTGGACACCTTCTTGGACTTGAACATAGCAAGGACCCACATGCTATTATGTATGCTTATTTTTGGCCCAATACCGTCAAACTCAAATTGCAGCCTGATGATATCCAAGGGCTTAAAGTTCTGTATAATTTTTAATACAAAATAGATCTATATTCTAAATTTAATTATTTGATTTTCACTTATTATTTCTTTTTTTTTCTTTTTTTTGCCATATATTATTATTTCTTTTTAAGT
Source organism: Kitagawia praeruptora (assembly GCA_037693485.1). Classification (NCBI taxonomy): domain Eukaryota; kingdom Viridiplantae; phylum Streptophyta; class Magnoliopsida; order Apiales; family Apiaceae; genus Kitagawia; species Kitagawia praeruptora. Next base: position 21,252,270 of record CM075347.1, read on the forward strand.
CTTATAGGCTTCTATAACCTTTATTAATAAGCGAAACCCTCTTTCAAAGGTACCTAAAGTTTGGTTCGCACTATATTTTGGTTTCACCCTTTTTTGGTTCGCACTATATTTTGGTTTCACCCCTAAAATCCTATTTTCCCTAGAATTCTATGTTGTTTTATTAAAGAAATCGAATAAAAATAGAAATCCTATTATAATTATAAATCTTTTTGTAATTTTTATCCTATTATAATTATAATTCTTTTATTTGTAATTATTTTTAAAAGAATCATATTTCCCCTAAAATACTATGTTCCTTTAAAAAGAATTAAAAATAGAGTTCTTAATTACTTATAATGATTATAATTCTTTTGTTTATCATTTTTTTTAATAGAAAAAACCAACGATCAAAAATCACCAATAAATAAAGGGTAAAACACCAACGAATACGTAACCAGATCGTATAACATTTGATAAAACACTAACGAATCTATAGCCTTTATTAATAAATTTCTGTTTAATGATATTTTCGTAACAAATTTGGTTTCACACTTATTTCATCACAGATTCGTACTCCCCTAAAATTCATATTATTTTCTAAAACAATTGTTTGGAATTTTGTTATAATTATAATTTTTTTACTATAATTATAATATTACTGAACTGTACAAATAAGATATCTATTAGAACCAGAACTATGTATGTTATGTTTTCTTGATTGTTTAAAATATAATCTTAAATAAATAATAAATAAATCTATATCTATAACGTGTATTAATAACAAAATTCCTTTTTTAATGTACTATTTTATACCAAATTTGGTTCGTACCATATTTTGCTTTCACCCCAAGACTCCTATTTTCTCTAGAATTCTGCGTTATTTTATAAAATAAATAAATAAATTCTATTTACAATTATAAATTTTTTATTACAACTTTAAAAAAAAGACTACGAATACATATGTTAATCTACGGTGACATGCTTATCTATAACAAACGAAATACATTTTTAATGGTACTTCGGTACCAAAAATTGGTTCCACCCCTAAGATTCCTATTTCTCCAAGGATTCTATATTATTTTTTATTAAAATAATAAATTGTTAATACTATTATAATTGTAATTTTTATTATAACTCTATTCAGTTCACAAATAACGTATTTATCATAATCATGTACATTTTAACGTATATATCAGAATCATTTAGTTTTTTTTCTTTATTTTCTTAAATAAACTTAAATAAATAATATATAAAATAACCTTTATTTATAAGCAAATTCTTTGTAAATAACGTAATTTTTTATAATAAATTAATGATCAATTTAATTAAATTTTCTTGGGCCCTTATCATCTAATATCTTATTAGTAAGTGAAATCACGTTTTAATAATACTTACTTCTAGATTTGTGTCTCCTAGAATTATTGGAATTATGATGTAATTACAATTATTTTTATAAACTACCGCGAATTGCATAAATATCGTAGTTTTCTTTTGTACATTTATCATTTTATAGTATATTTTAGTGATAAATAAATTTCCTATAAAAGTTTAATAAGAAATGATCAATTTTAATAAATTATCTTGATCCGTACTTCGCACGGCCGGTTATCATCTAGTATATAATAGTATACATTCTTAATATTTCTTCTCGAATGAATGAGAATTTAACTCATAACTTGGAACGCCAATTGGTGGATCCTTATCACTAGATTATCTATCCTCAAACAACGACGATTGATGAAGTAGTACATCTTGCATATTATGTTGTATAATAGCCTAATAGGTCTAACAATGTTGTTTTTCTTTTGAAATAAAAAATATCGTCAATCATGCACATGGAGCTTTATCTTTATTTCTTTAATTAAATTTTAGGATATCCATTAATATTTGTTCAATATATATTGATATAGGAGAAATCCAAGATTTTGTAAATAACGAAATCAATTTGTGTTTAATACAAAAAAAATATTAATTAATTTAATGTATTTATTGTTTCATTTGATATTAAAGCAGAGACTTTTCGAGATTTTGCAGCCAAATTATGGAGAGGGTGCATATTGCACATATAGGATATTAGACACTTTTGGCCAAAGGCTTACTTTGCTTTGTCATTTAAAAAACCCCAAACTGATTTCTGGGTAACGAAGGAATGTGGCACTCTTTTTGTATTAGAAAAGGGAGGGAATGGAAGGCGACAGAGGATCACAGCTCGCTTTCATGGACAAAATTGTTTACGATAATTCCGTTGATGCTACCAAGTTTCCATATAAAACCACTTTGTACTTCCTCAAATGGTGATACCACTTTGTACTTTGATAGGAATCTTGGAAGTGATATTAAAGCACCTTTAAAGTTCAAAAGTTAACATCCAATTTATAGAACTCAGGTGTCGATTAAATGGACATCAATAACATAAAAATCCCTTTATTACATTGAATTATAACATTAACCTCCCTCTTTATTTGTAACATAAACACATCTAATTTATCCATTATATATCTTACACACTTATCACTTATGTTCATGTACAATAATGGCATCTAAAGTTTGGTTGTGTTTCACCTTTTTTGTCTTTCTGTACAATGCAAGTGCAGACAATGTATCAGCATCTGATTTTTTAAACAATCTGAGGGGTTGTCACAAAGGTGATAATAACGAAGGCATTAGTAAGCTAAAGAAGTACCTTCAAGATATCGGTTATTTTAATTCTGATCCTAGTAATTCAAATTCAAATATTACCAGTAATACTTTCGATGATTTATTAGAATCGGCTCTGAAAAAGTATCAGTCATATTATAATCTGAATGTTACTGGAGTTATTGATGATAATACAGTGACATTTATGTCACAACCTCGATGTGGTGTGCCAGACTTTTCAGCTGTGAGGCCAGACTACGCCTTCTTTCCAGGTATTAGAATGACATACGGATGAATTTTATTTTATTTTTGTCAGGACGTACGAATGAAATTGAATTGCTCAAATAATCTTAAATTATGAAAATGATCAGAGTCATCAGATGTAAAGGAATGTATTTTTCAAAATTGTTAATTTGTTTGTCTGCATGATTATCTACTCGCGAGTGAGGTAGAGTGTTGAATATAATATATGATCCAGTTAAGGTATCTTTCTAATAGTTTAATGTTTTGGGAGATCGAGTTGGTTATTTAAGAAAACCGACAAATTTTTGAGAACTCTAACATTGCTCCAATGCAGGTAAACCAAAATGGGGGACCTATAATTTGACATTTGCTTTCGCTCCCGGAACACGACAAGATGCTATTGACCCAGTAGCAAACGCTTTGGAGATCTGGGCTTCAGTATCACCATTCAGATTTTCAGTAAACAACATATTTAATAATGCAAATTTCAAGATTAGTTTCATGCCGCTTGATGGGCCAGGTAAAGATCTAGCCTATTCTTATGCGCCAAGAGATGGAAGACTTCATTTTGATGCTGCTGAGAAGTGGGTGAATGGTGCAGTTCCTGATGGAATTGACATAGAAAGTGTGGGCTTGCATGAGATTGGACACCTACTTGGACTTGATCATAGTGAGGACCCAAAGGCTGTTATGTATGCTTATGTATCGCCCAATACTGTCAAGATCAAGTTGCAGCCTGATGATATCCAAGGGCTTAAAGTTCTTTATAACTTTTGATGACAAAATTGCAAATGTGGAACTTGGTCATCATCACATATATCCTATGAGATCAATTATTAATTTATGACAATGCTAAATTAATAATGCAAATCTGTTATGATGATAAAGCAAAATAGCAAATTGAAGAACGCCTGATTTAATAATATTAGCTTATAACCCCTGCGATGCACAGATTTTTTTGGATATGTAACAAATTGTATTTTATGTTATAAATATATTTTTATATAATCATCATTTATATATTTTATTTTAATTTTAATAATAATAATTTAATATAAATTTAATTAATGATATGCATGGTTTAAAACTTAAAATAAATATGTCGTTGATAGGATTCAAACCTTGAATATAATATGTTTAATCATTAGATCTAACGATTTTGATTTTTTAATAAAAATCGAATGGTCATTATTCGTAGTATACAGATTTTTATTATATTTTGTTAATGATTAGAAGATATGATGTGAAATTTTTTGGTATATATTAATTATTGCTAGATATGATATGATTGATGTTTTTAGGTGTTTATAAAAGGTAATACCTTCAACTAAAAGTAAATGTGAAAATCACAATCGACTAATTACTGTAATTTTATTATGTTATTATTTATTTTAGGTGTTTTAATAGTATAGATATTGTGTATATTTTCTTTATAATAAAGGTTAAATAAGTAAATTCACGATATACTAAGAAACATATACCAAAAAATAAGTTTGAAAATTTTTAATGTTTCGGCTAATGTTTTCTTATTATAAACAGTGTATACATATTTTTAATATATTTATTAATAATTGAAAAATATGATATTATATTAATCTATACATATACACAACATCTTTATATGCACCAATCTATGTAATTAAAACCATCAAAAACCCACTCGAAGTCAGACTTTTAATATATTAATGATTATAAGATTAGTTTTAAATTAAAAGGGTAACGTGTTTTAATTTAGAAGAAAATATTAATTATTGGAAGATATGATACAATTGATGTTTTTAGGAGTTAATAAAAGGTAATATCTTCAATTAAAAGTATGCGAAAAAAGCAATTGACTACTTACTGTTGTGCCCAAAATCTCTATGGGCTAGATTTAGGCCCATTAGGCTTAAGGATCCAATCCGTATGAGTAATATAGGTTATGATTGAGGTCCCTTAAGTTAAATGGGGCTAAATAGCATGTGAAACGGATCTGAACAGGTTCAGGTTCCCGAGAGATAGCTTCCCGAGAGACAGCTTCCTGCAGACAGCTTCCCGAGAAACAGGTTCCTGCAGACAGGTTCCTGAGAGACAGCTTCCTGTACGAAAATAGATTTATGCCAGCAGATTTATAGTATGATTAAGCCTCCTATTCTTTAGGAGCAAGTCATGAACGCCAACTCCTTATTGGATTGTATTCCTTGGGCGCAGATGATCCTTGAATACTTCCAATAATATTCGAACTAGTAAATATACTCCTAATCGGATTAGAACTCGAGTTCGATTTGACTTAGGTCACCTATTCGTGGCTGAAATTTGGAGAAAGGGAGGTCCCCACGAATTAGGAACCTAGAATATTGCTGCCTAACCAGACTTCTAGTTTAAAAAGAACTACGTGAACGTGATCCCTATATACAAGGGTACGTAGGCACCTTGGGAACATGTTTTATAAGCCTCGCAATACACCTACGAGATTCTTGAGAACACACGACACAAGCCTCAAAGGAACTCGCGAGATTCTTGTAAACGCTCTCGAGCTCAGTTCAACCCCCACAAAAAACCTCCATTCTCCATAGATTAGTTGATCGTTAGCCTTTACAACTCACCACAAATCTCTCAAAAGTTGTTACGAAATCCACTCATCAACATTGGCGCTAGAAAGAGGGGCCGAGTTATCATCTTAAGAGTGGAAAGATGGCAGGCAGTTCTGATAGCGAAGCAACACAATCTGTAGAGAAAGATCAAACCCCGAAAGCAAAGAATATTACTCCTGCTGACGTCCTAGAACATCTAAAGTCGATTGAAGAGAGGCTCAAAACCCTCGAACAGACAACACAAAAGAAGAAGAAGAAGTCGAAGTTGGCATCAGGTAAGAAGGGTAAAAAAGCTAAGGTTAATCCCAAGCAGTTGGACGTTGATGAAGAAGAACGTGATAAAAAGGTTGAGGAAGAGATCGAAGACCCAAAGAAAGATGTTGAAGGTGAAGAAGATGCTGAACCCAAGGATAAACAACCTTCTGCTAAGAAGACTCGATCGCGGATCTTGGCAGGACTTAAGAGTAAGAAGACTACGAAATCAGGAGCATCTTCTTGGAAAAAGAAAAAAGCGAAGGAACCTCAAAAACTTGTTATGCTATTATTACGCAAGCGCACGTAGTCACAAGTAATACAATTAAAGTTCGTTCCACAGAGATCTGGTTAAGTTTTACTTAGAAAATATGCCTATGCAACAATGTATGGTTTTAATTCACTGCTAAGAAAAGTAACAAATTTGGGTTTGATTATCTAAATTGTACTAAGATGTAAATTGTAAATCTAAGAATTAACTAATTGACAGGAATTAATATCGAATTACTATATGAGAATAAACATGGAATCCTAGTTTCATTATCTACTTCACTTAGAGTTGCAGCCTTTAATTAAAACATGCGATGGTTTTGATATCTGATCGAATAACACGAAAAGAGTAAAAGTTACCTCTCGGTATACTAGTACCAATCTACGCATACATCCACAAAAGAGATAGAAGATGAATAGTCACCTATTATATTTAGACCCTATATCTCTATAGAATTTGAAAACATAAAGGTTGAAGCACAAGTTATCCCTTTAGATCACATAGGGTAGCATAATATCTCTATTCATGCCACAAATCATGATGTTCAAACATCAACCTATCCTATGCTAGCATGGCAAGTTCTAAATCTCAAGATCCACTCTCGTTTAGCAAGAGATTAACATATTAGATGTTCGCGACGCACCTAAATTCAAATCACAAATCAAATCAAACTCTGGGTGCACCCACGTATCCTGAAACAAATATCAAAATGCGCAAAAGCTCGCCACTTGAGCTATCAGAAGGATACGCCATGACCAATCACACTGCCACGGAAGTGTCATGTCACTGGTGCCGCAATGACATGGGTGTAGTACCCCTACAGCTGGTTAACTCGGTATACCCTATATCACTAAGGGTTCAAAATAAATATTTCATAAAATCTTTTAAATCACGTAAAACAGATATTTCAAATATTTCCAAACAGATATTTTAAACATTTCCGAATAGATATTTCAATACAGAATTTTTTTAAAATCACAGAACAAGTATTCAAATATTTTTCAAAACAGATTTCTTTTAATATATTTTTCAGAATCAAAACAGTCAAATTAGATATAAACAGAGTAAACAGATTTGAGGGTAAAACGAATCAGATATAAAATTCAGAATTAAGAATAGCGCTGAATAAAATAGAAGAGAATCCGTACCTCGAAAATAGTAACCCTCAAATTTGACCTAAGTGAGAGAAAAATGGCACCACGTAGAAGTAAAAAAATATTGAATGACACTATGTGGAAAAACCAATTGTATAGTGGTACCATTAAGAATAATCTAACGTCTGATTAACGTTTGCTTGACAGAATGGTATAAAATAGATGAAGCCAAAAATACAGTGGTACCACTTGGAAGTCAAAAATGTTAAATGGTACCAAATGGAAAAGTCAATTGTACAGTGGTACCATTTGGAATATCCCTTAATTTTTTATGGCGATTTTTTTTAGTTATAATCATTTTCATATTATATTTTTACACTAAAAGATAATATAGGCACTGTTAATTTATAGCTTGCAGAGCTCCTGGATAGTGTTTGGGCTGTTTGAAAAATCTTTGAAATGGTTTTTTCAGTTTCATTATTTGTAGTTATATTTTTATATTAGCACATTCTTTGTGATGATTTTTCTTTATCTGAGTATTTGATTGAGTATGATAATCTACGTATACTTTAATTTTTTGTGGCGATTTTTTTAGTTATAATCCTTTTCATATTATATTTTTTTAAAAAAAAAATCAATTCCAATACCACCTTTTTTAATGATATCCTTTTTAGATAATAATTTCTTTTTTAATATGATATAATCTTGATCGTATATTTTTAAAAATATTAGATTCCACGGTTGAGATTATTTTGGTAATAAAGTGATATCCATTTTAGATTATAATTTCCTTTTTAATATGATATAATCTTGATCGTCTATTTTTAAAAATATTAGATCCGACGATTGAGATTATTTGAACGGTACATTGACCAAACCACAGTGAGCAAACCAAAATTTAATGGATAAGATCCCCCTTACGCTTGTTATATATAAGGATATAATAAGGATATAAATTCATATAATTAAATCAACGATTTAATATATATTTTTTAAAAATCCTTTTACCTTTATTATATATAAAATTTTAATGTAATATTGGTTACATTTTAAATTCAACATTTTTTTATTCTAATTATATAAAAAGCGAAGTTGATAAATACAATTTTTATAGCACTGTCGGTTTTTACTTTCAATAGAAAATATGATTCCTTCACAAAGGAGAAAACCAAAATATACTCTAATTCGTCGTGCATGGTTTAGATGCAAAACCTTTTTTTATGCAAACTTAATATTATGTTACAATACTGAAAAGACATTAAATAATAATTTAGTTATAGAGAATCGATCTTGTTATCTTGTTATTCTTGAGGGTATTGTTATAGTATACTTATTTTGTTAATTGAATTTACATTCAATTATATCCTACTAAAAGTAGGCATCGGTTACTGTTAGTACTAAAGATTAATGTAAATATAACAAATATTTATATGGAATGTTTTTTTATAGTTTTAGTAGTTTTATTATTTATTATGTATCTGGTAAGAATCGAACCCTTGACCTATGGTAGTACACCTTTATTATCCCTGTTACTCTTATTATATATAAAGGATATAATTTGAGTAAACTACGGCTGTCAAAGTGATACGGGAGGCGAAATGCCGTAATAAGTGGGCATATCGGGCCATCAATCTGGGTATCAGTATTTTGAGCCGGGCAACCTCAAATAGAAGCATTTTGGTAATTCTTTCTTGAATATATGGTGAGATATTTTTGGGTGTATATTAGTGATCCCAAGATCAATTTTAAATCAAAAAGTAACATGTTTTAATTACAAAAATTACTACTAAAAATAATTACAGCAAGATATGGTGTGATATTATGGATATATATTAATTATTGTAATATTGGTTTTAAATTAAATGGTAAAGTGTTTTAATTAAAAGTAAAATTTTTAGAAAAAATGGGTAATTGAGTTGTTATTGGTTTTAAATTAAATGGTAAAGTGTTTTAATTAGAAGTAAAATCTTTAGAAAAAATGGGTAATTGAGTTGCTGGAGCAGAAAAAAGAGTCTAAGTAGGAGCTCAATGTGGATGAAGGAATTTTAATCGGAATATAATTACGTTAACATTAGTAATTTGTTTTTTCATATGGGCTAAAAATAAGCCCTAAAAACACATTTAATGTAGCATTAATTAGACCTAATATGGTCCAAACGTGGGGCCCACCAGATGTGCCCAAACCATATTTATGATATTAATTTCATAATTAATATTAAGGGTAATAACCAGCTCAGCAATAAGAGTCAAATAAGGATATTACTACTGCCTGACTTAGCCCCCAAGGCACCTACTTCAACAAGGAAACTGATTCCTACAAGGAAGGAGTCTAGAACCTTCCTCAAGGCGGTGGCTTGCCCACCAAGTATCCGAATCATACCATAATTCTAAGGCTTCTCAGCCTATATAAGGGTCTGACCCCTCATTCTCAGAACTACGTTTTTGGCTTGATTCTCAATACGGGATACGTAGGCACTCTGTGAGGACCGATTAGTCTCAAAACACGAAAACAGCCATTAAAGCTCGAAGCTCAATCACCCTTTGCATTAAATACACACAAACCCTAGCCGTAATACTGATAACCTAGTTTTTATTCCACAACATTTTGCACCGTTTGTGGGAAGACAACATCAACCATGGTTAATACACGAAGAACATCAGCAACTACTACTGGGGCCTTACCTCTCAGCTCTGCTCCACCCGCTACTGAACAAGTACCCCCAACAACAGGGGCGATCATCCAACCTCAAGTTTCTCAACCTCCAGGGACGAATCCCCATGTTGAGAGAACGTTACCTGTGGATGTTCCCCCAAATCAAGAGACCAACCCTCTTCAAATGGTGATCTCTCCTTTGACCAATCGTCCACTCTTGGAAGGTCATACCTCCACCACTGTGCTTCCTTTGAGTACCAACCCGATGTATGGGCTGCCTAACTATCCCCCTCAACAAAGGGACCCTGGACCAACCAGTCATGCTTACAGATCCGAGAATGAGAATATGATGACTACTCTGGTCCTTATAATGACGATTCATCATTATCTGATGATGACGATCGTGATGAAGCCCCGATGAGGTGACGTATTAGTAGAGAACCTCGAAGGAGGACACAAATTACCCATGGTGAGCCCCCTTTATCAACTGAAGAGAAGATTAGGGCTCATGAGGCCGATATCTTAAAATTGAAGGACGATATAGCAAGGGAGCAAACAAGATTGAACCAGAATCGACCTTCTTCAATGTCAGGAGGGATTCCCTTTGTCGATTTGGAAAGGCCTTCAAGAAGGCAAAGAAGGGATGACGCCCCAACTGGAAGAACAAAAAGGGTGGAAACCCCCAGAAGCAACCCCAAGGATCTGATGCCACTTGGGGATCCTGATGATCCCACACCTCCATTTACTGAGGAGGTGATGAATGCTCGTATCTCAAAGAAGTTCAAGATGCGGACAATCAAGGCTTATGATGGAACGGGTGATCCCGCAAACCACGTCAGGACGTTTTTGAACGCACTACTATTGCAGCCTGCAAGTGATGCTTTAAAGTGTAGGGCGTTCCCTCAAACCCTGTCGGGCATGGCTCAAAGATGGTATAGTCGATTGCCTGTGAACTCAATTGGCTCTTTTAAGGAGTTGAGCGCTGCTTTTATCAGTCAGTTTATCAGCGGAAGAGTTCATGAGAAAAGCTCTGCATCTCTTATGTATGTGGTGCAAGGAAAGAATGAAAATCTGAGAGATTACCTCAAGCGGTTCACTAAAGAGACGTTGAATATCACTGATTTGAAGAATACGGTGGCCATGATAACCCTGGAACACGGAACCACTGATCTATTCTTTAAAAGGTCATTGGCAAAGCATCCTCCTGAAAACATGGCCGAGCTCCAACGAAGGGCTTGCAAGTACATTAAAGTTGAAGATAGCATGAAGAAATAAGCCACAGTAAGTGGAGGAGGAGGTAACAACGACTCCAAGAAGCGAAAGCAAGACAAGGAGTATGATGCTAGGGACAAGTATCCCCGAACTAGCGAGGACTCCGACTATGTCCCTAAGAAGAACAAAGGACCAAGGTTCACTGAGTATGCAAGGTTGAATACTCCTAGGAGTCGAATCTTGTTGGACATTGAGAAGGATAAGGATTTCCGATGGCCGAAGCCACTCAGGGGTGATCCCGCAAAGAGAAACAAGAATTAGTATTGCAGATTCCACAGAGATGTGGGGCATGACACTGATGATTGCAAGCAACTCAAAGATGAGATCGAGTTTTTGATTCGTAGAGGGAAACTGAGCCACTTCACTAAGGGTGACGACCGTGGTAATCAGAGAAGAGAGTATGATAGGAGGGATGACGATCAAGATCGCAACCCATAGCTCTGAGGGCCAGTAATCAACATGATCTCAGGAGGCCCGACTACGGTCGGCACAACAAGGAATTATCGGAAGGCTTATGCTAGAGAAGTGATGCACATCGTGGGAGAGGCCTCGAAGCGTGAAAAAACTGAAGTAATGGTTGGTTTTGATGACTCAGACTTGGAAGGGGTGAAGTTCCCCTATGATGACCCGTTGGTCATAACTTCTGTGATTGGAAACTCAGAGGTGAAGCGAGTCTTGATAGATAATGGAGCCTCCCAATAACATGCCTATATATGGATTTAATGGAGTAGAATCCAAAGTTGAAGGGACTATTCAGTTGCATGTAACTATTGGACAGGAGCCCAAGGAGGCCACTCTGATGTTGAACTTCCTGGTAATCAAGGCGGTTTCAACGTACAACGCTATCCTCGGAAGGACTGGACTTCATGCATTCAAGGCTGCCGCCTCAACTTATCATATGAAGATCAAGTTTCCGACCAGGAATGGTGTTGGAGAACATAAAGGTGATCTGATGTGCTAAAAATAAGGCATTTTAAGATTTAAATTGCAAGCACACAATTCGTTTCGTTGTAAAATATGAGATTCGTTCCGCAGGGAGTAATATTTCGCAAGTCTTAATTTTCAATTTAATCGAATTAGAACAATTGGGTTTTGTAAAATTTTGATTTTAAACTAATTAATTGAAATTAATTTTAAGCTAATTCAAAAATGAAAAGGACAAGAACTAATTATTTACAGAAAAATTTAATTAAAATTCGACATGACCTTATCGTAAATTCAACTAGCCAATAACGAAATTAACAAAATTAATTTGATTCAATCATGAAACTCGGCTAAAATTCACAACCCCAAAATGCACAAAATAAAATAAATTAAATTAACAAAACTAAGATTCGATTACTCAACAACATCAGTACTACTCAACAACGAAAATAAAATAAAATCAAATCAAACCGATAACTCAGTACAAAATACAAATCAAACGGAACTTGGCTAAACATACTCGGCAAGGACAACTAACTCGACAGTAAAACACGGTAACGAAACGCGCGCAAAACTCACAGGAATTCAGCAACAAAAACTACAAAACAGAACTTCAACACACGATCAAAACTTGGCAACCAACCCACTATAACTCGACAGCAAAACAAGACTCGTACTCAGCACTACGCAATTGCCAATTCTACCAAAATGAACAACGCAAATCAGCAACTATGACACTAGACTCTAACAGCAACTCAGACTCCTCTAAACTACAACTAAACCTGACTAGAAATGCAGCAAAAACTCGAACAATCAAAACGGCGATAGACAGTGACTAACAAGCAAAACACAGCACTACTATCCAACAGCAATTGTATCATGAACTGGACTCGGGACTCGATTCAGCAACTCAGTACTCGGAAACTCAGTGAACTCAGACTTATAACAGAGAATGGACAGCATAGAAAACTCACAAACTTCGAATTAACGAAGCAAAAACAAAAACTAATTAGCTTAATATAGAACAAGCGAGAACAGACTTTGACTCGACGAACACAGAACTCCCAAACAACAAACAAAGACAGCAACTCGGGACTAAAAACTCAGTAAACTAAGAAAAACAGCAGCAATCATCAACTCGACATTCAAACACAAACTCACAAAACATGAACTCGGAAATAAAAGGAACTCGGCAAATCAGTAACATTAAACCTCAGTGATAAAAATGAATTTAAAGACAAAGAAAAAGAAAGAGGAAAAAAAAGGGTTTTATGCGTAGAGAATGAGAAGAAAGGGAGTAGAGAGAGGGGTCGGAGAGTCAAGCAGGAACGGGGGAAGGCTGAAGTGGTGAATTAAAACGAAAAAGATGAAAGAGTGCTGGGTTTTGTGTTGTGTTTCAACGAAAACAGAGGAATAACCTGAATAAAAACAGGGGAGGCTATAGCTTCGAATTTTGAGATTTAAAACAGGTAAACTGATTAACGAAATAAATGTTTTTGTGATTTTTTTTATTTTGAAAATTAAAATTAAGGATTGGGAAAATATTTAAACTAATATTTTTGGATTTTTTTTTATTTATTACACTATAAATAAAACATGAAAAGTAGATCTAAAATTAACAATAATAATACCCACAATAAAATTGATTTTTAAAGGGGTACAACTTCGAATTAAAACTAAAATTGTAACTACGAACATAAAATTAAATTTCGTTACTTTCAACCCATAGTGGTTAACTTTCGCTACTTTTTCCACTAATTGGATTTATGAAAATAACGAAACCAAACAACAATAATGAATGAGCAAGACAAGAAATTAAAGGGAACTCGAAATTGCATTAAAATAAAGAAAGTGTTTACAAGATTTGAAACTACAAAAAAAACAAGAAATTAAATCTACCCTAAAATCTAAGTTGTTCAATACAAGGGGAATGAGAGGGTATTTATAGGATGAGAATTAAGGTTGATAATGCTCCTCGCTCCACTCTACCGTACTTTTCCCTCTTCCGGTAAGGCTTGGACGGAAATGTGGTGTAGCTGTCGGAAGGGTATCTGCAAAACAATGCTTGACCGGGGGTGGTGGCCGTCAAGCACCTCCGGCGTGAGAGTAAGTAACTGGTGGTGGAGAATACAAGAAACAATATCGGAAAATGTAAATACTAGTGACTGAGATTTTAGAGAGCAAATATGAAATGTGAGAGTGAGTGTGAGAATGTTCAACCCCTGTATGTGTGAGTTTACCTTGGTATTTATAGAGTTTGGTGTTACCTCCTCTTGTCCGGAAGAATGCTCCCTTCCTTGAGACAGGTGTTGATTAATAGCATGTCCCTTCCACTTTCTACTGTCAAAGTGATTACTTTCGTGAAGGCTCCACATTGTCCGGGAGTGAGAAGGAAGGCACGAGCTAGGTCCTCGAGATAATATGTTATGAAGGAGGGAACTCTCTTTGTCCAGGAGGTCGAATGTGCTGGAGGAGGAATGTGTCTTTTGTCCGGAAGGAGGAGCATTGCCTTAGCTTATTTTTCTTAGTCAACTTTGGGGTGTGGCAAGCTGTCCACTAGGCATTCTCGAGATATAGTTACATTATAAGGATAAAAGAGTTTTCTTCGGGTGGGTATTATCATTGCCCCCCACTCCTTCAACTTACTTTAGTGGGTTGGAGGAGTAAATGCTGATTTGATTTTTGATATTTATAACTTCAACGGCTCTCTATAACGGCTAGTTGATGAAGGCCTATAAATACTTGGGTTTACTTCAAGAGTTGGGTTATCTTATTTTCTTGAAATCTTTCATTTCTCTCCTCATTTCTTGTAGGTCTTGAGAAATTCTTCAATGGAGGGAGGAATGAAGACTTGCTACTGTGACATGCCTGTGGTTGTGAAAACCATATGGGCCGGAAGCAATGCTGGTCGAAGGTTTGAGCGTTGCGCCACCAGGGAGTGTCACTATGACATTTGGATAGATGAGCCTCTTGGTGCCCGAGCTTGTGAGGCCATTGAGGAGCTGGTCCGGGAGCAAAATCAGCTACACCGTTTCTACATGCAAAAGATTGACCGCTTGAGGGCTTGGGAGATGTCCAAGCGAGGAGCTATGTTGGCGAAGCTGCAGGAGTTGGAGGACGAGGTGCACCGTGAGGAGTACTCTGAAGATGAAGATGCTTCCGTAGCTTAGGTTTAGATATTTCCTTTGTACCCTAATGAGGACTTGAGGGGTTTGTCCTTCACTTGTCTTCTTTGCGTTGTACTATTTTCCCTAATGAATGAAACATGTTTTCCTTTGCTACCTGCAAATAGCTTCTTTGTTGTTCTGAGATGTGTCTCCCCCCGGGCATCACTTGTGGGTAAAGTCCACTAGTGATGACCTTAGAATTTTTCATAAGTGCTAGAAGTGGGGAAGGTACGAGGAATGTAGTGCCCCATGTAATTTTACTAAGTTTGAATTTGGTGCCCCCCAGACATTGCTTGCGGATAGTGTCCGCTAGCAAAGGTCTAAAAACTAAAATCGAAATATTTGTAAATATTTATATGAGAGTGAAGGAAATTTTTGTTAGGTGGCAGGACTTTTGTGAGGAGGAAGTAATTTTTGTGGGGAGAAGGAATTTTAGGAGAAGGAAGTATTTTCTTTTGTGAGGAGGGATTTTATGAAAAGGAAGTATTTTTTGTGAGGAGGAGGGATTTTATGAGAAGGAAGTATCTTTGTGAGGAGGAGGGAGTTCGAGAAACAAGTATTTTTTGTGAGGAGGGATTTTATGGAGGAAGGCATTTGTGTGAGGAGTAATGCATTTTTGAGAATGGTTTTCGAGAAGGGTTTTTGAGGAGGGTCTTGGTTCCTTCTAAAATTTTACTAAATATTTATATGAGAAGGAAGGAAATTTGGAAAAGGAAGGAGAGATTTTGTTACTTCATGAAATTTTATTAAGCAGTAATTCGAAGGACGGAAAAGGTGTTTTCTGAGGAGAAAGGAATATTGTAAGAAGTGGGGATAAGAATTTTTATCCGTGTTAGAGTAAATGTAAAAATAAAATAAATGTAACAAACAATGTCATGAAAATATAATTTATTTGGTAGCATTAATGTGTAGATGAGATTGTATGGTATTTGTTTGGATCTGTGTTGGTACAGGAATGATAAAAAAAAAATGCAACAATTTAATAAGAGTTGACAAATTAAAAGGTTATAGATTTTTCAAATTTGGTCGTAAGGGGATCAGTTCACTATTTATTGGAAAAGGGAGTGTTTTAACAGTGTTGAATGTTACACACGGGTTGCCTAAAAGTTGATGGGTTGATAAAATAATATATGTAGCGACTAATTGTCATCCATGGGTTGTATAATACATTTTTGAATTGTGGCTAGTAATAGTAAAAGAAATGCTAAATAGTACGGTAATAATAGGGGTTGACAAATAAGGTCTATGAAATATTTAGATTTCAAAAGGTGATGGGCTTTTCTTACCGTACTTGTGCAGTAGAGACGTGCATGAAGTTGTGGGGCTAAATCATATGTGTGTTTGAATTTGATTGGATGGGAGGTGATAGAATAGTAAAATAGTGCAGTGTAAAGTAGAAATTACTGGTGTCATGAATTTTTTATACTGAACAAAGATTTTTGAAAGTGCAAGAGTAGTGGGACCCGGGTACAACTATTGGTGGGTTTTGTAAAAACCCGTGGGTGGCTTCACTGGTTTGTTGACATGTATAATAAAATATAATATGTGTTTGTGTAAGTATAGGCATGTAGAAAGCTGAATAAACCTTTACATGTTTTCTTGTTTCCAACCATAGGTATTATATATACAGATATATAAAAACAAACATGTAAGTTGTCTCTTTCCCCTTCTATTGCTAAAGACCACTTAAATAGAAGAAAAAACATGGGAGGGGAGCTGAGGTAACTCGAGTGAGCAGGCAGTGAAAAATAAATCATCCACCAGCAACGTCGCCCTCAAGCAGCTACTTTTAACAGGTATATATCTTTGTTTTTTGTGTTTCCGCAATGATGGTCATGACCAGTTATTTGAGGAAGACTGTGTGTGACTGTAAATGTATATATGGTAGTCATAACAAATTTGTATATGTTATCAATTCTGAGCTTCAAAACCTAAAAACCTCTTCCCAGTATCACTCAACAGGTACGTGTTTTTTTTATGACTGCCATTACACAGCTGTTTCTAACTGCTTTGGTGATATGTCTGTTACTGTGTGTATACATGTAACAATGTTGGCTGGTTTTTGTGAGTTCATAAGACTGTGTGTCTAGGGTTTGTTTACAAAGTACATGCTAGGGTTATGTTTGTGTAATATGTTCAAATGGACATAGCAATAACTAAAGCGAGTCAAAAATAGGGGGTTATAAGAGATTTAAACGTAAACAGGTTATTGAAAGTTAAAAAGGTGATGGGCTTAACTAATATTGTTGGTGGGCTTTGTGTAGAACTATAGGTGTCACTGTATGGGTATGTATAAAATTGTACAAACTTTTTCTACCCTTGTATCTCGCTCGCCGTAACCATCATATATAGAAAACGTAGATGATGTCTTCTTCACCCACGTTCCATATCCGCATGTTTGTATATTTTTGTTTTGGGTCCTGCATGGTGTCTTTATTTGCTAACAGCATGTAGAAGTAGAGTAATGGTGAGTGATAATGGTGAGGAGGCAGGGCTATTTGTTTTGTGTAGCTGCAAGGAGTAAAAATCTGCATGGGTAGGTGGTAGGAGCCGGGTAAAAGCTATACCTCTTGGTGAGCTTTTTATTATAAGTTTTTTGAGAGGTTGAGTGTTGGTGAGAGGCGGGAAAGCGGGCATGGGTTACTACAGGGGAAGTGAGAATGTATAGTTGTAAGTAGTGAGAAGTAGGACACGCGGGACTGAGTATAGTTTTTATAAGGTAAGTACAGTGGCCCAACAGCTGGAGGATTTGATGTAAGTATTCACACTTCTATTAGAAAGTCTTAAGAGAAATATGTCACCTGGAAGCGGGAATGTGTCTGCTATGGGAGGCGGGACAATAACTTAAATGACATAATGAGAGTACTAGTTTCTTTACCGCGAAGGCGGGTCATTGGTCAAATCTGGGAGCGGGAAAATAACATGCGTGATTTTATGTCTATTTTTGATAATGTATATAGAGCACATGTATGAGGTGGGTGTTGCAAAACTGTACTTAAGTGAGAAAGCGGGAACTGAGAGTGATGTCAGAGGAAGCGGGACAGTTATATGTTTTTTTCTTCACTTCACTTTCTTACAAAGGCCCCATTCCAACTTTTACTTTCCTGGCTCTACTTTGATCATTCCATTACACACATTTTCTGTATCTATTACTCTTGAAATTTTGTTGGAACAAAAGTGAATGACCAGCTAGCAATCTGTATATGTGCAAATCGGGGAAACGGGGAACAGCAAAGGTGGGGTAGACATAAAGTGATATCAACAAAGTGTATTGTATTTTGTTGTGAGTAGACATAAAGAATAAGTGTATATTAAAAGCGGGCTTTATTCGTACATGCATGAGAGATAGCATGTGGGTAAGAAATTTCGTAAGATGGTGCTGGGTCGTGAAAGGGAGGCGGGACTGGAAAGTTTTTGATTTAGTTTTATGTGGGTGTGATAAATGTACTTAGAAGGCGGGACTAGGTTGGTGAAAGCGGGACTGGAGAAGGCGGGACAAGAAAAGAGTGTAACAGGAGGCTAGGTAGTATGATGTTAGTGTAGTTGTTTACCTATAGCTGTAGTTTTGTTTGTTTATATATGAGGTCGTGTAGTTGATGATAGAGAAGGCGGGACACGAGAGTTAAGTGAGAGGAGGCGGGAACGGGGCTTCACAAAGTCTGTGAGGTTTTTATGTTGTTGATGTACTCCCTCCGTCTCTAAATGCTTCTCTCGTTTGATATGTCGGGACTGTTCATAACATGAGACAAATTACTAATTTATGATTAATTTATAAAACCAAATATAGTCATGAGTGATCTTGTTGGATTCATATTTATGAGTACTTTAATACAGTGAAGTTTTTATATATAAAACTAATACAAAATTAAAGATATTAACGATTAAAAGTGTGTATTGGCAAACGTGTCCAAGGGAAATGAGAAAAGTTTTTAGAGACGGAGGGAGTATTTCGTACATATGCATGCACATGGAGTGGGAGGTAGTAAGTGGGTAGGTTATTTCGTAGGGTTGTGAAAAATGAAACAGAGATAGTAATGAGTGAGAGTGAAGACCGGATAGATATAAAATTGTTAGTACATATACGGAGTATTTAGTTAACAGAACAAGTAGGCCAGTATCATGTGGACTTAGTTTTTTGTGGTGAGTATGTAGGCTGTTAGTTATTGTGAGAAGGCGGGTCAAGGTGCTTCATATGCTTGTTTTGTTGTTGTGGGTCTATGTATAAATTAATGTGTGTACACGTGAGGTGGTGAAGTTTTTTTTTTTTTTTTTGACAGAAAGGTGGTGAAGGTTTTTAGTAGGGTAATAAAGGTATTTGGGTCGACCGAGTGATGAAAGTAGGCATGGGTAGAATATTTTCATGTGTCAAAATAGTGAGTTTATATTTTACTTGTGTGAATTTGCGTGTGTTTTTGTTTTGGAGAGTAAGTGATAAATTGTGTGAGAAAGCGAGAGAATAATGTGAGTACTTAGTGAGAAGGCGGGAACACAGAAAGGTACACGCTGGAGGCGGGTTTGCATACATGTTATCATCTTTTGCTGCATGTGGTATATTCTTGTAGCATCACCTTCACTCAATATTTGTTTCCACCTTCATTCGATGTTTGTTTCCTTCTTGCATGTATATCATGATGTTTTTTTTTTATAACTTGTCTGACTTGTCTTTTATTGCATATGTTGACAGATGGCGGGAACTAGCACCTCCAACGGAAGAAGTAATACCAGGACTTCTTCAAGCCTGTTGCTTAACGATGGGTCTTGGTCAGGCTCTAATTATCTCTTCCCCATGGCGCCAGTGACTATGGCTTGTGTGTAGGTATGCTTGGTGACAAAGGGAAGAAAGTAGAGGACAATCCTGTTTCAAGGCAGAAAGAGAAAACCGATGCGAACAAGGACCATGGTAAGGGAAAACATGTACCGAGATGTCGTCCTAAGATACTCGTCCCACGCTCCAAAGTTGGTTTGAAGAAGAGAGTTGGGTCACGGCGGGTAGTAGACTCCACTTTTGAGTATGTAGCTTCTTCGGATGATGAGATAGTGGATCCTACTACAGGTGTTAGCAGGCGAGGCGTGGGGTATCTGTTTCCTACCGCTCCGAAGCAGCTTATGACCAAGCTCTTGACACGTGATGACATGGATAAGCTTGGTGGGATGAAGCTACCCAAAATTGTTAAGAGAATGGAAAAATTTGGGGCTCGGGTATGTGGCCTTTTAACTGCTTTGAACTTTATCCAATTTGTCCTTTATATTGCCTTCTCAATTATATTTGTCTTGTTTGTGGTAATGCAGTTTTGTGGATATGGGTATGGTGCTGCTTTGGCTGCTTGCCGGGAGCGTGCTAGGCGTAAGTTGGCAGAAAAGAAGGTGAAGACACTAAGTCAAGAGAAAGATGCCTTGACTGCTGACATTGATCTTGTACGAAAGGATGCTGAAGAAGGCTTTGCTGGTGACAAGAAGCGCTTGGAAGATCAAGTTAAAGAGGCTGTGGATGATGCCAACCGTGCCAAGGAGAAGTTGGAAGTGGCGGGTGCAAAACTTGAGGCTGCAGAGACTGCGAACAACACCTTGTCTGAGAGGGTGAAATTACTAGAGGAGCAGTTAGCTGCTGTGCCGTCGAGGGAAGATGTGATCCTGGAATATAAGGCCACCCCAATGTATACACAGGACTTGGATGACGCTGTAACAGCCTTTCGAGGGAGTGCAGATTTTACTAGAGCTGTTGGTGCCGAGAGTCGGAAAGTGACTCCGCTTGTTGTTGATTGTTGTCATGAGTTTCTTAGGGGTGATCTCCATAGATCGAGAGAAGGCTTTGAGACTTATTTCTTGGATTGGGTGAGAGCCCGACAGAGGGCTTCTTCCCGCAGGGAGACGGTTGCACCGCCTTGATACCTTTTGTTTAGCTAGTATCATGACTCTGTTTCCTTTTGTCTTAGGATGTTCTAAAACTTGTGTTATTATTTTATTTGAAGTTGTATTACATTTGAACTTCTTTGTAGTGTTGGAGCTTCTTCCTCGCATTCTTTCGGCGGGGAAAAGTTAGTAATGTTTGAACCATTTGCACATTTTATTTATAATTGTTGTACTACTTGTGTCTGGGAGAAGTTATTAACTTGTGTCTGAATGCCTCTCATGAGATAATATCGAACATTTAGATTGATGTCTGAGGTAGTGTTACTGTGTCTGAAATAACTTACTTCTTTGAGTTTGTACCAATATATCGTAAAATTGTGTCTGAAATAATATTACTTTTGTCTGCGATAGTATTTCTTTTGTGTCGGAGGCGATGTTATTTGCCTTGTGTTTGAGAGGGTTTTACTTGTCTTGTTTTTGAGATGGTGTTACTTGTGTCTGAAATACAACTTACTTGCAATGTATGGTGACTAGAAAAAAGATACTTCATTCATGAAAGATGATTACATGAGTAGTTGATGAGAGTTACTAATAACGTAGATAATGTGCTGTGGAGACTCATAGAAGTATGCCTCCAACACTTGATTGTAGTAATAGTAGTAGTAGTAGTTGTAGTAGTAGGGATGAACAAGCAATCCTTAGGTGTAGTACTTTCGCAACTTATCTCCATGCCATGTGTTGTTTATTTCAGTACCGTCCAACCTTTCTAACTTGTAGGAGCCTGGGCGTAGCACATGATTCACCTTGTAGGGACCTTCCCACTTGGGCATGAGTTTTCCCGTATGGCGTGGGTCGGAAGCTTCTGTTGCCCGTAGCACCAAATCTCCTTCCTCAAATTTTCGAATTCTTGTCTTCTTAGCAAAGAATTCCTTGGTTTTTTCCTTGTATGTATCCATCCTCTGCACGGCTTCATCTCTAACTTCATCTATAAGTTCAATGTTGTCGCGCAGACCTTCGGTATTGGCTTCTTCATCAAAGTTTAGGACTCGATAGGAGGGAGATCCCACTTCTACCGGGAGCAAGGCTTCGGTACCAAATGCTAGTTTGAAAGGGGTTTCCTTGGTACTGCTTCGGGCGGATGTACGGTAAGCCCACAACACATTTGGTAGCTCTTCAGGCCATTTATTCTTAGATGCTTGGAGTCTTTTCTCTAAACCTCGCACAATGGTTCGGTTTGTGACTTCTACCTGTCCATTGCTTTGAGGGTGGCACACAGAAGCTTTCTTATGCTTCACTCCTCTTTCAGAGAGGAACTTCACGAACTTTGACCCGACAAATTGGGTTCCATTGTCAGACACCATCACTCTTGGGATTCCAAACCTTGTGATAACATTTTCATTGACAAACTTAATGGCATCTTCTTGAGTGATTGTTCTTAGTGCCTTAGCTTCCACCCATTTTGTCATATAATCTATTGCCACCATCACATATTGAAGTTCTCCTTTAGCTTTGGGGAATGGTCCCATGATATCGATGCCCCACATTGCGAAGGGAATGGGGGATAGAATAGATGAGGGCAAGACGGGTGCTTGCTTAGGGACATTGCTGAAGAGCTGGCACTGTGTACACTTCTTGACAAAAGCTTTACAATCCTTAGCCAAAGTAGGCCAAAAGTATCCTTGCCTAAGAATTTTATGAGCAAGAGCTTTTCCCCCATGTGATCTCCACAAATCCCTTCATGCACTTCTCTCATGCAATATAGAGCCTCATCTGGGTCGATGCACTTGAGGATGGGAGAATCGAAAGTCCGCTTATAGAGAATGTCATCTTGAATGAAAAATTTGGCGGCTTGAGAGCGGATTTGTTTTGCCTTGGTGGAATCATCAGGTAGAATATTCTCCTTCAAGTAGTCGATGATAGGTGTCATCCAAGTTGAGTCGGCAATGTCTACTTCCATGATTTGTTGCCCCTCAATAGCTGGTACTTTCAATTCTTCAAAATAGACAGAACCATCTAAATGGTCTTTTTCTGACTCTACTAGCTTAGAGAGAAAATCCGCAATTGTATTGTCACCTCTATCCACTTGTACAAGTGTGTAGCTGACAAAGAGAGAAAGGAGGGATTTGACCAAGGCTTGATACTTGGTAAGAATGATATCTTTCGTAGCATAATCCCCCGCAGTTTGCCTTACTACAATTTGAGAATCACTGAAGATTTAGAGGTGTTGAACCTGGAGACTTCTTGCCAAGTTAAGTCCTGCAATAAGTGCTTCATACTCGGCCTGATTGTTGGTAGCTTTGAAAGTGAATCTTATGGCTTGCATCACTTGGAAACCTTCTGGGCTAATCAAGATTAGCCCTGCCCCACTCCTAGCCGAAGTAGAAGATCCATCCACGAAGAGTTTCCATGTTGGGTTTGGAAGAGGGACAGGTTCATTGGCAGGAGGATCATCCTCTAAAGTTGGTATTTTATTTTGATTACCAAACGAGCATTCTACAATGAAGTCCGATAGAGCTTGTGCCTTAATGGCCTTCCTTGGCTCGTAGGAGATAGAAAATTGACTTAATTCTACTACCCAATTGATCAATCTTCCTGACAGATCTGGCTTGTGTAGAAGCTTCTTCAAAGGTTGATTGGTAATAACCTTGATCTCTCTTCCTTGAAAGTAATGCCTTAACTTCCTACTTGCAGTAACAAGAGCATATGCAAATTTCTCTACAGGAGGGTAGCGGGTTTCCGCATCCTTTAGCACTTGGCTCACATAATAAATAGGCTTTTTCCCTCCCTCATCTTCTTTGATTAACACCGCCCCAACAGCCGCATTAGACGCCGACAAGTATATTGCTAGAGGTTCAGTAGGAGCAGCTATTGTTAACAAAGGTGGGGTTGAGAGATATGCCTTCAAGTCATCGAAGGCGGCTTGACATTCGGGAGTCCACTTGATAGTCTTCGTAGATGTTGCTCCCCTTAGGGTGTCGAAGAAAGGTAGGCATCTCTCCGCCA
Organism: Kitagawia praeruptora; assembly: GCA_037693485.1. Lineage (NCBI taxonomy): Eukaryota > Viridiplantae > Streptophyta > Magnoliopsida > Apiales > Apiaceae > Kitagawia > Kitagawia praeruptora. Next base: position 21,276,188 of record CM075347.1, read on the forward strand.
ACTTAGATATAAATCTTCTTAAGGCGGCTAACCTTCCTGTTAACCTTTGAACGTCACGAATTGTCTTAGGAGGACGCATATCCAAAATTGCTTGAATTTTTTCAGGATTGGCTTCTATCCCTCTTTGACTGACCAAGAAACCTAAGAATTTTCCTGCCTCCAAGGCAAATGTACACTTATCCGGATTTAGCTTCATGTTGTGTGCTTTCAACTTCTCGAAGCACTCCTTCAAATCTGCAAGGTGAGTCTTCAAAAGTAAAGATTTAACTATCATATCATCAACATATACCTCCATATTGCGACCAAGTTGTCCGGCAAAGATTTTATTCATCATTCTTTGATAAGTTGCTCCTGCATTGATAAGGCCGAAAGGCATGACCTTGTAACAATAAACTCCTCGATGGGTGATGAAGGATGTTTTCTCTCTATCTTCTGGTGCCAACTTGATTTGGTTGTATCCCGAAAAAATGTCCATGAAGCTTAGCATGAGATGACCCGCGGTGGCATCAATCAGTTGATCAATACTTGGAAGAGGGTAAGGGTCTTTTGGACAGGCCGCATTAAGATCAGTGTAGTCGACACAAACTCTCCATTTGCCATTTGCCTTCTTTACCAAAACCACATTTGCCACCCATTCAGGATAAGTGACTTCACAAATAAGATCCGCATCAAGCATTTTATCAATTTCTTCGTCAATTGCCTTTTGCCTATTAGGAGCAAAATTTCTTCTTTTTTGCATCTTTGGGATAGCATCTTTGTGAACATTCAACTTGTGTATTGCTATCGATTCATCAATCCCGGGCATTTCCTTTGGGCTCCAAGCAAATATGTCAGCATATTCTCGTAACAACTTAGTTAGTCCTTCTTTAAATACCTAGTCAAGCCCAGCTCCAATGCTTATACGCTTTGTCCCATCTCCAGGCACTAGTTCAATTTTTTCAGTTTCTACGGCGGGTGTAACCACTGGCACTTCATCTTTTTGCAAACATTTTTTCAAAGAAGCATCCATACGTTGCTCCTCAATATCTTGCTCAATGTTTTCAACCATTTGGACATCTCTCGTCCTCTTTCTCTGATTTCGTTGGTGCTCAAGGTGCCTTTTCCTCTTTTCCCTCCTCCGTTGGACTGTCCGAGCCTTCCTCATATTACTTGGATCAGTTTGAGCCAAGTTGAGAGCCGAGCCATAACAATACCTTGATGCCTCTGTGTCTCCTTTAATCTCCCCTATTCCCGCAATGGTTGGGAACTTCATTTTCAGATGTGTAGTGGAGGTTATTGCTCTCAAACGAGTTAAGGTAGGTCTTCCCAAAATCATGTTGTAGGAGGAGGGGGTATTAACCACATAGAGTTTGATAATATGTTGCACTTGTCTTGGGGCTGTCCCAAAGAGTATGGGCAACTTCACTATTCCCACTATGGGGACTGCATTGTGGCCAAAACCATAAAGTGGTGCCTCTTCTTCACATCCTTCCAACTTGTCCTCCAACTTTAACCTTTCCCAACAATGAGTGAAAATTATGTCCACTGATGACCCGTTATCAATCAATACTTTCTTGACCACGTTATCCCGTGTCTCTATGGTGACAACAAGGGCTTCGGTGTTGTAAGGATTGACTCCCTCCAAGTCAGCATCGGAGAAAGTAATAACATCTCCTACCGTATCCTTTTGAGATATTGCCATAACCTCCTGAGTCTCAGGGGCTCGTGGAGGGGATTGTGTTCCCCCAATAACTATATTGACAATGTTCTTGTCTTTGTTGGTTTGAGATGTGGAAGGAGCACTTGAGTTATTTCCATTAGTGATTTGTCGAGGAAGGTACTGGTTGATGAGTCCTTGGCGAACCAATCTCTCGAGGAAATGTTTGAGAGAGAGACAATTCTCCGTAGTATGCCCGTGCGTGGCATGATATTCGCAATGCTTAGAGGAATCTCTATCACCCGGGGCTGTCCAGAGTGGTGGAGGTGCCTGATAGAAGGGTTTGTTTCGTATTTCTCGCAAAATGTTTGCCCGGGACATACTCAGTGCTGTCCATTCCGGCTCAGGTTTACGTACTGGTTTTGACGAGGTGGGAGAAGAAAGTCTCGATTTGTCGAAAGTGGGCTTTTGCCTTGGCGGAGCAGGACCATGTGTGGTTTGTACTTGGTGTTCATGGATGGGCCTTTGGCTATGGTGGAAGGTAAAACGTTCCTTTTGAAAGTAAGGCTTTTGTTGAGGAGGATTTCTTGTTTGCTTCATGACCCTCATAGCCTCCGTCTCAGTGATGAAGTGTGAAGCTAACTCGTATGCTCTGGCCAACGTAGTTGGCTTGTGTTCCATGAGCTTGCAAATATACCTTTCACAATCGTAAGGGTCTAAACCCCTTCTCAAGTGTACCAATGCTTCCGTCTCATTGACCGACACCACTTTGTTTACTGCTTCCTTGAACCTTTTTAAATAGTTTTCCAATGTCTCTCCACTTCTTTGCGCGATGGTTTCAATGAAGACAGTGTGCACTTCGTGTGGTTGGTTTGCCTTAAACTTATTCAGAAAAGCTTTTTTGAAATCGGCCCATGTGTCGATGGTCCTTGGAGGAAGTCTACAAAACCACCTCTGAGCACTCCCTCTTAAGGTAGAGGCAAAGAATCTACAACATGTTAGGTCCCGGTACTCATAGAAGAGAGCTAGCTGATCAAAATAACTTAAGTGCTCTTCCGGATCTCCATTACCATCGTATGAGTCCAAATTGGGGTGTTTCAAGTGTGTTTGCCTGCTCTCATCTTCGAGTCTTTTGGAGAAAGGAGATTCACCGGGGCCAGCGGAGACTTCTCCTTCAACTTTGCGCTTTAACTCGTTGAGAGTATTAAGGATTTCTTGTTGAGAGCTTCCAATACCTCCAATCGGGGTAGGTTCCGGAGTTCTTTCCCTTTCCTTTTCTTGGTAGAACTCATCCTCTAATCTTCTCTTCTCTCTTTCATATTCTGCCTTTTTCGCCTCTAGCTCATGCCTAAGATCCCGTACTCTTCTATTTATCCTCCATGTCTCAGGTCGATGGTGATCTTTCCCGTGACGGATATGGTTAGTATTTTGGGAGGAGCCAAGGCGGGAAAAGACTGACCTGGTCGTCCTTGGTCTTTTGCTGCCATTATTGTTTGCACTATGTGCTTCGTCCTCGAGGGGAGGTTGTTCCCTCCTCCCATTGGACTGAGGTGGGTTGTTCTGTTGGTGTGGGTTTTGGAGATTTGCAGCAACATTGAGGAGAAAATTCACTTGGTTAGGGGCGAAACGGGTCAGGTCCAAGTTGAGAGAAGGATCTTCCTCCCTTGTGCCCATTCTTTGGAGGACGGGTTCGCTGCGGTGGGAGGTACCATGGACGATATCTTGTTGAGTTCCTTGGAGTTGTTCTTCAACTTGGTTTGTATTGTTTGGATCAACCGTGGTTCGAGCTTGCAACCTCGTGCTCTTAGACGGTCCCATCCGAGACAACTTGTCACTAATAACCTCTTGTTACTTCTTGCAATCTGGAAAGGATGGAGGGTCTTTCAAAGAGAAAATCCCCTCCTTCTAGCGCCAAATGATAATGCTCCTCGCTCCACTCTACCGTACTTTTCCCTCTTCCGGTAAGGCTTGGACGGAAATGTGGTGTAGCTGTCGGAAGGGTATCTGCAAAACAATGCTTGACCGGGGGTGGTGGCCGTCAAGCACCTCCGGCGTGAGAGTAAGTAACTGGTGGTGGAGAATACAAGAAACAATATCGGAAAATGTAAATACTAGTGACTGAGATTTTAGAGAGCAAATATGAAATGTGAGAGTGAGTGTGAGAATGTTCAACCCCTGTATGTGTGAGTTTACCTTGGTATTTATAGAGTTTGGTGTTACCTCCTCTTGTCCGGAAGAATGCTCCCTTCCTTGAGATAGGTGTTGATTAATAGCATGTCCCTTCCACTTTCTACTGTCAAAGTGATTACTTTCGTGAAGGCTCTACATTGTCCGGGAGTGAGAAGGAAGGCACGAGCTAGGTCCTCGAGATAATATGTTATGAAGGAGGGAACTCTCTTTGTCCAGGAGGTCGAATGTGTTGGAGGAGGAATGTGTCTTTTGTCCGGAAGGAGGAGCATTGCCTTAGCTTATTTTTCTTAGTCAACTTTGGGGTGTGGCAAGCTGTCCACTAGGCATTCTCGAGATATAGTTACATTATAAGGATAAAAGAGTTTTCTTCGGGTGGGTATTATCAAAGGTGTAGGGGGGTGTGGGTTAATCTTGGCCCTACATTTGGGGTATGTGGTGGTGTAATCCTAGCCATTAAAAGATTCCTTCCCCATTAAGCTTTGGTAGAGTTGATCTTGGCCATACACTTTTTTAGTGTGTTGGGATGATCTTCACTTCCATGTGTCCTCAAAGATTCTTTTTCCACCAAACTCCTAATTCTTTTTCCTCTTTTTCTTTTTGGTCATTTTTCTTCCTCTTTCTCCCTTCCTTGCACTTTATTTTGTCATTTGTTTATTTATTCACGAATTTCCTGAAATGCAACAAAATAAATTATTAAAATACGAGTTCAAGCAATAAATAGGTAATAAAAATATGCAAAAATATGCACTTATCAAATGCCCCCATACATATCTTTTGCTCATCCTCGAGTAAAACAAAAAGAAAAAGAAAATCTAGATAAAAGTCCTATACTCTTTTTCGTAGGTGTGACGGTTGCATTTGGCATATGCAACAAGCCTTTTAAACCCCCTAGGCAGCCCTAGTGGACGAGTAAGGTCTCGTGAGGGCCTATAGTGAATGTACCCACAAAATCCATCTAGTTTGTATAAAAGATCACATGGCAATGCACACCACACATACATGTCCTCTTATGACACATCAACTTAAGAATCAAAATGAATTTGCAAAGTCTTGGTGTGGAAAGTGCAAGGATTCACATAGTCTACTCAATGAACCATGCAAGAGTGACTAAAAGTTCATGTTAAGTGCAAAAATTATTGGTAACCATGCTAAGCCTACAAGGGCACACCTCAGAGTCAAAACTTGAGATCTCTTATGCAAAAAACAAACAAGCAATACCTCACCTTTCACGCACAAAAGAATATTCACTCAAAAACAAGGGTAAGTGTATCACTCAATTCCAACAAAATCAAATGCATGCTTGACACTTGGTATCATCCCAACTTAAATCACAACATACATTAATAATGACAATCAAAAGGTCTTTATTAGGGTTGTAATGGGGCTAGGGACAAGGTATGTCAAGAAAGGCCAAAACAAGGTGAAGTGCCAAAAGCTAGTAGTCACCATGAATATCATGCACAACACCAAACTTCCTCCCCACAAAATTATTATTATTTATAGTTCAACAAAAAGCCTTGACTAGTCGTAATGAAGGAGGATTACAAAAAAAAAACATAAGTACGCTCTCATATGTATTTTTTTCTTTTCTTTTCTTTTTTCCTTTTTTCTTTTTTTTTTTATTTTGAGCTAAAATAAATGTAACAATAATCCTCCTTTAGATTTGATTTGAAAATCGACTAACAAGATAACAACAAATATTTCCTCAAAAGTTATGAACAAAAGTAAACCCTTTTCACACACCTTATTGCTCCACCAAGTTCCTACTAGCCTTTGACAAATTGGGCTCAAGAATACGTAAGGCTATACAAGAAAAAGGTCTTAGGCGAGTAATGAGGTGTGTCACCGAAAGAATTTGATTAAGCTCAAAGGGTTAACTAGTTGATCATGTAAGCATGGTGTGGATATTTTTGGAAATATAGGTTATTCCTAAATGCCTTTATCATTTTATCATCAATTAATGCCATGCATTTCAAGATAGAATTCAAACAAGTGCTAGCAATGCAAATGATAAGTGGACACTCAAGCAAAAGAATATAAATGCAAAAGATGTGCATATAGGCTCAAAATCTCACTTGGTGTAGTAAAACATAATCAATCTCAAGAAATGGTTTCCTCAATGCACCTACTTGTACTCAAAGCATAAAGACCAAATCATCTTACACCTAATCATGACCTTCTAATTTCATGCACAATTCAAATAAGTTTACTAGTTTCACCTTGCTAGTGTAAGTGTGTGGACAAGAACTTTAGCAAATCACTTCTCAAGCAAAAGTTAATGAATCATAAGATTATCATATCATGCAAGGGTGCATCAAGCAACTAGCAATCAATTAACAAAACTAGAAAAAGAACTCTTTTTGATTTTTAAATTTTTTTGGATTTTTCAAATTTATATATTTACACTAAACCCCCCCCCCCCATACCTAGATCATGCATTGTCCTCAATGTATGCAAATGCAAGAGAAATGAGAAATGAGAAAGGAGAAAGTTGAGGAAATACCTGATAAGGGATGACGGAGACTGAAAATCCCCGGCAGCGGCGCCAAAAACTTGATGTGCTAAAAATAAGAATTTGATTGCAAGCGCACAATCTCGTTTTAGTATTTTAAGATTCGTCCACGGAAACTAACATTTTCGAAAGACTTAATTTTTAATTTAATCGAATTAGGCCAATTGAGCTTTGGAAAATTTGGATTTTACTATTTCAATTCTTAAAAGAAAATCTAATTTTAAACTAAGTAATGAAAAGAAATAAAATTTAAATTACTCTAAAAATTCTAAATTTGAATTAAATCTAAATTTTATTCTAAAACATTTTCTTTTCGAAATGTAAAATTTATTTAGAGAAAATTTTAACGAAAATTCGACATAATTTATTTGTAAATTTAACTAGCCATGAATACAATCAACGCAAGCATTTTTAGTCAAAAGACGAAACAAAACAGGTACTGCAAATAGGCAAAACTAACGACCAACAAACTTAACAAATGAATTCATAATCTCAAAAAAAAAACTCAACGAAAACCAACACACACAAAACAGACTATTAACCAGACTCGACGCTAAAGCTCGCAGCAGAATTCGACAACACGGAAACACATTAAATGACCAAAAATGACTCGATAAAAACAGCAGCACTTTACAGACTCTTTCTTTTTGCTAATTGAAGTTCTTTACAGACTCAACCATCAAGACAACACAATAAGGACGGGAATTTTAACAGCAGCATAAAACTAAATCGACAATAATTCAACTCAACAGCTGAAAAGAAAACAAGCAGCTAAGAAGTGAACACACAGAAACTGTAACAACGAGAAACAAGACATCAACCAGCTCTTGACTCGCGAACTCGGCTAACTCGCAAATCAACTCATAGAACTCGGACTAATGAATCTCAGCATTATAAAACCAACACAACGCAACTAATTCAAACAACTCAAACATTTGCAAAATTCAACAGAATTAATCGTAAATGAAGAACTCAACAATTAATTAATCGTACATGTTAACGGAGGAATTTGGTGATAACAAATTTCGGAGGTTGCTGGAATAACGAAATCATGAAAATTGTTACACTAAATACTGAAGGTCAACGTGCTGAGCTGGATGGTCAACAGAATGAGCTGGTTGTTAGTCCATAAAGTTGTTACAAACTATAGATATAGAGAGGCTATATGTAATGTTACGATGGACAACTATAAATATCCAGATCAGTACATTTGGTTGTAAAGAGATAGATTCATTTTCTTCAGTATGTGATCAGTTCATTAATCCTCTTTTTATCTTGCTATTATACAAACATACATATACATACTTTCTTGCTTTGTGATATGGTATCAGAGCTTATGACAATCATCTAGGGCTCTGTTCATTGTCTTTCTCATCACGTTCTGTTTTGTTCATCGTGTTTGTCTTCGTCTTCGTTTGTGTTCATGAACAATCGATCTTACTCCGCTGCTGTTGCATCAAACCCTAACAATTTAGCCCCAAATTCATCAAATTCTACCAATTCCGTGGCAAATCAAGCTACAAATACATCAAATTCCATGGCGACATCGTCTACTACAACTGTAATTGATGTAAATCATCCATATTACATACAAAATGCTGATAATCCAGGTATGACTCTAGTTACACAACCTCTTAATGAGCAGAATTATCATCAATGGAGTCGTTCTGTAAAACTTGCCCTATCTGCAAAGATGAAACTCGGTATGATTGATGGAACCCTAATTAAACCACCTGTGAATACACCTATGTATGCTATGTGGACTCGATGTAATGATATGGTTTTATCTTGGCTATTAAACTCAATTACACCAGAAATTCGCAATAGTGTAGTATATTTCTCTACTGCTAAGGCAATTTGGGATGATCTTGCTATTCGTTTCTCGCAAAGTAATGTTCCGCGAGTGTTTCAGTTGAAGAAGGAATTAATTTCGTTAACTCAAGGAACTCTCTCAATCACTGCGTATTTCACGCGATTCAGGACACTAATTGACGAAATTGATGATTTGTCTCCATTACCTAAATGTTCCTGTGTGAATGTCTCTGGTTGTAGTTGTGATTATGGTGCTAGATTGGAGGCTTATGAGCAAATTAACAAGCTTAGTCAGTTTTTAATGGGCTTAAGTGAACAATTTACTGCTGTGCGTGGTCAATTACTCATGATGAAGCCTCTGCCAAGCTTAAGTCAGGCATATTCCTTGTTGTTACAAGAAGAGGTACAAAGAGATTGTAATCCTCATGTTATCATCCCTGAAAATGCTGCTATGAGTGTCAAATATAGTGCACACAAGAACAGGTTTCCGAGTCAAACTTCTAATCCTCAGAATTTCTCCAGAAAACCATCCAACAATGCTGAAATTCAGAGTTACTGTGATTTTTGTCAAATGACTGGCCATACAAGGGACAAATGTTTTTGTCTTCATGGTTACCCTGAATGGCATCGTCTTTATGGACAGCCTAAACCTAAGCCAAGAGCTTCGAACAATTTCAAGAAAGTTGCTCATGCCAATACTCAGCCATCCACCTTATCTGTTTCAGACTTTTCTGCAAATGGCATGCGAACTACTACTAATGTGTCTGCTCCACTCACTGTTCAAGGTTCTGGTACAGGTGCTTTTACAGATGCTCAATGCCTTCAGTTGACTCAAATGATTCAGGCAAGCCTTCAGAATCTTTCACCTTGGAATACTCCTAATCTTGGTTCCTCTTCAATGCCAAGTGCTAATGCTCTTATACAAGGTACATTCTCCTGTACAGTATCATCAGTACACACATTACAATTTATGCACAACACCTCCACTATTTCATGGATTCTAGACTCTGGTGCTACGGATCATGTTACTTGTCATTTTGATCTATTAGATAGTCCAATTGCTGTGACTTCTAATATATATCTACCAGATGGGAGTGTCTCTCCTATCACTCATATTGGAACTATTCATTTACCTAATGGGCTGATTTTACACAATGTTCTGTGTGTGCCCAGTTTTCAATGTAATCTGGTTTCCATATCCAAACTGACATGTCAAAATACTTCAATCTGCATTTAATAGTATGTCTTCTTCTGTTAACTCGGCACATCAAAATGTTCTTTGGCACACTAGACTTGGCCACCCTTCTTCTACAGTTCTTGATAAACTTCAATTTCTGTCTAATGTTGATAATGACATGTTCAAAGATTGTGATATATGTCATAAATCTAAACAAACTAGATTACCATTTCCTACAAGTCACACTAGGAGTACTTCTTTATTTTCCTTGATTCACTGTGACTTATGGGGACCGTATAAAACTTATACACATGGTAGATGTAACATGTTTTTAACCATAGTTGAGGATATGTCTAAATGTACATGGGTATTTCTTATATCTGATAAAACACAAGTTCCATCTCTTCTGAAAAACTTTATTGCATATGTATATACTCAGTTTAATTGTCGTGTCCAAACTCTTCGGTCAGACAACGGTACTGAATTTGTCAATGCTGACCTTACTTCCTTTCTCCAATCTCATGGTATTTTACATCATACTTCATGCCCTTATACCCCTCAGCAAAATGGGATTGCTGAGCGGAAACATCAACACCTATTGAATGTGGCTCGTTCATTAAAAATTCAGTCACATGTTCCTGTCACCTTTTGGGGTGATTGTATTCTCACAGCTGCGCATCTAATAAATCTCACACCCTCTAAACAGTTACAATACAAGACTCCTTACGAGGTATTATTTAATAAACCACCTCTCTACACCCACATTAAAGCATTTGGATGCTTGTGTTATGTCACTCATATTTCTGTTCCTAAAGATAAACTAGCTCCTAGGGGCATAGCTTGTGTGTTTCTTGGGTATCCATTTGGTAAAAAAGGTTACCGAGTTCTCAATTTGGAGACTAGAAAGTGTTTTATTTCTCGAGATGTCTTCTTTATAGAAGATTCATTTCCTTTTTCTAATATCACACCAACGTCTGAGTCCATGTTTCCATCTCATCCCGCTAGTCCTGATCATGATCATCCTCTTACTACAATTGTCTTGGATTCTCATATATCTCCTCCTGCACATACACCTAGCTCCATTCATACTCCTACTCCTACTCCTGCACTCACTTCTGACCCTATTCATCCTGTTGTAGAGGTCCCATCTAGACCTCATAGACAAATTACTGTACCTAGAAAATATAGTGACTACACTGGTCTTCCATCAAGGTTGACAACTGCTATCTCTCTCTCTGCTCCTGCCAAAGGTATGATTCCTTATTCTATACATAAATACATGTCTTATCATGCTTTCACCCCATCCTATGCCAAGTTTCTGGCCACAACAGCCACTGTACCGACTCCTTATACATACTCTCAAGCTGTCAAAAGTCCTGAATGGGTTCAAGCAATGAAACTTGAGATTGCTGCTCTAGAGTCTACTCATACTTGGGATTTAGTGCCTACTCCATCTAATCATCAGATTGTTGACTGCAAATGGTTATACAAGATCAAATATAAGCCTAATGGTGAGGTTGAAAGGTATAAGGCTCGTCTCGTAGCCAAAGGATTTACGCAAACGTATGGCTTAGATTATTTTGAAACGTTTGCCCCAGTTGCAAAAATGAATACTGTTCGTATTTTAATTTCGCTGGCAGTGACTTGTAATTGGAAACTTCATCAGATGGACGTCACCAATGTTTTTTTGCATGGTGACCTCCATGAGACAGTGTATATGCGATTACCTCCGGGTCTGCAATTTCTTACCACTTGTTCGTTTCCTACTCAGTCATCTACTACATATGTGTGTAAGTTACGGAAGTCTATATATGGCCTACGTCAGGCTCCTCGCTGTTGGTATGACAAACTAAATAAATCATTATCAGTTTTTGGATTAGTTCAGTGTCCATGTGACCATAGTCTATACACCATGGCTAAGGATGGTCAATTTGTTGCTGTGCTCATTTATGTTGATGACCTGTTAGTGACTGGTTCTTCAGCTTTTTTGATTCATCAGGTTAAAACCTTTTTACACACACAATTCAATATCAAAGATTTGGGATTTATGAAATACTTCCTAGGCTTAGAAATTGCCAGGTCAGATAAGGGTGTCTATCTTCATCAACGAAAGTATTGTCTTGATATTCTTCAAGACACTGGTTTGGTGGCTGCTAAGCCCTCTATTATACCCATGGATCAAAATCATAAACTTCAGAATTCCTCTTCCACTCCTCTATCTCTTTCTCAAACTAAAGTGTATAGACGCTTAGTTGGTCGTTTAATCTATCTTACAATCACTAGGCCCGATCTTAGTTATGCTGTGCATATCTTATCTCAATTCATTGCTAGTCCTCTTGAAGATCATCTGCTAGCAGCCTATAAGGTGGTTCGCTATCTTAAAGCTACACCAGGACAAGGGCTATTCTTTCCTGCAAAGAATACACTTCAACTTCAGGCTTTTTGTGATTCCGATTGGGGTGGATGTCCTCTAACCAGGTCATCTCTTACGGGCTATTGTGTCACTTTGGGATCATGTCTTATTTCCTGGAAGTGTAAGAAACAGGTCACTGTATCTCGGTCTTCCAGTGAGGCTGAATATAGGGCGTTAGCTGACACTTGTTGTGAAATTGTCTGGTTGCTATCACTTCTCAAGTCCATTGGCTATAATGTTCCAACTCCTGTTTCATTATTTAGTGATAGTAAATCTGCTTTACATCTTGCATCTAATCCTGTCTTTCATGAACGCACGAAGCATATCGAAATTGACTGTCATTTTGTTCGACAGAAAATTGTACAGGGGATAGTTCAGACTCGACATATTTCTTCTGAGGAGCAACCTGCTGATCTTTTTACTAAAGCTCTCCCATCTTCTCAGCTGCACTACTTACTCTCCAAGTTGGGAGTTCTTAATCTGTTCTCTCCTCCCAACTTGAGGGGGGATGTTACACTAAATACTGAAGGTCAACGTGCTGAGCTGGATGGTCAACAGAATGAGCTGGTTGTTAGTCCATAAAGTTGTTACAAACTATAGATATAGAGAGGCTATATGTAATGTTACGATGGACAACTATAAATATCCAGATCAGTACATTTGGTTGTAAAGAGATAGATTCATTTTCTTCAGTATGTGATCAGTTCATTAATCCTCTTTTTATCTTGCTATTATACAAACATACATATACATACTTTCTTGCTTTGTGATAAAAATAGGGGATTTGGGATTTTGGGGCTGGACTTGAGAGGTGTCTCGATTTGTCTCGTGTATCGGATCCCCTCTCAAGATGCCTGCGTACCTTATATTTATAAGGATCAAGCCAACGCAGTTCTGTGAAATTGATTTGTGTCTATCCCTTAGAGACTTTAGGGATAAACTTCGTTAATCTTGGTAATTACTGATTTTATCTGATTTAATCTTATCGTTGTGATATCTTCCTGATTTGAAGAATATCGTTTGGAGATATTTTCCGTTATTGATTGATTGAGATTGTTTATTTCCTCGTTTCAGAGAGAGGATAAAACTTAGCGGTTAAGTTATAATTATTAATCTGAATTAATAATTAATAATATTGGAAATTTGGGAGATTATTAGAGGCAACCGAAAATATGGCGTAACAACTACCCCCCAGTTCTTCAGTGTAGCTTGCTGCAATGGAGAACTAAGCATGCTTCGATCTTCCAAATTTCTTGAGTCACTGAAACAGCTAGGAGAGGAAGATTAATAAATAATATGGAGCACCAAGGTGCCCGTAATATACATGTAGATGTAAATAAGACAATATGCGATATGTAAATAATAAGTTTTGTATGTGTAAGAAAATGTCTTTTGGAGAGCCATCAAAGCATTATTCGCAGAGTCGTGCAAAGCATTTTGAGCAACATACAGTCGAAAAAGGTCATACCTACCATGTCTTCTAGAGGGTATCCCCCTCAAAGGGGGTCATTTTCCTCAGAATTTTATAATACGCTCCTCAAAGGAGATCATTAGTACTCTCCTCAAAGGAGACCATTTTTGTCCAGAAATACCCTCCTCACAGGAGGTGGATTTTCCGAAGCTCGAACCCTGATGAGGCGCCGGAAGTACGGACATCCCCCCCGGAAGTACGGTTTTTGCAAGGATTTGGTAATTTGGGATACCCTCCTCAAAGGAGGTCGTTCCCCATTCCAGAAATATCCCTCCTCACAGGAGGTGGACTTCCCGAAGTTCGTGCCTTGATGAGGCGCCGGAAGTACGGACATCCCCCCCGGAAGTACGGTTTTTGCAAGGACTTTGGTAATTTGGGATACCCTCCTCAAAGGAGGTCGTTCCCCATTCCAGAAATATCCCTCCTCACAGGAGGTGGACTTTCCGAAGTTTATTTTATTAACTCTCCTCAAAGGAGACCATTTGTTTTATAAATATATTCCACGAAGATCCTCCTTAGAGGAGGTCATCTTTCCAAAGTCCTATCAATATTCTAAGATTCTTTCAAAAAAGATATCAGCGACACTTGAAGGTTCTTCTAAAAATTATCAGCAACACCCAAAGGTCTTCTAAAAATATCAGCAACACACAAAAGGTCTTCTATAAAAAATATCCTCATCACAGAAGGTCTTCAAAAATAATCAACTCTTCGAATAAGAGCCTTCCAAAATATAAACTCTTCGAATAAGAGCCTTCCAAAATTAAAAACTCTTCGAATAAGAGCCTTCCAAAATATAAACTCTACAAAGGAGGACCTTCCAAAATATTACCCAAGAGGGCCTTCTAAAATAAAATCTACAATTAAAAGTCTTCCAAAATATTACCCCCATTAAAAGAGAGTCTTCCAAAATTATACTCTACAAATGAGGACCTTCCAAAATATTACCCAAGAGGACCTTCTAAAATAATAAAATCTTCAACTAAAAGTCTTCCAAAATATTACCCCCATTAAAAGAGAGTCTTCCAAAATTATAAACTCTACAAATGAGGACCTTCCAAAATATTACCCAAGAGGGCCTTCTAAAATAATAAAATCTTCAACTAAAAGTCTTCCAAAATATTACCCCTAAAAAAGAGAGTCTTCCAAAATTATAAACTCTACAAATGAGGACCTTCCAAAATATTACCCAAGAGGGCCTTCTAAAATAAAATCTACAATTAAAAGTCTTCCAAAATATTACCCCCATTAAAAGAGAGTCTTCCAAAATTATAAACTCTTTAATTAAGAGCCTTCCAAAATTATAAACTCTTCGAATAAGAGCCTTCCAAAATATAAACTCTACAAAGGAGGACCTTCCAAAATATTACCCAAGAGGGCCTTCTAAAATAAAATCTACAATTAAAAGTCTTCCAAAATATTACCCCCATTAAAAGAGAGTCTTCCAAAATTATAAACTCTTTAATTAAGAGCCTTCCAAAATTATAAACTCTTCGAATAAGAGCCTTCCAAAATATAAACTCTACAAAGGAGGACCTTCCAAAATATTATCCAAGAGGGCCTTCTAAAATAATAAAATCTTCAACTAAAAGTCTTCCAAAATATTACCCTTAAAAAAAGGGCCTTCAAAAATAATATACCGAAGGGTCTTCTTTTTTAACAAATTCAATTCGTAAATTTGAAATTAATTTTCTGACAAATACATATGATGCAATAATATATGCAAAAATAATATAAATTTAAAACTTAATTCATGCATAATAAACATGTTAATTTAAGTATGCATAAAATATTTAACCGAAAATAATTTATATCTCACAAATATTTTTATAATAAAAATATAATATTCATGATATAAATATTTATATAATTGCATAAAATTAAAAATAAACAGAAAACTTATCTCGATTTTTTAAGGAGAGGCGTTGCAGAATTGTCGCCTTCTGTTACTTTTCACTTGTTTTTTCCGATTGTCTTTTTTTATTTGCAGATCCAACTTGCAACTTGTTTTTGTGAAAGCTTAAGCCCTGTTCTGACTTCCTCTTCTTCCTGACTGCAATTGCTTGCTTGCTCTTTTTTTTCTTTAATACTTTTGATTCATCACGCGGGCCCACCTGGGATCACTTAAATCTTGTTAACGTGCAAACCTCCATGCTTATATTTATGTTTTTGTTTTCTTAAACCCACTAATTAATTTTGTAGTCAACCAATTTGCCTAGCTAGGCTCGTAGTTTTTAAAACTATAGTAGGTGCCACCAACTTGTACTAGCTTTAACGAACTTTTATTCCCATCTTTTTGTTTTTTTCCTTGCCGTTGTTGAAGCTCTGTCGCCGGATATCTGCTCTGATAGTGCCTCGTTTTTTCTCTATATATATTATGATGCATGTGATACAATATATAAAATTTAAAATAGACCCCGCCGCCTCCACCATCTCGTTCCTCCATTAAAGCCGCTTAAAATCCAAAATAACCCCCCGTGTATATAGATAATTTGATTGTCCTCCACAATCAAAAATTAAGCCCCTCCTTCTAGCGCCAATTGTTAACGGAGGAATTTGGTGATAACAAATTTCGGAGGTTGCTGGAATAACGAAATCATGAAAATAGGGGATTTGGGATTTTGGGGCTGGACTTGAGAGGTGTCTCGATTTGTCTCGTGTATCGGATCCCCTCTCAAGATGCCTGCGTACCTTATATTTATAAGGATCAAGCCAACGCAGTTCTGTGAAATTGATTTGTGTCTATCCCTTAGAGACTTTAGGGATAAACTTCGTTAATCTTGGTAATTACTGATTTTATCTGATTTAATCTTATCGTTGTGATATCTTCCTGATTTGAAGAATATCGTTTGGAGATATTTTCCGTTATTGATTGATTGAGATTGTTTATTTCCTCGTTTCAGAGAGAGGATAAAACTTAGCGGTTAAGTTATAATTATTAATCTGAATTAATAATTAATAATATTGGAAATTTGGGAGATTATTAGAGGCAACCGAAAATATGGCGTAACAGTACATTAATCGTAAATTAATCAAAACTTGGCACAATCCAACTCGGACGATACCGCAGCGATACAAACTCGAAAACAAACTCAGACCCAAAACGATGAATTCATAAAACTCAGCAAGTAGCATTTTACAACCAAACGCAGAAAGAAACAAAGACTGGAACACGCTATTACACGCACAGACAAGGCCCGCTACACAGCACAAACGGGACTAATAGTTTACAACCAAAGACTCAACGATTTACAACTAAATGGGGGAACGGGGAGTTGGCGTTTTGGTGGGTAAAGAAAGAGAGAACAGAAGAGGCTGGGGTTGGTTCGACTAATAGAAAGAGAGAGAGAGAGAGAGAGAGAGAGAGAGAGAGAGAGAGAGAGTGAGATTTAAAATGAAAAGAACGAAGACTAAAAGAAGAAGGCAATTGTGCTTGAGTAAAATAGAAAAGATCAGGGGACTGTGATGTGTTTGAGTGATTCGCAGAAAAGGGAGAACGAGACAGAGTAAACAGGGGAGTTAAACTAAAACTTCGAATAAAAATTTAAGCAGGTAAAATACGTACCGAAAATTAAAAGCTAATATTTTTATGATTTTTTTTTTTAAAATTACACAAAAAAATTTAGATCTACAATTACCAATAATAAAGCCCACAATAAAATTAAGATTTAAAGGGGCACAATTTATTTAATCTACGAACAAGAAATTAAAAATCGTTACTTTCAACCCCAAGTGGTTAGCATTTCGCTACTTTATCCACTAAACGGAATTACGAAAGTAAGGAAACAAGGCAACGATAACGAAAGAGCAAGACAAGAAATTGAAGGAAATAAAATTTGCACTAATTTAAAAGAGAGTGTTTACAAGATTTAAAACTAGAAAACAAGAAAATTAAGCTACACTAAAACTACCCTAAAATCTAAGTTGTTCAATACAAGGGGAATGAGGGGGTATTTATAGGATGAGAATTAGGGTGTAGGGGGGGTGTGGGTTAATCTTGACCCTACATTTGGGGTATGTGGTGGTGTAATCCTAGCCATTAAAAGATTCTTTCCCCATTAAGCTTTGGTAGAGTTGATCTTGGCCATACACTTTTTTAGTGTGTTGGGATGATCTCCACCTTCCATGTGTCCTCAAAGATTCCCTTTCCACCAAACTCCTAATTCTTTTTCCTCTTTTTCTTTTTGGTCCTTTTTCTTCCTCTTTCTCCCTTCCTTGCACTTTATTTCTTTATTTTGTCATTTCTTTATTTATTCACGAATTTCCTGAAATGCAACAAAATAAATTATTAAAATACGAGTTCAAGCAATAAATAGGTAATAAAAATATGCAAAAATATGCACTTATCATGATCAAAAGATGGCACGAAGCTATTATGTAGCCTCGTTAAGCCTTATGGATTCGGGGGGAAGGTCCTTCCGATTGAAGACATGGATGTCTGCAGTGGTAAGAAACATCAAGAAATGCCGTCAGAGGACATCACACAGAAGCCTCGGACAGCCATTGAGGCTAAGGCGTTAACTGACTTCGTGGTTGAATGTACCATTGGCAACCAAGAAGTCGGGGGGCAGGAGGTAATACCCCAAGCAGGAAGTGAACCTCAGAATAATAAGGAGGAGACCAGAAGGAGTGGTGGGTGCTCTATTTTGATGGAGCATCAAAAACAAAATCTGGTGCAGGCCTAGTTTTGCAAAGCCCCGATGGGCTCAAGTTATCATAGTAGGACTTAGCTTCATATTTATCTAGTAGAAGTAGAAATAAGGTTCATTGAAACCATTGCAGAGCATGTTGCTCCGAGTAGGAGAGTAGTACTCTATGTAAGGTTTGAACCCACTTCAAGTTATTAATGCAAGTTTGTTTTCCATTCATTGATTGTGTGATTTTATTTATGTGCCAAGCACCTGATGAGTGCAAGTCAAGGATGACCAAGTACCGAAAATAAAAGAATACACGAATGGAGAACAAGCAAATGCATAAATAAAGACCCCGAAGGGTCAAGAGTTAGGTTACAGCACGACCAAATAAGAGTTTAAGTCCGTGAAGGACCCAGGTTAAAAGACGAGCAGATAAAAACCACACGCAACATGTCTTAAGATCGATGTTATAATCAGGAAACATGTTAAAAGATTTTTATAAGATTTTAAAATCTTGGGTTTTCCTCTATTTTAGAACGTCCCTTAAACATTTTTGAAGAAAATAAAATAAAATAAAAATAAATGGTACTCTCCTGAGGAATCCAATATCATACCATGTTTTAAAATATTATTGAAGAAAAAGGTATTTGTAAGATCATTTGAAAATTTGCACTTGAGCTATATGTGGAAAATATAAACAATTGCACGTCAATTGAAGAAGGACGTCACTTTGTAAACATAATTTGACTGACACTTAATATATGAGTTGAACAAAATTGCATCACTTGAACAATAAGTGAGGAGTGATAACACTTGCCTCGATACACGAAGTCCTCGATCTTACAACATCGATCCGTGTCTCAACTTCACATCAATATGTCATGCAAGGACTAGATAAAAAGCCATGCAAGGCCGACGATGTTAAGGACTGGCTACTCTTCAATATGTCTTAAGTACATGGATTAAGGATCCAAGGATGAAGACCAATAGAGAACAATGATGTATTTGCTTAGACAACGGCTGATATGCCAGGGATTGATCCCCAATTTATAACCCTTAGGTTGAATGTCGATCCTGAACGGAAGACAATAAAATAGAAAAAGAGGAATTTTGCTCCTGAAAGGCAAGATGCCATTAAGCAAGAAGTTGACAAGCTCTTAGAGGCTGGGTTTATTGAAGAGATTCAGTTCCCCGAATGGTTGGCTAACCCTGTGATGGTCAAGAAGGCAAATGGGAAGTGGAGGATATGCATAGACTTCATTGATTTGAATTATGCATGCCCGAAGGACTGTTTCCCCTACTAATGATATACATGTTGATAGATGCCACAGCTAGACATGAGATGTTGAGCTTCATAGATGGGTTCAGCGCCTACAATCAGATTAAGATGCACAAGGATGACATCCCAAAGATATCTTTCATAACTGATTTTGGTGTTTTATGCTATCTTGTTATGGCTTTTGGTCTAAAGAATGCAGGCGCTACTTATCAACGGCTGGTGAATAAGATATTTGCCCTTCTGATTGGGAAAACCATGGAGGTCTATGTTGATGACATGTTAGTCAAGAGCCTATTCAAGGCAGACCATATCAAGCACCTCAGAGAGGCATTCAAAGTGCTGAGGCACCACAAGATGATGTTGAACCCAGCCAAGTACGCTTTTGGTGTTGGATCAGGAAAATTTTTGGGATTAATGGTTTCGAAGAGAGGCGTAGAGGCCAACCCTGATAAGATCAAAGCGATCTTGGACATGGAACCACCCCGCTCTATACGAGATGTACAAAAGTTAACCGGCAGAGTTGCAACCCTAGGGAGATTTATCTCCAAGTCTGGTGATAAATGCTTGCCATTCTTTCAAGCATTGAAAAAAGTGAAAAAATTTGAGTGGACTACTGAGAGCCAAGAGGCCTTTGAGCAATTGAAGAGGTACATGGCAGAAGCCCCGTTGTTGGCCAAACCTAGTCTCGGGGAGACTCTTTATCTATACCTGGTGGTATCCGAACAAGCGTTGAGCGTCGTCCTCATTCGAGAAGAGAAAAAGGTTCAGAAACCCATTTACTATGTTAGCAAGTTGTTGCATGGAGCTGAGTTGAATTACTCAACCATCGAGAAGTTTGCTTTGGCATTGATAACAGCCTCGAGGAAGCTACGACCCTACTTCCAGGCACACAAGATCGAGGTCCTGACAGACCAGCAGTTGAGAAACATATTGCATAGCCCAAAGGCCAGTGGAAGGTTGATTAAGTGGGCGATTGAACTTGGAGAATTTGACATCAGATATAAGCCTCGAACAGCCATTAAGGCTCAGGCGTTGGCTGACTTCATGGTTGAATGTACCATTAACAACCAAGAAGTCGGGGGGCAGGAAATAGTAGCCAACCAAGAAGGTGAGAATAAAGATGAAGAACTTGTACCTGATCTGAAGGAGTATTGGGTGCTCTATTTTGATGGAGCATCAAAAACAAAATCTAGTGGTGCAGGTTTAGTCTTGCAAAGCCCCGATGGGTTCGCGGTTGAGTATGCTTTGAAGTTGAACTTCCCAACAACCAACAACGAGGGTGAGTATGAAGCCTTGATAGCCAGTTTAGGCTTGGCCAGAATCATGAGAGTCAAGAATCTCAAAGTTTGTTGAGATTCAAGGCTTGTAGTATCACAAGTGAATGGTGAATTTGAGGCCAAGCATGAAGCTATGGCAAAGTATTTTCGAGTTGTGAAAGCTGTTACGACTCAGTTTGATGAGTGCTATGTGGAGCATATTCCAAGAAATGAGAACGTTAAGGCCGATGCCCTGTCTAAATTCGCTTCTTCTGAGATAGAGAATTATACAGGAAGTGTTTACTTCAAGGTCTTGAAGGCCCCGACCATCAACTCTAAGTTGGTAGCACCAATTGATGAGGGAAGCTGAAGGATAGACCCTTTCAAAGCTCATCGTGAGACTGGTTGGCTCCCTGATATTGCCTTGATGGCACAGAAACTGTTAGTGAGAGAGTGATGAGATAAGAGGTCCTTTGTCATTCCATATTTAAAATCTTGAATCTCAAATCCCAACACAAAAATTAAGCCTAATGGCCAACAAGGCTGTCTGCCTCTAATCGAGCTTGTCGTTTGAGTTTAAGGGCTCGAATCAAGAGTCATTAGTCAAGTTGAAACCTAAGCAAGGTTATATGAGTATAAGAATAAGGTTGGAATCCTAAAGTCAAAATAGAGGAGTGACAACTAGCCAAGGCACACCAGACTTGAAGTCAAGTGCTGAGTGGCAAATGAACTTCTTGAACGATCAACCGAGAAGCAAGACCTCCTCCACACGAAGTAAGGGGGCAAGAATTAACAAGCTTCACCACAAGATCCACATCTTAGAATGAGAATGAAGGGTTGGTTATAACCGACAACCATAAATGGAGACTCTTTTTTCCTTTCTTTTTGCACTCTTCTTTTCGCGGAGATTGCATTAAGATAGTCCTCCCCTTCGGCATGTCGTTGGGCAAGGGTTAATCCCTCTTTTTTCTTTTTCTATATAAATATAAGCTTAGCAAAAAAAAAGAAGTCAAGGATGTCTGTTTGGTCATCGACTTCAAATAATGACATTCGACAATCGAATACTGACGTTGAGGTCCAAATATCGACGTTCAAATACTGACATTGAGGTCCAAATATCGACTTTCGAATATTGACGTAGAAGTTCAAGGACCGAGAGCCAGCCGACCGGGCTCCAACGGAAGGCTCCGGCCAACTGACCTTGATCATCAACACGAGGTTTCGCCCAGCCAACCGAGAGCCGGCCGATCGGGCTCCAACGGAAGGCTCCGGCCGACTGACATTGATCGTCAGCACGAGGTTTTGCTCAGCCGACCTAGAGCCGGCCGACCGGGTTCCAACGGGAGCTTCGGCCTACTGACAATGATCGTCAACATGAGGTTTTGCTCAGCTGACCGAGAGCCGGCTGACCGGGCTCCAACGGAAGGCTCCGGCCGACTGACCTTGATTGTCAACACGAGGTTTCGCCTAGTCGACCACAACACGGTCAACCACGGCATGCAAGACACCCCAGCTAACCGCAAAGCAGCCGACCGAGGCATACGAAACACCCTGGTCGATCGGTTCACCGGGGATACCCTGGTCGATCGACGTCGGTTATCGGTACGAGTTTTTGGTTTGGTTGACTGGCTCTTGGCCGACTGGCTCACCACGGACGTCTCGGCCGACCGATGTCGATCATCGCATCGAGATTTTGCTTTGTTCGAAAAAAAAATAAAAATTTGGCCGACCGGGTCTTGGCCGACCGAGTCATGGCCGACCGGCTCCCCGAAGACGTATTTGCCGATCGACGTCGGTTGTCGGTATGGGTTTTTGGCTCGGCCGACTGGTGGCGATGCTCGAGTCGGGGTTTTACATTTTCGTTTTTGTTTTTCCGTCTTGATGATCAAAATCAATATTAAGATTGTTTTGAATGTGACAATCAAGTGGGAGCTGAATTTGAGATTAGCACCGTTTAGTACCGATTAGCACCGTTTAGTACCGATTAGCACCGTTTAGTGCCGTTTAAGCACCGTTTAGTACCGATTAGCACCGTTTAGTGCCGATTAGCACCGTTTAGTGCCGTTTAAGCACCGTTTAGTGCCGTTTAAGCACCGTTTAGTGCCGATTAAGCACCGTTTAGTGCCGATTAGCGCTGTTTAGTGCCGATTAGCACCGTTTAGTGCCAATTAGTGCGTTTAGCACCGTTTAACGCCGTTTAGCGTCGTTTAACATCGTTTAAGGCTACTTAGCACCGTTTAGTGCCGTTTAGCACCGTTTAACGCCGTTTAGCATCGTTTAACATTGTTTAAACGTCGTTTAAGGCTATTTAGCACCGTCTAGTGTCGTTTAGTGCCGTTTAACACCGTTTAACGCCGTTTAGCGTCGTTTAACATCGTTTAAACGTCGTCTAAGACTGATTAGTGCCTATTTGCATCAAATTAACATTTTCGTAAACGTGTCGGTCGCTCCACGCTTTACATCAAGACAATACTCCTGAAACACTAGTGTATAAAGATGAACCCTGACCCGAGTCTCGAAAAAGGCCGTTAAAACTTCAAGGAAAACCTGATCAGTTTTCCTAGAAGTTGGGGGGCAAATGATATGGGCTGAAAATAAGCCCTAAAGACACATTTAATGTAGCATTAATTAGACCTAATATGGTCCAAACGTGGGGCCCACCAGATGGGCCCAAACCCTATGTATAATATTAATTTCGTAATTAATATTAAGGGTAATAACCAGCTCAGCAATAAGAGTCAAATAAGGATATTACTCCTGCCTGACTTAGCCCCCAAGACACCTACTTCAACAAGGAAACTGATTCCTACAAGGAAGGAGTCTAGAACCTTGCTCAAGGCGGTGGCTTGCCCACCAAGTATCCGAATCGTACCATAATTCTAAGGCTTCTCAGCCTATATAAGGGTCTAATCCCTCATTCTCATAACTACGTTTTTGGCTTGATTCTCAATACGAGATACGTAGGCACTCTGTGAGGACCGATTAGTCTCGAAACACGGAAACAGTCATTAAAGCTCGAAACTCAATCACCCTTTGCATTAAATACACACAAACCCTAGCCACAATATTGAGAACCTAGTTTTTATTCCACAACACTTTTTGAGTTGTTTTTGTAATTTAATTATTTATTTTAATAATTAAGATAACCAAACCGAAAACCAAAACTTTCAAAACTTTCATTGTTTCGACTTTAAAATAATAGTATAATGTATAGTATAGATTTTTAATTTCTATTTAATCTTATTTAAGAATATTAATATAATATTTTTGAAATGACATATCTAACCCTGACGACCAAACCATACCATAGGAACTCTCTTACGTTAATTATATAGCATATAACCCGTGCGATGCACGGTTGCTTGTAAACTGTTTAATTATATTTCGTTAAAATTTTAAGTTGTATATATGTTTGTTTTTATTATTAAAATATTTTTTGAATTTTATAAATTTCATGAATATAAATATTATTCTAATTATGTATTTTAATTATTAGGGAATTTTTGGGAGTAGCTTATAAGATTATATATTTATTAAAAAAAAATAATTTTTTTGATTATAAGATGATATTGACGGGAATAGAACCTCAAACTCTTAAAAATAGTTTATAAAATAATATATATGTTCAATAAAGATATGTTGTTGGTGGAATTTGAACTTAACCCATGAGAATATTTTAAATATTAGAAAAAGAATATTTTTTTAGTATTAGATCCAACGGTTATCACTAATCTATCTCAAAATCCAACGGTGGCTCCTTTTTAATATCTACAATTATAATACTTTAATGAAATTTTATAAGTTATTAATTTACATATCAAATTGGTGTTTAAAAATTGATATATACTCCCTCTGTCCCATAAATATTGTCTTAAGTTGACTTTTCAAAGTCAAAATTTTCTAACTTTGACTAACATTTTAAAAATATTCGTTTGAGATTTTACAAAATTTTAAAATGCTTCATAAAATAGAGTACTCAAATTTTATTATAATATTTTTTAGAAAAATAGATATTATTATAACAAACAATAAAGAACATCTTAGATCTAATAGATCCAATGCCCTTGGCGGGGCCACCCAATACAAAAAGTTCTTATTTTTTTACCCTCTATCCATCCATCATCTAAAAAAAAAAAAAATTTAAAAGTTACTGTTCATGACGATGACGTCATCATGAACAGTATTTTTTTTTTTTTTTTGCTGGCTTGATAGAGGGTAAAAAAATAACAACATTTTTTATTGGGTGCCCTGGCGGGGCCAAAGGATCTAATAGATCTAAGGTGTTCTTTATTGTTTGTTATATAAGAGTATTCTGTATAGAGCAAAGGCCTATATATATATATATATATATATATATATACATATATAAGATTTTACATGTTCGATTTAATATTTGTACTCTATCTTGAATTTTAAAATTTGATTTGGACATTTACAGCCCACATGAAATTAACAAAATAATCTTTAAATTAATGATGGTTTAATATAATTAAATCTACATAGAAACAAAAAAGAAAAAAAATTGACGATTTTTTAAGTTGAAAATTCTATTTGATTTATGAATTCTACTTATAATTCGTTTTGATTATCAAAATATCCTTATGATTATTTAAAGATAGTTCTGCTCACAATCAAATACAATTTTAATAATAAGTGTAAGAGAGATTTTGTCCAAAATTTTGATAATCGGTAGTCTATTCCTTCGTATGACAATGATCTTAAAATAAATAGATGAAAACCGTTGGATCTAGCATAAAAATGTTTTATATTTTAATATATTATAAACTAAAAAGTACTCCGTATATATATTTATATAAGATAGATTTTGTCCAAAATTTTGATAATGGTCTATTCCTCCGTACGACAAAGATCTTAAAATAAATAGATGAAAATCGTTGGATTTAGCATAAAAAATGTTTTATACTTTAATATGTTACAAAATAAAAAGTATATTTATATTGAAAAATGAAAATATATATGTTAATGATTTAAATCATATACAATTAGGTTTTCTACAATTGATAACATTATCAATGTAGAACTTCTACATAGATTAGGATTAATGTAAAAATTCGTAATTATATTTTCTCTTGATATTCTGAGTGTTTCTATTTGAATAATAATTATTAAAGCATCACTAAATTAAAGATAATTTTATGAGGTTCACATGGATTATAAAATCATTCAAATCTGATTTCTAGATCTCAAGATAGAGGCCAAATAGTAAATATGAAATTTTTTAATACTAATAAATAAAAAATAAAATTCAAGTCTAATACAACTTTTTTTAATTATATCCTTTTTAGAAAATAATTTTCTTTTAAAATTCAATTGTAATACAACCTTTTTTAATTATATCCTTTTTAGATTATAATTTTCTTTTTAAAATTCACTTCTAATACCAACTTTTCTAATTATATCCTTTTTAAATTATAATTTTTTTATGTGATCTAATCTTGATCGTCTAGTTTCAATCCAACGGATCATATAATTTTGGTAGTACAGCGACAAGACCAAAAATTTGGATATGATCCCTCTTATAAAGATATTTTTAAATTAAATTTAGTTCTAATGATGAAGAAAAAAAACAAATCGATGAAGAAAAGTTATTATAGTAAATTAAAAAAGTAAAAATTATAAATAAATATATAAGGATATAATTTATAATCCAACGGATGACTTTTAATCCAATTTTTTAATCCAACGGATCATATGCTTTTGGTAGTACAATGACGACGACCAAAAATTTGAATAAGATCTCCCTTATTCTTATTATATATAAGATATTGATTAAATTTGGTTTAGGTACCAAATAGCGATTTATCGGTAAATCGGAGATTTATCGAAATGATAAATCGGAACAAAAATCGGATAAATTTTAATATTTTTATAATATTTAATATATTAGTCTAATTTATAATATAATATATCACTTAAAAATAATTTATAGCAATAAACTGGATTTTAAAAATTAAATCGATCAAATATTTTTAACAATAAATCACTGATTTATCAATGATTTTTAAAAAATTAAAATGATTTTTAGAACACCGAACTGCAAGGACTGAAGTTGTCAATTGCCCTTAAATGAACAATTTCAAAACTCTAGCATTTGCACCAAGTTTTTAGAATTTGTATTTATTGATTGGGTATTATTATTTGAGTAAAGGGAATCTAAAGTTACCTTTAGATAGCTTCTCTAAAGTTAATCATTAGAATGAAGACACATAAGCATATTTATTGATGCCCCTGCGGGGCCCTTTAAAATAAAAGATAAAATGGATCAAAATTACATAGTTTTGAAGGTTAACTTTAGGAAATCCTCCTAAAGTTAACTTTAGATTCCTTTTTCTCTTATTATTTTATTGTTCTTAGACGAATTTGAGAAGAAGTTCTATAATCAGCTAGCAAATGGCCCGGCTGACGTTTATCCAATAATACTATAATTCAACAAATCTTCCAAAAACAAAATTACACTACATGATCTGCCAATATTTAAATAAAAATTATTTATGGAATGAATTGAGAGTAGGATCCAACAAGTCTTCCAAAAAAAGGTGAGCAGGCAATATTGGATATGCTTTTATAGTTTGTACTACTTTATTTTTATGCATTATTACAGAAGAATAATGAATTAAATATTGAAAACCTAATCTAGTTTAAATAAGCACAATGATGCACTTATAGTATACTTTATTAGATAAATAAGCACTTGCACTTTTTTAATTAATAATAACATGATACTACAATACATGATTTACTATAATGTAGGAGTAATACTCAAATAGGTAGAGGGTGGTACGGGCCATACGGAGCAAAATTTCCATGAGATCACCACTTGGGCAAGCTGTTAATTTAATTGTGTAAGAAGATGATGGATCGGCACGAAAACATATATGTTTATTTTAATCATGTTTGTTTAATAGGATTAGGGTTAGCTTTAGAGATGTACTATATGTACTAGCGTTCTACCCGTGCTACGCACCGGCCGATAAATTATATTAATAAATTAATATAAATATATTATTTTAATTTTTATTTAAAAATATATAATTTTATTGGAATTTTAATTAACGTAAGTATAAAATTACTTATCTGTGAATTCATACCAATGAATTAATATTATGAATCAATCATCAAAACAAATATAACCCCCGTTGAAAAGTTCAAAATCCCTCTTTATTGTTTTTTTTTTAAATTTAGCTTTCATTTTATTTCTCTCTTTGTTAGAGAATATTTCTACGTATCATGTTAACAAAATTTTCACCCATATTCTGAGAATCGGTATATTATTAAATATGGATTCCTTAAAATATTTGTTATATTAATTTATTGAAAAAAATTTGTATGGTCGTGGTTAATTTTTTGATTACATATTAAACATGTGTAGAAAATTAATCCTCACGACTCTAATAAATCATTAGACTGTCTATCAAAAAAAGGTTGCATGTTTCAGCGATATGAGAAATGATATCTATTGTACAAAATATATGTAACGAACGTAGTTATAACAATAAAACTTTCATCTAATCTAGTTTGCTATGTGATTGTTCAATATCATTTTTACAAATTATATGTATTTTTATTAATGAATTGATTTACTATAAAAAAAAATATCAACTAACCAAACAAATTCAATATATCGCGCTATTAGAGTACTCCCTCTGTCCCATTCATTTCTACCCACTTACTATTTTGGGGTGTCCCATCATTTCTACCCATTCCAAAATTAGTAAAGTTTTAATAATAAAAAACACTATTACACCCACTAACTTTCCTCTACTATCTCAAATTTATAATATAAAACACTATTACACCCACTACTTTCCTCTACTGTCTCAAATCTATTATTAAAAATTCATAGGTCCCACCACTTTATCCACTTTTCATCTAATTTTACTCATTTTTCATACAATTTCTTGGTCTCCGTGCCCGAACCCAGTGGGAAGAACCCACTGGGACAGAGGGAGTAACATATAATTGTTAGATTTTACGGTTATTGCGCTTAGCTTATTTGTAAAGACAACTTAAAATGTGCATTTTCAGTTTGGAAGTTTGTATTTTGGTTTTTTTTTATTCTTTTCTAGTCAAACATGGAATAATAAATTTTAGTTTTCTTTTATTCTTAAAATAAGACATATGAAAATGAGTATCACCTATCTTTTTTTTTTTAATTTAACTAACTTCTGAAAATAAGCTACTGTCCATAAAATTGAAATCAAGTGTGTAATATATAAACACATAATGACATTGTTATATATATATAACAATGTCCTTGTAATTCAGATTTTGGGTTAAATAACATGAAATTCCTTTAACAGTGAGTATATTTTTCTACGTATATAAGAAGAAATAGCTTATGTAGTCCTAACAAATCGTTTTGTACATTCATGTCATGTACTTTAGGATCTTGAATGAAAATGACATGATATTAAATCGTGTACCCGAAATTAGAATACAAAATGACACTAAATTACACAAATTTGTTTGTGTACACGAAATGAAATGAAATACGCGAATAGAAACAATTTTACAATTATATGAAATATTACTATGTATCCGAGTTATGTAAATATATAATTATATGTCTTAGAATAACATTGAGATGTTACAAAACAAAACTAATTAAGAGTAGCATGCTTGGTGTAAAGTCTCTCAAACAAAATGTAACCCTCCTTTTTATTTTTTCTTATTTCTCGTTAACAAATATCTTTCTTTGTGTAAAATCTTTCTACCAAGTTATTTAGTTTTCTTAATCATTTTTTATGCTTCGTTGATATAAAAAAAATATAGTCAACCAACCAAGCAAATTCAATATATACTCTTAGGTTAAGATATAGGAATTGATACTATTACTTTAATTCAAGAATACAAAATTTAAAAAGGCACACTTTTAATAAAAACAATATATAATTTTAAGTGTATAAACCTTTTTATTTATCATTATTAATAATTTTTATAACAAAAACCGTAGCTGCTGCTCTCTCTCTCCACCATTCCCAAAAGATGCTAAACTAAAGTTTAGGAGCCGATATTAGTTTTTTAATTTTTTTTTAAAAAAAATTATATTGATTTTTCTTTTATTTTTGAAAAAAAATATCATTGAGAGTCTAGTACCCCGTTGCCCGTTGGTGGATTTGATCTACCAAAATATTAGATTTTTTACTAACTCCTTGTAAATGATAACCCTTATTTTCTTTTCTTTGATTTTACTTTGGCTTTTTCTAAATATCTCTCTTTATTGAGAGCCTAATAAGCCTTATTTTCTTTTCCTTGATTTTACTTTGGCTTTTTCTAAATATCTCTCTTTATTGAGAGCCTAATATCCAGTTTGTGGATTTTGTCTACCCATATATTAGAGTTTGTTATATTAGTTCATTGATTTTGATAGTATAGAATCACAGTTCTGGTCGGTTGTTTGAATACGTTATGACAAATCAGATATACATATTCCTCACGTTTATAACAAATTGTTAGATTATCTCGCCGAAAAGACTATATAATTTAGTGACATAAGCTAGAGATGTACCATAATTGAAGATCTATTCAATGATTGGATAAAGGAAATTACTGATATAATTTACTATGTGTTTGTTCAATTTTAATTATTTTTGTAGATGTTGTATGCCCTTTTATTGATGATTTTACAGGTTTAATTATTTTTGTGTATGACATATGTCCTTTTATTTTATTGATAAATTAATTATCAATAATTAAATAGTAATTTATAAGAAAATTTGTGCTAAATTGACCAATTTATTATGGAAATATTCAATAACAATATTTTCATTGACTCTGTAATATTTTTTTATTTTTTGATTGATAATTTATACAGTAAATAATGTAAAGTACTATTTAAGAGTATATTTGTAATATCCCGTAATTTTTAGAATAATAATAATAAAGAATAAGATAATAAAAAGGATTAAAATTAGATAATAAATAGGATTTAAAATTGGTTTAGCTTAATTGGGCCTAAAATATGGATCAAATTTGAATACAGATAACTAGTAGGTCTGGAATTAGGGTTGCGAGACATTATAAATACATCTTATACTTCTTCCTCCTTTTTTTAAACAAAATTCGTAGGTCTATTCTTCATACAATTCAGCAGTCTTGTAAAATTCATAGAAAATTCATCGTAAGTCAGAATTCGTTGATTCTGGACTTTTCGGAAAGGTCTTCTCGTTCTCTACAACTTTCGTTCTTTGAGTTTTTGAAGAAAACATCGTTTAGATGGTCAAAAAGGCTAAATACAAATCTGATCAGAATTGTAATCACGGAGTCTTTCAAGATTTTAGATGTTTTGCTTCTGAGGGGTTGCTACATGTGTTCTTATATGATTATGTGAATTCTTGATTTGCGTAATTGAGGTAAGTAACTATTCGTTGCTCCGTATTAATTTGAAACATGTTTTATATTATTTGATTACATGTTAGATATTTGTTTTAGTTATCGAATATATGATATTGATATGTGATTGATAAGATAAGAACATTGTTTTGATTCCCCAGTTTTAGTTGCGTATCGAATCCGGTCACTGGATAGTGTGACATATCGAATCATAGAACTAGTTTACGCACGTTCCGGAACACATAGATACGTAAACTGGCCCCATCGAACATAGAACCGTGTCACTGGTTTAGTGTGACCGTAATTTAGAACTGTGGGAATTAAAATAAGAATTTGATGTTAAGATTTGTTTGTTCGATTCAGAATTTAGATTATGTGAGTTATTGATAATCTGGTGTACATCGATTTAATATTTGTTATAGAATGTATTGTGTGAATTTTTGTCGTAATTGTTATCGAGTATGTTGTGTGAAACTGTGTGATAAATGTTATCTGCTACATGTGAAAATCGTGTTTTTGAAAAATATAAAAATATTATTTTGAGCCGTCGGGCGATGGTTACTTGTTGGGCTTTGCAGCTCATTCTTTTAATATTTTCAGGTTCCGTATAAGATCGAGTGGATAGCATTGGAGTTCAAGGATCTTAGGTTTGAAGTAGACCGTCATTGTTAGCTACGCTATTGTAATAAGTACCTTTGTAATTGACTTTTGGTTTAATAAAATCTGTTTTATTTTAGTTTTCGATTTAGAATTAATAGTCCGAAAAGTCGGGCTGTTATAATATTTAATAGTTTGAATAATTTAAATACATTGTCAGGTCAAATTTTTTCCCATTAATTATTGCATAGTCAAAAATTTTCATAATTAAAATGTTAAAGGATGATTGGTTTAAAATTCATTATAACATTTTAATTGGTTGATTAGCATTTTTTATGACTGAATTATTTAATACTTTACATAACTTAAATTTTGAATGTGTATTTAGAATAATGTGGTAAATAGTTTTATATTGTTAATAATTTTTAATTCAAGATTTTAATTGTACCTTATGATTTTAAATTGAAAGTTTGAGATATCAAAATATCTATTATAAATATAATAGATTCATGTATTAATGTATAAATTTTTAAATTAAATAATTATTGTATTTAGAATAAAATTGTTAAGTAATCGCTGAATAACATTGACAACCCAACACTGTAAAAAAACATTTATCTATAGGCACACCTAATAATGTAAACAAATCAGTGTAATGTGATAAGGATTGATGCCTACAATTTAATAAGTCGCTGAATTATTGAAGTTTGCTATTGAATATTCTAATGGGAAGTAACTCTGAGAGAATCCGGACTGGAGATGATGATAACCTAAATCGATTTCTATTTTTTTTTTGTCAGAAACGTTTTTCTGTTGAATTTATTGGACAATTAAAACACAACACATATAATACATATATACAATCGAAATAAAAAGATAATCTGTCCAAGTATAGAATGCCATATAATAAAAAAAAATAAAGTTGTACATTAACCAAAATTGATATGATTTAGGCATGAGAAGAATTGATGCATACACTTAGTTTATCAAAGTTGGCTAAGTGTGATGGGAAATAGGGAATAAGCGCCTTGAATTTCCTGTAATGTTTAAATTGATGTAAAATTATATATTTTAGTTTGTAAGAATTTTAGTTTATATAAATTGTTTATTTGTTACCCGTTAAAATAAAAATTAGTAGTTATTATGTTTAGTTAATTGATATGAAAAAATTAAAATTAATTGTTAATGAGTGTAACTTGATTTGAGTTTAGTCTTGGCTGAAACGTAGAATCTAGATCCAATAGAGAAACATGTTACATTAAGTTTAATTGATTTAAATTTAATAGATTCTGAATGATGTTAAAATAATTCACAATCTTGTGATTGGTTAAGTAATACATGTTAGATTCGGGTATCCTTTATTATAATAAAGGATGTTAAAAATAATTCATATTTAAAAGATAAATAACCCTATGTAATATATTGTTATGTGGATTTATAGAAAATAATATTTACGGTTAGTAGAAATTTTTAAAATTAAAAATCATGTGATATGCGAAGTTAAATCAAGATATTTTTATATTTAAATTTAATTTAACCGCGATTAGTAAATTAGAATAAGCATGGTAAATAATAAAATTTTTGTATATGATTGATTAATTTTAAGTTTAGAAGTAAATTGTGATTGCCTCTAAAATAATTTTAATTTTTTAATTGGTAATTTATTCACCAACCAATAATAATACTCTTATAGCGTATATTTAATAATCAAAATAATTAAAATATTTGTAGTGTTCGTTTATATGAATTTATTAATTATTTAATTAACAAATTGTGAATAAATATATTTTTGAACCTTTTAAAAAATCGAGTTTTTGAAGATATGGATTTTATTCAAGCTATTTAAAATTTGTTCAAATCTGATTTTGTAGTGTTGACTTGTATGCATTTATTAATTAATTTTATTAACAAATTTTGAATTTTGAGCTAATAAAAACAATCAAAATTTTGAAGGTATGGATTTTATCCAAGTTATTTAAAATCCGATTTTTCAGATTTTTAGTTAAGTTAAATTATATTTATTTAATATCGATTATAATTGTACAATATATGTTATAAAAATCAATTTATAATGTATGATAATATGATTGTGACTGACTTTATACTAAAAGAGTGGTTGATTAATGAATGATTAATTATGAAATTTAATTTTAAATATATATAGTGGTATATCGTGATTGATTTCAAATTAAAATTGTGATTTTATAGTAAATATTTTTTGATTTAAAAAATAGGTATTTATGGATATGTTTAATAAAATTATTAGTGTATTTAAATTAAAAGTGTTAACTAACCATGGTTAAAGAGGTAGGGTGAGATTGTAAATAAGTAAAGGTCTAAATTTTAGGAATTAGATCTGATTGGTCCTAAAATAATTCCTTGATTGTGATTGGTTAACTGACGTGTGGTAGACTTAGGTATGATAATAAAGGATTTAATGAATGATTTATTTTTTTATGTTCTACTCCGTTACACACCATAGACGCAAGAAAGTTTTTTGATAAATTTCATATTAATTTTGAAAAATTTAATAATTTTGAATATTCGATATTCAATAATATTCACATTCAAAATTAAACATATATATACGATATATAAATAAAAATGTTATATCTATGTAATCTATAAATTATTATAAATATAATTTATAAATTATTATACTCTTTATCATCAAATAGTATATTTCTATCATTCTATGTGATAAATATAATTATAATTAAACATGCGATATAGGAATAACTTATAATGAGAACTAAGAAATTCTTTTTAGGATCACTAGATTAAAGTATGGCATATAGTAAAAAGTCGTGTGGTTCGTTCATTATATTTTACTTTTTAAACATTTTGTGTTAATTATTTTAAAACATTTTATACAAATGATACTAAATTTTGATATGATATTAGGTCGCAAATTTTGTATCTAAATTTTTATTTAAAAATTCGAGCTCATAGCGGTAGTAGATTTGAAAATCAAAAATGAAAAACTCGACTGAATTTTTTTTAATCTTATGAAATTAAAGCTCATTTTATTAAAGAAAAACTAATAAATAGAAGAGAAGGGTGGAAAAGTGAATGTGGCTTAATTGGTGAAGGAGATGAAGGTCCGAACCGACAGAACCAGATGGGAGTCGACTCTCATTATTTTTTTTCGCGAATTCTTATTTTTATACCTTATTTTTTCAATTTAAAAACTAAGATTTCAAGTTCAAGATTTATTTATAATTCTTGACAATTAGTAATGTTTTTTATTTGTAAAGCTAAACTCTTTGTTTAAAACTAATATTCCATGAATTTTAGGTTCAAATTAAAAAATGGGACAAAACAATTTTTTTTAGTTTTTAAAGAGTTACAAAATTCGGGTTTGGATAAACCCGATCCGAAATTCGATGGATCGGGTTTAGATTTCGATTCTAAAACTCAGTTGGATTTGGATTTGACAAAAATATTTGGATTTGGATACCTTACAAATCCAACCCGATCCGAACCGCTGTCATCCGTATCCACCAGTTGGGTAAATTTGAGAAAATAACTCATGACGTAAAGTTAAAATCAAAAGTGAAACGGGAAAATTTTAAGTCAAGATCTATTTAAATAATTTAATTATTTTATGTAACTTACGAGTTATTAAATTTATAAAAATAAAAGTTACACCGTATATGTTAAAAATGTGAATGATTACTCATATTAATTTTTATGAAATAAAATAAGCTGTCTTCAACCGACCATTAAGTTTTTTTTTCCTAAAATTATTTTTTGACTTATTACATGGAAGGGACAAATTTTTAGTTAAAAATGACTTTAAGCCCGTCAGTTTTAGCAAACAGGTACTAGTATATCCCCTAGTATATATAACTCTATTGGTATCATTATTCTTCAAACATTACTAAGTAAACCTAATCTTGTTATTTTGAACTCTCTCACAAACTATGGTTACAGCTGATGCTACAACATTAGCTATAGAAACAGAGACACCACAAAGCACAGTCATAGTAAAATCACCTCGAAAAACCAAGAAACTAACACTGATCCCGCTTATTTTCCTTATTTATTTCGAAGTTGCAGGTGGACCATATGGTGAAGAACCTGCTGTCCAAGCCGCGGGATCGTTACTAGCAATCCTTGGTTTCCTCATTTTCCCATTCATTTGGTCCATCCCTGAAGCTCTAATCACTGCTGAACTCTCCACTGCATTTCCTGGAAATGGCGGTTTCGTAATCTGGGCTCATCATGCTTTTGGACCTTTCTTTGGATCCATGATGGGATCACTCAAGTTCTTTAGTGTAGTTATTAATATAGCTGCCTTTCCTGTTCTCTGCATTGATTATTTAAAGAAACTATTTCCCATTTTCTCGGATGGTAAGCCAAGAAACATTGCGATATCGGTTTCTACTTTACTTCTCAGTTTCTTGAATTTTACTGGCCTTACTATTGTGGGATATGTAGCTGTTGCACTAGGTGTGATCTCTTTCTTACCTTTTATTATCATGTCTGTTATAGCCATTCCGAGTATTCGTCCCAAGAAATGGCTTAGCACGGGACAAAAAGGATTGAAGAAAGATTGGAATTTGTTTTTCAATACTTTGTTTTGGAATTTGAATTTCTGGGATAATGTTAGTACTGTGGCTGGTGAAGTTGATAAGCCTCAAAAAACATTTCCAGTTGCTTTACTTTCTGCAATAATATTGACTTGTGTAGGTTATATAATTCCGTTAATGGCTGTTACTGGAGCTGTAAATGTTGATCAAATGGAATGGGAAGGTGGCTACATGGCCAATGCAGCTAGAACAATTTCCGGGCAATGGTTAAAATACTGGATTGAAATCGGAGCTGTTTTGGCTGGTATCGGATCATTCGAAGCACAGTTAAGTAGTTGTGCTTATCAGCTTCTAGGCATGGCCGAATTAGGATTTTTGCCTAAATTTTTCAGTCTAAGATCGAAGTATTTCAATACTCCATGGGTGGGAATACTATTAGCTACTGTCATAACACTGGGTGTTTCCTATATGGATTTTACAGATATAATTGGTGCAGCTAATTTTTTATATAGTTTGGCAATGTTGTTGGAATTTTCGGCTTTCATCTGGCTAAGGTGGAAGTTTCCGGAAATGGAGCGACCGTATCGTGTTCCAATGAGGCTGCCGGCTCTGGTGATTATGTGCTTGGTGTCGTCTGGATTTTTGGTGGTGATTATGGTGATTGCTACTAAAATTGTTTATTTGATCGGTGGGTTGATGACTATAGGTGCTATTGTTTGGTATTTTTTGATCAAATATTGCAAGTCAAAAAATTGGCTTGAATTTAATAATGGCAACCAAGAGAAGATTGATGTATTGTGACTTGCAAACTGGTATATTTTATCACATCCTATCTTTTTCCAGTCATTTTATTAGTTCAAGATATGACTCTTTTCGCATCAAATATTTAAATTTAAAAACTAGCATTACAGTCGTGTGCATAGAGTTTATATTCCGGCTTAGACAGCTAAAAACAAGAATAAAATACAAAGGCACGGTATGAAGACGTTAAGAACGCATTTTTTTGTATAAAACGACTAATGATCAATGTCGATGGAAACAAGTATTCACCAAATCTACAAAGGAAAAAAAAAAATTTGTGCCACAAATACAGCAAGAAACATATTCCGTCCCTTTGAATTCTTTACGCTTGCGGACCAGTTTCCGGCACGGATTTTAAAGTGCATTTTAAGGATAGTTCTCTAACTTATTTTTGATATTTTCCTTTGTAGATCGCCACACAAGATAGTCCACTTATAATTAAAACCCAGTTGAATCTTGACAGTATGTCAAAAACGGTTGTCTCAAAGTTCATGCCAAAGATCCCAGTGATGACAGCGCGCAAAAATGGTAGTCACGAAGGTGGCTGCTGTCAATATCCAAACCCATCTAAAACTAAGAAACATAGACAGGGCGGTGTCTGTTTCTTACAAGTTTGATATTGATCAGATCTTCGGTATCATCTATATATTCTTTCAGCTGCATCATCAAAAAGGGACCTCGTTAAAAAGTGCTATGATTGCAAGCTTTTATAATAATACAAAGGAACCTATTAATATCTGACATGTAGCAAACGATTTGGAGATCTGGGCTTCAGTATCACCATTCAGATTTTCAGTAAACAACATACTCATTTATTAATGCAAATTTCAAGATGAGTTTCGTGCCGCAAGATGGGCCAAGTAAAGATCTAGCCAATTCGTATGCGCCAAGAGATGGAAGACTTCATTTTGATGCTCCTGAGAAGTGGGTGAATGGTGCAGTTCCTGATAGGGGTATAATTCGGAGTTCGAGCTTTTTTTTTCGAGTTCGAGTTTTTTTTGAGTCGAGTCGAGTCGAGCCTAAAATTTATCGAGCCTGAAAGTTGTGTTCGAACTCGACTCGTTTACTATACGAGTCGAGTTCGAGCTATTATCGAGCTTTCGAGCTTTTCGAGTTTTGAAGCGAACTTTCGAGCTTATCGAGTTTTTAAACGAGTTTTCGACTTTTCGAGCTTACCGAGTTTTCGAATTTTTCAAGTTTTTACCAAGTTTTCGAGTTCTTATCGAGTTTTCGAGTTTATCGGGTTCTTATCGAGTTTTCGAGTTTATCGGGTTCTTGTCGAGTTTTCGAGTTTTGACTTAAGTTCCATGAAAGCCGTTTGGTTATATTATTTTCTTTTCAAGTTTAACCTAAATTTTTTTTACCCAGTTTCAAATGACAAACTTTCGAAATTGTATATTTTATGATTTCGATAACCAACTTTCTTAATCAATTAAGTAAACTTTTAATTTATTCTATTCATAAATATTTACGGATAAATTTTATCCTTATTACAGATTATGCATCTAACTATCTAATCATCTTAACTAGTAAACGGTGATAATTAAAATAATAAAATGTGAAACATTTTTTGATTGTAAGCTCATATGTGTTACATTTATTCAAAAATAGGCAAATAGGCAAATAGACACCCTTCACCGATAGTCATTAGTAGTTATAAATTTTATTTGTAATTTAATAGAAATATTGCATACAACAATTTTATGATGTTACTATCTTGTTGTTATAGTTTATAATTGTACAAAGATAAAATATATGGAAGTAAAATTCAGAAATCGAACTTGATCGCTGACAACTAAGGATCAATCAAAAGATCAATCGAAGTCGAAGTAGTATAGACTAATCGTGATATCAAATATATTTTGATACGTGTTGTAAAAATCTTTGATTCAAGTTACTAATCACTACGTCTACGTGTAAGAATGTAAATAATTAATTTAATATTATAATTAGATAAAAACATACAATACTATATAAATCGTAACTCAAAACTTATTAATTTTGGATAAATTATATACGTATATCATATTTAATTAAAAAATTTGTGAATAATGTAATTTTAATCCAAAATGTTAACATGGTATCTTGATTTTAAAAAACAAAGTATTCAGTAAAACTTTAAAATAAAAGATTTTCTTTAAATTTAATTTTGGTAAGTATAAAAAAGCTGTTGTGGAATAAAATCGAGGGTTTGTAAATTGTGGCTAGGGTTTGTATGTATTAAATACAAGGGATGGTGAGCTTCGAGCTTTAATGGTTGTTTCCGTGTATCGGGACTGATCGATCCTCACAAAGTGCCTACGTATCTCGTATTGAGAATCTAGCCAAGACATAGTTCTAGGTGATGGTGCCCTCGAGGCTATGGCGGCGAGAGCTTACCTAGGACGCAGTGGCTTGTATGTCCTTATTCGAGGATTAAGCCAACGCAAGTGACGCATTGAGCTCTGCCCAACAACGTTGTTATGAGAATGAGGGGTCAGGCCCTTTTATAGGCTGTGAGAGCCTTAGAATTATGGTAGGATTTGGAGACTTGGTGGGCAAGACACCGCCTTTGAGGAAGGTTCTAGACTTCTTCCTTGTAGGAGTCAGTTTCCATGTTGAATTAGGTGTCTTGGGGGCTAAGTCAGGCAGGAGTAATATCCTTATTTGATTCTTATCGCTGAGCTGTTTA
The DNA here is from genome assembly GCA_037693485.1 of Kitagawia praeruptora. Lineage (NCBI taxonomy): Eukaryota > Viridiplantae > Streptophyta > Magnoliopsida > Apiales > Apiaceae > Kitagawia > Kitagawia praeruptora. Next base: position 21,315,522 of record CM075347.1, read on the forward strand.
TTACCCCCAATATTAATTACGAAATTAATATTTAATTAGGGGTTTCATGCCTCATTAATGGGCTTCATATTTGGACCAAGCTGGGTCTAATTAATGCAACATTAAATGTGTCTTTAGGGCTTATTTTTAGCCCATATCATTTGCCCCCCAACTTCTAGGAAAACTGATCAGGTTTTCATGGAAGTTATAATTGTCTTTTTCGAGACTCGGGGTTTATTTTCGTTTCCTTACCGGGGATTCAATACACTAGTGTTTCACGAGTATCGTCTTATTGTAAAGTGTGGAGCGACCTACACATTTACGACGATTGGCCTTATTCGAGGCTTTAACTTTTGCTTGCTTTTAGCAGTTTCGGCACTTTTATAGAGCTTTTATGCATTGTTAAAATAAAGTATCTCTCAATTTCTCAAGAAAATATTTCTATAATTTTCCTAATTTATGAGGAATTTCCGCGTACTCACAGGTATTTTCCTAATAATTTAGGAATTTTAATATACCAACATGTATTTTCCTTAATTATTCCTAATAATTTAGGAATTTTTATGTACCCACAGGTATTTTCCGTAATTTTTCATAATAATTTTAGGAATTTTTAGGTACCCACAGGTATTATTCCTTATAATTATTCCTAATAATTTAGGAATTTTTATGTACCCACAGGTATTTTCCTTAATTATTTCTAATAATTTAGGAATTTTTATGTACCCACGGGTATTTTCCTTAATTATTCCTAATAATTTATGAATTTTTATGTACCCACAAGTATTTTCCTTAATTATTCCTAATAATTTACGAATTTTTACCTACCAACAGGTATTTTTCATAATTATTCCTAATAATTTAGGAATTTTTATGTACCCACAGGTATTTTCGTTAATTATTCCTAATAATTTAGGAATTTTTATGTACCCACAGGTATTTTTCGTAATTTTTCCTAATAATTTAGGAATTTTCTAAAGCACAGGGGTCATTTCACTACTAGAATTGATAGATATAACATCACACCTTTAACATCGGTTAAAAATGTCACTGATGTTAAAAGTATTTTAAACATCGGTTATTACGTTACCGATGTTAAAACGCATTTCAAACATCACTTATTATAATAACCGTTGTCTATTCTCCTTTTTAAAAAATTAAAAACTGAAGCGTACTTACTTTTCCCCCTTTATTACACAAACAATTTCCCCAAAATTTCACTTCACCCTGTTTTCCCCCCCTTTCCTCTCGCTCTCCCTAACCTCTCAGCTATCTCCTCCCTCTCTCTCTCCCCTCTCTGTCATTATCCCTCTTTCGTTTTTACGGCCTCTCGCTCGTCGCTCTCTCCCCCCCCCCCCCTCTCTCTCTCTCACCATCTTCCTCTCATATCAGACATCCCATCTCAAACCCTAATTTATACTATTTCTCACAAATTGACACTCACCATCTCACAAAATCAAAGCACAAACCCTAATTAAGCACAAACCTAGGTTGCAATCAGTTCTATTTATGCTAAATAACCTTTAAATCAAATCGTTTGTTTCGATTTGGAATATCGACTTGGCAGATTTATTTGGGTCTTCGCAGCAAACCAGTATACATCGATTTGAACCTGTTTGTAAGTCTTTATTTTGAGAATTTTGGTCAGTTCATCTTTTTGTTGAATCAATTTGATAATATTAGGGTTTTTGATTTTGGGATTTTATTTTTCAGATACTCAATTGAGATAGTTCGGAGCAATCACATAATTCTTATCTTGCTGGGTTCTTATTTTCTGGATGTACAAATTAAGATACCAATTTAGGAAAGAGTTTGAATTCTACACTAAGGGGTCAAGATAATTTAAATGCCACTTTTGTGATTTTGATTATATTACCTTTTGTTGCTCGTCATGAGTCTTGACATGTATAATTAGAGCAGGTCATGTTATAAATTGTGTGTTTTAATTATGGTGTAATTAAAAATTATTTGACCACCAAGTGAAGTTGATGTTGTTTTATCATATTACTGTGAAAATGGTTTAATCAGCAAATTTTAATAATGCAGAAAATTGAGTTGGTAGAAGTTAGTACAGTTGTACCTTGAAATTGAGTTGGTATGCTTCATGTTCCATGAAATTCATCTCTAAAATTGAGGTCTTTTGAAAATCCATTATCATGAAGGGGATTGATGTCTTGAATATTGGTAGTCTTTTGTGTTACATTGTCCATTATGTTGTAATTATCTTAACTGTAAATGGTTCATTTACACAGCTTGGGAACCATTTAGAGATTTTTTCCGGAGAATGAAAGGGACAGCTTTATCACTGCTTACCAAAAGAGATTGCACTCTGATAATCTTGAAACATAAGTAAGTGTTGTATTATGGTTCTATAGAAAGATTCGTCTAAATGGTCCTTTTCTATAACAATGCTCCTTTTCTGTAAAATGTAATATTAAAACATTCCATTGACTTGGTACTATTAAATTGGTATCCAGAGTAGTCCGTAGCTTTTATACATTTTTCCTTGAGGCATGTCTGATTGCTTATGTTGAGGAGACAATCTTTAGTTTTTGAAATGGATATATCTGATGCAGAGAAGATTATTCTATATTTTTTTGACGGTAATCTTCTCATTTCAGGCACTGCTTGTTTTCATTCTCTATGCTAGGAGCACTACAATTAATCCTGCGGATCCTGGTATTATGTTTAAATTTGATTCTGTAATGACGAATCAGCGTGATATCAGGAAGGGTGTCCCAGCTAAGAATATGCCAAGGAGAAACTCTGACCAAACTACAGAGGTAAATTCCTCTCCATCGGCAGCTTCGAAAAGCCCAATACCAACACATAACTCCTCAAGAAAAGGATCAATAGAAGTAACTGGAGTGACTGGTTTTCAGACGGGAGTCTCGAAGAGGAAAACGGAGTGCACTTCAAGGTCGCAGAACAATCAATCAGCAACAGAAGCCTTCGAGCTACGGCAAAACAAGTGAAACAGAGCAAAAAGAGGGGAAGCAATTATCAGTAACAGAAGCCTTCAAGGTCGCAGAACAATCAATCAACAACCCTTTAGGCGACGGACCACAAAACAATTAGATGGAGTAGTATGTGAATTATGTTTTTGTTTTGGAATAGACATTTTGACTTGAAATGTAGCTAGTTTGTCGGTTTTGTGAATAGTCATTAATGTATATGCTAAAATTTTTTAATAATGTTAATCGAGTTTTTGTTATTTTGATGAGTGTTTGAGTTTTAGAGTGATATAAGTTGCATCAATACAGATTTTTTTGGTATTATTTTTGTTAGAGAATATGTATTAAACATTGGTTTTGTAACAAGAATGGATGTTAAAGGAAATATTAAACATCAATTATGTTACAAAAACTGATGTTAAAAATATCATTGTTATTTTAAACTGATGTTAAAGATTGTATTAAACATCGTTTAGTTAATGAGTTGATGTCTAAGTTGGTATTAAACATCAGTTCTCCTAAAAAAACCGATGTTAAACAACAGGAAAGACATCAGTTTTTTTAGTAGAACCGATGTCTATAGTCATCTTTGAAATCGGTCAGGAACCGATGTTAAAGACCCCCCCCCTTTATCTACACCGACATAGACATCGGTTCTGAAACACCTTTAACATCGGCCAAAAACCGATGTTGTAGGGCATTTTTCCAGTAGTGTTTTGTCAATTTATAAACCGCAGTACTCCTTTTATAACATGTGCAGAACTTGGGGTACCAAACAACACTTTTGCAAAAAATGTTAACCTTCGACCACGTTTCTCGTCGAAATAAGCGCATTCATTTGTTTTGGTCGAACAGTTTCTCTACGAGGAATCCTGCTCGTTTCGAGCAGAAATGTTGTCGATCTAAATATTTTTTTATTTTTTTTTTGCTTTTTTCTCTTTTTTTTTAGAAAATATTATTATTCAATAATAATATTTCTTTTGTCCGAATCTCGGATAATTTCGATCCCCAAATCGGAGGTGTCCCACTCGGATAAAATTTCACTCGAATAAAGTCCAACCTGGATTTTTATTATTATTATTTAGTAATAATAATAAATATGTATATTTATTTATTTTTTTGCAGAGGGACAACTTGCCATATCTTCAAAACTTTGGTGACCATCTTGCATTTTCGCCATCAACATTATCCAGGTCGAAATCGACCAGGTTTGTGGTCGAAATAAGGTCCGTTTTTTCAGCTGGTCGAACAGTTTCTCGAGCAGGATTCCTGCTCATTTCGAGCAGGATTGTGATCGAATGATTTTTTTTTTCAATATTATTATCAAATAATAATATTTCTTTTACCCAAAATATGGATAATTTTTGGCCCCTTATTCGGAGGTGTTCCACTTGGATAAAATTTCACTCGAATAAAGTCTGACCCGGATTTTATTATTATTATTTTTATTAATAATAATAATAATTTTTGTAATTTTAGAAGGATCGTCAGCCCTAATATTTTCGTAATTCAAGATCATATTTTTGGCCTCATCGGCTCGAAATTCGTCCTGAATTGAGGTCATTCATGACTCTAGGCACTTAAAAATTTTCATTATATACCCCTTTTTTTTGTACCAGGATTTTCGATCAGGAATGCTGACCCTTAGGTCTGGATTTTGGATCAGGATGCTGACCCTTAGGTTAGGATTTTCGATCAGGAATGCTGACCCTTAGGTCAGGATTTTTTATCAGGATGCTGACCCTTGGGTCAGGATTTGCGATCAAGATGCTGACCCTTAGGTCAGGATTTTCATCAGGAATGCCGACCCTTAGGTCAGGATTTTCGATCAGGAATGCTGACCCTTTGATCAGGATTCTGACCGAAATAAGGGCCTTCACAGCTTCTTGGTCGAAAGGATTTTCGATCAGGATTCCTGGTCGTTTCGACCAGGATCTTGATCGAAATAAGGACCAATTTTTCGCTTGGTCGAATGATTTTTCGACTAGGATTCTTGGTCGTCTCGACCAGGATTTTGGTCGAAATAAGGACCTCTTAATGGCTTTCAGGTGTCTTCGATTGTGTGACTTCGGCCTATGGCCTTTCGGGAGGTGCTCGGTCGGGCGAGCTCGGCTGTTGCCCTTCGCGAGGAACTTCGGTTGGGGCTACTCGGCCTTGAGGTGCCTCGGCCTTGTGGCCTCGGTTACATCGAATGAAATTTCTTAAGTTCCTGAGTTCCTTGTTTTTGAGCCCAAGTTCTTTTCATTGGAGTCGAGCTAGAGTTCTTGGAAACCTTGTTTGGCACCGTGGCTTTCATAGTTTTTACTACTTGTTGTTCTTGATTTAAAAAGGAGAACTCGTTCGTTGTTGGTTATCAAACATTCAACCTTTAACTCTCGTTCTATAATGTAGAAATAATGGAGTCCCTTAGTTCTTGCCCCCCTTGCTTCATATAGTGGAGGTCTTGTTTCTCGGTTGATCGCTCAAGAAGTTCACTTTCCACTAAGCACTCAACTTGAAGTCTGGTGTGTCTTGGCTGGTTGTCAACTCTCTATCTTACTTCTAGGTTTCCAACCTTCTTCTTATGCTTGTAGAACCTTGACTAGGTTTTAAGTTGCCTGATGCCTCTTGTCAGGTTCGTTTGGAGGCAGATAACCTTGTTGGCCATCAAGTCTTGAATTTTGAGATTTGAAGTTCAAGACCTCAAGTGTGGAATTGTAAAGGGCTTCTTATCTCAATACTCTCATTAACAGTTTCTGTACCTTCAAGGAATTATCAGGGGGCCAACCAGTCTCAAGATGAGCTTTAGGGTCTATCTTTCAGCTTACATCAACTGGTGCTACCAATTTCGAATCGATGGTGGGGTCTTCAGGACCTGGAAGTATCCTTGAATATTTGGCCATATTCTTTTCTAGTCTCAAATTCTCTATTTACTTGTGAGACTACCAGCTTTGAGTCTCCATAGGCTTTCAGGTTATTGACCCTCAGGGCTCTTGTCAATCCAAGGCCGGCTATCAGAACTTCATACTCTGCCTCACTGTAGGTTGTTTAGAAGTCCAACTTCAAGGAATACTCAAGTGCGAACCCACCGGGGCTTTGCAGAACTAAACTTGCACCACTGGTTTTTGTTTTTGATGCTACATCAAAATAGAGCACCCAATACTCCTTCTCTTCCAGGGGCTTCTCACCTTGCTGACCTTCCTAGTCTATTACCTCCTGCCCCCCGACCTCTTGGTTGTCAATGTTATATTCAACCACGAGGTCAGCTAGAGTCTGGGCTTTGATGGCCGTCCTAGGCTTGTACTTTACATCGAATTCTCCTAGTTCGATTGCCCACTTGATGTGCATACCACTGGTTTTCGGGCAGTGGATTATGTTCCTTAATGGTTGGTCCATCAGGACTATAATTTTTTATGCTTGGAAGTATGGTCGTAGCTTCCTCGATGTTGTTTCTAATGCCAAAACAAATTTTTCGTTAGCTGAGTAATTCAACTCAGCTCCATGCAACACCTTGCTTACATAGTAGATAGGTTTCTGAACCTTGCTCTCCTCCTTGATGAGGACAACACTCAATGCTTGCTCAGATATTACCAAAGATAAATACAAGATTCCAAAGTTAGTTATCAGACCTTCCTGGTTTCTTGGACTCCTTTACCTTGATCAAGGATGCCCTTGGATTCCCTGATCCTTGGTTGAGATTCAAGGTTTGTTGTTGGCCGTTCATGGCTTAAGTGGCCACATATGGCTTAATTATTCATCTTATATTACATCCAAGGTCCTTTAAGGACTTTGCAAGACTAGGCCTGCACCTCTTGATATTGTTTTTGATGCTCCATCAAAATAGAGCTCTGCTCAGATATAGGCTCGTCATTCTTGTTCTGAAACTTACTTCCTTCTCGAGGTACTATCTCCTGCCCCCGACTTCTTGGTTGTTAATGGTGTATTCAACCACGAAGTCAGTGAGTGCTTGGGGTTTTTAATGGTAACATTTCGGGTCCTTCATGAACTAAGGGAATGGGGACAAAGTCCTCGGTGAGCTCTCCTCTTTCTTTCTCATCTTCTTGGACATTCATGTCTTCAATCGGGAGGACCTGCCCCCCCCCCCCCCGACTCCATCAGGTCTCTAAGTGGCTGAATAGAAAATCATTGTTATTGTTTTTTCTCCCTTTTCTTCATCAACTCCGTTCCTTGTATGAAATTTGATAGGTGTCTTACCTTGAGGCAACCACCTTAAAGGAAATTTCATGTCCTCCTAAGGATAACATTGTAAGAGGTATTTTCTTTAACCATCAAAAGAGTTCAACATCTGAATGGCCTCCCTAGGCTCTCGTCCTATTTTCATGGACAACAGAATAGTTTTCTCCAACTCCCGACTCAACTCCACTGGACCCATAGATGGGCATGTTGAAGGGGGTCAATTGAGAATCCTTTCACTTATGAGTTGCCTATCATAGGTGTTAAGACCAATGGATCATCTTGGAGGCACTTGACCCCTTCAGAATCATCAAAGGCAAATGCCATTTCGGTTTTTGCTCATCATAGAGCTTCTCCTATAATGTACATATCTTCTCAAGCGTAAGCTTTATGAGAGCTTCTCCTATAATGTTCTTCAGATCAGAAACTTGATCTTGTGTTTTAGCTATCTACAATCGTGAAAACATTGGGATCAATCCTTATGGAACTGACAACATTTGTTCTTGCTTTTGTTCTCGGGATCAGCCCTTAGTGGTTTCGACCATCAGAGATCCTTGTGTTTCTCAATGTCCATCAGGACTTGGGTGTTGGGAATATTCAAACGTGCATAGCTGGTGAACCTCGGTCCTTGATTTCTCTTCTTCTAGGTAGAGTCAGAGTCTTTACTTATTAAAGAACACATATCCTCAACATCCTACTCGTGACTACCTTTGCTTCTTGTTATTACCTCTATTGCCTCCAGCAGGGGTTGAGGCTTCCCTTACACTTTCCTCTACCTTGATAGCTACTCTATCATCCAGGTTCGGGACCTTTAAGGCTTCCTTGGTGATTCACGTAATCCCTCAAGGATTCATTCTTTCCTTGTTCCACATCCATGGGGATGTAAAATGTTTCTCATGAACTTTCCATCAATGAACGGGGTGTAAATGCCCTTAGTTCTTTAAAGGAGCTGATTGAGTTCGCGAGCAATCGCCCCCAGGGTTTGAGGGAATGCCCTATATTTGATCGCGTCTATCAGGGGTTAGAAGTAGTAGTGCATTGGAGGATATTCTCCTACAGGCATCGAGTCATTGGGCTCAGCCCTTTGTGAATCGACCCTTCTCTTCCTAGGGGTATCATTCACGTTAATAAAGTATGGGATTCTAGCCCTTAGGGGTTGCCTAACATATTGTATCTCCAAGTTTTTCTTCAATTTCGGATATGCGCTTCATGAGCGAGTATCCTCCCTCCTGAAGTCTTGGGAGCCAATCCTTTGGGTCCACGGGGCTGAGAAGGCCCTGACCGTCCTTCGAACTCCTTTCCTGGTTCTCCATCTCTGCGGACATCCCCGTCTTCAATAGGAAGGACCTGCCGCCCGATTCCATCAGGCCTTAACGAGGCTGCATAACAGATTCGTGCCATCTTTTGATCACCTTTATGTTCTCCTACACCATTCCTGGTTAGGAACTTGATCTTCATATGATAAGTTGAGGCAACAGCCTTGAATGCATGAAGTCCAGTCCTTCCGAGGATAACATTGTACTTTGAAACCGCCTTGATTACTAGGAAGTTCAACATCTGAGTGGCCTCATTGGGCTTCTGTCAAACAGTTACAGGCAACTGAATATTCCCTTCAACTTTGGATTCTACTCCATTAAATCCACATATAGGCATGCTATTGGGTGTCAACTGAGAATCAGTGTATCTCATCTTCACAAACGCATCATGAAACAGAATGTCAACGGAAGCTTCATTGTCTATCAAGACTCGCTTCACCTCTGAGTTTCCAATTACAGGAGTTATGACCAACGGGTCATCATGGGGGAACTTCACCCCTTCCAAGTCTGAGTAATCAAAACTAACCACTACCTTAGTTTTTGCACGCTTCAGGGCCTCTCCCACGATGTGCATCACCTCTCGGGCATAAGCCTTTCGAGAGTTCCTAGTTGTCCTGGCCGCAGTCGGGCCTCCTGAGATCATGTTGATTACTAGCCCTCGGGGATGTGGGTTGCGATCTTGATCATCATCCCTTCTATTATAGTCTCTTCTCTGATTACCACGGTCTTCACCCTTGGTGAAGTGGCTCAGTTTCCCTCTACGGATCAAAAACTCAATCTCCTCTTTGAGTTGCTTACAATCATCAGTGTCATGCCCCACATCTCTGTGGAATCTGCAATATTGATTCTGGTTTCTCTTTGCGGGATCACCCCTGAGTGGCTTCGGCCATCGAAAATCCTCATCATTCTCAATATCCAACAAGATTTGACTCCTAGGAGTATTCAACCTTGCATACTCAGTGAACCTTGACCCTTGATTCTTCTTAGGGGCAGAGTCGGAGTCCTTGCTAGTTCGGGGATACTTGTCCCTAGCATCATACTCCTGATCACCATAGTCCTGGTCTTGCTTTCGCTTCTTGGAATCATTGTTACCTCTTCTTCCACCTACTGTGGCTTCTTTCTTCATGCTATCCTCAGCTTTACTATACTTATCAACCCTTCATTGGAGCTCAGCCATGTCCTCTGGGGGATGCTTGGCTAACGACTTCGTAGGTCGTTCTATGTTGTAAGGCCATCATGGCTATCTTGTTCTCTAGATCAGAGATACCCAATGTCTCATTGGTGAATCTCTTGATGTAATCCCTTAAGTTTCCACTCTTCCCTTGCACTACGTTCATAAGAGAAGCAGAGCTCTTCTCATGAGCTCTCCCACTAATGAATCGGCTCACGAAAGCAGCGCTCAGCTCCTTGAAATATCCAATCGAATTTGGAGGCAAACGGCTATACCACCTTTGAGCCATACCCGACAGGATTTGAGGGAACGCCCTACACTTGAGAGCGTCACTAGCAGGCTGCAATAACAGCGCGTTCGAGAATGTTCTCACATGGTTTACGGGATCACCCGTTCCATAATAAACCTTTATAGTAGGTATCTTAAACTTCCTAGAGATGTGAGCATTCATCACCTCCTCGGTAGACAGTGGTGTAGGATCATCGGGATCTTCAAGCGGCATCAGGTATTTGGGGTTACTCCTAGGGGTTTCCACCCTTGTGGTTTTTCCAATTGAGGCATCAGCCCTTTTCTTTCTTCTAGAGGACCTCTCCAAATCTACGATTGGAATCTTCCCTGATATTGGAGGAGGTCAGATCATACTTTGTCTTGCATGTTCCCTGGAAATATCATCCTTTAGCCTTTGGATCTCAGCCTCATTCGTTGGTGGAGGTCCATCATGGATTCCTTGGGTCCTCGCTCGAGGTTCTCTACTAACACGTCCTCTCCTTGGAGGTTCGTCCTCAGTTGATAAATCGTTAGTGTAAGGGCTAGAGTAGTCGTCAAACTCTCGCTCTCGGATCTGCAGAGCACGACCACTTGGTCCTGCACCTTGAGTAACCGGAGGGTAGTTAGACAGACCGTAGTGTGGATCTATACCCCTGGTGATGGATTGTTCGGATCAAAGAGAGGGGAGACCACCATCTGGAGAGGGTTGGTTCCTTGTCCTGCCTGATTGATCAGAGGTAACGTACTCTCAACATGGGGGATCGCCCCTGGTTGTTGAGAAACTTGGGATTGGGTGATGACAGTTGATGCTGGGGGAGCTTATTGGATGATCGCCCCTGATGCTGGGGGGGCTGTTCGGTGAGGGGTGGAGCAGAGCTGAGTGGCACGGTCTTAGTTGCAACTGGTGTTGTTCTTCGTGTTTAAACCATGGTTGATGTTGTTTTTCCACAAACGGCGCCAAATGTTGTGGAATAAAATCGAGGGTTTGTAAATTACGGCTAGGGTTTGTATGTATTAAATACAAGGGATGGTGAGCTTCGAGCTTTAATGGCTGTTTCCGTGTATCGGGACTGATCGGTCCTCACAGAGTGCCTACGTATCTCGTATTGAGAATCAAGCCAAGACGTAGTTCCAGGTGATGGTGCCCTCGAGGCTATGGCGGCGAGAGCTCACCTAGGACGCAGTGGCTTGTATGTCCTTATTCGAGGATTAAGCCAACGTAAGTGACGCATTGAGCTCTGCCCAACAGCGTTGTTATGAGAATGAAGGGTCAGGCCCTTTTATAGGCTGTGAGAGCCTTAGACTTATGGTAGGATTTGGAGACTTGGTGGGCAAGCCACCGCCTTTGAGGAAGGTTCTAGACTTCTTCCTTGTAGGAGTCAGTTTCCATGTTGAATTAGGTGTCTTGGGGGCTAAGTCAGGCAGGAGTAATATCCTTATTTGACTCTTATCGCTGAGCTGTTTATTACCCCCAATATTAATTACGAAATTAATATTTAATTAGAGGTTTCATGCCTCATTAATGGGCTTCATATTTGGACCAAGCTGGGTCTAATTAATGCAACATTAAATGTGTCTTTATGGCTTATTTTTAGCCCATATCAAAAGCTATCTATTTAATTAAATTAATTTTAAATTTAGATGGTATGTTAGTATGATAGTAATTTGATGGTCACTCAGTGTAAATATATCTTGAAAATGAAAATTTTCAAATTTTTCAAGTCAATTTTTTTACATATCTATGTACTATGATATATTATTTCTTCTCGTTTTTTGAAATTAAATTTCTTAAAAAAAATATTGGAAATGTAAAGTTTGCACTTTAAAATTTTGGAAATAAAAAGAGCTAATAACTAAAAAAATTATTAATTTAAATTTTACAGTAAAAAATTTGTAAACTATTTATAAATGTGTATAATTAAATATCTCATATTCTCATACTAGAACAAATTTAATTCAAATTTTCATTAATTAATATAATATTGCACCTAATATATGAAAAAAAATATCAAGTTAAGTTTTAAAAGTAATTTTCATAAATAGTTGAGTGATGACACATATAATAATAAACACATGACTATCTTTTAAAAAAAAATCGAGTTCGAGTTCGAGTCGAGTTCGAGTTTATCGAGTCGAGCTCAAAAAAACTCAACTCGACTCGAGTTTTTAATCGAGCCCGAAAACATGTTTGAACTCGAGCTCGATAACGAGTTCGAGTCGTGTCGAGCCCACTTTTTCGAGTCGAGCTCGAGTTGAGTTCGAGCCGGCTCAGTTTAAATTACACCCCTAGTTCCTGATGGAATTGACATAGAAAGTGTGGGATTGCATGAGATTGGACACCTTCTTGGACTTGAACATAGTGAGGACCCAAAACCTATTATGTATGCTTATTACTGGCCCAATACTGTCAAAATCAAGCTGCAGCCTGATGATATCCAAGGGCTTAAAGTTCTTTATAACTTTTGATGATAAAATTGCAAAATGTGGAACTTGGTCATCATCACATATATCCTATGAGATCAATTTTTAATTTATGACAATGTTGGCATAGATAGTTCACAGACGGTTAATTATGATGATGAAGCAAAATAGCAAATTGAAGAAAGGCTTGTTTAAGAATATACATCTTTTTTTATAATTCAAACCAAACCAAACGTATATATTTTGATGACTAGTTCGTATTGTATTTTTCTCGTAGAGCTAGCATGCACACTACTACCCTACTGCATTTCTTGCTCAAGATAAAGAAAACGATATATAGAGCTAATGTGGATGTATGAACAATGACTTTTGGGTTGATTTATTTTCGGTTATTACAAAAGAGTTTTTCAATGTCACTTCTGTATGGGAGGTTCTGAATAGAACAAGTAGTCTTTCCAATTTTAATGAAATGTTCTTGTAAAACGATGGAACTCACACGAATTGGTTATTGTTAGGATGGTGGAATCCATTCCCCGAATGTCAAGATTACAAATTTCAAAATTAGTTTTGTGCAGCATTTTAGCCACTGGGTACGCGCCAAGAGATGTGTTAAAATAAGTCAAATTAAGTTAGCTAAGGTTGCTAGTCTAAATTAGTTGCTAGTCTAAGTTATATTGTCAAGCATTCACCAACCAATCTTAGACTTTATGCACTAGTTTTCCTTTATATATAGACTTATCTACTCATGTAATCAATCAAGCTACTCAACACAATGTAGTCTTCAATATCAATACAATTTAGTTTAGATTCTTGTTTATCAATACACTCATATTTTCTACATGGTATCAGAGCTTTAGGCTCCTGATCTTCGCTATTTTCCGCTGTCACCAAAATCAGTTGTACAAAACATACCTCTAGTTAAGCTCTGGAAGTTTTTTGCAAACCTCTATCAAAACTATAGCAGTTGCTTCACTCCTTATTTCGCTGCACCACCAAACTCCCGGCAAATCCAGCTAAGTAACGAGTTAATTCAGTAACTCACCCATTTTAGCTTGCCGAATTCATCATTTTCAGTCACCCAACTGCACTTGTCTTTGAGACAATTGCTCAAACAGTTGGTGGCCACAAATCATCTTGAATCACAAACACTTTGCTAGTGTCAACATATCCTCCTGTGTCACATTCTCTCTGAGACATTTACACAAACACTTTGTGAGTCTACACAGAGAGCAACACAAAAACTGCATAATTCAACTCCTACCAGCCATATATAGATACAACAAACACACATCAGCCACATACAAACCAAGCATCAATTTTTTCTTTAGATCAGAAAGAAAAGAAGACCCCTGTTGCTTTGTCTTTAGGAATTCATCAACATCACTCTTAATCTGCTTCGCTTTCAGAGCTGCATCGACCTCCGAAAGAATACGTGGGGCCAGAGTGATCTCCGCCACTTTTTTTTTTCGATGAGTCACCGATGAAGCTACGGTGGTCGGAATGTTAGGTTGTAGGTGAAGATGAACCACAGTTAATGAGATAGTGATCTGGGGGAGAGAAAGAGGTGATTATTTTAGATAGATACAGGATACAGATTATGAAGAGATTGGGGGTTCAGGATATTTGGGTTGCCATTTTTTTTGGAGGGGAGAGAGAGAGGTTTTGATATTAATGGAGTTTTTTAACGCGTTAGGACAGCTGGGTCATGTCATATGCGCAGGAATCTTGGACTTTTTCAAAAAAAAACATTCAATCTCTATATCACACACATCACATATAATATATACATATTATTGTCATATTCATATATATTCGCTCGTGATTTCAACGCATCACAACATAGCACTCATATATATGCATATGTCAGTCGTATACGTATATATTGGCTCAGATTTTTGTAGCACATATATATACATATAATTTTCACATTTATATATATTTGCTTTGTGATTTCAACGTATCACAACATAAGCACACACATATATAAATATCACAGTTATATACACATATATTTGCTTGTGTTTTCAAACAACACACATAAATAGAGATTACTACACATAAATATATTCATGAGGTTACTACACATTACTCGCATTAATCAAATGGAGTAGCTGCAGGTTAAGTTGCACTCTAATGGAGATGCAAAAACGATGCTGATCAGTTCAGACTATCACTGAATATGAGGATATTAGTCACGTAGAGACTAATCATTTCTTAAACAAGATACCTTGAAAAGAAATAATAGAATTTCCTATTAATTCTGGAATGGTTTCGACATTCTTAGAAATATTAAAATGTGGGGGTATCTTGAAGCGGAAATAATAAAATTTTCTGAGAATTCTAGAATGTAGAGAAACATTCTTAGATATATTTAAAATGTGGGGGTATCTTGAAGATGTCTTGATACCTATACCTATAAAGGTTAAAGGAGTTCCGAAAGCCGATTGTGATATTTTGGATGGATATATAGACAACGATGAAGTCTAACGATATCCTGTGGTCTGCAGATGAATCTAATGTATAAGATTCATTATAATGCAATTACAAAATCTAGGAATGCTTCTATGATGAATTAGTAGTTCATTGTAAATTTGTAATTAAAATTTATCCGAAAAAATTTACGAGTTATTGGATGAATGTGAGGTTGAACCTAGACATAGCAAAAGACTTGGAAAATTTGTTAATCCAAAAATGTCTGAAATTTTGCTTGATGGTAAACCACAAAGCTTGAGAGAAGCTATGAGAATTTTTCTGATAATCCTATGAGAAAAAGGATATCAATAGAGAAATTGACTAGAATTAAGAAGTCAATAAGTCAAGATTTCTAACACGTATGTTAGAAAATGGATTGTGACATTTTTCAAATAAATATGATCTCTCTATATCCTTTGTGGGGGAAAAGGGATGTTAAGAAATAGAGAGAAGCGATTAATAAATAGAGAGAAGTGATTTTATGTGACAGAATCATATTCAATAGCGTATGGATCTTCTTGCGAGATAGATGCCATTTGGGCCCAAACGAATTTTCAAATTTAGAAAATAAATATATGGGTCAAAGAAAAGTAAAAGGCCAGACTGATAATTGAAAGATTATAGTCAAAAGTGAAGACCTAACTTACTCTATGTTATATTCTTGAGTTACAAGAATATGGTTCATTAAGATGATACTTAAATTATCGGCATTGTGAAATTTAGAAGTACATCAATGAATTTTGGAACAGTCTTTATTGGTTTCTCTGGTTAAGGAAAGAGTAGAAAGTCTGTATTTTGGTGATTATGTTGATTGAAACAACATAGATACGAAAATTGGCATAGGCATATGCTAAATTTGATATTGTTGCGATATGCTATGGTTTCATAATAAACGATATAGTTGCCACTTTGAGGACGCTCAAATTTGGTAACTGAGTGAATGAGTATTGCCAGTTTAGGGACGCTTAAACTTGGTAATGAGATGAATTGAAATTACTAATTTTTGGGACGCTAAAAATTGGTAATGTCAATTACGATTTGAAGCCTTAACTGATGACTGGTAAAGTAATTACCAAAATGTGACATGCCAATGTTGAGATGTAAAATTGATAGAAAATCAATGAATTGACAAATGTGTATATGTTATTTACACATGAGATGATAAAATTATTGTAGTTACAGGTGAGTGATCTGATCATTATGAGAAGTAATGACAAGATGATCATCTCTAGTAATTTGGATGAGAAATTGTTGTAATTGCACGTGAGTGATCTGATCATTACGAGAAGTAATGACAAGATGATCATCTCTAGCAATTTGGATGAGGCTTAAAGTTTTGATTTTGGAAATTAAAATCTTAATAACTTAAAAGTCCTAAATTATACATGTCACACGTTAGTGATGTGAATCTTGAACTAAATCTAGTATATCTAGAATGAATATATATGATGTATTTATCTAACGATAGATGAACAAGGATCTCTCAAGAATGATTGAAAGTCTATTGTACATTTCAAAATAGTACAAAATCAGACATAGGCTACACAGTTGGTAAGCTGAGTAGATGCACGAGTCAAATTAAAATTGGTCTCTTGAAAGTGATTGCAATGAGACTAAGGTGTTTGATATATACTCGTGAGTTTGGGCTGCATTGCAAACGATATCTAATTGTACTATGTGGATATAGTATGGATGTTAGATGTTTGGCTTTAGGAACTTAAAAGTCATTAGTGAATTTAGTTCACATTAACGTAAGCAGCCATGTCATGGAAATCTTAAATAGACGATTAAACATAGCTCGATTCATGATGGAATACGAGTCTTTTGCATAATATATGTGCATGTAAGAGGGTGAATTGGTAGTAACTTTGTAAAGGATATTCCTAAATGACAAGAAAATGTATCTTCAATATGCATATTTTATGTGAATAATTTGCAAATTGGGAGATTATATTGTTATGTATGTAATGATATGTCTCGCCTCTATGACGAGGACATAATATCATTAAACAACTACTCTCAACGAGAATTATCAGGATTGACTCTGTAAAGTCAAATGATAATGTTGTGGATCCACTAACCAGATGGTTAAACTTAGATAATCTGGTTAAACCAAGAGAATCTGGTTATACTGAGAGATAGTTGTAAAATCATCGAGAGGGATGGGCCTTAAGCCTATTGCTTAACGGCGTCATGGTGGACACCCAACCATTGCTGACTGGAGGTCCCAAGAACTTGGTTCAATGGGCCAACTAAATCATGATGACCAAATCACTGTGGGGGTAACCCCTGGCATGTTCCTATGATGAGAAACAGTGAGACCCGTAAGGTACGAGGGTAAGCTTTCGAGCTTTTAATGATCTTTCGGTGAATACATGGAGTTCAAGGTTAGAACGTATGGAATTCAGTTGAGTAAACGCGGGTTACTCTATAAGATAAAGATCACCTATGTGGGGGAGAAGTGGGGCCGCTTCAAAGGAGAATTGCGAGGCACAATTCTTTAGAAACTCCTGCAGAACCAGGACGATGTTCCATGGCCAAAATGGACATAATCATGAGAGTGAACGAGTCAGAAAGGATATAGTGATAAGTATATCATCTCTTACACAAACGGTCGAACAGTTCAAAGAGCAAACCTCCACTGTCTACTAGTAAGGTCGGTATGCTTACTCAAGCGAAGGTTCAAGGAGCAAACCTCTACCTATCGTATGCTATATCTGATCGAAGAATCTATCACCAAATCAAATTCTGTGTCTATCTTGTGTGTGCTACTACGATATCAATCTCATCCATGTGGGGGATTGTTAGAATATGGATTCGATTATAATTTGAATTCATTGATTCGGTAAAATCAATTCCGTTTTTACTACAGATTTTTTGCCACCGCCTTAACATAATTAATTAACACGGTTAATTAATTAAGGAAATTGTCACCGATTTAATTGATTAGCTTGGCTAATTAATTAAAGCAATTGTGTTAAGGAAATTACCACCAATTTAATTGATTAGCGCGGCTAATTAATTAAGGCACTTGTGTAGCGCACAAGTTTTCCTATCCTATATATACTCGTTTAGAGCCTTAGGATTATTCACTCGAAAAACACACATCCTCCTCACAAATACAGCTTCTTCTTTTCCTCTGGTAATAGTTCTTGCTCGTCTCAAGCTCGCTGAGAGTGACGCTCGTTTGTAGCCTCACTGCAATCCGTTTTATCCTGGGAGGCGTTTCGCTCGCACATACGGTGAGGGCTAATACGCTTTAAGGAGACAGTCACGCACTGGACTCGGGTTTTTCGTTCCTTGTCTCCTCTTTCGTTTGTTTTAATTATACATATAACCGTTACCCACACACAAACAAATATTATATTGTTTGTATTTATCGCAGATTGTCCAACAAAGCTATACGTAGCTTTTTCAACGAAATACATATTTGGCGGTCCACTAATGCAACCTCATATTCTACACCAGAAATTGCATCAATTAGTGAGCTTGAATCCATTCACAGTCACTACGGGTACAGCCTTTGGGACAGAACGTAGCCGCGAAAGCTTCCCTTGTAGCCTCATATTGCTTATACGATATTGTAACTCTGCTACGTTACATATATGCACACACAAGCAATGGCACAAGGTCACCATCATTACCAAGCTCACAGTGCTTATACAATATTTATAACTCTTCTACGTTATTATATACACACAAGCAGAGCTATCCCCACAATTTCTACATTCATCGGTCAACAAGTTCAAAATGACATGATTCTGCTACATTATGTCTCCTCAACGAAGCTCATCCTCCTACCTTCTCCGGTGATTTTATTTAAAAACTCAAGCTGGTTTTTCAACCATTTTTAATTTGAGGGGGGTGTTAAAATAAGTCAAATTAAGTTAGCTAAGGTTGCTAGTCTAAATTAGTTGCTAGTCTAAGTTATATTGTCAAGCATTCACCAACCAATCTTAGACTTTATGTACTAGTTTTCCTCTATATATAGACTTATATACTCATGTAATCAATCAAGCTACTACAATTTAGTTTAGATTCTTGTTTATCAATACACTCATATTTTCTACATGATGGAAGGCTTCTTTTCGATTGGGCTGAGAACTGGGTAGATGGTGCAGTAACTGGTGGATATGACATAGAAAGTGTGGCCCAAAATGACCCAAAATCTATCATGTATTCTTATATTTCGAAAAATACTGTAAAGATCCACTTTCAACCTGATGATATTCAAGGGCTTGAAACTCTTTATAATTTTACGGCATAAAGTTGTCAATGTGGAACTTGTCTCAATCATCACACAAATGACATACAAGTGTGTATTCTTAAAAATATCTTTGCAAAGTCTCTCCTCATGTTCAATGTACTCTTATAAAGATTCTGTTGATCAATGAATATGACTCATTTATAATTTATTCAAACTCTGTAAAGTCTCTGTCTTGTTCCTCTGTATGTTGCTATCTTTCCCCCAGTAGTTGATTAGTCGAGGTTCAAACTTCAAATATCGTCGACTTTTCATCTTTCATGTAAGATTTTTCGAAAACCAAAACTGTAATTTTCGTGTCGTGTATCTGGATTTTGAGTACAGAATTGCTGGATCTAGCCACGGATGTACAGACTACTAAGCAAAATAAAACAAAATATCTCTACGGGGACAGTATCGCTCTTACTATTATTTATGCTATCCGAAAGGCGAAAATTCAGACTGCACACATGGGATGTGTGAAAACCTCAGAAGGTGGAAACTCAAGATCATGCATGTAGAATTGGAATATAAACCTAACCTGCTTAACAGAATAACAGAGTTACTTGCGTATATCATACACATAAAGGTAGTGAAAGTTTCAACTACATTGTATAGAATAATATTCTACAAGATGTCTTGTTCTGCAAAGTGTCTTATTCTTCTTTATGTCAAGTAAGTATATTCCACCGCTTGGGTAAATTTGAGAAAATAACTCATGACGTAGAGTTAAAGCCCAAAAAATTTTAAGTCACAATTTGTTTTGGATAATTTTATCATATTTTGTTTGGCTCTACTTATTTTAATGACTTATGAACTTATTTTCGGGTAAAAATTTTATATTTTGAAATTTTCTTTTTATACAAATATTTAATGTATGTTTGAGATTCAATAAGTTACAAAAATAAGTTGGAAAATAAGTTGGAAAGTTAGGAATCTCTAACTTTGTCTTAAAATAAGTTGACTTATTCTGAAAAAAAATTCACCCAAACACCCCAAAATTATAAAATAGAAGTTATAATTTAAAAATATGAATGATTACTCATATTAATTTTTATCAAATAAAATAAGTTGTTCAAAAAGTATCTTCAACCAATTTTTGCATGGAGTTCTTTTTCCTAAAATCATTTTTTGACTTGTCGCATGAACGGACAAATTTTAATTTAAAGTTAAAAATGACTGGGTGATGGCCCAAAATAATCATTTTTATGATCTAGTGGCCCAAAATATTGATTCTGAAAAAAATGGCCCGAAATACCGACGAAATACGGAGTTTCGGCCTCCGTATTAGAGGAATACGTTACACGGTCCACCGTGTTATGCATGATACGGAACACGGTCCACCGTGTTAGTGCTGTGCACCCACCTAACACGAGACATAGTATACCGTGTTATACAGAACATGGTACACCGTATACCGTATCATGGCCTGTTACGGAAGACGATATACCGTCTTATACCTCATATCACAGTGCACAGTTTACCATGTCCCGTCAATAAATCGGGCATTTGCTTCTCCATGAGGTATTTTGGTCATTCTTTCAAAATGACTTTAAGCCAGTCAGTTTCAGAAACAGGTACTAGTATAACTCTATTGGTATAATTATTCTTCAGACATTACTAAGTAAACCGAATCTTGTTATTTTGAACTTTCTCAAACTATGGCTACAGATGATGCTACAACATTAGCTATAGAAACAGAGACACCACAAAGCACAGTCATAGTAAAATCACCTGGAAAAACCAAGAAACTAACACTGATCCCGCTTATTTTCCTTATTTATTTCGAAGTTGCAGGTGGACCATATGGTGAAGAACCTGCTGTCCAAGCAGCGGGATCGTTACTAGCAATCCTTGGTTTCCTCATTTTCCCATTCATTTGGTCCATCCCTGAAGCTCTAATCACTGCTGAACTCTCCACTGCATTTCCTGGAAATGGCGGTTTCGTAATCTGGGCTCATCATGCTTTTGGACCTTTCTTTGGATCCATGATGGGATCACTCAAGTTCCTTAGTGGAGTTATTAATATAGCTGCCTTTCCTGTTCTCTGCATTGATTATTTAAAGAAACTATTTTCCATTTTCTCTGATGGTAAGCCAAGAAACATTGCGATATCGGTTTCTACTTTACTTCTCAGTTTCTTGAATTTTACTGGCCTTACTATTGTGGGATATGTAGCTGTTGCACTAGGTGTGATCTCTTTGTTACCTTTTATTATCATGTCTGTTATAGCAATTCCGAGTATTCGTCCCAAGAAATGGCTTAGCACGGGACAAAAAGGAGTGAAGAAAGATTGGAATTTGTTTTTCAATACTTTGTTTTGGAATTTGAATTTCTGGGATAATGTTAGTACAATGGCTGGTGAAGTTGATAAGCCTCAAAAAACATTTCCAGTTGCTTTACTTTCTGCAGTAATATTGACTTGTTTAGGTTACATAATTCCGTTAATGGCTGTTACTGGAGCTGTAAATGTTGATCAAACAGAATGGGAAAGTGGCTACATGGCCAACGCAGCTAGAACAATTTCCGGGCAATGGTTAAAATACTGGATTGAAATCGGGGCTGTTTTGTCCAGTATTGGATTATTCGAAGCACAGTTAAGTAGTTGTGCTTATCAGCTTCTAGGCATGGCCGAATTAGGATTTTTGCCTAAATTTTTCGGTCTAAGATCGAAGTATTTCAATACTCCATGGGTGGGAATACTATTAGCTACTGTCATAACACTGGGTGTTTCTTATATGGATTTCACAGATATAATTGGTGTAGCTAATTTTTTATATAGTTTGGGAATGTTGTTGGAATTTTCGGCTTTCATTTGGCTAAGGTGGAAGTTTCCGGCAATGGAGCGACCGTATCGTGTTCCAATGAGGCTGCCGGCTCTGGTGATTATGTGCTTGGTGCCGTCTGGATTTTTGGTGGTGATTATGGTGATTGCTACTAAAATTGTTTATTTGATCAGTGGGTTGATGACTATAGGTGCTATTGGTTGGTATTTTTTGATCAAATATTGCAGGTCCAAAAATTGGCTTGAATTCAATAATGGCAACCAAGAGAAGATTGATGTATTGTAACTTCCAACTTGGTATAAGAGTGGCTTAGATTTGGTAAAGGACCAGGACAGATATGTTTAATACATTTTGTTTGTTATCACATCCTATCTTTTTCCAGTCATTTTATTAGTACAAGATATCACATCCTATCTTTTGACTCTTTTCGCATCAAATATTTAAATTTAAAAACTAGCATAACAGTCATAACAGTCATGTGCATAGAGTTTAAATAATTCTTGAAAAATTTCCGGCTTAGACAGCGGAAAACAGGAATAAAATACGAAGGCACGGTATGAAGACGATAAGAACACATTTTTTTATATAACGACTAATGATCAATGTCGATGGAAACAAGTATTCACCAAATCTACAAAGGAAAAATTTTCTTGTGCCTAAAATACAGCAAGAAACAGATGTACATCCCCGCACAAGATAGTCCAGTTATAATTAAAACCCAGTTGAATCTTGACGGTATGTCAAAAACAGTTGTCTCAAAGTTCATGCCAAAGATCCCAGTGATGACAGCAAAAATGGTAGTCACAAAGGTGGCTGCTGTCAGAAGCAACTCGAATTTTATGAGCTGGTTCTGAATATTTCCCTGATTACAAGGAGCAAAATCCAGTCAATATAATATAGTCTATCCAAACCCATCTAAAACTAAGAAACATAGACAGGGCTGTTTGTATCTTACAAGTTTGATATTGATCAGATCTTCGGTATCATCTATATATTCTTTCAGCTGCATCATCAAAAAGGGACCTCGTTAAAATGTGACATGATGCAAGCTGTATAATAATATAAAGGAACCTAATATCTGACATGTAGGTAAGTAAATAACTCTGCCTTTAATTACAATGGATATTCAATAAAAAAAAATTAAAAATAAACTAATGTATCAAAGCTTTTAATTCCTTTAGCCTAAAATTTAACTTGTGAGAGAATGTATAAAGCAGGTGTCCAGACTCACAGGCTGAAACAATTATCCTAGTGCGTCAGAAAAGTCTAGGGAAATAGGGGTGAGAAAATCGCCTTGTACATGATAGATGGGTGCATCAATTATGTACCTAGAACAAAAATAGAACCTTCAAATATTCTTTCTTACCGATAACAACTTGTTTAGAGTATTGTCACTGAACACAAAATACGCTTCAAGCAACATCTCAAGCTGATCAATGTTTTCGCCACCACTGGCTGAGTCCGTCAAACTTCCATGCTTGCTAGAACTCATACTACTCAAAGCTCTTTGCAACTTCTGGGTTCCACTGATTGATGCTACAGGTGAAACAGGTGCTGATTTTGAAAATGTCCCGGTGCCTCCAAGTAAACTGGCTCGATCATATATATCCCCATTATAAGAATCTCTTCTTTCCTTCTTTTCTGTCAGGTACATTTCAGCCATATCACCATCATCATCCATTAGATGCTCTATTTCATCACATACCTGAAAGTTCATAAAAGATCTTATTGTGGAACAGTCAAGTGAGACCTAACTATTGACAGCTTGAAGACTTGGGTTTAACTGCTATTTTTTACCTTTTGCACTCGCTGTGTCAAGGCAAGCAGATAGCCTTTGAATCTACGGACACGCTCTAGATTAGAAGTACTAATGGATGATGCCAGTTCATCAAGCACTGGATATATCTCCATATCCAATTCTTTTACCTAGTAAATTTTAATAACTTCTAAATTTAAACATCATGATAAATAAAAAAAATTGTACACAATATTCGTCACCAAAAACATAAATTACATTTATGAAGACCGATGCAGGGTTTTTCATCAGGGATTTGCTAGATACAATTATTGTTTCTCCCCACATATCTACATTATCAGAATATGAATCATCACATCTCTTGTCGAAATTTTGAACAAACAACCTTTAACTGGTTAAGACTCTGTGTTCTCCATTTTATGAGGTTGGTTGTAGCTGTGCCAAGGTATATCTTCTTGAGGTTGAATAGATAATCAGAAGATCATGAAGGAGAGTCCAAGAGTTTTAAATTTTAATACATTATAAGCCGGAACATATTATGGGTTCTCATGTCTGAATCAACAGCTAGTCTAGGAGGAATGTTTTCATACTTTGAAGCATATAATAATAAATCTAACTTTCATTTTCTTTGCATTTCCCACCAGACACAAACATTAAATATTGTACCTGAGCATCTAGGGACATGCATGTTATTTCCAGTGCCAGCTCTAGTGCCTTGAATTCAAAAGGCAGATCATCTAATAAAAATAGCACTCAGTTAGCAGCTCATGAATATATTAGTATTAGGTGCTCTTATATAATTGCTCAACAAATGATTAGAGCACTCTGCATGCTATGATACCAATGAAAAAAATTGTTTTCATAAAACTTATAGATTTACTTCGAAGGAAATTTTACCGGATTGTTGTTCTCTACTTGTCTGGAGTCGCTTGCAGAGTTCTGACTTATACTGAACTACACTTCCCTCCAGAGAATTCATAAGGAATACCTCATCAGCAGTAATTACACATCTGATTGATTCAAGACTAACAACAATAGCCTTTTCTCGGCCTAATATTGTGGAAGGATAAATGAATAGAGGATCCAAAAGACGCAGATCTCTTGCAGGCAGGGAGCATCGCCTCATTACAGTAGCCTTATCCAGTTCCAAAACTGTAGAGTCCCCATTTTGATCAATTTTTATCCAAGAACGATTCCCATGAGGCTGACCTCTCTTTTTCAGGCCTGGAAAACCAGGCCCGGGATTGTTTGTCCTCTCCAACCCTTCTAAAATAAATCTTGAAGACGCAGGTTGATTAACATTGGACAGAAGAGAAACTTGTGATTTGGCCATTGGCTTTTACTTATTTTCAAGTTTAGCCCCAGAATTATACTGTGACCATATGTCTGCATCAGTACAAATGAAATTATATCTAAACTGTCAGGTGAGAACCTTGTACACTCCCATGCACCAGCTGGGACCTTAAAGGTGCATCATCTCCCTACATTTCCAAACCTAAAAACATAAGAAAGGCAGCAATAAAAACGATGCTACATTTTCAGTAAATAAATACAAGTATAAACTTCACAACAAAAATCACACCTTTTGGACATCAAAACCCACAATGACCATTGTCTACAAAATAAACAGCTAAATTAATCCAAACAACAATAATGTAACTTCATTAATTATTTGTTTAATTACGTATTCTTCTCATAAGCCTCTTCCGGGTACAAATATAAGTCACTCGCTGCATATATATGAGGAGGGGGGGGGGGGAATGCCTCAAACCACAGGAACCTGACACGATTTACACAGACAATTTCCGAAATTGACATGAACACAACTGGCTCAACCCAAATTCTGTATGACCCGAAATGACTCCTCTTTTTAAACTGTGTTCCTGTAATCTCTCAAACCTACTTTCTTTTATAAAAATTCAACTATATTTTTGTAACAACACAAAACTACATGTTTACCAACATCAACACGACCTGAAACCCGAAATATCACCCCACCGATTAAATAACAGAAAACTGCATCAGTATTAAAACCCCACAATTAACATCACAGGCTCACAGCAGCTACAAGTACTAATTAGCTCACAAGTCACAACTAAAGCTTACAAAAACATCACAAAGAATATTCACAAAATAATTCAGAATTAATCCAAACCCTACAATTAATAAAGCAAAGATAGAATCTTTAACCATCAAATCATCAAATATAGAAACAACAACACAAATCTTGAAAAATTCTATACGAAACACACACATACACACACTAAACTACATAAAATAGCACAAAATCAAGAATTCAAGAACATGGGTTCAACAGATACACACAAATATATCAAAAACAAAACTTTATAGTACCTTAACCAAGAATCAAGATGGGTTGTGTAAAGCAACAAAAGATGATAATTGTGTGTGTGTGTGTGATTGTGAGATAAAAGATTAGTGAAGTGAAGAGAGGGGGAGAGATGTGTTTAATGTGAGGGTGAAAACGTAAGAAATTATGGTGGTGGGCAGGTTAGAGATTGATTACTAGGATGTTTTACATAAAAACAACAAGAGTAACAGTTACTTACGATTTGATTGCCGGGGATATTTGGGATGATGAATTGGAGAACTGTCTAGTGTGCCAACAATAATTTATTTAGTTTTTATTTAAATAATTTAAAATTCGAAATAACTTTCACCCATATGGATCAATTTAAAAAAATATATATATATATCCATTTAATATGACAATCCATTACTTTTTTTTTTTTGACGAAATGCATAATTTCATTAAAAATAACATAATACAGTTAGAACAAATCTCTAACTGTCATTACAATCAGATTGAGAAACAAATAACAAACTAAACAAAATTAGCTGATTTGTTTTCTGATCGTTTAACACATAGAAGTTAAAACTTTTTGAAATTAAAAACGAAGTCGAAGACATCCCGAGCAATTCATATTGCACCAACATCCCGGAAAGTAGCAGTATCACAAATGACCATATCACATAAAAACAACTGTTAGCCCAGTGTTCAAAAACCCCAAGTGTAATAGCGACACCCCAACTATTGACATGCCGGATATCAGCTATAGACATCCCTAGCTATCTACACGTCGGATACCAGTTATAAACATGCCGAAAGTGAATCCACTTTTTGTTTTTTTCTTTTAGTAGTAATTGTATATTTACCAAAAAAAAATATTGTAGGAGCTTTATGAGTTTAAATTATTTAGAGTGCTTTGTTGTTTATTTGTTTTTTTGGAATGAGTTTAATTTGGTTGTTAAATATATTTTTTATATTCTTGTGTGTTTTGTAAGGTTTTTTTAAGAACCTTATTTTTGAAATTGTTAAATTTTTATTGATATTTTTTAGCATCTTAGTGAGAACAAATGTTAGAGGAGTAACATAGTTTTTGTAACGTTAAAAAATAATGGTTGAATTAAAATTGAAAATGAAATGCTACAAATGTTATGTGGAATTGTCATCATAAAATAAACGTGTCGTATCGTCCTTTATCATGATACTCCCTCCGTCCCTTAATGTTTTTCCTGTTTTGACTGGACACGTTTGCCAACGCACACTTTTGATCGTTAATATCTTGAATTTCGTATTAGTATTAAATATAAAAACTTCACTGTATTAAAGTACTCATAAATACGAATCCAACAAGATCACTCATGACTATATTTGGTCTTATAGATTAGACGTAAATTAATAATTTGTTTCATGTTATAAACAGTCCCGACATATGAAACGAGAATGATAATATGAGACGGAGGGAGTATCATATAATATCATGTGAAGTAGTCGTCATAAAAAAAAGCGTGTAACATACTATTTTTTTATCATTTAATTACATAATAAATTATATTTTGTATTTTAAGATTATCTTAAAATTTATAGTTATATTGTATTGTTTATGCATTCTAATATAATGATTTTATACTCAATTTTGTGTATTATTTGAGATAAAATGAAATATACAGTTGATTTTAAAATATGTTTTATTTATTTTCTCGATATTGGACCTAAATTGGAATTTAGGATTTCCATTAACACAAAATTCATCAAATTTTCAAATTTTGTGGTCTTTATATCTCCGTTATTTTTTACTGAAAATGTTCTCGCTATCATAGGGTTTTGGTATCATGATGTTAAGAAAATTTTCCATACAAATTGTTACTCCTTCCGTCCCTCCCAATTCTTTACATTTTCTATTTTGCTTTTTTTTTTTTGATAAAATGCAAATTCATATCATTAAATTAAAACAAGTCTAGTCGGGACAAATCCCCAACTGACAATGCAATCAGGTTGATAAACAATAAATCGAGCTAAACAAATAGCCGCATTGTTTCCAGACTGCTTAACACACTGAATCCATGGATTCTTGAAACTGAAAATGAATACAAAGGCTTCTCGAGTAATCCAGCCAACATCGATCCCGAAAATGGTAGCTTCACAATTGACCTTCACAATAGTTCCATGGCTGTTGCGGTGTTCAGGCGACTCAGTTGCAAAAACTAAGCAATGAGGAACAATAGTTCTCGAATAATGAACAACTATAATTTGTGAAAGGTGAGCACATGCGGTCACAACCATTCCAAGCATACCCCATCTATCTACATGTCGGGATCCAGCTATAGACATGCCGAAAGTTCCAAGCATACCCCAGCTATCTACATGCCAGAATCCAGCTATAGACATGCCGAAAGTATAACTGATGTGGTAATCCAGATCTCCCAAAACTCCATCCAAATCATTCTCATTGATAACACACAAACTCGCATATAGCGAGACACACGCATAAAGCGAGAAAACACGCATAAAGCGAGACGAAAACAAAATACGCATAAAGCGAGACGAAAGCAAAGCTAATCGATTTTATTGAATCTGGAAAAACAAGATCGGAAGAAAATGAGGGAGGAGGGAGGAGGGAGGCGGAGGGAAGAGAGAGGAGAGAGGCGGAGGGAGAGGGAGGGGGGAGGAGAGAGGAGGGAGGCGGGAGGAGGGGAGGGGCGGCTCAGACGACTCTCATTAGGTTGACTAATGTTTGAGGACCGTTTTATGAAACGATATATTAAACAAATAAAAAGGGTCCACCACTTTCTTACATTTTCTATTTTGCTTTTAAACAAATAAAAAGGGTCCACCACTTTCCACTACTTTCCTCCATCTTTCTAATCTATTACTTAAATATTAATGGAACCCACAATTTTACCCAATTTCCATTCTCTTCCCACTTACTTTTTTTTCCTTTTTTAATCTCCGTATCCAACCCAAATGTTAAGAATTGGGAGGGACGGAATGAGTATAAAACATACCGCTATGAAATAACATGTACGCATCTTCAATTTTCATATTCAGTGTGATATATTAGTGTTGAGCTACGATCAGATTCAATTTTAGAATACGATATTGTCAATTTTTAGATCGTGACCAAAACCATATAAATTTATTTTTCGGTAGTTCGTTCAAGACAATACATTGCAACACCGTCCAAGTCCAAATCTCTAATATTCTTTTTGCGTTTTTAATTTTAATTCAATAAATGTCAGGACTCAAATTATGCTTCGGACACACCAATCTTGGGTATGCCAAGAACAGGTTTCGATAGCTCCTGCAAAGAGAAGAATGCGAGGGAATTACCCCCCGATTCACCTCCGGTGTGAGAATCAGTAGAATGTAGTGAAAATGTAAACGTAAAGCCTTATGCAAAACCAGTGTATTTCAGAGTGCATGTGATTGTGTTTATCACCTGACAATTGAGTCTATTTATATTGTGTCCAGGAGTATACCGTTGTTGATTCTCTTGATTCTCAGTTATAGAGGGTAATAAATATTAAGGCGTTACACTGACAACGGTCGATTGTTTTTTTAGCGACTTCGGCTGGGCTGTTCAGATGGGCTTGATCCTTTCATATAGTTCCAAAGGGAATGAGCCCAAAGGCTTATTGGGTTGGGCCCCAAATGCTTATAATATTCGGGTCCCCTAACATGTCCGCGGGCTTCGATCGGTTTGGAAACAAGACCGATGCCTACCTTGGCCGAAGAGTCCAGTCGATCGGTGTCTTTCCCTTGAAGTCGCGCCTTTTGAGGCGACAGTTGTATTCAATTCGCATCCATTTTGTTTAAATGGTCCTCCACGTGTCATCATCTGGGACAGGGATATTGAACCTTCTATACATCTCATCCATTCATTTCTGTATATATATTCACGTCCGTGTATCTTGCTTACTCTATTTGCCTTCTGGATTTATTTTTGTGCGAGACCTCAGAGCAATCAACGGATTT
This sequence comes from Kitagawia praeruptora, assembly GCA_037693485.1. Lineage (NCBI taxonomy): Eukaryota > Viridiplantae > Streptophyta > Magnoliopsida > Apiales > Apiaceae > Kitagawia > Kitagawia praeruptora. The sequence goes on from CM075347.1 coordinate 21,345,340, forward strand.
TCAACTTTCGTCGTCGACCACTCTCTTCAACAAGTAAGTCCATTCTTGCCGTATTACTTTGCATATCTTTGATGTTTTTCTTTTAAAAATACTTTTAGATAATGCGTTTGGTTTTTACAATGTGTAAAGTTTCTTCGAGTGTCCAATTTGTTTTTCTTGATTCTGAGTGTAAGAACTTCCTTCACCGTAGTCCCCCTTTTCTTTGTCTTCTTCAATTCGTCGTTGGTCTATTCATACTCGGGGATTTCCTTCGGTTATAGTTTATTATTTGCTTTTTGTCTTTATGTCCCCGAGTATCGGACTAACGACTCACCTTTCTTTTTCCAGATTCGATGGCAAACCCTGAAACAGGTCCTTCGGGTCATGCCGTTGGCCATGTTCCTGCTTTGCTTTTTGAGGATGGCACTGTATACGCTGCCGCTAATCAATCGTCTGTCTTGAAACAAGAGGACTTAGATACTTTTAGGGTCAAATTCGATTTTCCCGAAGGTTATCGTTGTTTTCTACCCGATTATACCGATCGTATATACGACACTCCCGGCATCTCAGTCAATGATCAACCCGAAGAGATAGCCACGGGTGTATCGAAGACTGCTTTCGTATGTGGGCTCCGATTTCCTTTGTTGCCCCTTATAAAAGTTCTTCTGAGGGATATGGGTATAGCAATTGGTCAGCTAGACCCGAATAGCTTCATTCACATTAACGTTTTCCAGTACCGATGCCTGCAGCATGAGGTTCCTCCTTTGTCGGTTCTTTTCTGGCATCACTATGACTTTCATAAGAATGCTAAGTCTCCGGGTTTTTATAACATTACTCGAAGAGTGGGTCGTTCCGATTGGGCGGCCACTAACTCAAGCAATAAGAAGACGCACGACCATTGGTGCTATGTCACTGGTCCTGGTCTTCATAGATTTTCGGAGTGGAAGGAAGTTGAGACTGATCGGGTCAAGCTTAAAGCTCTTTCCAATGAAGAGAAGACTCTTTACTGAAAGCTAAATAACCCCTTAGTTCCTGATAACAAGCTCCCTTTGTCCACTACTAGAGATGGGGCTTGGCTGAAGAACATGATGGGTACTTTTAGTATTATTTTACTTCTTCGCCTCATAATTTTTAATAGCTGACCTCCTTTTATTGTTTTTCTTTCAGTGTCAGCAGCGGCAGATATGAGGAGGAGAGCTGTAACATCCAAAAATCCGAGGTATAGATCTGGGGCTACTAATCACAAATAATCCTGGATATATACAATAGATAATGATAAAACCCCTTAACCAAGATCGCATACAGGTTATGGTATGAAACAAACTACCCAAATTATATTATTACAACCCAATTTCAGAATAAAAAAAATGTTATACAATTTTATGAATGACCAAAATCACTGCCTAACTACATATCCAACCTGGACAATTCCCAATCCATTATTCGAAAAAAAATCCATGACTCGAACGTCTCTTCTCGCTGCCTGAAGAGCAATACCAACTGACCACTAGGATCTCTAATTATCTCTAATAACTGGAGAAATAAACAAGGGCAAGAGTGAGCCAACAATGCTCAGCAAATGTAAATAGTGATAACAATATCAATGAAAAATTATGAATTCTGATAAACAAGAAGAATCATTATATGTACTGCGAAAAGAAGCAGCTAAGAAAATTTAATATGGCATCAACAGGATTAGCCAACATTGCTCTACTAGAATAATAGCGTCAACAATGAGAATTGATAAAAGCTTTGATAACAACATATATTCAAAATGAGCTTCAAGGTAATCAGTTATATCAACTTTTAGATTGCCACGAGGGCCAACAATTCACCATTATGAGGAGCATCAGAAACTAGAACTGATAAGAGTTCCAATAACAAAATATTATTAAGACAGACTTCCAAGGAGTCAAGAACTAAACATCTCAAGCTCTGAATATAGATTAGAATTGGAATTTTTATTTATATATAAAAAAAACATCAAGGTTAGGCTGCTGATTAGTCACGCACTAACCCCGGACAAACGCACACAGCAATGTCCTTAATTGGATTCATGGCACACATTGGCCTTATTAACTTCCGACCACGAATCTGGTCCGACCCCTTACGGTCCACAATTTAAAAACATTCCAATTCTATATCAAACGCACTAGATGTCGGAACAATCGACAACCTTTGTCAACCAACCAACTGGAAAACTCACGTTTTAGGATGACAACTCATAATTTGAAGAATCAATGGGAGAGCAATTTATATCATCAAGTATCGACAAGTTCGATACAATACAGAGGAATAACCAACTAATCAAGATCTTTAATAAATACCGACAAGTTCGGTAATAAGTGGGGTGGAGAATATATAGAACAATACTTTGAATTCATAGCAACAAGATAGATATAAGTAATTGGAGACATAACATCATTAACTTGATTAAAGAAAGATTCGAACTTGGGCAACAATAAAAGATATAAAGTGCAACAAGATTATCAACAATTCTAAGTTGGAGCACGGGTATAATCAAGCTCAGCACGTTTAATAAAATTTTTACGACACGTTGAATGGTTTGAGTCGACATAGGCGAATAAAGTAGTTTAGGAACAATTATTTGTAAAATATTTTCAGGGTAATTAGTAGTAATTCAGTTTAAAGAAAACATTTTCAAAAAGGGGGTCCTTTGGTGAAAATATGTTAGAAATCAGGAATTAGGCCAGCAACTTTTCATACAGTTTAAATCCTCGGGTTTTTCTTTATTCGGAATATTCCTTAGACATTTTTGAAGAAACAAAATAAAAGAAATGGCCTTCCACTAAGGAAATCCGATAACATGCCATAATTTAAGTATTTTGCGGAAAAAGGTTATCAGTAAGGTTCTTTGAAAATTTGGTATTTGAACTAAGGATGGGGAACATAAACATTTTCACATTAATTGAAGAAGTATATCATCTTCTAAATATACTTGATCAATCCATACAACAAAGGAATTGAATTGCATCACTTGAATGATAAGTGAAGAGCAAGACACTTGCCTCGATACACGTAGTTCCCATTCCAACATCTCAATCCTTTACTCACTTTACATCAGCATCTACTTCTTATTCGATGGCCTTTACTTAGTCGTGCATTCGCCTCTCCTTCATCACTTGCCAGACCCGATAATTATTTCCTTCTTCTACATTCCATCTACACATGCACGGTTCTTAGTGGCCTTCTATGCGTACCTATATCAAGGTAAAATACTACTTCAGTGCCAACTAACCATAACCTTACTGATCACACTATTCTACCCATACGCGTCCTATAACGCTTTACACATAATACATGTATCACATAGCATGCATTGGTCACATTCTCATAATAGTACAATATAGCCATATAAACCACATTAGCACCTAGCACGTTATATGGACTTACACTTATACCTTAGAGCATACATATCCCATCAATTCACATAAAGTTCTTTTCAGGTTACTAGAAGATTTATGAAATAATTTTATTAAAAATATGACAGCACCTCCTTTGTAAATTGGACTAGCCCGTCGGAATATGACCGACTCAATTAACTCAAACAGCCAATTAAGGCACCAATCCCCAATTCTGGATACTACTAATTCACAATTCATCAATCCAGTAATAAACAGCTCGAATAAAAAAATATATCATATTCGAACCCATATGTTGATGAGTGGATTTCGTAATCAACTTATGTGAGGTTTACGGGTAGTTGTATAGGCTAGCGATCAACTGTTCTATGAAAAAAGGTTTGGGTTGTGTTTGTGGGGGTTGAGCTGAGCTCGAGGGTATCTCCAATAATCTCAGGTGCCTTTAGAGAAAATTAGAGAACTTAATGCGTCGTCCCCTGAGGTGCCTACGTACCCTTGTATTTATAGGGATCAAGCTCACGTAGTTCTAGTATGATTCTGTCTCTTACTGGAATAGCTGTTGTTCGGTCACCTAGTTCGTGTAGGACTCAGGTTCCTTTAGAGCCTTTCACGAACTAGTTTAGCTAAGTAGAGTAGAACTCGAGTTCGTACCCCACTTATGATTCTCTCATTGGTTAGAGTTATTCTAGGATCATCTGCGCCCTAGAATCATACTCAGATACCAATTCGTTTATCTGTTCTAGATGGCTTCTAGAACTTTCTGTTGGCAACTCGTAGGAACCTGGTGCTCAGGAACCTACATTTCAGGAGCCTGTTTCTCAGGGACCTCCTTATTTCGGGACATATCACTTAGGGACCTCCCTTTTGGTGTCAATACCTGCACAAATAACAAACTGGTTAGATTGGATAACTCTTCATATGCTTTTATTACCTCTATGGCTGTTGCTGTGCTAATTCGAACTCTTTTGCTTGGAGGAACCTGGTCTTCTAGTGCTCTGCTCAGCTTCCTGACCATTGGGAACCTCCTGATACTCATACTTCCTTAGTCATTTCTTCTATTTGATCTTCATAACTCGTACTGGATCAATCTTCTAGCTTGTATGGACCGTACCCTATAGATTAATGGGCCTAAATCTAGTCCATGGAGATTTTGGGCACAACAAGTACCCCCCGGTTCCTTGAAATCATGTAATGTGAAAGGAACCTATTCTAATTCTATGATCAAAGGTTTAATGTTAAACCATTCTAGTAACAATACCTCGCTTCAACATTTTATATCCAAGCCTACATGAGTTTACTCGGCGTAGGAAACAGGACATAAAATATTTTCAGCTTAATATAATCTTGAGTAAGCTTCCTTTGCATTAAGGAACCTGTTATCTTGCTTTTTTCTTCTTTAGATAGCTGCTCTCGAAGTCAACTCGATGCTTGCATTTAGCTCCTCTAGGAATCTAATTAGTCCCTTAACTCCACGTCTCTTTAAATTTAATAATTTAAGGATCTATAGGAAGAGATAATGGTTGGCAGCTGGAGATAATTTAAAGTTCGAATTGAACTTATCACTTACCAAAGCTGTAGTTAATGCATGAGTTCCCAAGGCTCACACGCCTTTTACACATGTACCTCTTCGTTTTTACCGCTCCTCTAATGCTCTGACGCGTGTACGGAACTGTCTTGATTATATAAACACACTTCTAACTCTAAGTCTAGTTTTTACCTTTACCAAATATCTTCCAAAACCCTTAGAGAGAGAAGAAGGAAAAGAAGTCCGACGGTCACTTACTCAATCCAAGCTCTCCGTCGCCGCTTTCTTCTAATTAAGGTATGATTTGCTTTCTTTCTGCTCTTTTGACTTCATTTCGTACTGTCTGCACTTTCGTGTCTTGCATGTCGATGTTCTTTGTTTATGGTCTTTGTATGTATGCGTTCGTATCTATCTTTCACATTCCATGCTTTTCATACAACTTGTTCACCACACCTTGTTTGTTTGGTCATCGATTTATAGTTTTGTAACCCTGGTTTCCCTGGGATCCGATATTATTTATTCACATTCTGTACACACATGTTTTCGACTTATACTGTAATCGATATGAGTCGTTTCAATGATGCGTAGCTTTTGTGTAATTCGCTGACTACCATGTGTCTCATAGCTATGTCCGTCCCAGAACTTTAGAACCACTATTTCTCTTTTAAAAGACTCAAAACCTGATTTTTCTCTGTCTGTCTTTTGCAGATGTCCTCTGATTCTACACACTCTGACCACTTGTCTTCTATTCAACCTTCTATGATGCCAATAGGGGAAAGAACTAGGTCTAGGGTTGTTGTTCCAGACATTGATGAACCTGGAAATATCCTTCTCAAACCTTCGACCTTACCCTCTACAAATCTTCCTACCCCTTCCTTTGTAGATTTGGGGGATGATTGGCCCTCTGACGGAGAGGAAGTGTCTAAGCCTGATCATAGTCTGATCCCGGATCCTGATTTTGATAACGAAGTGTCCGTTGAAAGAGAGTTGTATAAGCAAGAAATCGTACCTTTCTGTGACAAAATGGATTCTCTTATGACCTTGACTAGGTTAGAGAAATTGTATGAGGAATGTGTTCGTCCATCCTGCTCCATTGTTATCCCTAAACCAGGTGAGAGAGCTCATAAGTTTGATACCAAGATACCTGATCGAGGTATTCCAAATGTTGTAACCTCTGCTGCCTTCTTCAAAGTTGGTGTATATTTCCCTCTGCATCCTTTCCTGAGAGAGGTTCTTGACTTCTATGGTTTGGCCCCTCTCCAATTGACACCTAACTCATATAGGTTAGCCATTAGTACCTACATTCTGTACACTAGCATGTTTACAACCCCACTATCTGCACATGAATTAGGTTACCTCTTCAGATTGAAGGACACTGGGAAGGGTTCTGGTTGCTTCTATCTGACTGCCTGGCCTAGTCATCAAGGCCAATGTATAAAAGGTGTTAAACAGAACTTTGATCAATGGCAAGAGCAGTTCCTTTACTGCTTTGATTGTCCCTCTATCCGCTTTGAATTCAATTGCCGCCCATTAATTCCAAAACAGACTATTCTCACTGGAGCTTGCTTAATGAGAGCTAAAGAGGCTTTGAAGCATTCTTCGGCCATAAGAGATTGTATGATCCTATTGACCCCTGATAATTTATCTGCCCTAGGTTTTATACCCTCAGCTTCTGGTATGAGTTCCCCTGTTGTTGTCCTTTCTTTTCTATTGTTATACATCTGTACTTTTACCTGCTTATTCTGTATATAAATCTCTGATACTTTCTTGTATTTTCTTTCGCAGATATGGCTCCAAAAGCCCCATCGTTTATCAAGAGGTCCAAGAACGTGGATGAGATCTTCAAGACTGAAACTAAGGAGGTTCCGCTGAATGCAACTCCTATTAATCAAATTCCTGGCACTCCTGCTTCCCAAACTACTCATTCTGGTTCTTCAAAGAGGAAATTTGCTCAGACAACTCTTGACCTCTCAGCAGCTCCCCAGACTCGCTCGTCAAGGAAAAGCAAAGCAGTAAAAACCGATCCTGATCAATCCTCCAACCTGTTCAAAGACATGATTGACACCCATGTTCCTACAGAGACAATAGCTGCCTGGAGTAAGATGAGTTCTACTGAAGCCATGCACGCCATGAGGTTTGCTACTGCTCAATCTGCTTTCTTTGCTCTCAGATACTGTGACGAGTTTGCTGTAAAGACCCAATATGACCTTCAACTTCAAGGAGAAATTCGCAAACTCAAAACAGAACTAGCTGCTAGTGAGGATAAGGCAAACATTGCCACTGCGGCTGTCAGAAATGCCAAGATTGTGGAGACCTCTTTAAAAGATGAGAAAATCGAACTTCAAGGTCAGGTCAAGATCCTTAGGGATGAGAAACTGTCGATGTTAGAAAGAACCAATGAACTGGAAGCCCAGGTGGATGCCTTGAATGCTGCTGCTGAAGTTGTGAAGTCATCCATACTTGTCAAGGAGAAGGCCAGATATGATGAAGGCTATGATGAAGGTATTAATGACTACATACGTTCCACATGGGAGAAGATGCCCAATATAAACTGGTCCCTCTTGGGTGAAGACGTAGTAGGGATGATCAAAGATTTTGAGGAGAAAGCTGCTGCTGCAAACTCTGTACCTCCCGTGAAAACGGTTGAGAGGTCTCCGGGTGCCACCCTTGAGACTGCAGAGATTCCTGCTCCTGACGTTACTCCAACCACTCTTCCACCTTCCTCAGCCATCGAAGAATCTAGTAAAGTATCTCCTGCCTAGAGCTTCATAAATTTTCTGAACTTTCCATAACTTTCCTTGAGGTTGCGGGCCCCTCGTAGTGCCTCGCGGGATGTAATTTAACTTGGTTTCAATGTCCTTCGTGCCTTTAACTTTGGTTTACCTAGGGTCCTTGTACCCTATAACTCTTTATGTTTCTGATGACTATTATCTATTTTTGCTATATCTCTTGCTCTTGCTTGTTCATGCCTATTTTCTTAACTTGTGTCTGTACTTAATACTGCACACCTTTTTTCCAAAACCTCGTAGAATATTTTATCAATTAATTAGTGTCCATACTTATACACCCAAGCTTACGTGGGATAACCCGTTGTAAGAAACAGGATGCATCCATATTTTCACTTATAATTTTCTCAAAATAACATGTAACTAAATACAGCTTACTTGCAGACTTGGAACCCTTTTTTATTTATACTTCGAGGCATGTATTCACCACCGTAATCTGAACTATAGTTTTCCTTAGAGATTCCTCCCAGATCCAAACCAGGTTCCCTACAAAATATCTGATCAACTTTGTAAGCTTAAACACATCTTTTCTCATGCTTCACTCAACATTATCAGAGTCGCCTTTTGAACTAAAAACCCTTTCTGATAACCTTAGATCCTAAATAATTTGACCAGGTTCCTCGACCATTAAACCTGCAAAATAAACATAAAACAAAAACTAGTTAAGGTTAGTAAAATTTCTTTTGTTTAATTCGGGTCATCTCTTGGAAAGGTTGCCTGCTTGGCTCCCAATCCTAATCTCTAGGTCCCAACATGCCTCGAGGCATATTGGTTCCTTTTTGTACCTCGGGACGATTCTAGGAACCTGTGTGCCGTTCTGGGAGTCCGCACAGATTCCTCTTCTCCATGTGTCAGGCTAGACATCTTATGAAGGTAAATGCTAAGGATTTTATCCCTTCTTCCCATGTGCCAAAGGCGGTTCCACATGAGGGAGAGCTTATTAGGCTTCTCTTTAAGGTGCCTTTTGTCAGGACTTTAATCCGCATGCTCAAGAAACTTGGGGCTTTTCAATCACATTTGCTCAGGAAGCTACCTGAGGCTTTTCTCAATGCCCAGGAAGCTACCTGGGACTTTTCTCGATGCCCAGGAAGCTACCTGGGACTTTTCTCGATGCCCAGGAAGCTACCTGGGACTTTTCTCGATGCCCAGGAAGCTACCTGGGACTTTTCTCGATGCCCAGGAAGCTACCTGGGACTTTGCTCGATGCCCAGGAAGCTACCTGGGACTTTTCTCGATGCCCAGGAAGCTACCTGGGACTTTGCTCAATGCCCAGGAAGTTACCTGGGACTTTTCTCAATGCAATCTGTCTACAAGCTAATTCTGATCAATCGATCGTAGTCTGCACATTCTGTCAATTCATATTCATACTTCACACATACTGTCAATGCTACAGGAACCTGTCAGCTTAGGTAACCTGCAAAATGCAACACAATGCTACAGGAACCTGTTAATCTAGGTAACCTGTTTCAAAAATTTCAAATTGTCATATGAAATATCAAATCATAGCATGTGCAATACTGTCTAAGTAGGAATACTACCCCCCAGTTCTTTTGGGTAATGATTATTACGTAAAAGAACTATTAAGGAGCTATAGCTGCAAACAATGCACTCAAAATATTCAACGTAGAGCTATACATCGCTCAATACTTGAAAAAATTGTCTTGCAAGTAGGGAGGTTCACATCAAATACCCCCCAAGTACATGCATAATTAAATACTGAAATCAAAATGCTGGTCAGCTATAACTAATAAGCTGCCTTTATTCTTGGGCTGAAAGAGCCTTACTTTTCCTAAGAAAAACATAAAAGAGTTACTGATAATACTTCTTGAGATGCTCTGCATTCCAAGCTCTCGGAATGAGGTTCCCATCCATATCCATTAAGTGGTAGGTTCCTTCCCAAATGGCTGACTTTATCTGGTAAGGCCCTTCCCAATTTGCTCCAAAAGCTCCATGTGCCAGAACCCTGGTATTTGGCATGACTTTTCTCAGAACTAAGTCTCCAACTTTAAAAGGTCTTGCCTTCACCTTTTTGTCGTAATACCTTCGAACTCTCTGTTGATATGCTGCTAACTTCACTTGTGAATCTGCTCTCAACTCTTCAACCATGTCTAAATACAATCTATGATTGACCTCATTGCTCTCTGGATCAAAATACTTTCTTCTCAAGGAACCTGTTCCAACTTCCACAGGTACCATAGCTTCACAACCATAAGTGAGGGTAAAAGGAGACTCACCAGTTGTAGTTCTAGGCGTGGTATTGTACGACCACAAGACTCCAGGAAGCTCCTCTGGCCAGCTTCCCTTCTTATCTTCAAGCCTTGTCTTCAAAGTGTGCTTGATAATCTTATTCACTGCTTCAGTCTGTCCATTACTCTGCGGATAATACACTGCTGAAAATGCTTTTTGGATTCCAAACTGCTCACACAATCCTCTAAGCTCTCTACTATCGAACTGCTTCCCATTGTCAGAAATCAGCTTCTGTGGAATGCCAAACCTGCATACAATAGCTCGAAACACAAATTCAGTCAATTTTGACGCTGTAATCTTAGCAAGTGGTTCTGCTTCCGCCCACTTTGTAAAGTAATCGACTGCGACCACTGCGTATTTCACTCCTCCTTTTCCTTTCGGGAGCTCACCAATGAGGTCTATTCCCCAAACAGCGAATGGCCAAGGGCTAACAATCGGTTTGATAGGTGCTACCGGACGACTATCAAAATTGGCAAACCTCTGACAATTACTGCATGCCTGCACGAACTTTGTAGCATCTGCTTTGATGGTTGGCCAATAATATCCTTGTCGAAGGACTTTCATGGCTAAAGAATTACCCCCCGAGTGATTTCCACATACTCCTTCATGAATTTCCTCGAGGATATACTTGCATTGTTCTCCAGCTACACACTTGAGCAAAGGCTGATTGAATCCTCGTTTATACAGAACTCCATCATAAATTACATACCTGGCTGCTCGATACCTCAGCTTCCTGATATCACTTTGATTGGGAGGTAGCTCCCCTTTGTCCAGGTAACGATATATCGGGGTCATCCAGGAATCTTCAACTGGAAATTCAATGTCCATTACCTCTTCCTTGAAAACACTTGGTTGCTCCTGGATTTGAAGTGGAATTACCCCCAATAATGTGGATTCTCTCTGTGACCCTAGCTTGGCCAATGCATCCGCTTTGGTATTCTTTCCTCGAGGTACTTGATCCAGCTTCACCTCTCTGAACCTTGCGATCAACTCCTGGGAATATCTCAAATATAAGTCTGTTCTTGGCCCTCTCGCCTGAAAACCACCACGAATCTGCCAAACTACTAACATCGAATCACTAAACACTCTGATATTCTCTACTTTCATCTCCAAAGCCAACTTGAGGCCTGCAATCAATGCCTCATATTCCGCATCATTGTTCGTGGCTTTAAAAGCAAAATGAATTGAGCTATAGAGTTGGTGCCCTTCTGGACTAACTAGTTCTATGCCTGCACCTGCTCCACCACTGTTAGCAGCTCCATCTACATACAGTGTCCACCAAGGTGCGCAGTTGTCATTGTCTGCCTGTCTTTCCTCCACCTCTTTTGGCCCCTCTTGGCCGGTAACCTCTACATGAGGTGGAAACTCGATTAAGAAATCTGCTAAAGCTTGAGCTTTGATTGCTGTCTTTGGCTTATATTCTATGTCGAACTGTCCTAGCTCCACAGCCCACTTTAACATTCTTCCAGAAGTTTCTGGCCTATGCATCACTTGCTTAAGCGGATATGAGGTTCTTACTTCAATCTTGTGAGCTTGGAAATAAGGTCGCAGCTTCTTGGAAGCCAGAATCAATGCGAAAACCAGCTTCTCCATTCCTGTATACCTCGTTTCTGCATCAAGTAACCTTTTACTAACATAGTAAACTGGGCTCTGCTGTCCATTCTCTTCTCGAACCAGAACTGCACTAATGGAATACTCTGACACAGCCAAATAAAGTATCAATGTTTCTCCATCCACAGGTTTGGCTAACAGTGGGGGGCTCCCCAAATGCTCCTTTAGCTTTCCAAACGTTATCTCACATTCTGCGGTCCACTCGAATTTGTTTCCTTTCTTTATAGCTTTAAAGAACTCCTGACACTTATCAGTAGACCTCGAAATGAATCTATTCAAAGCTGCAACTCTTCCTGTAAGAGACTGAACCTCTCTCACAGTTCTCGGAGACCTCATATCAATCAATGCTTTAATCTTGGCTGGGTTGGCTTCAATACCTCTGTGGTTTACCATGAAACCCAGAAACTTTCCTGATTCTACCCCAAACACACATTTTTTAGGGTTCAGCTTCATTCTGTACTTTCGCAAGATTCCAAACATTTCTTCTAAGTGCTTCACATGGTCAACAGCTTCCTTAGACTTAACTAGCATATCATCCACATATACCTCCATAGTACGGCCAATTTGGTCTTTAAACATCATGTTCACTAACCGTTGGTATGTGGCTCCAGCATTAATCAATCCAAATGGCATGCACACGTAGCAATAAAGACCTCTATCTGTAATAAAAGAAGTATGCTCTTGGTCAGGTTCATACATAGGGATTTGATTGTAACCTGAATATGCATCCATGAAGCTGAGGAGGGCATGTCCAGCTGTTGCATCCACTAACTGATCAATCCGTGGCAGTGGGAAGCTGTCCTTCGGACATGCTTTGTTGAGATCTGTGAAGTCCACATAGGTTCTCCATTTTCCATTAGGTTTCTTTACCAAAACAGGATTTGCCAACCATACTGGGTAAAAAGATTCTTTAACTAATCCTGCATCCAATAATCTGTCGACCTCTTCTTTCAATGCCTGGGCTCTTTCTCCACTAACTGGTCTTCGCTTCTGTCTCACTCCTTTCTTTTCTGGATCAATATTCAACTTATGACACATGACCCTTGGATCTATCCCTTCCATATCTGCATGACACCATGCAAACACATCCAGATTCCTGCCCAAAAAAGTAATGAGAGATTCTTTTAAGGCTGGATCGAGTTGAGCTCCAATCTTCAACACCTTTATACCATCTTTGTCATTGATCTTCACATCCAGAGTTTCACCAGCTGGTCCAGCCTTTACCATGGTTTCTGGCATTCGAGGATCTAAGTCTACCTCCATCTCTGCGGTTGAGTCCTCTTGAGGTTCCTGGACGGTAGACGGTTCCTGCACTTCGTGCATGACATTCCTTCTCTTTGATGCTGGCTGACTGTCTTCATTGCATCCATTATGTTTCAGTTTTCGGGATTTTTCTTCATCCAACCCTTCTACCATACACACATCACCATCCTTATCCGTAGGGGGTGCACCTTCTATCAGTAAGTAGGGGGTATCTGGTCCCCGAAAAACGGGAATCTCATCATGAGGTTCCTCTTCTATGATCTCTTCAATTCTTATAGCTCTACAAGAGGCTGACACAAAACCTTCCAAAGGCGAACTGCGCAGGTCGACCGTTATCTTGTCTGGGTTCTTTCCTGGAAAACTATCAGGAACCTCGTCCATAGGCTCAGGCAATTTAGCAGCTCTAGCAGCATGTTGCAAAGCTTTGGTGTAACACTCTCTAGACTCATACTGACATCCTCGAACTATGCCAACTCCATTTGGCGTCGGGAACTTCATAGTGAGGTGGTAAATGGAGGTTATTACCCTCATCTCCTTCAAAATGGGTCTTCCCAAAATAGCATTGTAATTCATATTCTCTTCTATAACAATGAATTCTGCCAACTGTGTAATGCAACATGGTTTATCACCTAAGGTTACTGGCAAACGAATCTTACCTTTGATAGGAACCTGATTATTGGTGAATCCGTACAAGGTATCGTTTGTTGGAGTTAAGTCTTTATCCAGAAAATGCATCTTCTTGAAAGCTGAGTAAGATAGCAAGTTTACAGAGCTTCCATTATCAACTAGCACTCGATGAACCTCATAAGATCCAATTCCTGCCTCAACAACCAAAGCGTCAGTATGGGGATGATGTACCCAGGAAGCATCTTCTTCAGTGAAAGTAATATCTGCATCCTCTCCTTCAAACAGCTTTGGGGACCTCTGGGACAGATTGTAAATACTGGTTAAAGGACGTTCTTTAGCCTCACGAGTATACCTCTCCATGGCATTCCTGCTGCTTCCTCCAATATGGGGACCTCCTATAATTGTGCGTATGCACCCAGCCTTAGGTGGTCCCTCCATCACGACAGGTTCCTGTGTCTGTGTCTTCTGAGTCTTCTCATCTCTATACTTTTTTCCTTCCTGAGCCACCCATTCACTCAATTGCCCTTGTCTGATTAGAGTTTCAATTAGATCTCTGAGGTGACGACAATCTGCAGTATTATGCCCATTATTATCATGGAAGTCACAGTAGGGGCGCTCATTCTTATTCCCTGGCGGACCGGTTCTGAAAGGCTTCTTAAACCATGAGGACTTCTCATTCACTGCGTAAATATGATCAATCGGAGCTACCAAAGGGGTGAAAGTTTCATAGACGGGTCTCTCTGGTCTATTGCTGTTATAGGAAGCTGGTGGCGGTACCTGACTCATGACAGGTTTAGTAGGATTCACAGCTTCAGGCTTCACCTGGGATGTGCGACTAACCACCTTTTTATTGTCACGACCATTGGGGCTTCTTTGTCTCGACCTCTTGCTTCCACTTTGCCTTACAAAATCTGGATCCTTCCTTAATTCAGCTAGAGACTCCTCCACCAGTCGAAAGGGTTCTGCCTGGGCATAAAAGTCTGCTAACGTCTCTGGTTCTTTTCCCTGCAGTGCTTTCCAAAAATCTGAGCCTCCTTTGACTCCAGCGATTAAGAAATTCTTTATTGTTTCCTCAGATGCCTTCCTAACTTTAGGAACCTCCGCATTAAACCTCTTGAAATATTCTGTCAATGTCTCACTAGGTCTTTGCTTGATATTGGCTAAGGTATTGGTTGGTGGGGCAAATGCAACAGATGCTCTGAATTGAGTGACAAAGAGCTTCCCCATGCTTGCCCAAGAA